>CM070596.1:53859156-55109156 GCA_036346395.1 Hsuehochloa calcarea
ATCTAGTCAAAAGAAGGCCCATCATGTGTTGATAGAGGTCTAATGAAGGATACATCATGTGTTGATGCACATCAAGTCAAGAGAAGACCCATCATATGTTGATGTAGGTCAAGTGAGGAATGCATCATGTGTTGATGCATGTCAAGACTCGGGATGAAGAAATCATCATGTGTTGATGATGTTCAAGACAAGATCCCAAAGTGAAGAAATCATCATGTGCTGAGTATTCTAAAGGTTGGCAAATGTGTTTTGCAACTTGCTGGGAATATCATCTGTGAACCCTGTTGGAATTGCACTCAAATGGACAAATGTGTTTTTCCATTTGAAGTGAAGCAAAAGGGTTTGGTCTCTGTGGACTGGCGGTCTGACCGCCAGGGGTCACCGGTTAGACCGGTGGCAAATCGGTCTGACTGCCATGTGTTGGGCGGTCTGACCGATTTCCCTTTGGATTGATTTTACATGCGGTAGTTCAGTTGTTGAGAAAAGGAACTACTAGAAGATCGGAAGTTCGAAAATCTAGCGGAACATTTTTTCGGAGAAGCACCATTTTGGTGCGGGTGATTTTCCTCGACGGTCGGACCGGCCACCTTGGCGATCGATGATTATTAATGATCGGGCCATTGCCATTAGGTGGCGGTCCGAGGGAATAGAGAATAGTTAGTTTATAGCCGTTGAGGTATGGGCGATTCGATCGGCCATTAGTTAGTGATCAAAAGTAGTCATGTGGTACTAAACTTCACACAATTCAAGTCACATAAAATCATGAAACCCTAATTTCCGAAACGTCTTATCCTAATTTTCCACACCTAAACACTGAATTTGTCGACATAATTTCGAAGCATATAAAATTACGTAAAATTTACACAATGAATTCCTCTGTGTAGGGAACCTGAAAAAAAAAATTTATAATGTTTGGACCTTATTTGCTATATTAGAAAATTCCTAGAAACATTATACTTAAAAGAATTCTTCAGAGAAAACAAAAATAGATAAAATTTTGAAAAAATTACACAAGCAAGAACACAATGTCAGGACGCTCCAAAAAAAATTTCATAATTTTTTGAGCTCATTTACTATATTTAAAAATTCATCAAACAAATATTAATAAATACAATTTTCAGAAAAAAAAAATTTGAACAGTGCTCTCCACCTGCTGCCGTCCCCGACGGCAGCAGGTGACTCTGCTGATGCGGGACGGCAGCAGGTGCTCTCTTGATCCCGCGGCGGCGGAGTCACTACTGCCGTCCGAACAACGGCAATTAGTGAGAAGAGGCTAAAATGGGAATTTCGGAGATATGAGGGCTATTTTTGGAATTTTATGGTGATATACGGCTAAAACAGTCCAGAATTCCATTTTGGAGACTAGCTAGCTACCAATGCGCAGTTGTCGTACGAGCAGCTGGTACCTATACGTACAAGGTGAAGGTGGTACTACTAATTAACGTGGTTTCCTTTCATTAACCTTTATGGCAATCGATCGGATCGAACGGAAGTCACTCACGTGGTAGGAATAAACCAAGTAACTTGCCCATCCACTTCTCAGGAAAGGAAAAACATTTTCTGAGATCCAAAAGTGTACAGTACAGTAGTCAGTACAGGGATAGGAGGAAAAAATTTCTGAACGTACCGTGCACACCGACTCACATGGGATGGGGGCGATCACTACCCTTTCGTGGACTCTGGTGCTGGGCATGAGTGATCGATCATCCATCAGAGAAGCACCGGCCGGCAGGCTCGTCGATGAGCTGGATAACGCGTCCATTTCCCCGACGAATATTCTCGCCTCGCTTCACCGCTGTTCGATGCGCGCAAAAAGAAGTCGGGACATATACTTCTCTTAGATGAGGCTGTTTGTTTGTTTGTTTCGAAATAGCACAAAAGAATAAGAGAGAGAGAGAGAACCCAAATAAAAGGACGACGCCTGCTTTCCGGTGCTTCAGCATAATTAAGCGGCTTTTCGGTGGGAGGTGAACGGTGTCTGCGTACTAGAAGATCACCCGCGCCATTTCGTCGAAGACGTGGACAAGCGCGGGGCTACAGGGCCCACTGGAGTGGCACGGCGATCGAGCGAGGCAAGCAGCGGGCATCGAGCGGACGCGCGTCCCAGAGAGAGAAACACGAACGCCGCCCTATGAATATAAAGAAATGAAGCTGTGAAATTAGTTGCTGTTTATTTTGGCGGGGGTGTAGGGTTCTGTTACGATCCCAGTTTAACGAACTCCAATCAACACCAACACGAGAACTGGATTGGCAATGCCACACAACATAACAGAAACAATTGAGGAAATTCGAAGCAAGGATTGTGAAGAGCATTAGACTAGGAAGAAGAATTAGACTGGGAAATCAGAGATTTGGAGTTTTGAGGGAGAACAACAATGGGAAGAGGAGAGCCGCCGAGGCTATCGCCTGTTCCTAATGATCTTCGATACCTCCCTCCCTCTGGCTAAGAGAGACGAATTTGTACCGCCTCCGATTGATCCCCCTCGCCTTGTAGTTAGCCCCAGCCCACTCCAGCCATAGCCCATCTTCCAGCCCAAACCGTGTAGTCAAAATGGAGTCCGTGACAGGTTCCTATTGAATGGGCCCAGCGTGGGCTGACGGCTGACGGCTGACGGCTGGCGCGCGCGCATGTAGCCAAGAGCGACAGAGCGTGCCCTGATCAGCAGAGCTCAGCTTTCCCCAAAGCAAGACCAACAACCACCCTGACCAGCGAACCGAATCCGACCTTGCGATCGCACCCTCCCATTTCCATCAAGAGTTTCAAGGCAGCAAGCTACAGCCAAGATCCAATCAGCAGCTCAGAAAGTAGAGAGAGTGGAGTGTACTCCAAAACACACCACTCTGTCGACGCTGCCCCAGGCGTACAAGCCACTGGAGACCCCATTTTCTCTTGCTGTCACCGTCGCAGCAACACTAGCCCAGTGCCATACTGATAGTCGATGCCTCCATGGTACAGGGGCTGTAACAACCGGCAGCACGGTTACAGTTTTGTTTGGTTTGTTTGGGCACGGGGCTAACCTGGCAAACTGCAGTGACACTTTTACTGATGGGATCAGGTGGCCAACCGCCCTCCCTAAGCAAGAGTGAAGGGACGACGCCTCCAGTTCTCTTACTTGGAAGCATTGCATTTGCTTTTGTCGCTGAGTGGCACCTGTAGGAGTATAAAATACCTTCCCGGAGTGACATATAATCGCATAAATGTTTTTTTCAGGCTGTGAGGTGAATAAAAGTTTAAGATAGCAAAACGGCATTGTATGCGATGAAGCACTTCGCGGGGCTGGGGCACTTGTTCGTGGCTGCATTCCTGTTCCACTTCTCCTCCTACATGGTGATCCCGGCAATCACCGACGTGACGATGGAGGCCGTCTGCCCCGGCCGCGACGAGTGCTCCGTCGCCATCTACCTCAGCGGCTTCCAGAGCGCCGTGAGTTTGAGCTTGACATCCCATTCTCATCGCATATCGCTGGAATTCGCCATGATGGGACGATTTTTTGACATCGGCATAGCTGTGCACACATGCAGATCACAGGGTTGGGGGCCCTCGTGGTGACTCCTATTGTCGGGAATTTGTCGGACAAGTATGGCCGGAAGGCGTTGATGACGCTGCCGGTGACCGTCGCGATTGTGCCCTTGTGTATGCAGAGTTTGCAGCATGATTCATTGACTTACTGTTGGTGAGATTATGCAGTGTATATATTGAGATTTTGAGATGTTCTTATGTTGTTTTGGCAGTTATATTGGCGTGCAGCCGTTCGGAGGTGTACTTCTACGTGTACTACGTGGTTAAGATCATCGCCGGGATCTTCTGCGAGGGCAGCATGCATTGCCTTTTACTTGCCTACGTGGTAAATTCCTCTCACCCATGAAGCATAGTAAAGGGACAAAATTTTAGTTCATTTATAATTTTATTATACGTAAATTACAGTAATTTATTTATGTAATTTTTGTTCTTTGTCACTGTAAGTTTTCTCGAAAGTCTTAATAACTAATATTTCCATCACATGATTCAAAATCTAACATATACTTCAAGAGATTGAAAAAAACAAAGGCAAAAAAAAAAAATTCTATACCAACAAAATACGGCAATGTGGTGAACCCGTTATGTTTTAAAAAAATCATAATAAATTCGGACCCAAATTATCAGATAAGAAACGATGCAAATTTCAGAAATATCGAACAGATGAAAATTTAATTATTTTGACAAAAAAATAGTCAAATATTGTTTAGCAAATCCGTTAAAAGTTTTTGCAAATGCACACAAAAAAACACGTGTAAAATGAGGACATCTGAATCTGTACAACTACGACAACAGAAAAGGAACGTACTCTAGGTACCAACATACAAAACGGGAAATGCGACGACTGGCCCACGTGTCAGTATAAAGAAGTAGGCGGCCCAACCGCGAGTCCGTGACCAGGATAAAGTTTGTGGACGCAGGCCGACCAAGTGGGCGCCGCGCGGCGCGCGGCGGCGTTCGGGCTCCTCTCCGGCGTGTCGGCGGCCGGGTTCGTCTCGGGGACCCTCACCGCGCGCTTCCTCCCGACCTCCTCCACTTTCCAGGTTGCCGCCGCCGTCGCCACGGCAGCCGCCATCTACCTCAGGGCCATCGTCCCTGACTCCGGCGCTATCTCCTTCGGTGACGTCGAAGCCTGCGATCCCCTACTTCAAGATTCATCCTGCTCCTCGGCCACTTCATCTTCCTCTTCGTCCGATGGCAAGCTGTCTCCGAGGCTGCTGCCGCTGAGGGTGGGCTGCCGTCGCTGTCCGACATGGTCGCGCTTCTCACTGGCAGGTGGGGTTTCTTGGTGCATAATCACAGTACTTGTGCCTATGCTCTTCAAATATCACACTTACTTTCCGACTATTTTATGCCATATATAAATAAGTGCTGTAGTGAGGAGTAGTATCAGCATTTTGCTGATGAGCGATCCTGTTCCTTGCAGTTTGACCTTGTCAGGGGCGGCAATGGTGACTTTCTTTTACAGTCTTGGTGAACACGGATTTCAGACTGCATTATTGGTATCTATTTTTACTGTGTGTAAAATTCAACGTAATGTTTCTGTCATGTTTTTTTTTGGAACACTCTCTGTCATGTTTCGGATTCAATGAAAAAAATTAAAAGATCTTGGGAGTCTAAATTAACAAGAATCAGAAGTACCAGCGTTCCACAAAAATTTGCACTACCTACTTTCTGGCCTGCTGCATGAGTGTGGCCTAGTTGGGTTGTTTTAATTCAGTTGTCTAGTCTTCACTAAACTTGGTATAAATTGTTTTATGTCTGCACATTGTCCCGCTGGCATCATTTATCTGTTTTCACCCCTTATCTTCAATACAGCCAGATTAACGGTTGACGTATTTGCAGTACTACCTGAAGGCACAGTTTGGTTACAGCAAAGACGAGTTTGCTAATCTACTGCTAATTGTTGGTGCTGCAGGAATGCTATCACAGGTACCAATACCATTGTAGCGGCAGAACTGTTATGTGGTTGACGGCTTGCAGCCTTAAATTTTAGTCATGTCATGGCCACAGCGTTGAATTTTAGTCATTTCCAGGCTGCAAGAGTTTTTTCCCCTCATTTTTTACGTACATTTTACTTTTTCTCTAACTTATGTTAACTTCTTTGCAGCTAACTGTAATGCCTATCTTGGCTCCAATTGTGGGTGAGGAGATACTACTTATTGTCGGTCTGTTAGGAGGATGCACTCATGTAAGAGCTTTTTACTTATATATTTTCTGTTGCTTATGACTTTTGAGCACCTGCGATTTTAGTTACTGAAGAATTATCATATATTGCAGGTTTTCCTGTATGGCATCGCATGGTCATACTGGGTACGCCCTTTGGCTTTGGCAAATGTTACCTCTACTTTGCAGTCATTTTGGTTGGTCTGCCTATATCAGCAACAATACAAAGATTTACTTGTGTGCTTGTTCAGCAGTGCAATACTGTATTTCCAGTGTTCATATAAATATCAACGTCATCCATTGGCCACATATATGATCTGATATCTCTTCCCTAAATCTGTCTTAATCATCTCACAGGTACCCTACTTTGCTGCAGCGTTTGTAATTTTGAGTGCTTTTGTTCACCCATCTGTAAGCCATCTTTTGCTCACCATTCTTTTTCTTGTCCTTCTGAGTGGTTCAGAACAAGCTTAATGATCTTTTCAACTTTACAGATAAGGACCAATGTGTCAAAAAGTGTTGGATCAAATGAGCAGGTAATTTTATTTCGTATTGAAGCTAACTGCTGATGTTTGTCTTGTACTACTTGACAAGTGACACTTGTAAGTTTGCTCATCGATTCTATCGTGTGGTGTTGCCTTACAGGGAATTGCTCAAGGGTGTATATCTGGCATTAGTTCTTTTGCCAGCATATTAGCTCCACTCATCTTTACTCCCTTAACAGGTACGAATACAAAATGTAATTCATGTGAGTTTGATGGGTGTTGCTTTCCTAAATGGTACCTGATACAAAAGTCTTTTCTTGTTTTGTTGTGTCAGCATGGTTCCTTTCAGAAGCAGAGCCCTTCAACTTCAAAGGTTTTAGCATTATGTGCGCTGGTTTTTGTACCGTAAGTCTTCAATGGAACTCCTTTCTGAATTCGTTCCAATGCAAATTTAACATGCAGTACTGATCATTTTTTAAAATGTTTTTGCAGCTCATTGCATTTGTTATCAGCATGAGGATGCGTGGAGGGAAATCCGGTGCATGTGAGAAGTTGAAGATTGTGCAGCATGACGAACATGTTAGTACTTAATATGTAAAGTCACTCCCTGGCTGTTTTTTCCATCCTATCTGCGTACACAAACAACGCAGGACAAAAAAAAAAGGAGTAGCTTGAAGCAAAAACAAGGTGCAATGACGGAAATTACTGGGGAAACATGCCCAGCCTCTGCAATGCTTCCATGAGAATTAATCATCCTCCGCAAATATCCTTCAAAACAATGTTTCAGATAGCACATTGACATCTGCCATGCCATTCAAGCAAGTTCAGCTTGTTGTAAACTTGCTCCTATTAGCACACAACTGAACTACAAATTTTGGCTGTAGCTTCAGAGAAGGCGTGAATTAGTGTTAGCGTAATACAGTTGTCGGATTCAAATTTATAGTCTAGAATTAGTAGCATTACTATTCGCGTTTGGCCAACTTGTCCCCGGAATTCGCCAATGGCTTCGTTACATCTGAATGGATTGTTTTCGTGTTATCAATACCACGTGCCTAAAGTTCAGACCTTCCAATCCACAGTACCCAACGCAATCCCTAGTAACAAGTTTTTTTTTGTCTACCGTGCCGACGCCAAGATACTTACTGTCACCTCCCGTCGTGGTACTCGCAGTCGGCGGCGACGCCGCGCACGGGCTTGCCGAGGTGGGCCTCGCGGATGTCGAAGTGGCAGTGCACGCGGCGGTAGAACTTGGACCTGACGAGGAGGCCGAGGATGTGGGCGCGCGCCCGCAGCAGGAAGGCCAGCCTGACGGGCACCACCGCGGGGCCGAGGCGGCCGTTGTTTGGCTTGCTGTGCAGGTCCGCGCCCGCGCCGTAGAGCGGGACCTGCTTCCCCACCACGGACACCGTCACCACGCGCTCGCTCCTCCGCGGCTGGTAGAACTCCTTCATCTGCATCGCATCCGCGCGTAAGCTACACATCACAGCATTCGTGCATCCATCCTCTGAAAACAATTCTAGTACTAACGATTCTCAACTGTAACCAAATTACAACACACAAGTATCTTGTATTTTTCGCACAAGCAAAAACTTTTCTGTAGGAAAAAACAAGGAAAACTGGTAATGTTTGCTGCCAGCCAGAAGAGATGGACTTTGAAACGCTTTTTTACTGTGTGGTCCAAAACCAGGATTTTTTTAAAATAATATATTTTAAAAATAGAATTACAAAAATAAATATCTGTTTAATAAAATTACAAAATGAATTGGCGACAAGGTCTCTATCGCTAGCAATACAGTGGCAAAGGTCCCGTCACCATTTCAAATAGCAATTTGGACCAAAATCGCCATTAAAAATAGTGATAGAGGCTAGACTATAAAAGGTCAAAAAAATCCGACCTAGTGCATGTTTTTTTTTTGTAACTTTACATTTAAATTCGAAACTCTGATAGGTTAAAAACCGAAACTAGTAGGTCCGTAATTTAATGGATTAGATAGTTTTAGATGTATGGTTAATAGTGCAGTTTGATGTACTACATCTTTATTAGGCATGTGTAGCTTAGTTATAAAAATGCTATTAGTGGTAAATAATTTATTTATGGTGTAGTAATTTAATGGTTTTAGATGTATGGTTATGTAGCGCAGTTCTCTGTAGTAAATATTTTTAGATGTGTGTAGTTTAATTTTAGATACGTCGTTAACTATGTAGATGTTTTTATGGTTTAGTAATTGAATGAATTAGATAGTATGAGATATATGGTTTTGTAATCTAGTAAATCCTTTTAGGTGTGTGTAGTTTAGTTGTAGACATGTTGGTAATGTTTCTATTTTAATAGTATTACCAAAATAAATGCATGTTTAATGAAATTAGAAAAATGAGCTTATACCACCATTTGAAATGGAGACATGGCCCTGTTGTCGGACCGATTGGCGACATAACCCTGTTGGGTCTTCGCAGCTCCATGGCGTGTCCCTACTGTCCTAACTGTCGACACTGCTGGGGCTCGCCACACCCGCAGAGGTACCTCGCCCCTCTATGGTAGTTCGGCCGCCGGAACTCTTGACGTACTCGCACCAGTCGCGGACCGCTGGATGAGGGCAGGGGCCACCCGTGGAGTACACCTGAAGAGAGCTTGTGACTAGATGTACGACTCATATGATGTAAACATTAATTTTTGTACGACTAACGTTATGCTTGTGTCCATTTGTGATCTCATTTATTGTTGCGCGGACGACTAACCTTGTGCGGGACACAACATCGCGACACCCCAAACATCGTGTAGAACAAACAAACGAGTAGACCCCACTGAAATGACATGTACGTTGGCGCCAACAGAATCCAAGGCTAACTCTGCATTCTCTGCCAATTTTTATTATTATAAAAAAATAGTTACTGTCACCATTTCAATTGACGATAAGAACTTTTCGCCATTTCAATTGGTGATTTAAGTCTTTGTCGCTATTTAGAATAATGACAGAGATCTTTGACAGTATTTTGCTAGCGATGGGGCTCCTGTCAACATTTACAACGATAGAAACTATTTTTGTAATTTTATTAAGTGAATATTTATTTCTGTAATTTTATTTTTAAAATATATTATTTAATGCCCTCGAAACAGGAGCAAAAATGTACTGGGCCATGTAAAATATTAACTCCGAGGCCAAAAGAGTAAAAAGTCCATGATTGCGCTGGCTTGCCGCCCATTGGGGGGCCATCATCATTTTTACTTCTTGCGGCAAGAAGTAAAAAAGCCAGAAGCCAGCTCACAGCCAAAGTAGCAGAAGCTAAAGGTGTGATGTCTGAAACCCAGAAAAGCAGTAAAGGCACGTCCTTTTTGCGTTGAAAGATGGAACAGAGGCTTGCCTAATATCCCGGCCCCCGGGGGTGAAAAAAACTACTCCTAGTAAATACATAAAGAAAACAAGAGGCTTGCCATTTCACATTGGCGCTTTGCCAAGGGAGATCGCAGTAGCTCACTAGCCTGTGCCCTGTGGTATGGAGCAAGCAGCAGCAGTGGAGAGTGGAAGACTAGTCCGTCCCCTGTACTACTCCCCAGTCCCTACAGCAGTTACCGGCCGGTTTTGCTCACAGGGAGGAGATAAAAATCTACTCATATCCACTGTGGATGAGAATGGCAACAGGATCGCGGATCCAAGGAGAATCTAATATTCTATTTTATTCTATCAAAGAAGTATCTTTTAAAATTTACTTTGTATTTTGACACTTCCACATTTTTTAGAACTATATTTTTTAGAACTTTTATAGACCAAAAAGTAGTGCAAATGAAAAATCATTTCTTATTTATGCAAATTATAATGGACATTTAGAAATATAAAAAAAATAAAAGTTTACAATGAAAGAGACATATATAAATAATTTTTATATATAATAAATCACTGGTTACAATCATAATAATATTAAGATTTTAATAGCTTAAAACTCTATCATAAAATCAAAATTCAACCTAAATCGTACCAAACGCGTTTGACAACCTTGTTCGGTCTAACCTCTCTGACTTGAGTCACATGAACGCCATGCCGACCGAAAGAACACCTCTTGTGTGCCTCCATGCATTATCGCGTTCCACCAGTTTCGCTTCGCTGCTGGCTGTGTATATTATTGGTACTTAAATCACATGCGCTTCCTCTCAAGGCTCTCAGTTTGTCGGGAAAATAGGTATCTAGACAACTAACAGGGGTATTGTATTCTAGTGAGAAACAAGCGCATATAAAAGCACTGCAATCGTCCAGCAGGTAATTGACATAATGATATTTTGTTCCTTGTGGGCTGTGAATCACGAGTTCCCCTCTAGGTATTTTGTGATGTGATGTAGGAGTCAGCTTGTTCTACCTGGAATGCAAGCTGTTGCACACTAACCATACATATCCTGCTAAATCCAAGCAAGCCTCGGGAAGCTCCAATGCGTCTGGTCTCTCGAGGAAGCAAATGATAATGGGGACGCCATTCCTCAGTTCGAGCATGACAGGATTGGAGACGCCAGTTTTTCGAACAGAGCTCTGTTTTAAGCTTACTGCCGCAAAAACCAATCAGGGACAGCGACAAATAGGAAGGGAACCGTGCTGTTAGGTTTGCTTTCTCCGGTACCTAGGCCACAGGATTTATACTACTACGATGCGCATGGGAATGCTAAAAAGCTTTACTGAGGCGCTAAGCCGGCAAAAATTGCACGGACTATTGTAGAATTTTTTATTAATATATTGTTTTGTCACGTTACGAGTGATGGTATGATTAAAAAATTAGAATTGATAATAAAATTTGCGAAGATTAACTTTAAAACGTAATAGGTAATCAGATTGCACAATTGCTATCTCTCCCGAGTTTTCGATCATGATACAATGGGGAACTTTTTTATTAATTATTTTTTATTAATTAATAAAAAAGTTCCCCATTGTATTATGGTCGGGAACTCGAGAAGGATAGCAATTGTGCAATCTGATTGCCTATTACGTGCTCCCTCCGTTTTTTTTTATAAGGCGTGTTTTGGTTGGGCACATGGATTAAAGAGCGCGTGAAAACCAAGAGGGCTAATATCTTGGGAATAGACCATAGCGTCTATGGTGCTAATATCTTGGGAATAAGAGAGATGATAGTTACGTGAGTGTTTACTTATAAACGTTGAAGAGAAGAGAAAGGGAAGATTAACGAGGGCTAAAGAGGGAAACTCTACATACGCGCTTTATATTTTGCAAAAAAAGAGTAAAAACTATAGGTCTTGTATTTTGAAACAGAGGAAGTACTAAAAGTAGACCAAACTGTTGTTGATATGCACTAGATGTAATAATAAAGATGATTGTATCACGTTTATATTTACACGTTATAGAATAAATATTATTATGTTCATTGGATTAATTATCATTTATAAAGATTAACAAGTACGTGATTTTTTATGAAACCCTTTAACTTATATGATATTATTCTAAATATATCCTTGGTCGGAACGCTACTGACTTATCGTCTAGCATATGTATTGACTGATGACTATATTTCACTGGTCATATATATAAAGATATCGAATCAATAATGTGTCATGTTAGATTGACACACCTTGAGACGTTATTAAGATTGTTATGGTTTTATATGCCATCAGCTGGTCTCAAGCAATGATAATGTATAATCCTTAGACTCGAGATCAATATAGTTTTCTACATGTGTAATAGTACACTTAGGGATTGCCAAACATTACTTCGTAACTGAGTAGTTATAAAGTTAGCTTTTCGGATATGCTATGAAACATGCAGAAGGATATGACAAGTCGGATATGAGATTTATCGCTTCTAACATAATAAGATAGATAACTCTATGCCCCTCGATGTGATCGGATAAAGAAAGTGCATGAACGTACCACTAGTAGTCGAAGAGTCAACCACATGAAGTTATCCGTCACTTGATCGAGAAAGTATTGAGCAGTTCATGATTGACAAAATATCTCACTCAGAGTTCAACCAGATTCGTGAAGCAAATGGAGAATATGCAAACAGGTTGTTCAGCCCAAACTGGTCGTAAACTGGTCGAACACGATCACTAAATGGTCAACAAATTGGTCGTAAGGAGTTACGAACTAGTAGTGACTAAATATAAACTGGTCGTAAGTAATAAGGACCTGATCGCGAATCATATTGCATAAGGTTTGTCTGATATAATATTTATGTTTGTTCGAGAATTGTTATGTCCTGCTATGAACTGCTAACGACTCGTAGTCGGAAAGTAATTTCCGAGTCGCAACCGATTACGTATGAACCTACATGGTCACACACTTAACGGATTGAAACAAATGAGTTCGGATAAAATCCGTTTATGAGCTCTTTATAAGGGGATGCATGAGGTTGTTGGTACTTAGGAGTTGCTCCACCGAAATCCTAGCCGCCATCTTCCCAAAGGCCCTATCGTGCGCGTTGGTACTAGCAAAACGACGTACGACGTTCCACCTCTAGATGTCTGGATAACGTAGAGGCGTTGTTGCGGTTGCTGCTGCGCTGATCGATGACGGTCCACAACCTACACAAAGGAACGTGATAGGTTGCCGAAAGAGACGATCGGTGCCTTAAGACGTTGGACGTTGGACGATCTACTATGACTACTATATCGACGTGCTTAACATTGAATCAGGTTGCTACAACTATTCTTCTGTTGCACCGCACGTCTAGTGATAACGATTTTTGATCTTTTGATTGCATGACTTTTTGGTCTACGCGGTAGAGTTTTTAAATAATCAGCTAGTGTAGACTTGCTGTATCCCTTCACAAACCTCCCAATCACATGGGCTGACGCTCACCTTCTCTACACTACCACAAATACTAGTCCAATTGTGATACACTGCCACGGCATAGGGCATACTGCTAGAATGCTTCCTTGTAATCTTTTTCTATTTCTATTACTGTTCATACTAGTCGTTTTGAACGCAGCAATTTCTCATATTTCTACACGAATTACCTAAATGTACACCTTGCTGGTCCATTTGAAACGCAGGAATTAATAGAATTTTTGCAAACATTTCATAGTAAATAGTTCAATTCCTATAAGAACTATGAAAATTTCCGTTTTCAAAACAGGGCCGCCATGTTCCTGTTTTTTGGGTTATGCGGATCAGCACATGTATGGTGCATCAAACCCGAGCCTAAGCCCGAGCCCGAGCCCGAGCCCGACTCACTGACATCTCGCAGGCGCCAGCTATCTACTCTAGTACTCAGGTATCCTGAAATTACTACAGTGTGTGGTCACCACCCTGTTTGTTTGCAGAGTTGTTATACCCTAACTAGCAATAACTACGCATGATTTATAACCTAATTATGCAGGCGGAGTAAAGGACAACGTAACGCTCACATCACCTTCCAATCCAGGCACGGTGCAATCAAGGAGAGGTACCAGTAAAGGATGGTAAGGTAGGAGTTGTTGTTTCATTTAGTCCATTTTGAAACGAAATAGTAAAAAGTAATTTATGTTTTTCTGAAATTGTAAAACTAATACGCTAGTTACGCAACATGTATCTTTCTGTCGTAGACTAGGAAATTTTGTGCGTACCCACACTGTTTTTACTATTAGAGATTAAAAAAATATAATAATTTAGCCAAAGACTCGGTAAGGTAGGGCCACGCATCATGCATGTACTACTGGTAAGATGAGCGCGCATGGAAGGAAAGCGAAGGGCACGTACTTGTCCGGAGGCGACGGTGAGGTCGTCGAAGAAGAGGAGGAACGGCGTGGAGGTGGCGTGGAGGCTGAAGAAGGTGCCGCGGTTGCGGAAGCGCAGGCTGACCGTCGCATTGACCGACATCATCTTGGTGGGGACGCCCGTCCGGTCCGTGCCGCCCTGGATGTGGTACGTCTCGAACACCACGCTCTGCATCGGCACCGCACGAAAAAAATCACTAATTGATTTGATGTCACGAACATAAGTCGACGAGCAGATGAGTCGCAATATCGGCATGTTTGTCCATGGAGTACTGGAGCACTGTTTGCTTGTTTTGAGGTGGGTCTTAGGTAGTACAGGCTGTACAGCTTTTCTCGCCCAAATGCACTTCAAAATTCAAAGTTTGTATGATCATCACTGGAAGGAATAATCCTCTACTAATTGCATGCCTAAAATTTCTAAAATTTGGGAGTACAGCTTCTTTGTTTTCTTGAATGGGAAAGAGGAATAATCAGAAAAGTACCCACGATTTCTCAGAAGTTAAGGTTGAGCGAGGATTACAGTACAGCTTCACCTGAAGATGGTAGTGGTAAATCTAAATCACAACGCAAATTTTTAGAGTTGTCGTACAATTTAAAATTTGCACTTTCAAGAATATACGATATTTTAGATATTAATATGATCTTCGGCATACAATTTTAATTATTACTTTTATATAAATATATTTGTAAAATAATATAAAATTATTATATTTTTTCATTACTAATAGTATGACACCATTTTCAAATAATTTTTTATATACTTAGGTAGAGCGTTCTAAAACATCCCATATTTCTAAACTGATAAGAGTTTTTTTTTAAAAGAAAACCAAGCCAAAAACGTGAAAATGTGCACTGTGAGATCTACTGCAGAGCGTCTAACGATGGCTTCTTAAGCAAATGAGAGCAGACGAGGCGACCAAGAACTGGAGATAAGTGATGAGGAGTGAGGAGACAATGGCAAGAAGAGGGACTGGACCTTGACGACGACATGGGGCTTGTAGGATTTGCTCGCGCCCCACAGCACGAGCAAGAAGAAGGCGAACACAGCCAGGAATGCGAAGGCCCCGAGGGCGTAGCACCTCCACGGCGACGCGGCCGCGGCGGGCCCGGCCTCATCGTCGTCGTCGTCGTCCCCGACGCTCCCTGCGCCGCTGCCGTGCCCGAGGCGGCGCCAGGGTGCGCCCCCCGTCGCGCCGCCGGAGCGGAGCTGGTCCGAGAATAGGAGGCGACCGGTGGAGGATTCGCGGGAGTGGTGCACGGCGGCGCCGGGGTGGTGGTGGAAGTGATAGTGTAGCGGCGACTCGGCCGGGGTGGAGCCGGCAAGCGACATCTTCTCCGCTGCGGCCCCGCCGCCGCCGGAGGCCACGACGTCCGGGTGGGAGGCGGCCGGACTGAGCACGTAGTAGGCCGGGCGGCGCGGCGACCGCGGCGGCGAGGACGGCGCCAGGCTCGTCACGTCGGAGTCCGTCTTGGCGTGCCGTGCCATCTCGGGCGGCCGCGCCGGTGCGATGGGCGTCTCAGCGTGTGTACAATGGGATGGGGAAGAGAATATTATGTAAAGTGGGACGCGAGGGGGTTTTGAAACCGTGCGCCAGTGGCGAACTGGCGATCGAGTACGAGTCCGGTGACTGTGGAGTAGCCAGTAAGGGCGCCGGTGAAATGTGGGGGCACCGGCTGCTGGCTACACCAAAAGGTCCAAAGCTTCGGCTCGGGTTTACAGAGCTGCTCCGGCAGAAAAACCAATTGCCATGGGGACCTCCTCAGCAGATGTGGCTAACTAAGATGGGCATTCAAAATGTCAGAGCAGGATTGGCCCAAGCCATTGAAGGGCTCAACAAACAAAATACGCAACTTATTGGGCTTCTAGAAGCAATTTTGTAACTTATTGGGCTTCTAGAAGCAAGGGTAATATGTCTGGTGCATTGCTCACCCTCGACTCAAGCGCGATCGAAGCTATTTGCAATCCTGGTAGTTCAAGATCGCATGCAATTTTCATTGAGGAAACCCGGGAGATTGCCATCACTTTCGCAAAGGTGACATTTGTTCATTGTACACGAAAAGCCAACCGCGCTGCTCATGTTCTTGCCCGCCAGGGGGTGGTTTCAAAAGCCAATGTAGTAATATGACAAGCATGGAGTGCCCTAGCAAATTGCGCTCAGCTAGATTTAATGTAGCTTATTTGTAAAAAAAAATATAGTAAGAAATACATTTTAAGGTTGACCTTTATAATAAGGCAGTGCAAACTTGATATAATTTTAAAAGATTACAATATATATTCGTCCGGTTATTCTAAAATGCTCTAATGTACTAACTATTTAAGCACCATATTTTCTCCCTGGATTTGTAAACCATATTCCTAATATAATTGTGTAATATATGGTTCTCCATGAATATTGACATCAACAACACATTTGCACTATTAATCAACAAACATGAAAGAAAATTTTATATGTGAACAAAAGTACTTGTGGATGATTAACGTAGTGGAGAAGACTGGTTTTTCTTGTAATATGTTGTTCATCCAATTAAGGCTTTAATTGTTAGATCTACGAAACGAAAATTGCTTGTAATTCAGATGCTTTTAAGAACTTTGCGGACTCGCTCGTAAAGGTCAGCATTCCTCGCTGTGCCAAAAGTCGACCTCCTACTGTTGTGCAAACTCACCAGAGAGTTTTGCAATAGGTAGCCACGTGTTCGCAATCTTTAACTCGGCCTCTGTAGCTCATCTGGGACACATGCACAGTTTCTATGTCAATTCAAAATCAGTAGGGTCATGTTGGTCTTCTTGACACGGCAGTGCATCCACGCATCAAAATCCAATTAAGTACCAAAGAACTAATCAACGGCTATGTAATTCTTGTGCTTTTGTTCTCTCAAACTATTAAGTACCAAAGAACTAATCAACGGCTATGTAATTCGTGTGCTTTTGTTCTCTCAAACTAAGCTATATATTTGGCCCGTACATCAGGGCGGACCTTCCGGAAACCCCTTACCCCGGTCTTTCCTCCCTTCCTTGCCCCGTACATCAGGCCAGACCTTCTGGAAACCCCCTACCCCGGTCTTTCCTCCCTTCTTTGCCTCCCTGGTTCCACCGGCGTTGGAGAAGAGAGCTATGTCGCTTTGTTCCACTTCCTGCTCCGACTGTTCGACATTCAGACGGCTGGGCCTCCGAGGCTCCAAATACTCCGTCGCTGGGCCGGCACACCTAGCCCAACCGAGTGGCGACACCGACAGCCTCACAGCCACAAAGCGACACCGCGACTCCATTCCACGTCGGCTCCAAATTCCCAATCCAATCCCCAATTTCCCTTTTACTCTCTCTTGCGTGAGTCTTGTCCAACCCTAGCGCAGGCGTTGGTGACGTGTGAGGCGATCAGGCGAGCGACGACCGATGGAGGTCACGTAGCGCGGGCGGCTGACGGCTCTGCTCCCAGCCTCATGCGCTGCCACGCCGGTCGACGCTGCCGGCTGCTCCCTAGCGCTAGTGCGGCCGGCGGTATGCTGGGCTCTTCTAGTCTGCTCCTGGGCCGTCAGGGGGTGGCCAACACAGGCTGTGGCCCGTGGTTGGCGGTGGCGCGAAAGCATTGTCAAAATTTAACGGTAAGTACTTGCATGGTGTTCCCTTCCTTTGATTTGTTCTTTTAGGATTTATACTAAGAAATCATTCTAAATCATGATCACAATTTCATAAGAACCATGAAAAGATGTACATGGAGTAATATGAGGGCTTAATATTTATATATTCCAAAAGGATTAAATAAACTCAAGCGATGCACGGCGAGGTGGTGTCCGCAGAGGAAGTGATACCACTGTATCTGATATTTAATCCTAGTCCACCACAGGTTTCTTGATGGATAAGAACGCGACCCCACTAGCCTTTTTTTCTTTCTTTCTTTTCCTTTGACCGATGGAGACACGGAGTTTAGCTCGTAGCACGCAAGGACGTAGTAACGCAACTCGCCTTCACGCCCGTGGACGCATCAACGCATACCTAGTTGTCAGGCTCTGGTTCGTGCTGCTCTCGGCGAACACCATCGTGTTGCGCACCATCAGCCCGGAGATGGGTGGGGCCACTGTCCCACAAGCCGGCGAGCAGGGGCTCTAAAACAGTCTGGAAATTTTGAATATTTGAAATTTTTTGAATCTTTTGAAATCTTTCCGTTTTTAAAAATCTTCCGCCAAAAGCCGCTTTTCCTTTCTGGAAACCCGCTTCTCTTAGCCGAAAGCGCATTTCTCCCGGGCGCTTCCGCCTCCGGCTTCTTCCTCCTTCCGCCTTCTTCTCCACTACGTCACACGTCGACGCCATCACCTCCCCGCTACTGCCATCACCGCCACCTCCCGCGCCACCTCACGTCGCCCGAACCTTCCCCGCCTCCACCTGGCCCCGCCCCGACCGCCACCTCTCATTCTTGGCGTCGCCCGAAGAAATCCCCCTCCGCCACCTCGCCTCCACTGTTGCCGCCGCCATACTGCTCCCACCGCCTCCCCAGCCTATAAAAGCTACACCCCGGCTCGCTTAACTCCTCACCTCCACCTCCAGCTTCTTCCCCAGCCCCTTCCCTCCCCGGCGCCGGCGCAATCGAAGAAACCGCCGCCGCCTCTCTTCTCCGCCCGAAGCAAGCTTCGGTAAAATCCGCCGCCCTCCTTCCTCCCCTTCCCTCCCACCGCCGGCAGTAGCACCCCCGCACCGCCGCCAACCTTTCCCCCACCTCGCCCCACCTCCTCCCTCGCCGGAGCTCCCCGGCATCAAGCTCCTCCGCCACCACCTCTCGGTCAACGTTGCCACCCCATTCCTGAACCCCCTCCGCCCCTGCAAAACCCCAAAATGGGTTCAGCTCGCTTCGGTGGTGCTCCCTGTGCCGGCCACCGCCGTCGCCAGTCACCGCCGCCGTCTCCTTCCTCTTGGCTCGGCGGCGGCTTGCAGAATCATATGCGCTGACTCAGCCCGACTTTGTGCTATCTTTGGGCGTTCGCTGACAAACAGTAGATGTCGGCCGAACCCAGCCTTGGGCGCGCACAAGATAAAAGGTCGGGCCTTTTACTATTCATCCTTTCAGCCCAAACACTATTCTCTACATAGTAATTTATTTACTGTTCATATCCCGAAAATCACTATTGATCTAAAAAATCTGGTTTTGCTGTTCATCATCATGAACAGTAATCACAGTACTGTTCACCATCTTTTCATCCATGAATAGTAAAATATCACTATTTATTATCTAACACTATTCATCCACAAAACCCTAATTCATCATTTTATATCCGTTTTGTCCGTTCGAGCCCAGAAATCCATTTCTCCACTCCGTTCAGTCCAATTAAACCCCAGATAAATTTTCACCCTCCCACACCACCTTCTTTGTGTTTCTTTTTTATTTGTTTTTACTTATATGTTGTTCCCAGCCCATTCCTTGTCGAGCCGGATTTTACTTGGTTTGTTTTATTGTTTCGCTTCTCGTTAGGTCACGATATTGAAGACCAAGCTGCAGAAGACGTCAGACAAGTCCAGAATCTACAAGACTTTGTGCAAGAAGGCAAGCCACATTATTTGATCATTTTGAACCCACAGTTCTTATATTTAATATTACTTTCATTATTATTTGTGCCAATTACTTCAAATATTGACATAATACTTTGGAATGCCATGATGTTTAGATAATTTCAATTACCCCACATACAAACCCACCTAACACTTGTAGGCTGCCATGATGTTTAGATAATTCCAATTACCCCACATACAAACCCACCTAACACTTGTAGGCCATATTCACCTTGACAAGTCCACATAAAAATATTATCTATGCAAATAGCTTTGTCATCAAAATTATGGTTATCAATCAAAAGAGAGTGTTGGCGGTTCGCCAATGGTTTTGGCTTGAAGTTGATGGTTGTGTCCAGGAAGTTGGGCATCCCAATAGACTTGTGTTGAAAAAAAGTGAGTCGCAAGTGAGGCTCGGGGGATAGACAGTCACGTGTTGGTGTTGGTCTATCGCTTCACTGTGAGACTAGTAAGGACAAGAATCTTGTGCCAAAGTAACAGACACAGAAAACCGCTCAACCACAGGTGTGGTCATTACTCCCTAGCCTAGTACACTGCTCTTCCAATTGAATATCTACAGCATCTAGAGTGGGACAAGAGTGGGCCTGCAGGGACACTCGCTGGTCTTCATAACGGTATGGTCTCATCAGCATTAGGGTAAAAGATCCATAGCAGCGGCCGGTAGAGTCCCCATAGGTCAGATGAGGACCTCACCGAGTAGAGACTAGAAAGGTTGAGCGTTGAAAAGCTTTGTTATCTCACTTCGATCGCACGCTAGCATGTTGCGTGTCTATGATCTGACAGTATGAGCATAAGGTATCTTGTGGGTAAAGCTGAGCAATTCTGCAGAGTGTATCAAATGGTATTCGAATACGCCGTGCTTCCACTTAATGAAGCTGTGTTCATGGGGTGATTCCAATACATGAGGCATAAGTAGAGTTTTTGAGATGTGAATCTGGTTTGTGCATTTGTTGAGAAACCCCCTGTTGTTATTATTTATTATTTTTTTATTATTTTAAAGTTAAACTACTACCCCTGTTGTTATTATTTATTATTATTTTACTGTTTTAAAGTTAAACTGCTTTAAACTGCAAAAATACATCCACAGATGCCTGTTAAGGTAAACCCTAACCATCCATTGAACTTCTTGCATGTAATTATTTAGTTTTTCCATGTGGTTTGTTGAGTACGGTAGTAGTACTCATTCTTGCAAAATCTGCAACCCCTCCACAGAAGAAGATTGGGAAAGTGCTGAGAACCCCAATGAGCAGGATTTTGGTGGGCCCCCAGAAGGCAGTGACTACTATTTTTAGGTCTCGATTGTGCTCAAGCGTGCCTGTGGTGTGTTTTTCTTTTGTCTTGTATTATATTAGCTTTGGGCTGGGAAGCCCGTGTCTGCGTCAAAACTGATTGTTAAACCTTAATCTTATGTAATAAAAGCTTGGTTTTGTTATAATCGAAAGCTTGCTTGAGACATCACTTACCATAATCGCACATCCTGAGCGGTTGTGAAGAATTTTAACGGCCCCGGATTTTGGGGCTGTTACAAAGTGTTATCAGAGCTTAGCTTGACCTTATATTGAGACCGTAAGTTGGTTATATAAATTAGGAAGTGAAGACCTTCAAAAATTGTATTTTAAAAAATTACAAAAGAATTTCTGAAAACAAAAATATAAGTATTATTGTTGTCTTTTCCCTTCTTTTGCTATCTCATCTAAAGCTTAGATTTGTAAAATCTCGATTTGTCTTTGTAAAATGATTTATCTCTCTCTCAACCAAAGTTTCAACTTTTTATCAATAGTGTTTAAAGTAGTGTCAAATAGAGTAAACCCTATATAAACGATCTTTTCGTTGTAAAACAAGTTGTATTATGTGCTTTAAGTAGCACGTATACAACTCGTATAAATAAATTGAGCTATGTTATTTATTAATAATTTGTTTTTCTCTGTATATCATCCTTGTCAAAATTCAGATCCTTCTTTTCGTCTAAATTCTTACCTTATCTTTCTCAACTTAACCTAAGTCTGAATCTTACTTACCTATCTGTATTTGGTCAAAATCGCTGCATAAATATATTCTTAAGATGTCAGGAAGTCATCACCATTCTCAGAATGAAGCTGACTCAGAAGATCACCAATCTAACTTGGCAAAAGTGATGGCTATGATGGAGAGAAACAGATACCAAGCAGAGCAAAACCAAACCATGCTAATGGAGCAACACACCAGACTTCTAGAAGAGTTAGCAACCATATCACCAGTGCCATCAGAACCTTATTCAGGAGCAACAATAGAGGGATCACTCGTGCTGCCGCTCGTCGACGTCTCGAGGACCTACCGATCGAACCGGGTTATGTCAGGCCATCACCGCGGCCGCGCTCGACGGCTCGTCGATGTCTCAAGGACGTTGATGTATCCAGCCCACGGGCAAGATGGTATGTCTTCGGGCTCTTGAACTGCACACGAATTTTTAGAACTTTGTGTTTATTTTTCCCATTTGATTTTTTCAATCTTGGTTTATTTGTATCCACATGCGGACATGCAATTAGACTTGACTCTACATCCGAAACCCATCTGCAATTGTGGCTCTGTTAGATCATCGCCGGCATCTCCTTGACCATGCTTAGCTCACGACGCTTTCTTCCTTTCGTTCGTAAGACTGCACGAAACGTACGTGGTGGTGTCGTCGTCTTGTTCCTAAGCACGCGCGTGCGAGGCGATTTTTGTTCTTCCTCCAATAATGAACGTTTCTACCGGCCGTATATATATATATTTCAACCTTTTGCTTTGCTTATAGACAAACTCCTAACGTGTAGGCGTTCGATTGTTTCTCGTAACTGGAGCATACGTCTTGTAGTAGTCGATGCCTGGCTTCTGCTTGAAGCCCTTCGCCGCGAGCCTTGTTTTATATTTTTGGAGTGGCTTCTTCACGATTGCCCATAGTGAAGGGTCTCCTTCGGGATCCGCCTCTGAGAATCGGGAAAAATACCTAAACTTCCCTGTAGGGCAGTTTTGTTTGCATCAACAAATAAGCCGTATCCGAATAGAGACTTCATGAGTGCGTTGTGTTCTTTATGGACTCTAATATTAATATAGGTATTATTAATTTACACCGTTACAATCTGGACCCACTATAATCGACGGTGTAGATCTTTATCCTTTTCACCAATTAACGTGGTAATTTTTACCCCTTAACAGCGAACGTAGTGGGTTCTTCCGTCTTTGATTTAATAAGATAATAGCTAGATAAAGATTGCCTTAATTTTTTATTATAAAAAAACTACAACATGTGTCGTGCATCTTTGGCTTTTTGGCACCCAGCCTCGACTCCCCCTCCACTTCCGCACCCTCCTCCTTTCAGCCACCATCCACCCGTCACCTACTTGGCAACACACACCCCCACCTACCTTCTGCTGTTTCCCTTAGTGGTGTCCAAATGGATGGACCAGCACGACACGTGCCCGATTAGGCACAACCCATTTGGCCCGTTACTTAGATGGGTCATGCCAGGCCGATCCATGGGCTAAAGCACCGACTCAAGCACGACATGATAACCTTTTGGGTCAGCCCAACACGGTTAGCCCGTCAGCTCATTATTGGCCCATTTAGCCCATTGGCATTAATTTTTAAAAATGAGAAAAATTATGAAAAATATACATATTTTTTAAAATGATATATATATATATATATATATATATATATACTTATAAAATTAAAAAAACTACAAAATTAAAATAATATAAATATTTTTCAAAATGAATGGGCCTAACAGGTCGGGCTAAGGTGTCGCTCTAGGCACGATGTATCGGCCCGGCCCGGCAGGCACAACCCATTTGGCCACCTCTAGTTTCCCTCATCGGCTCACCCTTTCCGCTATCCAACACCACCATTAACTCTGCCCCGCTACTGCTCATCACCTACAAGCTTTCTATCTAAGATCTAAGGTTGGGCGGAATGACGAACCCTAAGGGGTTGGTGCAACCCCTTGATCCCATGTTGTTGCTCCCATCAATGCTATCATGCCAAGTCTAAGAAAAATGTATTTTGAAATTCCTTAAAATTCGTAGCTGAGTTTTTCCCTCGTTTCACAATTGGACTTTCTTGTTCAAAAATCACAAGGGGTTTGCTATGTTTCCGTGATTTTTCCCTTATGTACGGTTCATTTTTTTCTCACGTTTAATTTGCATCATGATTTGTGCTCCGACTGGCGGTGTAGTCGTCTTCTCCAGCGAAAGCAGTGGGTTAGGGCTCGGGTTCACTGAGGTTGGGGGGTGGGCCCGTGGTGCATGGAGGTGTGGCTTGGACAGGTGATAGTGGAGTCGCTGGTCGCGGCACAGAGAAAGATGATGGAGGGTAGTAATGTGATCAAAGTTAGAGAGCCAAGTTAGGGGAGTGGTGGATCTAGCAGAGGGGAGTCGCTAGAGATGAGCGAGAAGGGGCAGTGGGTATCGTCGTTGGTCTTCACTGGTACTGAGACAGTGCGTTGATGCAACAAACTAATGCCACGTTTGTGGTGGTAGGGGCGGCAACAGTGGGCGTGGGTGCGTTAGGGTTAGGGGTGAGGGTGAGGGGGTGGGGATGGGGATTTATGTTTGGGATGATAAGGATGGTTTGAAAAGGCACTAAAATGGTATGTTTTAGTGCCTTTTCAATTTTTATCACCAAATTTGCTCTTAAGCACCGCCACGATCGTCAACACCTCAATTGCACTATCCAAATTTATAAGCTTTTTTACCTATCAATTGATACAAGCTAACAAGCACCTGTCCCGCTTATTGTTAAAATAAGGTAAATTTGCTCGTAGATCTTCACAAGGTATACAAGGATAGTTATGGAGGAACTGGGACCACCGACATGGAAACGACTTCTCTTGATTCCTAGAACACAATCCAGCTACATTCGAGTTTGACAAGCAAATTTCCACTGTAGGCCATGGAGTAGGCCCTATTTGTTTGGGCATTCTCTTTGGCTTGAAAGCAAAAAAACCAAAGTCTAAACGAAAGGGTCATTTTTCTACCGGGCTTTTGGAAAAGCCTATGTCACCCATGTAACTATAAACCAAAATCCATGGAAGGGGTGTTTTTTTTGCTTTTGTGGGATGTAACAGCCCTTTGACACTAAACTTTAAGGAAATTACCCACCAAATGCCATCGTATATAAAATCACAACCCTTTAGTTTTCTCTTCATTCCTCCTTCCTGCCAGCACGACGACAGCTGCCACGACCTCCGCTCGCTTGTCCGCGACCTCCTTCTCGTACGGCATTAGCGACCTTGTCTCCTACCACACCCGTCCTCGTCCCTGACGACGTCGACCTCCTCTCCGTCTACACCACCTCCGAGGGATCCCCATCACCGCCCGCTCGTCCCTCCTTTCGAATACTGACCGCCGCTCCTTCCTTAGTCCATCCGGTAGCCCGCTCCTTCCTCTGTCCATCCCTCAATGCCCTCGTCGTCTCCCTCCCTCCCTCCAGATCTGGATCTGAATTTGGATCTACGTCTTGCCTTTCACTCCCTCATATTTTCCTTTTCTTTTTGTCTATTTTTGAACAATGGAAATGTCTTTTGAGTATTCATATTTGGTTGTAAAATTGAATTGTCTATTGAGATCTCTAATTTGATAAGGGTTTTTCTTGACAAAATAAGTGTGTTCAATTAGGGTGTGTTTGGTTGCTTGCATGAGGCTTGGCTCGGATGAGTGGATGCAAGTTTCAGGGTATTTGGTTGCCTAGTTAGGTAGGTGGGCCTGGCTCAGCGCATGCAAGATTCCCTCTCGAGCTTGGCCCGAGGGAAACACTAGAATCAAGCTTCGCTCCTCAGCCAGGCCCAGCTCATGCAGGTGTTGTGAGTGCCGCGCCCATGTGCCCTCGCCCCACACTACCTAGAGCACCATCACCGCCACGAGGAGCTTCTTCCCCCACCGTCGGCCGCAACCACTGTCTCGCTATTCCGCAACTCCAGTGAGTTTCTTGCACTTTTGAGCGTGTTATATCGTGTTCTATACTTCCTTGAGTCATTCCTCTAAATCAATATCTTGATTTTCGCAGCACATCGCCGGATTTTGTCATCTTCTTCCATTCCGGTTGCCGCACCATCCTCGCCCGATCTCCTTCTCCGGCAAGTTCCGAGTCGATTAGACCGCGTCATCACATTTTCCTGACCTTTCTCTACCGGTTCCCCCTCTTGATTTGGTCGATGTGCCATCGTGGAGTCCCACCGCCACCACCACCTTCTTCTTCGGCGCCGTCGCTCAGCCGCCTTGGTCGCCGTCTGGCTTCCTCGAAGGACCCGACGCCATCACCGTGCTGCTGTCGTGCCCATGCTTGTGCTACATCCCTTGGAGTGCCGCTAAGTTGCAGCCGTCGCCACCTCGGTGCCGCTTCGGCCGCTCCACCACCACCTGGAGGATCCTCGTGTCACCGACGTTCCATTTTGGTCACCGTTGCGCCGCTGTGCACCCGAGCTGCCGCCCAGTTCCCCCTGTTTCCTTCCTCTGTTCTTTCTCTCTTTGTCCAACTAACCACTGGATCACACTTGACATTCTCCTTCCTTCTTCCTCTCTTTGTCCAACTCAAACATGGGTATTCTCACCACCCACTAGAAGAGGTGAACACACTCTACCAGAACATTTTAGCACAGTTTGGCCCAACAGAAATAGGCAACTAAATAACCTACCATTACATCCACTCGGTCTGGCTATGTTCAATTTGGATGACTCATACGGGTCAGGCTAGGGACATGCAGGCAACCAAACACACCCTTAGTATCTGATCCAAATTAACACACCCTTAGTATCTGATTCAATAATTTGGCTGCAAGAATGGACTATGATCTGTGAATTTGGTTGCAAGAATGTGTGACTACTTGTTAATCATGTGATTGTTGTGTGTTTGAAATAGATGATAAAAACTCTTCGTAGCTCATTTGTAGAAAGGGTATTTCAGACTGCTTAAACCAAAAAAATTGATTCTAAGCTATAAGCCAAAAAATTTAAGTCTAAACAAACAGAACTTAAGTGAAAGGCCTTGTCGGTCTTTTAGATGAAGACCATGTTCTATCCAAAGCACGGTAATTGACTATCAACAACGTTGAGATGAACGAGTTGTTTCCCAAAGGTGCAGGCTGAGTAGAATTAGGATTTCAAATGCAACTCTATGTTGAACAGCTTGGCACAAATAATACTCAGAGAGGCGAACCCCCAGTTTTCTTATAAATCATGAAAGAGTCCATTTATAAGAAAAAGTCCATTAAGAGTTGACTATAAGAAAACATCTCAGTAAAGTTTCATCGCCGCTTCCAAGTAAATCTCACAACAACAACATTCATTCGGTTCTTAACTTCTCTATATCTGTTTCATACTATACACCAGACAAGAGCACACCTGATACAACACTGCCTTTGCAAATCTCAACAAAATCTTGAGATTTTCAGAGAGATTATAAACAAGGTGGCACTCTTGAAAGGAACAGAGATAGCAAAGACTGTTGCATTGAATTGCCCAAGCATAGAGTAACAACTCTAGTTAGATAAAATTCTCATATATAAAGCTGTTTAGACTCTGAAGCCATCGCTTCCAATGGGCAATATGGGCACTTGAAAGACCGTGAGCTGTTCTTCGACAACTTCATCATTGACTGCTTCCACTAGACATGCCCGCAAGGAAGAAGCATCGGTGGGTTATCATCGCTACCTTGCTCACGGAGCACAGGACAGACAAACACGGAGTGGAACTGAAACTCTCTACTGAGGTCCAGTGGGGAAAGAAGTTACTTCATAGATTGCCACTCTCTTCGCAGTTAGTACAGTCACCAGTTTAAGCAGAATTGGCAATACTTCAGCAGCTACCACTGCCATTCCCAAAGGACTTGTGGAGGATTGACCCATCACATTGCAGAACTGTTGAGCAAACTCCTCAGCCAGCTTCTCCCAGTTTGTTGGCAATAAGAACTCTGCATATGGCGACTGATCAAGTCGCCCAGCCCATAATATGGAGGCTATCAGCCTCTGGATCTCAACCTTGTGTATGGTAGCAAATGGAGCCAGGTATGCCCTAACATAGTGCAGAGCCTCATCTCTGTTCCCTTGTATAATTATCTCAACAAACTGCAACTGGTGAAGCTTCAGCTCAAGACAGGAACCGTTTTGCAGTATGGTATCATGATTCTCCATTGCCCAATCAGAGCTGGCTCAGGTTTCCCAGCCTGCAATGCACTGAGAATTCCATACATATCCTGAAAAAAATGTTTCAGTTTTAAAGCTGCTGGACAATTGGCTTCTCTAACAAAGTTATCACCTATGTCGAACTGGGCCTGGCGATATAGATGGTTCGCAATAAGTTCATTCAGCAGATGTGGCTCCATTTCCACATTCCTGAAAGCTTTCGAAATATCATGATTGAAGAATTTCTCTGTAGTCTTGACCCACCTGCGGAGAGCATTGTTCATTTCTTTTTGGCTACTTTCGAGTTGCTCCATTGGGACCATCTCTTTCAGCTTATTCTTCATATTAAGAAGAATTTCGCGGTTCTGGTTTGATGCAGACTCCCCATCTATGTTGTTTGCCTGTATAGCAGCAATGGCCTGCTCGATTTCTTTCTCAACTTGGTTCACAACCTCGACAGTTTTCGAGGATGTAAGCTTCCGTTTTTTAACAACACGGTCAAATGCATCCTTCACTGTATCTACTTCCATTTCCAATTATCACACCATGCCCCAACTCCCACACCTGTTATGCAAAATGTAATGAAATTTGACCACTCAAGTCTCATAGGCGGCAAAGAAAAAAGGAAATAATTCAGTAAAACAAATAAAGGCTTTCCCAGCAGACATTTTCAGGCTTGCTAGCAAACTGTTATCTTAGATTCAAGTACTACAACTATCAAGTCATATTATGCTAATAACATGTTCAGGCCAATGGGATAGAAAAGAGGTAGCAATTATGTGTACCATCTGCTTTTTGCAAGCTAGCATTGCACAAATATCATTATTCACCAATAAGGAAGAAGAACATATTCTCTTATTCTATTAACGAACAAGCTAACATATTAGACAGGTTATCACCAAAACAGGGAGATTAGAGAAACTTCTGAAATGCACTGCAAAATTGAAGAAATTGCTTTTACAAGGAAGCATAAAAGATTAGTGTGTTGTAAACAGTGCAGATTAAGCATAAATGTAGTAATAATTCCAGCCAAAGTAATGATATCTAAAGCATAATTCCAACAAATAATTGACCAAAACAACACACAAGCATGTGAATCTTCCATGTCAATTAAGTATAATAATATGCTCAAGACTTTTATGAATTTAAGATTGCTCTCAGAAGTAGAGTTGCAGAAGAAATCAATCTCTGCCTTCTCAATACTTAGTCTATACTCTTCATCAAATAAACATGGCAAAATAGTTTCAAACTTAGAGCTCTATTAAGATCTTTGCTAAACTATCAGAATACTTCAATAGTAAAGATCACAAATAATACTTCCAGTCAAACAAAAGATCTGAAGATCACAATTTGAACTCTAGACAATTAACAGTGATATTGACCATTCTCTGCATCAACTGATCTCAATGACACAAGATCGAAATAAAGCCAAACAGGCTAAAAGAGTAATCAGACTGTAATGCAAGAGAACAATGGAATCAGAGAATTCAAATCAGCTAGTTAAAACTGAAAGTAATAGACTAGAAGATCAAACAGACAGAAGCTTGAACACAATAGAGCTCAAGTATAAACTAGTTGTCATATTCAAATTCAGTATATGACTAATTTCATCACAGAGCAATAACAAGACCCAATGATTAATTTGCAAATATCCAGAGCTAGATTTAGATATCAGAACTAACACAGATCAAGAATATCAACTAGCACTGCAATTACCAACTAGCACTGCAATTATATATGTAAGAATCAGCCGAACTAACACAGATGTACAATACTCACTAAAGCAGTGGTACTCAAAACCACTGAGATGAAATTGGCAAGGCGTGTCAAAGACACTGTCCCCCAAAAAAACTATTGCCTTGCTAATCCGAGCAAAAGACGAAGAATTCGGAGATACAATGCCACTTTTCTTCTTCGGAATCACACCAAAGAATGAAGCTGAGGGTCAGGTTAGTTGCCACACAAGCCCAACAAATGCTCCGGGCGAAAGCACAAGAAGCACCAAAAACCAAAGTGACTGAATTTCTTTTCCTTCAACAGGATCACCAACGAGCTCACCGAAGGTTCACCCAAACGATGCACATACCCAAAACCTCACAGATCCCCAACAGAGGAAAGAGCACAAGAGTGAGGCACTGGAATGCGCACGGAGGAAGATTCTGTCCTAACCATCGACACCACCAGAACAAGCATAGTAGCGTCGTAGCTATGAAGATCCAACAATCGAGCACAAAGCAAAGGAAAAGCAGCAATGAAAGTTAGGGATTTTTCTTCTCACTGTTCTTTTTTTCTGGGTACCGAAATAGAGAGGAGCCACCGCCAAAATAAAGAGGAGGAAAAGCAGGAGATGAACCCCCACTGCTGCCGCCAACGGCCCATGCTCATCGCGCACGAGCCGCTGAACTCTCACATCACTCGCGTCGCACTCGGCGCCGCCAGAGCAGGCCAAGACCAGCTCTCCTCTCCTCTCTAGATGGAGATAAGATCAAAGACCTTATCCCTTCCTAAGATGCAAATGACAACTGTGTGTAACACCCCAGCCCAACGCTGAGCCTGGAATGCCACCAAACTACTCTTATCATCTATTATACATCAACACACTGTGAAATTTCAGCAAGCATAACAACATTAAAACCCATCCACGGGTCGCATTAACACAAGCATAACACTAAGACAATCATAGATAAATTAGACCTAGGAGCATAGCAAAATACTTAACCAAGATTAACATAAACCAAGCATCTATGGTTATTCAATACCATCATGTCCTAGACATAAATATTCATGTTATTCTAAAAGTTTCTCATGTCCAATGAATCAAATAATTGGGTGAAGTGCATGATTCCAAGTGCGCTAGCCCTTCCCGAGTAAAACGTCATCACTTGGTCACCTAAAAACAACAATAGAGCAAGAATGAGTCCAAGACTCAAAGAAATACATAATAAAGCCATAAACAATAGTTTATTAACCATAATTAAAGTTATCATCATCATCTATTTAGTTAATGCCATTGTCATTCTCAAACAAACAAGCCATATTCCATATAGGTAAAGTTGCACAATTTAACAATTTACTTAGATATGCGAATGCACCAACATGCTCATGCTCATATGCATCTCATCAGCTGATACCGGTATAGCGGAGTGTTCACCCGTCGATGACACACTCTATCCTTCACTCCCGTGAAGTCCCCACCAAAGTAGGATTTTATCTAGAGCTCTCCGGACTAGTCATGTATCTTTCTCACCGACCTCACCTAATAGTTACATGACTTTCTCACCGACCTGGCTCATGCAACCCCTGTCATGATGAATGTAAATGATGCGACATCTTTATTTATTCATCAACATAGTTCATCTCATTAACTCAATATCTCCTCCTCATTATCTCAATATCATAATCTCATTATCATAATCTCATTCACTCAAGGTCATCAATATCATGTATAAGAATAAGCTGAACAAAAGCATAATAAATAGCATGATAAGTAATAACAATGATCATGGTGAACAACCCATTGTTCACCACTCTACCATGTACTTGCCTTTCGCGCTGTGACGAGTTAGGAGGCAACGACGGAATTTCTCCACTCCCTGCCCCACCGCCTACACAAATATTTATTCGAAATAAGAATAACAAGACATGATGTGGCCACAAGCGTTTTACCATAACCCTCTATCTAATCAACATAACCAAAAACTCAAAATGACGAATTAACTAATCAGCCAATATCGGCCCTTCTGATCAGCAGTACGAGAAAAATCATAATTAAATATCTATAACTCCGAATGACTTGAAACCAGTGCTCAAATACTCTTAACGTAACAGGCTACAAAACTCTAGTTGGTGGAATCCTTTGATTCGGCCAAAACAGTGGCCTAAACAACAGTTGAAAACACTAATAGATATCTGCCCAGATTTCAGAACAGCAGTAAAGAACATGGCATAACTTTCACTCTACAGATCCAATTGAGATGATCTTTATCAACTCGGAAAGATAATTTCAAGGGCTACAAAAACCTAGTTGGGTGGAAGTTCTGAATCGGACTCTAACTAGATCAAAACCGAGGGGCAAACCGACAGTTCCAAATTCTCAGGCAGACAGGACAGCGCGCGATTAAAAATTCATATCTCCTAAACCGTAAGGTGGAATCAAGTGATCTCAGTGCAAAAAGAAAGATAACGACATCAGGAACAAAACTCTAGAAGACGAAAATACCAGATTCGGCCTCTAAGTAAATCATAATGGCCCGACAAGAAAATCTGCTAAATCACGTCAGCTCTCCTGGACAGTCGCGGTAAAACTTCCATAGCTCCTAAACCGTAACTCCAAATCAGATGATCTTGGTGCCAAAAGAAAGCTAAGACCAAGGGCTACAACTTTCTAAGAGGTGAGAAGATCAGAAAACGTACGGAACTTACCCAACTCTGACGAACAAAAGCGCTGTACTGCAGGGACGAGGGTGGCGGCCGGTTGGAGAGGGGGAGGAGGGGTGGCGGCTTGGGGAGGGAAAAGGGAAGGGGAAGGGGTTTTAGGGTTTAGGGGAGATACCCCCTTTGGCCAGCCCTCATGGGCCACCCCTGGCCGAGGCCCAGAGTCCAGTTCTTGAAAAACACGAAAACCCCAAGAAAAAACGATTGATTTTCTCATTAGCTCCTTCTTCAAACTTCTTCTAGTACGATTTACTTTTGGGGTATTACATTCTACCCCTTAAACAGATTCGACCGAATCTACTCACCGATCTTCCCGAAAGAAATCGCAATCGAATGAAATAACGATATCCCAAGCTTGAAATTGCTCAGTTACTCACTTAACACTCGAGCACACCAAACGATGCGTACTTCGCATAAGGACCCGAGACGGTCAACGCGATATGCCAACTTCCAAATTTCTGAAAGTTTCGGGAACGAAGAGAAAACAATTGGAAATAGAGAGTCCTCATCGCATCCACGCAATGCTAACTCTCCACCAAAAAAGGTAAAATCCTAAAATTTGACATTTCAACACGAAAACAAATCTATTTTCTAAATAGGCAGTTTACGAATGAACACCACGACAGCTAAAGAAGAAACCACTCGAATGCCCAAATTAAATACATCTTTTGGTTTGTCTGAATTAAAATGAATCATACATGCCAGCACAACGCCAACTCAGATTGCGGAAACAACAGTCAACAACACATAACTCAAACGAAATCAGGAAAACGCTTCACTAACCGAGGAAACATCCATTTCCTCAGTTTCCCTTTTAGGAGTAAAACTTCTCTCGAACCTTGGAATTAGAATTCATCGCATACCACATGAGTTAAAACCTTTTAATTGAACATCCTCAAATTATGCTCAAACTGAAATATATCATTAACACCATTGTGAAGAGGCTCCATTGAATCCTCCCATTACTCTAGGCATCTCATTCTACTAATCAATATTAATTTGATTGAAGGTACCCAAAGCGCCACAAAATAGATCCCACACAGTCACATTACCTCTACTTTTTAAGAACAACTCAGAATCCTCAGTACACACGCTCATGTACTACATCATAAAGATTCTATCAATGATCATTCCATTGCTCAGGAAACTCTATTATTCCACTTTCTTTACACACACTCATTGTGTGACCAAAGGTCTAGCATAAAAATGTAAAGCCCAGATTCAACCTCTAAGACTCTTACCATGAACTTCTGGTATACTTGATAGGAAATTCTTTGATCGGATAACTAAAATTCCTGGAATCCAAACAATATCCTCAATCATTAATATCAACATTTCTCACTAATCAAGTAACTGCCTAATGTGATTAGCTTCACCAAACTTGAACCCACTAAACCACACTATTCCATTTCACCCACACGACCGCAACATACACATTCGCAAGACTCTAACTAATTGACCAAGTTCCAAACTTTTGAATATTTTAATATTCCACCGACATGAACAAGGGTTCTTGAATTACAATTCACTATTGGTTTTACTAGTTGTAACAACATAATCAGTTTTACCTCAACGACCATCATTGCTTTTGGATCCAATTCTCTACAAGATTTACATCACAAAATTAATTCTTCCTCCAATGCTCTTGAAATAACTTACAACATCAGGTCTCACATCAACATATACTTGACCACTACTAACCGGATGCCACTGTATACCCCATAAGGTTTTGTAAAACAAATTGATGAAGTGGCAGATAAAATATTTTTTTTAGCACCCGGAAAAAAAATGTTTTCTTTTCGCAACAAACATAAGACCGGGAGAAATAGACAAATAACAAGGATCTCGGAAAAGCAAAAGCGGATACCACAATTGAGGGCACAAGTCCCACAAAAAGAGAATATGAAATCTCAAATAAAACAAAGCACCACTTTTGAAAATCGACAAACTCCTATGGGGCAAAAATAGAAAGTTTAGGCACACTTCAAGTAAACTGCGAGTTACAAAACTTGACTTCGATCTCGAATACTTCTACTTCACTCTTTCTTTAACAAAGAAAGTAATTCTTTTCTATTATAACGTCACGTTGCCCACTCAAACAAGAAAAGTTGTAAGACCAAATCACATGAATTACTTAAGAACCAATAAAGCTTTCCATCAAGCCACTTGCTCAATCCAATCCCAGCTACTACATAAATCATGAACTACAAAAGATCACGGATGCAAAACTTGAAAATTTTCATTTGAGCGATACCACGAGTGACGATCAAATTACCTTCTTTCTATAAGAATCGACAACACACTACCAATCTATTGCTGATAATCTTACTAACATCCAGAATAATACACTGTTAACGAAAATTCATCATAGTCTACCCTTCCATTGTACAGCTCTCTAAAAACTCATCAAATTGTTTCATACTACTTTATCATCTCGTCCTCAAATCGAGAGTCCAGCAAAAGCTTACAAACTACTACAACAACAACTTTATTTTAGCAGAGATCTACTACATAAATCAAAATATTATACCAAAACCCTTTTGACGAGGATCTAATAATCCTCATTTTATCTTTTATCTGTAATTCTTATTATGGGTAAATATGATGTCACATAGTCCCAAGTACCCTTATTTCTATAAGGAGAGGCCTAACCTTTGATTGTAAGTTCTTCTACAATCACCCCCATAGTCGTAAGTTCTTCTACGACTACATCATGGTCGTAAGTCCTTCTCGACCATTACATAGTCGTAAGTTATTCTACGATCGCTACACGATCGTAAGTCCTTCTACGACCGGAAAACTACGACCACCTTATAATCAAACCTACTGACGGGTAGGTCCAATTGATTAAGGAATCGAGCGGTCTACACGCACTATTATTCCGCGTATTAATGGTGTGTAAATACCCCATTATCTCTCGGAAGATAATTGCCGACGGCGTGAAGAAGTCAAGGCGCGGTAATTACTACCATCATGCGCCGTTACTACATTAATTAGGCGCATCTTCCGTAGGACAAACGGCTACTTCTTCACGACTATATAAGGGCATCAATCGGAGAGATAGGGAGAGCGAACAAGAGCCGATCAAGTAGGAACACAAGTGCTATTCTCGTAATAGTCTTAGTCTTTTACTTGATCATCAAGAATACCATACACACAGGATTAGGGTTATTATTCTCTCGGAGAAGGCTGAACTGTCTAAACATCCGTGTCAATCCACTCTGCGTGATCTTATCTCTAGGAGACCCCGAATCAAACAATCTTTACGTAAGATCGGTTCTAATACACCGAGCGCTTGGCGCCGTCCGTGGGGATCTTCCTAATCTCTTGTCAACATACTCTCTTTTTCCAATCTCATGCTAGCATGGCGGGAGAATGGAGCGAGGAGAACTGGTTCGACTTGGCGGTCTGTGACGTCGACATGGATGCCGGTTTCGACTATGAGCCGAGTGATGCATCCGTGATGGTGATGTTCCTCCGAGATTATTCTCCAGAAACCATCCCATCAATGGAGTTGAGGAGGATCCTTATCCCCACAACGATCGTCCAACAGAGGAGCCAATTCCCTCCAAGGACAAGGGTCAATCCGACTGAACCGCACCGGAGGACTCACGACACAATGAGAGTTTTTCCTCTAAGTGTCCAAGTTCCCTTAAGGCGGTCCGACACAGTGAGACAAGTCCCGGAAGCCACAATTCGAGGACTCCACGGCATCTTGTGATCCTATCTCTCGGGGTAACTCCGAGATAGTGGGATCAAGCATGCTTTTCCTACAAATCGACCGTCTCTCCGCAGATCTCATTTGCGGACGGAGACGATTATAACCCGAGTTCCCCTACGGAGGGGATTACTCCAAGTCGCCAGATGGTGTCTCTCGAGCACTCCTCAAGCGGGAGGCCTCAGCGCAAGTGAGAATCATCAGCGGAGGTCTTCGTCCTTCCTCAAATCGAGTCAACCTCATGGAGGTCGAAATGAGAACCCTCCCGAAGATCACGCCTGCGCCTCCTCGTAGTAATGGCAAGGGAACCACCGCGACAGAGAGAACCAACACTGATGATGAGCGAGAGAAATCCTCGACATTCTCGCACTCCATCGAGAAGGCCTCAAAGATCGGCGGGAGGATTTTGAGGTCATCCAAGAAAGAAAATTGCAGCCCGTAAGAACTGCTGGGCGCATTCAATATCGATCCACGGGAGGTACAAGAACTCCGGGACATCAACGACTTGCTTGAGAATCCCAATCAAGAGCTTGCTCGAGCGCCAGATCGATCTCTTTCTTTGAGGAGATTGCGCAAAGGCTTGAATGTGATGACAAGGCTGGAAGTACCTCGTCAACAACATTCGGTAGTCGTAGCAATGCGACTTCTTCACTACCGATCAATCGAATATTTCTGCGTAGGAATCGACACGGTCATAAGTCACATCGATCTCCTATTCGAGAAATACTTTTCAATCGGTGATGATCAAGTAGCCCTCAGGAGGTGATCAATCACTACTCGGCAAAGAAATTCTGGCGGTGGATTACGAGGAGTATTCCTCTCGAACCGAGACCTACAATGAGCAGTCGACTGTTGCGGGTATCGTCGTATCGATCACTGGCGACATTAACCCTTCTTTCCTACAAAGAAGGCGTCAAGAAGTAATTACTGGATCTGGGCATTTTCGCCGACCTTGAGCGATTCACCGGCCACCTCATTTTCGACCGGTGAACATGGAGAAATTTGATGGATCTCAAAATCCCATCGAGTTTCTTGAGATCTATACAACACCGTCCGAAGCGGCGGGAGGAGGAGAGCACGTAATGGCGAATTACCTTCCAATCGTGCTCGAAGGATCCGCTCGATCGTGGTTATTAAACCAACCACTCGAGTCGATCTACTCTTGGCAACACCTCGTGATCTTCTGAGTGCAAATTTCCAAGGCACATACAACCGCCTACGAAAGGAAGGCGACTTGCACCGATCAAAGCGAACAACAACGAGACTTTGCGCCAATTCATCAAGCGCTTTAGTCGGGTTCGTAACTCAATTCCGAAATTTCGACTCCTCCGTGATCGGGGCTTTTAAGCAAGGAGTCCGTAGTAGAAGAATAACAGAGGATATTGCTTTAAATCCTCCCAACACCGCTGCCGAGCTCTTTGAGATGGCGATCGATATGCAATCGCTTCGAGGCGGTCGGTGGAATAACACTATCGATCGAGAAACACACGCTCTTAGAGAGCGGTGAGGTTGGTAAGGACAAAAAGCAAAAAGTCCAAGAAGAAAATAAAAGTCAAAACCACAAACTAGTGGTTTCAAGGAGGTCTTGGCCGAGTAAAGATAGAGAGCCCCAAACCACCAAGTCGAACCCCGATCAAGGCAAAGGTAAGCGCCACGATCGTAGGAGCGACAAACCAAGATGGTGTCCTTTCATAAAAGGAAGGACATGACCTCCGCAATTGCCGAAGTTTTCCAAAGAAAGCTCGAGGACTACTACAACAAAGCACCACTCCCTACTCTCGGCGGGTAGGACATACGAGTGGTCAAAAGTCGTCGATGATGAGGAGATGCCATTCCAAGATCCGCACCATACCGTTGAGCATATCTATGGAGGATCATCGATATCGACTCCAAACGACAACTTAAAGTCTGCGGACGAGAGGTAAATTCCATACATACTCCTCTTGTCAATAAATTACCAAGTGGTGGAAGTTACCATCTCTTTTGAGAAGGACGATGCCCGATCACTATGAGTCGATCAGTCGATTTCGATTGTGGTGAACCCACCATCAACAAGCTGTCGGGTCAATCGAGTGTTAGTTGATGGTGGTAGTTCTTTAAACATATTATTTACTAAAGCCCCGGGCGAGATGCAAGTACCGGGACAAAGGTAAGGCGATGCGATATTCCTTTCATGGAATCGCATCGGGGTCTTCACCAAACCCATTGGCCAAGTTTCTCTTCCTTTAACATTTGGCTCACCAAGTAATTTCAGGACGGAGAAAGTCTCCTTTGATGTGGTCGATTTCGATCGGCATATAACGCCATACTCGGACGACCAACTTTGGCAAAATTCTTAATGGCTACTCATTATGGGTATCAATGTCTTAAGATGCGAGTCCCAAAGGAGTGATCACAATTCAATGTGACAAAAGATGGCGTATAGTGCGGCCGTCGATCCTCGAGATGGTTGGTCAAATACCAACTCGAGATGAAAGTCGACCTTCGACTAGCAAGTCGAAGCCTAAAAGTCTACACCAAAGCCGAACGACCAAGTCAAAGAGGTTCCTCTAGACGCAGAGAAACCCTCAAGGCTGCTCGCATTGGGAGACTTCGATCCCAAATAGGAAGGCGCCCTCATTACCTTCCTCCGAGCTAACGCAGATGTCTTGGCGTGGCAAGCATCCGACATGCCCGAGTCCCGTGGAGGTGATCGAGCACGGGCTAGCTTTACGGCCGATAAAGTACCGTAAAACAAAAATTACGGAGATTTGCCTGATCGACGAGATGCTATTAAATCGAATTGGATAAGCTACTTAAGGCGGGCTTTATAAGAGAAGTCAATCACCCAGTGGTTGGCTAACCTGTAATGGTCAAAAAGTCAAGCGGCAAATGGCGTATGTGCGTGAGACTTTCTTGATCTTAATAAAGCTTGTCCAAAAGATGATTTCCCTTTACCTCGTATTGATCACCGGTTGATTCCATCTGCGGGTTGTGAAATATTAAGTTTTTAGATGCATATTCGGATATCACGGATCAATATGTGTCTAAGCGATGAAGAGAAGACCGCATTCATTACTCCATTTGGTACCTTTTGTTATATCAAAATGCCATTTGGTCTAAAGAATGCGGTGCTTCTTTTCAACGCTTAATGCAATCGACTTTTCATCTCAATTAGGCCGAATTTGGAAGCCTATGTTGATGACCTAGTCGTAAAAGCATTAAGAGACTTAATCATATCAGCGACCTACAAGAAACATTCGACAACCTCGAAAGCACCATTTAAAACTTAATCCAGAGAAGTGTGTGTTTGGAATTTCTTGGAAAATTGCTTGGATTCCTAGTATCCGAGCGAGGAATCGAAGCAAATCTGAAAAATAAAAGCCATCCTCGGATCGACCTCCAAACACAAAAAGGAAGTCCGAAACTCACTTTGGGTGCATGGCGGCTTTAAGTCGTTTCATCGCACGACTAGGAGAAAAGGACTACCTTTCTTTAAACTTCTCGGGAGACATGAAGGTTTTGAGTGGTCGAGCGAGGCAAACATTGCCTTTGAGGATGTCAAGAGGTATCTTCGAGTGCTCTGTTACGGTTTCTCCAAAGCGGAAGAGGCGCTCTTAATTTATCTAGTCGCCACGCCACAGCAAAGAAGCGCGATCTTGGTCGTAGAACGTGAAAACGTACAACGACCGGTTTACTCGTCGGCCAAGTTTTACACGGCCTAAGGAGCGTTACCCTCGTGTTCAAAACTTCTATATGCCCTCCTCATGTCTTGAGGAAATCTGCGGCATTATTTTCAGCGCACAAAATAGTCAGGCTGCCGTCGAGTTTCCTTTGGGAGCAATCCTCCATAATAAGGAAACAATGGGGCGCATGGCAAAATGGTCGGTCGAACTTGGGAGTTCGACCTCCATTTCGTGTCGACGGCCATAAAATCCCGATCTTGGCGGACTTTGTCGCCGAATGGACAAATCTGAACTGTTCGGGATCCCGATCTGATTCCCACGACCGATGGATGATGTACTTTGACGGGTCACTTACTTTAAGTGGCTCGGGTCGGGTGGTCTGGTATCTCCTACCGAGAAACCTTAAAGTATGCCATACAATTAAACTTTCGGGCCACTAACAATGTGGCGAGATCACGAAGGTTTGCTAGGCGGCATACGAGTGCGAAGCACTCTCGATTAAATCGACTACTCGTGAGAGGAGACTCTCAACTAGTCGTGAATCAAATTGGGAAAGAGTACCAATGCTCTAACTCAACAATGGCTCGGTACTTATCGAGTAACGTAAGCTAGAAAAACATTTTTAGGTTTGAGGTACAATTTATCCCTCGAAGGATAATTTCCTCATGAGACCAACTTGCTCGGATGGCTTCTTCCCGATCCATAATACCAAAAGGAGTTTTCTTGGAGCAACTCCAAAAACCGTCTCAGTCGAAGAACCGAGACACCTCCTCTTGAGATGGCCTCATTAGATTACGAGGATACGGATGACTCCCATCTACAAGTATCTTTGCAAGGGTTCCAGCCAGAAGATGATCTTGAGGCGGTCGATTATCCCGAAAAGCCAAAATGTATACTTTGGTTGAAGGAGTCCTCTATAAGCGAGGAACCCAAGGGATACTCATGCGATGCATTCCGCAAAGCGAAGGAATAACACTCCTTCACGATATACACAAGGGCATCTGTGGGACGCATGCCTCCTCTGAGAACATTGGTTGGTAAAGCCTTTCGACAAGGTTTTCTTGGCCTCTGACCTGTGCGATGCTATGGAGGTGGTTAAAAAGTGTGTCGATGCCAATTCCATGGTACGAGATACACCAACCACTCAAGCATTACAAACAATACCTCTTTCTTGGCCTTTTGCGACACAGGGGCTTGACATCCTAGGACCGTTTCCCAAAGCTCCGGAGGTTTGAATTCCTTTTGTGGCTATTGACACGTTCACAAAATGGATCGAAGTGAACTCATGCGGGATAACAACGGCGACAAAAGGTTCATGATGAGAAGCGTAATTAGTCGATTTGGAGTTAAGTCGGATAATTACGCACAATGGTAAACAATTAGCAAGTGCAAAATTTCGTGAATTTTGCGACGAGTTGGGTACCAAGCTATGCTATGCTTCATTGCACATCCCCAAAGCAATGGGGCGGTCGAGCGTGCAAGCGGCCAAATAATGCGAGGAATTAAAACTCGAGTCTTCGACCCGACTTGTTAAGCGCTCGGGGCTTGGGTACAAGAATTACCCTCCATATTATGGGCGGTTAAATGCGACCACCAATCGAGCAACGGGAGAAACACCATTTTTCTAGTTTTGGGCGAAGCCATGCTTCCTCCGAGCTAAAATTGCGGTCGACACGAGTTGAAACCTTCAACAACTCGGACCAGGAACAACTTCGAGCAGATGACATTAACCTACTCAAGAGAGGAGAAACCTAGCCTTAATCCGTTCGGCGGTCTACCAACAAGCCTGCAGATACTATAATCGTAAGGTCCAACCTCGCGGCCTTCTTTGTAGGTGACTTGGTATTGAGGCTCGCCAATCCAAGTCTAATCGAATAAACTTTCCCTAAATGGGAAGGTCCTTACGATGGTCGAAGTAACTTCGGCGAGGTCTGCACGACTAGCAATGGAAGATGGACAGGTTCTCTCAAACTCTTGGAACATCGACCAGTTAACGCAAATTCTATGTGTGACCGTTTCTCAGGCAATAAAAGTCCAGGTTCTTTCTACCTCTTTTTGCCTTATTTTCGAGTAGTGCTTTTTTAATCTTTCGACTATGATATGAAAGCACCAGCTTTTCTTTACACGGCCGGCGGCGAAAACGTCATCCGGGCGAAACTTCTCCTCTCTGCATGTGGTTCTGCCCACTAGAAGGAATTTCCAAGCATTGACTCGTTACTCATTTTTGCTGCCAGTACAAAGAGCCCGGGTTCTATCCAGTCGGAATGTTCTCAAAGCCAACTCTCTCAATCTTAGTCTATTTTTTCAGTCAATTCAAAAAATATTCTAAGTAGAGTACACTTTCTTACATTTGTTCGACCACCTTTGATGTACTCGATTTGTTTTAACTGGTCGAAGGAAGAAACACACCTAGTCGAAGTCTTTCCTCTCTGCATGTGGTCCTGCCCACTAGAAGGAAACTTCCTAGCGCTGCTCAGTCTCCTACTTTTGCTACTGGAAAAGACTTATCGAAGTCCACCAAAAAGGACGAACGAATTACTAAAGTCCTCTAAGACGTCTGTTTAACTCAAGTTGCTTTGTTCTTGGTTCGATTAAACTAGTCGGAAATGAAAACATCACCTAGTCGAAGCCTTTCCTTTCTGCACGTGGTCCTGCCCACTAGAAGGAACTTCCTAGTGTCGAGTCGTTTTACTCTTTCGACCAATTGGCTTGACAACCGTAACAAAAGCTATAAGTTAAATAAACCTCTCTTTGTTTTCGAAAACCCGTTTCAAACACTATTTATTTAGATTGTCTAAACAATCTAAACAAATAGTCGGGGGGCTAGGATAAAGTTATTAATTTGACTTCAATTCTTAGTCTTTCATTCGTCTTTCATTCGTTTATTATCTTTTGAGTTACTAACTACTCGACAAGATGATTTTCGTGAAATAAGGCGGATCATATATTACTCATCAACAAAATTATCCGCCTTACAAAGTAGTTACAAGATTACTCAAGGGGAGAGCCTAGCGCATTTCCTCATACACCTTTTGCCAATCGATCAGCATTTCCACAATCGACGACTTGCCTCGATTCGGGACAATCGAAGTCGGCTTCGATTAGTTTAACATTAAGGCGGGGATCTTGAGCTTTAAGTTTCGCTAAAGCGTAACTTCTGAGCCTTCGATTGCCTCCTTATTGATTCAAATTTGATTAGCCTTGAGTGGTCACCATTTCTTGCAATTTTCCGACTTGTTCTCCAATAATACTTGTGTGAGCAACTATAGTATCTTCTCGAGGAGTTTTCCCTCGAATGTAGCTCACTAAGCACATTGTTCAGAGAGTGATGTTGCCTTGAAGACTAGTCTTCATCGACTCCATCTCCTGTTGGGTACAAGTCGAAGCCTCGCGAAGCTTTTTGTTCTCGACCACTTGTTCTGAAAAGAATAATACCGGTCAAACAAAAATACTTCTAGAGGAACATAACACAAAGATATTTGTAGATCAAGGTCTTTGCTTGGATTTCAGCCTCAAGGATTCTCAATTGGGCAGCAATTTCTGAACAAGGAATTAACATTAAAAAAGGGAAAACACTCAAAAAGGACAACAGGTAAAGAGTTACTTACCTGTTACTTGAGTTCTCAGAACCTCAAGTTCTTGATCCTTATTCTTGCTAATGCGGGAAAACTCCTGAATGACCAAAGATTTGTCTCCAACTTCAGTCCGGAGTTTCTTCATCTCATTTTCTTTATCTGAAGAAGAAATGAGAGTTAGGTAAAGGTTAAAACTCAAAAACAGTCTTAAGTTCAAGACTTCATCGCTTATTTTTCCTGCAATTTCTTAGATGCAGAGACAACCTCTCGAAGTCTATCCGAGAGGGTCAATACTTCATTCCTTAGCCTCCTCGACTCCTCTTTTTCATAGTCGAGCGAATCGGCTAAGGTCTTTGAATCACTGTTTAACCTACAAAGGACAGAGACGGAGATAAAAATCAGCCGAATGGTTGTGAGTACTTCTACAACCACTGACCTAGTCGTAAGTTTTTCTGCGACTACGAATGGTTGTAAGTCTTTCTATGACCACTATCTGGTCGTAAGTAGTCGTAAGTTTTTTCTTACGACTAATCCTTTGTCATGAATTTCTTCCATGACTATTCTCGTAAGACATTATACAGTATTTAAGTTGAAAACAACTATGGATGATAAGTGACTTACCACCTCTGCGCCTCATGCGAGTAGCTCTTTCTCTGTCTTAGCTCTAAAAGTTGTCGATGATACTCACCGACAACAAACAATTTGCTCGAGCTTTACGCAAAAGAGAACGAAGTGAGAAGTGAAGGAAAGCCACATATATAAGTATTCTGAAGATACTTACATTCATAGTCGTTCTAGCAAAAATTGAATATACAAGGTCCGGTGTCTTGCAGCTTATCTATCCTCGCGACTTTGTCCCACCACACCTTCTCGAGCTCGTTGTCAAAAGTATTATCCGTATTGGGAATATCTTTGGGATGGGGACTCGGTCACGAGATTTGTAAGCGTAAGACCCTCGACGGAGGCGGGCCCAAAGAAGTCACCACGAAGTTGAAATTTTCTCCTTCGGTTCTCGTGATTTCTCTTTGGGTAGGGAAGGAACGCCTCCTCGATTTCCTTCCCGAGGCGGTGCGCAGTGGTCACCACCTTGACGAGAGGCTTCCACACCGCCTCTGTTGTTTCTACGACTTCGATGGTCGTGGCGGCCACCTCAACGATAATACCGCTACCTCAAGAGTCGTGAATTCGACTTGGCAGATGTGGGAGACACTCGAGAGTCTCGACTTCATCGGCCACCGGGCCAAGGGTGATGCTTGACCACCTCCGTTGCTACCTCTCCGATGGTGAAGGGATAGCAATGGACTTCTCGGCGAAGCATTCCCTGGGAAAAGGAGCCGGATGAAATAAAGAAAAGCAAATCAAAGTTGTGAAAAGAAGAAGGTAAATGTCCTTCTTACACTTGATACATTTCACATACCTCGCACTCGGTCTTAACCAGAATTTTGGAGCAATCCTCCCAGCGGAGGACCTCTTCTTCTCCACGACCACGTCCGGTCGAGGTTCAACATTTGCTCGGCACGACCACGTGCTGTCGTAGAGTTTGAACAGAACCGAGCTCGGTTTCTCGATCTTCTGGATGGACGAGAGGTGTCTCGACCATTCCGAAAAGACCGCCTCGATTGCGGGTTGTCTTGATGCGACATCGTCCTTCATAAAAGACATAAAATCCTTCCAGTTCTCCCTTTCCAGTTGTTTAATAAAACTAGGAGTGGCACCAACTGCGAAAGATTCCGTGTCATAATAGAAGGGTACCTTAGCCTTGCGAGGTTTGCGCTTGAGAGGTTCAACTGCTTCAACCTCCTCGGCCGGCGACCGTGGCCTCGGCGCAGATACAACTACAGCTGCCGCAGGCCTTGTAGAGGGTTTGGTCGAAAGACCAGAACTCGAACTTGCTCCCCCCTTGTCGGCAGATTTTACAAGTCGACGTCTCTTCGAGGGAGGAGCCGAGTCTTTGTCTTTCGACAACCCAGCGCCAATAGTCATCAGAACGACTTCTTTGTCGTCCTGGCGATTTTCCATGCCTACTTTACGTAAAGCAAAGCAGAAAAGAAGAATCACTAATTAGTCGTAAGTTTTTCTCGACTAGTACCAAGTCGTAAGTTTTTCTCGACTTTTTATTGATCGTAAGATATTCTCGATCACCATTAGTCGTAAGTATCTTCTACGACTATAAAGTCCTAAAGAAAGAATCAGACTTTTGATTACCTTTAGGCGCTCTATCCTTTCATCTGCGGACAAAGCCGCAATGACTTGAGGAACCGCCCCTCGGAGTGGCGGGGACTTCTCACAGATGAGTCTGACTCTGGAGTCAACCTCAGCCTGTGAAAGATCTGTGTAAACAGATAAAAATATTAGACAAGGTTGGGAAAAACCAAACAGAGAACTAAGTCGACAATTGCTTACCCTCCTCGTAGTCTCTGGTGGGGTCTCCTCTCCCCGAGTACCTCCACATAGGAGATGCTCGTTTCTTCAGAGGACTGATTCGGCGTGTGATGAAATCCTTCCCCACATGCCATCCGGTCAGCCCTTCTTCCTTCAAGTCCTTAATGGCTTGGATATAAGGGCTAATCCGGCTGATATCTTCAGGGGTTGAATCCCATGAAGATTTCTTTTCAGCAGCCTTCCCCACGAAAGAAAGGCTGTCTTCAGAGGTGACCTTCCAGTAGAACCACCTCTTCCTCCAGCCCGGCCACGAAGACCGGGTAAAGCTCTGAATGTACTCCTTCGACTTCGAGTCGTGGAGCTTCAGACCACAGCTTCCGGCGATTCCGGTTTGTCGAGCCATCCCATAATAATATTGGAACAGCTCGAGATCCGCCGGAATCCCCAGGTACGCCTCGCACAGATACACGAACACACTCAACATGGTAATGGAATTGGGACCTAAGTTCACCAGTTCCACCCCAAAGTGTTCGAGTACTACTGTAAGAAAGGGGTGGGCAGGTAATCGAAGGCCGCACTCACAATGTCGCTTGGAAGGCGGGATTTGCCCATTTTCCCCGATGGCCAATCTTTGCCGATGGCGGAATCCACTTCACCGAGCCTTCTCAGGATCTTCCGACATCGACCAAGATCTTGATCTTAGCCGCATCCATCTCCGATTCCTCCCATTCAGAAACTCTCTTGGCCATTTCGCTCAGAAGCAAGAAGTTTTTTTTGATTGGGTTGGCGGCGGAGAAGATGAAACCTAGTCGAAGACGGAGAAAGCAAGAGCTCGAAGAACAGCGGAGTGATTTGGGGAAAAGTAAAAATCCAAGTCTACCTCCTGGTAAGTTTTTATAACCGCACGATCTCCGCCGCTTCGGAAACCGTCCCGGCTATAGGTCTATGATAGATGGTTGTACCGCTTCGGGAACCGCTTCATCGGACAAGTCTGAGAGAGCCGGTTGCAATTCCCCAGATGGTCCGTTCGAGAAAAATTAGGTGCGTATCGTCACCCCCAAGCAAAATTACATTCTTGACCAAGTATTTCTGGTCGAAGGAAGTATCAATCGGAAAGGCTTTTTCTCCGATTCCCCTGCTACGACCACCAGACGGTCGTAGGGGTTTTTACGACTTTTAAGTTGTAAACAATCTTCACGATTATGATCACTTGAAACCGTCTCATCAACAGATCTGTAGAGATCGCTTTGCAATTCCCAGACGATGCATTCGAGAAAGTTATGTTTGTTTTATCATCTCCAAGTAAAATTACTCTCCTGACCAAGTCTTTCTGGTCAAAGGAAGTATCAATCGGAAGGGTTTTTCTCCAATCGCCCTACTACGACTACTACACAGTTGTAGGGGTTCTTATGACTTTTTGATAGTTGTAAGTAACCTTCTTGACCAAACAAATTCCTGGTCAAAGTAGCATTCAAATATCGAAGAGTTCTTCCTTCGACTATTGTTCTACGACGTTTTCATGGTCGTAAGACCATTTACGAAACATTCACCAAGTAAGTTACTTTCACTTGAAGCTGGGGGGCTAGATGACGAGGATCTAATAATCCTCATTTTATCTTTTATCTGTAATTCTTATTATGGGTAAATATGATGTCACATAGTCCCAGTAAGTACCCTTATTTCTATAAGGAGAGGCCTAACCTTTGATTGTAAGTTCTTCTACAATCACCCCCATAGTCGTAAGTTCTTCTACGACTACATCATGGTCGTAAGTCCTTCTCGACCATTACATAGTCGTAAGTTATTCTCACGATCGCTACGATCGTAAGTCCTTCTACGACCGGAAAACTACGACCACCTTATAATCAAACCTACGAGGCGGGTAGGTCCAATTGATTAAGGAATCCGAGCGGTCTACACGCACTATTATTCCGCGTATTAATGGTGTGTAAATACCCCATTATCTCGGAAGATAATTGCGGACGGCGTGAAGAAGTCAAGGCGCGGTAATTACTACCATCATGCGCGTTACTACATTAATTAGGCGCATCTTCCGTAGGACGAAACGGCTACTTCTTCACGACTATATAAGGGCATCAATCAGAGAGATAGGGAGAGGCGAACAAGAGCCAGTCAAGTAGGAACACAAGTGCTATTCTCTGTAATAGTCTGAGTCTTTTACTTGATCATCAAGAATACCATACACACAGGATTAGGGTTATTATTCTCTCCGGAGAAGGCCTGAACCTGTCTAAACATCCCGTGTCAATCCACTCTGCGTGATCTTATCTCTAGGAGACCCCCCGAATCAAACAATCTTTACGTAAGATCGGTTCTAATACACCGACACCTTTCATTATGGACATGCTATCGTCTGACAATTCCACTATCCTGAAAGCATAGGCCACCAATTAAATCCCACAGTTCAACTCTTATAGATGCTCAACACCAAACGTCAACACACAATTGTTGCACTCCAACCACTGTTGCTATCAACTAGCTTCATCAAGAAATCTAGATGCTACCTACTTTCCTTTTAAAATCACATGAACAATCACCAATACATGTTCAACTGTCCATCCTCATATTCATATTTCGGTGCAAAATCCCGACAAAACTTCCAAAATCATAGCCTTCCATCGATCAAAAAGTCTCAACAACTCTGCAACCAAATTCGTCCAATTATTCTAGTTAAAATAACTATCTAGAAACTCCTTCCATAATATAAAATCATCTAGTATCTACAGATAAGATAACTCCAAGATTAATATCCACTATAGTAATAATCTAGCATCTCCCCAACTTTTCCTTCCCACACAGGAAGATTAATCCATCGAGACCAACTAATCCAACAAGTTTAGCAAAACTAAATAATTTTAATGATCATACCGGTCATCAATGTTCTACAATTCTTAATAACTCCTTTTAATCCAATTAGGTATAGCCATACTATTAATCATAGTTCATCAAGAACTACCACATGACACCATCAAGTTAATCAACTTTCCTTCCAAGGTTCTTGTTTAAGATTGATTATACATCACACTACAGACCCAACTTGATAACCCATACCACATCCATTAATTTATTTAATTACAACCTTTAACTTAACCACAACAAGACATCGCTAAAGGGTTTTAATATTTTCTTTTATAATGAGAAGCATTCAACTTCAATACTCAAAATACCCAAAAGAAATACATTGGGTCAAAGCTTCCACATGTTAAAGGACTTGAAAAAGAAAACTTTCGTTATCCAAAATACCAAGCTAACAAATGAGTCATTTTTTTTTCCAACAAGAAAGGCAGATCTCTCGTGAAAAGATCAACATTGCAAATTAACGACGTTCACAAGAAACAACAACAGATCAACAGTCAGGAGAACAAATAATAACTTAATAGAACCAACAAAGACCAATGAAAATACATCAACTGCATTGTAAATACTAACCAAGAAAATTCATCAACTGCAACTATAACATGAATAATCAAATTCAAACTCAAGGAAGAAAACAACTTTTCTAAAGAAACATAACCTCAACACCTGTAACTAAGTTACCTGATGTAAACACTTCACCACTATCATACAACCAACAGTGATATAACTTGGCCATGCCTATGGCCACAACCACAATCTCTACCTCTCGACTATCATGACCCATAGCAATCACATAATCAAATCATAAGTAGTCAGAACCAATTCATAACATAAAACATCAATACAACATAACGGGCGTAAATGCGATACTCATCCCATTCCCATCCCATCATGCACCAAAGGTGTCAAAATTTTAAGTTAATTAACCATTATCAATTTTTGGTTTATTTTACAAGTCCTAAAACAAGTTTTAGCAATTTTAGGTTAACTAAGTTATTAATCTATTCACCACGGACCTGAAACCCGCTCTGATACCAACTGTAACACCCCAGCCCAACACTGAGCCTGGAATGCCACCAAACTACTCTTATCATCTATTATACATCAACACACTGTGAAATTTCAGCAAGCATAACAACATTAAAACCCATCCACGGGTCGCATTAACACAAGCATAACACTAAGACAATCATAGATAAATTAGACCTAGGAGCATAGCAAAATACTTAACCAAGATTAACATAAACCAAGCATCTATGGTTATTCAATACCATCATGTCCTAGACATAAATATTCATGTTATTCTAAAAGTTTCTCATGTCCAATGAATCAAATAATTGGGTGAAGTGCATGATTCCAAGTGCGCTAGCCCTTCCCGAGTAAAACGTCATCACTGGTCACCTAAAAACAACAATAGAGCAAGAATGAGTCCAAGACTCAGCAAATACATAATAAAGCCATAAACAATAGTTTATTAACCATAATTAAAGTTATCATCATCATCTATTTAGTTAATGCCATTGTCATTCTCAAACAAACAAGCCATATTCCATATAGGTAAAGTTGCACAATTTAACAATTTACTTAGATATGCGAATGCACCAACATGCTCATGCTCATATGCATCTCATCACCGATACCTAGATAGCGGAGTGTTCACCCGTCGATGACACACTCTATCCTTCACTCCGTGAAGTCCCCACCAAAGTAGGATTTTATCTAGAGCTCTCGGACTAGTCATGTATCTTTCTCACCGACCTCACCGAATAGTTACATGACTTTCTCACCGACCTGGCTCATGCAACGCCTGTCATGATGAATGTAAATGATGCGACATCTTTATTTATTCATCAACATAGTTCATCTCATTAACTCAATATCTCCTCCTCATTATCTCAATATCATAATCTCATTATCATAATCTCATTCACTCAAGGTCATCAATATCATGTATAAGAATAAGCTGAACAAAAGCATAATAAATAGCATGATAAGTAATAACAATGATCATAGTGAACAACCCATTGTTCACCACTCTACCATGTACTTGCCTTTCGCGCTGTGACGAGTTAGGAGGCAACGACGGAATTTCTCCACTCCCTGCCCCACCGCCTACACAAATATTTATTCGAAATAAGAATAACAAGACATGATGTGGCCACAAGCGTTTTACCATAACCCTCTATCTAATCAACATAACCAAAAACTCAAAATGACGAATTAACTAATCAGCCAATATCGCCCTTCGATCAGCAGTACGAGAAAAATCATAATTAAATATCTATAACTCCGAATGACTTGAAACCAGTGCTCAAATACTCTTAACGTAACAGGCTACAAAACTCTAGTTGGTGGAATCCTTTGATTCGGCCAAAACAGTGGCCTAAACAACAATTGAAAACACTAATAGATATCTGCCCAGATTTCAAAACAGCAGTAAAGAACATGGCATAACTTTCACTCTACAGATCCAATTGAGATGATCTTTATCAACTAGGAAAGATAATTTCAAGGGATACAAAAACCTAGTTGGGTGGAAGTTCTGAATCGGACTCTAACTAGATCAAAACCGAGGGGCAAACCGACAGTTCCAAATTCTCAGGCAGACAGGGCAGCGCGCGATTAAAAATTCATATCTCCTAAACCGTAAGGTGGAATAAAGTGATCTCAGTGCAAAAAGAAAGATAACGACATCAGGAACAAAACTCGAGAAGACGAAAATACCAGATTCGGCCTCTAAGTAAATCATAATGGCCCGACAAGAAAATCTGCTAAATCATGTCAGCTCTCCTGGACAGTCGCGGTAAAACTTCCATATCTCCTAAACAGTAACTCCAAATCAGATGATCTTGGTGCCAAAAGAAAGCTAAAACCAAGGGCTACAACTTTCTAAGAGGTGAGAAGATCAGAAAACGTACGGAACTTACCCAAATCTGACGAACAAAAGCGCTGTACTGCAGGGACGAGGGTGGCGGCCGGTTGGAGAGGGGGAGGAGGGGGTGGCGGCTTGGGGAGGAAAAGGGAAGGGGAAGGGGTTTTAGGGTTTAGGGGAGAGATACCCCCTTTGGCCAGCCCCTCATGGGCCACCCTCAGGCCGAGGCCCAGAGTCCAGTTCTGAAAAACACAGAAAACCCCCTGAAGAAAAAACGATTCAGATTTTCTCATTAGCTCCTTCTTCTGAAACTTCTTCTAGTACGCCGATTTACTTTTGGGGTATTACACTGTGGCCCCCTTTTTTCATTTTCTTTCCCTAATTCTTCTTTTCTCAAAGTGGGAAATTCCCAAAAGACCCTCAAGAATTCAACAGTCCCCACCAATTTATCAATTTGATAAAAGATGCTCAAAGTCTTGTTTAATATACAACTGTTCGACGATGGGTACCTTGCGGGTTTGAACCCAAAGCCTAGTAACAAAGACTACGACTTTGCACAGACAAAGGAGGACTATACCTGGATCCAATACCTTGGTGTGAGAATTTTCGCCCAAGTTACATTGTATGGAGTGAATTGCCCTTTTCCCTCTTGGGTTGGGACGTTACGGTCATATCCCCGTATCTAGCTCATGAGTACTTAAGAAAGTATACCTTTACCTTCCTTTGATCGCGACCCTACGATCATACTTAAGTAGGTGAATTCTTCAGGGAATCCCGTAGGACGATTCCCAATACCATATAGGTCTCGGATTCATTAAGAGCTATTGCTCAACCCTCCTTACAGAAAAGAACACTACAACTAATAGGACCCTTTAGATGTTCTCTATAATCCCACACGGTTTGTTGTCCTAGAGCCTAGTTCACGGGATCTCCGATCTCCTAGGATAGTTTACCACCAATGTGAGCCTTTACATGGGTATAAGTCCCATTCCCTTTGATGCTGCATGGATGGACATCCCCGCCAATCCTTTAGTGAAAGGATCTGCCAAGTTCCTTTTAGACGGGATGTATTCTACAAAAATAACACATGTCTCTCTAGCATGCCTTACCGACTTAAGTCGCCTTTTAATATGGTTTGCAAGATCACTTTCACGAATTTGGGCATTTGGTTTGGCTATTGGGTGCACAATAGCAACTTTAATGGACACTAATGTAGATTCCAAATATGCTAACCAGGCCTAGGAATAGCAGTTGTCATCACAAATAAAAAAGTAATCTTGATTACACTACACCACAACCCACTATTAAGGGCCGAAGACTGTCGGTAAAAAACTAAAACAATGTCAAATTTTCAGTCGGTAATTATCTCTAAAACCACTCAAAACTATCTGCGGTAAAAATATGTAGCATCGACAGAACGTCTGTCAAAAAATATTGTGGCAGAGAGTCTGCCCCGAATGTCCCAAGTCGTCCGTGCGTCTGTTGGTATAGGACATGGCGTAGGGGCAAATTAACTTGCACGTCGAAAGATTTTGCTCGGGGCCGCGACACAGGCGCGAAACCAAAAAGATGGTGCGGGGGCAAATGATAGATATTATCTCTCAAGCCAAAAAGTCCTTTCCCAAACCCTCACATAATCCTGTTGCTTCCCCAACGCCGCCGCCCCTCGCCGCCCTCTCGCATCCCCACTGCCGCCGCTCTCCCGCATCCCCACGGCTGCCTCCCCTCCCCGCCCTCTTGCATCCCCACTATCGCCGCTCTCCCGCATCCCCACCACCGTCGCCGCAACCGCCCTCCCGCATCCCCACCACCGTCTCCCCTCCCTGCCCTCCTGAATCTCCACCGTCGCCGTCCTCCTGCATCCCCACCACCGCCGCCCCTCGCCACCCTCATGCATCCCTACCACTGTCGCCCCTCGCCGTCTTCCCGCATCCTCACCGCCGTCGTCCTCCTGCATCCCTACCACCACCGCCCTTCGCCATCGTCCTGCACCCCCATCGTCACCGCCCGTCGCCCTCTCAAACCCTAGCCGCCGCCCTCTCCCATGACCACACCACCATCGTCCCCTCTGCCTCCCTCATGGACAGCCGCTGCTATCCCTTTGCCTCCCCTATAACGAGTCGTCTCACCGCCGGCTGGCCGTAGCAAACCATCCCCATTGAGCACGACCTAGTGCATGACATCATGGTGTTGTGGGCCTCGATTCAGCAATCCCTAGCTATTATTTGAAGGGATCTGCAGCTGCTGCCACCTGACGGTTCTCTCCGCCTCTGCTCTCCATCCGCCAAGAGCAAAGGTATATTGTTTTCCCTTGTTGACTACCCGCTGAAGAATTAATAATGGTGATTTATGTGCTTGTTGAGTTGAGACTGCTCCATCTGGTTTTGTTACATGGCTTTGTGAGTTTTGGTGCCCCTATAGTCATGTTTTCCATTACAATTATTAATCTTTTTTACTATTTCATTATTGATAATGTACATATTTTATTCAGACATAACTTGCTAAACTTGTAAGCCAAGCATGGATAAGGGATGGATGGACATGCCTAGGTACAATTCATATACCTTTACTATTTTAGGAAATGTGAACTTACAGTGCTTTATTCTTGCCAAGTATAATAACCTAGTAATTAAAATGAAGGAATACACATGATTATATAGAAGGGGTCAAAGGATTCAAAGAGTTTTCTTTTACCCATTCAGCCAAAGGAAATAAGATATTATGCTCTTACAAGAAATGCGTTAATTGTTCTTTGAGAGAAGTAGACATTGTATATGACCACCTGATTGACGAAGGCTTTAATTGTGGGTACAAACTATGGATGTTTCATGGGGAAGCATCATCCTCTTTTGCACATCGTAATGCACCTAAAGGAGTTCAAGTAGAAGAAAGGCGAGAGGATCGCGATGAAATGCTTAGAGATATGGCATATGGGTTAGATGGAATGGGGGATTGGGATGGCAGCGATGGTGGCTTAGGGGATGGCAATACATGTGTGGATGATTTTTATAGATTAGTAGATGATGCAAGTCAAGAACTATACCCTAGGTGCAAGACCTTCTCAAAGTTAAAGTTCTTAGTCCGATTACTACACACTAAATTTCTTGGAGGATGGAGTGATAGAAACTTTGACATGCTACTAGACTTTCTTAGAGAGGCTTTCCCTGAAGGCTCTACGCTACCTAAAAACTTTTATGCAACAATAAAAACTTTTATGCAGCAAAGAAAATGGTTAAATCTCTTGGTCTTGGGTACATAAATATCCATGCTTGTGAACATGACGCATATTATTTTGGAAACAACACGAAAATGACAATAAATGCCCTAAATGTAAAGCGTCTCGATGGAAAATGGAAAGGAAGAGCCTTGATGGGAAACATTTTCACAAAGTTCCCATAAAGGTTCTTCGATACTTTTCGATAAAGGAAAGACTTTAGAGGCTGTACATCAACCCAGAGAAGGCAACAAACATGAGGTGGCATGAGGAAGGGCAAACTAAAGAAAAGAGGTGGCATGAGGAAGGGCGAACTAAAGATGGATTGCTTAGACATCCAGTGATTCTCCACTTGGAAGGACTTTGACATAGACATCCTACATTTGGTAAGGAGAGTTGCAATGTTAGATAAGCATTAGCTACCGATGGCTTCAATCCTTTTAGGTGAGTAGTATTCATAGCATATGGCTTGTTGTATTGATTCCATATAACCTACCATCTTGCATGTGCATGAAACAACCCAACTTTATCCTTGCCTTGTTAATTCCTAGTCCAAAACACTACTACAGAGAGGGTCATCACGAAAGCTCCAAGCAATCATCACGGATGATTTTTGAACCGTCTGAATCTATGTGTGCGTGATAATGCGGTTATCACAGAGCGTTTTGTGAGCCGTATGTGAAAAGTCACAACATAGATGGTTTTGGTGGAAACCGCGTGATAGTAGGCTTTACATACGGTTTCAACAAAAACCGTCTGTGAATGCCAACTATCACGCGGTTTTCACCAAAAACCGTGCGTGATATCAAAGATATTACGAGATGATTTTTATAGTGGCCGTCGTAATATCGACATATCATAGACGGTTGTTAGTGGTAGCCGTCTATGATTGTGTACATATTATAGACAGTGTTAGTAGTAGCCGTCTCAGATTGAATACATATCACGCACGATTGTTAGTAGTAGTCGCTGCAGTGAGTGTTATTCATGCAGACGGTTTATTCTACAAAACCGTTTGTGATAGTTCGTTCTATACCTACCTAAATATTTTAATTTTTCGGCTAGCATCAGGTAATGCTAGCCATATCCTCTTAAAACAAGCAAACAGAAAATAGATATATCACAATTAATTTGATATAGAACAACTCAAAGTGATTTACAAACTCAATATCAATTACAAAGTGATTTTGATTACAACTCAAAGTGAATTACAATAAATCGGTGTCGCCAAGTAAACTCTTCACTCTGTTTAATGGTCTCCCCCATGATGAAGGCGGCAAGCAGTCCTTGAACGGACGAGTTAGTCCATATGGATGACACTTTCTGGTATTTTCATGCCCTATCGCTAGTAAGAGTAAAGTAGTAAACATATATATATATATATATATTTAAATTCATAATTACTAAATAATTATTACGAGATTGACTGACAAACCTCTGGATCCTTTGTCTTAGCCCTCGTGATTTCCAACATATGACGACAAACGTAGAATGCACACATGTTGCCTTGTTGTAGTTGCTGGTGGAACTGCAAAAATAGAATAATGATATAGGATATAGGTATAGTCAGTTCGAGAGGCTAGGTTACGAAGTGTGATATAGGGTTATTGTGTTGTAGCGGGTACCGAAAATCGCATCCTGTGTCGTAGTGTGGTGCTCAGTTCCTTGTGTGTCCCTCTCCCGACAACATAGACGCTAAACGACCTACGTGATTCCAAAAAGTTATCCTCGGACATTTCAAACGAAGAAAGACTACAATAGAGTTACGTACAGAGGAAATGAGCAAACCCATCGAATACTTTTTTCACAAGGGTGAAGTTATGGTTATTATTGACTAGGGAATCAAGGTATATTACCTTGTTCCACTTTAGTACAATGACTAAAAGGATCTAGTGCCACCTGCTCATGTATATCGCTTTAGTCATTAAACCTAAGTTCGTATTGCGTATAAAGAACAAATGAAATTTGCATAGCAAGTAGTTTAGCACTTACCCCTGGTTGTAGGCCACCAGTATGTAGTCCTTGTCGCGGTGAGTAAGCAATCCCTTTGTTATGTACTTCTCAACGTAGGTTGCGTCTTCGCCGATGCATTGCCTAGAGATCAAATGTGGGTCGAGGAAACCCACCGGTTGTCGCGATCACTAGGCTTGTTGCATCATGTATCTATACATAAATAATGAGTTATGACATTTATCGGTATTGTGTGAATGTAGAACTTGATTGTACACACTTATAGTGTCCAACATCGTAGAAGTGAGGCGTCGAGGGCGTCAAAGTTGAATAGATCAAATAAGTCTTTGAAGCTCATGACGAAGTAGCCCGCCTTGTGGTCGAAATGGTTGTCCGGGTAGCTGACGATGAATACAGTAGGCCGGTCTTCCCTTGCCTTGTCGGTCTGCCGCATGTACCAGGCATGCAAACTCTGGCAAGCCAAACTAATGTGGCGTAATATTGTGTCGGAGACCAACGGTATTCCGAGGGACACAATCGTTTGGGCATGCATGTATTATTTCTACTTCCATTCCCTATGGACAAAGAACCTTCTTGGCTTGGTAGGGGGTTCTGGGCAACATGTTTTCCTCTCGAAGGATGTCCGCTAGGAGACCTAGTAACACCGTGAAACTCTTGTCGGACCAACCATTGTTTGACTTCAATTTCAGTAGTTCAAGCACGGATGACAACCTTGTGTATTCTGGCTTGCAGCCCGGGACCAAAGGTTTCGCCAAGTCCTCCATTAAGCCATCGAATTTACCAAACTCTTTCTCACTATAGCCCCCTTCTGCATCGCGTAGCATCATATCCAGATTGTCATCGTGCGACCTACCCTCATCGAAAGCACAGTCCACATTCGACATATCGTTGTCTCACTCGACAATGTTACTACCTTCCGGTATAATATGTTCGTCACCATGACTGGCGTGCGACCTACCCTCATCGAAAGCACAGTCCACATCCGGCATATCGTTGTCTCCCTCGACAATGTTACTACCTTTCGGTATAATATGTTCTTCACCATGACTGGTCCAATATGTATACTCCTTTTTAAAACCCTTTCGAATCAAGTACCCTTCGATCTGCGCCGGGTTGGTAAACATCTTCAGATTATCGCAATCAATGCATGGACAGTACATAAATTTTATCCCCTTCTTCAACATATCATGCTCGACAACTCTTCTAAAAGCAGACACACAATCAATGTACTCTTCACTCACACGGTTCTCAACATATATCCAGTTTCGGTCTATCTGCGCTATGCACGTAACAAATTAGATTAATGCACGCAACTACGTACTCTTCCTATTGACCAAACATACTACAAATTGAATAGCGATTAACCCAGGGCAAATATAAAGGATTATAGATCGTTACCCTTGGAGCTCACCACGAAGATCCCAAATATCCCACGAGATCTCTTCCTATTGACCAACTTCTCTTTCTTCCTCCTTTCCTTCTCCTGCCTTCCTCCTTCATTTGACATAGTCAGAATTGAGCCTCACTATGATGTAAATCTTAACTACTAATAACCTCCTTAGATGATAAACCTAGCTATCATCTAACTCTCTAGCTAGATTATAATGCATATAATTGGAAGCAAATACTAACCTTAGATCACTAAGAATAAATAGATCTACAAGCACACTTGCAAATCTACGGTACTTAATTCTTTCACCAAACGCCCCAGAGCCGGCCACCTCCTTCAAAGTAGTCACATATCAGAGACAGATCTCACTATAGACAGAAACGTCTGGAGTCGGGATGACCAGATATTCTTAAAAAGAACCGTCTGTGACACTGTAATACATATCACAGATGGTTCTTAAAAATAATCGTCTGTGATATGCATCATTAAATATCTGCTCATCCCCTCAGATCTAGATCTATTTGTAGTGAGAAATATCTCTAATATATATGCGGCTGCTTTGGGGCACATTTGGTGAAAGAAATACCGTAGATTTTCAAGTGTGCTTCTAGATCTGTTATTTATTCTTGGTGATCTAAGGTTAGTACTATTCCTTTGTCTCTGATGCGGCTGCTTTGAAGAAGACGGCAAGTACGCCTAAGAAAGAAACTAAGACCACCACGGAGCATGATCTTTTTTTCGAGTGGTCGTCCACGCAGCATGAGGAGGATGAGACAGTCGCCATGGGCAACCTCATCGAGCCTGCAAGTTCAAGAAGTGTGGCTACCAGGAGAGTGCTACATGTTACGTGGCACATCCGAGGCCTGCGTTGTGTCTAGAGGAATGCCAAGGAAATAGCCTCTTCATATGCTCTCCTTGTAGCTATGCTTCTTGAACTTGCAGGCTCGATGAGGTTGCTCGTGGCTGCTGTCTCATCCTCTTCATGCTGTGTGGACGACCCCCAAAAAAATAGTTATCAGAGGCGGTTTCTTGTTAATAACCGTATGCGATACATATAATAGACGTTTCAATTGCAAACCGTCTGTGATAAATAAACATCACGACGATTTTTGTTAATAACCGTCTGTGATAATTAGGGTCAATCCTACAATTTTTTATTTATTTAGCCCCCTCCTTCCCGCAATCGTGGAGTGCAGGAGGTCGTGGTCGTGAAGTAGCTGGTTTCCTGTAGTTGTATGCAAAATAGACTTCATATCACCGACGATTCAAATAACAAACCGTTTGCGATACAAAATTATCACAGACCGTTCTTGTTAAGAACAGTATGTGAATTGTCAGACGGTTTTCAATATGAACCGTTTGTGATATTACATCTTCACAAACGGTTTTTATCAGAGCGATAACACAAGCGTCGCTAAACCGTAACCGCCTGTGATTGTATTTAATTCTGACGGTTCTGGAGAACCGTTTATGATGAGGCGTTCAGGATAGCCCCTTTTGTAGTAGTGAAATCTCCTGGTCATGATATGAATGTCTACATGGAACTATTGGTTGATGATCTGAAATTCCATTGGCGCGAAGGAATTAGGGCTTACGATGCTTCCAAGGGAGGGTTCTTCCAAATGCATGCCGCAATATTAAGTACCATATCTAACTTTCCAGGCTTAGGTTACGTACATGGTTGTGTTACCTTAGGAGTCACACTTGCCCCGATTGCCACTTATAAACTTGTTCTATTAGACTAACAAAGGGTAGCAAGAAGCTGTTATATGGGACATCATAGGTTCTTGGATGCCCACCATAGGTTCAGATTAGATGCCAAATCATGTGATGCCACTACAGAGTTTAGGCGAGCACCTTCTCCACTTTCCGGTGATGAAATTTTGAGGCAGACGGAAAAATTTAAGGTGGATTTTGGCAAGGACACAACCGGGAAGGACACATGAAAGCGCAAGAAAGGAGAGTTTTGGAAAAAGAGATCTATTTTGTTTAGGCTACCCTATTGGGAAGATCTATTGTTGCGACATAATTTTGATGTGATGCACATTGAAAAAAAATGTATGTGATAATATTATTAATACACTCATGGGAATCAATGGGAAATCTAAAGATAATCTGAATTCTTACTTAGACCTCCAGCTTCTAGGCATAAGGAAAGATCTTCACCTCGTCGAAGTTGGAGATAAATTTTATTTACCTCCTGCTCCATACTCTATGAGTTCCGATGAGAAGATGTTTTGTGAGGTGTTGAAAGGAGTGAAGTTTCCTGATGGTTATACAGCTGATACACGCAGCCGTGTACATGTTAATGAGAAAAGGTTAATTGGACTAAAGTGCCATGATAACCACGTTCTGTTGCAACGCTTGCTTCCACTAGCTATTAGAAGGATATTGCCAGAGAGAGTTAGTGCAACACTGATCCGTGTTAGCAACTTTTTTAAGCAAATTTATTCACATGTGGTATGCATAAGTGATATGCAAAAGCTTGAGACAGAAATAGCCGAGACATTGGGCATATTAGGGACTATACTTCCACCAACTTTTTTTTGATGTTACGGTGCACTTGATGGTTCATTTTCCCTCCCAAGTTTGAATTGGTGGTACAGTATTGTATCGCAGTATGTACCCAATGGAGACGTAACTACTACAAACTCATATATTATTTTTGGGGTCTTAATGTATGCATAATATCATGTACTTGATATAAATTTATGGAGGTTTTTGATGGCATTAAAAGGGTATGTTCATACTAGAAGTTATTCGGAGGGGTCAATAGCTGAAAATTATATATTTGATGAGAGCCTTACGTTTTGCTCCTAATATTTACATGGCTATGAGACTAAATTCGAAAAGCTAGAAATGATGATGGCAGGAACCATAGCAATGATGGTGCCATGCCATATTTTTCTAAGAATATTGGTCGAGATTTGGTTGGCAAGTGTGTTGTGACCTTAGACTATCAAGCATGGCTTCAAGCTCATAGATATGTCTTATATAACTATGATCATATATAACCATTTTTGAAGTAAGTTATCTATCTTATTCCCTCTAGGCTTATTATTTTCTATATTGTTGTTGAAATTATGAAGTAATCTATGCAAAAAAGCACCTTGAATACATTTCATCTTCTCATCGAAATAGACAGGAAATCAACCGTGTGCATCATGAAACATTCCATGAGTGGTTCATGCTACATGTAAGTAGATAAATACATAGCTATATGGATACCATAGGCACAAAAAGTTGGTAATTAACCATAGCATTCCATAATTGCAAGTGACTAATTTACTTATAAGAAGTGAACAAGTAACATATGAAGTACAAGCTTTAGCTAAAGGGCCTTTATTGGTTGCAAAGAAGTACAATAGCTATACAATAAATGGATATAATTTCCACACAAAGTCCTATGATGAGGGTAGATCTGTTCAAAGTAGTGGAGTAGCTTTAGTTGCATAGACCTCAAACTATGCCACAAGTAATGAAAGCCCTCAATTAAAAACAAGACATACTATGGCATTGTTATTGAAATATTAGTCGGAATATTGTGATTTTCAAATGTGACTGGGTCGACAACAGAGTACAAGGTAAATGGGTGAAAGTTGATAAATCTGGGATCGCTTTTGTAAACTTCAAGCATTTATTCAATACCGGTATGCCAGGGAAGTACTCCACCGAACAAATGCCCAAGCATGTCGTAAACACAATCTTATGGATCGGAATTGCATGATTTATGTATATATACAGAGGTTTTTCATGTGCTTTTAGAATTGTCTACAACATTAGAAAATTTAATTATAATGGTCATATATATACAGATTCATGTTTAGTATAAGTCATTCAGTTATTAAGTAGGTCATGAATGTAGAAACTAAATGTTTGTTGGGATGTGTTATACTGTTATGGAACCCAATATGATTGCTAGTGCGTTAGTTTTAGTTTTGAATGCACAAACTCTATCTCTACACATGCACAAGTTCTGTTGCAGGTCCATACATGGCATATTGTCCTGAAGGAAATGACAAGTGGAAACTTTCTTACAGAAGGTGAAACTGCAAATTTAATCGAATCAGATTACTGATATGCATGTGTGTATATCAGTTTCAAAACTATGTGAAAAGTGAAAACAATATTTTAAATAGCACATAATAGAAGTTCAGAGGCCAAGTGTTTTAATAGTTTATATAAGCAAAATTGTAGTTTCATAAAATTCAATATGAAGTGATTTAACTCTTCTTTTTCTTTTTTCCTTTTTTTGCAAATTGTACACAAGACGTGCTGCTGCCACCTCTCCACCAATTGAGGCAACAATTGGATGTCCTAATCAGCGGCCTAGGCCAGCAAGAAACGAACTCAAAATGATGATGATGTGCAAGATGAAGCTCCTGAATACATGAATGAAGAACCTTTACAAGAAGAGAATGAAGGTGTGTTTCTAGCAATATCATTACAATATTAGTAAACTTCCTTTTTGACTCAAGCTACTGTATGTCTTTAATTTTTGTGTTCATATTTCATATCCTAATTAAGGAGAACAAAAGAAGCAAAGGGAAGAGACACACTAGAAAGGAGAACATATGGTCAAGAGAAAACGAGCAAAACGAGCCTTTGATCAAGATGGAATTCCATGAGTATGGACCATGGTCAGCCGGTTGGGAAAGCTGCCAAAGAATTTCCTAATGTTGTTGGATCACTTGTAAGGACTAAGGGTTTCCCTCTTAGCCATGATGATCGGAGAGATGTTGATGCAAATATAAAGCATAAATTATGTGATACCTTAGAGGTATGTTAGTTGATGTCATCTATACGTGTATATCAGGGTTTTTTCTACTGGAGTTTTTTTACCCGGAGTTGCGGTAAGGCCAAAATCGGAAATTTGAGTGACACTCTTGCTTCTCAATCTTATGCTTATCACCTTCCATATACATATATGTTTCAGGTGGCAGCTAAACTCACTGTCCTATAACCCTACTGTTGAAGTGCATGCACACCGAGAAGTAGAGTGATAGAAAAGATGACTATAACTAATCGAGCTTCGGCTCGGTGGTGCGTGATGCAAGGGCAGCCCACCCACTGCTGCTCAAGCTGGGGCTCGGCGTGCGCATGTCTCACCAGGATTTTCGAGGACTGAGCTGGGGCTCAGTTGGCGCAGAGGAGCTTCAGACTCCCAGCCCGCCACATACTACTACAAAACATGTTATACTAGACGCCTGAAACCGTCTGTTATCATAGACGGTTCTTGTAATCACTTGTGATATACAAGCACTATAAATAGATGCTCCTGATATGCCTCTTTTACATTCCATTTGAGGCGCTGCCACCCTGCTGCTGCCCATTCCGTTTTGAGCTGTTACCCCTGCCTCCTCCTCCCCCATTGCGGCACCTCTGCTGCCTCCTCCCACATTGCGCCACCTTGGAGAGAAGGGTAACGATCTGTAACCCTTTATTTTTACTCTAGACTAATCACTAATGTGTAACGATCTGTAACCCTTTATATTTGCTCTAGACTAATCACTAATGTGTTTGGTCATTATAAAGGGTACTTGCGGTTTATTAATATAATTTAACACTAATTAATTTGTTACATGCGTATACGTGTAGATGGACCGAAACTGAATGTACATTGAGAACCGTGTGAGTGAAGAGTATATTAATGACGTGTTTGCTTTTAAAAGAACCGCCGAGCAGGATATGTTGAAGAAGTGGATAAAATTTATGTACTGTCCATGCATTGATTGCGGTAATATGAAAATGTTTAACAACCCGGCGCAGATCGAAGCTCACTTAATACGAAGGGGTTTCAAAAAAAGGATAAACATGTTAGAGCAGTCACTGTGAAGAGCAGATTATACCGGAAGTCAGTAATGACGACATCGTCGAGAAAGTCAACGATATGCAGGGTATGGAATGTGCTTTTGATGAGGATAGGTCGCATGATGACAATCTGGATCAGATGCTACGCGATGTAGAAGGGAACTACGGTGAGAGAGAGTTTTGTAGATTCGAGGGCTTAATGGAGGACTCGGGGAAACATTTGTTCCCTGGCTGCAAGCCGGAATACACAAGGTTGTCAACCGTGCTTGAACTGCTGAAATTGAAGGCAATCAATGGTTGGTCCGACAAGAGTTTTACGGCGTTGTTAGGTCTCTTAGCTGACATCCTTCCGAGGGAAACGTGTTGCTCAACGACGACCTACCAAGCTAAGAAGGTTCTTTGTCCATTGGGAATGGAAGTAGAAAGAATACATGCATGTCCGAACGATTGTATCCTCTACCGTAAAGAGTATGCAGACATGCATGTATATCCCGTGTGCAAAGCATCCCGATACAAGCGTAAGAATACTGCTAAGGCGAAGCAAGAACCTCCTGCTAAGATGTTGTGGTATCTGCCTATGATCCCACGTTTGAAGCATTTATTTGCGAACCGAAAGGCGGCAAGATTGATGCGTTGGCACTCAGAGGAGCGTAAGAAATATGGGAAGCTCAGACACCCTACCGATTACGCGGTGGAGAAACTTCGATCGAGCTTGAAGAGTTCGGTCGGAACCGAGGAACATAAGGTTAGGGTTGAGTACGGATGGAATAAATCCTTTCGGTAACATGAGCAGCCGACATAGCACCTGGCCCGTGAATCTATGTATGTACAACCTTCCTCCTTGGCTGTGTATGAAGCGGAAATACATTTTTATGTCACTACTTATCCAAGGGCCGAAGCAACCTGGGAACGATATTGATGTGTACCTAGCACCATTGCTAGAAGATCTTGTGACACTTTGGAACGAAAGGGTACAAGTATGGGATGCGTGCAAACGAGAGAACTTCACTTTACGCGCCATGTTATTCTGCACCATCAATGATTTTCCTGCCCTTGGTAACCTATCGGGGTTCAGTACAAAAGGAGTCAAAGCCTGTAGTCTATTGTAGTCTTCCTTCGTTTGAAATGGACGAGGATAACTTTTTTGAATCATGTAGGGCGTTCATCGGCTATGTTGCCGAGGGAGGTTTATATAAAGGAACGAGCACCGCAGACTCACAGGATGCGATTTCCGGTACGCGCTACAACACAATAATCATATATCATACTTTGTAATATTGCGTCTCGAACTGACTGTACATATATATGTAATTCTATTTTTGCAGTGCTGCCAGTAAAAACGAGATCACCTATGCGCATTCTACGTATGCCATCATATGCAGCTATTGATTGCTTCTAGGACGCACGATCCCAGGTTTGTCAATCTCGTAATAATTATTTTCTACTTATAAATTTAAATATATATGTTTACTACTTTACTCCTGCTAGCGACAGGGATTGAACATAGAGTTAAATGCACTCGAGATGGACTAGGTCACGCACGTTCGAGGGGAGCTCTACGGCTTCATCAAGGTAGACAGAGTTAACACCACCGGAGAGTTTCACGCCGTCGACACCGATGAACGACCTCGAAACAATTGATTCAATATTGTAATTCACTTTGACTGGTTGTAATTTAATTTGTAACTCTAGCGACAATATATACTTGAAACATTCTTTTGTAATTGATTTTGAGTTAAATGATCACTTTGAGTTATCAACAATTATCTGTGATATGTTTCTGCTTGCTAGTTTTCAGAGGGCATGGCTAGCAATTCCTGAGGCTAGGTGAAAATACGATAAAAATTAATTAGGCCTAAAGACTTATCACAGACGGTAACCACGAAACGTCTGTGATTTTTTAGTATCACAGACGGTTCGTGGTTGGAACCGTCTGCGTGATAAGACTTATCATAGACGGTTTTTCAACCATCTGTGATAACCGCCTGTTATCACAGACATAAAATTTCAGACGGTTCAAAAAATGACTGTTACGAACCGTCTGTGATGAGTTTTTCTGTAGTAGTGACGGTTCGAGCACTGACTCCCGTGTGCCCCTTGTTAGATTGGGTGCTTTTTCTTATTTAATATCGACCGGATGGGGGGGAAATTCTAGACATGAAAAAATATCTATTTTGGATTAAGGGCAATGATGTTGGTAGGGATCTTTTGTGTGTGCTAAGGTAGATGTTAGTGATAAAGTGTTATATTTTGGCAACAAGTAAACTACTCTACATTCTGGATCAAGTAGTTGGGACTTGTGGTGTTCGCATATGTTAAATGACTTGTGCATGTGGCTTGTAGTGTCACAAGACATTTGGACATTACCTTTTGTGAAGTCAAATACTCATGGATGATGTAATCAGTCACTTGATGTTAATTAAGTAGTCTTTCTCTACGACATTGTGGTTGATTCATTCCACTAATCAAATATACTTACTGCCTGCACGTCCGTCGGAAAATCTTTAGAATTGTCAAATATGATCGAATTGATTTCCGGAACCCATATAATGGCAAGCTGTCTGTCGGTAATTTTTCGAGTAGGTATCACATGGTCAGCAATTCAATCGTTTGTCGGCAATTCATTAGTATTATCAAATATTAATTGATTCCCGGAACCCATATAATGGCAAGCCATCTGTCGGTAATATTTATAGTAGGTGTCAAATTGTCTGCCAACAATGCAAAGTTTATCGGTAATTACATGTTTGTCGGGAATAGATTGCCTGTCGATAGTAAAATGTATGCCGGAGAAAATCTGACCAATAGGGTCCAACCCTCTGCTAAGAAAAATTATGCCTGTCGGTAAAAACAATTGCGGACGGGTGGGCCTCCGGCAGATGATGTCGGTAAAAGTCTTTCCTGGCAGAGAATTTGCCTTTCAAGACCGTTTTTCCCAGCAGAGTGAGTGCCCTCCCTGGTGTGTTGTGGTGTAGTGTTAGTTGGTCCTACAAAATATATGCGAAAAGAACTCTCAGAAAATAATCTCTTAATTCTATTAAAAAAACCACTAAAAAAACTATTCATAAACCACAACCCAGGAACACGGGCGCCTCTCTTCATAGCGTAGGAAATTGATGAGAAAGATCCGAGAAAACTTGTGACGAGGTGGATAGGGGAGATTGGTGATGGGAGAGGAGGATTACCTTATTAGAGCGAGAGCCGAGAGGAAGCCGGTGGACAAGAAGCCTAGGCCGAAGGAACGGACCCTAGGCTAGAGACCCAGATGGCTAGACGTTGGTAAGTGGGCCGGTGTGGTAAGACATTTTTTAATGGGCGGTTTCGGGAAGTGGTTAGGCTTTCTCCAAGTTTGGCCGATTGACCATAGCCGAGCTACGGCTTTGATATTTCAGCCGAACTTTAGTACTACTCGTCGTTAACGATTTTGATGGGGTCTGCCTTTCCAAACTTTAGTTGGTAAGCTGGCGGGAAAGTACTTATTTGACTGTTACTTTTTTTCCTGATTACATGTTAACGAAAATTACTATAAACTAGCCTATTAACCTGTGCAATTGCACGGTGTAGTATAGGCAGTACTACTTGTCTCTTCTTTTCCAAATTAACATCTCTAAGCAGGTTTGGGATCTAGGAGTGATGATCTGCATTCCACTCTGATCAAAAATAAAAAGCCGAGACCAAGTGCTGCAGTAAATATAGCTACAATATTTTTTTCTCCATTGTTGCTACAGTATTTTACTGCAGATGCTACTTCAGAATACTGTTCACTCTCTCGTGAAAATGTCGTTTGCACAATGAACCTCTGCGGTACCGCAGAGGATCTGAATCCCTCTAACCAAACTATCAAATCTAAGCCTATAGAATTTGGGGCCACCAAATTTAAGTGCTACATAAAATTGCATTAAATCTATGTGAATCCTATAAATGCAAAAATAAAACAAAAAATTCAAACTAGATAAAAGTAAATCTTTGTGAACCCTACAAATAAAAAATATATATAATTAAAAGTTACAGTAAAACTATGCTAAAATTGCATATCACTTGATAATGCAATTTTATGTTTCATACTGTGTAATTGTAGATGATTAAGTTTTTTTTTTTAAAAAAAATCAATCGTTTGGAAGCCAGCAAAAACGATAAAAAAAAACATTAAGTAAAAGACGAAAGAGCGGTGTTCACCGGACGCTCTGAATAATCTGGGGTTGGCACTAGAAAACCCTTGCCGATCCACCTTTTGATCTGCCCATAACTACTTCGAAGTTCGTGTTCACCTCTCCTTGAACAGCACAAAAAACAAATCAAACTCGCAGAAGCTAACAAACCTCGCGATGACGACGCCACGCCGCCGAAAAGCCAAAAACACAACCTCTCCTGAAAAAAACTGTAGGTGTGTCTTGCATGGGCGCATCCCTGTCAAGGAAAGACGCCAAAAACCCCCCACGATTTCCGTGGAAGCACGCGACAATCGGTGTGTTTTGGGTCGTACAAGTGTTCGCCCCCTGCAATCATATCGGTGGAGGCGTGGCCAGCCGGGCTGCCGCGTCCGCCCGGCATGAAACGAGACGCGAGTACGCGACCAAGAGAAACACCGTCATTCCAGTAGCCTACTTGCCCGCCGCGCGCTGTACGTCTCTGTCCGGTCAGTGTACAGCTGCCGATCTGCCCACATTTGCAGGGCCCTACACGGCCGAAACGTAACGTGGCTGACACAGTTTTGGATGTGGTTACGTAGTGTAGTATATTATACATAATTTTTTTTGATGAATAGTCTAATTTTAGATATGTGGTTAATTGTGAAAATCTTGTTTACGGTGCAATACGTCAAATATGTCTGATGCCATTAAATTCAAAATTTACTACGGTCATGGGACTATTATTGAGGGTTCCGAGGGGATTGATTTGCGATATTTTCCAATCGGTGACTGTACCCTTACCAAGACCAGAGCAGCGTACATGGGGGCACTGTGATACAATGGTTGTTTCACTCATTTGATTTGGACCATACTGTGTATGATTTGCGATTGAGTTGCCTTACCCTCCGAGCAACACAACACATATATTGGGAGTTAGTGCAGTTCAAGGAAACAAGGTCATGACAGTCATTTGTATGCATAGCGAGGGAGGAATGGTGGGATTTGGTCATTCTGGTCCAGGTTTATGCCAAGACCACTCCTGTATCGACTGCTGAACAAGTGGGGAGTGGTGACGCCGAAGAAGAAATCAGAGACTCCAGCCACAGCGCAGCGCACACAATGGCCGAAGCTCCCATAGTTGTTAATGAAGACCCCGCGAAAGTAGCTCCTTCAGTCAGACAAGCTAGTGGGCTTGCTGACGAGGGTGATGAGCGGGAAGCCCTAGTGCAAAGGATGGATCTCGAAGACCGGTGCTACATGACATTGTCAGAAGATGAAGGATCCAACGACGATGATAATGTGGACCAGTAGGTGGTTCCATCCGAGTGGAACACATGCCAGTTCGACAACCTCGTCGTTAACGAAGGCTCCCGTGTGCCGTGGGAGTACGATCAGAGTGAGGTCAGGCAAAGAGTTATGTACAAATACAAGGAGGTCGTGCATGAAGTGGTCAAATTATGAGCCTTATCGGTGCGGCATACATTCACGGTCGTCAAGTCTAACCTAAGATGCTACGATATGAAGTGCGACGTAGAGGGATGCCCTTGGCGAGTGAACGCATTTCAGCATAAGTGAGACATCTACTATAAATACTCTATAGTGGCCCCTCACACATGTGTTGTCGCTGAGTCAGTGCAATCCCACAGAAACCTATGATCATGCCTCATTGTCAACCTCATGTACGGTGAGATCGTGGATAATCTAGATTTTGAGCCATGATCCTTCATTCGGGGGATTGAGGCAAGATTCCAGTACACAGTCAGCTATGCCAAGGCGTGGAGGGCAAAATAGAAGGCATTGAAATTAAGGTTTGGTACGTCCGAGTCATACAAGACAGAAATCCTAGTACTCATATCGACATTCAAGATTCCAAGCATCCAAAATGGGCCAATAAGAGGTACTGAAGCGATCATTTTTCACTTTTGGTCCATGCATCAACGCATTCTGGCACTGCCGTCCAATCTTGTGCGTTGATGGCACATTCCTGACTGAAAAATACAAGGGCCAGATACTGATTGCAATAACGACGGGCGAGAATAGTCAATTTCTTCCTGTGGCATTCGCTTTCGTTGAAAGCGAGAACACGGACAATTGGTCGTGGTTCTTGAGGTGTTTGAGGATTTCTGTTGTACAAGGCCGTCCAAATGTATGTGTCATATATGATCGGCATGCGTGCATACTGAGTGAAATAACTCAGCTACAACAAGGAGAGAACGAACCACTTCCATTTGCGAATCTACAGAGCAGGTGGTGTATGAGGCACTTAGGTGCAAACTTCTAGAAACAGTTCCACAACAAGGACTTGATGAATCTATTCAAGCGGTTGTACAATCAAAATCAGCAGCGAAAGTTTAAAACACTCTGAAAGATTCTAGATGAGCGGACCCAGACACACAGAAAGGGGCAGCGAAAAGGGTCACCCTAAGCGTTAACCGAGCATTCAAGATGTGCACAAGCGACCTTCACTTCAAGATAATGTGCAGAGATAAATGACGTCGTGGGACCAACCGCGAGAGGATCACCCACGAGTGCACGCTACGCCGCATTAGTTGCTTATGCACTTGCAACAAGCCTCTTCTTCCGTATAGGTTCTGCTTCCATATAATGACCGCATGTTCGATGGTGACGCAGCATCCCGGCCAGTACCTCTTTGACTATTTCAACAAGGAGGTAATGCAAACCTAGAGTGTATAGATGTATGGTTACACTGTGGTTGTCCATTTCACTGGCCATCCGACCTGGAGCCAACTTATCTGGGCCACGAACATTGATAGGCTCGAGGGAAAGGTTGGCCGGCGATAGGTACAGCGCATCAGGAACGACATGGACGAAGCAAAAGCCAGACGTAGTACGAAGAATTGCTCCATTTCTAGAGAGTCTGGACACACCTTCAAGAAAATGCCCTACGAGAAATCTACAGGACGAAAGAGACATTAGCAGTCCGAACGTTGCCGCAGGGACCTCATCCGACCGCCCCACTCGAGGCGGTCCACATGGCGGATGTTGAGGTCGCGGTCACGGGAAATGTTCGTCCAATTGAAATATGTGGTGCCCAATGCTTTGTAATATCACTTTGATTTGTAAAAAAAACTAGGTGTTATGACGCTGTGCTGAATGTTACGTTATATCAGTGTGATTTGTCCACAAAATATGTGATAACGTTATGCTAAATATTATGTAATGTCATTGTGATTTATTGACAAAATATGTTATGACACTGTGCTGAATGTTATGTAATATCATTGCGATCTGTCGACAAAAACTATGCTCGAAAATAGCCAGTACAAATTTTGATTTATCGACAAAAGATGTTATGACGTTGTGATGAATGTTATATAATATCAGTGTGATTTGTCGAAAAAATATGTACTTGAAAATACTCGGTACAAAAGGAGTGGAGAGGAATTAAAAAATGACGGTTTTTCAAATCTTAAAATTAAAAAATTAAGGATTTCTGTTGCTATTTGAATTGACGACAGGGACTTATTGCCAATTCAAGTGGCGACAGGGAAGTTTAGGTACTGTTGAGCCCTCTATTGCTATTCCGGCTAGTTTTGAATTTTTTTTTTGACTATTTAGTTTTATAATTATGTTTTAAATTAATATTTTTTTTTTAAAAAAATTCCCATTTGGAATGCTCGGGACTACGCGCCAGCTCAGGCCCGTGTGCGTTTCGCCGTTTCCTGAATCCTGATACAAATTTTCAACGCAGATGCAGCTCTACGTCCTGCGTAAACCTTTTGTTCTCGTGAAATTTCGTTCGTACACGTAGCTCTCTTTTCCGTCGAATGGGAGGTGACAGTATAGCATTTCTGTACCGGCACCATGGTCTGTCTGGTTGGTTATATTAGAACCTAGAACGAGTGAGCTAGTTTATCTGCGAATAAGTGCGATGTAGGAACTGTGTGCTTTCTTTAGTCTCTAGTCAAGCGGCTCGTTAGAAAGGGGAGGACACACATGATGCGAGATTGACGGAAAGGATGGATGATCTGTCCTGTGTACAACGATTCTGCATGGTTCCCATGACCGAAATGTAAACAATTGCAGCTAACATGGGATATACAAGTTTCACTCGCTGTCGCCGCTCCACGTCGCGCCGCCTGCCTCCAAATTAGAATCTCATCTCCTGGTTCGCTTTTAGTTTTAAGGCCCGCCCTATACTTAGCTGGTAGCTGGTACCCGTTCTCGCCTGATCTGATCAGATCAGATGCTGCTGCCAAATAAAACAAGGATTGACTCTGCATCACTGTTCTCCATTCCAGATTCAACTCATGTGCAACTGTACGAGTACAATGACCGTCAAAATCACGAGATTATGACAGTAACCAAGAATGGTGGTGGCGTGGTGCACTTGGGAGTTTTGAGGTTAGAGGCGGAACCGAAAGCAGAGATCACATGTTGGGCGTGCATAAATCGCTTTTGTATCGGTGGTGCCGCACCTTTTTTTTCTTCCTTCCGAATCCTTAAACATGGCCGGCACAACTCGAGATTACCACGACCGTGAGAAGGATCGCAACGATGGCAATCCTTTCCACCCGCCGTTGCACCACTACCCACAACATCTCATCGCGTCGCCTCAGACAGTGCCCTGATTAAATTACCACCATACAATTATCTCCCTCGTCAAACCACCCCTCCCGATTACCAATTGCTAATTAGGACACAAACTCTAGTCTCGCTCACCAAAGGATTCGGCCATACAAAATCACAAGCCTAAATCTCTGCGAACCACTAATCCGATTTTCTAATCACTCCTGCTCCTAATCCCGTACCGAATCCCTACCATGCCACATATGCGATGAGGCCACCGAACCCTACGCTATTAATAGCATCTACAATAGTCTATATCACTTGTTATTAATAAATAAACACACCAGCATTTAAGTGATACGAAGGAGAGATGATAAGAAGAGAAGGTGAGCTTGTTTCTAAATAAAGAAACAACAAAGTTGTTGATACTAAGACATAAAAAATAACAAAATAGCTATTAAAGATTTTTTTTATTCTATAAAAATTTGTTTTATGAGTAGTAGTTAAAATAGTAATTAAAGTATTAAATACAAATTTAAAAAATAACCCATTAAAAAAATTAAATCCTTTTATTAAACTGATTACTCTCACACTGCTGCCTACAAGGAACGCGGCCCCGGCGCGCGCCCCGGCGCGGAGTGGCGAAAAGGTATCCGAGCGTTGGCAGCTTGCTGCCGCTCCACGTTGTTCCCGAACTTTCATCGCCTCGTTAATAGCAAGGCGAGCACTAATGCACTATTAATCCTCGAGTACTAGCTAAGTATAGCAAACGCCGAGAGGGCAGGAGCTAGCTATCTTTGGGGTGGGTGTTGCTAGGTCGGCGGCGATGGACCACCAGGACCAGGTGCGGCGGAAGAGCAGCCTGAGGTCGTACGGATCGGGCAAGTCCTCGTCGCGGTCGGGGTCTGGGATGCTGGACCAGCGGCAGGAGGAGCGGCCCATACTGGCCGACGGCGGCGGCGAGCGGCGGGAGGTGGTTGTGAAGATTGATGGGAACGGCAACGGGCACGCGCCGTTCGCGTTCCACGGCGCGGAGGGCGGCGGGGCGGGGAATGCGAGCTCGAACACCAACTCAACCGCCAGCACGCCGAGGGCGGCGAGCAGGGCGTTTTCGAGCGGGACCAACTCGCCGCGATCGCCCACCAAGGTGTGGCGCGAGGGGAGCTACGAGTTCTGGAAGAATGGTGGCGGCGGCGAAGGGGAAGGCGGTGGGCGCCGCGGCGAGGAGTTCAGCTTCAAGAACCGGCCGCCGCAGCCGCCGTCCTCGTCGCAGGAGTCGTCCCCTTCGCTGTCGCCGCAGCCGGCGAACGCCGCGGGGGAGGGCGGCGAGGACCCGCCCACGCGCCTCATCGGGAACTTCCTCCGGAAGCAGGCGGCGTCCGGCGCTGAGCTGTCGCTCGACCTCGACCTGGAGATGGAGGAGCTCGGGAGGTCGGCGCAGCTGCGCGAGCAACCGTCCTTCTCCAACTCCCGGGAACGGGAGGCGCGCGTCTCCTTCCAGGACCCCCATAAGCGCCTCTCTTCCTCGTCGTCCTCCGACTCCGACGCCGGCGACAGCCGTAGGCGAGCCGGCGACGACGGCGAGGTGATACGCTGCACGTCTACTTCCACTGCAGCGGGATCATTACTTCGAGCCAAGACGCGCTCCCGGCTCATGGACCCGCCGCTGGCATCCGCTGCGGCTCCCGTCGTCGACAAGGAGCGCAAGTCGTCTGTCTTGCGGGCTCCTACAAAGTCCGGCCAGCTCCTGTCGGGGCTTATAACTGGCAAGTCCGGACACATCGGCAAGTCGGGGCCCATGGGCAAGTCGGGTCCCATGGACGAGGAGGAGGACGACCCATTCATGGACGAGGACATCCCCGACGACTTCAAGCGTGGGAAGCTGGACGCTCTCACCATTTTGCAGTGGGTAAGCTTGGTGCTCATCATCGCGGCATTGGCGTGCAGCCTCAGCATAAGGATCTTGTCTGAGAAGAAGGTGTGGGATTTGCACCTCTGGAAGTGGGAGCTCCTCGTGTTTGTGCTCATCTGCGGCCGTCTCGTCTCCGGCTGGGTCATCCGGATTGCTGTGTTCTGTGTCGAACGCAATTTCTTGCTGCGGAAGCGCGTGCTCTACTTTGTGTATGGCGTGCGCAGCGCCGTGCAGAACACGCTCTGGCTCGGCCTGGTGCTCGCCTCTTGGCACTTCTTGTTTGACAAGAACGTCCAGCAGGAGACAAACACGCCGGTGCTGCCATACGTGACGAAGATACTATTCTGCTTCCTCGTTGCCACGCTCATCCGCCTTGTCAAGACGCTTCTGGTCAAGGTGCTGGCCTCATGCTTCCATGTCTCGACATACTTTGATCGGATTCAGGAAGCATTGTTCAACCAGTATGTCATTGAGACACTCTCTGGGCCGCCACTAGTTGATGAAAACCAGGTGCTTGCTGAGGTGCATGAGCTCCAACGTGCAGGTGCAACCATCCCGAACGAGCTCCGTGCCGTGGTGCCGACCAAGAATCTGTCGGGGCAAAGGAGCATTCGGCTTTCGGGGGTAATGTCTAAGGGAGAAATGAGCAAACAGCTGTCGAGGGAGAAAGCGGAGCACCAGATTGACGAGGGGATCACTATTGACAAGCTCCATAGGCTCAACCAGAAAAACATCTCTGCTTGGAACATGAAGAGGTTGATGAGGATTGTTCGGTTTGGGACGCTCACGACCATGGATGAGCAGATACAACAGGCAACGGGTGAGGGGGATGAGTCAGCGACACAGATTCGCAGTGAATATGAGGCGAAGATGGCTGCCAGGAAGATCTTTCACAATGTAGCGCAGCCTGGATCCAAGTATTTCTTCATTACCTTAAATGTTCTTATCTTTCAACTTGCAAGTTCCATCATTGTTAATTCTTATTGTCTAGATGACTAGACCAGATAAACAACGGCAGTTTATCTATGATTTAGGAATTTTTAGATCATGATGTGGACTGATGGTATAATTATTTCTTAGAGATACTATGTTAATTGTTATGACTTAAGTAGTGCACGGCAGTTGTTTGATGGTTATTAAAAACAGGGACTTCAGAAGTTCAGAAGAACGTTTAGTGAAAACGCTCTCATTTCAATATTCCAAATGTTGTTGTTCGAAGGGCAACTTGTTTATTCAAATTCTTGATCATGAACGTATGAATAATGCAGGTACATATACTTGTCAGACTTGATGAGCTTCATGAGGCGGGAAGAAGCCACCAAAGCAATGAATCTCTTTGAAGGAGCACAGGAGCACAGCAGGGTCAGCAAGAGGTCTCTCAAGAACTGGGTGGTAATGATCTTGTCACCGTACTTCTTAATTTGCAATAAGGGTTATAACGAGTTCTGAAGATGCCTTTCCTAACATTCTCATGTGGAATCTTCTGTAGGTGAATGCATTTAGGGAGCGCAAAGCTCTTGCCCTAACACTTAATGATACAAAAACTGCAGTGAACAAGCTCAACCAGATTGCTAACATTGTTGTTGTGATCATTGTGTTTGCCCTTTGGCTTCTTATTCTGGGAATAGCAACGACACATTTCTTTGTCTTCCTCAGTTCACAGCTTCTTTTGGCGGTTTTCGTATTTGGGAATACTTTGAAGACAATTTTTGAGGCAATTATATTCTTGTTCGTGATGCATCCTTTTGATGTTGGTGACCGTTGTGAAATTGAAGGAGTTCAGGTAGTGAAAATATTATTCTGGCTATTGTTCATCGCATATTACCTCACACTAATTGACTGAAGTTTTAACTGCTTGAATTTCAGGTGGTTGTTGAGGAAATGAATATAATGACGACAGTCTTTCTCCGATATGATAACCTGAAGGTCTATTATCCAAACAGTGTACTTGCCACCAAACCGACTATGAATTACTATAGGAGTCCTGATATGGGAGAAGCAATTGACTTTTCTATTCATGTCGCCACACCAGTGGAGAAGCTGACACTCATGAAGGAAAGAATACTACGGTAGGTATCAAAGTTCTTATCTCAGTTGTTTTGACCATATCTGACTTCTTGAACTCTTTCGCTATGAGCGTATTGACTATGAATGTAAAATGCATTCTTGAGAATTTCCTTCTGTTGCTAGTGGTATTTAGAATATAGAGTAGTGTCAGAAAAGAAAGTGCCTGCCCTGTCTAATGTGTATTGTGGTCTTTCGGGGGGAATTATTGTATGTATCCGGTAGGATCCCACATCTTTTATTTATAGTATCAAAATAGAGTCCAACTCTAATACATCTTGTTATTTAGATCTAATACGAACTCTCCAACACCCCCCTCAAGATGGGCCGAAGATATCAATTATGCCCATTTTGTTACATATTATAGCACACTCACTAGGACCTGACCCTTTAGTAAAACAGTTAACAAACTGTTCACCAAACTTAACATACTCCAACTTCAATATTCTGTCATCAAACTTTTCCTTGATGAAAAACCTATTAATCTCAATGTACTTGGTACGATCATGCTGAACTGGGTTGTTAGCAATGTTGATTGCAGATTTATTATCACAACGCAACACTAAGAGATTATTCCTCCATACCTGGAGCTCAGACAATAAACCCCTCATCCATATCATTTCACTCACACTCAATACCATTGCTTTGTACTCTGCCTCTACAGTAGAGCGAGCCATAACCTCCTGCTTCTCATTTCTCCATGACACAAGGTTACTTCCTATAAAGATGCAATATCCAGAGGTAGACCTCCTGTCATCCACACAGCTCGCCCAATCAGCATCGTAATATCCTTCCACATTCAGATATTGATTTTTCTTGAACCAAAGGCCTTTCCCAGGGCAACTCTTCAAATATCGTAGGATTCGATAGATAACATCTATGTATCCTGTTCTGAGATCATGCATATATCGACTAACCATACTTACTGCATATGAAATATCAGGTCTTGTATGATACAAATAGATAAGACGCCTAACAAGCCTTTCATAACCTTCCTTGACAACTGGATCTCCCGACTCAGCATATAGCTTGTGATTCCTATCAATAGGTGAGGTAATAGGGCGACACCCAAGCATATCTGTTTCTGTTAGCAGATCAAGAACATATTTCCTCTAGGAAAGAACTATACCCTTTGAAGAACGAGCAATCTCGATTCGAAGAAAGTATCGAAGAGCTCCAAGATCTTTCACCTCAAATGCCTCTCCCAGTCTTTTTTTCAAGGACTTGATTTCCTCGGCATCATCTCCAGTGATCACAATATCATCAACATAGACTGCTAATATAGTGATATGTGATCATCTATGCCTATAAAATACAGTATGATCTCTATTACACTGAGAATAGCCCATACTACAGACTGCACGCTTGAATCTGTCAAACCACGCCTTGGAGACTGCTTCAGACCATATAAGGACTTCTTGAGTTTACACACTTTCCTCTTAGTCTGCTTGTTTTCAAAGCCTGGAGGAATCTCCATGTATACCTCCTTGTAAATCACCATGTAGAAAAGCATTCTTCACATCCAACTGATGTAAGGGCCACCCGGAGTTAGTTGCACAGGAGATCAACGTTCCTACCGTGCTCATCTTCGCCACTGGTGCAAAGGTCTCGTCATAGTCTATCCCATTTGTTTGACTATAACCTTTTGCAACCAATCGTGCCTTGTATCCCTCTATCTCGTCTTCAGGGATTTGCTTAATTGTAAACACCTATTTGCATCCTACTGCCTTTTTTCCTGCTGGAAGTGGAACAAGATCCCATATATTGTTCTTCTGAAGTGCACTAAGTTCCTCCTTCATGGCATCCTTCCACTTAGGATCTTATTTAGCAGCTCGTCAATCCTTTGGAACATGCACTGTCTGAAGAGATACAATGAATGCTCTGTATGCAGGTGAGATATGGGAATATGAGATGAAATATGCAATGTCATACTCAAAGCCATACCGAACTGGAGGCTTTCCTGCATTAGCTCTAGCTTCTCTACGTTGTGCAAGTGGTAACTCTAGATGAGAGTGATTAGAATGAAGATTACCACTCGCCTCAAGGGGAAGCAGGGAACTTGATGGAGAGAGACCTGAGGAGGGATTTGGGATCGGATCAATCGCCAAGGTCGGGCCGCTCGTAAGGCTATTCGGGCCGTGGCATGTCGGTACTTCGTAAAGCTCCGTTGTTGGTGGCTGAGGTGCTGCCTGCTTGTCTCTCAACTTCTCCCTTGTTTCCCAAAGCGTCTTCGCTGATAAACCTTCAATTATTTTTAGGCTATCACATCTCTCGCATATTCCATTATGTTTTGGCACAGAATTGTCCCTACAACGACTTCTTCTTCTCGTTGACTGTCCTTGTTCTCTCCCTCTCGACTGTCACCTTCAGTGATAGGAGAGAACTCCAAAAACTGATCAAGAGTATCTCCACTCGTGTAGCAAGGCTCAAACTCCTGGAATGTCACATCCATACCCACGAACAATTTTCGTTCAACTAGGTTCCAACATCTATAGTCCTTCTGACTTGATGAATAGCCTATAAAGGTACATTTTAATGCCTGTGGATCCAGTTTGCCAACCGCTGGTCGGTGATCTCGTATAAAACACACATAGCCAAACACCTTGGGAGACACCTTGAACTCCAGCTGACCTAAAAGAAGTTTAGCTGGAGACCTCATCCCAAGTATTCAAGACGACATGCGATTGATGAGATACACTGCCGTCATTACTGCCTCGCTCCACAATCCCTTTGGCATATTCATCTGAAACATGAGTGAACGTGCTACCTCCAACAATTGTCGGTTCTTCCTTTTAGCCACACCATTCTGAGATGGGGTTCTTGGACAAGTACTCTAATGAAGTATCCCCTCTTTTGAGAGATACGCTGCAAACTCCTTATTAACATACTCAGTTTCATTTTCTGATCGAATAATCCGAACCTTTGTGTCAAACTGAGTAGCAACCATCCTATGGAAGTCCTGAAAACATCAAAGGACCTCGCTCTTATATTTCATCATATAAATCCAAGTCATACGAGTATATCAATCAATAAATGTGACAAACCACTTAAAACCACTCACAGAAGTAACTGAGCACGGACCCCAAACATTGGAATGTATTAATATAAAAGGTTCATAACTTCGAAGACCAATACTACTATATGTAGACCATGTATGCTTTCCAAACTCACAAGCATCACATACAGGTTTACTCTTGTCTACCCTTTTGAATAAATCAGGGTATTACTGACTTAAATTCTCAAATGATAGATGTCATAAGCGATGATGATGTAATAAAACTTCTCCCTCGATTTCTCCTATAGCCATAGCCAATGCCGTATCAACCTGATCAATGTACCACAACCCATTATGCCTAATTCCAGTCGCAATCCTCTTCCCAGTTCTCTTCTCATGGAACAAACACAAATTCTCATCAAATGTGACAATGCATTTGAATTGGTCAATGATAGAACTGACTGAAGGAAGGTTGATTGGAAAGGAGGGAACATACACAAAATAGATGATAAAGCAATGGATGGTATGCACTCTACAGATCCTACATCCTGAATAAGCTGGGAGGTTACATCACCGCTTGGACAAGATATGGGGTGTAAGATGCGAAAACACTAAGTGAACCCGTGACTTGCTTGGATGCCCCTAAATCTATGATCCAATCAATATGAGAGTGCTTATATGTCGATGCAAGTGCATATGCCTGAGTACCTTCGCCCACGTGGGCTTAGTTTGCAAAGTTACCAAAGGAGGTGGAATCATGAGAAGTCTCCGATGCCTTTCCCTGCTGCTACTCCCACTGCACAGCTTGCTCGCCTGTCAGAGTAACAGACGTGATCTCCTCTGTCAGGGGCACATTAGCCCTGGGGTCAACTCGGCCCCTTCCTCAATCCCCAAATCCACGACCACCACGATTTCCACCTCAGCATCCACGACCACCACGACCTCCATACTGTGGAGAAGGACAAACACGACTCAGATGTCCTCTCATCCTACAGTTATAGTACTCCCTATCATCTGGTATGGCGTATGTAGATTTGACCGGGTTGTTGTCCCCCATTACTTGTAGTCGAACCTCCTCCTGCACCATAGCCAAAATAACCTCCTCCATAGTAGGCAAGTTTGCCAAGTGAAACATAGCAGCCCTTCTACTCTCAAAGTTTGGGTTCAGTCCCTTTAGAAAGTGTGTAACTTATCTGCGTTGCAGCCACACCTTGTTAGACTCAATATCACCAGCACACGTTAACTGCAGTGGATCATAGTGATCTAAATCCGCCCACAGTTGCTGCAGTTCACAAGCATACTCCTGAACGGTCTTCTCCTATTTCAGGGCCTCCACCTTGCCCTGGACCTTTACCATCATCATCACATTCCCTATCCCGGAGTACATGTTGCTCAACGTCTTCCACATCGCCGATGCATTCTGCATCATCTACACCATCCGAGCGATGGATGGAGACATCGAAGTTAGTAACCAAGCTGCCACTACAGAGTTGTTGGTGTTCCACATCCTCCAATCCATGCTCGCCTTGTCTGTAGGTTCAGCACAAGTCTCTCGTAGGTAGTGCTCCACCCCCTTTGTTCTTAGAATTAGCTGAGCCCTTTTAGACTAACTCAGGTAATTCTTAGTTCCTTCCAATTTTACATCATTCGGCATCAGCTCCAGCTTTAGGTCAAATGACCCTGCACTAGCCCTCGGACCTATCATACCCGCTGCGAAGAGGTCCTGTAACATGCTTCTCATGTCGCCTTGAGTTACTAACGAGGAAGTAGTCTCGACAACTGCCTTCTTTTTCTTTTCTGCCACCCTCATTGCGGCTTCTCCCTCCTTCCTCGCAGCATCAATCTCCTCAGGGGTCATCTTCTCAAACAACTGGAGCAATGCAAATCACTATCAAGATCAACGTTCTGTCGAATATCGATATCTACCTCTACCCAATCATACATAACTTTTCGGCCGATTTTTCCCTTCCAACCGAACAAAGCTTTCTTCTTGACTTCCTCTCCTCCCGATTCCCCCCCTTCCAACCGAACAAAGCTCGACCGATTCTGATTCTTTTCCCTTCCAACCGAACATAGCATCCTTCTTTACTTCCTCTCCTCCCCTTCTTCCTCCTAGGTGACAACAACCGAGCAACCCTAGAGGAGGCGACGGTCCTGCTCATGTTGCGACGGTGGTCGCCCGTGCAGGTGTGGCCGGCGCATGTGAGGCCTACATGCTCGCGAGGTGTGGTTGCACCAGCCCGAGCGGGAGGCGGCGACTGCGGTGCAGCCCGAGAGGTGGGCGGTGACGGATTTGGATGGGCGAGGGTTTGGATGGCGGCGGCGGGCTGCGGATTTGAGGTATGTTTAGGATTTAGGGTTTTGGCTCTGATACCATGTGGTCTTTCGGGGGGAATTCGTAGGATCTCACACCCTTTATTTATAATCTCAAAATAGAGTCCAACTATAATACAACTCGTTATTTAGATCTAGAGATTGTCTATTCATAAGGTGACTGAAATTTTCTTTAGCAAAAGTTATATTTTTTATCAATTAGATCAAAATCCAATCATATAGCACACCAATCTCTGTACTAATCCAACGGCCACAACAATTGACTTAAACTTAAGAAAATTTTAGTCAACTTAGAAATGGCAAATCCGTTAGATCTAACACGAACTCTCCAACATGTATGAACCATGAATTAGGACATGAAACTTATAAGTTTATCATTACTACCAAAATTGATTAGTTAGGCCTTGCTATCGAGTCATAAGATTAGTTAGGCATTTGAGATGTCATTTGCTGCTTATCTTACCACATTGAGCTAATTAACCTATTCTCTTGTAAATTCCAGTTACATCGACAACAAGAAGGAACATTGGTACCCGGGTGCTATGGTTGTCCTCCGGGATGTAGATGACACCAACAAGCTGAAAGTGTCCATATGGCTCCGGCACACACTCAACTTCCAGGACATGGGGATGAGGTTCGTGAGGAGGGAGCTCGTGCTCCAAGAGATGATCAAAGTCTTGAAGGACCTTGACATAGAGTACCGGATGTTGCCGCTTGACGTGAATGTGCGGAATGCACCTCCTATCCAATCCACAAGGATGCCAACAACATGGAATTATTCCTGAAGCACTGAACAGCTGTGGTACTGCGGATAAAAGGGTTATGTTTCCATCGAGTGGTTTGAGCTGCGAGTGCTGGGTAGCAACTAGCAAGTAGCAGATAGCATGTAGCAAGGGTTGTTAGTGTGCCTGCAGCCATCACTTGGTGGAGCTTGTAATTACTGTGCTGTGTAGTATGATGAAAGCTTTGGTACATTTAAAAAATCACAGGCGAACTTTGTGATTAGAGATCTGTATTGGCGAACTGACGCAGCTCTACCCAAATTCTGATGAAAACGGAGGGCCGAAGCCCACCGGTCCTCCACGGTGCCTGAACGGCCGCGCCAGAAAAAAAGACGATTCTTTTCTGCTAAACCGGACGACAGGTGGCCATGGAAGCTCGCCTGGATGGTGGCGGCGCGGCATGCTTTTACCTCCCTGGGGATTGCGGTTGCATGGCCCCATTTCTCCACCAGTGGTGGCGTCGGCGGGACCGTGAGATGCGTCCCAACCGTGGGCGCTGCGTCGGGTGTGATGGAAAGGCAAGGGCACAGGCACCGGCACCGGCGCCGTGCGGTGCCTATGAAACACCGGCCGCCGGCTGATTCCTTGTTGCCGTCAACATCGTGCAAATGCTCGCCCCTGGCATCGTGTGCCACAGCAGAAAGGGGGGCTTTCGGATGCTGACCGTGGCCATTTCCACTGCGTTTTGGACCTTTGGTTGCTGCAGGTGGAAGGATGGTGGGGAGACGGCGATGTAGTGCTGCTATTTGAGTACAGGACTGGACCAGTGCTATATCTGTAATTGATTTCAGAAAAGAGTAGCGCTAGATTGTCAGTTGATGAGTTGAAGCTTGCTTTCTCATTTAACAGCCTCCAAAGTCTTTGTCTACACCAATTTGATACGCATTTTCACCCCAGATCTCGATCAACCAAGTTAAGGGTAAAAATGGTCCTACCATCATTGCAAACTCAACCCAAATTCAGACAACAAAACAAACAGAGACAGGCAGACAGCAAGCACCACTCTTAACAAGACTAATTTGGTAAAATTTATTCATGTTCTGGGGACTAAATTAACATTTGGAACAATCTGGAAGCTCAAACAAGGGTGGAAAAATTCAGCGATTCCTCAAACTGTGGACTGAAAGAATGGTTTGTGATAATCCATGTAACACCAACACCAGCACAAAACTTATTTTAGCAGAGGACTTCCGTTTAATCCAATCATCTTTCAGCAACTTACAAAACTTCAACCGAAACATCAATTATGCATTTAAAATTATAAACATCTACAGTAGGGATTTAGGATTTTAGATATGAGCCTCTCGCCAAATTTCAGTAGCATATACATATCATTTGTTCCAATGTTCAGTAGCAACTGTGATCGTCCACGCTTAACGGCTTAAGGCGTCGCAGCAGCACCCAGGAGCTCAAACCCCCTCTCCACCGCGTAGTCCACGAAGCTGTACAACGGCAGCACCCGATCGCCGTACTTATCGGCGAACCTGTCGGCCTCCGTCTTGGCCTGCGCCTTGAGCTCCTCCACGATGCCGAGCGCGCGGTCCATGCCCAACGCGCGCAGGACGCTGGCGTTGCTCCTCATCTTTCCGTTCCCTGACGCGCTCCGCACATCGTCAGCGAGCTCGTAGAGGACGCCGATGGTGCGGCCGTAGCACCGCAGCGCGGACTCCTCGTCGGGGTCCGCGCCGCCGAGCATGGCGCCGCAGGCGGCCGAGCACTCGGCCATTTCGCCGAACTTCTTGGTCAGGACCTCCATGACCTCGGCCTCGCCGAGGGCAGCGGCGCCGGTGAGGTCGATGAACTGACCGGCGGCCATGCCGGTTGATCCCACGGCGCGCGCGAGCTCGGCGAGGACGCGGAGGAGGACGGCGTGGGGCACGGGGTTGGGGGAGGGGGTGTGGGAGATGACGTGGGTGTAGGCGAGGGGGAAGAGCGCGTCGCCGGCGAGGACGGCCATGTCGGTGCCGTAGGCGGCGTGGGTGGACGGGCGTCCGCGGCGGGTGGGCGCGGCGTCGAAGCAGGGAAGGTCGTCGTGCACGAGGGACGCCCCGTGGAGCATCTCGAGCGCGACGGCTGCGGGGAGAGCGGCGGCCCTCGGCGCGCCAAGGAGCTCGCAGGCGGCGACGCAGAGCACCGGGGACGCGCGCTTGGCGGCGCCCTCCTTGCCGGCTCCCGGGAGGACGGCGTGGCGCATGGCGGAGTGGATGCTTTCCGGGGGACGGATGGGCATCGCGGCGTCGAGCTCGGCCTCCACCTCGGCGATCAGCGAGGTCCAGTAACGGCGCAGGTCAAAAGAAAGGGAGGCGGTGGGAGCGGCGGAGGAGGCCCGGATGGGAAGGAGGCGACTGTATTTGGGGGTGGAGGGAAGCTTCCGGTGGGGGAGGGAGACGAAGAGAGGCGATAGGGCCATGGCGACGTAGAAGAGAAGATTGGGGTTAGGAACTTGGGATTGGTTTCTTGGATTTTGGGGGTGACTACTGACCGCGTGAGGTCTGCGCTTTCGTTCCTTTAACGATGTTTATCCATTGTTCCCTGTTACTACCCAGTACTTTTTTACTTCTCCTCCTCCAATACATGTTTGTGGTCGTTTTATTTTCTAATTACTCACGCCGTTATTTTTAACCGTAGTTTTGGAGATCGAACGGGCTCAAATATACATGTTTGACCAATGCTTGTTTCTAACTATATGTTTGGCACTATCGGTTAAAAACGTAATTGATATTAACGTAGTTTTGTTAACAAATCTAATAATATCATTTTTCATGTGACAAATCAAAATATTGTTATGTATATCAGTAGTGAAAGTTTTAAAATATTGAACACACGTATTTTAGGACCAAAGAGAGAGAAAAAAAAGAACGAGGAAGTACATGCTAGAACATTTACTAAAAGAGAAAATCAATTATTTGCCATGCCAAAGATTGTCGCTTTGTGAAAAGCCACACCAGATGTTGCCCTTCATGAATTGTCACCTGATTCATTGAAGTAGTCAGGTTATGATACAAAATCAGTAGTTCCCTTGAACTAGTCGTGAATTGTTCAAAATACCCCTACATCCTAACCCGACTTGAACTAGTTCCCTTAGTAGCACTAAAGACGACAGACTCGTCCCCAGTCGGAGAAAGATATGGAGGCGGTGGTGGTGTTGCCAAAGAGGGAGACGAGGGATCCTACCAGGGAGGGTGGCCATGGGGGGTCATCAGCGGAGTGGAGCGATGGTGACGGGGAAGGTGGCGTTGTGTTTCGAGTGAAGGTGTCTTCTCGCGAGTCGACAACACAGAAGGTGGGTTGTGTGCTGTAGCCCGACCTCTGCTCCCACTGGTCCACTGTCACCGACGCCAAGGAGTGGATCACTTGCCTTGTCCAACAACGGCGGCGGGACTCCAGCGATGGCAAGCGACCAGCGACAAGGGGTTGGGGGTTAGGGTTCATCGGAGTTAGGAAGGGGTTTGCTGAGACCCTGGGGTTTAGAGGGAGGGGGAGGTGAGAGGTGAACATGTAGGCTACGCTAGTTACAACAATTGATTTTCTACCGTGTTCAACCGTAAAACATACGTAAGGGAGTCATGGATAGTTACCACTAGATGCGCTGCGCATCGGAAGAAGAGTTGGAGCAGCCCGGTCCAACGTAGATACGCGTTGATGAAGAAGAAACAGGCGATCGTTTCACGAACTGAATGTCTCCTCCTCGAGTTCTACGCAATAGCATTGCGCTTTTCGCCAATCAGCACAGCAGCGGCGCCTCCACAGAGTCCACACGTTCGGGATGGAACGCCGTATGGCTGCGTGTGCTAGCACCGCGCGCCGGCTAGGGTTTCGGATACTGCCAAGGGAGGTGCCACGTGGTTCATCATCTTATACCGCAATTTCGCCTCCATATATTTATAGAGCATGCTAATGGCCTTCCACGTTGTAGGCCCAATAGAACCTTAGTCCCATATGGATCAATATCCCTCTTAGCCTATAAAACCGTATTGTTTATGATTGCCTCTTGGGCACATCACTAACAGAGGTGGCGACTGACGGTGGGCGGTGAGGCGCTAGCGACCACGGATCTAAGGAGAGCGGTGGGTGGTGACGGCGAGTAGCACGGCACAACGAGGCGACTAGTGTTAGGTTGGGCGGGGTAGGGGCGATAGTAGGGAAGAGGGGGCAGCGCGCCAAGGCGGCGAGGGTGCTGCCGACCGCAGGTGGAGGAGGTGGGGGCGGTGGTGGAGGCACGCTGAGCTCTTTGGACACCGGAGAGGAAGAAGAAGAGAGGTTGAGCGTGTGGTGGCGTGGTGGATCTCGCCAGATCTGAAGACGTGCGAAGCTGGGTCGCTGAGATCTTCTCATCGTCAGAGTAGGGGGAGGCTGAGGGGGGACAATGCGATCTGGACGAAGACGACACAAAGGAGATGACTCGACGGGGAGGAAGGGATAAGGTGGTAGAGTGTGGGGCGCTGTGTATGCGGTCTATAGTCGTGCCCAGATGGTTTTGTGAAGGTGGAATCTTCGCTTGGGCAGGTTTTTACTGTGAGCGTCGAAAAGCCTGGTCCATTGGAACTGTTTTGTTGAGTACAGTCTATCGTTTTTTATTTCCCTTATCGCTGCTGCTGTCCATTAATACTACTAGAGCTCGGTGCGCGCCCTGGTGCGTGCGAAGGATACGTTTACGACTGTACTGAAACTGTAGGTCCAAGAGTGTCTGTGTAAGAATCATGCTAAATGTAGAAGACACCAGAGACCAAACATGAGGCGCATGGTGAATCTACAGAGGAATGTGGAAGCAAAGTGTACGTGTAGGTATGTTTGGTGCATAAACAACTGCTATTGAAAAGCTAGCTGCAAAGGGACAATTTGTATGATGATGTAGCTAGCACGCATATAGACAAAAATATGAGTCTGATATGAATCTTGATACCGTAAGAGCAATCCTATCATCGAATGGAACTATAAAAGCCTGCTAATTCAAAATTTTAAAACATTAACTTGTACATAGCCAAAACAGTGGGGTACAATAATTTGATGTGTTGGAGCAAAAAAAAGGAAACTCCTAGCCTACTAATTATACATTTTACCAATGCAAAATTTGCAACACAGTTACTTGGTGTACCAAAAAAAATATTAGTCCCTCTCCACAGCAGTAGCAGCAGAATATGCAATTCAGTTTAAAGAGGCTGGCTTCTGTTCTATATCTGTACAACACTGATCAAAATAATTGGCATAATATTTTCTATGAATTTAAAATGAATTCCTGTAATGATACGGCAGGTACCAAAGTAATCTGCAGAGACATTTGTCAGGTCTGGTTTAAAGGTCAAATTTATTACATGACGTCTGAAACAATGCACCAGTAGACTGATTATAAGGCTAGCTTACCGTAATCAAATCCTAAGAAACCAAGAATGTGAAAGTGATTGTGCACTATCTGAACAACATGCATGGTCCCCATGTAACAATGGCAGCTCAATTTTTGGAGAGTTCAATGCAGAAAACAACATAAGCAATGACAATAGCAAATAACAAAATCAATTTGAAATTTCATTGTCTGAGATTATCATATATAAGATAGTTACATAAATCTTCAAGAAAATATAAGGCAAAGTTAAGAGAAACGGAAGCCATTAAATACTAAAATATGCCTTTATGTATGTTAACTCAGCTCCTGATATCTCTTCTGCAGACAAGGGGTTGGGGGTTAGGGTTCATCGGAGTTAGGAAGGGGTTTGCTGAGACCCTGGGGTTTAGAGGAAGGGGGAGGTGAGAGGTGAACAGGTAGGCTACGCTAGTTACAACAATTGATTTTCTACCGTGTTCAACCAGAAAACATACGTGTAAGGGAGTCATGGATAGTTACCACTAGATGCGCTGCGCATCGGAAGAAGAGTTGGAGCAGCCCGGTCCAACGTAGATACGCGTTGATGAAGAAGAAACAGGCGATCGTTTCACGAACTGAATGTCTCCTCCTCGAGTTCTACGCAATAGCATTGCGCTTTTCGCCATCAAGAAAGAATGGCGCCTCCACGTAGTCCACACGTTCGGGATGGAACGCCGTGCGGCCGGTGTGCTAACACCGCGCCCGGCTAGGGTTTCGGATACTGACCAGGGAGGTGCCGGTCAGGGTTCATCATCTTATACCTGCAGCCCCGCCTCCATATATTTATAGAGCATGCTAATGGCCTTCCACGTTGTAGGCCCAATAGAACCTTAGTCCCATATGGATCAATATCCCTCTTAGCCTATAAAACCGTATTGTTTATGATTGCCTCTTGGGCACATCACTAACGGAGGTGGCACCGACGGTGGCGGCGGTGAGGCGTTAGCGACCACGGATCTAAGGAGAGCGGTGGGTGGTGACGCGAGTAGCACGGCAACGAGGCGACTAGTGTTAGGTTGGGCGGGGTAGGGCGATAGTAGGGAGAGGGGGCGTAGCGCCAAGGCGGCGAGTGCTGCCAACCGCAGTGGAGGAGGTGGGGCGGTGGTGGAGGCACGCCGAGCTCTTTGGACACCGGAGAGGAAGAAGAAGAGAGGTTGAGCGTGTGGTGGCGTGGTGGATCTCGCCAGATCCAAGACGCATGGTGGGTCGCCGAGATCTTCTCATCGTCGAGAGTAGGGGAGGCCGAGGGGACAATGCGATCCGACGAAGACGACACAAAGGAGATGACTCGACGGGAGGAAGGGATAAGGTGGTAGAGTGTGGGGCGCTGTGTATGCGGTCTATAGTCGTGCCCAGATGGTTTTGTGAAGGTGGAATCTTCGCTTGGGCAGGTTTTACTGTGAGCGTCGAAAAGCCTGGTCCATTGGAACTGTTTTGTTGAGTACAGTCTATCGTTTTTATTTCCCTTATCGCTGCTGCTGTCCATTAATACTACTAGAGCTCGGTGCGCGCCCTGGTGCGTGCGAAGGATACGTTTACGACTGTACTGAAACTGTAGGTCCAAGAGTGTCTGTGTAAGAATCATGCTAAATGTAGAAGACACCAGAGACCAAACATGAGGCGCATGGTGAATCTACAGAGGAATGTGGAAGCAAAGTGTACGTGTAGGTATGTTTGGTGCATAAACAACTGCTATTGAAAAGCTAGCTGCAAAGGGACAATTTGTATGATGATGTAGCTAGCACGCATATAGACAAAAATATGAGTCTGATATGAATCTTGATACCGTAAGAGCAATCCTATCATCGAATGGAACTATAAAAGCCTGCTAATTCAAAATTTTAAAACATTAACTTGTACATAGCCAAAACAGTGGGGTACAATAATTTGATGTGTTGGAGCAAAAAAAAGGAAACTCCTAGCCTACTAATTATACATTTTACCAATGCAAAATTTGCAACACAGTTACTTGGTGTACCAAAAAAAATATTAGTCCCTCTCCACAGCAGTAGCAGCAGAATATGCAATTCAGTTTAAAGAGGCTGGCTTCTGTTCTATATCTGTACAACACTGATCAAAATAATTGGCATAATATTTTCTATGAATTTAAAATGAATTCCTGTAATGATACGGCAGGTACCAAAGTAATCTGCAGAGACATTTGTCAGGTCTGGTTTAAAGGTCAAATTTATTACATGACGTCTGAAACAATGCACCAGTAGACTGATTATAAGGCTAGCTTACCGTAATCAAATCCTAAGAAACCAAGAATGTGAAAGTGATTGTGCACTATCTGAACAACATGCATGGTCCCCATGTAACAATGGCAGCTCAATTTTTGGAGAGTTCAATGCAGAAAACAACATAAGCAATGACAATAGCAAATAACAAAATCAATTTGAAATTTCATTGTCTGAGATTATCATATATAAGATAGTTACATAAATCTTCAAGAAAATATAAGGCAAAGTTAAGAGAAACGGAAGCCATTAAATACTAAAATATGCCTTTATGTATGTTAACTCAGCTCCTGATATCTCTTCTGCAGACATCTAACCCATATGTGCAATTATTGAGCATGTATCTCAGTCCAAGTAAAAAAAAAACTAATAAGGGCTTGTTTGGATACGTTGTGATCCGACTCAATCCCTTCGGATTGACTCGGAATTTGAACTAAAATCCCTTCCAATCCGAAGGGATTGGTTCTAATCCCTCCCTATCCAAACAAGCCCTAAAAGGGAACAGATAATATGCATACCCCAAAGAGCAGGACCTGGTTCATCTCTATATGGGGTATTTTCACTGCATCATATGTAGATATCATATTTACTGCATAGTTCCCAATTAGCTAGGACTTAGCAGAACACACTTTGTCTATCCGAACAGTAAGCTAAAACCAATAGAACAACTTAACATCAGGGAGACTGACTATAGTACTAATCTTTCCGCATGTAAAACTTATGACAAACATCCTTGCAAATACAGCTATGCATAGAATGCGTGGATAGACTCGATCAAAGTGTATATGCCAAACACAAGTCACTTGACTATACTATGGTTGCAAGTTGCAACTACCTATATATCCAAAAGTTTATATTCTACCATAAGCCAGCCAATGGTAAATTCACCTAGAAAGACACTTACTTTCAGGTTCCCTAAGTTAGCCGACACACCCTCACATGTATTATCCTCCCCACTTCTGTTATTCCAGTTACTTTCAGTAGCATTTTGTAGCTGAAAGAAAAATATTTATATACAATTGAACATAAAAGTTCACAGCAGAGATTAAAAAAAAAACACTATAATGAATGTAGAAGGGTAGCTACCCCAAAATTCTTCAAGCTAATTGACACATCTTCTTATTGCTTCTTAAGGGTGGTCCTCAGTTCTTGGAACTCCTAAAAGGCAAAAGGAGAGGAAACAATTTGTAAAAATAAAAAAGAATAAAAATATAGAGAATTTGAGTTTTTTTGGCATAATATCATAATATATCCTTACTGATCTCAGCGGTTCTATTTCACTACTGAGTGCACTTTTGATATTGGAGAGTTCTTACAGGACAGATAGAATGATAAATAAGCTGGTATACAAATAGCAAGAAATGCGTTGTAGCACCGGTGCTAGCTTAGAATTGGTTTGGATTTGCTCAAGGTAGACTGTGTTTTTAGGAACATCTACACATGTTCTTAGTACTTAGAACTAATTATAGAACTAAATGGCATCATCAAGGTAGAAAATTGGTCGACGTACATATTATTTCTTTTATTATCCCCTACAGAAGGGCTCCTAGATAATAGAAGCATATAACTTTATTGTACCAACAGATCTCTAATGAAGTTTCACGTTTTTATTCAAAATTAACATAAACATTTACCAAACCCAACCCAAACGGGAAAAAAGTAAGTGGTAACTCTAATCGTTAAAATAAAACAACTAATCTGAAAAAGCAAGTGTTTGTGAGCCCAAACGCTTTGTATGATATATGCAACATAAATAATGAAATGAGTATCTTTGATGAGTTTGTTGAATGAAATGCACCTAAGGTTGGTAAACTTACTAAAAGATACATCGTTGTACCAAGCATGAAGTTAGGCAATGTATAATCTGGTATGAAAGATACAAGCCATTTTGGCTGCCCATTTGGCACGCTAGACCTGTAAAAAAAATATCAACACTGAAAAAAGACACAGGTATCTTGCAATTGCAAGTAGAGATCACCATAAATGAAAATGTGGAGAATGACAACAATCCTACACGCACTTCACAGTGAAATCAAACCCATCGGCTCAAAACAAATTTTGATATATAGTATTGTCAAGAAATCTTCATTTCCCACAGTTTTCATAAATTCTATTTTTTCTGTTAGAAGGTAGAAACAAGTTATTTTCATGTGTCACAATGATACCGTAGTTGTTGTGAACGGTTGCAGAGTAAGAAACTCTCTATTGTTGGCAAAGCAACAATTCTAATTTGCTGTGAACGTTGAACAATACCATTTGGCAAAGCAAGAAACCTTCTATTGTTGGCCATTGACATAATGTGTAGCACTAAGTAGGGATAGAAGTTCAGCTGGGATAGTTGCCATTTGGTCTAATATTTAGTGGAACTATCCAGGTCATAATCCCTCACCCCAAAATAATATATATCAAGTAATGGTTTTGTTGGCTAGGAATAGCTGAACTTCTCCTCAAGAAGTTACTGAATTGTTCAGTGTAAGTGAAAACAGAAACTTAGAAAAGTAATTGGACATAATATTTGATGCATACCGCGGTTTTGACTAGTGAACATGGAGAAATTCGATGGGTCTCAGAATCCCATCGAGTTCCTCTAAATCTACATGACCGCTCTCCGAGCAGTAGGAGGAGGAGAGGCTGTCATAGCGAATTACCTTCCGACTGTGCTCGAAGGGTCCGCTCGATCGTGGTTGTTAAAGCAATCACTCGAATCGATCTACTCGTGGCAACACCTTTGTTACCTTCTGTTGGCTAACTTCCAAAGTACCTATCATCGCCTTGGAAAGGAGGAGGATCTGCACAGGATAAGACAGAACGACCATGAGACCTTACGTCAATTCATGAGGCGCTCCAGTAAGGTTCAGAATTCAATTCCTGAGGTTTCTGACTCATCTATTATCAGAGCCTTCAAGCAGGGAGTCCACAGCAGAAGAATTATAGAGGACATCACTTTAAATCATCCGGCTACCGTCGCTGAACTCTTAGAGATGGCCGATCGATATCACGATTGCGAGAAGCGGTCAATGAGTGGAACAAAACCATCGATCGAGACGACAAGAATTCTCAAGAAGCAGGAGGAGGTAGCAAGAAGGACAAAAAGGCCAAGAAATCCAAGAACAAGGTAATGAGCCAAAAAACCTAAAGCCAACAGTTTTAAGGAGGTTTTGGCCGTAAGCGACAAGGAATCACGAAGTTCCAAGCAATATCCCGATCGAGACAAAGGTAAGTGCCCCGAGCGGAAGAACGACAAGCCTAGGTGGTGATCTTTGAATATAAAAGGAAGGACATGACCTTCGCAACTGCTAGGTTTTCAAACAAAAACTCGAAGACTACTACAACGACAAAAGACCACTTCCTACCCTCGAAGAGGTAGGGCAAGCGAGTGGTCGTACGCAGTCGAACGACTACGAGGAGATGCTATTCCAAGATCCTGAGCATACCATCGAGCATATCTATGGGGTTCATCGGTATACGAGTCAAAACGACAACTTAAGGTACATCGAGCGAGATAAACTCCATTGACCCTCCTCTTGTCAATAAGTTACCGAAGTGGTCAGAAGTCACCATCTCATTCGAGAAGAGTGACTACCCGATCCCTTCCACTCGACCATGTCGTTTTACGATCGTGGTCGAGCCCACCATCAACAACTGTCGAGTAAATCAAGTGTTAATTGATGGTGAAAGCTCGTTAAACATCTTGTTTACGAGTACCCTGGACGAGATGCAAGACCAAGGTATGACCGGTATGATACTCTTTTCATGGTATTGTACCGGGGTCTTCGGCCAAACCTATTTGCCAAGTTTCTCTTACTTTAACATTTGGTTCACCAAGTAATTTTAGGACGGGGAAGATCTCCTTTGATGTGGTCGATTTCGATACGACATATAACGCTATACTCGGACGACCAACTTTGGCAAAATTCTTAATGGCTACTCATTATGGGTATCAATGTCTTAAGATGCTAGGTCCCAAAGGAGTAATCATGATTCACTGTGATAAGAAGATGGAGCATACGTGCGACCGTCGATCCCTTGAGATGGTTGGCCAAATACCAACTCGTGAAGAAAACAAGGAATAGTCTTCGACCAAACGGTCGAAGTCGAAAGCTGCACCGAAGCCGAATGACCAGGTCAAAAAGGTTCCTCTGGATCCAGAGGAGCCCTCAAAGATTGTTCGCATCGGGGATACTTCCGACCCCAAATAGGAAGATATCTTTGTGTGGCAAGCATCCGACATGCCCGGAGTCCCTGGGGAAGTGATCGAGCACAGGCTAGCTTTACGGCCTGACAAAGTACCCGTAAAATAAAAATTACAGAGATTTACCTTTGATCAACGAGATGCTATCAAATCAGAATTGGACAAGCTACTTAAAGCTGACTTTATAAGAGAAGTCAACTGCCCAGAGTGGTTGGTCAACCCTGTAATGGTTAGAAAGTCTAACGGCAAGTGGCGAATATGTGTAGACTTCACTGATCTCAATAAAGCTTATCCAAAAGATGATTTTCCTCTACCTCGTATCGATCAGTTGGTTGATTCTACTGCCGGTTGCAAAACATTAATTTTTCTATATGCATATTCTTGCTACCATCATATTAATATGCGTCTAGAAGATGAAGAAAAGACCGTATTTATTACTCTATTTGGAATATTTTGCTATATTAAAATGCCATTTGGTCTAAAAAAATGCTGGTGCTTCTTTTCAACACTTGATGCAATCGATTTTTTCAACTCAGTTAGGCCGAAATTTGGAAGCCTATGTTGACGATCTAGTCGTAAAAAGCATCAAGTGGCTTAATCATGTTTCTGACTTGTAATAAATGTTCGACAACCTCAAAAAACACCGCTTGAAACTCAATCCTGAGAAGTGTGTGTTCGGAGTCTCTTCGGAAAAGTTGCTTGGATTCCTTGTCTCTATATGAGGAATCGAAGCAAATCCTGAAAAGATAAAGGCTATCGTGTAAATGCGCCCTCCGACCACGAAAAAGAAGTCCGGAAACTCACATGATGCATGACGGCTTTAAGTCATTTCATCGCACGACTAGGAGAAAAATTATTACCTTTCTTCAAACTTCTAAGGAAGCAGGAGGGTTTCGTGTGGTCAGAAGAGGCAAACGCTGCCTTTGAGGATGCTAAGAGGTATCTTACGAGTGCTCCTGTTTTGGTTTCTCCGAAGCCAGAAGAGACGTTCTTAATTTATCTAGCTGCCACGCCACAACCAGTGAGCGCAGTACTGGTCGTAAAGCGTGAAAACGCCCAACGACCAGTTTATTACGTAAGTGAAATTTTACATGAGCCTTAGGAGCGTTACTCTCAGGTCCAAAAATTTCTTTATGCCATCCTCATGTCTTTGAGGAAACTGCAACATTATTTCCAGGCGCACAAGTTAATTGTGTCGTCTGAGTTTCTCTTAGAAGTGGTCCTCCAGAGCAGGGAAGTAGCAGGACACATAGAAAAATGGTCAGTAGAACTTAGGGAGTTTGACCTCTATTTCGTGTCCCGAACAGCCATTAAATCTTAGATCTTGGCAGACTTTGTCACCGAATGGACAAATCCCGAACTTGTTCAGGATCCCCAGTACGATACCCACGACCAGTGGACGATGTACTTTGATGGGTCACGTACTTTAAGTGGCTCGGGGGCTGGGGTGGTCCTCGAATCTCCTACCAGAGAGACCTTAAAGTATGCCATTCAATTAAACTTTCAGGCTACTAACAACGTGGCAGAGTATGAAGGTTTGCTGGTTGGCATACGGGCTGCGAAAGCACTCGCGATTCGATGACTACTCGTGAGAGGAGACTCTCAACTAGTCGTGAATCAGGTCGAAAATGAGTACCAGTGCTCTAATCTGACCATGTCTCGGTACTTATCGAGGTCCAAAAGCTAGAAAAGTATTTTATCAGTTTCGAGGTACAATTTATCCCTCAAAAGGATAATTTTCTCGCAGACCAGCTTGCTCGTATGCCTTCTTCCCGATCACAAGTACCAAAAGGAGTTTTCTTGGAGCAACTCCAAAAGCCATCTCTGGTCGAAACACTAGAGACAACTCCTATTGAGACAGCCTCTCTAGAATACGAGGATACCTGGATGAATCTCATCTACGAGTATCTTCAGAAGGGTACAATACCCGATGACGATCTCGAGGCAGATCGCTTATCCTGAAAGGCCAAAATGTATATTTTGTCGAAGGAATCCTCTACAAACGAGACACTCAAGGGGTACTCATGCGATGCATATCGCAGAGGGAAGGACTAAACCTCCTTCATGACATACACGGGGGCATTTGTGGAACTCATGATTCCTACAGAACGCTGGTCGGCAAGGACTTTTGACAAGGTTTTTACCGGCCAACAGCCCTCTACGATGCCAAAGAGTTGGTTAAGAAGTGTGTACAATGCCAGTTTTATAGCAGACAGATACACCAACCGGCTCAGGTATTGCAAACAATTCCCGTATCTTGGTCTTTTGCGATCTGGGGTCTCGATATCCTAGGACCATTCTCAGAGGCTCCAAGAGGTTTCGAGTTACTTTTTGTGGCCATTGACACGTTCACAAAATGGATCGAAGCCGAACTTGTGACTGGGATAACAGCGAAAGCAACAAAATAGTTCATAATGAGATGCGTGATTACTCGGTTTGGGTTCCCAAGTCGAATAATTACATATAATGGTAAGAAATTTTCGAGCACAAAATTTTAAAAATTTTGCGACGAGTTGGGTACCAAAGTGTGTTACGCCTTTGTTGCCTATTCTCAAAGCAATAGGGCAGTCGAAAGAGAGAATGGCCAAATAATGCAGGGAATCAAAACTCGAGTCTTCGACCAGCTTGTCAAGTGCTCGGGGGCTTGGGTACAAGAATTACCCTCAGTATTATGGGCAATTCGTACGACTACTAGTCAAGCCACAGGTGAAACACATTTTTTCCTAGTTTTCGGTGCCGAAGCCATGCTTCTACCAGAATTAAAGATCAGGTCGACACGAGTCGAAACTTTCAACAACTCTACCCAAGAACAACTTCGAGCAGAGGACATCAACCTACTCGAAGAGAAGAGAAATCAAGCCTTAATCCGTTCACCAGTTTACCAGCAAGCCCTGCACAAATACTACGATCGTAAGGTCCAACCTCGCAGCCTTGCTGTAGGTGACTTGGTATTGAAGAATATTCAATCCCAGTCTAATCGGAACAAGCTTCCCCCCAAATAGGAATGTCCTTACATAGTGCTCGAAGTTACACGACCAGGTTCGGTACGGCTATCAATGGAAGATGGTCGGATTCTCTTGAACTCTTGGAACATCGACCAATTACGAAGATTTTATGCGTAACCAACCACCTCGATAATAAAGTATCAGATTCTTTCTATCTTTATTGTCTTACTTTGAGTAGCGCTTCGATAATTTTTTTCAACTATCCCCTGGTTGTAAGTTTTTCTACGACCAGTACCCAGCACTTCTTTACACTGGTCGAAAGGATAGGATCATTACCTAGTCGAAGAATTTTCTTTCTACACGTGGTCCTGCCCACTAAAAGAAACTTTCTAGTGTCGATTCGTTCCTCACTTTTGCTGCCAACACAAAGAGCTCGGGTTCAATAAACATGGTCGAAATATTTTCAAGCCAACTCTTAGCACCTTAGTTTATTTCTTCATTCGTTTTGAAAAATATTCTAAGCAGAGCACACTTTGGTAATTTGTTTGACTACTCTTGGTAAACTCGATTGGTTCTAACTGGTTGGAGAAAGACACAACAACTAGTCGAAGTCTTTCCTCTCTGCAGGCAGTCCTGCCCACTAGAAGGAACTTCTTAGCATCGTTCTGTTTCTAACTCTTGCTACCAGGGCAAACTTCTTGAGTGCACTCGAAAAGGTTGAACGAATTATAAAGGAATTCCAGACGTTTGTCTAACTCAAGTTGCCGCTCTTGATTTCATTAATCTAGTCAGAGATGGTAACATCACCTAGTCGACGCCTTTCCTTTTTGCACATGGTCCTGCCCACCAGAAAGAACTTTCTAGTGTCGGCTCATTACTACTCTTATGACCAGTGCATGATAATCGGGGTCACATACTATAAGTTAGCCAAACATCTCTTTTTTCAGAAAAAACGTTTAATACTATTTGCTTAGTTTATCTAAATAAACTAAGCAAATAGTCGGGGGTTAGGATAAAGTTATTAATATGACTTCAATTCTTAGTCTTATTCTCTTTTTCCATTCATTATCTTATGAATTACTAACTACTTGACAAGATGATTTTTCAGGAAGAAGAAATGATCATATATATCAACAAACTTGTCTTTGCAGGTTCCTCTTACCAACTACTCTGACGAAGGAGATCCTATCTGCATCTCCTCTGTGATTTCCTTGCTGATCGACTGCATATCTTCCATCAACCGCTCGGCTTCTGCTTCAGAGCAGTCGAAGTCGGTTTTGATTGGTTGCAGACTAAAGTTGGGGTCATTAGCTTTAAGTTTTGCTAGAACAAAACTTATTCCGCATTCGACCGTCTCCTTTATCGAATTAGCTTAGTTGGTCTTCAGAGTGGTCACCAACTCTTGCAAAGCCGACTTGTTTTCTAATGGTGCTCAAGTGAGCAACTATCGTGTCTTCACGAGGAGTAACCTCCTCGTCATGCAGCCCACAGAGTACATTGTTAAGGAGAGAAATGTTCTCCTGATTACAAGTCGAAGCCTCACATCGTTCTTTTATTTTGACTGCTCGCTCTGGAAAGAATAAAGCTAGTCAAATAAAGTGTCCCCTAAAGGAAAACAAAACTGGTCGCAAGAAAAGACTTGTTTACCCGCCAGTCGAGAATCTAACTTCTTGACTTCATCGTCATGAGAGGCAGTGCTTTTTGCATAGCGCTCCTCCTAAGACTTAATCTTCCGATCTTTTTCTTTGACGATACGGGAAATCTCGTGAACAACTATGGTCTTATCTTTGACCTTGGTTGAGCTTCCCTTTTTCGACCTCTTTTTTTGAAAAGGAATGACGGTTAAAAAAGAAAAGAAGGTTATAAGCAGCCTTAAATTCAACACTTATCGTTTATTTGTCCCTGCAACTTTTGAGTTGCAGAGTTTGCCTCCTGAAGCTTCTTCAGAAGGGTCTCTTTCTCTTCCCTTAACTTTTTCGTTTCGACCTTCTCGTAGTCGAGCGAATCGGCCAATGACTTTTCATCACTCTTAAACCTACAAAGGAAAAGAGTAGACATAAGTATAGGACAAGCAGCTGTAAGTTTTTCTACGACCGGTACCTAGTCGTAAGTTTTTATACGATAATCCTCTAGTCGTAAGTTTTTCTATGATATTTCTCTGGTCGTAAGTTCTTCTACGACCAGGACATAGTCGTAAATTTTTCTACGATAATCCTCTGGGCGTATGTTCTCCTACGACCAGTATCTAGTCATAAGTTTTTCTACGATATTTCCCTGGTCATAAGTTCTTCTACGACCAACACATAGTCGTAAGTTCTCCTACGATAATCCCCATAAACACTATGAAAGTGGTCAAAATATAAACGACTACGAGTAATAGTGACCTACCATCTCTCTGCCCGCTCACAGAGTTCTGCCTTCTCCTATCGCAGCTGTACAAGTTATCTGTTGTACTCTGCAACAGTGATTATTTGCTCTAAAGCTCTCTGCATAAAGGACAATGAGAGGCGAGAAAAGCCGTATATATAAATGTTGGGTAACAAGCACTTATGTTAATGCTTGTTCGAGCAAACATGGAGAGTACGCGTTCGGGGTCCTTCAGTTCTTCAAGCTCTTGAACCCGATTCCACCGCACTTTTTTGAGACGTTTGTCATCGAAAACATTCCCCCTGTTAGGAATATCCTTGGGGTGTAGGACTCGGGTATGAGACCTGAAAGCAGAAAACCCCACAACGGAAGCCGGACCGAAGAATTCAGAAAATAAATTAACATATTCTTCTGCTTCTGATTCGGTGACGACAACTCCTTGGGGACCGAGAGGAACGTCTGCGGTGACTTCCTTCCTGGCACGGTGGCCCAACGATCTATCACCTTGGCCTAATGCCTTCGCTACATCATGCGCTGTCTTCATCTTAGCCTCTACGACCACTCCTGTGGTCACAGTTGCTTCGGCAACAACGAGCTCTTCCACCACTCGGACGATGGACGACCCTTCGACCATTGCCACTGTTATTCCTCCAACTGCCGGAGAAATAGCAGTAGATTCCTCGATAGGAACGTCATTGAGGGCTGGAGGAGTCACGCTAAGATCACAAAAAGGAAAACACGTCAAATGGTAAAAAACAAAAGGTAAATGTTGTTCTTACACTTTTGTCTTTTTGCATACCTTCGTGTGCCAGATTTGATCATGAATCTGGAAAAAAACCTTCCCTAAAGAAGATTTCGTCGACTTCTTCTCAACCACGATGACGTCTGGTCGTGGGTCTTGAGCGAGCACTACCGCTCCTTGAGCCTTCTAACTCTCTGGATGGCCGAGACCTATCTCGACTACATCAAGGGCAACACTACCCTCGACTGCAGACACTGCTAGTGTAGCAGTTTCCTTCACAAAAGATATAAAACTCTTCCAGCTCTCCTTTAATTGTTGCTTGACAAAACCATGGGAGGCAGAAACTGCGAAAGTTTTATTATCGTGGTAAAAGGGTATTTTGATCTTGGGGGCTTTGCGTTTGAGGGCTTTAGCCGCTTTGGTCGCCTTTTCCTTCTCCGCAGCAGTCATTTCTGCAGCGAACCATGTAAAGGGCCTGGTCGGAGTAGTAGAGCTCGAGCCTGCGCCTCCCTTGCCGGCGACTTTCACGAGCTGATGTTTTTTGGCTGGTGGAGCCTTAACTTGCTCCATCGCCGTGCCAATGACCATCAATTCGACCTCTTCGTCGTCTCGACGGTCTTGCATGCTTACTTTCTGTAGAAGTCAGAATAAGAAGTGTTATTAAGCGGTCGTAAGTTCTTCTACGACCAGAACCTAGTCGTAAGTTTTTCTACGACAACCCTCTAGTCTTGAGTTTTCCACGACCTTTCTCCGGTCGTAAGTTCTTCTACGACCAGTACCTAGTCGTAAGTTTTTCTACGACTACGAGATCCTAAAGAGAAAATCAGTCCTTGATTACCTTTAGGCGTTCTCTCCAACCCTCTGCGGTCGAAACCACAAGTATTTGAGGATTCGCCACGTTTGGTGGCGGGAATTTCTCACAAACGATCTTGACCCGAGCGTCAATCTCCACTTGTGAGAGATCTATAGGAGCGAATAAACTTTCAATAACCAAATTCCAAATCAATAGAAAGAGAGCTAAATTGAAGGTTTACTTACCCTGCTCGTAATCTCTGGCCGGGTCTTGCGACCCCGAGTACTTCCACATGTGATGTGCTCGTTTCTTTAGAGGGCTAACGCGGCATGTGGTGAAATCTTTCACCATGTGCCAACCAGTGAGCCCCTCCTCCTTCAAGTCCTTGATTGCTTGAATGTAGGGGGCGATTCGACAAAGATTCTTGAGAGTCGAATCCCAGGAAGAAATCTTCTCGGCGGTGTTCCCGGCGAAAGAGAGGTTGTCTTCACTGTTCGTCCCCCAGTAGAACCACCTCTTCTTCCATCCAGGCCATGACGACCGGGTGTACATCTGAATGTACTCCTTCGAATTCCCGTTGTGGAGCTTCACACTACAGCTACCGGTAACTCCCGCTAGTTCTGGCAAATTCTGGCATTTCATCTGTGTAAGAAGAAATTCTGCCTTTTTATCTCAAATGAAAGAAATTCTAACTTTTTTGTGGGAATCAAAAAAACCCTACCCTTTAAGATGTCAAAATCAAAACAGTTAGGCATTAGAGTTTGCAACTTTACAATGACTACATTCTCCAAACCTCGCAGTTCCCATCACTATGTAAACCAAGAGACAACCGCCAAAATAATTTTAAGAAAAACTCAAATTTCGAACCAAACCAAGCAAATCCAATCTGAATTGTGGCATAAAACCTTCCAAACTAACAATAATTTCTAATGGCACACGTCCCATGGAAAAACAGCACGAACGATCTCATCTTTGCAGAGCGACATTAAAGATTTCCAACCTAACAGTCCGATTATCTTAGAATGGATGATTGGTTGATTATTGGCTAAACAGATCGAATGAACAACACACGAATCAAATGGTCCTTGAGCATATCAAACTCCCAAATTGAGCAGAATGGGCAAGCAGAAACAACTCCCAAATTGACCAGAATGGGCAAGCAGAAACAACTCCCAAATTGACCAGATCAATAATTAATGAATTAAAAAAATAAACCAACTCAACTGAATCGGCAAACGTTTAATTAGATTCAGGGGATGCTCCAAGCAACACAGCTTGAGAAAGAAAGGAACACCGCCTACAAACCGAACCGAGAAAATAGATAGAACAACACGCGAAGGAGGCGAACACGTATGACAAAGTGGGCAAAGTTGACGACGGTCCAGGCGACGTCGGGGGAGCAGCCAGAGACGGAGAGGACGAGGAGCCAGGCAAAGGAGAGGAGCAGGATGTAGGTGGTCTAGACTCCGGGGTACATGAACTACTCCGTGTTCTTGTTCACGTCAACCGGCGGCGCCATCTCCACGTAGTAGGGTGTCCCTCTCCGCCGCATCCTGACCTGTTGATGGCGATGGCGACAACACGCAACAAGCTGCGGCTGGACCGTCGGATCTTGGGGGAACATAGGAGAGGAGGGTTGGGAGAAGACAATAGAGGAGAGGAGCACATGAGTGGATGACGACATGGGGAGGAGGTTGTCTGGCGGCATGGCGGACCACCTTGGGGTGGGATCTAGGGGCCTTGGCCGCCGCTGGAGTGCTTGAGGGGTGGGGCCAAGGACCGACAGGGCGAGTGGAGAGGGACGGCAAGGGAGGGAAAGAGGAGGGGCGGGAGGAGGGCAAAGCGGGGAGGAGGCAACGACGGAGTGGGAGGTGAACGGGAATACAGTGCGAGGCATGAGGAGAGAGGGCCGGCCAGCATTAGGGTTCCTTAGTAGACCCGATTGGACGGCCACCAGAGAACCTAATGCGATCGGACAACAGATTCCATCTCCACACGATCCTGGCCATACGACAACAATCGAACGCTCCATATTTTGTTGATAACATAGTCACTCCTGAGTACGCCCCATTTCTGCATCCTTTTATATAAAAGGAAGTAAGATGCTTCCTTACGTTCTATCTGCTCAACTCGAGCAACGGCTCGATGCTGAGTTCCCGCATTAGGCTATTCCTTAGTTCTTTTCACGGCCCGTTTATCACAGGCTTAGCAATTCAGCCCAAATTATTTTGGACTTCACAATTTTGAGAAGGCCCGCAGTTCATAGGTTCATGACATCCGGAAAAGACAAATACATCGAAGGCAAGTGCCAATACAAATTCACAGCACACATGTATGGTGGCACTGTACATGCACAGGGATTTGAAGTTTTGAGGTTAATAGTTAATACTAACGGCACCAACTGATGGCTAGTCCAATTGGTACAATAGCCCTATCTTATGGCTTATACCCACGGTTTCAAAATTCAAATTCTACTAATAACATGTTAGGTGAGTTAGGATTTGACCTCGTGACCTCTTGATTACTAAGCCTTAAAGGTAATTATGTTAACAAGTTGCACCTATTCGGAAAAAAAAAAATACACGCGAATGACAACATACCACGAAACTATGTAGCAAGAAAACTGCACATCCACCGCAAGACATTATAGTTGTTCGTTGTCCACTCTTGGCGCTGTCCCTCTGCGGCTCTGCGCCCACGAACTATTGAGTCTACGACACGGTGTAGTTGGCGGCATAACATATACTTATAACACCAAGAACTTGTCGGCGACGCCCGTGATTAACATGGGGGCGGCCATGTTCACTCGGATGCAGATTGTGCGAGCCATGCGTTTTCGTGGTAGACAAACAGTCTGAAGGGACTATGTGGTTTGGTTCTAATTTAGGTGCCGAACAATTGACATCGTTGTCGAGGATTTTAGGAAATAATCTTCCAGTTTTGCAAATTATCGAATTGTTGTCAGGCTTCAGGCAATTTGATTGACCGTGGCCAGGCGGCCTAACCAACAGTGCAAGATTGTGCTAAATGGGCACCAAACTCTTGTGTAGAAGTGTTTGGGATGTGTTTGCACCAGGTGCTATTAAAAATGGAGATCGGACGTGAAACTATATAGAGATTATCTGAAAAGTCCAGATAAGAGTATTTTATGGTTTTGGGAAGCGGTCTAACCGGCCACTACATGGCGGTTAGACCAGTCCCTCTTACTGGGGAGTGAAGTCAAACCGACTAGGGCGGCCAGACCAATTAGTAGTTGGCGATCTGACCGGCCAAGGGCTGACTGTATAACCATCCTGGTGGCTGCGGCCTGACCAACCATGGCAGTTCAGGCAAACTGAGTTGTGCTGAACCTTGGGTTTTGACCTAGGGTCATAGAAATGACGCATATGTGTTGCATGATGCATATTTTGGCTACCGTGGGTTAAGTTACGAAGAACTTGGGTTTAGAATCAATTTCTTGGTCTATTGTTGTGTAGGAAAGCTTGGAATCAAGTACGATCAACGGCGATGATGATCGTGACTTAGATTGTTGAAATCAAGGTCCAGAAGGATTGAAGATGCCGGGTGAAGTGGTTGGTCTCAAGCAAGGCGCAAGATGGTCAAGAATGATAAGTTTGATGCAACGGGTTGCATCAAGTAGCTCGAGTCGGTGCAAATGTTGAGGCGGTACGGTGGGAGTCGGATGGGAGACACTTGCTAGCATGAGAAAAGTCAATAGGGAAGGATTGAGAAGAGGTATTTTAGTATCTTCACAAAAAATATGTTGGTGACCTTGGAGAAACCGCATCGCATGACGACGCAAAAGGAGAGGTGATTTAGGTCATAAGGAGGACAAGATCACGAAGAGATGGATTGGGAGCGTCATATCGTCATCCGCTTTGAGAAGCGTGTATGAGTGTGAAACTCGTTTGTGTGTGGGCTTAATTATGCTCGTTAAGGTTTCTATCTAGACCTAACCTCCACTAGACAAGGGGTGGTACATGATTTGCACACCAACCAAGCTTAGAACCCCTATTTAAGATTTGGGAAAAGTGGAGATAATATGGGAAGCTAGGGTTTAATAGATGTATTAAGAGAAAATTTGTGGGATTATGTACTCATCACTTAGATTTTTTTTTCTCCATAGTGGAGTGGTTGTAAACCTTCAATTCTTCAGTATCAATCCAATCAATTCGTGCAAAGACGAGTTGTCTTTTGTTCTTCCCCTCTTTCTTGTGTTCTAGGGGTTTTGACTTGGTCTTTCGTTGTGATCTAGCTTATTAGGACTTGTGAAAGTTGATCTAAAGTCATCTTGATCATATTTCATCCACGAGCAAGTCATTGGATCAAATTTAGGTTTTCAGCCAGTTTTGAGCCATCTTGCTCCGAAACAAGAAATTTATGGAACATTGGTTAGGATTGTCTCGATATAGCGTTTTGGATTTGTAGATCAAAAGTTTGGTCATTTTATGGATCCAAAAACGTGTTATTTTCCTGTCACCTTGAGGGAATGGCTAGACCGGCCCTGGGTGTGGCCAGACCGCCCATTACCTGGCGGTTAGACTGGCCGAGGAGGTGTGTTGTTTGAGGTTCTTGGTTTCAGCTCAAATCTTGCGATGTGATTTTGAGACCTTGATCTTTATAGCTTTATATAACTATTGGAGTGAAAAGGGAGTAGAATTCCAGAAGTAAAAAAATACTTCTATTCACCTCTCTAGTTGCTGACACAGTCCATAGCACGGTTGTACCCCGCATGGACCGGGTTTTATCTCTGATGAACTACATAATGATTGTACTGATGCGAGAGCATAAATAAAGTCCCTCATGTAGAAAAAGGAGTGTGTTGACGTATATTTTTGAACACTAAGATAGCACTAGACATATATTTTTTAACACTAAGATAGCAGTAGACGTATATTTTTTTAACACTAAGATAGCAGTAGAAGGACAAACTAAAGAAAATCTATGAAGAGGGAACAATATTGAAAACACATTCTTTATGCTCATATACAGGGATGGGCTAAGAAGTGCATATAAAGGTGACCCATCTTCGAGATATATGCTATGGTCATCACTAGAATTTAGTGCTTTATCAGTTGGACTACCAATAGCAGCCATCGGTTGGCTCAAACCTCTACAAGTAACTATGGATGGCTGAGTTATGCCCTGTTTTTTTGGGGAAAAGTTCACTTCTCAATCTTGAAATCTTGAACTCTAGTCCCGGTTCGATTATAAACTCTAAACTATGAAATCGTTCACTTCCCAAAACCATCAAATTTACCTCTTCTGCCCTTCTCACCTTGGTTATCATGTGAGGTGCAGGTGGTTTTGCTGATGTGGTGGACGACGAGCTCTATCCTGGTTTTACAAAGATAGCATGAACACGATGTAAAACTCTGAACAACGAAGCTAGGAGTGCCAGCTTTGTAAACATGAGAGGTCAGGTATGGCTGGCACGACATTGTGATGGTCGTGGCGGCCATGGAAGCAAGGGAGGTCGGCGACGGCGGCCCTGGCGGTGAATCGAGCCAGTGAGGTGCCAATGAGCAGTAGGCAGTTCAAGCACCTTTGGTGATGTGGATGGCTGAGGTGGCATGGCATCGATGGTGGCGCCACAGGGCCTATCGTGACCAACGGTGCCAACGACGTACAAACCAATTCCCAGTGAACCAATGGCGGTTCTGAGCTCAGGAGGTGATGGAACACCATGTGGAAGCAGAGATGGAAGGAGTAGACTGCTTTGGTGACCAGGGGAAGAGAACAGAGGTGGCGGGTGGCACTGCTCATGCCAAAATTGAGCTCCAGTAGTGGAACAGACAAGATGGTACGAGCACGGTATAGAACGTGGTGAGGCAAACCCATTTGTGGTGGTGGCTCAAACTATGGTGGTCGGAGTTAGCAGGAATGACTAGACGAAGGTGGCGGCGAACTGGGAATTAGGGAGATCATCGGCGACGGATTCGGTTATGAAATCGATCAATCGAGGGGTAGTGGAACATCAACACCATGAGAGGGTGCTGGTGACACAGCTGGTGAAGGAAGAATACAGTTGGGACGACCTGGCATCGATGGCGGCGCTTGGGCGCCGTCGAGCACAAGGGCAGTGACACCCCGTCATGAATGACCTTGGATGGAGGGTATTCTAATCATCAATGAGGTTAGGTGAATCCATTGGTGTACTTGGTTTGGAAGAAGATGGAGCACAATGATCTGCCATTATGCGTGGTGAGCTTGGCGACGACACTCATGGCGGTGGGGCGACTCGAGAAGGATTGGAACAAAGGAATGGGTGGTTTGGGACTAAAATGTAGTGAGGATGGATGTGGTAGGATCAATTTTGGTTGTGGCACGACGTTGAGGAGGGATTTTGTAGGGAGGAAAATATTTGGGAGGAAGAGTTTTGGAGGCAAGAGAGGGGGGAGGGATATTGGAAGGCTAACATGTGGGCCCTCTCTATCCTTTTTTATTTACTGATTTGTTAGACGATGTGTTAGGTGATGTGGCATCCATGTCAATCAAAACAAGTACACATAGATGTCACATGATCGAAAACCAATGTGGTTGAGGGTAAGGATTGTGTTTGTGATGGTTTTGAGAGTTCGAGGTTACAAAGTGGATGGTTTCATAATTCATGGATGAAAAATTGAATTGATGTTAGAGTTCAGGTTGAAAAGTGGATTTTTAATTCTTTTTTAACTTATCATAGGAACTAGAAAGACACCATTTAACAATAAAAAATAAGAAAAAAAATTGAGGATTTGTTGTTCAAATGAAGTGCATTTTTGAATTTGTTATTGCATTGTCTCACCTAAGTGTGGCCAAAGTATCCAGATGTTAGAGACACATCGAGTGACAAATCCTCAATTGACATTTCTTTCGATGGCAAATAATCAATTCAAAAAAAAAAAAACTCCACCAAATAACTTACGCGTGGGACCTATGTGTCAGCTAACCAACCATATTTTGTATTTTTTTGCCTCCCCATTTCTAAAAGGGGGAATTCATTATTTACCCTCTCGTTAGATCTGTATTCAGAAAATACACTCATTCCCGACGTAATGCATTTTTACCCCCCCCCCCCACTTAGTGTGTTGCTTTATTAAATACCCTCTTTGCCTTTTTTTAAATCATTTTTGGCCATTTTCCCGTTACAAGCCACACGAAAATACCATTTCACCGCTCGGTGCATTAGGCCCCATTCCGACTTGCGCTAGGGTTTCTAGCCCTGTCAGCACCTAACTAACCCTTGCTCGCACCCAAGTCTAGCTCGCGTTAGGGTTCACTCCCAAAATCCTCTCCCCGTATTCTCTTCTCTACTCCCGTGCTCCCGACAACACTCAAAGGCGGCACAGAGCCTTGTTGGATGTGGGTTGGGTGTGGCGGCAGACCAAGCTAGTAGTGCGCCATGGATCCAGAGGAGAACCCAGTCGGGTATGTTTACCATTATTGCTTCCTTGATATCTATCCTTTTCTATCTTGCTTGGTGATTATTGCTTCCTTGATATCTATCCTTTTCTATTTTGCTTGGTGCATGGAAACAACGTAGTTTGGAACGATTTAGTTGCGCTTTTCAAATTTCTCAAATCTCTCTCTCTCTCTCTCTCTCTCTCTCTCAATTTCAGTATGATTGGCCCTGAAATGGCATTTAGGATAAACGTTAGAGTTGGGGACTACATTGCAGTGTTCAACAATGGTAGCACGACAACTATGCAACGTAGAGATATGGAGTGGATATTAAGGGGTACACGATTAACAAGTTCTATGCCAATTTGGAGAAAGGATTATTTGGGGACCTTCTCAGGGGGCATTTGCATACGGAGTTGACAAGATAACCAATGGACATATCAAATTCATGTACACACATGAGTTGCAGGAGGCATTAATGCATCGTTGGATCCTTAAATACTTGTTCTTATTTGTAGAGGTTGTCCACAAACCCGGATATCAGTGTAGTCAGTATAGTATTACCGGTCTTGATGAAATTGTTAGAGGTAATGACCAAATTGTAGCAAGCTTTGATATCAGTGCATATGGACCTTGAGCCTCCAATGCACCTTATTCTCCTACTCCCATTGATGTATCACAACTAGTTGAGGGTACTTCCAACAATCCCTGCAACATTTAGGCATCATAAGGTAGAGTGGATTGGACATCTATTGAAATTACACAAGGTTCTCCATCTGATGAGGATGATAGAGATGTTGCTATAGGGTGAGGATGACATGTATATCTTACTTGGCTTGAGTGCTGATGATGATGCCAGGGTTAATTCTAGGACAACAACACTAATTGTTAGTCATCTTCCTACTTTAATTGAGGAAGATATTGCTAAGGCAGCAATTGCAGTGGATGATGACATACCTGGAGAGAGAGACTGGGAATGTGATTGATTGGGATAAACCAACAATGAGTGTTGGCGATGTCTTCCCAAACATGAAAGCATTCAGACTGGTTGTCATAAAGTTTGCAATTAATAGGCAATTTGACATCCACACCATTAAATATGACAAAACAAGGTTCAAGGGCAGATGCAGGGATGTGTGCTGCCCATGGATTATTAATGCTCATAGAAACAAGCAAGGCAAAACCATTAGGGTACTAACCATCGTTGCTAACTATATTTGATAAATAATGCACATATCATGTAGCTAACTGTCTTTTTTTGGTGGTTGCAGGTGACCAAGAAGGCATTTGAGCACACATATTCATCGACTAGTAGGGAGAAGACTAGTATGGTATCTCAAGGTTGGGTGGCTGATAGGGTTATGGGGACCTTGAAGAAGAAGCCACATCTAGGAGCCAAAGAAATCCAGGAGAGGTTGCATGATGAGTACAAAGTCACTTTGCAATATGAGACAGTGTGGGCTGGTAGGCAGAAAGCAGTGGATAGGATATTGGGTTCCTGGGAGGACAGTTTTGAAGACTTGTATAGATTCAAGGCAGAGATTGATTTGAGGTCCCCTGGTAGTATTCTTGAGATAGCAAATAGGCAAATAGGTGACAAGACATACTTTCATAGATTTTTTATGGCTCTGAAACCATGCATTGATGGGTTTATGAGAGGCCGCAGACCATACTTGAGTGTTGACTCAACAGCTCTGAATGGCAAATGGAATGGACAACTAGCTGTAGTGAATGCTTCAGATGGGCATAATTGGATGTTCCCAGTTGCATTTGATTTTATAGACTCTGAGACAACTGAGAATTGGACTTGGTTCAAGCAGCAGTTGAAGAAAGCAATAGGTCATCCTCCCACCCTTGCTATATGCTCTGATGCTTGTAAAGGTCTAGAAAAGGCTGTGTAGAATGTATTCCATGTAGCTGAGTAGAGAGAGTGTTTTAGGCACCTTATGCAGAACATTGTGAAAAAATTTCATGGCCCTGTTTTTGTTAACATGTATTCAACTCCTAGGACATACAAAGCACATAGATTTGACCATTACATGGGCATAATACTTGAAGCAAGTCCTGAGGTTGGAGTCTACTTGAAGAAGCACCATAATTTTCTATGGATGAGGAGTATATTCTCAAAGGACATTAAATGTGATTACATCAACAACAATCTGGTAGAGTTTCAACGGTTGGATTAAAGGGCTGAAGGACTTGTCTGTTGTGGAACTAGCAGACAAGCTGAGAGAAAAGATAATGAAAATATTTTATAAGAGGAGGAGAATTGGAGAGAGGTTACATAGGAAATTCCCCACCATAATACACCAACTCAATATGCAAACTAGGAATTTAGAGAATTTGAAGGTGGGTACATCATCACATGAATTTGTAGAGGTAACTGAGGTTGACAACAATCATGAAGTTCACAGACATTTTGTTTACATCCTTACACATGAATGCACCTGTGGGGAGTGGCAATTAACTGCAAACCATGCCCTCATGCATTGGCATTTATTACAACCGAAAGAAATGCAAATATAGAGGGATATGTACACAATTACTACTTAGTTGCAAAATTCAAAGCTGCATATGAAAGGGTTGTTCAGCCAATAACAGGTAAGAACCAATGACCCAAAGTTGACCTGGGCCTTAAGTTGTTTCCACCACTTGGGAAGAGATCAACTGGAAGACCTCGCAAGAGTAGGTTTCCATTATTCCTTAAGAAGAGGAAAACAAGTACAAGTAGAAGGAAGTGCAAATGCAGCAGGTGTGGGGAGCTTGGCCATCGTGTTGATGGCTGCCATCTTAATGGAAACAAAAAAGGTAACATCATGATGGATGCATGTATATTTTTTTTTGCATTATATGTTTCCTTGTTGCCTTTTGTAACTATTGTGTACAATAGGAAGAGAAAGTCTAGTCAGAAAGGAACTGCAGAGGGTGTGTCTGTTGGTACACCATAAAGACCCCCTGTCACATTGCAGCCAGCACCTGTGAACAACAACCTTGGGTCTGTCACTAGGAGGTACTATGTTTGTACACAAGTTACACCTTGCTTGTTTGCAGGCAGCTAGTATCTAACAAAGGATGTAATATGTATGCAGGTAGCTAGCACTGGCAATGGGAGGAGTCGACAGCTAAGACACAACAATATTCCCAACAAAGTCTACTCCCAGGAAGAAGTTTACTACTCCCAGGAAGAAGTTGACACCAATCAAGAAGAAGAAATGAACAAAAGTCAGCATTTTGTGTTCTGGACTTGTATTTTGTCAGTGTGTATGGACTTGATCATGTCAATATGTATGGACTCCTAATATCAATATTTATGGACTCCTAATATCAGTATGTATGGATTTGCATTTTGTCAGTATGTGTGGACTTGTATCTTGTTAGTGTGTGCTTGTATTCTATCATTATATTTCATGTCAGTACATTGTGTTATGTACTTGTATGTCTGTGTTCTGGACCATATTTGCTATGTATGTCAATTGCCAAGTTCTGGACATATTATGTGTTCTGTACAATATTGTCTATTTAAATTTTGGACCATATTTGGTATGTCAGTTTACTTGTGTTGTGTTCTAGACCACATTCTGTGTTATGGACATTTATGTTCAGGACATGTATGCCAATTGCTAAGTCTTTTTTCTGGATTTGCTCTGGAAATGTATGCCAACTGGATATGTATGCCAAGTCTTTATTATGGACTTGTTCTGGAAATGTATGTCCTGATAATTGATCATGTATGTGTGTGTGACAGTCAGCATGTCAAAAAATATGTACAGTCCGTAGTAAGTGATCAGGTATGTATGTATGTAGGTTGTAGTCTCTAGTTTGTTATGAACACAAATTTTCAATCAACACACACATACAAGATGATCTACAGTCACCATGTTAAAAATCTGATCACGCAGTGAACTGATATGCAGATTGAACTGGACAGTACATATCAACACACATATATAAAAGAGAGAACAGTCACCATGTCACAGATGAAATGATCCACGTAATGCTTGCCATTTTTAATTGATGAAATTAAACATGATGTTTACATTTCCATAAAAAATGATCACCACCTTGATGAAACCAAGCGACTAAGATTTTAATACTAACTGATCCAATCGATTACACATCAAGTTTTCATTTCATGATAAAATGATTCAACTACCAGGTAAAAGTGACAAATTACTTCTCCGGTACAACAATGACAGCCATGAAAACTAAAGCAACCACCAACAAGTTGAGAGCTCCAATTATGACAAAAACTCTCCCTTGCTTAAGCACTTTGCACATAGTGGCATCAGTGTTAGTATTGTAAGCCTTCAACTCCGCGAGCTCTGCTTTCATGGCTTCAAAATCAGTCTTCAAAGTGGATGTCGCTTCAACTAAATCTGAAATTACATCTTCAGGGGAACTGACGTCCTCTTGCATCACTCCCTTCTCGGTTAGGAACTCCACATATTCTTCGGTCCACATGAAGAATAAGCAAGTTTTTTGGTCCTACAGCAAACCAAACAACAAAGGGATCCCAAGAACAAATGAAGTAACTCCCAGGTCGGCCAAACCAAACCCTAATTGAAAAGGCTCAAATCGACAATTCCACAAAACCCTACTTACATTTTGTTGGTTCATAGGTCACTTGTAAAATAGCTTCCCCGCATTTGCCCCTTTCCTGCACATGAGTTCGAGCAACGCGGCCTTCTTGCAGTTTGGGCACTCAACAAGGGGATGTACGGTCTTGCCCCGAAGAGAATGCGTAGACAAGTTCATCGTTGATGAACCCATGAAGTATACCTGGGACCATTCCTTAGAACGCATGGAGGCACCGCTTGACTATGATATGACATCTTTGCCAACCTGCTGCTGCTGTCGCGCTACACAAATCGTCGGAGACAAAAGAGAAGGGGATTAGAGGGATGAGAGACCTTGTGGTCGTGTCTCCATGAGAGTGATGAGTATTTGACAAGGGTTTCGGTCAGTCGAGTTTGGTTTGTGTGGTCGGACCATGTCGTTGCGCGGTTCACGCGTTTTCGTGAAGTCTTTCAATTGCTGTCAGGATAATCGGATCGTCCGGCGTGTTATGGCGATGACGATGAAGGCGGTTATAATGGATTGGTAAATGGCGGTTGAAGAATTCGGAGAAGTTGTTTTTTTCGAGTTACGGTTTTCATTGGAAATCGGAACAACCGCAGTATTGGAGCGATACGACCGAGTGCGGTTGATCCGCCGGTAACATGGCGGTTATCTGATTATATTGTGAGGTTCGCCATTTTGGTGATTTGAGTTTTGGGATAGGTCATATCCAAGTGTGTTCATGCATATGTGTTGCATATTGCATGTTTGAGCTAACGTTAGGTCAAGTTGTGAAGAACTTGTTCCGGTTTTGTGTTTCTTTATCTCGTGTGGTCGCAGGACGTCGAGTGGAGTCGTGGCGAGACACGGTGGACCGGACTAGGTGCAGTGGCACCGAGGTCGAACGGTCGGGATGTGTCAAGACGACGTGGACTCGAGGTGGTTGCGAGCGTGCGAGACGAGGAGCGGAAGCTTCCTGAAGGTGCGGGGGCGAAGCGGAATTTCGCAAGGTCGCATGCGGGAGCGGGCTCGATTAGTTTTAAGCGGGCGAACGGGTGGAGACCCGTTAGCCATGGGCTATAAATAGGATGGATGGGCTGCTGCCCAAAGTGAGCACTTGGGTGGAATTAGGTTTTAGAGTCAAAAGAGGCTTTGTGAGGTTGTTTCTCTTTGCTCTTTAGTGGTTGAGAGTGGAGGAAGGCGTGAGTGTGCTCCTGCGTGTCCCCTCTTGATGAGTTCTTGAGTGGTTCTCCTCCTCTCAAAGCATGTAGTGTGAGTGTGTTCTTGTGTTGGGAGAGTGAGGAGATGGATTGAGAATCTTGTAATCATCCCTCTGGTTCTAATGTCCATGCGTATGGGGATGTATTTATTTGTATTTCGCTCTTGATTCAAGAAATGAAAATCAAGTTTGCATTCCTGTTCTTATTTTTCCTTCGATTCTCTCTGTGATGGACTTGTGAGTTTTTCTTTTTCTTGTTGGTTCTTGCTAGTGAGCTGCAAAATGGATTGCTCTATGTTGGGATAGTGCCCCAAGATCATTTGATCGATTTTCCCAAGAGCTAATCTTGTTAAATCTCGATTTCACTTTTGGCATCCTCTGCTCTTCATTTCCTCTTCTAGGGTTTTTGATGAAATTCTTGATTTCCTTGAGGATTTGGCCTAAGACTCATGCTAGCATGTCCTGAGGTTATTACTAACCTTCTTGCAAAATCTCATGAGCCAAGGTTGAGAGATTGTGGAGCATTTCGGTTTTGCCCGCTTTGCATCCTTCTTCGCTCAAATGCAAGAAGATAGGAACTTTGGAATGGATCTCTGAAATATTTGTTTGGAATAGGTTCCTAGTATCTTTAGGGAGGTGTGGTTCAAATCTCGTAGAGTTTGGCCAAGCGGTTCAAAAGTTCGTCGATTTTCGTTTTGAAACCCGAGAGGTTTTTGCTCGCTCCAGACAATCGGATGAACCGGCTTAACATCGTGGTTGTCGGATGCGGTACAACCGCCGCTTGTTCGCGGTTGTATGGGATCGTGGTACAACCGCCGCTTGCTGTGGTTGTACCGATTGTCCCGATTTCTTGGTTCTTCCTCGCTTTTGTTTGTTTGAGCTTTGGGGGTGAGGAGTGGATTCAACATAAGACTTGCTCGTGCTTAATCATTGATCTTCATAGCTCTCATAGCTATTGGAGTAATTTACAAGTTGAATCCATTCTTTGCGAAAAAGATTAGGTGCTCCTATTCACCCCCCCCTCTAGTCGCCTTTCCGGTCCTTCAATTGGTATCAGAGCAAGGTTAGCTCTTTTCAATAGATCTTAACCGGTCTCAAGAGCCGTGGCGATGGACAAGTACTCGACCAAGCCGCCCGTTTTCGATGGCATCGACACCCTTCCGAAGAGCCGAATGGAGACATACATCCGTGCCCGGGTATGCCATCCGCGAAAGGTCAAGGTTCGATTATTGCTTCTGCCGATGAGAACATCAATCCGGAACATGGCGATGTTGAGGCAAATGCAAAGGCTAGGAACATCATCATCCGTGGTTTGAGTCGTAGTGAGTTTGATCAAGATATCTCACCTGTCGTCCGCCTACGATATCTGGGTGACCCTCGACGCATACCATGAGGGCACCACCCAGATCAAGACGGTTCGACAGGACCAGTTCAAACGAGAATACAACAAATTTGAGATGCTTGCTGGTGAATCCCTAGATGAGTGCTTCGCACGTTTTCACAAGATCTTGAGCAACCTCCGAGCGGTCGGTCTCACATACCCCGACTCGGACAACGCTCGTCAGATACTTACGGCACTCGATCTGCGTGTGTGGGAGATGAAAGTGACCACCATCAAAGACACGACAGACCTCTCGACCTTGACTCTTGATGCGCTGTACTCACGCCTCAAGACTCACGAGATTGACGTTGTCTCTCGTAGGTCGAAGTCACAGTCGATGGCCCTGGTCACCGATCCCAGTTCAGCTTCTGGTCTCTCTTCTGAGTCCTCTTGCAATTTCTCCCTTGCTGCTCTCTGTGACATAACTGATGATCAGTTAGAGCAGCTTGCGGATGAGCAGCTTGCCCTCCTTGCTCGTAGATTCTCCCACGCTTACAAAGGGAGGAGGGACAGAAAGAGAGGAGGACCCGTGATTTGCTTCGAGTGTGGTGGCCCCAACCACATCCGAGCGAATCGCCCCAAGCGGAGAAGGGCAAGAACGACTACGGCGGTTCGGGCAAGAACGACTACACCGACAAGAACGCAACAAGAAGCCTCCATTTCGGGCGCCCAAGAAGAAGAAGTTCGCAACTTTGGCAAAGCCAAGAAGCTCTTCCACAGCGTCCTCACCGCCTTCGACGACCTCGACCTCGGCGAGGTGGAGGGATGGAGCGACGATGACGGACGGGTGACCAAGAGCCCAAGGATGGCGGCGACGACTTCTCCGGCATGTGCTTCATGGCCCTCAAGGGCGAACTCACGACAATGAAATGTACTCAGACACGGACGAGGTAGATCCCACCTACGAACAGCTCAATCATGCTTTTCTCAAGCTAGGAGGTTTTCATGCTAAAGCTAAGGCTAGGTGTCTTTGAGTTAGAGAAGGAAATAGATAGACCGTCACTAGAGATTATTGCTCTTACATCCGCTCCTTCTAGTGATGATTGTGATACATGCTCGCTTTCTTTGGTTGATATGGAGAAGTTAAGGACCTCACATGATAGTGTGTCCTCCAAACTTGATAGTGTTAAGGTGGAGAATGTTAGTCCCTTCTTTGAGTTAGAGTTGAGTAGAATGGTCATTACCCTACTTATTCTTGATAAGACTACTTCTCCCACCTCATGTGAGGGTAAGGACATTCTTTAGAGGATCTTATGCCATGCTCCTTGATCTGCCTGAGTCTTGTGAAAATTGCAATAACTTGAAGATGAACTTAAAGCAGGCGGATCATAAAATTCTTTGAACTACAAGCTTTTTACTTGAGCCGATTGTTTCATGCTTAAAGCGTCCTAAGTTAATCTTGAACTTGAAGTCGTCTCTAAACAGTTTCAAGATATGATTGATCATGAAAGGAAGTTGGCTAAGTTTGCTTCTAAGGACCTGTTAGCTCACCATGCATTAAGTGTAACAAACTAAAATCTGACTTGATTGCTTTGGATGAGAAATGTGTGAAGCTAACTAAGGACCTTCTAGAGAAGCCACATTGTGTTTGCAATATGATTGTGGAGAAGGGGGAGAAGCCCCAGGGTAAGGATGAGACGCTTAGCAACGTGAACCAACCGCTAGCAGAGGGGACTGTTCTTTGAGTCTACCGTGCTCGCACAAGCCATTCTTTCCTCTCGCCGGGTTCTTCTTTTGCTCCCTTACCTTCTGCTTGTCTCTTCTTCCCCTGCTCTTCTTGCACCTCTCTCTTTCGGAGTGTCGGTACCTTATGAACACTCTCGAGAGATTTGTAGGAGGCAAGAAGAAGCTCAATCTTATTCTAGACCAATCTAAGATCTGCAGATTTAATCAGGGTCTAGGATATGACTTCTTTGAGGGCATGAGGAAGCATCCACCTGCCGTGCTCAGACCCATAGCACCAGGTGTGATCGAGATTGAGCCCAGGACCGAGAAAGTCCATTTCAAGTCAGCGGGCTATGTCCAAGGGATTTCTGACAGTAAGGTAATTTCACATGCTGCTTCTACCTCTCAGAAGGTGAAGTATCACTGCACCTTCTGTCAGAAGGATGGACACACAGTCGATCGATGCTTCAGGCGCGCCAAGATCGTGCGTAGAGACCATGTTGAGTCTCTTAGGCGCATTCAGGGTCGGCCCCAGACCTTGAGTGCACCTAAGACCAACACGAGGTCTAGGCTTGTTTCTTCTGATGGGTTTGTGCAGCATCGAGGACTTGGTTTTCCGAAGTTTTCTGGTTTTCGTCCTCATGCTGCTTTCAGTCGTGACTTCCGCCGTCCTGAGGGTAGATCTCGTTTTCCCCATCGAGATAGCTACTCGCGGCGTGTTCAGCATGTTGCAGGTGCTCCGACTCGCTCCTTCGTAGCAAATGACCCAAAGAACACCTTCTGTCTACTCTTAGACCTTCTGCTTTGAGTTACAGAGAGCGTAGGGTAGATAGACGTCAGTCGTGCTTGACTACTTCATCTGCTCGACGTGTTATTCAGTATTGGGTGCCAAAATCATTGTTGATTTATCCCAGTACTGAGACTTTACTCACTGTTTGACTCAGGTTCGCCGGGTAGGGAAGGAGAAGGTTTGGCTTGTAGACTCGGTTGTTCTCGCCATATGACCGGAGACTCCGCTGGTTCTCCTCCCTTGCCCGTGCTCCAGTGATGAGACGATCACCTTCGGAGATGCTTCATCCAGGCGCGCCATCGCCAAAGGTATTGTCGCGATTAATGATTCTTTCATTTTGAAAGACGTTGCCTTGGTTAGTAAGTCTGCGGTACAATTTGCTTTCTTTCTCACCTTATCGATGACGCTTTGAGGTGAGCTTCAAGAAAAATGCTTGTAAAATTCTTGATTCTTCTGTAGTTTGGTTTATGGATTTCTCGTTATGGGAGGATCTTTCGTGCTGATTTTTCCGAGTCTTCCGCGATCCTCTCGGTGTTTAGTTGCTTCGAGTCCCGCGACTGTCCTTCGGCATAGGAGACTTGGTCATATTGATTTGACCATTTGACCGAGTTAGCGGCCACGATCTCATTCGTGGTTTGCGAAACTCAAGATGGTCAAAGATCTTGTTTGCTCTCCATGCCAAGACGGCAAGATGGTTGCCGCTTCTCATCCTCCGGTCCACAAGCATTATGACCGATGCACTGGACACCGCTCCACATGGATACAATGGGACCGGCTCGAGTCGCGATCGGGGGGGAAGTGGTATGTGCTTGTCGTGGTCGATGACTTCTCGAGGTACTCTTGGGTGTTTTTCTTAGCCTCGAAGGATGAGACGTTTCGCATTTCGAGGCCTTTTCTGGTGGCTTTCAGAGCTCCTGTGTGCCTTACGAGCAATCCGCGAGTGACAATGGCACGGAGTTCAAGAATTCCTACTTTGAGAGTTTCGTGGTGAGACAGTGTAGAGCACCGCCTCTTCTCCATACGCCCCTCGCCAGAATGGCGTTGTGGAGAGGAAGAACCGCACCTTAGTCGAGATGGCGGGACGATGCTTGATGAGTACTCTACACCGCGGAAGTTTTGGGTCAAGCTATAGCCACCGCGTCCGTGTCTCAAATCGAGTTTTCTTGGGCACACTTGCATCGCACTTCTTATGAGTGAGATATGGGCGAAAGCCTAGCGTCTCTCATTTTCGTGTGTTTGGTTGCAAGTGTTTTGTTTTGAAGTCCGGGAACCTAGATAAGTTCGAGTCACGCTCTTGTGACGGATCTTTCTGGTTACTCGCCTTCTTCGCGGGCTTATAGGGTCAGGCTGCGAGTCTAGCAAAATGGTAGAGTCTGTGAGGTGACCTTCGATGAGGCCACCAGGGACTAGGCCTCGATATCTCGTGTTCGTTAGAGCGATCGAGACCATCTTCGTGGATGACGAGGACGAAGGAGACGATGGTTGTCTACGATCCTCGCCCTCACCCACTCCTTGAGGTACCATCTTCCACCGCACTCGAGGTGATCGCCTTGCCTTCGCTTCTTCCGAGTTAGTGGCCTGCTCCTACCTCGTCACTCATGAGGTAGAGGCCACTTCTTCATCTCTCCCAGACCTCCTAGACACATCCGTAAAGCTCATCCTTCGAGCGGATCATTGGAGACCTCTTCGAGCGTGTTACCCGCTCAAAATCTGGCTTATCTCAATTCTGTCTCCATTCTGCCTTCATTGCCTCCTTTGAGCCCAAAGATGTTTCTCATGCCTTATCTGATGAGTCATGGGTCAATGCCATGCATGAGGAGCTAGAAAATTTCGAGAGGAACAAGGTCTGGTCGCTTGTCGAGCCCCCGCGAGGTCACAATATTATTGGGACTAAGTGGGTGTTCAAGAACAAGCAGAGCGAGGATGGAGTGGTTATCCGAAACAAGGCTAGATTGGTTGCTCAGGGGTTTTCCCAGGTTGAGGGTCTAGATTTGAGGAAACCTTTGCCCTCAGAGCTAGACTTGAAGCCATTAGAATCTCGCTTGCCTTTGCGACTTCTAGAGGATTCAAGCTTTACCAGATGGACGTCAAGAGTGCCTTTCTCAATGGCCTTATTGAGGAAGAGGTCTACGTCCGTCAGCCTCTGGTTTCGAGAACCCCAAATACCCAAACCATGTCTTCAAGCTTTTCAAAGCATTGTATGGACTTAAGCAGGCCCCCAGGGCTTGGTATGAGAGGCTTAAGTCCTACTTGTTAAGTCATGGTTTTGAGATGGGTAAAGTTGACAAGACCTTGTTCATCCGCCGGCATGGCACTGCCCTTCTGCTCGTCCAGATCTATGTCGATGACATTATCTTTGGCGCTCTTCCCATACTGGTTTCCAGCCTCGGATGTCATGAGCACCGAGTTTGAGATGAGTATGATGGGTGAGTTGACCTTCTTCCTTGGCTTCCAAATTAAGCGATCTCGGGAGGGTACATTTCTTCATCGTGGAAAGTACACTCGTGACCTCTGGCGCTCGACATGAGTGATGGTAAGCCTGTGTCGACTCCCATGGCTTCTACAAACTTATCTTGACCAGATGAGGATGGCGAGCCGCTTGATCAAAAGGAGTTTCGCGGATGATTGGCTCCTCTTGTACCTCAACGCCTCGAGACCGGACATACATTTTTCTCGTGTTTGTGCGCTCGTTTCAGCTCTTCTCCTCGCGTTTCACCGCCAAAGCATGAAGCGCATCTTCGATACTGCGAGCTACCATTGACTATGGTATCCGGTACTCTTCCTCATCCCGTCTTTCCTTGAGAGCCTTCTCGGATGCGCACTTACCGGGTCAGAGGATAGATAGGAAGAGTACTTCCGCACTGTCAATTTCTTGGCACTTCTCTTGTTTCGGTCTTCGAGGAAGCGATCCTGTTACACTGATCCACCGCAGAGGCCGAGTACGTTCTTTGCGGCCCGATTCTTTGTAGCCAAGTGCTCGGATGACTTCGACCTGCGGGACTTTGGGTTAGTTATCGATAGTGTTCCACTCTTTGTGATAACACTTGCGATTAACATTGCCAAGAACCCAGTCAAGATTCCGGACCAAGCACATCGATATCCGCTTCCACTTCCTTAGAGACCATGTAGAGAAGGGTGATATAGTGCTCCAGCCAGGAGAGTGACCACCGGTTGGTGACATTTTCACCAAGCCATTGGATAGTTCGAGGTTTTTAGCTCTGCGGGAGAGCTTGGGGTGGTTTGTCCTTATGGACCTGTAGTGAGGGGAGCTTTGGGTTTCTTGCTTACTATCTTATTTATGCTCTAGCTCCTTACTATTGCATTGCATTTTGGGTGCATTTGGGATTAGTCCTCCTAGCATAGATTAGAGTGCTTCTTTTGTCTAGTTGTTTAGTTTTCTTGCTCTTATCTTGTGATTCTAGGATGTTGCTTATTAGTCGTTACTTATCTCACTAGGTTGAGCTCACTCACTTCTTGTAGGTTCTAGCGAGGGTTGGGCCACCCTCGGGTAGACAGGGTACGTGTTTGCTCCTAGGTGTGTTAAGTGGGCAGTTGATAGTCCTAGAGTCATATGGGGTAGATGAGAGTTAGTCTGAGCTATAGTATTCTCTATATCTTATCTATGCTTTAAGGACTGCCTGTTTTATGTTTTCTTTGCCAGCTTCTCGATTTATTGTTTTGGTTCAAGGGGAGTTCATTTGGGAGCTTACGGGCTTAATATTGACATAACTCAACTTGAACTAAAAGTTGCATCTATTGTTGAGGGGGAGCTGGATCTTCTGCATTTCTAGCATTCTGCATTGTAATATAACTACATTGAGCCTTGATTATTATCCTGCTATGACATGCTACAATGTTTTTACACCTTGCCATGACTTGTGCTTAGCTTGCTAAATTTATCATGACTTCATATGTGTAGACTAGCTCTTGCCATGATAAGTTAATTAAACTTGCTCAACTTAAACTAAAACTTGTCGTGTTAGCACTCGAGATTAGTCTTTCTCGAGCTATCCTTTTATGATTCATGCCATGTCAAATAGGCTGGGTAGAGTGATGAATCTATATTGAGCCTTAGAAAGAGCTGTTTTAGTCTCTTGATGATGCATGAGTTAGTACAACTTGTTAAAAAAAAAAAATCTCTTTTGTGCGAAAAAACTGATCTCACCAATTCTTTCTCATGAGACGGCTTGCCATTGCACTGGGCATGAACTCAGGGGGAGTTTTGGGATGGTCGTAGTGAGGCTTGAGATCTAGCACATGGCTAAAAATGCCATTTGTCAAAATTGGTTGAAGCTTAGGAAGAGGTTGTGGATGGCTCCTAGTCCAGGACCTTCTTTACTAAGATAGACCTTTTATCAACTTGAATATTCATTGCAAATGAAAAATAGTTGAAATTTGGGCTTTTGACAAAAGTTGAGCCAAATGATTCATTCTTGAGCTTATAGCACTCTATTCGGACTCAATGTTAGCTTCCTTGTTACGCTTAGCTTATTGACATGGCCTGCATCATCCTTGGATATCTCTAGTTAGACTTTGCTCATTGATGACTTGACTTGCTCTCTAAATGCATTACATTTGATTGTCATCTATGTGCTCTAGGTAGCTTATATGTATGTTGTTATGATCTAGATAGCGTTTTATTGAGTTATGGCTTGGTGTATTACATGTTGGTCATTATGGATAATTCTCATGGCTCAAAATGTTTAAATAAACAAACTTGACCATTTTCATTCATTAACATGTCATATTCTCTCTATTGCATCTTGATCGTTTATTGCCAAAAGGGGAGAATAGAGAAGAAAAGTCTGTTGGGAACAGTTTAGAGCTTTGAGATCAATTTGCTCTTTCAGTTGTTGCTCTAGCGTTCCTTCTGTCGACATGGTCATTAGCTTCATTTCATTCCTTGGACCATGTTGGATTTTTCAAACTCAAACTCTTCTTAAAGCTTTTTTCGGGTTTGTCAATATTCTCATCAAGGGGAGATTGAGAGACCTTGTGGTCGTGTCTCCATGAGAGTGATGAGTATTTGACAAGGGTTTGATCGATCGAGTTTGGTTTGTGTGGTCGGACCATGTCGTTCTGCGGTTCACGCGTTTCGTGAAGTCTTTCAATTCTTTGTCGGGATAATCGGATCGTCCGTGTTATGGTGATGCGATCGCAGGCGGTTGTACCGATTGGTAAATGGCGGTTGAAGAATTCGAGAAGTTGTTTTTTGAGTTCGGTTTTCATTGGAAATCGGAACAACCGCAGTATTGGAGCGAGACGACCGAGTGCGGTTGATCCGCTGGTAACATGGCGGTTGTCTGGAATTATATTGTGAGGTTCGGCCATTTTGGTGATTTGAGTTTTGGGATAGGTCATATCCAAGTGTGTTCATGCATATGTGTTGCATATTGCATGTTTGAGCTAACGTTAGGTCAAGTTGTGAAGAACTTGTTCCGGTTTTGTGTTTCTTTATGCGTGTGGTCGCAGGACGTCCGAGTGGAGTCGTGGCGAGACACGGTGGACGGACTAGGTGCGGTGGCACCGAGGTCGAACGGTCGGGATGTGTCGAAGACGACGTGGACTCGAGGTGGTTGCGAGGCGTGCGAGACGAGGAGCGCGGAAGCTTCCTGAGAGGTGCGGGAGGCGAAACGGGAATTTCGCAAGGTCGCACAAGCGGAGCGGGCTCGATTAGTTTTAAGCGGGCGTAGCGGGTGGAGACCCGTTAGCCATGGGCTATAAATAGGATGGATGGGCTGCTTGCCCAAAGTGAGCACTTGGGTGGAATTAGGGTTTTAGAGTCAAAAGAGGCTTTGTGAGGTTGTTTCTCTTTTGCTCTTTAGTGGTTGAGAGTGGAGGAAGGCGTGAGTGTGCTCCTGCGTGTCCCCTCTTGATGAGTTCTTGAGTGGTTCTCCTCCTCTCCAAAGCATGTAGTGTGAGTGTGTTCTTGTGTTGGGAGAGTGAGGAGATGGATTGAGAATCTTGTAATCATCCTCTGGTTCTAATGTCCATGCGTATGGGGATGTATTTATTTGTATTTCGCTCTTGATTCAAGAAATGAAAATCAAGTTTGCATTCCTCGTTCTTATTTTTCCTTCGATTCTCTCTGTGATGGACTTGTGAGTTTTTCTTTTCTTGTTGGTTCTTGCTAGTGAGTGCAAAATGGATTGCTCTATGTTGGGATAGTGCCCCAAGATCATTTGATCGATTTTCCCAAGAGCTAATCTTGTTAAATCTCGATTTCACTTTTGGCATCCTCTGCTCTTCATTTCCTCTTCTAGGGTTTTTGATGAAATTCTTGATTTCCTTGAGGATTTGGCCTAAGACTCATGCTAGCATGTCTGAGGTTATTACTAACCTTCTTGCAAAATCTCATGAGCCAAGGTTGAGAGATTGTGGAGCATTTCGGTTTTGCGGTTTGCATCCTTCTTCGTTCAAATGCAAGAAGATAGGAACTTTGGAATGGATCTCTGAAATATTTGTTTGGAATAGGTTCCTAGTATCTTTAGGAGGTGTGGTTCAAATCTCGTAGAGTTTGGCCAAGCGGTTCAAAAGTTACGTCGATTTTCGTTTTGAAACCCGAGAGGTTTTTGCTCGCTCCAGACAATCGGATGAACAAGACTTAACAACGTGGTTGTCTGGATCTGCGGTACAACCGGCCGCTTACTGGGTTGTATCTGGATCGTGGTACAACCTACCGTTTGCCCGTGGTTGTACCGATTGTCTGATTTCTTGGTTCTTCCTCGTTTTGTTTCTTTGAGCTTTGGGGGTGAGTGGATTCAACATAAGACTTGCTCTGTGCTTAATCATTGATCTTCATAGCTCTCATAGCTATTGGAGTAATTTACAAGTTGAATCCATTCTTTGCGAAAAAGATTAGGTGCTCCTATTCACCCCCCCTCTAGTCGCCTTTCCGGTCCTTCAAGGGAACACGAGAAGCGTGGGGAACAGGAGGAGACGAGTGCGAGCCAGAGGGGTTAGGTGAGAACATGCTTTAGCATAGAACGAAATTTGGTCGATCGAGAGGTAAAATCGTATTTTCGTATGCCTTGTAACGGGGAATCGGCCAGAATGATAAAAAAAAGGCAAAGAGGGTATTAATGAAGTAACACATTAAGTAAGGAATAAAAAATATATTACACCAGGAATAAATGTATTTTCTAAATATAGATCTAACGGGAGGGTAAATAATAAATTCTCCTTTCTAAATAGGGGATTGACAGATTTACCACAGCAGTTAATGTGGAATTACTATTTTGTTTCTCTGTATCTCACTGATATATAACATAATCTATACATCTGTGAGATATAGAATAGCAAAATAGTAATTACATATAAACTTAATAGCAAATCATCCGTATAGTACCTTTCTAAATCGCACCAATGTTTCACCTTCGATTCGACTCGATTCCGTTCCCTTCCTTTCCCCGATCCGCACCGAAACCCTAACCCTCTAAAACCCCGCCTCTCCGATGGCCGCCGCCTCGCCGCCACCCTCCCCTCCTCACCCCAAGCGCCCCAAGATGTCCTCCTCTTCCGACCCGGAGCTGGAGCCCTCCTCGCCTTCCGCCGCCGGCGCCGACCCCGGGCAGCCTCGTCGCCGCTACAAGCGCCGCAAGGTGGCCATCCTCCTCGGCTACTGCGGTGCGGGCTACCAAGGCATGCAGAAGAACCCGGGCGCGCGCACCATCGAGGGCGACCTCGAGGAGGCGCTCTACCAAGCCGGCGCTGTGCCCGAGGCTGACCGCGCCGCGCCCCGCCGCTACGACTGGGCTCGCGCGGCACGCACCGATAAGGGCGTCAGCGCTGCGGCGCAGGTCGTCTCCGGCCGCTTCTACGTTGACCCTCCCGACTTTGCTGACCGCCTGAACGCCCAGCTGGCGCCCCAGATCCGAGCCTTCGGCTACGTGCGCGTCACCAACTCATTCAACGCTAAGAAGTTCTGCGACCGCCGGAGGTACGTGTACCTGCTTCCCGTGTTCTCGCTTGACCCCAGCGCGCACCCGGATCGCGAGGCTGTCATGGCGAGCGTGGGGAGTGGAAACGAGCTTGCGAAGTGTGTGGAATGCTCCGAGAGGGGTAGGAAGATGCCTGGTGTTATGGGCCGGGAGGGGAAGGTGCCCAACCCTGAGGAGGAGAAGGTTATTGATGCTTCCGGGGAGGAAATTGTGGCCCGTCATGGAGAAATAGGATCAAACAGGGATGCAAAATGTGATCCTGCAAGCTCTGGTGGTGGTACTGGGACTTCCCATGGTGAACTTGAGTCGGCGATAACATAAAGATTGATCTACCGAGCTCTGGTAATGGAACTGAAGATCAAAATGCTGTACTGGGATCAAATGGTGCAGAAAAATGTGATATTGAAACCTCAGGTGGCACTTTCCATTCTGAAGCTGTACCAACCAGTGTCAGTGAGACTTTCTGTTCCAACCCAATTGCAGGTTCAGCAGATGTTGATTCTTCAATTGTAGCTGAAAAGGAGCTTAATTTTGAGCTTGTTGTTAGTTTAGAGGAGAAAGTGCAAGCTATGGATGTTGAGAAGAGCAATGGAGAAGAGATGCTCCTGAAGAAAAGCACATTTACTTACACTGGCGAAGTTAAAGAAAGGTTCAATAGGATTCTCAAGTATTATGTTGGAACCCACAATTTCCACAACTTCACCACAAGAACTAAGGCTGAGGATCCTGCAGCCAAAAGGTTCATCATTTCCTTCACTGCTGATCGTGTTGTCAGCCTGGATGGGATTGATTTTGTCAGGTGCGAGGTTGTTGGTCAGAGTTTCATGCTCCATCAGATCCGGAAGATGATTGGCCTTGCTGTAGCAGTGATGAGGAACTGTGCACCCGAGTCAATCTATGATGTAGCCTTTCGCAAGTAAAGTTCTCATAAGCTGATACACGTGACATAATCTATACAGTTCCTATTTTTGCATGCTAATTGATTGCTTGTGTGTTATTTCTGTTACAGGGATGTCAACCTTAATGTGCCTACTGCACCTGAGGTTGGGCTGTACCTAGATGAATGCATGTTCACCTCATATAACAAGAAATGGAAGGATTCACATGAGGCGGTTTCCATGGAACCTTATTCTGAGGAGGCTGAAGGGTTCAAGATCAAGTATATATTCTCTCATATTGCTGCAATGGAACACAAGGAGGGAGCTGTAGCTCTCTGGTTGCACTCATTGAATAGCAGGAATTATCCAGATTTCCGCTACATGGAAACTTCTGGATCTGAGGCTGGAGTTGGCGCTGGAGTTGAGAGTACTGAAGAAGCGCACATGCCAAGCAATAATGTAAGCGAGTAATTGCTTTTACAAATGAACATGTAAGACTGAAGAATATTTCTGCTCGTTATATGCATCCAGAGAGAGGCTTGAAACATTGCTTATGGAATAAAGACCGGAGAGTGAAGGCTATATGTCTTCTCCAATGAAACACAGGCATCAAAGGATTAGGAGCATGGTTATCTGTTTCAGTTCTTCTTTGAGGCACTACCTGCTAGTTTAAGATTATTTTTCCCAGATAAGAATTTATAAAACGATTAATTCTATGTCTGTGACTTTGTTACGTCCAGACACTTTTGACAAATTATGCCGCCTGGGAAATGATTTGGCAATGTTTTGTTTGCTAAAACTATTATGGAGTTCAATAGGTTCTATAGTATTTGATGCCTTATACCTGTGTTTTTTTTTGCTTCCATTTTGTTCTTCTAGCAATAACTTTTTTGGGTGTGAAATCATATTGTGTGCATTTATTCCGGCAAACTAGAAATTGGATTATGCTGATTTCGTTCATATGAAAATTGTTGTTTGGTGTTACTCAACAAACATGTATTCCTAGACGATCAGGAGCTGGCCAATATGCTATTGACTAGCCTGCAGGCTGCTGATTGTAATTTTTCACACACGAATCAGGTTCCTACATTTAGCAATATCTAATCTTAAAACCTCGACGGTAATATGGGCGTCAGAGTAAATTTGATATCTGCGTAATTCTTGTTCCATGGACCATGGCTTAGTATATAACTTCTGCAAATTTAGGAATGAGGTTACTCTTGTTGGTACTGAGCGGTTCTGTGTGTGGTTTAGATAAAGTAGTTAATTGCTTTTACACGCCATTTTGATGTTCTAGTCTTCCAGCACTGTATAGAATGGAACACTGTATAAAATGGAATGTGTCGTCGATCTCGTACGAGACCGTACAATAAATTTGTGTCACCCCTGGTTGGATATAAACTTGTGTCACTCCGGTTGGATATAAACTTGTGTCACCCCCGGTTGGATGTGCGATATCGGACAATAAACTGAGATCGCATTGTACTTGTGCCACCCCCGGTCGGATGTGCAATATCGGACGATAAACTTATGCCACCCCTCGTCGGATGTGTTGACCGTTGAGAATGCAAACCTCAACAAGAATCAAGCACAAGAAGCCAAGCAAATGCCCTTTTGATGTTCTAGTCTTCTGGCACTGTATATAATGGATCAGACAATAAACATGTGCCACCCCCGTTCGGATGTGTCGACTGTTGAGAATGCAAATGCGATCTAAATGAGAATTAAGCGCAACAAGGCGTACTGATATATTGCATATGAGTGGTAGAAGTTACAAGTGGTCTCTTTCTTCTCATTTACAAGGGGTCCTATTTATAGTGGGAGAGGGAGGCCTGTGAAGTTACATCGTTGTTCTTGGGGCCTAGCTTGCTTCGGGGTTACTTTTGCCTATCACGCCAAGTGGGTCCCGCCACGTTCGAGATATATGACATCGTTGACCTTTAGTCTAAGTGGGTGTTGACAGGACTTTAGCGCGACGCTACCTCGGACCGGGTTCGTGTGGATTCATCAGCGTGTCACACCTCGTCAATGTTGGTCCCCGGATCTCGCCCGAGGTGGATCCCCCGACATGCCATGTCTCCTCGAAGTTGGTCCTCGAACCTCTCGGGGTTAGTCCCCGAACTCAAGGTTATTGTCGGCTCGAGATAGTGCAGGGATCCTCCCCAACCGAATGATTGTACTGGATTTGATACCACGTTATTTATCGTGTGCAAAATTGCACGTAAAACGTCTCCGAACCCACAAAGCATTTCGAATTTTCAATCTCTTTATTATCTTATGTTACTTCCACTAATGCTAATTTGTACAAGATTTTTAGTTAGCCGCACTAAAAGGACCTCACTAGTGTGAAAAACAATACCGAGATTAAGGTTGATTTAGTCTCGCACACCCAAGGGGCTCTATTTATAGAGTGAGAGAAGGAGACCTATGAAGTTACATCATTACCTTTGGGTTTAGCTTGCTCCAGAGGTACTTTCGTCCATCGTGTCAAGTGGGTCCCGCCACGTCCGAGATGCATTACATTGTTGACCTTTTCGTCTACGTGGGTGTCGACGGAACCTCGGCAAGAGGCTACCACGAACCGGGTTCGGAGTGGATTCACCTGTGTGTCACGCCTCATCAAGGTTGGTCCTCAGACCTCGTCCGAATTGGTCCCTGGACCTCACCCAGACTGGATCCCCTGACGTGCCACGTCTTCTCAAGGTTGGTCCTCGAACCTCTTGGGGTTATTCTCCGAACCACATCCGGGATGGATCCTCTGATGTGTCATGTCTTCACAGGGTTATTGTCGGCTCGGGGTAGCGCGGGGATCCCCCTCCAACCAAATGATTGTACTGGATTTGATACCACGTTTTTTATCGTGTGCAAAATTGCACGTAAGACGTCTTCGAGCTCATAAAGCATTTCGAATTTCCGATCTCTTTATTATCTTATGTTACTTCCACTAATGCTAATTTGTACAAGATTTTTAGTTACCCACACTAAAAGGACCTCGCTTGTGTGAAAAACAATAACAGAGATTACGATTGATGAGTCTGGCATACCTAAAACGGTGTTTCGCCCTTTGCTTATATTGTCGGTCTTGCCGGGCAGGGAACATGACTTTAATACCGAGTAGGAAAGGGAGATCAGGATAATTACAACACAATCAGTTATAGATAGAAACTGAGATAGACCTGTATAAACACAATTTCCTATTGTACACGTTTGCTGAGATTGTATACAAATTGGTCTTATATCTCTTAACAGCCCCTCTCAATCTAAACTCGTCGAGATTAAGATCACGTCGAAAATTCTCCAATTATCGCACTGTCAAAGGTTTTGTGAACCCATCAGCGACCCGATCTCCTGATGGAATGAACCTATGTCAATAATTTTCCTTACTACCCTTTCTCTGACGAAGTGAAAATCCACTTCAATGTGTTTTGTTCTAGCATGAAAAACGGGATTAGCTGAGAGGTAAGCAACACCTAGATTATCACATAATAAGCATGTTGTCTGTGACTTAAACACTCCAAATTCACCTAGCAAGGACTGAACCCACATAAGCTCTGTTGTTGCATTCGTCGGGGCTTTGCACTCAGCCTTTGCGCTTGAGCGAGAGAAAATAGCATGTTTGGCGCACTCCAAGAAACAAGGTTTGATCCAAAGAACACTGCAAACCCTCCTGTGGATCTCTGGTCATCCGGATAGCACCCAATCGGATCTAAAAAGCATGACCAATGTTGATGAGGATTTCCGAACTGATAATCCAATCGTCGAGGTACCACTAAGATATTGCAATATCCTCTTTACCACAGTCCACAGACCAATGTTCATGAGTAGGTGCATGAAGAAATTTGCACACTTTATTGACCAAATATGCAATATCCGGCCTAGTCAAAGTTAAATACTGTAATGCACCAACTATACTCATGTACCTTGTTGCATCTGTCGGGCCAATGATGCACCATACGACACTCTTAATTTTTCTGATGCTGACATAGGAGTGGTGACCAACTTGTAGTTCTGCATTACTAACCTTTTCATTTGTTTGGAATGTATTTAGAATGTAACAACAACAACCCATCATTTGTTTTGTGCACCTAAATACCCAAGAAATAGTGTACCTCTCCAAGATGTTCTATTGCAAATTCTTCATGCAAGTCTCAAAGAAGCTTATCAACTGTTGAGTTTGAGGAACTTGTTACAATAATATCATCAATATAGATTAAGATGTATAACACTGTGCCATCACTCTCATATATGAACAATGACGTGTCTCCTCGAGAAGGAACAAAACTTAGTTCTTGAAGTTTTGAGCTCAATCTGGAGTACCACGCACGAGGTGCCTGTTTAAGTCCGTACAAGGCTTTATCAAGTTTGCAAACATAGTGCGAATATTGTTTCTCTTCATACCCTGACGGTTCTATCATGAACACCTCCTCTAGAATACCATGCAAAAAAACATTTTGAACATCAAGTTAACGTAGACTCCATCACCTAGAAATCGCAATGGATAAAATAAGCCATACCGTAGCATGCTTCACAACTGGACTGAACGTGTCCTCATGATCTATTCCATATCTCTTTTTGAAACCTTTTGCTAATAGACGTGCTTTATATCGGTCAATAGTACCATCGGCCTTTTTCTTCACTTTATATACCCATTTGCAGTCTATAATGTTTTGTCCAGGACCAGAAGGTACAAGACGCCAAGTCTCGTTCTTGATCAATGCAAAGAAATCAGTGTTCGTGGAAGTCTTCCAATTAGGATCAGCAAAAGCTTTGGCAAGAGATTCAGGCTCTTCAACCATAGAGCAATTGTACACATGGCGTATAGCTCCATCAGTGCGAATCTTAGGCTTTCTGATGTTGTTTTGGAGTCTTGTACGTGGGCGCATTGGCTCCTGTTTCATCAAAGCACCCCCTACAGGTGGAGGCGTGTTGACGATCAAATCGCCGATCTTATGAATATATGAATGAAAAGAGGAAAATGACGCGTATCTTCTAGAAAGTAGTGAGACTGCTCTTTATTGCTTTGAACTAGCTATTACAATGAGTGCATATAACTTAAACTAAAGACTAATTCGGGAGTACAAGGCTCTTTCGAGAGTGTCTCTCAAATGATCTTCACTGTTCCGGCCTCTTCAACTTCAGTCCGCATTCCTCCTTATGTAGTTGATGAAGGGCTGGCAGTTGTTTCTGAAGGAGACGCATGTTCGGGAAGCAACGCGTCTGGTCGAAGAGAGGCATCAGTTGATAATGTGTCAACTGCCGTACGGTTATATGTCAGTGAGCCATTAACCATATTTCTTTGCCTTAGAGTTACGTATCGTCGCGTGGTATGAGATATAAAGCACATGTCCCATTCTTCACACGGTAGGGGATATATCTGATGCTAGGTCCAGATATCAGTTCAAGGTTTTGAGAGCTTTTGACTAGTCGGGGACAAGGTTGTGAACCTTCTCCGACCAGGTTAGATATTGAGTAACCTCTGGAATCCTCACGACCAATGAGGTCGTTAGCCTTAGGGGTTACGACCACGAAGAAGTATGGTCCCATATTTATTAAATAATAAATAGAGGTTTTAATCCTCGTCAAGGCGCTACCGGTAAAACATCCTCTGCAGTGGCAACCAAATCACCTGCCGCGGCAGCCAAATCGCCTACCGTGGTAGCCGCCTCAGACAGAGCTGGTCCTAGCTGCACAAACACATCTGGCTGAACCAAGTCATTAGCAACATCAACATGTTCATTAATCATATGGTCACGATTACCCCCAATAGTAAAACTATGAGAAGGCAAAACTACTAGATTGGGGAGAGGCTAAGGGCCAGAACCAGATGCAAGATGAGAGAACCGGAAAATATTTTCATCAAAGACCGCATCTCGTGAAATTTAGACTCGCCCGGTAGGAAGACATACATTTATAGCCTTTGTGAAGATTGCGGTAAGCAAGAAAAACACGATGTTAAGAATGAAATTGGAGCTTACGTTCGTTATATGAACACAAGTTTGGCCAACAAGCACAAGTTTGGCCAACAAGCACAACCAAAAGTTTTAAGGAACGAATAATCGGGTTTCTTTCCCAGTAAACATTCCATGGGAGTATAAGAGTCACTAACATTGCTTGGTATGCAATTTATGAGAAAAGTGGAGGTGAGAAAAGCCTCATCCCAGAACTTGATTGGCATAGAGGAATGAGCAAGTAAAGCTAAGCCGATTTCAACAAAATGATGATGTTTTCTTTCGATCGAGCTATTTTGTTGATGAGTGTAAGGACATGAAACTTGGTGAGAAATACCTATTTGCTTAAAAAAAAGCTATGTAATTTTTTTATACTCTCCACCCCAATCAGTTTGCATGGCAATAATCTTCCTTTTCAATAACATCTCAACATGAGTTTGAAATTGAACAAAGACTTTCATTGCATCAACTTAACTTTTAATAAGATAAATCCAAGTATACTTGCTAAAGCCATAAATGAAACTAAGATAGTACTTATATCCTCCAACATATTTGGGAGCAGGCCCCACACATTAGAAAGTACACGCTCCAAAGGAAAAGAAGAAACACTATTCGGTTTAGGAAAAGGAAGTTGATGACTTTTGGCCTGTTGACAAGCATCAGAGACTGACACATTGCTAGAATTATTATTGTAAGGAAGATTATTATGCCTAAGGATTTCTTGGACAGTAGCAAAAGAAGGATTACAAGGCAGACCATGCCATTGTTCTTGGGTGATTTTGGAGGGTGCAAAAGCTTGTCTTGCGAAAGTAGTGGAACTTGAGTCGATGGGATAGAGACCCTGCTCACATTACCCATGAAGAAGAGTTTTCTTTGTTGCCCAGTACTTTATAAGAAAGAAATCAGGATGAAATTCAGTAAAGACATCATTGTCAACGATTAGCCGATCAATATAAAGATGTTTATTTGTTTAGGGAACATGAATAATATTTCTAATATGCAAGTCTTTTTGTTGGGGTAATAATCTTAGCATTACATGTATGACAAATGAACATACCTGAGCTGCTTGCTATCTAAACTTAATCACGTCCAACATACTTCTCACGCACGGTGAGGCGATCTAGATCGTTTGTGTTGTGGTCAGTGGCTCCCATATCGGTATACCAATTTGTCTTGATGTCAGTAGGAATTTTTGATGCCTCGGAAGCCATACGATTATTATCCACTTGATAAGAATGATCAAAGTGGTGATAACACCTTAGAGCAACATGTCCAACTTTTCCACATACCTAGCACATCGGCATGTTTCCATTGTTGCGATTGAAGTTGTTGTTGTGAAAATCTCCTTGTCCACCACCGTTGCGGTTGTCACGGCCACCACCACGACCATGACCACGACCGTGGCCATGTCCACCATGGTTTCCTCGATTAGCAATGTTTACCAAGGATCCTGAAAACTAAGTGTTGGGGTTTTCTTTATCGAATCTTATCTCAAAGCTGAGGAGATGTGCAAACAATTCTCCAAGGCTGAAAGGTTCAGCCATGGCCGTAATTGAAGCCACCAGCGGATTATATTTCACATCCAAGCCTGCTAGCACATAGGAGATAACTTCTTCCTCCCGTAGAGGTTGTCCTGTAGATGCCACTTTGTCCGCAAGTAGCTGTCATGTCGTTCTTCCTGAGAGCCGCCATCTGCATCCGAGTTTGCGTGATCCTTGCTTATGAAAGTGATGCGTACATGCCTTCAAGTGCTCTCCAAACTTCGGCAGCCGAGGTCATGAACAACGACAAAAGGGTACTAAGTACCATCTGATCGTGCTGAAGCCAAATTTGATACGCGGGATTGAGCTCCTGTGTCACGCCTTCTGTCGTGGTCATCGTGGCCACCTTTGATGGGGCGACGTTGTGCTATCAACAAAACCAAGGAGTTGTTGTCCTTGTAGATAGGGCATAAGTTGTGCCTTCCATAGGAGATAGTTCTCCTAGCTCAACTTGACATTAATCAAGTGGTTGAACGACGGCGAGGCGAACAATGGCACAGCGAAAACTTCGACAGTCGACGAGGTTATCACGTTGGAAGTTGCCAATACTTATGATCCTTTAGTCGACATGATGTAGAGGAAGAGTTGGCCTTGATATCATGTGAAAAAAATACTAGAGATTAACATTGATGAGTCTCGCACACCAAAGTGGTGTTGCACTCTTTACTTATAGGGAATGACTAGAGCACGCTATACCATAGAAACAAATCTCAACGGGATAGGGGTCAACCGTGCGATCCGTTTTGATCGAATGACCTAGGTATCTTGCGCATGTCTTCCTCGTCGAGCCCGTCGAGCCCATTACTACCATCCTCCGGTAGCGGATGCAGGAGCTGTAATATCTCGTTTAATCATTGGAGGACTAAGTGAAAAAAAGAGAGAAAGTTAAATATAATTAAAAGAAAATTTCAAAACCTAGTGGATTGGGCAGAGTAGTGGGCCATCGGCCCATGGCCCAAGTGAGAGAGCTGGGCTTTAAGCAAGGAGGGGGAGGGGCCAACCAAGCCCTAGTTTTTTTTCTTTTTCGCAGCCGGTTGCTGCCCTGCCTCCTTGCGCCACCACCACTCAGCCTCTGCTCTCCTGCGCCCTCTGCCCTCCAGCCACCAGCAGGCTTTGCGCCAGCCGCCTGCCTCCGTGCTGCATGCGGGCCAACCTTGCATGCATGCGCCCTGCGCTACTGCTTGCCAACCTGCATGCATCCTTGCATATTCCTGTCGCGAAGAGAGAGTGAGAGAGAGGTAAAGAAAGCTGCATGCGCAGGAAGTTGCTAGCTGCAAGTGCATGCTGATTCTCTGTGCTGGTAATGTTGCTGACCAAGGTGGAGAAAGGGAGAAGAAAAGGAAGGAAAAGATGAGGTTTTTTGCGAGTTCTCGTGATTCGTCATGTTCATGAAGGGCAAAACCTATTAATCCCTAGGATTTTCTGTGGATTAGTCACTGTTAACTTTGGAAAGTTAGTTTTCAATCTACCCTACTTCGTCAAGGCTAGGTGCAGAACCTTGCGGGGGTGATTAGGGATATTTACAATCGGATTCAAAGGTCGGTCTAATTAGAGAAAAATGAGATAATATCGTTAGATTTTCAGGAAGGTCTGGGACATTAGAATTAGAGTAGCGAGCGAAAATATATGATCTTGGGAAGGTCGCTGTCCAAACGTCGTGAAGAAGGGTAGGTTTGTAAAATTAAATTGTGGTGAAAACTTGAATAATATAGAAAATTCTGTGTAGCTTCCAGAACTAGTGTAGTTCAAATATTTTCAAGTTTTAGAAGTAAAGATATAAAATTGTGAAATGAACTATTCTGACAGATTTTGGAACGATCTTTAGATAAATAAACATGGTAGAAAACGATAGAATCAGAGGTTCGTCATAACTAGGAATTGTAGGTTTTTTGTGAGGATTCCATAAAGTCTTGGTTGATTGAATTTGGAGTTTGAATGAACACATTAGAGCTATTTTACAATTGGGACAGCGGGTAGTACATCCTGTAGTTTTGGGTTAAATGGGTCGGTTTGGCTTAGAAGTGGGATGACGGTTAGAATAAAGTGCTGTTGCTATGATGTTATAATTTTGAGATGTGTTTTGAATTGTTTATCCATGGAGTGTGGTCTCTTGTGCTTTGCAGCATCTTCGCTATCCAACTTCACAGGGATAAAGAGGTAACTGCTTGGTAGACAGTGTTCATTAGTTGATTGTTGTATTCTTTACCACACATTATCATTATATTATTATTTTTTTACTTTTACTTTATTTAATTACAAGCAATGTGAATGATCATGATTTTATTTGTATTGATGGATATGAGAATGTTGGATAATGTTAATAATGATGAATTTATGAATAATTGTGCATTCATAAGCATCATTGCATACAAGAAGATGATCATGTTGATCACAACTCCAAGGGAATGGAGGAGGTTTCGGGTGCGTGAGTGTAAGTTGTAGTCATAAGCGATTGTCGGACGTGCACTAGGGCCCTGGGCAGAACCTGGTGATCCTATTTTGACGGCAGAAATCAGATACAAGAAGACGCAGGAGACGGGCGTTGAAATTAGGGAAGGAAACAGAGAACAGGAGTTGAGAATATTGATCTTTCTTAATGCAAATAGAAGCAGGGGCGAATCCACCAGGTAGGCTTCATCAGGCTGAAGCCTACCCTGCACCAGTGCCCCGAAACACCCCCCGGCAACCTCCGGTGCAGGCAAGCAACGGCGCTACCATGGCTGCGTCTGCATGACCTTCAAACAAGAGGAAGAGCAACCGAGAGGGATGGGACTACATGTGTGGGCCTTGCAACGAAGCCCAAGCCCAAGTAACTAACGTCTGCCGATCCCCACCGGTCCCACACGACAGTGAGGTAGTCCCACCTCATGTTCCCAAAAATTCCCAAATCGGCAAATCCCCAATTGATTCCCCAAATCCCCAATCAATTTTGAGCTAGCGAGAAGAAGCTCACCACTTGACTTGAGGGCAGCCAGAGGCGGTCGGCCATGTCGTGCACGGTGTATCCAAGGCCGGGTGGGGAGGGTCAGAGCTGGGTGGAGGAGCAACGTTGCGACTGAGGTTGAAGCCCAGAGACCATCAGGGCGTGGGACGGTGGGAGCCGCCGAGTCGGTCTAGCCGTCCAGGGCTCCATGCGTCCAACTAGAGTCTGGAGACCGGAGGGCAGGAGCAGGCCAGCGTGCGGCGTGCCAGCGTGCGTGAGGAAGAGGGACTATGGGAGGCACTGAGGCGGGGAGGTAGGGAGCCGTCTATTTGGCTGAGGGCACTTGCTGTTAGCTGAGGGCTGAGGGCTGAGGAGTGAGGAGGTGCTGAGGTGAGGCCGTGAGGGTGCTGGCCGCTGACGTGCTGAGCATCTGTATTTTGTGGTCACGCTCCTGTGGTCTGTGAATAGTGGAATTGGGAATTTCGGAAGCATCTAGGCTCATATTGATAATTTGATATGGACATGGACCTATGGTCATCTGCGGTGAAGCATCAAGTTTGAAGTGTGATTGTGTGAAGCCTCTGTCCTTTGACGAAACTGGTATACCGTATACTCATAACTCATTCCTCAATTAGTCGATTAGCAATTTGTTAGAATATTGTGTTGTATTATGGTATATACTCAATTAGCAATTAATTCGTAGGTTTGCAATAATGGAGAAACGAACTTTGTGTAATTATTTCACAAGCAATTCAAATAGTACTCCCCCCAACCGATGAGAGCGCAACTCAACCAAAGAAGCCTCGACTAGAATTTAATCTGGATGAAATTATTGTCGATCCGGCGCATCGCATACCAATAGAAGATTTTGCCAATGAAATTAGAGATGAAGTGATGAGGACATATTTGTTGAATGGTCCAACTCGAGCAATTGGACATGCCTTTCCACAGACATTGGATGGCAAAGTGTGGAGATCCTTTCAAGAGTCGTGGTTTAATAAGTTTGATTGGTTAGAATATAGTGTGGAAAAGGATGCCTCTTGTTGTTTCTATTGTTTCTAGCGTCTTAGTGGTATGGTTCTTTATTTTGAATGTTCATGATCATTTGAGTACAATTTGCTATTGTATCATTAATTTTTCTAATTTTGATGTATATGTTGTTACCTACCGAAACCATATTTACATATTTTGGGATGCACTTTCCAAGCCATTAGCGAGGTACCTTCATTGTATTTTACTTTTTTTGCTTTACTTTTATTCATGCATGAATTTAATTGCACAAGAATACAAGACTATGTTTATTACAAATTAGTTTAGTCATTCGATGCTTTGTGCTCATCCTCCTTTTTCATCCTAGATTCGTCACTGGATAGAAGTGATACCCTCCTTTAAATAGAGAGCTCCCAATAAAGTATACTAAGAAATGTATTCGAATAGAAAAGCTATGCGATTACAGACGTCCAAAACTACTAAGACTGGAAAGGAAACAACTATTCCTAATCCGGCACGGTGACTTGACTTGTAGAAGTCACAACTGGACTTTCTAGATGCAACGGTTGGCGATGATTCTTCTGCGTGAATATGTAATACCCACATAACATCTCTCCCCTCCTCAACAAACAGCTCGTCCTCGAGCTGAAAGAAGGATACCACTGCTGGAATTGAGCCAAATCTTCCCAAGAAGTCTCCACAACCGGCATGTCACGCCATTGAACAAGAATTTGCCAAAGTCCACGAGCTTTACGAGCATGAAGAACTTTATCAAGGAAATGAGACACCCTGCCATGATACACATGTGGGAGCGGTGGTGGATCATTAGGAGGATCACCCACAAAAGATTTCAAAAGACTAACATGGAACAGATCATGAATCTTCACCTTCTCTAGAAGGTGTAGTTGACAAGCCACCGAACCAATTTGTTTACTCTTTTTGATAAGGTCCATAAAAATGAGGTTCTAATTTGGTCTGACGATGGACGACAAGAGATGCTGCTTTGGGATGATGAATACGTAACCAAACCCACTGACCAATGTCGAACTGTACATCGTGACGATGCTCATCACAATTTTTCTTGTACTGCTGCTGCGCCTGAAGCAAGCGATCGTGGATACCAGCAAGAAGTTCATCTCTGTCTTGAAAGAGACTATCAACTGCTGCTACTCTTGTAGAGCCATGATCATAAGTATGCAAAGATGGAGGATCGCGTCCATACACAACTTTGAAAGATGTCTCCCGAAGCGAAGACTGATATGAAGTATTGTAACAATATTTCGCACACGGTTGCCACTGAAGCCATTGGCGTGGTCGATCCCATGTCAGACATCTTAAGTATATAGTAATGATCTTATTAAATACCTTGGTTTGGTCGTCCGATTGTGGATGAAATGCTGATCTTCGGTGAAGCCAAATTCCCGTCAATCCAAATAATCCCCCCCATAAATGACTGGTAAAGATAGGATCACGATCGCTTACTATTGAATTAGAAATCCCATGTAGATGAACCACTTCAACAAAAAAATACCTTTGCGACTGAACTTGCCGTGTAAGGATGTGCCAGTGCAATAAAGTGTGCATATTTGGAGAAGCGATCAACCACAGCCAGTATGACCATCTTACCACTATCTTTTGGAAGACCTTCAATAAAATCCATCGAAATCTCATCCCATAAGTGCATTGGTACCGTCAATGGTTGTAAGAGCCCCGCTGGGTAGAGATGACTACTCTTATTCTGTTGAAAAACTTGACAAGCTTGAACAAACCCTTGAACCACTTAACGAGCTTGTGGCCAGGAAAATTAGTGCGTAAGCGATTAAGAGTTTTTTTGAATCCCCTCATGTCCCATCGTGTGAGTTGTGGCGAGAACTGCTGGTAACGACGGTGAGGAACCCAAAATGTATACTTTGCCTTTAAAAGTGATGAGATCATCCACCAAACTCCAATTAGGATCTTCTGTTCCTGCTAGTATTTGAGCCTTCAGTGCTTTTAATTCGGCCGAATTTTGTCCCTCATGTCTAATGTCAGCAAAGATATCAAAGCAAGGACCCGAAAGTGTCAAATGTGATAACTCTTGTATTGCTTGAACCAATCCTGTATTGCTTGAACTAACCCTATGAGTTCTTTCTCATACGCTGCCAAATTCTTATCATGAAGAGCCATTAGCCGGTTGTAGAAAGCAATTGGGCCATCGGTTTGATGTAAAATAGCCCAATGCCAGACCCAGATGCATCACACTCCACAATAAAATCACGATGAAAATTAGGCAGTTGTAACACAGGAGTTGAAGATATGGTATGTTTCAATACTTCAAAGATGCTGGAAGAGGCTTCGGTCCAAACAAAGTTTTCCCTTTTTAGCAATTTCATGAGTGGACCGGCCATGAGACCATAATCCTTAATAAAACGTTGATAATAGCTAGCCAATCCTAAGAAACCACGCAATGCCCGGATGAAGCGAGGAACCGGCCAACCAACAACTACCTGAATCTTCTGTTTATCCATGGCAACACCATCTCCACTGATAACATGGCATAAATAAGTGACAGATAATGTTCCAAAGAGGCATTTTGATTTCTTAAGGAAAAGATGATGGTCCTGAAACAAACGTAAAATTGTGCGAACATGTTGGAGATGATCTGACCATGACAAACTGTAGATAAGAATATCATCAAAGAAAACCAAAACGAATTGACGAAGATAATCCTGCAAAACCATATTCATTAAAGGTTGAAAGGTAGCCGACGCATTAGTCAAGCCAAAGGGCGTAGCCAAAAATTCAAACAAGCCTTGATGAGCACAAAAAGCTATTTTTCTCCACATCCTCCGGACACATACGTACCTGATGATACCCAGAACGTAAATGCAATTTAGTGAAATACCGGGCATCCTTGAGTTCATCCAAAAGTTCTTCCACCACTGGGATCGAAAATTTATCTTTGATAGTTTTCTCGTTGAAAGCTTCATAGTCCACACAAAACTGCCAAGATCCATCCTATTTTTTTACAAGTAATACCGGTGCTGAGAATACAAATGTACTTGGTTGGATCGTACCTTGTTGAAGCATATCCTCGCATTGACGCCAAGTTCATTTTTATGAATATGCGATAATCAGTGCAATGGACCGCAATGGGATTTGTCCACAGGATAAGACGAATGTGGTGATCGTGAGAACGCTTCAACGCCAAACCGTGAGGTTGCAAATAATCCATCAAATTCCTCCCATAGTTCGGACATAAGATCTGGTGATGAACATGTGAGAGAATGAAAGGAGCTAACAGAGGAGGTCAATCCTTTGCATGTCACCTGACGACCCATGTGAAAGAAAGACAGTGTCAGCAGTTTGAAATCCCACAAAATAGGCCCAAGAGAACTCAACCATGGTACTCCTAGTATAATGTCAAACCCGGCTAATGGAATCGAGTAACAATCCAACACAAATGATTCAATAGAAATGTGCAATGTCATGCCTCCGCAAACTCCGCTACTAGAAACGTGGTCTCCATTGGCCACTGCTACTAGTAACCCCTACTGTATGAAAAATCTATGAATGCTTCGCACGATTTTATATATAAAAAAACAAGCCACGTTGAGAGCCTCCGCCATGCCAGCTCGGGTGCCATCGTTGCGCCTGCTTTGCACATTGCCACTATGTTCGCTTGCGCACCCCCGTCGTGCACTTCCCTCGCACCTACTCACCCATCGCCTATGACACCGGTACTAGATGGAGGGTTCTTCACGTCAGATCCAATGTTGCCGTTGCACCTGCTCGGGGAGAGAAACAAGAGGGATCTGTTCTGGGGAAATGCTCAGCATGAGATTCATGTCCACTGTCGACAAATTGGCCGACGGTGTTCAGTGTGGAGAGAGACAGGAGGAGGGATCTGGTCTGTGGAGATGGTGAGAAAAGGGATCAGGGGTATTGGAAGAGAGAGAGAGAGAGAGAGAGAGGACAACTCAAATTGGGGATGAGTTGGTTCGAAACTTCTATTGTTGGTAGTGTACTAGTGGTTGTCAGCGTGATCTTGAGGATGGGATCCTATGGTGAATTGTTGTCCCATTGGATGGCTAGTGAATGCTACAGTGTTTTGTAGCATTTTCCTTGTTTATATTGTTGGTCTTGCCGGACAGGGAACATGACTTTACAACCGATCGAGTAGGAAAGGCAGATCAGGAGAATTACAACACAATCGGTTATAGACCTATACAAACACAATATCCTGCTGCACACGTTTGCTATTGTATACAAAACGGTCTTATTTCTTAACAAATTGAACAAAGAGCAAGAGGCCTGGTACTGGTAGACTACAACAGCAGCATGGTCAGGTACGAGAGGGGACGCCGGCGGTAGAGGCTGAGGCGAGCGGCCAGGGGGCCGGCGACTAGGAGATACACCGAAGCGAGTGCAAGGATGCCGAGGTATCCATAGACGCGGCGTCGAACATGCAACGGCCGTCGGTGGCCTCTATCCCGTAGTCCATGAGCGGGCGGCGCTCAAGCTCTTCGTCGTGCCGGCGCACGCACTCCGGGACCTCCAATTCCCCCTTGTGCACGTGCGCCCACAGGTACTCGAGCCTGCTCATGTAGCTCAGCTTCTCATACAATCTGCAAGATCCATGTTTAATGCGAGTGAACACCTGTGCCCAACGTCGAATCGAATCGCAGTTGATCACTGATCAGGGCCGGCCACAGTAAGATTTCATCGTACCCTGAGCTGAAGAGGAAGCGTCCGAACGTGGCAAAGAAGAGCCGGGCCTGGAGGCCAGGGTGCACGAAGTAGACGGCGCGCAGCCTCTCCTTGGCCGGCAGTGACTCGTACGCCGAGCGGATCGCGCCGACGCCTGGAAAGTTGTCGCCGCGGTCGACGAGAGAGTGCATGTACACGACCACGAACTCCCGCTCCCCGACCTGCGGGAGCACCCGCTTCCGTAGGTACCCCCTCAGCGCCTCCTCCGCCCGCCCGCCCAGCGCGCGCGCTGCACGTAGAGCGAGAGAACCAAAAAAAAAAAAAAAGAGGCCATCAGTTTTCACCGAGAAACACTTGGGATTTGCGCAGATCTGATCCGCGGCCACGGGCTAACTAGCTTACCGGGGAAGTGCTTGCCGACGATCCTGACGACCGCGCGGCCCATCTTGTCACGGCCCTGCAGGGTGATCGCCCGGCTGCGCTCCAGCAGCTCCCGCTCCCGCTCCGTCATCGCGTCCTTCTCAACAGTGCCCACCATCGTGTGCGCGTGTAACGTTCGTGCGTGCCGCTGTGAATCGCGAGTTTTGCGGGGCAAAGGGTGGCGTTTAAATACGGTCGATCCGGTCCGAGTGGCCTGACGTAGGACGGTGGCGCGGTTCATGGGCCGTTGCGGGGATGGGCGCGAGCGGTGGCCGCTGCGTGGGCGTGTGGACGGGGTGCAGCCGTGCTTGGGGCGAAGGGCTGCGGAAAGCGAGATCCCGGAGGAATATGCGGGGCATATTTCGGTTGGGGGGATGGAGTGGATTGGCGCGGCGCGGGGGAGGCGGGCCACGTCCGCGGCCTCATCGGGTTTTGCATGGAGGAAATCGGGGACGCGGTCCTTCCTGTGGGCACTGGTTGGTAGGGGTGAGCAGAAGGTTGAAAGAACCGAAAAACCGAACCGTACAAACCGAAATTAGCTAATTCGGTCGGTCAGATCGGTAAAAAATATATGGTTTCGGTTTTCTGATGCGTGCAATTCGGTCTGTCGGTGTTCGGTCAGCTTCGAAGTTTTGCAGACTGAACCGATCAAATAGCACAAAATTCGACACCTACGCTTACAAGTGCAATCTTTCGTATCTGATTCAACGCCCCGTATCGAGATCGTAACTTCCGCGCCTCCCGTATATGGCTAATGGTTTGATCTGAAATCTAATGACTTTGTAGTGTTGCATATATAATCCACCTCCAAATGGTTTGCAATTTGCATATGGTAGTCACAACTCATGTTGTGATTGTGTTATAGTGGGTATTGTTCTTGACGTACGCAGCGCTCGCCGGCCGACGACCGACGAGGCGAAAAACAATCCCGATATATTCTCAAGCTCTTGGCTATTCTCCCTTCAGTCACAAATTTACAGCGAGGTTGGGATTTCGTTTCTTATATGTGAAAAATTATTTGGAACTTTTCCAATTGTCTGCTATTTATGTTGTGTATGATGTCGACGATCGAGTGGCCGAGTTTACGAAATAACCAAAAGAAAATGACAAGAGTTCTTGGGAGAGGATGAGACTGCTCTCTTTATTGCGGTGAACTGAAAGATCAAGAGACGATTGGATTTCATCTGAAACATTAACATAGCAAGCATTACGCTTAATGCAATGGACTAATCCTAATTACACTAAGCGTAGTGCTTGCTATGTTAATGCTTCAGATGAAATCCAATCGTCTTTTGATCTTTCGAATTGTATTTCCTTCTGTCGTTCGCGTTCTTCCTTAAATAGTTGATTAAATGGTTGCATTTAATCCTGGAAGAGCCGCTTGTTGGAAGTGTCGTGACTGCTCGGAGCGAGGCTACAGTTGATGAAGCATCAACCGTCTGAAGGTTGATGTCTGTGAGACACTAAACTGTACGGTAGTTTGTTGTTAGTGTCTTAGGACTATTAAACGTCGCGTGGTATAACATCCAATTTTTTTTATCTTAAAAAATCTTTTAAATAGTTAGTAGTTGAAAAATTCACCATTTGGATTTTATTTGAATTTTAATAAAGCTTAACATGGACTTTCAGTATCAAAATAATTTAATATGATTAATGACAACATCAACAATGGTCAAAATTATTTTATTTGGGTTCTATGTGCTTGGATATATTTTCTAGATTTTTCTATAACTTTTTTGAGTTCATTTGCTATTTGCTATTTGTCATTTGTCTTTTCTGTATTTTCTAAAAAGGAAAAAACTAATTAATAATCTCGGAAAATATTCGGGTCGAATCTTCTTCCCAGCCCATTCCCATTCCTTTCCAGCCCATCTTCACGCGCCAGGCCACTCGTGCATCGCGCGCCACTCCATCCCTCTGCCAGGTGAGCCCCGCCCGCCGGGTGGTCGTTGTCCCCTTCCGTCGCCTTCCTCGCGCCGCATCTCGACCGCGTTCGCCATGGTCGTGCTTGGGAGCTCCGTCCGACAACAGAATCTCTAATAAGGAAATATTGCATCAACCTTATCCTTTTAATAATCGTACCTTCCCACACCTGAATCCAACCGAATCGTATCCTGTATCCCCTTCAAACTCGGAATCGACCTCGTGACCGAAACGAACTCGATTTGGGGATTTCCAAATTCGGTACGCTCGAGGCATATAAATAGGACCCCTTGGTTTGCCTTTTCGCCCTGATCCCGAAACCCCATGCCATCGCACCCCGCAAGCTCTAGCGTGGTCGTATTAGAAGTTTTAGGGTTTCCGCTACCGCCGCTTGTTTTCTTCAGTTTGCGCCATCGTCTTCGTCGCCTCGTCGTCGTTGAACATGTCGCCGTCTTTCGCCACCACGAGCTATCTCCAAAGACCTCTTCACGACCACGAGGCGTCCATCGGTGTTCGTCGCGAGCAACAACCGCACTCGCCTCCCGCCGTCCGCCAATTGACTCCGACAACCTTCCGTGCCAATACCAGTACCGGTATGTGTGCAATAACATGTTCTACTCAGTGTGTGCATCCGCTGTCTGCGAAGCACCACCGTTCGCCATTGCCGAACTAACTCGAGCCTCGCCGTCGTCTTGTTGACGTGTCATGCTACCTCATCGGCCGCATCTACTCGTGAGTACATATGTCGTGCCACATAAACTCGTGAGCACACTCGTCTGCCACCTCACCTACCACGTATACTCATACCGCCCACGTGTCTGCCGATGATGACCACGTCAGCACCTCGCAACTCTAACCCAGATCTCATCTGGTGTAAACCCAGTCCACCATACATCGTGTATATGCCATGTGGGGTCCACCAGCCAGATCACTATTTTGTGAACCCGTAGGACCTTCCACGACCAGGTAGTCGTAGCCTTCTACGACCATGTGGTCGAAACTCCTTCCGAGTACGCATAGTCGAAAGCGATGAACAATACTAGAATTCCTTTTTGAGTATTTTTCTAGATTTAGAACTTCCATAAGTCATATCTTCTTCATCCAAACTCTGTTTGAGCTCATTCAAATTCCTCAATTCATCTAAATTCGATATATATTTTTTTGGTATTTTTTATTTAATTTTTATAATTAGTTTTCCTCTCTATTTTTATTTATTTATTTATTTTCGTTTGCGAGTAAACGTTGATACTTCGGGGAATTTAGAAGAAAGAGTTCACCAAGACCAAGACCAGTATCAGAATTTATTTCATTGCAAGTTGTACCTTTGATCATGTTGAACTCAGTTTTCAAAACTACTTTGATTCAAAGTATTGCATTCTACTTTAAGTATTTATTTAAATGCTTTTGGGTTAGTTATTAATCCCATTTTTTTATATTCACCTTGTCTATTGTATTATAATGATATTTTATCACCCTAGATTGGTTCATTATTTAGTTGGTGTTATCGTAGCACCAACGTGGGTTGGTTAGACCAATAGTATTGCTTAGCCATGCTATGAGTCACTCATATCATTAGAGTTGTAATTATAAATTTGACTAGGTAACTATGGAACTTTGTATAAAATTATGTGTTATATGTTATTACTTTGTGATAACATGTGTTGTACTTAACCAACACGGTGGAAAAGAATTTGGACTGAGGTAAGTGGTGGATACTAAGTGATATGGTGGAACTTTGTGAATGGGAATAATAATCTTTGTGGCATTGTTAGAAATTAGAAGTCTTACCTTGGTCAATTGAGGACTTAACTTTGTGCACCATTGAACTGGGTCTTTTGTACAACCACATGTATGATGGGACAGGGCTAACTTAGTAAGTTATGTAGTCTTAACATTGACAACTCAGGTTGTAGGTTAGGAGCTCAGTAATGGGTGGAGGCGTGGACTACCAGGTAGATCATATCGCGGGATGGTTCGTCGCTTCCCTGTCCAACAGTGTGTGTCGTACCAAAGCTCTGTGTATGGGTTGAATGACGGTAAAGCATACCAAGAGTGTCAATATTTGAGATAAAGTTTCTGAAATATTTTGTTGTAATTAGTGCTAGCTGCATTGGTTATATCTTATGGGTAAAGTGTACAACCTCTGCAGAGTGTTAAACAATATATTTGAATAGTCGCGTCCGCGGTCATGGACGTGCTCGAGGATTCACACGAGGGTTAGATTTTTATAAAACATTTGGGAAGGGAGATGTGTGATCTAAGTCATATGGCTATGTGAAATAATTTGATTAGACTTTGTGTCTTGGTGAAAACTACTGTTAAACTACTACTATTTATTTGTTTGAAATATATTTTCAATCTATTATTTGTATTCTATTGCAAATGCTACTTTATGCAAAATACTCACAGAAGCCATTCGTTTGGAATAAACCATCATCTATAAATTGCATTTTGTGGTATGACTTGCGAGTACGGTTGTGTACTCATGCTTGCTATAATCAATCAACAGAAGTGGAGAAGTCTTTGTTTGTCTTGTAGGAAGAGTTCTACGAAGGTGCTGATCGTTAGGTCTTAATCCGAGTTGGTTGCCTGTGGTGAATTGATGGGATTCCGCTAAAATTTATTTGTTCCGCTGCTTATTTAATTATTATTAGTTCTGCGAGGCTTAATAAATGTAAACTCGATTATAAGGTCAAAACTCTTATTTGTTATTCAAACTAATCGTTTATGATATTATTCGTCTTGTGTGAGTCAATATTCATCTATGTTGACACTCTGTGCATTAGTGTGATCCTGGATTAGTGCATAATACACAAAGTATCCAGAATTGCATTTTTTCATCCCGACGCATGGTATGGAGCCAATATGACATGTGCTCTATTCATCACACGGTAAGGAATATGCCTGGAGCAAAATCCAGATGCCAGTTCATTGCTTGTACGAGCAGACATTTGGTCGAGGACTAGGTACAGGACCTCGTCCGACCAGGGTACCTATAAGTAACCTCTAGAATCCTTACGACCACAGAGGTCGTTAGCCTTAGGAGTTACGACTCTTACGACCACAGGGGTCGTTAACCTTAGGGGTTACGACCACGAAGATATATGGTCTTTTAAATATGTATTAAAGTAATACGTAGATATTTTAATCCTCGTCATATGACTTATATATAATAAGGTGAAACGATGGGGATGTGTCCACAACACATGCTTTCTGGACACAACCCTATAGGGGGGCGCAGTTTCATGGGGTTACAAAATATTCTGGGCTAGGGGTGCGGGGGGGAGCCCCCGTGGTACGGACTATGAGTCCGAGTTGAATATGTAATCGGGGTATAAATATATAACACCGACATCTTGTAACCCTAATCAAAAAGAAAAAACTACTCATACGAACGGAGCCATCGTAATTCGGCTCCCGGGGACGTAGGCTTTGCCGAACCTCGTAAACAAATTCTCGTGTCTTTTGTGTACTTATTGTGATTGTTCTCTCGCGCAAAGGGTTCTCGCCAGTTCCAACAATTGATATCAGATCGGAGTTGAGATGGCGACGCCAGGTGCTAGATTCGAAGTGGTGAAGTTCGACGAGACTGGTCACTTTGGATTGTGGAGGACGAAGGTGAAGGATCTATTGGCGCAGCAGGGTTGTTTCAAAGGGCTGCGCGAAGCAAAGCCAAAAGCCATAGAGGATGATGATTGGGAGGGGTTGAAGGAGTAGGCAGCTGCGATCATACAACTGTGTCTTTCGGATCAGGTCATGTATCATGTGATGGATATGACCTCGCTGAAAGAAATCTAGGACAAGTTACAGATTCAATTTATGTCTAAATCCATGATGTAATATTCTGAAAAATAAATGGTAATAATAAATAAATATTATTAACGTTTTTAAGGGCCTGTGTGCAATTAAATTAATTAGTATATAAAAATAGAATTTCAGAATTTTTATTAGAGCTATATAAATGGATTATGGATTTTCTAGAAACCCTAGCTTTTCCTTGTTTTTCTTTCCCACGCGCCGCCATCGCTTTCTTGTTTGCTTGCGCCGCCAACCAATTCCTCATGCGCGTGGTCTGCCGCTCTTTGTTACTGCACTAGCTCCTCCCTGCTGAAGCTCGAGCACCACTTCTTCTTGCCTTCCTCTGCGGTGCTTTGCGTCTTGCCGCTCCTCGCTACTGACGGGCATTTCCGGCTATGCGATTGCGCCTTCTTTGCTCTACTGATTGCCGCTTCTTCTTGCCATTGATTGTCGCCGCACCGACCGAGCTCTGCGATCGTCGTGTCTTGCCGGCTCTTCGCTGCGATTTTCTTTTTCCGCCTTTGCCGCCTTTTTTGTTGCGGCCACATCTTCGCTGATTTTGCTACACCGATCTGCTGCGTGGAAGCCGGTAAAGCCGATCTTGCCGATCTGGGTTTCTTTGTTCTTTGTTGTTGCCAGGCGCCGAGCCAAGAGAACGCCGGGAAGGGCCCAGCAATTCCTTTGCACAGTACGCCAAATAGTGGGTAACGATCTAGTATTTTTCCCTCGATTTTGTATATTTAATTAGTGAGGTTTTATAATTTTCTAATAGAGAGGCCGATTAATGAATTTGTTTAACCTGCTGTCCGTTGAACGATTTATTCGGGTACCTTAGTGGCAAATTTTGGAAATGTCATCTACTAGTTAATTGTAGATAATTTCGATATCTTTCTATAGCATATTTTATCATGTCAATCGGACAAGTAGAATTCGAGTTATGATTTTCGGAAGACTGCTGTTTTTACGGTTGTCGTCTTTCGGCGCTGTTTTGGTAGACTGTAGATTAAAAATAGTAGATAGCCTAATTAGAGTTTTTGATCTACATGAAAGTTGTAGATAATTGTCCAATGGTTCTGTAGAATCTAAGAACGCGCATTTTGGTTGAGTAAAACAAAAGTTATGGATTTAGTAAGACTGCTGTTCCGAAGCGGACAGACCGACTTTCTGGGCTAAATACGGAGGGTTAGATGATTTAATTAGAAGTCTGTGTAATCTAAGAAAATGTGGAGAATTTTATAAAGAATCCAGAATGGGGTGGTTTGTGGTGATCGGACTTTTGAGTCAAAAGTTACGTTCGTTTTAGTACTAAGACCGCAATGGGTAACTTTTCGGTACCGGCGTATCGTGGTATATTTGGGGACGTGTAGGAGCGATGTCGATTGATTGTTGTTCTTATGATGCTGTAGCTTGTATTGAGATTTGTGTATTTAATGTAGAGAGGCGTCGTATTTGTTGCCATCCGCTAGCCAAATTGTGCGTCGCAACTAGTAAAGGCAAGTGCATGGTAGACAAATGATCATTGATCGATCACTGTTTTCTTTATCTTCTATTACCATTATTGTTGTGCTTTTATTTTGTTTAATTGCAAACAAATAATTGGTATGTTTATATCTTTGTTGACAAGCATGATGAAAAGTTGGATATGATGTTTATGATGGAGTTTGCATGTTTGCATTCATAAGCATCTTTGCATAAGAGAAGGTGATCATTATTGATCACAACTCCACGGAGTGGAGGAGGTCCCGATCCTTGAGGAGGAACGGCTTGAGAGTGAATGTTGTCGCGAGCATTCACTCATGCTATACCGGTATACGCGAAAGAAGTGCATGTGGACATGTAGATTAGAATTGCATTGATACATGAGATTAATGGTTGTGAATCAAAGAGAAGATAACTGCATGAGAATATTAATGGAAGTACCTGTGATGATAATGAAGTTATTGAATGCTGTTGATTTATTATTGTTCGTTGTTTATGGATGTGTTTGCTGAGTCGTGGACTCACCCTTGCTCTATTGTTGTCTTTAGGTGATCTTCGAGGATGCCGTAACTGAGAGCGAGTAGAGCACATGGACAACACATGATCATTCGCCATAATAATCTTTTCACTCAATATTGGATTACACTTGGACATGTTAGAGGTTGAATAAAATTTAGGACATCGTTTGGACTAGACTATTTGCTTTATTAATTTTGGATTCATTGGTTGATGCTATTTTGGGATTAATTACCTGGTTATATTTCTCATTGCTTATTTATTGTCGTTTGATCCATAATTATGTATGTCCTTTTTGTGGTCCATTGCTATGAATATCGTTATTTCCTTGCTGTAATTTTATAGTGTGTCGATAATTATATCTTGGAAGAGTAGTGTGGTGGCATTCTAGGCTCAGTGTTGGGCTGGGGTGTTACACATGACGAACAAGTTGTATCTGAAGCAGAGGTTATACAGGCTGAAGATGCACGAGGGTTCTAATCTTTCAAAACATGTGAATATCTTCAATCAGGTGATCACTGATCTAGGGCGTCTGGAGGTGAAGATCGCAGATGAAGACAAGGCGATTGTGTTGTTGTGTTCATTGCCACCTTCCTATGAACACTTGGTCACCACTCTGACATACAGGAAAGATACTATCAAGGTTGATGAGATTACCACGGCTCTGTTGGCGCATAATCAACGGAATCTGAATGTGGGGAAGAGCTCTTAGGGTGATAGTTTGTATACGAAGGGTGGTCGTTGAAGGAAACAGGACAATGAGAGATCTGGAAGGTGTAAATCTAGATCAAAGTCAATGGGCAGAAAGAATATCGAGTGCTACAAGTGCAAGAAGATGGGGCATATGAAGAGGGATTGTCCAAAATTGAAAGAACGGAATGGTGGGAAGCAAGATGAGAAGACTGTCAATGTGGCTAGGAAAGATGACTTTCGGATAGCGAGAATCCGTATGTTCTCTCGCCCGGTTGATAGATGCACGGATTCTTTATTCGGGGTGATCGTATCACATCACACCTAACAGGGAGTGGTCCACTTCATACAGGTCAGGTAATTTCGGTTTTGTTTACCTTGGTGATGATACATGCTATAGTACTGTCGGGATAGGTGAAGTTAAAATTTAGATGTGTGATGGTATTGTTAGAACAATACATGATGTGAGGCACATACCATGGTTGAAAAAGAATCCGATCTCTCTAGACTCCTTATATAATAGTGGTCTTACTTGTAAAGCTGATAACGATAAGAAAGCCATGAAAATTTGTAAAGATGCATTGACTGTGATGAAGGGTACGTGAACTGTTGGAAAAATTTACATATTGCTAGGGAGCACTATTGTAGGTGGAGTCAGTTCAGTGGAGTCACATAATGATATAACAAAACTTTGGCATATGGGGTTAGGTCATCTTAGTGTTCGTGGGATAGTGGAATTGCATAAGAGAGACCTATTGGCAAGAATTAAAAGTTGCAAGTAGGTTTTTGTAAGTTTTGTGTTCTTGAAAAATAATCTAAGGTTAGCTTCTCAACTGGCAAACATGAAACAGAAGGAATACTTGATTATGTACACTCTGATGCGTGGGGGCCTACTAGACAACTGTCAATGGGTGGAGCTCAGTATTTTGTTACTTTTATTGATGATTTTTCCCGCAAGGTGTGGGTGTATTTCATAAAGCAGAAATCAGAAGTGTTTGCCAAGTTTAAGGTGTGGAAAGCTGAGGTGGAAAACCAAACAGGCAGGAAGGTAAAGTATCTGAGATCTAATAATGGTATTGAATATACCGATTCACAGTTTCAAAGATATTGTGAGGAGCACGGTATTCTGCAGCATTTCAAGGTGCGTAGAACACCGCAGCAAAATGGTGTGGCAGAAAGGATGAACATGACTATTTGTGAATGAGCAGGGTGCTTGAGGTTGAATGTTGGGATTCCTAAATGTTTCAAGCGTAGGTCAGAACATGGCAAACTATCTCATAAACAGATCACCACGTGCATCTTTGGGTGGTAAGGTTGCAGAGGAGGTATGGACTGGTCATTCGGTTGTTTTTACTAATCTAAGAATTTTTGGTTGCCCGGCCTATATGCATATACCAGCTGATGAACGGTCGAAGCTTGATGCAAAATCAACAAAATACATTTTTCTGAGTTTCAAGAAAGGTGTTAAAGGTTACATGCTTTAGGATCTGACATCAAAGAAAGTGGTGATGAGCGGGGATGTTGTCTTTGATGAGAAATCAATGTTACAACAAAACAAAGAGGATGTATCACATGAGATTGGAGGTTCGGATACGGTGCAGGTAGAGTTAGAACATAGTTTATGGACTCACCATTCACACACACTGCCTCTAGATTTCTCTTCAGAGGATTTGCAGAAATTTCAATTGGCAAGAGATAGACAGTGACGCACTAATGTGAAAGCTCCAAAGAGATTCAGGTATGAAGACCAAGTTTCATTTGCTCTTCTTATTAGTACTAATGATCCAACTAATTTTCAGGAGGCTATTACCAGTCAAGAGAAAGATAGGTAGATGATTGCAATGACAAAAGAAATAAAGTCTTTACAAAAAGAATCAAACTTGGGAGCTAGTTCATCTTCCTGAGGATAAGAAAGCCATTGAGTACAAATGGGTCTACAAGAGAAAACCTGCAGTTTCAGAAAAAGAAGGGGAAAGTTCAAGGTTCGATTAGATGCAAAAGGGTATTCACAAAAGAAGGGGGTTGATTATGATGAGGTATTCTCCCCAGTTGTAAGACATACTTCTACTATTATGCCCATGTATATCGCATTGGATTAATCACATGAACCCTTCTCGATCGCAACTCCGATTCGATCAACCAGATTGATCTTCACGTGCTCTATGGATTTACGATCACTATCTGCTCCGATGGCGGAAACCGACCGGTAGAGGCTAGTCGTGATACGACCATGAAAAAACGATCATGGACGCATTGGATTAATCATATTAACCTTTCTCGATCGCAACTCCAATTCGATCAACCAGATTGATCTTCACGTGCTCCATGGATTTACTATCAATGTCTGCCCCGATAGCGAAAACCGATCGGTAGAGGCAAGTCGTGATACGACTATGAAAACACAATCACGGACGCATTGGATTAATCACATTAACCCTACTCGATCGCAACTCCGATTCGATCAACCAGATTGATCTTCGCGTGCTCCATGGATTTACAATCACTGTCTGCCTAGATTGCGGAAACCGACCGGTAGAGGCAAGTCGTGATACGACCATGAAAACACGATCACAGAATAACGAACATGAACTCATCTTACAACCACCGCACATAGACGATCATATCAACCATCACAAAAAATGATCTATTAAATAGAACGACCAACAGAAAACAGAAAAAGATCACATCTAAGACTCCCACATATCACAATATGCATCTAATCGAAATCAAAAACCAGACATGATAGATCTGATACCACTGAAGGGTTACGGGTAGGCTATGATAGCACAAAACAAAAAATTTACCATGCAACCAAGGAACCTCCGCTAGTAATAGATCACGAGATTACCACTAGATGTGCCAACTTGTAGTGGAAGTAGAGTCGATGTAGCGAGTTGATGCAGTCGTAGTCGTACTCACCGCGCATTTTCTTCTCCGAGTCTTGTGATCGTTACGAATTGCGGATCTTCTTAGTACTGATGGTTTGCAACAACACCTCCAAGATATCCACACGTACGGGGAAGGGATACCACGCGCTGGCGTGCTAGCGCTGGCAGTGTGGTATGAGGAAGGCGTGGCTGTTAAGGCTTCGGGAGTTCTTCAAAATATTATCATCACCACATGCCACCACCCCTCTATATATATAGGCATCCATGATGGGTCTCGTACTTGAGCCCCATTAGGAGCTAGTGGCCAACAAGAATTTGGATCACCATCCAAATCAAATACTAACCCTTTAAGTGTGCGACCCTATAGGTTCATGTGTAATCGGTTGTAACTCGGAAACTCTTTTCCAACCACTAGTCATTAACAGTACTAACAGCACATAATGATTCCCAAACACACATAGAATATATTGGAGAACATTAATACAATATGATCTATGACTAGGTCCATATCACTAACGACCAGCTCGTATCTCTATACGACAAGTTCATATTTGGTATCGACCAATTCGTAACTTCTTATGACCAGGTTTCTACCACTTAGTGACCATATTCGACCAGCTCGTTTCTCCATACGACTAGTCTGTATTTGATCGAACTGAAAGACCTTCTCTTGTATTCTTCCTTTGCCTCATGATATCTGGTTGAACTTGAGGTGAGATGTTGTGTCATCCATGGACTGTTCAATACTTTCTCGATCAAGTGTCGAATAACTTCATGTAGTCGACACATCGACCACTAGTGGTACGGCCATACACTTTCTTTGTCCGACCACAACGAGTGGCCTAGAGACATCTCTCCTGTTATATTAGGAGGGGCAAATCTCATATCCGATCAGTCATATCCCTCCGCATATTTCATAGCATACCCGAAAGCTACCTTTATAACTACCCAGTTACGAGTAGCGTTTGGTAACCCCTAAGAGTGCTATTACACATGTAGGAAACTATGTTGATCTCAGGTCTAAGGATTATACATCATCATTGCTTGAGACCAACTAATGATACATCGAATCATAATAATCTCAACAGTGTCTCAAGATGGGTCTTTTCCAACACCATGTTCTCTAACATGTGTCCATATTATTGGTTTGATATCTCCATATCCATGACCTGTGAAACATAGTCATCAACCAATACATATGTTAGTCTATTCATATGTGTTCACATATGTTTCCGACCAGGGAACGTTTAAGAATGCTTTTAAACAATTCTTTGCAATCTACTTATCGTATTTACTGTCAATATTGCTTTCTGTAAAATAGCCATAAAGCTATCCTTGTTCAAGCCTTGCACGAATACTATTTGCATACATTTCCCTGTGACTTGCTGAGTACTTTAAGTACTCACGGCTTTGCGCCACTTGTTGATCAGTCCCCGCAGAAGAACCAGGGAACACCGAGTTCTACGAGGAGGAATACTTTGAAGACTACGCGAACTAGGATGCGTCCTCCACTCGATTGCCTGTGGGCATGTCGAATGGCCTCCACAAGATATTTTGGTTTCCGCTGCCAGTTTATCTTTTGTTATTAAGCCCTACGTGGCAACCTTTGTAAGACTTGACCACAAGATCATTTTGCCGCTAACTAATATTACTTTGTCTGCTTCGTTAGCTTCTTCGTTGTATGGATATAATAACATCATTGTTGCAATTGTGTGAGCTAGCTACTGATATGGGACTAGTTTGGAATACACAGAGGGTCTCGAGGTTGCATACCCGGGGTCCCGACAACGCAGTTGCGTGGGGTTACAAAATATTGTGGGCTGGGGGTGCGAAGGCGAAGCCCCTACGGTACAGACTATGACTTTGAGACAGACATTTAATCGAGGCATAAATATATACCGCCAATCTCTTGTAACCCTAATTAGAAAGAAAAAAACTCCTCATACGAACAGAACTGTCGCAATTTGGCTCCCAGGAACGTAGGCTTTGCTGAACCTTGTAAACAAATTATCGTGTCTTTTGTGTGCTTGTTGTGATTGTTCTCTCGTGCAAAGGGTTGTTGCCGGTTCCAACAATTTATTTTCACAACAATTGTTGCATCTTGATCTTTTGTCTCTCCCTAAGTTCCCTTGACTGCTTAGTATTCTTCAAGGATCGTATTTACCCGTAGTTGGTGTTTGCTATTAGAGGTATGTTTCTCTCTGTTATTGTCTTTGTGAGCTTAAAGATAGTCCATATTTTTTTCTCTAAAAACCAATGATTATTTAAGAATATGTTTTCATTTGCTCTTAGAAGTTTACATCGGCAATGAGAAATAGTTCTTGCTATATTAGTGCAAGATCAATCTGTATGCTCCTGTAACAAAATCTATTTTGTTTTCAAATGTCTCAACATGTAGGCGCACCTACCTCGACTGAAAATGAAACTGCTAACACAACAACACAATCAACTAAAGCTGCACCTGCTAGTACTGTTACTACAACCGAAACAGCCACTGGAGGTTCGGAGCAAGGGCCAAATGCTTCTACGAAGAGGAGCAGGAAGCCGATGAGACCAAGGCCAGTTGCATGGTAATTCTTTGAGAAATTTTGTACTACAATATCTTTATTTCTTTTATTATATTGCATATTATATTTATTTGTATAATATTATTAGAACCGAATAAACCGACCGAACTGACCGAAATATTATTCAGTCGATTAGGTTTGGTTTCTATTTTCAATTTGGGTAATTTGGTTTTGAAATATATGGAACCGAAATAATAATTCGGCCTAAAAAATTCTCATAACCGACCAAACTGACCAAATGATCACCCCTACTGGTTGGCTACCATTGTTGGAGTCGGTTGGTTGCTGGTCAGTACTCAGTACACTGTAGACATGACAGAGAAAGCTGTTGTGACAACCTACAGATCATCGTTCACAAGTTGCTACTGTGTAGATCATGTTAGAATAGAAATTTCTTTGTGTTTTCTTTGTATTTTTTTATATATGTATGGCATATTCACTTAAAATATCTCATTGTACTCTATATACATTATCCATTGGGCCTTATGAATATACACACAATATTCATAATATGGATCGAGGCGGATTCTGAAACCCTAGCGATCGCCACTCATATTTCGTTGCCACCGCCTCTAGGATGAGCAATCTCCACTCCCAAGGGTGGCCTCCTAGTTGTAGCATACTGCCTCATTGTCAAGTAGCAACAAGCAATGATCCTCCTCCAAGTCTCACGTGTCCTCATCGCCGTGGGCCAATAATATGGATCGCGTCGCGCCACCTCTGCTCACACGGAGCTCAAGCTGACACCGACGTCTCCCCCCCCCAGCCCGTGTCGCCTGGATCCGCACGATCGCTTTAGATCGGCTTTCACCGACTCGGATTCGCACCATGCGAGGTTCATGTGCCTCCTCTGCTCTGCGCGCATCCGGTGCAACCACCGCCCAGGCCGGATGCACTCCCGTTGGGCCCTCGAGCCTGTCGTGAGCACCTCTACCCCCAAAGCAGAGGGTGCTCTCCCACCGGGCCTCCCGAGCCACTGCCTTTAGATCGACACAGTCACCGCCGCCCACGCTCGTCCCTGGCCCAAGTGCCCTACTCCACCGAGCACCCGGCGACGCCGCCCCATGGGCCGCTGCGCCTCTGCCTCGTCCCCTCGTGCTATGCTGGAAGAGCACTAGGAGGAGGGCAGAAAGGAGGAGGCTCGACCGGAGGGAGAAGAGAGGTCGAAGGAAGAGAGAGGAAGAGAGGCAGATCTGTTTTATCACCAGATCTGGCCGGAGCCGCTCCGGCTTCACCGGCTCTGGATTCTATACTGTCTCCATCTTCGGTTTCTGCTATGGCTTCTCCCACTCCAGCTTCTCGCAGCTTCTTCCTGTTGGACCGAAACACGACTAGAGGGGGTGAATAGGAGCATTATCACTTTTTTACCTTGATTGGATTCAACTCAATTTTCACACCAATAGCTCTGAAAGCCACAAAGGTCAACGTATAAGCATAGCGTAAGTTTTGTATTGAATACAATCGAAACCCTAAAGCACAGCAACCAAAACCACCAAAAACTCAAAATAAAATGAGCCGGGCAGTCAAACCTCTCAGGTTGGGCGGTCTGACCTTTGACCTAGTAGTCAGACAACCCACCAGGGGCGGTTTGACCTCCAGCCTGACGAACAGTGGAATCAGTACGAACTCAAAATCACAAATCGGCTTAACTTTGGATTCGAAAATCACCTCAAATTTGAACCATAGCTCATCAAGAAGGTCAGGAACATATTCCAATTGACGATCGGGAAGATCAAAGCCAAGGTTCAATGAATTTCATAGATGAGGGAAAGAGGGCATAAGAACCTGAAAAATCAAACTTTGATCCTAGAACTTACTCGTGAGTAAGAGATGATAAATATAATCCTAGATGCATCCCTACATATCACAGCAAGCAAGATCCCAACATGAAAGCAAAGAAAAATCAAAGGATCATCAAAAACCCAAAAGTCACCAAAAAGAGAGCAAGAACAACAAGAGAGTCATTTTGAAGGAATCTTGCTTGAATTGATTTGAGATATAAGTTGATTTACAGCCACTCCACCATGGAGGACAAAAACTCGACACTTGAGCACACAATCAATCCATCTCTCACAAACCCTAGCCTCAACCTCTCTAAAATCTTCAAAACACAAATTAGGGTTTTTCTCTTGGAAGGACTTAGAAACTCGACATCTGGATATTTCCTTTTATAGTGGAGGCTAGTCTACGAGAGAAAACACTAATGGGCACCTGTTAAGTCCACACACAAACGGGGCTACACTCACGCATGCTTCTTAAAGCGGATAACAGACCAGGCTTCCTGAATCCATTTCTTCGTGATCTTTATCTTCATTTGACCTAAACCACATCACTTTGCGTCGTCTTGTGCCGCGGTTTAGCCAATGGTCACCAAAGCGGTACTACTGATCATGAAGATGCAGCAGGAGCCTCAACTGAAGGTGAAAAAGTTGAAGCAGGTTCTTGAGCCGGAGCAGAGGCGTCGGTGAGGCGAGACCATGATTGACTCCATCATCATATTTCTCCACAAAGATACTCTCTGTTGCCAGTATGTAACCTAAAATGTCTTATATAGCTCCAAGACAAGTCTCATCAAAGGTGATATTGCATGTCTTCTGAATAACGTTAGTCTCTACATTAAGAATTCGAAAACCCCTCGAATGTGCAGGATAACTCATAAATAAACCATCAGAAGTCTTTGTCTCAAATTTATCTTAGTTTCATGTCTTGAGAATGAAACACTTAGTTCCAAAATCTCAAAAATGATAAACGGTGGGTTTTCTACAAAACCGAAACTCATATGATGTCCTACCCAAAGACGGTCACAAGAAGACACGATTAGCCATATGGCAAGCTATAGCAATAGCTTCGGCCCAGAACCTACTCGGAGTGTTATACTCATCTAGCATCATACTGACCATCTCGACAAAGGTTTTGTTTTTCCTTTTCACCACACCATTTTGTTGAGGGGCGTGTGGAGAGGGGAACTGATGCTTAATACCACACTCAACATAGAAAGAGAAAAATGAGATATTCTTGAACTCCGTGCCATTGTCACTACGAATCACTCTCAATGCACTGGGGAGTTCAGAAGCCAAGCGAAGAACAAAATCATGAAAATGATCACAAGGTTCATCCTTCGAAGAAAGAAAGAACACCCAAGAATATCTCGAGAAATCATCGACTATGACAAGAACGCACCATTTGCCATCAATTTGTCAGAACCCCAATGGGACCAACGGTATCCACGTGAAGCAAGCCGTCTTGGTCCGTCAATCATGACCATGGTCAATAAAGGTTGTGAGACGGTGACTTACTTGCCATGCCTGCAGGGCGCACATATAGCATCTGTGACGGCTTGGAGTTTGGGCAAACCTCTTATGATATCAAGGTAAGAGATGATCAAGAACTTTGATCCTAGAACTTGCTCGTTGGTAAGAGATGATCAAGATGATCCTTGATGCATTCTCACATATCACGACAAGCAAGATCCCAACAAGAAATCAAAGAAAATCAAAAGATCACCAAAACTCAAAAGTCACCAAAGAAAGCAAGAACAAGAAGAGAGTCATATTGAAGGAATCTTGCTTTGATTGATTTGATATATAAGTTAGTTTATAGCTACTCCACAATAGAGAACAAAACATCAATACTTGAGCACACAATCAATCCATCTCTTATAAACCCTAGCCTCAACTACTCCAAAATCCCCAGAACACAATTAGATTTTTTCTCCTATAAGGACTTAGGAACTCCACATCAGGACATTCCCTTTTACATTGAAGGCCAAGATGTGAGAGAAAACCCCAATGGTACACGTTAAGCCCACACACAAACGGGTCTACACTCGCGCACGCTTCTCAAAGCGGATGACGAGTCGGGCTTCCCGAATCCGTTTCTTCGTGATCTTTATCTTCATTTGAACTAAACCACATTTTCTTGCACCGCCTTGTGCCGCCGTTTAGTCAAAGGTCACCAAGACAGTATTTTATGAAATTACCAAAATACCTCTTCTCGAAACTTCTCCAAAGACCGAGTCCAATCATCATGAAGCAATCTCATACTTTGCCACGTGTAAGTTGATCAAGGGCTCTCTTCATGTCGGTAAGTCTTTCCCATCGGGCTCCAACCGAAACTACCATGGCACTTGCATCGACCCCTGCGCCGCTTGATGCAACCCGTCACCCGAACTTCCCATTGGTCATCCTTGTCTATTTTACACCATGCTTGAATCCACTAACTTCACCCGACATCCTCGATCGTTCTGGACCTCAGCTCTCCAAGTCTAGTCCCGATCATCCACGTCGTTGACCTCCAAGCCCTCTGCACAACAATAGACCAAGAAATCGATTTTGGAAATAAATTCTTCGCAACTTGACCCACGTTATTCAAAATATGCATCATGCAATACACTCGCACTGAAATCCATGAAATTGACCTAACCTACGAACACTATCGTTGAGTCGGCCAGCGAACATGGTAAAACTGGTCAAACCGCCACCCATGGGCGGTCTTACCGCTCCTGGCTGGTCTAACCGTCTAGCATGGGGACTTCGCCAAATTTTCTTCCAAGAAATCCGAAACCTCTCTGAAAATTTAAATCGAATAGAACTTTTAGCTCGAAGCTCTAAAAATTATGAAACTAAGTGTATAAAAATTCTCTCTCTTGTCTACATCCTCTATTTTTTGTCCAGCTCCAAACTCGAAAGATACCTTTTTGGCCGGTCAGACTGCCGCCCATGGCCGATCTGATCGCCAGCCTCTTGACCTACCCAACGGCCAATCTGACTGCTAGAGGTGGTCGGTCAGACCGCCACCAAGATCGGTCGATCGTCATACTGGCCTGATGACCCTCACCGCTCGGTAGAACCTAAATTTAGCTGAAAATGAGTGTTTCGACAAACCTTTAACACCATTGCCAATTGTACCATCATACTAAGATAATGAGCATATCCCCATTATATCCACACTTTCGTTGTTAAAGAGTGTTGTTGCTAGTATCTATTGCCCCTTTGAGTCATTTTTACATTACGCTTATCCAAGTTCGTAACACACTGCCTTTGAGTTCATCTAAACATGCGAGTCCATAAAGTCCTTATCAGTATGTCAATTGCTTATTGGCTCTTTCCTTCCCTTTCGCTTGACAGCAATCGCTGCTCTTCTATCTGAGCCATTGCAGATCGTAGAAGTCATTATGATGTTTCGCCGCTTCTCTCGAGCCGCCGCCAGGAGTTTCTAAGGCTATCACGTCTCTTCGCGCTCGCCTCATTGCGTTTCTTGTGCATCGCGCTCCATTGTGCTTTTTATGCACTGCGTTGTCGCCGTCTCGAGTTTCGATCTGCGCCGCCATGCAACATCCATTCCTCTACTGGCTTGATTTGATAATTTTCTTTATTCATGTCAGTTTCATCGTCTTCTTCGTCGTACTACCGTGATTGACTTTGCTCCCACTTATGTCTACTTTCTCAGCTCCTGCACCTTATGCTTTATGGGCTGTCGTACGACCCCGGATAGGAAGAGATCTTTTGATACTCTATATATTTTTCAAGAGTTGCATGCTACGACGACATTAAAATACTCAAACTTTGAATTTTCCCTATTTTAATGCCAACCCTTTCTAAATGCAATGTTACTGTATACTTCTTGCATTTGAGAGGGGTGTTAGAATATGAATTCCTTTATATTTCCTTTTATGTTTTTTTTTGTATTCCCTTATATATGTATGACATATTCTCTTATAATATCTTCTTGTACTCAGTATATATATTACTCATTAGAAACTCGACATCTGGATATTTCCTTTTATAGTGGAGGCTAGTCTAGAGAAAACACTAATGGGCACTGTTAAGTCCACACACAAACGGGGCTACACTCACGCATGCTTCTTAAAGCGGATAACAAACCAGGCTTCCTGAATCCATTTCTTCGTGATCTTTATCTTCATTTGACCTAAACCACATCACTTTGCGTCGTCTTGTGCCGCGGTTTAGCCAATGGTCACCAAAGCGGTACTACTGATCATGAAGATGCAGCAGGAGCCTCAACTGAAGGTGAAAAAGTTGAAGCAGGTTCTTGAGCTGGAACAGGAGCGTCAGCGGTAGGCGGGAGACCATGATTGACTCCATCATCATATTTCTCCACAAAGATACTCTCTGTTGCCAGTATGTAACCTAAAATGTCTTATATAGCTCCAAGACAAGTCTCATCAAAGGTGATATTGCATGTCTTCTGAATAACGTTAGTCTCTACATTAAGAATTCGAAAACCCCTCGAATGTGCAGGATAACTCATAAATAAACCATCAGAAGTCTTTGTCTCAAATTTATCTTAGTTTCATGTCTTGAGAATGAAACACTTAGTTCCAAAATCTCAAAAATGATAAACGGTGGGTTTTCTACAAAACCGAAACTCATATGATGTCCTACCCAAAGACGGTCACAAGAAGACACGATTAGCCATATGGCAAGCTATAGCAATAGCTTCGCCCGAACCTACTCAGTGTTATACTCATCTAGCATCATCTTGACCATCTCGACAAAGGTTTTGTTTTTCCTTTTCACCACACCATTTTGTTGAGGCGTGTGGAGAGGAGGCGATGCTTAATACCACACTCAACATAGAAAGAAAAATGAGATATTCTTGAACTCCATGCCATTGTCACTCGAATCACTCTCAATGCCTTTGGGAGTTCGAAGCCAGCGAAGAACAAAATCATGAAAATGATCACAAGGTTCATCCTTGAAGAAAGAAAGAACACCCAAGAATATCTCGAGAAATCATCGACTATGACAAGAACGCACCATTTGCCATCAATTGTCCGAACCAATGAGGACCAACTGTATCCACGTGAAGCAACTGTCTTGGTCCGTCAATCATGACCATGGTCAATAAAGGTTGTGAGACGGTGACTTACTTGCCATTCCTGCAGGGCGCACATATAGCATCTGTGACGGCTTGGAGTTTGGGCAAACCTCTTATGATATCAAGGTAAGAGATGATCAAGAACTTTGATCCTAGAACTTGCTCGTTGGTAAGAGATGATCAAGATGATCCTTGATGCATTCTCACATATCACGACAAGCAAGATCCCAACAAGAAATCAAAGAAAATCAAAAGATCACCAAAACTCAAAAGTCACCAAAGAGAAAGCAAGAACAAGAAGAGAGTCATATTGAAGGAATCTTGCTTTGATTGATTTGATATATAAGTTAGTTTATAGCTACTCCACAATAGAGAACAAAACATCAATACTTGAGCACACAATCAATCCATCTCTTATAAACCCTAGCCTCAACTACTCCAAAATCCCCAGAACACAATTAGAGTTTTTCTCCTATAAGGACTTAGGAACTCCACATCGGACATTCCTTTTACATTGAAGGCCAAGATGTGAGAAAACCCCAATGGTACACGTTAAGCCCACACACAAGCGGGTCTACACTCGCATGCGCTTCTCAAAGCGGATGACGAGTCGGGCTTCCCGAATCCGTTTCTTCGTGATCTTTATCTTCATTTGAACTAAACCACATTTTCTTGCACCGCCTTGTGCGCCGTTTAGTCAAAGGTCACCAAGACAGTATTTTATGAAATTACCAAAATACCTCTTCTCGAAACTTCTCCAAAGACCGAGTCCAATCATCATGAAGCAATCTCATACTTTGCCACGTGTAAGTTGATCAAGGGCTCTCTTCATGTCGGTAAGTCTTTCCCATCGGGCTCCAACCGAAACTACCATGGCACTTGCATCGACCCCCGCGCCGCTTGATGCAACCCGTCACCCGAACTTCCCATTGGTCATCCTTGTCTATTTTACACCATGCTTGAATCCACTAACTTCACCCGACATCCTCGATCGTTCTGGACCTCAGCTCTCCAAGTCTAGTCCCGATCATCCACGTCGTTGACCTCCAAGCCCTCTGCACAACAATAGACCAAGAAATCGATTTTGGAAATAAATTCTTCGCAACTTGACCCACGTTATTCAAAATATGCATCATGCAATACACTCGCACTGAAATCCATGAAATTGACCTAACCTACGAACACTATCGTTGAGTCGGCCAGCGAACATGGTAAAACTGGTCAAACCGCCACCCATGGGCGGTCTTACCGCTCCTGGCTGGTCTAACCGTCTAGCATGGGGACTTCGCCAAATTTTCTTCCAAGAAATCCGAAACCTCTCTGAAAATTTAAATCGAATAGAACTTTTAGCTCGAAGCTCTAAAAATTATGAAACTAAGTGTATAAAAATTCTCTCTCTTGTCTACATCCTCTATTTTTTGTCCAGCTCCAAACTCGAAAGATACCTTTTGGCGGTCGATGCACGCCATGGCGCGATCGATCGCCACCTCTTGACCTACCCAACTACTATCATTGCTAGAGGTGGTCGGTCAGACCGCCACCAAGATCGGTCTGATCGTCGCCCTGGCCGGACTGACCCCCTACTGCCTGGTAGAACCTAAATTTAGCTGAAAATGAGTGTTTCGACAAACCTTTAACACCATTGCCAATTGTACCATCATACTAAGATAATGAGCATATCCCCATTATATCCACACTTTCGTTGTTAAAGAGTGTTGTTGCTAGTATCTATTGCCCCCTTTGAGTCATTTTTCTGTTACGTTTATCCAAGTTCGTAACACTCTGTCTTTGAGTTCATCTAAACTGTGCGAGTCCATAAAGTCCTTGTCAGTATGTCAATTGCTTATTGGCTCTTTCCTTCCCTTTAAACGGCAATGAATTTGCTCTTCTATCCGAGCCATTGCGGATCGTAGAAGTCATTATGATCTTCTTTTTCTCTCGAGTTGCCCAGAGTTTCTAAGGCTATCACGTCTCTTCGCGCTCGCCTCATTGCGTTTCTTGTGCATGCGCCTCATTGTGCTTTTTATACAATCGCGTTATCGCTGTCTCGAGTTTCGATCTGCGTGCCATGCAACATCCATTCCTCTACCGCTTGATTTGATAATTTTCTTTATTCATGTCGGTTTCATCGTCTTCTTCGTCGTACTACCCAGTGATTGACTTTGCTCCCACTTATGTCTACTTTCTCGGTCCTGCACCTTATGCTTTATGGGTCAGTCGTCGACCGGATAGGAAGAGATCTTTTGATACTCTATATATTTTCAAGAGTTGCATGCTACGACGACATTAAAATACTCAAACTTTGAATTTTCCTATTTTAATGCTAACCCTTTCTAAATGCAATGTTACTGTATACTTCTTGCATTTGAGAGGGGTGTTAGAATATGAATTCCTTTATATTTCCTTTTATGTTTTTTTTTGTATTCCCTTATATATGTATGACATATTCTCTTATAATATCTTCTTGTACTCCGTATATATATTACTCATTAGGCTTCATAAATATACACACAATATTCATAACAGATCAATCAAGAACCCAATCCTCTCTATCGTAGTTATTAAAACTGGACCTGACTGTCGGTTAAACTGGAAAAAGCTGAAACTAGAATGTCACCAGCCCGGTTCACTTCAAAGACCGTCCATGCAATCGGACCGGAAAAAACCAACGACCTGGCTGGTTTTTGACGGAACCGCTGAACCGGCCCGCTATCAGCGAACCAAGCGGCTTTTGTTCGCGACCTTGTTATCCCTTGTTCGGTATGATATGCTGCAATACAATCAAGGGTAAAATGGGAAACTGATTAGGTTGGGATGTTTTTAGGAGTTATCCTTTCACATCCGCCTCCAACTAAGCTCATAGCCATCAGGCAGCGGCGGCGGCGGCGGCGGCAGTGATTCGACGGCCGCTGCTGTGATTCGTCGTCACCAGGCGAGGGATCAGCACCGGAGCAAGGTCACGGGACGGCGGGAGTTCTGCGACTCCGGCCGGGCGGCGACGTGCCGATGTGGTGTTGTGGACTTGTGGAATGGTCTGGCGGGCCTTCGGTGGCGGCGGCTTGACACCGACAGACGACAGTGGCTACAAGATATTCAAGTTGAACTAAGCCACTAAGGTACACTCACTGATCAGGGGCTCTTTTTTTTATTTGATTGCTTATTTGTGTTTTGTAGTTTGTAGTTCGTAGGCTTGTGCAATAGATTCAAGTTGATATGTTAGTGGAATAACAGTATAATACAAAACAAATAGCAGTAGGGATTAGGAAATCAAGATTTATGCACTGATGGCTTCTTTTTACATATCAATGGATTCTTCAGAAACTCCAACTGGCCAGTCCTCAACACCTAGTGAACAAACAAGGTCCGGAGGGAAGAGTGACAAAGCTTGGGAAAGCTTGGGAGCATTGTACACAGGTTACTGATTAGAAAGGAAAAAAGAAGATTAAATGCATGCACTGTCATGAGATATTCCAAGGAGGAGGAATTCATCAATTTAAGCTACATTTTGCCGGTGTCAAAGGAAATGTGAAACCATGTAAGAAGGTTGATGCTGAGACTAGCTATGAAATGAAGCAAAGTTTGGAGGCTTGGGCTACAAAGAAAAGGAACACACAAGAAGCATATGAGGAAGATAATCCATATGGGCCAGAGCCACAAGAAGCGAGTGAATATGATACAAATCCACATAATCCACCTATTGTTCCTACTTCAAATACTAAAAGGAGCTCCTGCTACTGGTGGGCAAAGTCGACATGTTGGAGTTGGGTCAAGCAGAGTAAGAAGTAGTACTCCTGGAATTTGCAAGTTCTTCATCCCTAGGACTAATCCACGGGACCAACCTACAATAAAAAGTTTTTTTATAACCACATATACATATTGACAAGTCTGTGATAGCAGAGGTGCAAAACTATGGTTTTCAGGCTAACACATAGTAGTCAAATAATAATAAAAAAAAATGCTAATTTACAGAACCAGCGATTGAACCGGTGAACCGGAGCCTGGAGCGGCTCGATGACCGGTCTGGTTTCAATAGCTACGTCTATATTACTGCAGAGGGGAACTATGCACGGTAAAATGAGACTGATATTGTAGCAACTGTGGCAACATTGTAGTTTTTACTGTTTCAAAGGTAAAAAACATGGCAGCGATTTATCGGATGGAACGGATTGGCTCCTAATGCCCTGTCGATCCTCTGCATTGAGATTTGAATGCAAAGGATCCTAATCCGGTCAGGTGTGGATCCATACCTCCAGGCTCCAGCTCCTGGAAATTGAAATCTGAAATCTACTCGAACATCATAGTGAGAAATCTACCATGGCTTGTAAGTGAAAATATCTTGGACTGTCTGTTGTATGCAAAATTGGCCTGCTTTCTGACACAAGTCTAATAAAGTGATTTCATTAATTTTTACAGCAAAGTGATTTTATGATATACGCAGCACTTTCTCTAAACTATGCCAAACGGGCTCTATACAAGAACAAGAGGTGCTTCCCTTATGGGCCTGCCCCAAAAGTATTTCAGATTCTTTTCCTCCGAAACCAAAGCAATCACAAGCGCTCCCATCAATCTACAGATCTAACAAATTTTGGGCCTGGCCCAAAGAACCGTAACCGCGCTTTGACAATAGATTCATAGGCCATTCTAATTGCTTCGAAAGAAAGTTTGCGATGAGGGCGAATTATATTCTGACATGACATACTACTAGCTGCCAGGCAATGAGGGTAGGCTTCGGGAATATGTAATCACAAGAGGTCTGAGCCGTGGTCCGAAGAGTCAGGAGGCATACTTCTAACCATTCCATCCTCAGGCGGGCCTCGTCAAGTCATCAGTCACTGAGCACGACCCGAATCCTCTCATTGCACCATTTACCAAACGCCCCTGCGTCTCTTGAAACAGAATACTATTTCACTCATATTACACATACTTATTGAAACGATCCTATTTTTTTATACGGAGTGTATCCAGTTTACGTAATTATTCAGGATTTTGAGTGTATCCAGTTTGCATAATTATTCAGGATTTTGAGTGCGAACCGGGTGGCGGATTTCGATTGCAAACCGGAGTGGCACTAAATCTGCTTACAAACAATCAAAAAATATTAATTTGATTAAACTATAGCCTAACGACTATTTTACAGCAACAGAACGAGCATCTCAAGCCTAAAACCGTAACTCACATTCAAAAGAACCAAATAACTTTCACAGGAAAGTTTAAGTGCGGTTGCAGCCCTAACACATTCTCCAAAGTGTCCTTCAAACCTCAGATGCACCTTCTAATGAAAAATAAGTAAGATTGAGTACACAACGTACTCAGCAAACCACATGGGAAAGCCATTTGACTACATATCAGGAGTTCAATTGTTTGTTGAAGGTTTATCATATACATGTATGTTGATGCAACATTTAAGTTAAAGCAATTTGTCTTTAAAATAATAAAACCATACTAATATAACGTCAGGGGTTTCTCAACATTTGTAATTACCATTTTAACATATCAAAATCTCTACTTGTGCCTCATATATTATAATCACTCATGAAAATATCTTCATTAGCAAAGCACGGTGTATTCGAATACCATTGATTATAATCCATGAGTTTTTCAACTTTACCCACAAGATACCTCAAACTCATACTATCATACAATATACACGCAACCTGATAGCGTGCGGTTGAGTTGAGATAACAAGGTATTCCCACTGCTCAACCTTTCTAGTGTCTACCCGGTAGGTTCTTGATCAATGCAGCCATGGGGAAATCACCAACCAATGGTGGAGTGTGTAATCCAATGCTGTCTGTCTCTACCATTGTGTAGATGAACGAGTGACCAAACCGGCCCACTCGTCCCACAACCACTCCATGATTTCTCTATACAACAAGAGCGATCATAGGAAGAAGCGATGTACTAAGCTAGGTTGGATATACCAAATCCATAGTTGAGCGATTTATGTATGCATTATTTAGCATAAGGTTCTAGTCCTTACCTATCTTCTAGTAAGGTGATGGACCAACATCCAACTCGTGGTTGTCCGCTCTTGATCTCACCTTCGACTCACTTTTATCAAGCCTATTGGGTTGTCCAACCTCCTGCTCTCAACCCTCAACTCTCCACCAAAAATTATTAGCGGCGACCAACAATCCTCGTCGGTGTTGTAAACACATTGTGTGATAATGTTGAATATTTATTAACATATCATATTCCTTAGACTTGTCAAGGTGAATATGGCCTACAATAGAATAGACGGGTGTGGGTGTGATAGGATTTATCTAAACATCATGGCATTCAAAAATATTATTTCAATAAAGAAGTAATTGGTATAATACGATAATGAAAATAACAATATAAGTACATAAAATATTGGCTCAAAATAATCAAAGAATGCAACTTGCCTCCTTATCCGCAGTCCTTGACTGGATTTACCTCTCTTGCTTCTTGATTAACTCCTTTTGTAGCTTGATCAAACAATTCCGGTTCTAATGTGGAAGAAAATCAAATAAATAAGTATGGGTTCAACAAGGAGCGAGCTAGGAACAAAATAAAATAAAGAAATTCGGAAAGAATCGAAAAGACATGTGGTGGGGTTGTTGGGATTTATTGGGTGCTTGGTTAGGTTAAACGAAGTCGGAAATGGGTTTCAAAGGCTCGAAACGATCGAAATAGGTATATTATTTTTATTAGGCCTGAGATGAATAGTGATGTGTTTGGGTGAACAGTGCTATGTCTGGTACTATTCACTAACGGGCTCGAGTGGAATAATGTAGTGCAGTAAAGAGTGTTGAGTTGGGTTCGCTAAATAGTAACAGGTTCGGGTCAGGTGTTAATTGGCAGCACAGTGTTGGGCCAAAAATAAATAGTAATGGGCTGCATAACTTACACAGTATCGGGTTGAATTGGCCTTTGCAAACACTTGGCGGCCCATGTGGGCATTTGGCCCAATTCGGCCTTTGGCCGAAGGGAGCCCAACTCCCTTCTTTCTTCTCACTGGCTCCCACTATTCTCTCTCTCTCTCTCTCTCTCTCTCTCTCTCTCTCTCTCTGGCAGTGATTGCGGCGGCGGCGCTGGGTGGTGCACTGACAACCCCTGAAGCATGAGCAACCCATTTTGGGGATTCGCACAGGCTGAGGAGGTTTGATGAAGGGCAAGTGGTGTGATGTACCTTGTGCGAAAGTGAAACAGCGGCGCGGTAGCTTCGGCGATGCTCCGACCAAATTAGCCGGCTTGAGAGCATCAGTGAAGCTCGGGGATCACAAGGGTGGTGAAGGTTGGCTCGGGGAGGTCCAAGACAAGCTGGTGACGACGACCGTGGGTGGCAGAGCCATGGCGCACGACTGCGGTGGGGCAAGGCTTCAAGCTAGGAGGTGTGTTCGCGGGCACCAGGCGGTGCTATTGACGAGGTTTAGGGGTAGAGGACTTGAGGGTGGCGCTGTATCAAAGTTGAGCTTGCCAGGGAAGAAAATCGGGGTGGCGGTGATTTGAGAGGATTGGCTAGGGTTGGGGAAGAAAGAATATGGTGAAGGTGTTGGTGTTGGTTTAAGGCTGTGGATGTAGATGATGCCGTGGGCTCGGGCTTTTATAACTGTTGGAGGCGGTGGCGCCAGTGAGCAAACAGGGGTAGGCACGACGGGTGGTGGCGAGGTGGTTGGCGGGGCAAAATCGGTGTTGTGTAGGGGAGAGTTGGCGTCGGGGTGGCACGGCAGGAGCGGTTGTGTCTTACTAGCACAAGTGCGCAAGCTGGCGATGGGCGGCAGTGGGCTAGGTGTCGAACTCCTGGTGGCGGCGGCGCGGGGCGTGGCACGGGAGAAGGACCGAGGCTGGTGTGTCTTGGCCTTGGTGGTTAATGCCAAGGGCAAGGTGGCGGTGAGGTCTGGCTCAAGATGACATATTGCGGGGTGAAGTGATGTCGCGACGGCAGTGACGCAACACACGGGCAAGTAGAACATGGAGAAAGTGTATATGGAAAAGAAGACACCTTCGCCTTGAGAAAGTTGGAAAGCAAAAGAGCAAAGTGAACAAGGCAAAGAACTTTTCAAATTTGGCAAGAAAAAACAAATTTGAACCAAATTCAAACAAACTCCAACAAGTTTTAAAAACTCAAGATTTTTTGGTCTTTTTCATTTATGAGGCAAAAAAAGGTATTGCTAGTAACCATGAGTCAGCAACCCAAGCCCACGCACAGCGAGAAGCTCACACTACTACAGAAAAAATAATCACAGACGGTTCAAAATTGTCATCACAGACAATTTTTTGAATCTTCTGATTTTATGGGTCAGTGATACTATGTAATCATTACAGACGATTTTTGAACCGTCTATGAAAAAAGCTATCACAGACGGTTATGAACAATAATCATCTGTGATAGTCAATTATCACATATATCACAGACGGTTCAGAACCGTCTGTAAAAATAGACTGTCATATATGGTCTTTTTTAGTAAAAACCGTCTGTGATAGTTTTTTGTATTGCAAAAAAATTAAATTTTGAGCCAAACCAATCAATTGTTGGACAGTTGTTTCCATAATGCTCTTTGATAGTTTGCAAGAAGGTAATTAAAATATAGTCTCTCTCTCTCTCTCTCTCTCTCTCTCTCTCTCTCAATCAATGGCTCACTCTCTGACGAGGACAAGGTCGAGTAGAGGCATCCATCTCGAACTGAATCGGACTCACTTGTCGACTAGAGATGGGGTCCTCATTGAAACGAAATCTCGCAAGATCACGAGGGACAAAATCGAGTGAGAATGGAACCAACATGGGGATTTGGGGCAAAATTTTGTGCTCACCTGAGGCAAAGATGGGGGATGGCCAGATCTGGCGGTATTGGTCGAGCTGCAACGCCCGCTCACCAGAGGCGCTGTGAAACAGCACGCTACGTCTCCTTGCCGAACCACGTCGAGGAATCGAGGCGGTCGGCTGGAGCTCAGTGTGGGAGGAGAGAGGAGGCGGTTGAAGACAAGGCGGTGTGGCTATAATATATAAGGTGTTAAAAAAAATTCGCCTCTCGCGCACTCGTTCAAAAAAATTCGCCCTCCCGCACTGCGAATCACAGACGGTTTTAAACAAAAACCGTATGTGATGTACTATCACAGACAGTTCCTATTCAAAACCGTCTCTGATACTTCACAGATGGTTTTCAATATGAACCGTCATTATTTTACCATGACTTGAAAAAATGCACACCGCTGTAGTATTATCTCTTCACAAAGAGTTGGGCATTTCAAGTCATGGTAAAATCAAAGATACTTATCACAAACTGTTTTAAATACACACCGTGCATGATGAGGGCGAAAGTCACATACGGATCATGTTGAAAAGCTACGAGACGGTACCACAGACGGTTTTCAACACGAAAAGTCTATATATCACCTCTTCACATACAATTTTTAGCGTAGCTAATGTCTGAACGATCGCTAAACTAAAACCGTATGAGATTGTATTTAATAGAGACGATTTTGATCAACCGTCTGTGATGAGGTGTCTAGTATTAGCCTTTTTGTAGTAGTGTCACGCATTGGTTGTTCCTCCCATCGCCCCCTTCAACTGTTTCCACTCATTTCTCCTTCCTTACCTTGTTATTATCCACAACTCCTCCTTGAATCTTTTTCTCTCCTTCTCCCAAGTAACCAGCGAGAGCAAGCTCTAGCATTTAGCGCCTCCGCCACACGTGAGCTCCACCCTTGCTCCGCTCCTCTTCTACCTAGGTGTGGTGGCCAACGAGGATACATCGCTCTCCGCACCGTCCGTGCTCATGTAGGTCATGGTGTTGTCCCCGCTCATGACGCCGCTCTGTCGGTCCACGTTCATCGGCGCTAGCCTCCCGTGCTCCGTCACCTCCTCCCCCATCCACGATGCCGTCTGCGAGCTCCACTGTTGCATAGATCTGTTGTTGCAGATGTTTCAGGTGCGATTGTTGCAGATGCTTTGAAAATGTGTTGCATCATGTCTTTCTTACTTGTTGCAATAGATATTTTTATTTGATGTCGTTTGTCTTCTTAATCGTTGGAGCAACTTTTCTCAATTGTTGCACAGAATATTTTATTTTGTTACAATATGTCTTCTTAAATGTTGCATCAACTTTTTTCAAGTTATGTTGCGCATGGTCAATTATTTTTGTTGTAGTAGAGCGCGTGATTCTCAATTTTGTTACGAATATTTAATTCTACTGTTACACGAGTAATTTAAAAATGTTGCAGTGTCGTAAAGTCGTAATTTTTTTATTTGAAACTTCTATTTTTATTTTAGTATTTAGCTAAGTTATAGACTCATGGTATTCATTCAAACAAGATATGCCTACGGTCAAAGAAGCAGGAGGAATGGATGCGGCATCCAAGCGGTGGGGGTGCTTTATTTCCACCGCACAGGCGAGCCGCACCGCAATGATCGATGGATACGCTCGATCGGCGCGTCGGCCCTGACGCCGCGGCAGTGGGCCAGTGGCCGCTGGGTGAGGCACGCGTCAGTACTGGGCAGTGCTCGCGGCAGGGGCAATCGCCTGGCTGGCATCGGCATGCATCGGCGCATGATTAAACGGACGCAACGCACTACTGATGACTTCGCATCGGCTCGCGCGCGCTCTCAGCTCGCCGCTGGCCCGGGCATAGGGCGGCCGCGGGGATCAATGCCACGTGATGGGCTTCCGCTCGCTCGGAAATGATGGATACATATGCTGCCATGAAGGCGTTGCAAAATCTTTTCTGCAGGAGAGGAGATGGAAACCACTTTCCTTTCGTGGTTTCATTACAACACCGGCCTTTCTGAGCTCACGGCAGAGTTTGGATGGAGGGCTATATACATTGTCAGCGATTTTTTTTTCACTGATTTGGTATACTCGTATATAATCACAAAAATGATACCGCCAAAGGTTACACAGGACCTACAATGCTCCTAATCACTGTAGGAATGTGTTGCGTTACTGTGCTGAATAATGTTGAATAGTGACACAAATAGATGCTGAATAGTGACACAAATAGTGCAAACAATGCTGAATAAGATGACGTCAACACGGCGAGACACTTGATGTGGACAGGGAGTGCGATAGGTACGTGTTGTGATCCTAGTGCGTGGTACGAGACATATGGCACCTAGTTAGTCTATCGTGATGCTATTTTTTTTCATTTCGACAACGAGGAACGGTTATATTTGCTATTTTGTTTAAAAAATGTTCCAATAAGCCAAAAAAAACCCTTTTGCCAGCCATTTCACTGGCAACATTTTTGAACAGATAACGACTACTAATTTTCGTTGATTGATATACCAATTTTTTATTCTACGTACTTCGTGCTTCCTGTCTATAAAGCGATCCATCGAGCGCAATGTGTAGGAGCATGCGTGTATGATTGGGTTTGCTGGTGTATAACCAGAAGGTAAGCAATCTACTACTAATAGCCTTAGCCAGGAGAAGATGACCTTTTTGGCTTTTTTCTGGAGGGAGTTCTGGGAGTTTGTTTGGTTTGCTACCAACACGAAATAAACTAAATTTTGGTAATATCCAGGATCGAGACCCGGTGCCCCGTATCAAGTTTACCGAACAAAATAATACGAGAACACAATCAAAATATATGATATTTTATTGTCGTGGACACAACGAGAGTTTGTATAAAAATACAATGAGATTGAAATTGTAATTACAAGAGATCTTGATTGATCTTAATTGAAATTGATTCCAGAGATCGTGATATGAGATATTATTCTGAGCGTATTTGTAATAACATGGGTTATCCCCTTTATAGCTATTGAAGTGATGGTAGTTAATGCTGCTAAAAACGTCTTATGTCTTCATGCATGTTCCTTCATTGAGTCTTGAATCATCACATCTTTTAGCTAACTATCATGAGTTGTTAGATACGCCAATAACCGCTCTCACGTTAGTCACGTGGGAAATTGCCATATCTCCCGACTAGTTTGTTGGTCAGAGATGACCCAAACCGTATGGCTGATCATGCGGTGTCCATAATCGGGTAAACTTATGATTCAAATTGGTATGTGACCAGTTTGATCGTAATAAAATAGATTGGACTCCTTTTTAATCCAAGTCGTTGGTCCATAACCGTTATAAATGATCACTTAATATGTGAGTCTGCTTTCACAAAGACTCCGACTTTGACCAAAAAATATTGACCTAGTCAATAATCCTCGTCAAGTAACACCAATAAAAATTGACTATCATTTGGTTTGCTACTGATATTTGATAATGCCAACAAAAAATGGTAACGTTGGATGATGAGGATCAGATAGTCCTTATTAAATGGGCTTGTTGACAATAGTGGTTGTCAGAGCAAAGATTCAGTCAATTGTCTCCGCGTATACCCCTGGTTGGGGAGAATATGCTTAAAATCGACTTGAATATCGACAAGTACCACCACCATACATGTGGATCCAACTGTCGACCATATGATATGTCCATTTTGCAATGAGCCATTAAATGGGAATGTGCACTATTGTCTCTCGACATAACCACACGATTTTTCCTATTGTCTCTAACAACAATCGTCCAACAATCATGTGCGGAAGGAAATTAGTTGACAACGACCCACCCACGTGGGAGATAAGGAACCGACGACATCTCTCCGTAGGTAGTAAATACCACCCTTCAACGCTATATAAAATGGCAAAATCGGACGACAAAAGGAAAATATTAGAAACATTGTCTTAGTTGCACCTACTCATCCACGAGTACGATGTATCCCTATTGTAATCTTATTCAATACAAAAGCACAAAAAATAGTGTTATTATTCTATTATGAGAAGGCTCGAACATGTCTAAACACCTTGTCTCCTTTGCACAATCCCCTAGATCGCATCTTCTGCATTTACTTCGTAACAACGCCACCAATTCGTCAGAATCAAATATCACACGCAGACAATTCGAGAGCTAGGAAATCGCTCGACAAAACTTGGTAACGCCAAAATTTGGTTTAGCCACAATCAAGCAACATTCTTTTACCAAATTTTGACCTTACCTTGGTTTTGGCTAGCCAAATTTTGGCTGATCCGTTGGGGCTATGAACCAAATAGTCTTTTGGCTTTCGAATTTTTGTAAGCATGCATGCATTTTTGTGGTCAACGAACCCGTCCATTTTGGAATAGCGTGCAAGCCTGAGACGACAAGGGTAAGTAATGTATTTATGATTTACTGAAACACACTGAAAACCAAATATGTCCAATTGGATTGTGCCTGTCGAATCAGTCCGAAGCACGATACTGTTGGCCGACCTAGGCACGACACAACCTGACACCTAAACGGGTCATACCGGCCTGGGCCGACGCACCATGTCGTGCTTGGATCGTGACCTCGGCGCAAGCACAAACACGACTGCTACAACCTATTTGGCCATCCTTCTTCTCTACCTCCACCCTAGGTGGCGACCGCATACGCCGTCACACCGTGCAACTCCACTCATCGCCCGATCCTCCTCGCAAGCGCGAGTACAGATGGCGCACATGTCGGCCGAGAACACGTCGTGACGTGGCGCCGCGGTCCCACTCCCATTCGCGAGGCAGTAGCTGCGGTGGATGAGGAACAAGGGAATCCTCTATTTTTTAGATGAGTTAAATGTACCGACCTCTTGTCCATCGGGCTAACCGTGGTCGGACCAACAAGACACGATCTATGAGCTCAGTGTGCTGTGGCTGGGTTGGTGGCAGAGCCCGCATCTCGGCCCGACCTATTTAACTTGTCGAGCTATGCCTAAACGGGCTGTATCGGGCCGGGCTGGGGCCGCCCGATTGGACATGTCAACGAAGCGAAAGGTAGGCCACGATTGGATTGGACTGGTCGAAGTCGATGACATGAAACAAAACCGACATATGCATGCTGCCACGTTACGCACTTGGAGTTCAAAATTCTGGTGCGATTTGGTTTAGCCTGTAATTGAACGCCGGTAGGCATTAACTCTGCGTAATGTGTCGGTGGATAGAGCCATAAATCTACAGCGCACGAGAGTATCAGATGGTTGGTCTCACTGTCATCTCATCTGCCGGGGGAGGGGGTGGAGTTGATGATAGGTTGGTGAGACAGATCTGGAGCAATTCAATGCAGATTTCAATTGGGCATGCACGACGCATGCACCTCGCTTGAACTGGGTGGCTGGACTAGATTCAGATTTACCACCTAGTATTCTGATTTCAGCCGGATCCGATGGTGGCTGGAGAGAGAATTTATAAGCCATTTGGGGGGGTGGGGGTGGGGCTTGGGGGCATCATCAGTGACGGTACATCGGGGGACAAAAGGGAAGAATTTGGAGCAGCCTCAGCCTGCTGCCGCGCCCACAGCTAGCTTTCCCCCGTCGATCCTTTTGGTGCTTCCCTTCTCTCTCTTTGCTACTGCTGCTACCCCATCATCGCTAGCTTGCCCTTCCCTCCTCTCGCTCATCATCAAGGCTGTGAGTAGTGCATCCACTGTAGTATCGGTATCCTAAGACGCGGCCATGATGCAGTTGTGCTGTGGCGGGGCATTCATGTTCTTGTGCAGTTGTGCTGCGTGCTTTGCTACCAGCGTAGTCAATGGAACCCAACAGCGGAACAGGAGAGTATGTTAGTACTCTAGAACAGTTCAGTCGACATTACGAATTTGAGACCCGTTTGGTATGTCACATGTGTTTGAGAAAGTATTCCATGAACTGCAGTTTTGAGCATGTTAGTAGATCTAGAACAGTTCATATTTGAAACTTGTACTCTCTCTGATTCACAAAAATAAGTTATTTTGGACATCGACACGGTTCTCAAAATTCAGCTTCGACCATTAATTACTATTGTGAAATATTTGTAAATTCCAATAAAATTATAATATTATGAAAGTACTTTTTTGAGATAAATATGCACGCATGGTTTTCATATATCTCATATAAATATTTAAAAAGATATCAAATAACTAAAGTTTTCAAAATTTACCTACATGTATTTCAAAACAACTTATTTCTGTAAACCGGATAGTATTTTTGAAGGTTAGGTGCAAGAAGAATCGCAAAGCATCAACGACATATAGGGACATGCGCAGTTTATTTCCCGCATATTTGGAACTGTTAGCTAGTGAAGAGCTCGACCCGGGTTCATAGAATGCATGCAGAGACCTGTTTACTCTGGACTCGGGTTAGATTTACATGCCAATTGATGGAAAGCTGTACATTTGTGCAGCCTAAGGTTTAATGGGTCTGGTCAAGGCATACGGTCGGTCAACGACCAACTTCTGGTCCATTGGGTGCATAACAACCGTAGGCAGCACTGGACGGGGCACGTGCAGTGTTCTTCTCTCTGCCGTGGCTCTTTAGCAAATTCTGTGTCATCGACTGCTGTACGGATTTTAATTTAGGAATTCTGGAATTACATCTCTATTGGACTCTATATTTAGTAAAGTTGAAGTTGCGACATCTTGCACAAAAATGACCGCAAAATTTGCACTCAATTCATCGATTTTTATTTGTTGGCAGGCAAGCCATGAGTCCCTTGCAATTGCTTGAGTATTTGCTAAAGGAAAAAAAAGCAAGCAAATATTTTTTCTGGGAAAAAAGAAGCAATTACTATGTGGCCGTAGCAGCAACACCAATCTATTTTACTAATCCACGGAGATCACGTTGGACACATCGGAACTGCCTACAACTATGATAGTCCGTTTGGAATAGAGGAATTTCGAAGGAAATCCATAGGAATTATAAAACAATTGAATGAGAAGATAATTTAGCGTTTGGAATTGGGGATTGAGATTGCCAAATTCCTGGAAAAAGTTTCTGCGGCCTGTACTTTTACAAGAAAATAAAAATCCACTCAAGATTCTAGGGCGCGGGGAAGCTTACCGTTCTAGTACCTCTAATTTATTTGGCATATCTGTCAGTGATTCCATTGAAAATTTTTCTAGTTTGTATGTTTTTGTCTTTCCTATGTTTCATGATTCCTGTGTTATTTATTCTTGCATTCCAAATGCCTGTTCTCACATTTTTTTCTATGTTTTTCAATCGTCTATTTTTGTCACTACATTTCTATATATATATAATATTTTACCATGTTTCTCTGTCTTACAGGAACAAAAAAAAAAGAGCACTCCTCTGGACCCACCCTCCTCCTCGATCACTCATCTCAATCTGGATCCTGCCAAAGCCTACGGCCACCAATGTGACTTTCTGGCCGTGACTTGCCCCCACAGTCCCCCAACTCACACGATGACACACAACACAGCGCAATATATTTTTGTATTTTATTACTGAACTCTTTCTCCCAAAAGAACCATGATTTGATCTCTCTCTCCTTTTGGCTGTAGAATCAAGTTGGAGAAGAAAGGAGTGCAGCGTAGCCCCAAAATATTTAGCTATGTTGTAGTTTAATCCGTAGATGCGGAGAGCAAGATCAGATTTATACTACTCTACTAGTACTAGCCATGTTTGGAGGCTTGGAGCTCTCGTCTCATATCAGATATCTCAGATCTCCCAAAGCACACAAACACACAGAGACCAAGAAGCACAATCCCATCCATCTGATCTGCCCATCACCCAACCCAACCCCCAGAATCCCTCCTCGCAAGCCACAACCCTAGCCCACTTTAGGCTCTATAAATAGCACACCCTGTAAAGGGGCACCGCCTTATTGCAGTGAGAGTTGTAGTAGCAGCAACCGCTGTGGATGCACAGCTCGGAACAAGTAGTAGTCTTCTGGGCTTATCAAAGGGGCGCTTACTGAGAGTTCTTTGGCATTCTGTCCACCTCCTTGTAGAATCTAGTGGAAAACCTCAAATCTTTTGATCTTGAGGATACGATGGAGGTGGGCATACTGCCAATGGAGCTGTGTAAGCCTCCCTTTGTAAAACCCATATGACACAAATCAAAGCATCTTGTTAGATTTGATGGTCACCTTTGTGAAACCCTAAGCTTGGTTGTTGCCTTTTGTTGTCGGATCTTTTGTTGGGCTTTGTGAGGTGGAGGCTGGCTCTTGTTTTCTTGGCAGATGTTATGGTTCATTTTTTTGGGGAAGGATTTAGGGCAAGTTATCTACAAATAGTAGTCCTTGATCTATTCTTTCACAATCTTAATTTATGTCTTCTTCCTTGTGTTTGGGGAGGAAAGATGTTTTTCCTCTGGATCCGTGTTTTCTCGCTGATTCCCTAGTGGCAAGTTCTTCAAAAGACTAACCTCTAGTTCTTGCTTTCTTGCTGTTTCCCCATGCAGGCCTGTTTCTCGGAGTTTTAGTAGCAAATCATCTCCAACATCTCAGCATGAGACGATGAGAAGCTCTGTAAGTCACCGAACTTCGCTACGACTGTATCTGATTTGATGTACTGGTTAAAATCTCAACCCCCTTATATATCAAGCACGATGATACTCTATGTGACCTTTCGGGCAGTATTATGATTCACTTCACTTCTCTCTGTGACCTTTCTTGGTTAGGGTTTTGCGCCTGTGACTGCTGATGGTAATGATGAGATGTCGCCTTCTTTTCTCTGCCTTATGATTTCTGCCTTCGGTGCATCTGCTCCTTTGTCATTTAATTTGCTTGTTCCAATAAACTTTGCTGTAAATGCATGAACCCAACTTGCAGATAACTTTCATGATTTCAGTCGCAGACCTCCCTGTGTGCCAGTACGTACAGCTGTCTGCGCGAAATTTTGTTTGTATTGGTCTTTTGATAGGTCAAATGTGCATACTAATAGTATGGTAGTCCATAGCCTCAACCCTCTTCCATTTATTTGTGTAGCTTTACCCAATACAGATTAATCATTACCAGCTTGGAAGATATAATGGAACCTAGCTTCTTTATATATGTGTTTGCATGGAGTATATTGTTGTTTGAATGGTGATGATTACTTGAGTTGTCACATGTCTGCCCAATTATACTATCTCATTTCACGAGCAGGAAAAGTTAGCTGCAAAAACAGATCTCATCATCACCATTGTATGCGCGATTCAGTGATTGAATTGATACATATTTCTTTTGAAATAGACTTGATGGCATATATTTGGTGCATGCAGCTTGATCATGGACTGACATTGATAGATTAGATTGCTTCTAGCTCTTTGCATATTCTTTTTATTTTCACCATGCCCGTCGACATGGAGTTCAATCTTAAGTGATTACGAATAGCAATTTGTTCTATATTGTTTGTGGTATGTGTATGTTAACAGTTCATTAGTGATTTTTATTTGGGGCTTAACGTGTTTACAAAGGATGCTGGCATTCTATGTTAACTCTCCTTGATCTTTAACAAACAAGGAAGAAGCAACTTGAAGGTTATACATGCATCTATTTGATTGCATAGTACTTTGTACATATGTTTTCTTCTGTCTGTGTTAGTTATTAATGTATAGTTCATATGAATAAGGAAGAAATGATTAAGTGGGTTAGAAGTAGTTCTCGAACTCCTGTGTTGGTTGTATTTTGCTCCTAGAATCATGGAAAGAATTTTAGTTGTATGCTGCCTCAGTTGTTTCCCTGTGATCTTAAACTGGATTAGCGCTCCGGCCTAAATCCTAATCTTGTTATTTTTGTGTCAATGTGCTATGTAGTACTCTTGCAATGAAGCAAGGGAACCTAAAAGAATTATTATATCTGAAAATAATTTTGTCATGTATGGTAAGTTGGTAACTTTTACCTATTGTAGACCATGTTTCAGTGGCCTGATTACAAGCGGCGTAGATGTTTATGCGATCTATAAATTGTCAACATTTTTTTTTAGGAAAAGCAGTATGAAAGGATCCTACTTCAGGTATGATATATCATGTCAATTTTACAAGCTAGGGAACATCATGTCCATATTCGATGTCTCTTAATGTGAAACTGACATGATGTTTTCTGTATAACCGCTTTAAACGCATTTCCAAGGTGGTTGAATCATAGTGGCGCTAGCTATTAGTATTGTTCTTGTATTGGACGTGTATTTGAACGGATGAGCTTAATAGCTTTTGTTTTGTTCTTCTGTAACATGAGCTTTCCTTGATGGTGCAAATATATATTGATGAACTGATCGATGGTGTGTTTGACGAGCTTAATTAATAGTCAGTTTTTTTTGCGTCAACGGATCAATTTGTTTCTGAAGGTAAATGTATACATCTTGTGATGGTGCAGTTTATGAACTGAGAAGATTTTGCTGATGTCCATACTTATCTTTCAGTTCTTTTTATGCTATCAGTTTCTCTAGTAGATTCTTGATATCGCCACCTTTCATGCTATTAGTTACCCTAATAGATTCTTGGAAGTGCAGTGTATTTGACCATATGAGTGACGAGTCTCAATTAATTACTGTTTGTTAGGGTTTGCATATCAATATGAGTGATGAGTCTCAATTACTGTTTGTTAGGGTTTGCACATCAAGGTTGTTGGAGTGGATATCCATGCCAATATAATGACCATTGCCCCCAGCCAATCTGTTTACTGCGCAAGATTTGTGAGATACTTGTATTCATGTTCCATTGGACGAGGAGCCTGAAACGGGGATGAATTTCGTCGAAGTGTAGGGCTAAAATCACGCGAAGCTAATTAAGAATGTTCAAACGAACTTGATCAACTTAATAAGAGTGCAATGACAAAAACAATCTTGTAAAAGTTTAGGAGCTGAGCAAGTGTATTTTGCCAAACAAGTTGTACCCATGCTTATTCCGTATGTAGTAGCTGGTTTCTGAAATAATCCAGTATAAAGTGATGCATGGAGATGTGCGGCTCTCTTATCTATCGATATGTTCTTTCATGTCAAGCATGAAGAGAGTGGGGTGACGAGGACAACATGGGAATCAAATCATTATGGACGCGGCCAAGATTGAACAGCACTACTAATAATGAAAGACTGGCACCTTTTGGTCTTTCGGTGTCTAGTGTCAATGAGAGGGAGAAGAGAGCTCGAGCTGCTGCATGGGTCTTTCGGTGTCTATGGAGTCAATGAGAGGGAGAAGAGAGCTTGAATTGAGCTGCTGTAAGGGATCATCGTCTTAAGTTTTTGGCTTATTTGGCCAAGTTTGACACCGCAATAGTGAAAATGCCCCCCCCCTCTGGACCGAAAGTCCAAAAACAGCACAGTTTTGCTATTGCGGCTCAAACAGTGCCGACTGACAAATGAGCTAAAAACTGCATCTTTTCATGTTTTAGTCTCTCCTCCCTGCGTCTCATCTCTCTCTCTCCCCCAACCCATTTATGACATGTAGGAAACTCAAGCGTCCATTATTATACATTTATGTACTCCAAGGAGCACTCCATTGCACTGCGCTATGCCTAAAGAAATGTTTACTGGCAGAAACGAACAACAGAATATTTCGGTCTGTATCAAAGGATGCAAAACTGTCTGAAAAAGAAAGCATCGGTAACCTTCATTACCTGTCAAAAAAAAGGTAGTAAGCAAGCGCTCCTAGCTAGCTCGCTGTTGCAGAAATGCTTGCACAACAGCACAAGGGTCAATTCATATCATACCAAAAGATCCGTCTGATGATGGCCGGGAGATTTTATGCCCAAACAAGGCAACCGGCAGGAGCATGAGAGGGTGGAGCGTACTGTGGCGGCATCGAGTGGCAGCGATCGATGCCGTCCCAATGATCTGGAGCCCCACAGTTTTGCATGCGCCATGATGCCGTTTACCCTGCCGCTTCTTTTGATCCTCATCATCTGCAACTGTAGTTGCAGCTGCACTAGGTAGGGAGGGAGGGGAGAAGAGAAGAGATTCTGGCTGGGGGATGTTTGCTAGCTGTGCATGCAGTACTACAGGATTGGAACCTTTTTCTCGCTGAAAAAGCTAAAAGGCTCTCTCTATCTACTAGCTTGTGGACTTTTGGGATGTTGTTGGCAGGCTTTTGCTGGTGTTGACATGCAATGCAATGGCGATATAGCGATGGCAATAGCAGCATGTTTCAGCGGCCGTATGGTTTTGTCTGGGTCTGGGCGCAACTTCTCTGATAGCTCAGTGGATTCATGCTTCTCTTTTTTCTGACCACAAAACCGAACCAGACCCGAAAAGAGACACGTAGACTGGATTTAGACGCAGTAGATTGAGATCTGAGAGATCAAACGAGTTTGAAAATTGGGAATGACCTATTTAGGCTCCTTTTGGAACACGGTTATCTACTAGCTCCCATGGGGAATTATATTGTTTCTCGTGAAATTTCTACTTTCCAAAAGAGGACAAGTAAGCTAAAATTGGGAATTACATATCCATGTGTAAATTCGGGGCCCTTGCATTCTTTCCCCACGGATGTACTACTAAACACAGGTGCAACATGCGGGTTACTAAGAGTTTAAAGAAGTTGACCGAGTGAATTTTTTTTTTAAAAAAAAACTAACCGAGTGAATTTTTTTTTAAAAAAAACTAACCGAGTGAAGTTTGATGAAATATGAAAATTGCAGGGGTACTTTAAGAATGAAAAGAAGGTAAAATACATGGGTAATGCTTAAATCTCTTTAAAAAAAATTGAAAGTTTGAAAAACCTACATATGTATCCTTTGAATTCGAAGGATCTCTGCGTCAAATTAGCTTTTGCGCGGCAAGAACCCTTGCAAAACTGGGAGTATCATCAATTTGCAGCAGGAACAACATCTGGTCTTTATCCGAACTCGAGCAAGAAAATTCCTTACAGAACCCAAATCGTCACTCACACTGGGTCGGGAAGGAGGCCTGTCTCCTACAGTTTTCCGTTTTAGAACCCTAGCCTCTTTTTTTTCGCTGTGCCTTCGCGGAGGCCTTTTCTTTTGTCGCCCCAAACTAGGCCTTTCTGTACCAGGAGGCCTGGCCCTGACGCCGGAAATTTCTTCAGCGCTCTCAATCAAGGCGGCCCCAAAGGCCTAAACGCGACGCGATGTGATGCGTGGAGATGAAAAAAGGGTTCCAAGCAAGCAGTCAAGCGGCTATAACACTGACAGATTTTTCCTAATCCAATCAAACATCTTGATAACTAGTAATCCATATTTCAAACCCGTATACAGAGCGATTTCTGATCCAAGCACACGGGACTAGGAGAGATTTCTCGCCGTGCACATCTCCAAGACAGTGTTCGAGACCAACTAGCTGCTGACCCGGTAGTCCTATGCATCAGACTACTGCTTATTAGGTAAACGAAGGAAAACAAAAGTGAGCATGCCTGCCTTCACGAATCGCTAGAAATTAATTTGGGCACGATCACAGTAGGGCAAGTTCCCTGACGTTGATCGGGTTGACGAACGTCCGGTTGCCGACGAAGAGCGTCTGCGCGGCGATGGCCGACACGGCCTGCGTGGGATGGTTGGCGTCCCAGAACAGGTGGTCGTCGCGGTTGGCGCACAGCGGGGCCGTCTGGTTGCACCCGGACGCCCCAAACGGCCCCGTGCCGCAGCACGCCGCCTGCAGCTCCGTGAAGCCTGCGGCAACAGACAACATCACGGTCAGAAAAAGAACACTAAACCGGTGCGTGAAATCCACAGGCTAGAAGCCGCGTGTTGAGTTGAGAGACGGGGCAAATCAATGTGTGAAATGCTTACTCCAGTCGTTTGTCCGTGGGTTTGCAAAGACGAAGGAGACCATGGTGAACGCGTCGGCCAGGGAGTAGGTCATGCCGGGCAGCTCGTAGGCCAGCTCCTGCAGCATCGCGGCTAGCATCGGGTAGGACCGCAGCGAGAGGTCGTTGAGTGGGTCGTAGCAGCCCTGGGTGCCCGTTTGTGCCAGACGGCGCGCCCTCTGCCACGGGGTGCAACCCAGCGGCGGGATGCTGACGATGCTGAACTTTCTCGCGCCCATCCGGTACAAGGCCTGCGGTGCATCACAGTGTACGCGTCAGAGAGCATCCTATTTACGCATAGACAGTTTTGCAGCAAGATCTTCTGGCTCGACTGAAGCTGTGCAGATGAGCAGAACTGAAGGCTAGTTGACTAGTAGTACCTTCAGATGATGCATGTAGGAAGCGACGAGACCAAGCAAGAACTCGTTGTCGTTGCGACGGGAAAGGAGTACTCGAACAAGTCGTTGCTGCCGGTACTGATGAAAAGATTGACCTGGAGAGAAACTGGCAGTTTTCCTCGAACCTGACAGCTTGTACATGTGCTGAACCACCGACGAGAAGTACTCTAGCTGCAGGCTCATCGGGATCACCTTGCCAGCCTGCACAAACAAGTTCAGATCAGCCCTACGCGCGCATCCACCCAATGTGGTTAAGAAGAAAGTGCGTTAATTATTTGCCGCAGCTATATATACCAGTAAACGACCGGTGTTATCCGCAAGCCCTGACGCTCCTGACGCAAAGTTGATGCCCCATGCATCACTGATCTGACGGTATGCTCTGTCAATGTCAGAGAGAGGTAGGACGGTGGGCTCATTGGGAAGCCAAGTAGCTGAGCTGTTCAACATCGAAGCATGCCAAGGTATATGGAGTACTACATTAGTCAATCATCAACCTTAGAAAATTATAAGCCATTGCCGAGCTCAAACACTCATTAACCATTCATTTATTGATGTGTGCGTAATTAATTGCGTACGTACCTAGCTGATCTGCCGTGTTGTACCCATTGCTGAACCGACCAGTCGGCGTCGAGTAGGGGAAGTCCACGCCGTATTTCGGGTAGTTGGCTTTGGCCTCCTTCTTGATGTTCAGGTAGTTGTTGTTGCCGACGTCGACCGTCGAGTCACCGAACACGAAGATCGCGGGGACAAGCCGCGGCTGCCTCGCCTCGGCGTGCTTCGCCACGAGGCCAAGCAGGCACAGAGCCACGAGCACGTATGAGGCAGTTTGGTTGGCCATTGGGGCTCTGTTGCTTGTTTTACTTGGCCTCTGTTTCAGGTGATGGATGCTTCAGAATAGGTGATCTAGTGTGTGTCTATATATAGATGTATGTATGTACAAGAAGGACAAGATTGCGACAGAAATTAACCAAGAAAAGCATAGAATGGTAGAATTCTCATCGAGTAGCTCGCCCCGCCAATATGCTGGTTGTTCTGAAATATTACCACCAGCTTGTAATTTCAACATCCTCGCTGTCATTATTGTCCATTTTTACAAGTGGCTATAGCTGTATAATAATGTATCAGTTACTTCTATTAGAGGCGAAGAACATCCGACCGAATAGTCTAATGAAAACAAACAAATAAGGTTTAAATTGTCCTTGAAGAAGTCCACATGGCCTGCAGACTGGTAGCCTGGCCGGAGCCTGGAGGCAGCGGTGAGGAGCCACGACAGCGACGTCACGACAGATACACAGCTGGTGCGGTTTAGGACAAAATCAGCTGGGACCAAGAACGGCATCGCCTGCATATGTGTAGCTACGTTGTTTAGAGCTTGCGTTCGGATTTAGCACCGGGTAAGGATGTGATGTCCCTTGGCTCATCCTCTCGTCTCCGAGTTCTACGAAAGTTTACAGTAGAAGTGTAAATAAAAATTAGAATACAAGTGCAAATATAGGAAAAACGTAAATAACTTGTATTTACGAGTAGATTCCTAAAACTTGTATGGATGATATCTAGTCCCACATTTAAAAAAAAAAAAAAAACTGTAGCAGACCCTCGACCTAATTAATATCAATTTTCATTGTAGCTCCTCAAACTTATATGTGGGTAGGTTATTTAAGTCCCTGAACTTTACTGTAGACGTCCTTAAAGTTAATTAGGTTTTCAATTCCACATATGAACACGAAACGCGAGGAATCACCAACACAACAGAGATGACATTTTGATTACAGAAACCGAACTACACCACCTAAAGCACAAGTCACAGATGAACACAACCATGCATATCCTACACACCAATATAAGCAACACAGACACGGCAAATCTACAACATGACACGGTCACACGGCCATACTCTACTACTGGTCCTCCACGAGCTGCCTGAAATTTATCGGCGCGGCGAAGTGCAGCGAACCGTTGTAGATGGCCACGGCGGCGAGCTTGGACGTCGCGTGCGTCGGATGCAGGAGGTCCCAGAAGAGGTACTCATGCCGGTTGTCGCACAGCGTCGCGTTCGGAGTGCACCCCGTCCTCCCGTTGAACCTGCCGGAGCCGCAGCACGCTGTGGTGACCTCCTTGAATCCTTCAGGGCAATATGCCATAATAAACTCATAAGCCTCTGAACTTTGCTGTACCGAGCATTTGCATCGACGAGTAATCCTAGAGCCGCACACTTTTCACGTACCGAGTCTTCGAGGGTGCTTCATGATGCTTTGCACGACGGCATGGGACCTCCCGATCGAGTACTTGAAGCCATTCACGCTCACGCTGAGATTGTGCATGGCAGCCTTGACGCCCTTGTTGAGCCCACGAGCCAGCTCATTGAGGACGTCGATACAAGCACCCAGAGGGTGCAGACTTCTCGGGTAGGGGCAGCACCCGATCGGGGGGACGTCGATCACGGCGAATTTCCTCGCCCCGAGAACGTACAGGGCCTGCCATGTACGTTCGTTTCAGTGCGATTTTGGGTTCCATCGTTACACAAAGCAGTAGTAACAAGAGGCGGGCTAGATAGCTACCTTCGCATGATCTTTGTACAGTGAAACAAGATTGGCGATGAACAACTGCTTTTGCGCATCCGTCGGCGTGCTGTTCCGCGAGAAGAAGGCGAAGATGTCGTTGCCGCCGGTGCTGATGAGGAACAAGGATTTTGACAGCACGTTGTCAGCTGCTTCTTTGCTCATGTGTGCAGAAATGTTATGTTGCACAGCGGCGAATTGCTCGACTTGCTTGCTCATTGGGATGATAGAGTTCCCCTGCATTAATCATGGTTGACATGCACTTGTTTGAATCAGTTCTCGCACGGGGAGTAACATTTCGGCAATAGCTTTTGTTACTGGCTTACTGTTGTGTCGAGAATGCCTGATCCTGCAGAGGCAAAGTTTACTCCCTGTAGCCCTCTGAAGATTTGCTTGCTAGTTTTGTTAGCCACGGAGAGGAACGGTGGGGGGCTGCGCTTGAATCCCATGTTAAGAGCTGACAGAGATGGAAAAACATTGTTGCCGAGGAATAAAATCTTTATGTATTACTTTAATACATAATTAAAAAATTATTTATTTTTATGGTCGTAACCCCTAAGGCTAACGACCTCTGTGGTCGTAAGAATTCCATAAATTACTTATAGTTATCCTAGTCGGACGAGTTCATGTACCTAGTCCCCTACCAGATGATTGCTTGTACAATCAAAGAACTGATATCTGGATTTTGCTCCAACCATATTCCTTACCGGATGATGAATGGAGCACATGTCATATTAGCTTCATACCACGCGACGTTTCATGAAGCCAAGACACTAACAACAAACTACCATACGGTTTAGTATCTCACAAACATCAACCGCTGCACAGTTGATACTTCATCAACTGTTGCCTCGTTCCGACCAGTCGCGACACTTCCAACAGGCGTCTCTTCCAGAATTAACTGCCACCACTTAATCAACTACTTAAGGAAGAATGCGAACGGCAGAAGGCAATCCAATTTGAAAGATCAAGAGACGATTGGATTTCATCTAAAGCATTAGCACAGCAAGCACTACGCTTAGTGTAATTAAGATTAGTCCATTGCCTTGTCAAGAGCACCCCCTGTAAAGGATCTAGTTCATAGCAATAAAGAGCAGTCTCATTCTCTCCCAAGAACTCTTTGTCAGTTTCCTCTGATTTATTTCGTAAGATCGGCAACTCAATCATCGATAGCTGGCGCCGTCCATGGGGAAGGAGGCATTGAGTTCTTGAAGTTTACTTCGCTCAAGCATTCCTCATCCACTTCCTTTACCTCATCATCGCTCATGCGAACATAGCAGGGACTATTTCGACCTCGACATGGACGCATGCATCCGCGCCACATAAGAAAATGGGATGACATCATCCTCCGACTCCACCGGCTCGCCAGTCGCAGAGATTAGCGAAATCGATCGGATGGATGACGATACACCGCTGCCATCAATGGCGCTCTCAGAGGAACCGCTCGTCCTTATCAGTTTGGAACGTCCGAACGCCTCTACAAGCCCGGTCAACCCGATCGGCAAAAACAACAATGGAAGCCCAGCGCTACAATCAGAGAGTCCATGTATTCTCGATATTGTCATGGGCAACTGGTATTCGCCAACGGTCCTATGTATTTCGGGGGTCAACCGACATCTGGTAAGGGTATCGATGAAGTTATCACCGATCGTAGGCCAAGTGGGCATGATGAAACTCAGCATACGATCGGCAATCCGTCGAATCAGGTCGAGTCCACCACAAAGCCCACCAGAGGTGGTAATCTCCGACCGCTCCCCATCATGGAGGCTCCTTGTAGAAGCACTGAAATACTCTCCCTTAGCTACGACGGGAGTTCATCGGAAGATCACTGCTGGCGTCACGAAGTTAACACAATCGAACATACCAATCCGAATGCCATGCACGATCCTCCACAGGTTAACTCGCCACCACTTGTTGGTGGAAATGGTAAGGGCGTTCAAGCACCAACTACCGAAGGCAACCGAGTTGATGGACGTGTATCAGTTAATTCACCTGTTCCTACCCCACCGCAAGTAAGGAATCAAACAGAGCCAACCGAAAGGTTGAGGGAAAACTCACCTCATCAAACGCCCACTGCAAGCGGGAATCTTCCACGACCTTCGGTAACAATACAAAACCTGCAACGAGTGCGAGATATTCTAAATAATCCAGATCCTAGTTTAGCAAGAACTCCAGGTTATACTCAACTTGCAGGTCATATGTCGGAGATCCTCCAACAAACCATGCGGCGTACAAAAATGTACCGAGAGCAAAGAAATTTGCAAAGTCACACGATGACTTCATCCCAGCGTTCCTCTCTTAGTAGGGGATAACATGGTCGAGTGGAGGACCAATTAACACAAAAACCTCCTCATAGGTTCCGACCAAGAAATCACGAGGGAAGACGACTCTTCACAGCAGCCACTCCTCCTCATTAAGAGGAACGACCACTTGATTCAGGTAATCTCAAGCATCATCTGAACCAAGTAAGTGGTCAAAGACGTTATCATAACGTCCACTACCGAAGTGGAACACCGGATCTTAGGTATGCAAATATGAGGAACCGATCCCCAACTGGTTATAATCTGGCTCTTTTTCAGAGAAGGCGCCACGATTCCATTACGGGCTGGCGAGCATTTTCGGCAGGTCTCTAAGCTGTTCGTTAGGCGGATAGGTTTTGACCAGCCAACATAGCAAAGTTCAATGGGACCCCAAACCCATTAGAATTTCTTCAAATGTATACTACCACCATCAAAGCTGCTGGTTGTAATGACAACGTGATGGCAAATTACTTGCTCACGGTCCTTGAAGGGTTTGTCTGCTCGTGGTTGCTCAACCTACCGACTGGATCTCTCGATACATGGGAGCAGCTTAGCGATACTCTGACCGCCAACTTTCACGAGACGTATGACTGTCCCAGGAAGGAGGATGATATTCATTGGATGAAGCAGAAAACCAACGAGACTCTTCGACGATGTATCAAGAAATTCAGCCAGGTTTGAAACTCTATCCCAGAGATCGCAGAATATTCTGTCATTCATCCTTCACGATGCAAAAGAGCTCGTGACAAAGTACGTACAATGTCAATTTCATAGTCGACAAGTACATCAGCCGGCACAAGCTTTGCAAACAATACATCTTTCTTGGCCTTGTGCAACCTGGGGACTAGATATTCTGGGATATTTTCCAAGAGCACCGAGGGCTTGAATTCCTTTTAAATCACGATTGACACATTTACCAAATGGATAGAAGCTAAGCCAGTTATTAAAATAACAACTGAAGCCGCTAAGAGGTTTCTCACAAAAAAATATATGATCACACAATTTGGTGTACGCAGTCATATAATCACAGATAACGGTGCCCAGTTCTCTAGTGGAAATTTTTAGGAATTCTGCAAAGATCTAGGTATCAATATACATTTCAATACATCACCCAACCGTAGAAACAGAAAGCGATCGAAAACGCCAATGGGATCATAATGCAATGGGTGAAATGCCGAGTGTTCGACTAGTTAACACAATGGTCAGGAGTTTGGGTTCAAGAACTTTCTACTCTATTATGGGTCGTTCGAACCACGACCATTCGTGCGACAGGTGAAACACCATTTTTTCTCGTTTACAGTGCTGAAGCCATGCTTCCTCTAGAACTGAAAATGGGTTCTGTTTGAACTGATTATTACAACGAGAACGATCAAGAAGAACGACGACTCGACGATATCAATGTTCTTGAGGAACGACAAAACCAAGCTTGTCGGTGTATTAGAACCGATCTTACGTAAAGATTATTTGATTCGGGGGGTCTCCTAAGGATGAGATGACGCAGAGTGGATTGACACGGGATGTTTAGGCGAGTTCGAGGCCTTCTCAGGAGAGAATAATAACCTAATCTGTGTGTTTGGTATTCTTGATGATCGATGAGGACTAAGACTATTCTGAGAGAATAGTGCTTGTGTTTCTACTTGATCGGCTCTTATTTTCTGTCGTTCTTGTCCGCCTCCCCTATCTCTCGATTGATGCCCTTATATAGTCGTGAAGAAGTAGCCGTTTCGTCCCTACGGAAGATGCGCCTAATTAATGTAATGTGAGCGCATGATGGTAGTAATTACGGCGCCTTGACTTCTTCACGCCGTCTGCAATTATCTTCGGAGATAATGGGGTATTTACACACCATTAATCTGGCGGAATAATAGTGCGTGTAGACCGTTCGGATTCCTTAATCAATTGGACCTACGATGCGTAGGTTTGATTATAAGGTGGTCGTAGTTTTCTGATCGTAGAAGGACTTACGATCGGTGGCGATCGTGAAGAACTTACGACTATGTAGTGGTCGTAGAAGGACTTACGATCGGTAGCGATCGTAGAATAACTTACGACTATGTAATGGTCGTAGAAGGACTTACGACCATGATGTAGTCGTGAAGAACTTACGACTATGGGGGTGATTGTAGAAGAACTTACAATCAAAGGTTAGGCCTCTCCTTATAGAAATAAGGGTACTACGGGGACTATGTGACATCATATTTACCCATAATAAAATTACGGATAAAAGATAAAATGAGGATTATTAGATCCTCGTCATCTAACCCCGACTTCAAGTGAAAGTAACTTACTTGGTGAAGGTTTAGTAAATGGTCTTACGACCATGAAAATGTCGTAGAACAATAGTCGAAGGAAGAACTCTTCGATATTTGAATGCTACTTTGACCAGAATTTGTTTGGTCAAGAAGGTTGCTTACAACTATCAAAAGTCATAAGAACCCCTACAAGCGTGTAGTAGTCGTAGTAGGCGATTGGAGAAAAACCCTTAGATTGATACTTCCTTTGACCGGAAAGACTTGGTCGGAAAGTAATTTTACTTGGAGATGATAAAACAAACATAACTTTCTCGAGCAGGCCAATGCAGGGAATTGCAAGCGATCTCTGGATCTGTTGATGAGGCAGTTCTGAAGTGATCATAGCCGTGAAGATTGTTTACAACAAAAAGTCGTAAAAACCCCACGACCGTGCGGTGGTCGTAGCGAGAATCGGAGAAAAAGCTTTTCCGATTGATACTTCCTTCGACCGAAATACTTGGTCAAGAATGTAATTTTGCTTGGGGGTGACGATCGCACCTAATTTTTCTCGAGCGGACCATCAGGGAATTGCAGCGGCTCTCTCGGACTTGTCAGATGAAGCGGTTCCCGGCGGTACAACCAACTCCTCTGAGACCTATAGGCGAGGCGGTTTAAAGGCGGCGGAGATCGTGTGATTATAAAACTTACGGAAAGGTAGACTTGGGTTTTACTTTTCCCGAATCGCTCATTGCTCTTGAACTCTTGCTTTCTCCATCCTCGACTAGGTTTCATCTTTTCGCGCTAACCCAATCAAAAACTTCTTGCTTACGGCGAAATGGCCAGAGAGTTTACGAATGGGAGGAATCGGAGATGGATGCGGCTAAGATCAAGATCTTGGTTGATCTGGGAAGATCCCGAGAAGGCTCGGTGAAGTGGATTCCGCTGTCGGGCGAAGAGCCATCGGGGAAAATGGGCAAATCCGTCTTCAAGCGTATTGTGAGTCGGCCTTCGATTACCTGCCCTTCTTTCTTACAGTGTACTCGAACACTTTGGGGTGGGCCCGGTAAACTTAGGTCCCAATTCCATTACCATGTTGAGTGTGTTCGTGTATCTATCGAAGCATACACAGGGATTCCGCGGATCTCGAGTGTTCCAATATTATTATGGGATGGCTCGACAAGCCGGAATCGCGGAAAGTGCGATTTGAAGCTCCACGACTCGAAGTCGAAGGAGTACATTGAGCTTTACCGGTCTTCGTGGTAGGGTTTGGAGGAAGAGGTGGTTCTCTTTGGAAGGTCACCTCTGAAGACGACCTTTCTTTTGAGGAAGGTGCTGAAAGAAATCTTCATGGGACTCAACCCTGAAGATATCAGTAGGATTAGCCCTTATATTCAAGCTATTAAGGACTTGAAGGAAGAAGGGTGGCCGGATGGCATGTGGTGAAGGATTTCATCACACGCCCGAATTAGTCCTCTGAAGAAGCGAGCATCTCCTATGTGGAGGTACTCGGGAGAGAGACCCACGAGAGACTATGAGGAGGGTAAGCAATTGTCGACTTAGCTCTCCGTTTGGTCTTTCTCAACCTTGTCTAATATTTTTATCTGTTTACGAGATCTTTCCACAGTGAGGTTGACTCAGTCGACTCATTTGTGAGAAGTCTCAAATCACTCAGAGGCGGTTCCTCAAGTCATTGCGGTTTTGTCATGAGATGAAAAGATGGGCGCCTAAAGGTAATCAAAAATCGATTCTTTCTTTAGGACTTTATAGTCGTAGGAGATACTTACGACTAATGGTGATCGTAGAATATCTTACGATCAATAAAAGTCGTAGAAGAACTTACGACTTAGTACTAGTCGTAGAAAAACTTCGACTAATTAGTGATTCTTCTTTTTGTTTTGCTTTACGAAAAGTAGGCATGGAAAATCGTCGGAGACTGACGAAGAAGTCGTTCGATGACTATTAATGACCGGGTTGTCGAAAGACAAAGGCTCGGCTCCTCCTTCGAAGAGGCGTCGACTTGTAAAATCTGCCGAGCAAGGGGGCGAGCTCGAGCTCTGGTCTTCGACCGGACCCTCTACAAGACTGCGGCGGTATGTAATGGTATCTGAAGCCGAAGTCGCGGTAGTCGAAGCCGAGGAGGTTGAAGCGGTGAACCTCTTAAGCGCAAACCTCGCAAGGCTAAGGTACCCTTCTATTATGACACGGAATCTTTCGCGATCGGTGCCACTCCTAGTTTTATTAAGCAAGCTGGAAAGGAGAACGGAAAGATTTTATGTCTTTATGAAGGAGGATCGGCATCGGCACAACTGCGGTGAGGCGATCTTTATACGGAATGGTCGAGGCCGATCTCGTCCATCCGGAGGATCGAGAAGCAGAGCCACGGTCCTCTGTTTCAACTCTACGACGGGGCGTGGTGCGTGGCGAATAATTGTTGAACCTCGACCGGGCGTGGTCGTGGAGAAAAGAGGTCCTCCGTTGGGAGGATTGCTCCAAAATTCTGGTTAAGACCGAGTGCGAGTGTGTGAAATGTACTAAAGTGTAAGAACGACATTTACCTTTTTCTTTTCACAACTTTGATTTGCTTTTCTTTATTTGATCAGACTCCTTGACCCAGGGAATGCTTCATTGAGAAGTCCATTGCCATCCCTTGACTCTTGGGAGGTAGCAATGGAGGTGGTCGAAGCATCACCTTTGGCCCAGGTGGCCGATGAAGTCGAGACTCCCAGTGACTCCATATCTGCTGAAGTCGTAACTCGACCCTTGAAGTAGCGGTACATTCTTGTTGAGGTGGCCATCACGATCACCGAGTCGTAGAAACAACGAGGCATTGTGGAAGCCTCTGGTCAAGGTGGTGACCGACTGCGCCCGCTCTGGGAAGGAAATCGTAGGGCGTTCCTTCCCTACCCCAAGAGAAATCACGAGAACCGGAAGGAGAAAATTTCAACCACGTGGTGACTTCTTTGGGACTGCCTCCGTCGCGGGTCTTACGCTTCTGATCTAGTGACCAAGTCCCTCATCCCAAAGATATTCCCAATCGGAGAATACCTTTGATAACGGCGCCTCGAGAAGGTGTGGTGGGACAAGGTCGCGAGGATAGATAAGGCTGCGAACCGGACCTTGTATATTCAATGTTTGCTAGGGCGACTATGAATGTAAGTATCTTCAAAATACTTATACATGTGGCTTTCCTTCACTTCTCACTTTGTTCTCTTTTGCGAAAAGCTCGGAGCAAATTCTTTGTTGTCGGTGAGTATCATCGACAACTTTTAGAAACTAAGACAGGAGAAAGAGCTACTCTGCACTGAGGCGAGAGGTGGTAAGTCACTTATCATCCATAGTTGTTTTCAACTTAAATACTCGTATAATGTCTTACGAGAATAGTCATGGAAGAAACTCATGACAAAGGATTAGTCGTGAGAAAAACTTACGACTACTTACGACCGAGATAGTGGTCATAGAAAGACTTACAACCATTCGTAGTCGCGAGAAAAACTTACGACTAGGTCGGTGGTTGTAGAAGTACTCACAACCATTGGTGATTTTTATCTCCGTCTCTGTCCTTTGTAGGTTAAGCGGTGATTCAAAGACCTTAGCGATTAAACTCGACTATGAAAAGAGAGTCGAGGAGGCTAAGGAATGAAGTATTAACCTCTCGGATAGACTTGAGAGGTTGTCTCTGCATCTAAGAAATTGCGGGAAAAAATAAGCGATGAAGTCTTGAACTTAAGGCTGTTTTTGAGTTTTAACCTTTACCTAACTCTCATTTCTTCTTGAGATAAAGAAAATGAGATGAGAAACTCGGTGAAGTTGGAGACAAATCTTTGGTCATTCGGGAGTTTTCCGCATTAGCAAGAATAAGGATCAAGAACTTGAGGTTACGAGAACTCAAGTGTGAGTAAGTAACTTTTTACTGTTGTCCTTTTTGAGTGTTTTCCTTTTTAATGTCAATTCCTTGTTCGAAATTCTTTGCCCAATTGAGAATCCTTGAGGTGAAATCCAATCAAAGACCTTGATGCGCAATGAGTCCGTCGCATTGCTAGGATGAATCTGAGAGGACATCGAGCATGGGAGCAAAAGCATCTTTGAAAGCGTTGCTTTCCATCGCGAAGAGGTCAAGAAATTGGATTCTCAATTAGTAGGTAAGAAATGCTTTTACCTACAAATATCTTTGTGTTATGTTCCTCTAGAAGTATTTTTGTTTGGCCGGTATTATTCTTTTGAACAAGTGGTCGAGAACAAAAGCTTGCGAGCTTCGACTTGTACCCAGCGGAGATGGAGTCGATGAAGACTAGTCTTCAAGGCAACATCACTCTCTGAACAATGTGCTTAGTGAGCTACATTAGGGAAAAACTCCTCGAGAAGATACTATTCTTTGCTCACACAAGTACTATTGGAGAACAAGTCGGAAGATTGCAGAAATGGTGACCACTCTGAAGGCTAATCAAGGTGAATCAATAAGGAAGCGATCGAAGGCTGCTGTAAGTTACGCTTTGGCGAAACTTAAAGCTCAAGATCCCATAATGTTACACCAATCGAAGCCGACTTCGACATCACGAATCGAGAGGCAAGTCGTGCGATTGTGGAAATGCGATCGATTGGCAAAAAGGTGGCGGAGGAAATGCAACTAGGCTCTCCCCCGGAGTAATCTTGTAACTACTTTGTAAGGTAGACAATTTTGTTGATGAGTAATATATGATCCGCCTTATTTCACGAAAATCATCTTGTCGAGTAGTTAGTAACTCAAAAGATAATAAGCGAATGAAAGGCGAATGAAGGACTAAGAATTGAAGTCAAATTAATAACTTTATCCTAGCCCGACTATTTGTTTAGATTGTTTAGACAATCTAAATAAATAGTGTTTAAACAGGTTTACGAAAACAAAGAGAGGTTTATTTAACTTATAGCTTTTATTACGGTTGTCAAGTCTTGGTGAAAGAGTAGAAGCGACTCGACACTAGGAAGTTCCTTCTAGTGGGCGGGACCACGTGCGAGAGAGGAAAGGCTTCGACTAGGTGATGTTTTCATCTCAGACTAGTTTAATCGAACCAAGAACGACAACAGAGTTAAACAAGCGTCTTAGAGGACTTTAGTGATTCGTTCGTCTGTTTTGGTGGACTTGATAAGTCTTTTCGATAGCAAAAGTAGGAGGCGAGGCGATACTAGGAAGTTTCCTTCTAGTGGGCGAGGACCACATGCAGAGAGGAAAGACTTCGACTAGGTGTGTCTCTTCCTTCGACCGATTAAAACAAATCGAGTACACCAAAGGTGGTCGAACAAATGTAAGAAAGTGCACTCTACTTAGAATATTTTTGAATTGGTGAAAAAATAAACTAAGATTTGAAAGAGTTGGCTTTGAGAACATTTCGATTGGATAGAACTGAGCTCTTTGTATTGGCGACAAAAAATGAGTAGCAGTCGATGCTAGGAAATTCCTTCTAGTGGGCGAGAACCACATGCGAGAGAGAAGTTTCAACTAGATGATGTTACTAAGCTTTTAGACCGGTGTAAAGAAAAAGCGAGTTTTATTTTTGTATCATAGTCGAAATATTAAAAAGCTTTACTCAAAAAATAAGGCAAGAGAGGTAGAAGGAACACGGACTTTTATTGCACGAGAAATCGATCACACATAGAATTTGCGTAACTGGTCGATGTTCCAAGAGTTTGAGAGAACCTGTCCATCTTCCATTGCTAGTCGTACTGACCCTGGACGAGTTACTTCGACCATCGTGTAAGGACCTTCCCATTTGGGGAAAGTTTATTCGATTAGACTTGGATTGGCGAGCCTCAATACCAAGTCACCTCTGACAAAGGCTGCGAGGTTGGACCTTCGATCATAGTATCTGCTTGAGGCTTGTTGGTAGGCGCGAGCAATTAAGGCTAGGTTTCTCCTCTCTTCAAGTAGGTTAATGTCATCCGCTCGAAGTTGTTCTGATGCGAGTTGTTGAAGGTTTCAACTCGTGTCGACCGCAATTTTAGCTCGGAGGAAGCATGGCCGACTCGAACACTAGAAAAATGGTGTTTCTCCTGTTGCTCATTGGTGGTTGTCTGAGCGCCCATAATATGGAAGATAATTCTTGTACCCAAGCCCCGGCGCTTAACAAGGCGATCGAAGACTCGAGTTTTAATTCCTCGCATTATTTGGCGTTTGCACGTTCAACCGCCCCATTACTTTGGGGATGTGCAGCGAAGCATAGCATAACTTGGTACCCAACTCGTCGCAAAATTCACGAAATTTTGCACTTGCGAGTGTTTACCATTATGCGTAATTATCAGACTTGGTACTCCAAATCGACTAATTACGCTTCTCATCATGAACCTTTTCTTTGCTTAGGTTGTTATCGATTCTGAGTTCACTTGATCCATTTGTGAGCGTGTCAATAGCCACAAAAGGAATTGAAACCTCCTGGAGCTTTGGGAAGCGGTCCTAGGATATCAAGCCCCAGTGCAAAAGGCCAAGAAAGAGGTATTGTTTGTAATGCTTGAAATTTGGTTGGTGTATCATCTACCATGGAATTGTACTGGACACACTTTTAACCACCTCCTTAGCATCGTCTGGTACGTAGGCGATAAAAACCTTGTCGAAAGGCTTTACCAACCAATGTTACAGAGGAAGCATGTGTCCCACAGATGCCACTTGTGTATATCGTGAAGGAGTGTTATTCCTTCGTTTTGCGGAATGCATCGCATGAGTATCCCTTGGGTTCCTCGTTTATAGAGGACTCCTTCAACCAAAGTATACATTTTGGCTTTTCGGGATAATCGATCGCCTCAAGATCATCTTGGTCTGGAACCCTTGCAAAGATACTCGTAGATGGGAGTCATCCGGTATCCTCGTAATCTAATGAGGCCATCTCAAGAGGAGGTGTCTCGGTTCTTCGACCGAGAGCGGTTTTGGAGTTGCTCCAAGAAAACTCCTTTTGGTATTATGGATCGGGAAGAAGCCATCCGAGCAAGTTGGTGCGAGAAATTATCCTTCGAGGATAAATTGTACCTCGAAACCTAAAAATGTTTTCTAGCTTACGTTACTCGATAAGTCTGAGCCATTGTTGAGTTAGAGCACCGGTACTCTTTCCCAATTTGATTCACGACTAGTTGAGAGTCTCCTCTCACGAGTAGTCGACGAATCGAGAGTGCTTTCGCTGGCTCGTATGCCGGCTAGCAAACCTTGTGATACGCCACATTGTTAGTGGCACGAAAGTTTAATTGTATGGCATACTTTAAGGTTTCTCCGTAGGAGATACGGGACCACCCGACCCAGAGCCACTTAAAGTAAGTGACCGTCAAAGTACATCATCCAGTGGTCGTGGGAATCGTCTTTGGGGATCCGGCTAGTTCGAGATTTGTCCATTCGGCGACAAAGTCACGCCAAGATCAGGATTTTATGGCCGTTCGGGACACGAAATGGAGTCGAACTCCCAAGTTCGGTGACCATTTTGCCATGCGTCCATTGTTTCCTTATTATGGAGGATTGCTCCCAAAGGAAACTCGAGACAACAAACTATTTTGTGCTTTGAAAATAATGCATGATTTCCTCGAAGACATGAGGAGGGCATATAGAAGTTTTGAACACGAGGTAACGCTCCTTAGGCCGTGTAAAACTTGGCGTAATAAACCGGTCGTTATGCGTTTTCACGTTCTACGACCGATCTGCGCTTCTTTGCACGTGGCGTGGCGGCTAGGTAAATTAAGGCGTCTCTTACGGCTTTGGAGAAACGAGCAGAGCACTCGAAAGATACCTCTTGACATCCTCAAAGGCAATGTTTGCCTCGTTCGACCACTCAAAACCTTCATGTCTCTGAGAAGTTTAAAGAAAGGTAGTCCTTTTTCTCCTAGTCGTGCGATGAAGCGACTTAAAGCCGCCATGCACCCAAAGTGAGTTTGGACTTCCTTTTTTGTGTTTGGAGGTCGCATCCGGAGGATGGCCTTTATTTTTCGAGTTTGCTTGATTCCTCGTTCGGATACTAGGAATCAAGCAATTTTCTGAAGAAATTCCAAACACACACTTCTCTGGATTAAGTTTTAAATGGTGCTTTACGAGGTTGTCGAATGTTTCTTGTAGGTCGATGATATGATTAAGTCTCTTAATGCTTTTTACGACTAGGTCATCAACATAGGCTTCCAAATTCGGCCTAATTGAGATGAAAAAATCGATTGCATTAAGCGTTGAAAAGAAGCAGGCATTCTTTAGACCAAATGGCATTTTGATATAACAAAGGTACCAAATGGAGTAATGAATGCGGTCTTCTCTTCATCGTTTAGACACATATTGATCTGGTGATATCGAATATGCATCTAAAAACTTAATATTTCACAACCCGCGATAGAATCAACGGTGATCAATACGAGGTAAAGGAAATCATCTTTTGGACAAGCTTTATTAAGATCGATAAAGTCTCACGACATCGCCATTTGCCGTTTGACTTTTGACCATTACGAGGTTAGCCAACCACTCTGGGTGATTGACTTCTCTTATAAAGCACGCCTTAAGTAGCTTATCAATTACGATTTAATAGCATCTCGTCGATCGAGGCAAATCTCGTAATTTTTGTTTCTGGGTACTTTATCGGTAGTAAAGCTAGCACATGCTCGATCACCTCCACAGGGACTCGGGCATGTCGGATGCTTGCCACGCGAAGACATCTGCGTTAGCTCGGAGGAAGGTAATGAGGCGTCTTCCTATTTGGGATCGGAAGTCTCCCAATGCGAGCAGTCTTGAGGGTTTCTGCGTCGGAGGAACCTCTTTGACTTGGTCGTTCGGCTTTAGTGTGACTTTGAGGCCCGACTTGCTAGTCGAAGGTGACTTTCATCTCGAGTTGGTATTTGACCAACCATCTCGAGGATCGGCGATCGCAGACTATCGCCATCTTTTGTCACATTGAATTGTGATCACCCTTTGGGACTGGCATCTTAAGACATTGATACCCATAATGAGTAGCCATTAAGAATTTTGCCAAAGTTGGTCGTCCGAGTATGGCGTTATATCTGCGTGTCGAAATCGACCACATCAAAGGAGACTTTCTCGATCTGAAATTACTTGGTGAGCCAAATGTTAAAGGAAGAGAAACTTGGCCAATGGGTTTGGTTGAAGACCGATGCGATTCCATGAAAGGAATATCGTCAAGCCTTACCTGTCTGGGTACTTGCATCTCGTCCGGGGCTTTAGTAAATAATATGTTTAAGAACTACCACCATCAACTAACACTCGATTGACCCGACGGTTGTTGATGGTGGGTTCACCACAAATCGAAATCGACTGATCGACTCATAGTGATCGGGCGATCGTCCTTCTCAAAAGAGATGGTAACCGACCACTTCTGAATTTATTGACAAGAGGAGTATGTATGGAATTTACCTCTCGTCCGTGACTTTAAGTTGTCGTTTGGAGTCGTATCTTAGATGATCCTCCATAGATATGCTCAGCGGTATGGTGCGGATCTTGGAATGGCATCTCCTCATCATCGGCGACTTTTGACCACTCGTATGTCCTACACCTTTCGAGTAGGGGCGGTGCTTCTTGTTGTAGTAATCCTCGAGCTTTCTTTGGAAAACTTCGGCGATTCTTGAGGTCATGTCCTTCCTTTTATGAAAAGGACACCACCTTGGTTTGTCGTTCCTTGATCGGCGCTTACCTTTGCCTTGATCGGGGTTCGACTTGATGGTTTAGGGCTCTCTATCTTTCACGGCCAAGACCTCCTTGAAACCACTAGTTTGTGGTTTTGACTTTTATTTTCTTCTTGGACTTTTTGCTTTTTGTCCTTACCAACCTCACCGGCTCTCTAAGGCGTGTGTTTCTCGATCGATAGTGTTATTCCACTCGGCGCCTCGAAGCGATTGCATATCGATCGGCCATCTCAAAGAGCTCGACAGCGGTGTTGGGAGGATTTAAAGCAATATCCTCTGTTATTCTTCTACTACGGACTCCTTGCTTAAAAGCCACGATCACGGAGAGTCGAAATTTCGGAATTGAGTTCTGAACGACTAAAGCGTTTGATGAATTGGCGCAAAGTCTCGTTGTTGTTCTGTTTGATCCGGTGCAAGTCGTCTTCCTTTCCAGGGCGGTTGTATGTGCCTTGGAAATTTGCCTGTAGAAGATCACAGAGGTGTTGCCAAGAGTAGATCGACTCGAGTGGTTGGTTTAATAACCATGATCGGCGGATCCTTCGAGCACGATTGGAAGGTAATTCGCCATTCGTGCTCTCCTCCTCCTATTTGCTTTCGGACGGTATTGTATAGATCTGAAGAAACTTCGATGGGATTTTGAGATCCATCAAATTTCTCCATGTTCACCGGTCGAAAATGAGGTGGCGTGAATCGCTCGAAGGTCGGCGAAAATGCGGCATCCGGTAATTACTTCTTAGCGCCTTCTTTGTAGGAAAGAAGGGTTAATGTCGCGGTGATCGTATCTGACGATACCGACAGCAGTGACTGTTACATTGTAGGTCTCGATTCTTGAGGAATACTCCTCGTAATCCACCCGTTGTGAATTTCTTTGCCGGAGTAGTGATTGATCACCTCCTCGGAGGGCTACTTGATCATCAGCCGATCGAAAAGTATTTCTCCGAATAGGAGATCGATGTGACTTATGACCGTGTCGATTCCTACGCAGAGAAATATTCGATTGGCTGGTAGCTGAAGAAGTCGCATTGCTACGACTACGAATGTTGTTGGCGAGGTACTTCGATCTTGTCATCACGATTCGAAGCCTTTGCGCAATCTCCTCAGCAAAGAGATCGTATCCTGGCGTTCGAGCAAGCTCTTGATTGGGATTCTCAAGCAAGTCGTTGATGTCCTGGAGTTCTTGTACCTCCTGGGTGATATTGAATCGCCCAGAGCGAGTTCTTACGGGCGCAATTTTCTTTCTTCGGATGGCCTCAAAATCCTCCCCGTCAGATCTTTGAGGCCTTCTCAGTGGAGTGCGAGAATGTCGAGGATTTCTCTCGCGTTCATCAGAGTGTTGGTTCTCTCTGTCGCCGGTGGTTCCCTTGCCATTACTACGAGGAGGCGCGGTCGTGATCTTGAGGAGGTTCTCATTTCGACCTCCATGAGGTTGACTCGATTTAAGGGAAGGGCGAAGACCTCCGTTGATGATTCTCACTTGCGCTTGAGGCCTCCCGGCTTGAGAGTGCTCGAGAGACACCATCTGGCGACTTGGAGTAATCCCCTCGGTGGGGAACTCCGGGTTATAAGCATCTCCGTCATAAATGAGATCTGCGGAGAGCGGTTGTATTTGTAGGAAAAGCATGCTTGATCCCACTATCTCAGGAGTTACTCGAGAGATAGGATCACAAGATCTTTGGTGGAGTCTGGAATGGTGGCTTCGGGACTTGTCTCACTGTGTCGGACCGCCTTAAGGGAACTTGGACACTTAGAGGAAAAACTCTCATTGTGTCGTGAGTCCTCCTGGTGCGGTTACGGTCGGATTGACCCTTGTCCTTGGAGGAATTGGCTCCTCTGTTGGGCGTATCGTTGTGGGGATAAGGATCCTCCTCAACTCCATTGATGGGATGGTTTCACGGAGAATAATCTCGGAGGAACATCACCATCGTGGATGCATCACTCGGCTCGTGGTCGAAAGCCGGCATCCATGTCGGCGTCTGCGTGTCTGCCAAGTCGAACCAGTTCTCCTCGTTCCATCCTCCTGCCATGCTTGCATGAGATTGGAAAAAAAGAGTATGTTGACAAGAGATTACCGAAGATCCCGCGGTGGGCGCCAGCGCCGGTGTATTAGAACCGATCTTACGTAAAGATTATTTGATTGGGGGTCTCCTAAGGATGAGATGACCTTGAGTGGATTGACACGGGATGTTTAGGCGAGTTGGGCCTTCTCGGAGAGAATAATAACCCTAATCTGTGTGTTTGGTATTCTTGATGATCGATAAGGACTAAGACTATTACAGAATAGTGCTTGTGTTTCTACTTGATCGGCTCTTATTTTCTGTCGTTCTTGTCCGCCTCCCTATCTCTACGATTGATGCCCTTATATAGTCGTGAAGATGTAGCCGTTTAGTCCTACGGAAGATCGCCTAATTAATGTAATGTAGGCGCATGATGGTAGTAATTACGGCGCCTTGACTTCTTCACGCCGTCTGCAATTATCTTCCGAGATAATGGGGTATTTACACACCATTAATACGCGGAATAATAGTGCGTGTAGACCGTTCGGATTCCTTAATCAATTGGACCTACCCGTCTGTAGGTTTGATTATAATGTGGTCGTAGTTTTCCTGATCGTAGAAGGACTTACGATCAGGTAGCAGTCGTAGAAGAACTTACGACTATGTAGTGGTCGTAGAAGGACTTACGATCAGGTGCGATCGTAGAATAACTTACGACTATGTAATGGTCGTAGAAGGACTTACGACCATGATGTAGTCGTAGAAGAACTTACGACTATGGGGGTGATTGTAGAAGAACTTACAATCAAAGGTTAGGCCTCTCCCTTATAGAAATAAGGGGTACTTCTGGGGACTATGTGACATCATATTTACCCATAATAAGAATTACAGATAAAAGATAAAATGAGGATTATTAGATCCTCGTCAAAGCTCTAATACGATCGGCTGTTTACCAACAAGCCATGCGAAGGTAACACACTCGTAAGGTGCAACCTCTCAGCCTAGCTGTAGGTGATCTGGTTCTTACAAAAATTCAGAGCCAGGCTAATCGCAACAAACTTTCTCCTAAATGGGAAGGTCCATACACTGTGGTCGAAGTCACCAGACCTAATTCGGTACAACTAGCTATGTCAGACGGGCGTGTTTTGTCAAACTCACCAGACCTAATTCGGTACGACCAGTTCTCTAGTGGATATTTTCAGGAATTCTGCAAAGATCTAGGTATCAATATACATTTCGCTTCTGTCGCCCAAACGTAGAGCAACAGAGCAGTCAAAAACGCCAATGGGATCATAATGCAATGGGTGAAATGCCGAGTGTTCGACTAGTTAACACAATGGTCAGGAATTTGGGTTCAAGAACTTTCTACTCTATTATGGGTCGTTCGAACCACGACCATGCGTGCGACAGGTGAAACACCATTTTTTCTCGTTTACAGTGCTGAAGCCATGCTTCCTCTAGAACTAAAAATAGCTTCTGTTTGAACTGATTATTACAACGAGAACGATCAAGAAGAACGACGACTCGACGATATCAATGTTCTTGAGGAACGACAAAACCAAGCACTAATACGATCAGCTGTTTACCAACAAGCCATGCGAAGGTAACACAGTCGTAAGGTGCATCCTCTCAGCCTAGCTGTAGGTGATCCGGTTCTTACAAAAATTCAGAGCTAGGCTAATCGCAACAAACTTTCTACCAAATGGGAAGGTCCATACACTATGGTCGAAGTCACCAGACCTAATTTGGTACGACTAGCTATGTCAGACGGGTGTGTTTTGTCAAACTCCTGGAATATTGATCAATCGTGTAAGTTCTTTGTAAAATTGTATTTTAACATTCTGTCAAATTTTAATAAAAATTTATCATTTCTTTATTTTCTTCGATGAGTGATATTATTTATATGTTTGTACCCATACTCTGGTTGCCTACTATTGTTGTTTACACTGGTCGAGAAGACCAACTTCTCTCATATATCCTTTAAAAGGATCTCTGTTACTCTTTGGCTCAAACATCTGAGTTAAATGCCACAAGGGTCCTAGTCGTGACCATTACATCAATGGTTCTCACGTGCGACCACACTCTTTTCTTAAAGAAACATACGAGTTAGAATGAGCATAACACAAACAACTATATATAGTAATTTACATGCTTAAGATTTTGGAGACTACATTTCTTCACTTCAATATTCTGTTCTACTCTTATTTGGCTACTAGTCGATACATGGAAAGCCTCCTAGTCGAAGTCTCTCCTCTCCGCACATGATCCTGCTAAGGAGCTTTCTAGCGACCGTTTTCCTATGATCTTCGCTGCCAGTCAAACTTGAGCATGAGCACGTTTCGTAGGGTGTTTCTTATGTCTTCAGTTCTTGCTAATCGTTACGACCAGTTTGGATACTACATATAAATAAAACTACTTATCGTTTATTGCATATATACTTGCATATTTTCTCTCTCATCAAGACAAGTCTTATCTTCCGACCATATAATCTATTATTTGATATTTCGATTATGGAAAACAGATCTACAACTAGTTGAAGTCACACACTGGTTCCGACCACAGTTGATTTCCTATTATTAATATGATCAATTTTTATCATATAATCAGCACATACTATCAACAGTGGTTGTGACTTTTACTCTTATTCTTGGTTTACTGCTTCTTTAATAAAGATCTTCTACTGTACAAGCAGTTTAGAGCTAGGAAATATGTGAGTACTTCATAAGTCAAAAGAATAAATAAAAGACTTTATTGATGAAATAAAGGTGAGTTTTTGCATTCATACTTCCTATATTATAATAACATGCTCCCTAGGATCACCAGACTGATCGCTGCGTGTCAAAGATCTGACCTCCATTTCTTTTGCAACATTATTTCTGAGAGGTGTCATTTCCTCAAAAAGTTTGGTTGCATCGTCTCCCGAGCAGTTGAAGTCTTCTTCAACAGCTTGGAGATTTATGGTGGGGTCAGAGGCCTTCAGCTTTGGCAAAGCAAAACTGACTCTATTTTTGACAGCTTCAAATAAAGTCTGTGCATGGTTTTGCCGAGTAGTTTTGAGTAAGCTTCTGAGATCTTCGAGTTGTTGGCCAATGAAGTTGATCTTCTCCATGGGATCTCCTGAGCTGGGCAGCTGCGTTCCCGATCCCATATCGAAGAGCATCTTGTTGAAGGCCTTGACCTCTTCAGGATTATGCCCAAAGGCTGCCTCCTTACTGCGTTCAAACTCAAGAGCTTTTTCTGTTCTCTTCAATGCTTGAGTTTGCTCTGCACGAGTTGGCCAAACAATAAATACATACAATTAAAGATAGTACACTAGTCGAGTCTACGACCGGCTACCTTCAACTTTCTTCTCGATAGTTTCAAGAACTTCCTTGTGTCTGGTCGTCAGATATTTGATCGACCGGTCCTTGATTTGGTATTCCTCTTTAAGCTTGGCTATTATGGTATCTTTTGCTATAAACTCTTTTTTAAAACTTCTCTGAATCTATCAAGTATGATAAAGAGAGAAGTTAATCAACAGAAAAGGAACCAGATGGTAAAGAAGGAGAGGAGAAGGTATGAAAAAGTACTTACTTTCTAATTCAAGTTCTTTTATTCCAAGACTTTTATTAGCTGGGTCAGTCCTCCAACCACAGCGAAGTTTTCCACCAAATGCTACAAAAATAGCAATCTCCTTTAAGTTTTTAATAAAGTTTAAAGGGAAAGGCTATTAAAAGTGTCATGAAAGCTTACATGTATTATCATGTTATTATATTCGAAAAAAATGTAGTCGGGACTCATTTTTTATTGATGATCCGATATTTTTCCCTAAGCCTCAACCGGTTCCTTATTGACAAAGACTCGAAACTCGAAGTTGACAAGGGAAACTAACAGGAAGAGGTCGGAACCTGCTGAGATTCCTCGAAACCACCACCTCCATAGGTGGGATTGGAGCCGCCACGGGATCCTAAATAGGCATTGGCTTTGTCACCTGCTCAGGGGCTGGCTCGACCTCTTTCTCCTCAAGAGCCTTCTCTTGAGGGATTCTCTGCTCAAAACGATCGAACACTAAAGTATCTATAAAGAAATAAGAAAAGAATCTCATGACTCTAGAAACACTAGAGATAAGTATTTACATATGTTTCCTTTTCATGTATATATACTTGGTTGTTTTCTAGGTCGAGAAGATATATTCTCGACCAGCTCGACTAGCTGGTCGAGAATAAGATCCTCACCATAGAGTCGAATGGTGTGGTCCTGTTGACCGTCAGAATGGTTGCTTCAGTAACAACTGATAGGTCGTAAGCGACCACTTTGGAGTCCACGACAACCACCTAATGAACAATCAAAGTTAGTTAGGTGATGAAAATTCTTCATCAAGTATATACATTTATGTTCGGTTACCTACCTCTGTAAGATCACCATCTCGGGTGGTCGTAGGAGCAGTCGGAGTGTCGGTTGGATCACAACTCTCAGTGGCCTCATTGATCCTCAAGCTAAAATCGAAAAACACATAAATGATGAAATGTGGTTGATTTCTTTACCTTAAACCTTTCGACTCTCTCTTTTGCAGAAACAACCGCTAAAATCGCCTTGTCATCAAGCTCCCGATCGCAGATCATTTTGATCCGGTTTCTAATCTCATCAGGAGAAAAGGTTGTAAAATAAAAAAGAGACTTTAGAGTTACAAAAATGATCAGCCAAGATAAACAAACCGGTCAGAATCTTTTAAGACTTACCATCCTTGCAATCTTTGGTCGCATCGTCATGACCAATATACCATAGCATTGAATGTGCTCGGGACTTCAGAGGGCTAATCCGGCGCATGAAGAAATCTCTTACTATGTGCCAGGAGGTTAAACTCCTCTTACCAAGGTGTTGGATGGTTTCAAGCCATCTCCCCACATTTCCCTCTTTCTTCACGGAGGAGAGTCATTTTGGATTATCGACCGCCTTCTTACAAGTATAGTAAAGACTGTCTTTTTGAGTGACCGTCAAGTAGAACCAGTTGTTTTTCCATGACAACCACGAAGACTTTGAGTATATACGGATGTACTCATCAGCTTTTCCTTCGTGGAGGCGCAAGGGGCACTCCCGGATGTCCCCATCGTCTTCCCCGACTTCTCCATCGTGTAGAAGTACTTGAAGAGCTCCAGATATGCGAAAATCTCTAAGTATACTTCACAGATGTAGATGAAGACACTGAGATTTGCAATAGCATTGGAGGCAAGGTTCACCAATTCGATTCTATAGTGCTCCAAGATCTTGGGGAGGAATGAATGAACCGGGAACCTGAATCCGCATTCGATATATGCGAGGAAAACATGGATTTCCCCATCTTCGTTGCTTGGAGAGTGCTCTCCGACCGTTGATCTCCAAGAAATCATAATCTTGTCCAGAAGCATCCCAATCTTCTCCGAGGCTTCAAGCTTCTTCTCGCTCAGAACAAAAACCGACTAGTTGGTGATCGAGTCCGACATGGTTGGGTACTGGATGAAAGAAAGAAAGGAGGTCGTAGAAGGTTGTAGGCAAAAGGAGGTCGGAGGAGATCCTTCTCTCAGAAGATGAAAAGGGAAAGCAGAATGCATAAAAACCCTAAAGCTCTGCACCGAAGGAATTTTATAGCCACAGTTTCTTAACTGCAATGAGGAATTACCCAAAAGTCCAGACGAGAAAAAAAACTCTTCGGTTCTCGAGACAATTTCTCAACTTTAAAGTGAATACAGATCACATCGTATGTCACAACATTAAATGAGGGTCTGCCCGATACGACTTCATCGGAAAAAAGTATTCACGCATCCAATTCCTTTAAAGTTCGGGGGCTAGCTGACGAGGATTAAAATCTCTATGTATTACTTTAATATACAATTAACAGACCATATATCTTCGTGGTCGTAACCCCTAAGGCTAACGACCCGTGGTCGTAAGAGTCGTAACCCCTAATGCTAACAACCTTTGTGGTCGTAAGGATTCTAGATGTTACTTATAGGTACTCTGGTCAGACGAGATCCTGTACCTAGTCCCCGACCAGATGACTGCTTGTACAAGTATTGAACTGACATCTGGATTTTGCTCTAGCATATTCCTCCCCGTGTGATGAATAGAGCATATGCTATATTGGCTCAATACCACGTGATGTTTCATGATCCTAAGACACTAACAACAAACTGTCATACGGTTTAGTATCTCACAAACATCAACCGTTGGACGGTTGATACTTCATCAATTGTTGTCTCACTCCGACCAGTCGCGACACTTCCAATATACGCCTCTTCCAGGATTAACTGTCACCACTTCATCAACTACTTAGGAAGAACATGGACGACAGAAGGCAATCCAATTCGGAAGATCAAGAGATGATTGAATTTCATCTGAAATATTAGCATAGCAAATACTACACTTAGTGTAATTAGGATTAGTCCATTGACTTGTCAAGAGCACCCCTATAAAGGATCCAGTTTATAGCAATAAAGAGCAACCACATCCTCTCCTAAGAACTATTTATCATTTTTCTCTGTTTTATTTTGTAAGATCGGTGACTCAATCGTCAAAAATTGTGATAACGACATGTACAATTAACAAACTTACAAAATGCAACTACTAATGCATACTACTACAGTACTGTGTTCAAAACTTCAGAATGTTATGCCTCTGCATTTTTTATTCATTCCTTGTAAATCTTCTGATCTACATAACTATTTAAGTAAGATAAAAACACTTGAAGCACTAGTATCACAAGATTCTAAAGAATAACTCAGTTCTAAAAATGAAAGTTTGTGCGCCAACACGATGACTAAATTTCAAAACAGTGTCGTGTCATATTTTACCACACCTGAAATTTTACTACACAAGAAGAAAAAAATGAAAAAAGTACATTTTACAATCCCAAACTCTTTGAAAAGTTCAAAAATCAACCATAAACTACAAAATCGGACATCCTACACCCTCAATTATCAAAACCATTCATTTTACAAACACCCCCCCAACCCAAACTGGATTGGTTTTGTCTGACGTGGTGCCTACGTGTCAATAATTTTGACGCATAAGCTTGTTTTCAATGACATTGATGCCACTTAGCAAATAAAACTAAAAAATATTTAAATAGTCCACATATCATCCTCTCAATACTTTTTTTCTTCCTCCCATTCTCACTCATCTCTCTCCTCCCTTTCTCATCTCTCCCCATGCTGTCCCCCTCCTCGTGCCTCTCCTCTCTTCTCCCCTCGGCCACCTGCATCCCTCCTTGGCTCCGGTCTCGACCTTGGCCTCCCCCCTCTGCCTCCCCATCTCCATCTCCCCGCCCTCTCTGTCTCCTCGCCCCTGCCTCTAGCCTCCGGCTCCACCTCCGCGTCCGGCCTCTGGATTCGCCTCCTCGAGCCGCCCCGCCTATGAGCTACGCCACAGCAGTCATTAGCCACCGCGAGCTCCACCACCTCCCAAATATGGTGTCGCCGCCGGTTGCGAGCTCCACCGTCATCGTCGTTCATGTAGAGAGAGGAGAGAGAAGATGAGGAAGGGGAGGGATATCACATAGCATGACATGTGGCCCCACCTCTGCCTTAGGGATGGCATGTGGGCTCTATCAACCCTTTTGTATTTTTTCTGATTCACATGGATGATTAGGAGGTGATTCAAATGTTATATCATGAAAACCGAAACACGTTGATGCCATGTTAAGTGAACGGTTTTGAGAGTTGAAGGTGTCCAATGTTCAGTTTTGTAATTTACAATTGATTTTCGAACTTTCAAAAGTTCGTGTGAAATGGACTTAGAAAAATGCGGAGGCGACTTCGTGACTACGGAGTGGACTGTACGTAGATAAGGTCATATGTGCTGTAGATTTGTCATGTGTTGTGCAGGTTTTGAAAGCGATGCAGACACGCAATGAGTGCTTGGTGTCCAGTTCAGGCTGCAAAGGTCAGTCACCGCGCGCAGCCCAGACCAACTCATTTATTTACACTGTGTAAAATGAACGGCAAGCGCCAAGTGAGTGTGAGTGTGAGTGAGCGAGTGGTCGGTCCCTTCACCGCACAGCGGGACACTGCCACGCTTTGAGAACCTCTCTTCCCAATGTCTGAGCTACTGCGCCGCGTGGGGAAGTGAGACGCAGCAGCAATTGATTGCGCACAGGTACCTTCCGGCTCTTCTTCGTCGTCAGCGCCGCGTGGGGAAGTGAGACTCAGCAGCAATTGATTGCGCACAGGTCACCTTCCGGCTCTTCTTCGTCGTCTGTGTGGCTTTCCTAGAACTTCTTCGGAACCGAAAAAAACCCAGACTGGACATTACGGCTGCTACATATATGGGTTAATTTACATATTTTGTGTTTCTTCATAACAGTTCGATTCCTAAGTAAATGCAGTTTTTTTTTTCATGCCTTCTTTGAATTGCAAAGGGAGTAGAGACCACAATCCACTGATACTGCATTCGCCACACGATCACTTCACTTCTATCGATCATGCTAGTGCGCAGGCATAGCAAAAATCCTCTAGCCCATTGTGCGTGTTCTCCTCAACCACTAGTCCGGAAATCCGGAAGGCGAAAAGTCTCAATAACAAAGCAGCAAAGCAGTCATCAAATAAGAGGCCCGGGCATATATGCAATTATTTTTCCTTTTCTTCTTGTTATCTCTCTCTCTCTCTCTCTCTGTTATCCCTTCTTGTGCCTTTTTCTTTTTTGTATGTGATTTACCACTCTCTTTAATGCAATAACGGTACTCTCTTTAATGCAATAACGGTATTCTTGCCGTTTCCTCAAAAAAGCAGCAAAGCAGTTAAAGACGTATAAGTGTTCACTCCAACTCTAGCACCGTTACAAACTTCAATGCCAAAGTTGATCAAAACATGCAGAAAAGGACCTTGGCTGTTGGCAGATACGCAACGGAGCCGCTATCGCAAAACTACTCCAAGCTTGCAAGAAGCAGTAAAACATGCAGGAAAGGAACGCGTACCCAAGAAGTCGATGCCGTTGTAGCCATTGCTGAAGCGGCCGGTGGGCCGCGACGTGGGGAAGTCAATGCCGTTGTGCGGGAAGTTGGCCCGCGGCACGGCGCCGCTCGGCAGGTAGTTGTTGTTGCCGACGTCGGCCGTGGAGTCGCCGAACACGTACATCGCCGGTACCTTGGCTGCCGCTGACGCCTCCACCGCCGCGCAAATGGCCACGAGAACAAGTAGCACCGGCACTATCTGCGCTGGCATGGCCGTGGCCATGGCCGGATGACGGTGATGGCTGCGATACGCGCTAGCTGCTCGGCGTGGTGGAGCAAATTGGGTGGGGCTGGCTATCTTTAGCTTTGGGAAAGAGACGAGACCGGGAGTGACAGTGGCATTGGGCACTTTAAAGGAGATGGCAAGGTATAGTGGCTCGCTTTAAGACCGGTAGGGCGTTGCACGGCACTACGACTAGTAGTAGTAGCACGGCAAAGTTGGCTTTGGTAAAGTGAGACGTGACCTGGCCTTGCGCGAGTGCCTCCTGGCCCTGGGTCCGTGGGCACCTTAATCTTAGAGTGCGTTTGGTTGGGTGAATCAGAGTAAATGGGATGAGATAGTACAGGATGGATGGAATGATTCTGGATGAGATGGTATAAATATGATGTTTAATTGGTGGGATATGATAATACAGAATTTTGTTTGGTTGCTTAGATAAGATGGTCCTGAATGGTTCAAGATGGTGTTTAGTTTGAAATTTTAAGAAAATTATATAAAGATTTAATAAAATATTTTTAATTTTAATTGAAGTTTATTTTATTCGTTTAAAATATTTGGATTCTACACAAAACAAAAACAACATCGAGAAAAACATAAAAATTCAAAATGCTAAAAAATACATAAATTTTCTACAGCAGCTAGATGATGATTTTAGATGAATTTAAGGGAAAGAATTATTCCATTTAGAGTTAGCAAGTGAGAGTTGTTGTAGTTAGCAAAACGCTGAACCGCGTGATTCGACCTTTTTTGTCGAATGAAATGGTACCGAATAAAAGTAGAATACTACCATCACATCTCGTACCGTTTGGTTTCATTCATCCAACCAAACGCGGAGATGAGCTCGTATCCTGAACGGAACCATCCCGTTCAGCCTCATACCACTAACCAAACGCACCCTTAAGATGCAGTGTCAAAGACGTCAAGAGTAACCGGGGACGGGAGGAGTCGAGGATCTTCTACATGTACTTGTAAATCTTTCGTGTTCTGTACTTGGGGAAGTCAGAGATGAAGAACAGAAGAGAGGTTGTGAGGGCTACCAATGTCTTGTATCTCTCGATCTGTACGTGGAAAGGCAGATCTCTCGACGTACTTCTCTCCAGTTAACTTCATCAATTTTATGCCATGGTGTTATATTCTCTGCCAAATGCTGTGGTGGTCCTATAGGTGAATCATACCAGCATGAAGTTCCAAAAGAAAATAGCGAAGCTACTTTTGTCAGAAAATCCCCAAACCTAGGATGAGGGAACTTGGCTTAATTGGAATTTGATTACTTCGATAAACCCCGTTGTCCATAGGAATGTATTCTACCTACCATTGATACATTTGTACATGCATTAACGTCAACACGTTTGCAAGCCTCGAAGGATAGAAAAGGGAAGCAGGAATCCAATGGTACAGCGGTTAATTGCTTTTGATGTGTGCATTTGATAATGCTCTAGTGGGATGAACCAACAGCCTTCAAGCTGGACACCCAAGATTGGAATTTTTTTTAAAATAATATTTTTTTAAAAAAAATTACAAAAATAAATAATCGGCCTAAAAAATAGCAAAAATAGGTTCCTGTCGCCAGTTGAATTAACGACAGACTTCTGTCGTCAGTTGAACTGGTGACAACTAAACAGGAGGAGGGAAAGGAGCGGAGTAGAGGGGAGGGAAGAAGCTAGCGAGGCGCTGCCCGTCCGGTTGCCCACATGTGAGGTAATTGTTTGAACCGAATGGATTACATAGTTTTGGATGTATGGTTGCGTAGTGAAGTATGTTGTACACAATTCTTTTCGGTGGCTGGTCTTGTTTTAGATATGTGGTTAATCGTGAAAATATTCTTAATGGTGCAGTGCGTCAATTATGTCAGACGTCACCAATTTTAAAATTTACTACGGTCCGGGGACTATTCTGTAGGGTCATGAGAAGATTGACCTACGTTATTTCCAATCGACGACCGTGCTCCTGCCAAGAGCAGAGGGGCGTACATGGGGCGTTGTGATGCGGTAGTTGTTTCACACATTCCAAGTGGACCGTGATGTGTATGATCTGATATTGAATTGCCTTGCCCCTCGTGTAGCACAACCTACATATTTGGAGTTAGTGCACCTGAAGGGGACAAAGTCATGACAATCATATCCACGCATGGCGAGGGAGGCATTTTGTCCTTCTGGCCGAGGCATATGTCAAGCACATTGTTGCATTCGCGACTGAACAAGAAGAGGTGGTGATGTTGAAGAAGAAGTCTGTGACTCCAGCCACAGCGCGGCGCACACAATGCCCGAAGCTCCAAGTGTTGCTGATGCTGTCGACGAAGACCTTAGAGAAATATCTCCTTCAGCAGGCAGCCCAGTGGGCTTGCTGACGAGGGTGAGGAGCTGGAAGCCATAGTGCAAATGATAGACCAGGAATCTCAGGACTACAATGTATTGTCAGAAGATGAAGGATCCAACGACGAGGATGATGTGGACTAGCCGGCGGTTCCTTCCGAGTGGAACACATACCAGTTCGACAACCTCGTCGTCGGTGAAGGCTCCCGTGTGCTGTGGGAGTATGACCAGAGCGAGGTCAAGCAAGGAGCTGTATACAAATGTAAGGAGGCCGTGCAGGAGGCGGTCAAATATTGGGCATTGTCAGTGCAGCGCATATTCACAGTCGTCAAGTCTATCGACGTTGTCGCCATGGGACCCCGGGAACATGACCCACCCAAACATCCACAACATGTAGGCCTCGAAGTGTCTCCTCACCGTCTCGTCGGGTGCGTCCTTCGCCATACGCTCAGGCTGCAAGAAGACATATATATGTCATCAAGGTTCACAAATGAATTGATGCGAGAGAACAATAGTTACAAAGACTTGCGTAGAACTGGCATATCCACCTCAACGTCAGCCCGTGCGGGCTACTGAACTCGTGGTAGTCGCTGCCCAGCGGCAGCCCATCTTGGAACCTCATCAGGAACTCCGTGCGCCACGTGGGCGAGATCCCATATGCTGCAATGGGGAAGCCTACGTAGGGCTACCAGTTCAGGAAGCTCACGTCGTGCAGTGTCAACGTCATCTCCCCGCACGGGAGGTGAAACGTGTGTGTCTCCGGCCTCTAGCAGTCGACCAACGCCGTCAGTAGGGCCCGATCATATGGAAAACGCCTGGACGTACAACCAGGACTGCGGAAGGAGGCCTGCCGCTCTCAACCTGCATCGGGTCAGGTTACTAACGAACGTTAGTCCACACATAGTAGTGAGGCTACAAATGAGTATACGAAGATCGTAATGGTACGTACCTCGGCACCCAGTTGGGGTGCAACCTCTAGGCCCCGATAGGCGTGCGCAGCCGTAACACGTCAAGCTCAATTGACGTCTCACCCTCCTATGGGAGGATGGTACTGAGACGGCTACAGTGATGTAAGTCAATCACTGGGTCAAGCAGTTTGTACGGCCACTCGGCAGCATGGTCTGGATCCGCCATACCTGAAACTTCAGTGCATACATTGTAAAGACTACAAAATATATAAAATGATAATACGAAGCGATATTAGCAAACTAATTACCAACCACAAACAGAAACCAAATTTATGCAATAAGTCATAAAGCTGCAATTACGCTCTACCTAACCTACAGTGTTAAATAAAGCTGATTTTTTTATTAAGCTCTACCTACCCTAATTAGCTGCTCTGAATTTTTGTTGTAATTTTAAAACGTGTCATGCTATTTTTCTAGTTATAAATTAATTTTTGACATCAATAATATAATTACTGCACACAAATAGGGAGCTAAATAAAGATGTGATTAATTCGATTAGGCTCTACCTACCCTAATTAGCTGCTACGGATTTTTCTTTCAATTTTCAAATGTGTCATGCTATTTTCCTACTTAAAAATAATTTATGGTATTAACAATATACTTACCACGCACAAATGGAGAGCTAAATAAAACTAGTATTATTTACATTACCCTCTACCTACCTCGTACACAGCTCAAAAGATGTATTACATAATTGGACTACAACTATCTAATATACTAAATTCTATGTCGATTTTTTTATTTGCTAACCGACGATGTTTTGACATAATGTACAAAATTTGAAGAAAACAAATACCTACAGGATGACCGATCGGATCTGATGCTCCATCAGTCTCTCATCCGCGATGAACTGGTTACAGCATAGGGTCAGGAACCCATTTTTTTCTATTTTTTAGGTCGATTGGGGATTTTTTAAAATAATAATAATAATAATTTTTTTACGCTAGCCTATTCTTCTACGTTTAAAGCACCCAATAATTCTATCTTTACGTTTAGTTCTTTTCATATTGTTCTTACCATTACTTACGACTGAAGCTAGCAATGTCAGATGCGGCGTTTTTGCTTAGGGTACAGAAAAGAAGATCCCATCCCATGCCCTGATGCACATATACTTGCATGACTTTTTTACCTTTTGAAAGCAACAAAAATAAAACGACAGCAGTGACAGTGCAACCTTTTCCTTTCGAGATTGAGGGGCATCTCTGTTTCACTTTCGGGTGCCTATCTGAAGAACACCTTTGACCTTTCACCCGTTTACCGTGTGTCGCTGTTGAATTTACCATGTGTTCCGATTCGACAGCATTGCATCGCCTTTTTTTTCCACTGCCTCGTATTCTCGAAGACGCCGTCTGAAAATCATGCAGTGCAGTGCAATTGTTATTGGTTGCCGTAGTAAAATTCCATGAAATATTATAGTTCCACCTGAGGTACATGGTACAGCTGTATCTCTAAATTTTGTTTTATGTAAATCCACTGTACAATATATTTACCTAGTATAATACATAAACTATACAAGTCAGTAGTCCATCAAGACAAGCTATATTTTGTGATATCAACTGCACTATAAACATGTAATTTACTCCATTTGATCCTTTACTATATCATTTAAACTTTTACGTTGGAATGCGTCATTTAAGTTTGCACATTCATGTACATGCGAGTGCGATTTGAGTAAAATTTTGTAAGATCGTGAATTTATTCTAATCTTGATCTTTTTAGATGTGTGCTAAGGATGCATACTCGCATGTGTGTAGTATGCACGCATGGTGATATGTATGTGTATGTACACCTTCCTTGCCATCACAAGAAAAAACTACATCCTATCGTCAAAATTAATCCTAGCTGTGTCACTACGAGTCATCGAGTGTGCGACGGTTTGTTTAATCCTGAAATTGAGTTGGCGCCACGAGTGTTCAGAAAACTTGGCAAGACCTTTTTGCGCAAGTCTAGTTTATTACAGCTTTTTTCTCCACTCTCCAAAGGTACATAATTCGTAATCATATCCACCAGCTCACGAGCCATCTTTTTTTATTACTACCACTACTCTTCTTGATAAGAAATGTACAGCTAGCCCGAAGCACTCGGTTCGTTTCTCACGCTTGGACAAGTCGAACCGGTACAGATCGATCATGGAGATTCAACGTCCATCTCTTTCTGTATCTTCCCCGTCTAAGTAGTCCTCTCCTTAATTATCGTACCGGCCGTGACATAGACCAACTCGATCTTAAAATGCCAATGTTCGGTGCGTGATCTTGCACTCCAAATTCCTCATTGACGAGGGCAAATTGACGGCCACCTTTAGTCGAAAATCGCTGGTCCAGTCACTATATCAGTTTGTTAGCATCATAGGTGATAGACTAGTCAACCTTTGTTTAAATTTCTCGTTAAATACGATTGGTGAGAAGAATAAGATTTATCTCTCCACACTATGGTTACTATATTGATATAAAGTTAATTTCTTATTGCGCACTGTAAAAACTACAAAGATCAAGACTGTAAAAACTACAAAGATCAAGACAGACGTACGTCCCACAGAGAACTGGCCACTCTAGGACTCTTGGAAGGCTTTTAGACTTCGAATAGCTCGATAGCTCTGTGATCAACAGTAATTTCACTGATCAATACAAAGCAGATACTGTATTGATCGTGCACATTGCCTCAATGTGCAACGAGCTCGACATCTAACAGGACTTAAGGTTTTAGCCATCCCTCGGAGAGGCCTGATCCTATCTTTAAAAAACTCCCTTTCTCAGCGTTTGTGTGCAATTTACTTTTGCTTTGGGATAATTGATTTTTGACACTTCAAAGATGATCCATTCATAAAATACAATCGTACTCGTTGCAATAGATTGGTTGTCACTCCAAAGGTGGCGTAATACATAGCGGTGAAAACGGGTTGGATACAGACGGTTATTACTCTTCAAGTATCCTATTCAAAATTTTACCTCGAATTCGAGTCATATACGACCATGGATACAAATACAGATTTTTCGAGACGCAAACACGGGTCGGATGCAGATCGATTCAAATCGATCACAGATAGCTTGACGGATAGTATACACATAAAGAAAAGATATAACTTCACCACCGAAAGTGTCAAATTATACTACCTATTAGATAATTATTTATCGGGTATTGATATGGGCGGGCGTCCGATGTGAACAGTGCACTCGGACGCCTTACTCTTCTTGACTCCCACGCCCACCGGACACCAGCCACAATTCAATTCGCTACATCTTATTATGTCATTCTCGTCGCTTATCAGTTCTAATCCACTCACTCTTTCTTATTCCCTTCATTTCTCTCTCCATTCTCACACTTCTCCAATCCCATTTCTTTCTTTTGGTTCTTGCTCCTGGCCCATGCTGCGCCATGGGTGAAGCTCCCTCCGGTCGCCGACTGTCGGCGCCGCCGCCGCCTCCAGTTCCCCCGCGTCGCCCGAACCTAGCTCCTTCCTGGCTTGGCTGCCACCGACGTCGGCCTGGCGGCTCGGCCCAGTCCGGGCACCTCCCGGCTCCTTTCTTGTGCTGCTGGCCTCCCCGGTTCGGCCTATTCCTCTGACCTTGCGCTACGTCCGTGAGTGCCTCCCCTCGGCTCCCCTCGTGCTTCTCCCCACATGCACCTGACCTGGCACAACGGCGCTGCGCCACGGCCTGGCTTGGCCGCGCGGTTCATTGATGTTGCAACCATTTTGATGTTCTGATATTCGTGAATGTTTTGATGTTGCAACCGCTCTGATGTTTGTGAATGTTTTGATGTTGCATCCCGTTGAGAATAATCTTGCATACTGTTCTTTGAGATGTTACATATGTAGAGAAAAAAAATATTATGTCTAGAGAACAAAAATGTTGGATCTGTAGAACAGAAGTGTTGCATATTATTCACGGTGATGTTGTAATTTTTCAATGCGTTTTTGTTTAAATGCTTTGTTTTTTATTCTGATATTCTTTGAGGTGATGTTTCACGTTGATAGCTCCCCGTGCCCCTGCGCCCCCTCGGCTCAGCTCCTGCACTGCGCCCGACCGGCTCGGCCTCTAGCCGTCGGCCACCTCGGCTCGCCCATGCATCCCTGCTACTGCGCTCGGGCCGTACGGCGCTAGCGCTTGGGTCGTACGTCCGAGCGCTAGTCACGCCCTTATTTATCATATTTAACAACATAAACATAATTAAATGTAAATTCATATTACATATTAGTCAATGACAAGAAAACCATAGAGGATATTAAAGGATATTGATGTTTAATCGGATATTCATTTTGTTGATTTATCAGATATCCTATCAAATACGCCTATTGTCGGATATTGCTCTTTTCATATTCTAACCTATATTCCATGATATATTCCGGATACGGATAATACCGGATGTGGATCAAGACCAAAAAAATAGTATAGCGGTCGAATTTTTTTCCTGATACGGCATCGAATCGTGCGGTAATTACCTACCCCGTTTTTATCATAGTAATCCATAATTTCGACCCAAAACCCCACCTCAACAAATCTTACACACTACTACAAAAAGGTTAATACTAAACGCATCATTACAGACGATTCTCCAAAACCGTCAGTGTTAATAGTAATCACAGACGGTTTACCAGTGTGACCATCTTTATTACTGTATACGCTAAGAACCGTCTATGATGAGATACTTATCATAGACGGTTTGTATTATTACAGATGGTTTTTAATATGAACCGTCTGTGATATTAGCTCATCACAGACGGTTTTTGTTTTAAACTGTCTATGATTAGTGGAAAATTTTGAACGCTTGCGTGGGAGGCGAATTGTTTTGGCGATGTCCTTATATATTATATCCATCCCTGCCTTGTCTTCTATCAGTCTCTCCCTCTCCCCTCCCCACGCCGAGCATTGGAGACCACCCTTGATTCCCCGGTGCGGTTCGGCGAGGAGACGCAGCCGACAACGACGAGGAGGAGGAGGAGGGACGTGTAGGAGCTCTATGTCTGCCGCAGGAGGCCGACACGCGTCCGCATCCTGTTGTTTTCACGGCGTCTCCGGTGAGCAGGCGCTGCGGGTCGACTAGTACCACCAGATCTGGCCGTCTCCCATCTTGGCCTCAGGTGTGTATGAAGTTTTGCCCCCCAAATCCACATCCAGGTTTTCTTATCACTCTGATTTCGTCTCCTCCATCCTATCAGATTTCGTTCTTAGTGAGGACCCCATCTGTGGTCGACAAGGGAGTGAGTCATTGAATGAGAAAGCGAGAGAGTATATTTTAATTACTTTCTTGTAAACAATCGAAAGAGCATATGGAAACCACTGTCCTGCAATTGATTGGTTTGACTCTAAATTCGATATTTTTGTAATAGAAAAAATTATCACAGACGGTTGTTATTACTGGTCTATAAACTCAGACGGCTCACGAAACCGTCTGTGATGATATTTTTTAACCGTGAATATATTTTTGTAGTAGTGACGTCTGGTATCAAAAATTAAATCCCAAATATCCAAACAGACCGGCGTAAAGTTCAGTATGTTATTGATTCGGCCTGCAACGATCACCGGTAAAGTTGAATTAAGATGCGATTGTCAGTTCATTGTATGATTTCGTCGTGTTCGTCTAATTGTGTATGCCCAGAGTAAGCAAATTAGGGCGTACTACTAGTCTGGTACATGACATGGGCCACCAGCCACCGGCCACCAGGCCCCTTTCTTTCTTGTTCTTTTCCATGCGCATGCGAAAGCGCGTGCGGTTTATGTACCGTGCGGATTCCGTCGCCATATAAGGATGGGAAAAAAAAACCTAGAAACTCACGAGTCACGAGCCAGCTTGGTTCAAACTCGAGTCATAGAGCTCGAGCCAGTTCACAGGCAACTCGTTAAGCTTATTTATATTAGAATTCAACCCAACAAACCTAGTAGCTAGAACAGACCTAAGTCTACCAACTTAGCCCAACAAGCCGCAGCCCTATCCACGTTCGGCCTCCACCCAACGTCCCCCCCTCCCACATTCGGCGCACGGCCCATTGTCCTTCCCCTCCGCACCCGGCCTCCGCCTGGGCATTCTCTCCTTCCTCGTCTGACGCGCGTCCTCCCGGAGACGGAGTTGGGGCGGGGGAGCCACCACGGCTCTGTCGGTAGCCGGAGGCGGCGAGGCGCGCGCCAGTGCGCCACCGACACCGAGGGAGCTAGGGCGGGGGAGCCACCGCAGCGCCGCTCGTAGCCGGAGGAGTGGAGGTGGCCAAGCGCGCTAGTGCGTCATCGAGGACGAGGAGGGAGCTACCGAGCTAGAGCAGGGGAGCCACGGGCCAGGGCCGGCGACCCTAGCCCGAGGCCGAGGCGGAGGAGTCCAAGAGAACCACCGCGGCAACGAACCTGCAAGCCAAACTAAAGCTTAAAAATCGAGAACACTGGGAGGCCAAATCAAATGGAAAAGGGGGATAAATAGCACCAGGGTAGCACGGGGATTCGGTTCCTGATGGCTAGCAGCGAGTCCCGCTGTAGCCGGCGTGGCGGTGGCAGTGTAGTCGTTGTAGGAGCAGAGAGATGGCCAGATGAGGAAAGAAGTAGTAGTAGCATCATGTATTCATGTGTGTGTGCGCATACAGGATGAGGGGAGACAGAAAGATTAGAGGAAGAAGAACGGTTGGGCTGCCTCCCTGCCAATGGGTCTTGCGGGCTGAGCGGTCGAGTGGTTGGGCACTGGCTGGACCAAGTCCAGCCCATAATGAATTTATAGCTGAAGTCGAAGTCGACTTAGGCAAAATAAATACTTCGTGAAAATATTAGACTTCATAAAATTTAACCAAGACTAAAAGGAAATTACTAATACAACACACTATATAGGATTGTAGGACTAGCCACGGTTCGTAGATCTACTGCATTCTTAAATTTCAACTCGATTGAGTCTCGATATATGTGCCAAACTGCAAGACGGGAAAGAAGCCTCCTATGGCCCAAAACTAAGTCTGAACTCAACTACGAAAACTGAGAAGTCTTCCTTTGATCATTTCAATTGACGATGACTCTAATTCTGCTAAAAACTATTTTACAAACTATTATTCCTAATACTTGCATCAAAACATTATTTTCTAAAATAAATTGGATGATATATTGATTTGAGGATAAGCCGACTGATGGAGCGGTCGGTTGATTTTTAGCTCCCATCAACTTCTTCCTTCAGCAAACTGGTATTGAATATTCATGTAAGTATAATTTGATATTTTGAATGTTTATGATCATTTAAGTACAATTTGTTGTCGTGTCATTAATTTTGCTAATTTTAATGTACATGTGGTTACCAATTGGTACCATATTTATATGTTTTGGAGACACACTTTCTATTAGTGAGATACCTTAATTGTATATCTATCTTTTTCTTTGCTTTGCTTTGTTTTAATTTATGTATAAATTTGATTTCATAAGAATACAAGACTACGCTTGTATCAAATTAGATTAGCCATTCGAGGTTTTAAGCCTATCCTCTATTTTTATTCCAACTTTGCCACTAGTTGAGCATACATTTTTACTCATATACTTCACGAGCCGAGCAGAACTCACTCGTCCTAGTTAGTACCATACTGGATCTTGCACCTTGCATGCTCATCAAACCTACCTTGCCAGTTGAGTGCATGCGTCTCCCGTGGTGAGCTGCCTAATCTGGGTTCAAATCCTCCCTTACGCAGAGGGAACAAGTTTTACCCCTCCATATCCCACCATATTTTTTTACCTTGCCGGTTGAGTGCACGCGTCAGACCACACAAGATTTGTTGGTTTGTTTTCATATGTTGCAAACTTACGAAGCACTCCATCAGTTAGCTTTCTTGGTGTCGTCAGAACGAATTAGGCCCGAGTACAATCTAGGCCTGTGGCCTCATCTCAATTTTGGAACCAGTCCAAGACAGTTCAGCCCATCTCAAAACATAATCAGCCCAGTGGTCATTCAGCGCGTAAGACAATATCAACCCCCACCCCCCTTCTCTTTTCTCAAATGTATATCGATCGAAAAGGCCATAAGAACAGGGGACAGGATATCCAGATCTAGAACCCATCACATTTCCACACTGCCAATAAACTGAAAATACCATCACTTCATCAGCCACGAAAATAGGAAATTGTACTAGACAGCATGTTTATACAACGCTGCTTCTCAAACAAGACTAATTCACAGGTAGTAGTACAACGCAACAATATATTCTGGGCAGAAATCATTAATATTAAGGCATAATGCCCAGGTAAAAACCAATACACAAAACTGCTCGCAATTAAACAAACCCAACGTCCAGGGCCTGACTCGGAACCAAACTTTAAAGCCAGCATCCAAACTAAAACACAAATAGTCATCACTGAACGGGCTTCACAGATCAGACCTTAAACCGAGCAATCCATCCATCTTGACACAGACTTAACGCAAAACAGAACCAAACACACACCAAACGCTCGTAATCAAGGCCTGGTCACGAGAAGGTGCGATTAAGAGCTGGTCTTGTGCTCGCCGGCAGCGGCGGCGGCCGCCTTGTCTTCCTCCCCGGCGCTCTTGTGGTAGCCAGGCAGCTTCTCCATGAGCTTGCCCAGGATGCCCTTCTTCTCCTTGCCATTCGAGCTGCTCACCTCCTCGGTGGCCGGCGCCGGTGCTGGCGCTGGAGTAGGAGCAGCCGGGGCGACCGGTGCTGCAGCAGCATCTTCCGGCTTCTTGTGGCCGCCAGGCAGATTCTCCTTGATCTTGTCCAAGAGCCCTTTCTCCTCCTCTGGCGCCGGCGGCGCCTCCGTCTTCCCGTCACCCTCGATCTTCCCGACGGCGACGGCGGTGTCATGGTGGCCGCCGTGAGTCACCACAGGCGCGGGGGCAGGTGCGGGTGCGGCCGTCTTGTGCTCGTCCTCGGGGTCCTTGTGACCGGGCAGCTTCTCCTTGATCTTCTCCTTGAGCCCCTTCTTCTTCTTCCTCTTGACCACCTCGCCGTTCTCATCGATCACCTCCTCTTCCTCGTCACTCGACTGTAAACACGATTACGATCAGAGCCAAGATTCATGACTATTAATCATGCTATACGCTATACAGAGCTAGCTAGATCATGTTTGTACACTTACCGAGCTGGAGCTGGAGTTGGAGCTGGATCGGTGCAGCTTGGAGAGGAGGCTCTCCTTCTTCTCGCCGGCATCGTGGTCCTCCTTCACCTCGGGCTCGGCCAACGAGACCTTCTCCATGCCGGTGACTAGCACCTCGTCCTGCTTCTTCTCCTCTTCCTTCTTCTTGCCGAGCAGGCTGTCGAAGAGGCCCCTGTCCTTCACCTCCACCTGATCGGCGGCCTCACCACCCTGGTGGGACTGGGTGTTCCTCTCATCCTCCATGATCGACCGGTGAAACTAAAGACCTTGGAGAGAAGTACACACAAAAACAACAGATCAACAAAGTATTCGCTCTTGGCCTGTGACTTTGGCTCGAGATTTCGGAATGGAGAAGGTGGCGAGGTCGGAGGCGTCCTTATATAGACGTCGCAAAAGGTGACCGATCGAGAGCTAAGCAGCGGCCGAAAGCTGTATGCGACGTTACAGTTGCAATTGCTGTGCCGCGAGGAAGTAGCAGTGTGTGGGAGGGAAGTAAAGACAAGAGACGGGAAGAGCAGGATCCAGTGTCTGCGCGACACGTGTCGTACCGTGCGTGGGGCGGCACGTCCGACGTGGCGGTGCCCCGAGGTGGATGCCGGGTGGACGGAGAGGTCGGTGCCATGTGGAGAAGTAACGGTAGCGCTGATCGATGCGTGGGCGGCTGCGATGTGTCGGCCCGGTGCCTCTCTGCCTACGCTCCTCTCCCTCTCCCTCTCCCTGGCGTTTTCTCCCGGCTCCGCTGCCTACGCGACACTTGTCTTCAGTTGTCACTCTCCAGCGGCCCCTTAAGGGGGGAATTAATCAATTCGATTAAGTAATCGATCGATTTAGGAACAGTAACGTAGGCATTTTTGTTCAAATCGGATTCGTTGTGTGGATAGCATTAACACTGGTTTCCATCTGATGCTCATCTATCTCTCTATCAGCATCATTACGACGACCGTTTTTTCCCCTCCCAAACGAAGAAGAGTAGTTCGTGAGAGCTTTTCGTTACGAAATGAAATGTTGCAAGTTGGGAATGGCCGGGTCACGGCACGAGAGTGATTGCACCGGTTGGGGTGTATGACTAGGACGACGAGAGAGATCGAGAGACTTCGACGTTGACATGTGGGGTCCGAATGGCGGGGCCCACCGATCCCTCGGGCAGAACCGAACAAAGCCAGTGGGGTTTTCTGGGTGGATTTGGTCCGACGGGATAAGTTATCCAATCAGACTGATTAAATTTGCCAGCCCCAAAGTCCAGGGCTTACTAATTTCCGGCCCGTTCTTTTCCTGCTTTATATTTTTTTTCGCTTTGATGATAGCTTTCGTGGGGAGACGTCGGTGGCATGTCGGCCTTTTGATTTCTTTTCGCCGTCCTATCCTGTGAAACTCATCGAGATAGTTTGGGCCACACTGTACGAACTTAGTTCGAGCCATTATTGACTTTTGGTACGCAGGAGGATGCCGTGACTATCGGTGAGGTTGTTTGGCGCCGTGAGATTGCGACGCAGTTTCGATGAATCAAGCTGTATGTTTATGTTTATTTTTCCGAACAGCTAGATTTTACGATGGTAAATCAGGGAGCACTACACTACTAAAGCGATTTTTCTTGCAGGACGTAGGAGCCTCCTCGTCGGGGGGCTCGAATGAATCTGCGCTTCACATAAACTAGTCATCACTTGACATCGGATCCTGCCTGGAAAGTAGCGTTCCGCATACGAGGAGCGCCTGGGCAAGGCCTCCGGCTTTTGCAGCCGGGCCGTACCGCGGAGCAGACACGAGCACCAGGAATCGATTCAGTCTAGCGGCACGCGAGGCGCTCCCCCCCTCGCCACATGGCTGCACAGCGCAGATCTGTACCTTGCTCCAACACCCGGGCTCGCTGCCCGGTGCGCGTTTTGCCGACTTCGCGGGCCACCGATTCGCTGTGCGCCGTTGGCCGTGCGACGGGGAGCTCGGCTACCCAAACGGAGCCGTGGGTTGAGACATTGACGGCTTGGTCGCTCCATCGATGGTGGCTAGGGCCGTTAAGAAAATAGGCAATTATATTTTCTTAATTATAATTTAGAATAAAAATAAATAAAAAACTAAAATTCATAATAAATAATAAATAAAAATAGCAATTTGATTTTGTTACGAATTCCAATAATTATAATTCGGAATAAAACTAAACAATAATTGGCAATTCTATTTGCATACGAAATCCAAACAAAAAATAGCTGAAATTCAGAATAAACATAAAACAAAACTAGCAATTTGATTTCAATATGAATTCCAAAGTAAAATCTTGTGATTTGGAATAAAATATAAATAAAAATTTGCGATTTGATTTCCATATGAATTCCAAAGTAAAAGCCATAAATAACTAAAATTCAGAATAAATCAAATAAATTTAGCAATTTGATTTGTACACAAACTCTAATAAAAATAAATAAAATATTGAATAAAAATAAAATTTATTACGAGGATAGCACGAATGGTATGAGAGTAGACACAAAAGAAGCCATTATGTTCGCTCTTAAGGTCACGTGTTTGTATTGTTGCTTCCTATGCAATAAAAATAAAAAAAAATTATTGAAATTTTGAATAAAAAATAAAATTTATAATGAGGATAGCACAAATGGTGTTGGAGGAAACCACAAAAAATAACAAATAAAATAAAATATGTAAATTGATTTGTATACTAATTCGGAATATAATATCTTTTTTTTAGCAATTTGACTTGTATACGAATCTAAAAAAACTAGAATTCGTAATAAAAGTTTTTTGGCAATTTGATTTTCATACAATTTTCAAAGTAAAATCCTTAATTAATTGAAAATAGGAGTTAAAAATAAAAGAAAAATTACAATTTGATTTCCTTACGTATTCCAAAGTAAAATTCCTAAATAACTAAATTTAAGAATAAATTAAATAAATTTAACAATTTGATTTGTATACGAACTCCAATAAAAATAACTAAAATGTTGAATAAAAATAAAAGTTATAATAAGGATAGCACGAATGGTGTCGGAGGAGTCCATGAAAACGTGTAATGACATCGATCTGTCTTGCAAAAAGACATTGACTCACAGGGAAGTAAATAGCCAAAGCGGCAACGACGGAGATGGGGATAATATTGTGCTACCAACCTTAGCCGTTCAACGAGGACAAATATCATGCTGCTGACCGAAGACATTGAAGAGAAAGTCCAGAGTTGAAGGAGCCAAAGGCCGCGATGACAAGTGGTGAGCGTCAGCGTTGTTGAAGAAGTTAGTGGCCAAAGAAGCTCGGTGACGGGAAAGCCCTGGCAAAGAGAAGATGAAGCTTTGCATTGAAGACGAGCTATAGACGATATGTGACTATCGGGTAGCAAGGAGCATGGCATCACTGGTGAGAGGCAAAACGTCACTGGCGTTGGAGTGAATATTCTCCATATCGTTAGACAACGACTAAAGCAGACATGCCAACGTCAGAGAAGATGAGAGGTCATCGTGGTTGGTGAGAAAGCCACAACATTGAGTTGGCCAACATCAAAGAAAAGGAGCGACATGTAACATCCCAAAAATGGATTTGTGTTTCAAATGTGAGAAAATCAGAAGAAATTAAAACTTTTCTTGCATCTTGAAACCCCTGGTCATTTTTGTAATTCTTTTAAAAGAATTGTGGAAGATCAAATTCAAATCCTCATTCAACGCTAATCAAAAACCTCCTTATCATAGACCTTGTGCCAAACCCTTGGAGATATTTCTCCTGAGTTCTAGGGAGGCTTGGAAACACCTCTGAATTATCTCATGACTTTTAGAAATTATTTGATGATTCTTGGAGGCGAGTCAAAGCTTGGTCAAACCATAGCTCTCACCTTCTGGAATTCCTGGAGGAGAATTCAGTACCGTAAAATCCCAGAAAATTTTATGAGAGGTTCCTCCGGTCGTCAGCAAACTCCAGTTAAAATTTCATAATTTTTGAAGCTTGCTTGCTACCTTAAATAATTCCTCAAAAATCAGTTATTCAAATCCAAACCCTAACTGGTTTGCACTGTTCCGTAGGTTCGAATCGGACTCGGGCTCGAGCCACCGACTCGGTCCATCCACTAGCCGTGCTAACTCTGGTCGTTCAGCGCTAGGGTCGTGAGCCGTTGGATCGATGATCGAACGGCCTTCGACCGATCGAACGCCGATCGTTTCAATCCGCTCGATCCAAATTTCACGTGCTTCGATTCCAATCCGACGACCAACGAGTCGTCTCCTTCCCTATCCGCAGCGTGCGCTCTCGCCATGGCGTCGCAGGGGGAAAAGCGATGGCGTCACGATCCATACTATGTCCACCTTTAAACGGCTAGCTCGAGCGCATTAAATGCTGTCGCGCCATCTCTCGAGGGCCATGACTCAACCGCTCCCATCGCTCTCAAGTGCTCTCATGGCGTTGTTGACCGACCGAAAAATTCGCCGCTGTCTCTGCCATTGCTCTATTTAAACCCCACCGCTTCACCCTTAGCTTCCTTTAGCACTTCGCAACTCCAGCCTAGCACTCACCCTCTTGCTTGAGCCGCAGTCCCTCGCACTCTCTTCGACCGACATTGTTGAGTGTGGAGCTTGGTGGAGGCGGTGCAGTGGGGTTTTCTTCTTCAAGTCTTCGCCTCTCTGCTCCCCTTTACTCTTTGGAGCTTAACTCTCACGCGGTTTGGTTCTCTCTGTGCCTGTGTCGCTGTGGCCTAGCGAGAACCTTACCACCGCCGTTCGGATACTGTCACGGAGCACTCGTGGGTCTATGGTCGTTCTTCGGCTCAAGTAAGTCCGTATTGCCTGTAGGAGCTCAGCGTGTTTCGTTTTCTTTTGGTATTGTTCGCTCGGAGTCCTCCCGAGCCATACCTTCTCGGCCGCACTCCGTGGTCGTACCACCGTAGCAGCTATACTCCGACCAGTACTGGCCGCTGGTTGAACCCTTCAACTTTTGGGACACTCATCCTCGCCCTTGGTCGGGCGCCATCGTGGTCGGAGATCGCCGCGAGCCACCGGCAAAGCGTCGGGAGGCGTTACCTAGTGGTCGGATTTCACCGCTTACCTAGCTTAGTCGTAAGCTCTACTACGATGTATAAATGGTCGTAGGTCTTATTGCGACTGTGCCAGGGGCATGAGTCCTTCTACGACTAGTACCCAGTCGTAAATTCCATTACGACTTGTACCTAGTCGTAAGTTCTTCTACGACCCTTAACTGGTCGTAAGTTCTTCCACGACTGGAACCTAGTCGTAAGACTTGCTACGACTACGTCGTAGTCGTAGGTTTCTTTTACGACCACTACCTGGTCGTAAGACCTTCTTTCGGTCGTATCTTTGGCATTAAGAATCCAAATCAATTGGTTCTTATTGCTAAATTCTTTATAGATTATGCTCCTGTTACTGTAACCTTTTCAGAATTTTTGGAGAACATTCGCTGTTGAGTCTTTGCGTTTTATCCGTTCTTATCGGTTGCCTTCCGATTTCTCGTTAGGATCCGAAGAGCACATTGACAACATCAGTGATCCCCAGCTATATCTTGACCCGACAGCGGTGCAAGCGCTTTGATCATGTTGATCCTATTATTTTTCAAGTCTAATATATATTGATTTCCAACTCGTATGTATGCATTGCTATTTTGTTGTTAAATTATGGTTAGTATCCTATAGTTGCATAATCTGTAGGACTTTCCTATAGTTGCATAATCTGTAGGACTTGTTTATCCTCTACTACCATGAGCTTAGGTTATTGGCTGTGGTCGGAGTTCGATGGATGGACTCTGGTCGCTTAGTAGCTTTCGATTTGAAATTGCTTAGAAATGCTTAGTTTCGGTAGTACTGGGCGATCATCGATTGTAGTCGATGATCTTGATCACATTACTTATTAGGTCATTACGACCAGCACTTGTGCTTTGTTATTTTGGTAAAGTCAAAATCTGAAAATGAAAAACTGATTTGGACTTGGGCAAGTGGTCGGGTGGTGGGTTATTGGGTTGTGGATGTCTTGCCTAAGTCGACAAGGACCGAACATCTTGTGTCACACTCTCCAAGCATTTTTGCGTGCTAACCACGTGAGAGGGATATGGGACCTCTCTTGACTAAGTACTTTGGCGTGGGTTATCTCCGAGTCGCAGGAGGGGGTTGTGTGTGTTGTGTAAAACATGATATGTGGTCGTGTTCCTGTGTTGGGTGTGCGTTGGTGGAGATTTCGGGTAGGCTCTCCACCTCGAGGAGCGTCGTAGTTGTCCAAGGCTTTACCCGGGAAGGGTAGTTGACCGAGGCTTTACGATGACTCCGACACAACGTATGGGTTTCTATCCATACGGGCGGCTCGTGAATAATTCATAATATTGGAAATGTCTCGTAAGACTTAGCCGTGCCGGCATACCTAAGAAAGTGTGCTTAATAGCTTGGCAAAAAGGCGGTCTGGCGTGTGGGTAAATTGGTACACCCTGCAGGGATAAAACTATTCGAATAGCCTCGTCCTAGGTTATGGACACGCTTGGTTATGTTTTGCAAGAGTTAGACTTCAACCTTTTAAACTAAAATTTGACATGGGTGGCATGGATGGGTAATTCATGCTATTGTTGTGGTGGCTACTGGTCGTAGTCACTTCCAGGACTGTTGTTGTCTTCTATCTACTGTTATATTGTTGTCTTTTGCGATATTTGAACATTAAAAACCGATTTGATTAACATTGCCTTCAATCTATTACATTATTGCAAATGAAAAATTGCTTTATGCTAAAACTAAAACATACAGCCTCCACTTCTATGAGCTTGCATGTAGCATATGTACAGGTTTGTTACACCATCTGTAAGTCTTGCGAGTACATTCAAAGTACTCACCGGCTTTTGCCGGCTGCTTTTGTTTGCAGGGGAAGAAGGTGAGCCCCAAGGGCCTCACTTTTGTGAAATATGCTGTGGTTTCGACGACTAGCTTGGCGGTCCGGTCGGTTGCCTTGTGGGTTAAGGGCACACTGGTCGGCTCTTTTGTTTATGGCCATCTTATGGCACTTTTGCTTCCGCTGTTTATTTCTTTTGTCTATGTATGTATTTGGCCGGTCGGCCCCTCTTTTGTAACATCTATCTTTTATATATGATAACTTCTGTTCTGTTTCTTGCTTCGGTTCTATGGGAATGAATGGGATTGATGCATGAACTTTGTAAAGAGGTGTGTATACTGCATTTCTGGGAAGTATACATGTCTCGAGTCTCGGATTATCTACTTTGTGATGCTAGGACCGAATGGATGGTTAAGCATTACAAGCCGGATAAACCGGGGTCTCACACGACAGACACGGGAGAAGAGAACATTGAGCATGTATAACATCATGCATACGTATATACATGTATGAATCTGTACGAATAGAAGAACAAGCATACAAAGGCATAGGAGCAAAAATCTTGACGTAGAGATGGCGCGACCATAGGGAATAGGCCAGGGTCACCGGAGAGAGCGTGAAAAGTGTCCTCGGTAGAGATCGGCGGCGGTTGCATATGTATGCATGTTGACATCGTAACGGTTAACATTAAGTAATAATTGGAGAGAAGTAGGAGATAACTATTTGATAAAATATTTAATTGGAATGGGTAGCAGCTGAGAGGGATCGATTAGGATTTGTCCTTGCTGTTGGAGGTTGAAGCTAAAAATCTGTGATGGCGAGAAGAGATAGAAGATACATGGTTCGGTGGTGGTAGCTGGCGTGTGAGGAAAGATAAGTTCAAGGTAGGTCGCCTATGGTGCATCGATCTATTCATGAGCAATGTACTACAATACCTTGTAAGCTAATAATATAATTTTCCGCACACATAATCAATGTGTTGCTTGAGATTAAATAGAGATACATGTGCATTCAAACAATTTGGGAAAAAAGTAACTAATAGAGTAATAATAGGGGAATGCAACTGCATGCATGATCTATGACGTTTGTAAGAACCACAACAACTTATCATGCTTAATTATTTTCTTCCATCAAAGCTCATACTTCAATTATGTTCCTCATGTTGTATTTTCCTTCATACTGCTATTGTCATTTTTCGAATGTTTACGATATCTTAATAAGCTAAATGACCTACAAGATACATAAATATATTATCAAACATTTATACAAACTTAAAAACAAATTTAGCCATGTAAATGTACGGGCCACCCTGTTAGTTCTATGTTGAAGAAAGACTTAAAGCTATACTAGCAATTAGTAACTAAGTACACACTCACAGTCCATACATAGCAAGAACAAATAAGGTCTGCACGAGAAAAATAAGAAGCGCATGTGTTTACTTGAGCTCACATCGACCATTTTAAAATCAACCTAAAATGGAGTTTAAGACTGTTTAGATGAGCCGTGCGTATGCATGCATGTTAACTACAGTCAAAGAACGAATTGCAAGGAAAAAAGTAAAATTCGAAATAACAAATAAAAGAAAATTTGCAATTTGATTTTCGTGCGAATTCGAAATTAAAATACCTAAATAACTAAAATTTGGAATAAATTAAATAAATTTAGCAATTTTATTTGTATACGAACTCTAATTAAAATAACCAAAATGTTGAATAAAAATAAACATTACAACGAGGCTGACACAAATGGTATCGAAAGAGAAACAGAAGAAGCCACCACATTTTGCTCTTAAGGTCACGTATTTGTATTGTTGCTTCCTATCGAATAACAATAAAAATGACTAACATTTTGAATAAAAAATAAAATTTATAACGAGGATAGCACAATGGCGTCAGAGGAGACCACAAATAAAATAAAATTAGCAAATTGATTTGTATACTAATTCGGAATGTAATAAAAAATTGGCAATTTGATTTTTATACAAATCTCAACAAAAAACACTAATAAAAGTAGATTTTCAAAAAAATGTAATAAAATTAGCAATTCGATTTTCATACGACTTCCAACGTAAAATCCATAAATAACTGTAATTCAATATAAAAGTTAAAGAAAACTTAGTAGTTTGATTTGTATACGAATTCCAACAAAAAAAATTGAAATTCGGAATGTAAAATAAAAGAAAATTTGCTAATTAATTCCCATGGTAATTTGAAAGTAAATCCCTAAAGTAATTAAAATTTAGAATAAATTAAATAAAATTAGCATTTTGATTTGTATACAAACTATAAGAAAAATAATGGAGTTTTGAATGACAATAAAAGTTATAATGAGGATAGCACAAATGGTGTCGGAGGAGACCATGAGAGAGTGCAATGGTGTTGATGTGTCATGCGAGAAGACATTGACCTGCGGGGAAGCGAAGAGCCGAGGTGGTGGCGACGGAGATGAGGACAATATCATGCTGCTCTCTGGAGCCGTTGAAGAGAAATGCCAGAGTTGTAGGAGCTAGGGCCGTGAGGACGAGTGGTAAGCATTGGCATTGTTAAAGAAGTCAGTGGCCAAATAAGCTCCATGATGGAGAATACCTGGCAGAGAGGAAGTGGAGTTTTGCATTGAAGACAAGTTACATATGATGTGAGACCATCAGTACCTAGGAGCATGCCATAACTGGTGAGAGGCACATCGTTCCCAACAATGGCGGGTAGATTCTCCATATCGTTAGATAGCGAGTAAAGCAGACATGTTAGCATCAATGAAGATGAAAGGTTGTCGCAGTTAGTGAGGAAGCTACAACGTTGAGTTGGCCAACATCCAAAAAGAGGAGTGGTTGACACGGAGGGAATAGGACATCGAGCATGTTTAACACAAAACATGTGTATATACATGCATGCATCCGTACGAATAGAAGCATGAGCATACAAAATCAGATGAGCAAAGAGCTCAGAGTTGAGATAACGCATCCATAGGGAATAGGCTCAGAGCCACCGGAGAGAGCGTGAGGGGTATCCCCGGCGGGGACCGACAATAGTTGCATGTGTATGTGTGTTTGATGTCGCAATAGTCAGCAATAAGCAATAATTTAAGAGAAGTAAAAGATAACTATGTGGTAGAGTATTGCATTGGAATGGGTAGCAAGTAAGGGGGATCGATCAAGAACTGAGCTTGTTGTTGGAGGTTGTAGCGGAAAAGCAGAATTGGTCCATAAAATCGACTTATAAATACGGAAAAATCAAACAACCGGCACCCAAATACCAATGTTGAATATGTGAATACTATGTAATAAATCTTGCGTGGATCACTATGCTAATTTTATTAAGAGTAGGGGAGAAAAAAAGTACAAGCAAGTGGCACAATGAAGTTTTAGGAAGGTTGTCAACAGAGGCCATCGAAGGCCTAAACCAACTCAAAGATTACATCTACGCAACTGTACGACGCCTGAACATATTTAGGCGGCGCCAGATTATCGTGTATCTACAAGAATGCCCTTGAAGTAGTCTGCTGCCCGCCAGCAGGACCAAAACTCCTTGATCACCCACAGAAGTTCTGTCGGCATCTTATGCTCAGCCCGGAACACTCTTGCATTTCTTTCCTTCCAAATAATCCAGTGTACAAGTATAACCAGTGAATCAAAAAGCCTACGGTGGTTTTTGGCGAAACCTTTAATTACGAGCTCTCCACCACCACAACTATATCTTTAGCTCCTGCACCGAGGGGCCTTCGAACCGGACATGTTCTTAGTGATGAACCAAGGCCCATACACGTTGGGCATATAGTTGTAGTGGGCAAAGAAACGAATGCATGATTCTGGGCCCGTCGAGCACATAAACAGCATAGTTGATAGTAGCCACATGAAGAATTTGCACCTTGCCGGTGCTCGCACTTTCCAAATCTTGTTACCACAGAACGACCTTGTTTTGGCCTTGAAGAACAAATTGTACCGTAGAGGAGACTGAATATCGACATGTGTCCAGCGGAACCAAGGCTGCTGTAGATGAAGGGCGACTCCCAGCAGATGAATGTCCTTCATTGGCTGTGGCATGCAGACTTGGCCCCAAGACACGAGGCAGTGGCCGCCGTTGATATCTTCCTAACCCTTCTATAGAAAACCTCTACACTTCCTCTGAATCAGTTTGATCGCCCACTGGCTGCTGCGACATCATGGTCAGGAAATAAACGAGCAGCGCCAAGAGGAATGATTTCAGAAGGACATGTGTCCGCCCGGCGAGAGGAGCTATGGCTTCCAACCTGCCAATTTCTTTGAGAATCTGTCGATAAGTGGTTGCAACTCCGCCTTTGTTAGCTTCCTTTAGGATAGAGGCAACCCCCAAGTAAAGTGACAGGGAAGGGTTGCGTAGCGCATTGCAGGTATTCCTTAGTCTCCATAAGTTGTTCCTTTGAGCAATAGATAGGGGTGATGGCCGGCGCTCCTGTGGAGGTTAGTTCTAAGGCCAAAGACTGAGCCGAACAACTGCAACGGGTGGCTGGCTGCTTGGACGTCGCTCGCAAAGGGGTGGAAGAAGACGACAACGTCATCGGCATAGAAGGGGCCTGGTGCATGGCCTACCGCTGTTAATGGCCATAAGGTCTCCCCTAGCTGACACAGTAGTAAATAGTGCACCGAGGGCTTCCATCACAGGTTCCCTGTCGAGCTGAATTGGTTCACACTCTGCACCGTTAACTGATATTGTTGTTGAAGCCGAGGACAACGCCATCGAAACCCAGTCCTGCCACCGATGACCAAACCCAAGGTGCACCAAGAGTTTGAGGAGAAACTCCCAGGACACCGTGTTAAATGCTTTTGCAATGTTAGTCTTGAAGAGCATCATTGCCCTGCGAGAGCGCTGGAAGGCCCTCGCACATACATGAAGTTTTCATGTATATAACATCGCTTGATAGAGGTCGATTGGGTTGGGGAAATTATGTCATTCATTCTTGTTGAGAGCCTCAAACCGTGGATAAAGGCTGATAGGGCAAAAATCTTTCAGCTGGGCAGGATCTTCCTTCTTAGACACCAATGTGATTATAGCCATGTTGAGACTCTGAAGGTTTTGACCATTGCAACAGTAGAGCTTCTTAGACACCAATGTGATTATAGTCGTGTTGAGACTCTGAAGGTTTTTATCGTCTCCCAACGACATTTATAAAAAGGTCTGTGAATCCATCCATGATGACCTTCCAAACCTCCTCCTCAGTGAACAGAGCTTCTAGCTGGGAAAGATCAAAGGATCGCACTATCGCAGCCCCACCGCAACGAAATTCAGAGAGTGATGTCGGCTCCACAGTCCCCATGATAAGCTTGAAATTGGAGTGCACCATATATAGCATATCATCGTGTACTGTTGTTGTCCTGCCATCATGCTGTAAGGAAATACTTATGCTCTTGCGTCTTCTCGGGTTGACCTTCGTGTGGAAAAATTTAGTGTTGCCCTCCCCCCCCCTCGCGGAGATGGTGAATGCGAGACTGTCGGGACTCAAATATGCAAAATCTGTACCCTTTTTGTATACTGCACTAGTCCGAGATCAAGTTAGTGCACACAGTAGCAACATCGATGAAATATCATTTCATATGCAAAGATGACTACTAAATAGGTAAATAACAATAATTATCATAGTAATGACCTTAAGGTCAAAACGTACAATTAATAACTCAGAAGGCGGGTAACTCAAATATGTTATAGCGCAAGGTAACAGAAAAACTTCAGTGAAACCTATCCATTTGTCCATAGGCAATCGATGGGGGTAGCGTGATCTAGTTCTCCACGATCCTTGAAGTAGACCTTTTTGACCGTCGATAGACTGGTGTAGCATGCTCAACTGAGCAACATTGTTTATAGCAAGAATGAGTACATATAGTACTCAACAAGTCACACCGCAGAATGCAATTATAAATGATGGCTTATTCTAAAGGAAATGACTTCTGTGGTTCTTTTGCATAAAAGCAACAGTTGCAATTGAATACAAATAATAGATTGAAAACGTATTTTAGAACAATTAACAATAATAGTTTAGAAATTATTTTCACAAAACTCACATAACCTAATTAGTTTCTTTCACACAACTGTATAAGTTTACCTACACAATTGTCCCTTCTCAATTATTTTATGCAAATCTACCCCTCGTGTGAAATCCCCGAGCATATCTATGACTGCGGACGCGGCTATTCGAATAGATTGATTAACTCTCTATAGAGGTTATACACTTTACCCACAAGATGCCATCAACTTGTACGGAGATGATCACAACAAAACCTTTTGGAAGTTTCATCTCAACAATTGACTATCTCGGTGTGCATACAGTCGACCCCAACCTCACTCACTGGCCTGAGCACACCGTTGGATTCGGAGATGGCGAACCACCCATAGATGTGACTTTCATAATAGCCCACACCTCCACCTATTACTAACCTACTACCTGAGTAATCAATGTCAAAATTCCACAACTTACTAAGTCAGACCCGTCCCATCAGAGATGTGGTTGTACGTTGTGACTTAGTTCAACAGACGCAAAGTTAAGTTCTTAATTGACCAAGGCGAGACTACAAAAACTCTAATTACTTAATCACCATTCACTTTTCCCAATCATGCATCCACCACATTACCAATCCTTTCCACTCGCCTCGGTCCAAATTTTTTTTCCACCCTACTGGTTAAGTGCATCACATGCCATCAACAAGTAACAACATACATCACACAGTCTTTTCATAACATGTTTCAAGTTTACATTTTGCAACTCAAAATGATATAAATAACTCGTTGCATGGCTAAGCAGACTATTCATATCTAATCAACCCACGTTGGTGCTATGATAATACCAACTAATAATTAACCAAACTAGGGTGACAAAAGATCATGATAATACAATGAACAAAGTGGATATAATCAAATGGGTGTATAGCTAAACCCAAAATATTTAAATAAATACTTAAAGTAAAATACAATAATTTGAATCAAGGTAATTTTAAAAAACTGAGTTCAATATGGTCAAAGGTATAACTTGCCTTACTATAACAATGATGTTCTTATTTTATCTTTAATCTTCTTCTTCTTTGACCTTCAGCTCATTCAGACGATTCCGGAACCTCAACATCTAACGAGAAAGAAAGTGTAAAAACAACCAAAATTAAAAAGACAAATAAAATAAACTTCAAATTGAAATTGAATGGTACATGAAGCTAAATCTTGAGTTTATATGAATTAAGAAACTTGAATGAGTTCAATCAGAGTTCATATGAAAAAGAACGAGCTCTCGAAAGTTTGATCGGGAAAAAGAATGTTGAAAAAGGAAAATGGAGAGAGAAACTGACAGATGGGACTGAGGGAATATTCCTGAGAATCTTTATTTTTGAATTTTTTTAGAAAAAACTGAGTGTATGACATGTGGGACCCACTGGTATTTATGGATTTTCAAGGATTAAAAGAATTCCAGAAAAGGGCAGAGTGGCTGACAAGTGGGACCACTAGTCTATGGACCAAGTCCATGAAGTTGGGTCTACGGCGCATGGTTGATTAGGTTTGTGGAACAGTGCCTGACACATGAGGTCCACGAGGCACAGACACGGCTAATCGTGGACCAGATCTATATAGATTTGGATCTAGGTTTAGGCTAGGTGGATGCCACATGGGAGATGACGGTGCGGCCATGTCACAGAGAGAAGATGAGTTGGCAACAGGTGTCAGATGACATGGTGCTGGCGACGTGGCACGGTGGCGCACGGAGCTTAAGGGCTTACTGGAGCTAGGGTTTGCGGCAGCTGCTATGAAATGGCAAAACGGAAAGAGGGCAATGATGCGAACAAGGTGAGACATGTCCGGTGGCAGGAAACGGTGGCAATCGCCGACGGCGAGGAAAACAGCTGTTGCGGCGACGGCGTGCTCGATGGCGACAACGAGGGAGGACGCCCTGGCGACGGGATGGGAAGCACGACGTAGAACGTGAAGCGAGGAGTAAGATGGCGGGGTCGATGAAGGCGGGAGTTCATCAGATTGATGAGGAATGGGCGACGAAGGATGTCGGCCGGAGAAGAGAGAGATGAAGGGGATCTTTGCTCATGGTGACCCAAACTCGAAATCAAAAGGGTAGAGGTGTAGATTAGGGGCTAGAACACAATGTGATGTGGACAAAATCGAGGGGAACTCACCGAGGCAATGAGGACTCAAAGAAACGGTTTTGGGTGTCACCGGAGCGGTCGAAGGTGAGAAAGACGAAGTTGGTGACAGCAGTGTAGCGCACGGGGGCTTCGGTGGTTGGGCGCAAACTGCGGAGGAGGTTGAGGCGGAGCCTATGACACGGCCGAGATGTCCCAAGGAGCTCTAATGGAGGAGAACAAGAGCGGCAATGTCATCGACGGACACAGAGAAGATCGAGTGGGCGACGACACAAGGAGGTGTTCCGACGGTGGCGGCTAGGGCACGAGAGGTGGCAGTTTTCAAGGCACGCGATGCGCACAGGGGCGACACATTAAATAACATGGGGAGGCGTGCTTCACAAGAACTCCAATGGTGGCACGAAGGAGGAGTCCATGGCGGCTACGCTCACGGCGTGAGCGCGTGTGGACAGCGACAAGTGCTGGCAGGTGAGCCCAGGGGAGAGAGGCAGTGCGGTGGCTGACAGGTGGACCCGAGGGCGTGGTGCTAGGGTTTGACATGCGGGCAAAGGGAAGTGGACCGGGTGGCTGGCTGGGCCGAAGGAGAGAAAAGGAAATGAGATGAAAGGGATTCGACCCACGAATGAAATAGGGAAAAGGAAATGATTTATGAATTTAAGAAAAGACTGGAATTCAAAAGAGGCCAAATAAATAGCAAACAAATTCAGAAAAATCCAACAAAATACTGAAAAATTCCTTAGAACACAAGGAACCCAAATAACACTGTTTTTCATTTAGTTGATGTTTACATTAGTCAAATTAAATATTTTAAATTTTAGAAATTTACAATTAAGCTTTATTAATTCAAATAAAATAGGTGAAAGTTTTCAAAGATTTATATTACTCAAAAGATTTATTTGAAAACTCAAATTTTGAAACGTTACAGAGATCACTGCCTTGTACTAATTTGCGCAAGGAAGGCTAAGGCAAGGTGGTGGCCTTTGAGCAAGGTGTGCATCCTTCTTTCATACTAGTACATCCTGCTATCAAAAGCACAGCAGCAACAATAATGTAACAATCCATTTTTGGACGATAAATAGTAATTATAAATTGACTCTTGATTTATAAATCTTAATTCAAATTACCTTGTATTCTCAAAATCTTCTAGCTTCTAGCTAAGCTCGGGGTTGTGTTTCAACATTCTTCGCCATTCCCGAATTCAAATTTGAATTTGAATTCTCCCTTTTTCAAAATTTGGACTTCTTCTCAAATTTTACCCTCCTCTTTCTTGGGCTCAGCCCACTTTTTCCCTCCTTTGGCCCGGCCCAAACCGGCCTCCCCCCTTTCGGCCCAATTGGCCCAGGTCTATCCCCCTGCTTTCTTCTCCCCTGGCCAAGCCGGTCTTCCCTACTTTGCTTGTCTTTTCGTTTCCTGTGCGATCGTCCAAGTAGAGTTCGAAGAAGTCGGAGGTTCCCACTTCGACCAAACTCAAGACTACCAAGATTCCCTAGCCTTTGACTCAGGCGAGTCAACACTTTGATCATGTTGAACCTACATTTTATGCAAATTATGTTCTTTTAAAAATATCAAATGGCATCCTTTAATTTCTTATACAAATGTATGTTAAATGGTCCTAAGGTAGTTAAATGCCAAATTGATGATTAAATACTTATTATACCATTTCCTTGATAATTGAACTCCCTAACCTTTGTCACCCTAGTAATTATATAGTAACCTACTTGTTATAGGTTGTACTTAAACGCCATGCTAGTATTGTTTAAGTACCATGGTACTAACTGCCCCAATCATCATTCTTTAAACATAAAGATTATTTTGGGTAGTTATTAGGGTAAATGACTGAAATAGGCGAGTTAATTTGTTTTTCACTTCTCAAAACCCTAAACAACTTGCTAGCACCATATCTGGGCGGATGGAGAGAGTGGTGGGTGCTGTCGTGCACGAGAGTGGTTGGTATGTGGTATGAATCGCTCGGATGGATTAAGGACTTAATCTTGTCATGACCTTCCGTGTAAAACAAGTACAACCACAAGTCTGCAAAGTGCAATTTGGCTTAGTAAATTTATTAAACCTGGAAATCATCTCATCGTTGGTTAAGCAAGGTGGTGCAAGTAGTGGATGCGATCCAACTGGAATGAGACACCAAGGGGAGGGTGAGGAGGTTGCCAGCTACACAAATCGTAGTGGTAGACATCTCACATAACTTATGGGACCCATCACAAATGGGGGCAGCCCATATGGGTGAGGTGACGGAAGGGGCGAGATATGTTGAAAGGTTACTGTGGCGATCGCTCAACTACATGACTACAGAATCATGTGGGGGTAACAAGTATGATTATCTCTTGTGGGTACAGTGTACAACCTCTGTAGAGTCTAAACTGTTTAAACAGTCGTGCTTGCGGTCAAAGGCGGACATGCGAACTTAACTTGAGTTAGTTCTATTTAAAAAACCTTTGTGGGTTGGTTGAAAAATATGACGGGCTCATCTAGCCCTTGTTTTGGATTTTTCCTGGGCAGTCTTACCCAGTGCTAATGATCGGTGGATGTAACCGCTATAAAGAATAAGCATGAGGTGGAGGTAACCTCTACTGTTATTAATATTGCACACTTAATCTCTTTAATAAAATACAATTTGGTTAAAATACTAAATGATAGGGTTTTCTAATATATGCATTTATAAATGTTGCTTTGCGCAAATATAAGAAAACGAGCTATCCTTGTTAAGCCTTGTATGTATAATATTGCATCTGTTGTGTTGGCTTGCGAGCACGGAAGTTGTGCTCATCCTCGCTCTTTCCCTAACTCTCAGAAGCAGGAAATCTTAGAGCTTATGACTATTACGACTGAAGACCCAGGAGTTTTTGAAGCATAGTTTAGTCCTTAGCTGTCTAGTCCCACCTCAGTCTAGCTGACTCCGTCGGTACCTGCATGATTATATGAGTTTTTCTGTAATATCGACGCCTTTGCGGGTTTCGCGATCGCTTGTCTGTGGAGAGATATGCTCTCACCCCTTTTGCTTCCGTTGTCGTTTCCACTATTTTTGAAATGTAATCTTTTGGCATGTTCGGCTCTTATTGTAAAACCTGACCCAATGCGGTCTATGTAAACTCTGAAGTGTTAAATTAATGAATGGTATGATTTTACACCATGTATGAAATGATTCAGTGATGTATCTGTGAGTGCTATCTACTGATCCAGGGAATAGCACGGTGCTTCCACAGAGGATTCTGGATTAAGAAATCCGGGTCCAACACATAATATGAAGACCCAGAAGTCGACGGATAAAGAAATGACGAGGAGTAGTTTAATTCTTTTAGTCTAGATCTCGTCTCAGTGTAGCCGATTCCGTTGGTGCTTGCGTGCATCCTATATTATCTGAGTCTTCGGGTAATATCGGACGCACACGGGTTTCTCGGTCGCTTGCCTGTGGAGAGATGTGCTCTTACCTTTTGCTTCCGTTGTCGCTTCTGTTACTTTGTAATGTAATCATTTGGTCTATTTGGTCTTTATTGTAAAACTTAACTCGATGCGGTTTATGTAAACTCTGATGTGTTAAATTAATGAATGATATGATTTTACGCTATGTATGAATTGATTCAGTAATATCTATCTACTGATCTAGAGAATAACACCGTATTTTTTTTGCAAAGAATTTAGATTTACGAAAATCCGGGTCCACCAAATAATAATAAGAAGAAGAGCAGGCAATGAGAATTGGAATTGACACCGGAAGTACCTATATACTGGCCTTAGATCGATCGAGTCAGTCTGTACTCGGTAGTTGTATTTAAAGGAAGGCAATGGAAGAGAAGGCAATTCACTGACACTCCAGCCAACCAGGCCAGTACTAGCTAGCAAGAACCTTAATCTTCAACGACAGACCGATCGATCCATCATCAAATGGCGTCTGACGACAAGCAGAGCAAGATCCTGGTGATCGGCGGCACGGGGTACATCGGCAAGCACGTCGTCGCGGCGAGCGCGCGGCTCGGCCACCCCACCTTCGCCCTCGTCAGGGACGTCGCCCCAGGCTCGGACCCGGCCAAGGCGCAGCTCCTCAAGAGCTTCCAAGACACGGGAGTCACGCTCCTCAAGGGCGACCTCTATGACCACGGCAGCCTGGTGAGCGCCATCAAGGAGGTCGACGTCGTCATCTCCACGCTCGGCGCGTTCCAGATCGCTGACCAGACCAAGCTCGTCGCCGCCATCAAGGAGGCCGGCAACGTCAAGGTTAATTTCTAGGCTAGCTTAGCTACCAATCTATATACAGATTTGTTATTTTTCAGTTTTCTGGAATATAACTATCGATTTTTCTACCGCGCGATGGCATGCTAAGATTCGTGCGCACGGAGTTCTCGTCTCAGGCTCAATTTTTAGTACTTTTATGTTGGATGTATGTTCGTGTTTTGGGAGGTGCTAGTACATTTGTCCAGTTCGTGAAACTCCAAAGTTTTGCTTGTTCAGAAACCTAGTATTATATGCTTCTGGAACTATTGGAGATTTTTTACTGGATCCTTAGAGACCCCATCCTTTTGTTAGGACATCAATATGTACACACTGGTTACTTAAGTAGGATTTTGGGACTGAAAGTGTTAAATGTTGTGTTCTTCAAGAAAACAATCCGATTATTTTTTGTTCGTCTGTAAAAGAGACACAGACATGGTATCTTCGGATGTTACCTTTTCGTCTCGTGTTTTCTAGTACCTTACCCCAATTGTGCATAGTTACGAAAATAGAATTTTTAAGTGTGCACGCACGCTCTGTCAATATAGTTGTAGTGATATATATTTTATTTATTTATTTTAGTTCAATCTTGTGATATATATGCCATGCCATTGCCATGCAGAGGTTCTTGCCTTCGGAGTTTGGGGTGGACGTGGACCGCATCAGCGCCGTGGAGCCGGCCAAGTCCATCTTCGCCGTCAAGGCCGGCATCCGCCGCGCCTTCGAGGCGGAGGGCATACCCTACACCTTCGTCACGGCCGGCTACTTCGCCGGCTACGCGCTCCCCACCAACGGGCAGGTCCTCTCCCCGGCACCCCGGTAGACAAGGTCCTCATCCTCGGCGACGGCAACACCAAGGTCGCGTTCGTGGAGGAGGGGGACATCGGCACGTACACGATCAAGGCGGCGGACGACCCCCGGACGGTGAACAAGACGGTGTACATCAAGCCGCCGGCCAGCACGGTGTCGCACAACGAGCTGGTGGGGCTGTGGGAGAAGAAGACCGGCAAGACGTTCCAGAGGGTCTACGTGCCCGAGGACGACGTCCTAAAGCAGATCCAGGGTCGGTATATTTACAGTTAAGACTAGGATTTCACCAATATTGGTGAGTAATATTGGTTGGTTTTAATCGATCCCCATCTGCAGGGCCCCCGATTCCGTTGAACATCGTGCTGTCGATCGCGCACGCGTCGTGCATCAAGGGGAACCGGACCAGCATCGAGACGGAGCCGTCGTCCGGCGTGGAGGCGAGCGAGCTGTACCCGGACGTGAAATACACCACCGTGGATGACTACCTCAACAGGTTCCTCTGAACTTTGTCGTCCCAAGATGCGCCTGCTAGTCTCTGCATGCTGATCAGCCAGTTACTCTGCCTGCCTGAGAATGAGATCGATCGACGACGGCAAGTAATTGCACGGGCCATATATAATATTATACAAATAATATCAGGAATTCATCCCTTCCTTGTTGGATCCCTAGCTATGTACGTACTTACATGCTGTGCGACTGTGATGAGCCACCCATCCATCCGCTAGCCTAGCCGGTTCAGTCTGTTGCCTCTTGGATCGATGATGTATGGACATGATCTGTCGATTTGTTGTTTCAAGTTATGTAATGCAAAATCATCTACTCAAACGTTACTACTCGATCAATGACTCCTCTGCTAGGTACGGGATTAACTTGCATCTTAATTACTACTTACAATCCGCGCGATGCGAGCGACAGGTTTAGTAGTTATTATTGAGGCCTTCAGCTGGCTCACTTTGATTGATGGGAACGAACGGATCAATCAATCAAACGTGCTGAATGAATTATTGAACCATGGCTTGCAAATTAAGATAAGAAGATACAATGATTCTGGACTGAACAACAGCATATATTTTCTGAATCGAACCAGCGTACAGGCAGGCAGTATCTTAAAAGTACACTGGTTTGTCTTTTAGGAGTCCTCTCTAGGGCTCTGATAGACTTATAAACAACTTTAAAGATATGTTCAATAATTTATCAGTAAAATTATTCATTTTCAACGCAACTTCTCCTCTTACACAATCACTATTTATCTTTTATATAAGAAATAACGTATACTCTCTCTCGCTTTCCATTCCCTCTTCCAACTAGAATTTTGAATTCTCTCTTCCAACTAGAATTTTAAGTGAGAACAGGTATGAAACTGCTGAGATGCCTCGTTGGAGATGCCCTTGCTACTCTAGATCCATTAATTACGCGTGTACCGGATGGCCATTGTTATTTTCTTGGAAGCAAGCAAATTAAAGCAATCGAATGAGATGCAATCTCAGTGAAGAGCGACGACGATGGATGATAAATTATGCAAAACTTAGCTGCTAATTCATCCAAGTACGTGGTCGATTTGTTTTTGGATTGCTAGCTCTGTACGTACCACCTTAATTAGATCTAGCTAGCTAAGCTAAACACGTATGTACATGTGTAACCTCCAGTTATCTCCAACAGAGATAAGATACACTAGGCAGTATCGCGCGCTACGCTGCGCCTGGACTATGAACGCGCCTGATTGGCAACAAATAATGTACGATTTACATATGGACCAAAATCAACAGACAACGTGTAAACTTAAAAAGTATTAGAGGCGACAACAACGCAACAAATATATAGACGAAACCAGATGACAATCATGTAAATGCCATACTTCAGGTCCTAAAAAGTATATGTCGCAGTAACGATACTAACCAGAAGAATTACCTTGCCTATTAGAGTACAAAAGAGAAATCAATAACAAGTAAACGACACACCGCAGGTAACAAAAAAAGTATATATTGCAGTATTTATCCTAACCAGCAGAACTGCTTTGTCTATTAGAGTATCGTCGACGATCAAATCGTCGATCTTATGAATATATAAATGAAAAGAGGAAAATGACGTGTATCTTCTAGAAAATAGTGAGACTGCTCTTTATTGCTTTGAACTGGCTATTACAAAGAGTGTATAAAACTTAGACTAAAGACTAATTCGAGAGTACAAAGCTCTTGAGGATGTCTCCCAAATGATCTTCACTGTTCCAGCCTCTCCATCTTCAGTCCGCATTCCTCCTTATATAGTTGATGAAGAGTTGACACTTGTCTCTGGAGGAGACGCCTGTTCGGGAAGTAACGCGTCTAGTTGAAGAGAGGTATCTGTTGATAATGTATCAACTGTCGTGCAGTTATATGTCCATGAGTCATGTAACCGTACTTTAGTATCGTAACGTCGCGTGGTATGAAATATATAGCACATGTTCCATTCGTCACACGGTAAAACATATGTCTGGTCGTAGATCCAGACATCAGTTCAAAGCCTTGTGAGCATTTGACTGGTCGGAGACTTGGTTTGGGACTATATCCGACCAGATTGGGTACTATGTAACCTCTAAAATTCTTACGACCAGTGAGGTCGTTAGCTTTTAGGGTTTACAACCATGAAGACGTATGGTCTCTATATACTAAATAATAAATAGATGTTTTAATCCCCGTCAAGTATCAAAAGCGAAACCAAAGATAAGTTATTATGCTATATACAGCTTACATAGCCGCACCATAAAAATTATATTAGCAGCTTTTGGAGAACGTTTATCACAACTAAAGATATGACATACACATTGTACATCACAGTAACTGCTATACACATGCCATTTGCAAGAAGAGCCATTGCGACGTGTGGATATTGCATACTCTCGGAGCATTACGATGACCTGCGGACTCTGATGAAAAGAAGAACAATGGTTATAGCAAATAGGCTAGAGCAGGTATATCCTTGCCGCACTGCATAACGAAGCTACATTTTGTAAGCTATCATCGTGGCAGGAAGGCAAGAGCCAATTTTCTTGAAGCATATACAGGCATTTGGTGAGTTACTTGAAACTGACTTGTCTCGTCAAACCAATGCATAGACAACAGACATTACCATAATACGGGTTTGTATGGCCTGGTTCATGTACCTATTAATATGGATTGATTACAAAAGTAAAATCAGTATATTACAATTCTTTGAAGAAGCAAAAAAAAAAAATTGCAAGTCATCAAAATCAGCATTTTTCATCACCGTTATACCAGGACAATCAAATATATTCAGGCATACATGCTTCAATAGTCCTTGCTGCACCTGGCCCACACACCTGGCCCACAGAAACAATATTAAATTCTATCAAATGATCTGATCAAGAAGGAAAACTGAGGCAAAAGGTAACAAAGAAATAGTGTGCTACATGTGTTTGGCAAAAGGATCTACCAACCTATAGTAGGATGCAAAGCCGAACCATAGCATAGAAGTCATGGCCTGGCAACAAAGGGTATGCACTAAAAAGGATTCGTTGGTATAGTGAGAAGCAGCATTCTGGCCTACAAAACATGAAGGTGTATTAAACGGTAGAGATACTGTTGCCGTATCTGGGAAGGGGAAATGTGTATAGTAGTGTATATGGTGAGAAGTTAGGGAAACTACTCTTTGTTGATGGGTTTGTCGTTTCATCTGCGTTTCTTTGCAGTGGAAACATTCACAGAGGAACTTTGCGTGTAAGCGTAAGAATCATGTAGATTATGTATGTCATGGCATTTCTAGGCATAAATTCGGTATAGGAGAGCAGTAGTTTTTATGAAAGCAATACGATAGAACGGGAGTGTACCTTTTGTAAGTGGTTCGCGCAGTGAGATCGTGCATTTCTGTTGGCAAGACAGCGAAAATAGCGGGAAATCGTTCGGACATGACGGTATACCAGAGAAGATGAGGGTATTCATCAAAGCACGAAGCGTAGAGATGGCAAGACGGCGGGAAAACGTGGGGAACCAGGGGGGGAAGAGGCAAGACGATTAGGTTAGAACGCAAGGAAAATGGCTAAATGGCGGTACAAAATTCGGTCAGGCAGAATGTAATACCTGTAGAACGAAGCTCTGACGGAATCGGGGGAAGGCGGCGGCATTCATCGAACCAATAAGCGGAGCGACGGAAGCACGTCGGATAACGATGGCAAAACAAAGCAAGAAGCGAGGAAAATAAGTAAGATAATAAAAACAAAGCGCGATGAAATCACTGAGAAGTTGGAACAAGGATCTATACAACGGGGAGGGAACTGACCTGATTCGCAGGCAAAGTAGCCGGCAAGGGCAGGTGAAGGGCTGGAGATCGGGAGACGGATTTGTGAAAAACGTGACGAAGGCGATTAAACGGTGGGAGAAGGATATGTATGACCGGGAGAGAGGTAACCTCGTTCGTGTGCAGAGCAATCGGCGAGAACACGTGCAAACTCTTTCGCGGACGGAGCAATCGGCCAGAGCACGTGCAGGGCAGGAGACGGTGAAGGCAATGCGGGCTAGTTCTTTCTGGCAAGATAGGGGATACGCACGGCGACGCCACCTTCTCTCGGGCCGAAACCACCGCCAGCCGTCGAAGTCGCGCTTTCTTCTTCGGCCGACGCAGCCTCGCGTGTCGAACTGCGAGCCGCACCGCCGCTCACGCCGCCGCCGCTGCCGTCGCCCTCCACGCCCGGCCCGTCGGCGCTTCGCCATTGCGTCGCCGCCCCGGGCCGCGCCTTGGTTGGGTCGGCGAGGAGGAGAATCTCCATGCGCCATTGCCTTGATTGGGGTTCGGCGAGTTAGGGCCTCGCGCCGCCGCCGCCGTCGCCCTCGCGCCTCAAGGCCTCGCACCTTGCACAGCCTGCATTGCCTGTGCCGCCTTACGCCGCCGCGCGAGCGGCGGCGCTCACAGGAGCTCAGGAACCCTAAAGGTTCCTCCCGTGCCCTTTCTTTTTTGTTGGGCGGCGGCCCGGTGAAAAAATAACAAAAAAAAAAAAAAAGCAAAAAAAAAAAAAAAAAAAAAAAAATCGGTCGATGGCTTCTACCGGAGGCTCCTTCGCCATCCCGCTCCCCCCAGATTCGTTTTGATGGGACGAACTTCCGGGAGTGGGCCGTTCACCTCAAGATTCACCTCAACGGCCCAGCGTCTGGGTCATCTCATCAGGCGGCGCGTACCTGTCGCCTCGTCCTACACCGCCAAAGACTACCACCTCTCTCTGCTGAGTGCGGACGGGCGGCTCGGAGGTCAACAATGTTTGCCGAAGAGGCGCTAGAGCTCTACCACCGAGGTACACGCCTCGGCGGCGGGAGAGGTCGAGGCTCGTGCTACCGCCATCCTAGTGGGTAGCATGCCTGTGACCATCTCTATGGATGTGGCGGGCCGCCAACGACACGGCTTATGTGGGAGCGCCTCGAGCTCACTACCGGTAAACGAGCGATGCTATGTATCTCTCGGTTGTGCACGAGCACATTCTCTTGGCAGCCTTGATGCCACCGCTGATGACTTCTACCGGTTGTCGAGTGTGGCGTCGGCTTGACTCTCTGGGGCGGATATGCCAGGACGGACTGTCCTGCGTGTGCGGCCAGCGCTCACCAGAGACTCACCGCCTCTACGACTTCTGACGCGTCCGGCTGAGTTCGAGGCCATGCGCTCGGCTCGACTCGCCACCGCGCCCGAGCTTGGTGGAGGCCCTCACGAGTGTGTGCGTCTTGAGGAGACTCGTCACCGTGGCATGGCTCGAATCTGATGCTTTTATGCCTTGATTCTGCTCCTTTGCCCCTCTTGGCCGGACGTGACCCCTTCTCCAGCTCCTCCAGTGGCTGCTGTTTCTACTGCGGGTCTTCACTGCACCTACTGTCAGCGTGCTGGCCACAGGTATCAGGATTGTTACAAGCGGAGGAGGGACCAGAGTCGTCGGGGCGGACGTCCCCCGAAGGGCTCTGGAGGTTCCTCTCCCTCAGGGGATGGCCCCTCTCGCCAGGGCTCCTCTGGTGACGCCACACAGCAGCTTCTCTCTCTGCTTCAGCGCCTCGGTGTCGGCTCATCCTCGGACTCCTCGGGTTCTGCTCGTCTGGCTCTTGCTTCTCAGCAATCTTCCCCGCCTCCGCCTCCTCCCTCATCAGGTATCTTGTCTCCGTGGATCTTGGACTCTGGTGCTTCTTTTCACATGACACCAGATTCTACACACCTTATTTCTGTGCGGTCCACCGATTTTTCTTCCACTGTTCAGACTGCAGATGGTACCTCTCTTCTATTCTGAGCCGAGGCATCCTTTCCACTTCCTCTTTTCATGTTCCTGCAGCCTCATGTTCCTCGACGAGGCGAATGGAAATAGGTGGTGCGTGAACCGAGGCGACCAGGTTAGGCTGCGCTTCGAACACACACACACACACAGCAAAAACGACCAATTGGTCGACGCCACGAACGGAGAAACGCAAAGCAGCACGTAGAAAAGGTCTCAAATCAGAAAACGCCACGTCCGTCTAGAAGGGGAACCGCAAGTAATTAGTAGTAAAGGACAGTGGTCAGATATTGACAAGCTGCGGGCTTGGAGGTGGAGGTGGCCATCCGCAAACTGATCTTCCCAATCCGCGTTCAAAAGCACCCTGTCCAACTAGACCAAGGTGGGTCTCTCTTGCTCATTGCTCCGTGTGTAGCGGCGACCGAACAAATACATCTCCTTCAGCTCGAGCTGGTTCATCGTGTTACGAAAGCCAGTCAGCAGCCTTCGGTTAATCCGGGTTGTGTGCCTCCTTGACTAAAACGTATCATCTACAACTTAGGTTGCTTAGTTTATGGTGTGTAACTCTGACCATATGTCTAGCTAATGTTTATATTTAGAGAAAATTGATTCTATGACATTAAATAACTCCGTTCTTCACGATTCAGTATCGAATAACTCTCTCTTCATAATATACCATCAGTTCCAAGATTTCTTTACGATTTGCCATTGCCATTAGTACACCGTCCAAATCCCTCCGTTAAGCCATGATAAAAATACCATTTTACCCTCAAATTTCGTGTTTCAACCCATACCACTAATGAATGTTGTATTATTTGCCACCGGTCACCTTGCATAAGCCGGGTCATCCTATTCATCAAATGTTCTCGACAAGAATTTTTTTGCTAAACACTATTGGATCACTACTAGTAAACTGTCACTGCATTCTATTGCGTTACACGATGCTCACAGCAATGCCACCGGCATCACATGGGACTTGGCGAAGGACACACCGCTAATGCCGCCGTGGACGACGCTTTGGCCGACGTCGCCTTGTCCGCCCGCGCAGTCCTCTTGGCGCCAGGGCAGGTGGTCGCGCGCACGAGCAGCCACCGGTCGACGCACTCCCTGTCGAACCCGTGCCGGCTCGCGGGCAGTACGCGCACCTCGTCCCGGCCGCGTACTCCGCCAGGCACACCGCGCAGTCAGCCTCCTCCCTCCCGGTCCCTGTCGCCGCCGCACATCTACACCACCACCTGCACGGGGATCTCCTCGAGCACGCGCTTGGTCTCCTCTGTGCCCGAGTCGCCGTCCCCGCCGGGTCCCCCTCGCCGCCTGGGGGATGGGGTTGAGGTTGGGGTGGGGGGCTCGCTCATGGGTGCTCGATAGAAAGGGATCAGGCTAGTAGCTGGTGTTCGATCCTGACATGTTGGCCATGTTTTCAGCCTCTCACTGAGTATATGGGTGGTTTGGATATTTTATAAAAACATAAAATGCTTTATGCTTAATGGAGAGGTTTAGACGGTATGCTAACGACGATGGTATATTGTAAAGAAATTTTAGAATTCGATAAACTGAGTATATGGGTGGTTTGGATATTTTATAAAAACATAAAATGCTTTATGCTTAATGGAGAGGTTTAGACGGTATGCTAACGACGATGGTATATTGTAAAGAAATTTTAGAATTCGATAATATATTGTGAAGAGGGAGTTATTCGATGATAAATCGTAAAGAGCAGGGCTATTCGATGATTTTTTTAAAAAAATAATTACATAAAAAATTAGTTGATTTTTTTTTACAAAACTAGACATCTGTCGTCAATTCAATTGACGATAGGAAGCTGTCGTTGTTTCAATTGACGACAGTAGCACTGTTGCCCCAATTGGCGGTAGGGACTTTTCCAATGGCATGTGCTCTCTCTAGACAAGAGCAATTCAGGGATTTAGTGCTTATCGCACTGTTGCTAATTCAATTGACGATAGGAAGCTGAGTTGACGGAAGAGAACTGAATTAGCGACGGCCCTATTCTATGATCTTTGTCGCCAATTGAAATAACAACAGTTTCCTAGTGACAGATATCTAGTTTTGCAAAAAAACATAACTATTTATTTTAAAAAATCACTATTCGATTACATAAAATCAATTTTCTATATATTTATACTCAACTGGCCGTACTAACGTAAAAGCGTGTCCTGGTCAGATCTATATATTGTCCTAACTTTGGTGGCACAGGTGGCCACAGGGATAAATAAATCCAGCCCCGCAACAATACACCTGGTCGCCCTTCCTCACTTCCAGGTGGGGCACATTCACTTCAATAAGACAGTAATGTTCTGGCTGCTAGGTGGGCCCCATCTCGTCCCCACCCAAACGGACCCCGCTTCTTCTACCGGAAACGTCGTCTCCGAATCGCCGAAGTCGCAACGCCCGTTGCCTTCCTCACTCCTACTTGCCCATCCCCTGATTCCCCGCCACCTCCTCGCCGTTGGATGCGACGGCGACAATGGCGTCCTCCTCCGCCTCCGAGCCCGGCGTCCGCTTCTCCGATCGAAGTACGCTCTCTGTTCGATTCACTCCAGCTCGATTTGGTCCTGGGTTCCGTGGGGGTTTTTGATCTGGTGTTTGGGGTTGTCTTGCGCAGCGAGGAGGTCGTCCTTGGGCTTGAGGGCTATGGTGCTTATGATGCACGTGGTGTTCGTTGGCGCCGTCTTCCTGCTCGATTCGACTCTCGATAGGCGAATCCACGAGGAACCGTGGTATAATTCCCACCTGATTTTGCCGAGAAAGTTTTTTTGCTTGGGTAAAGCCCAAATTTAGGATGTCATGTGGATTTATCTGATACTTAGAAGTTTGGTTCTAGTTCTAGGTGGCAGTGAAGTTATTTTCCCCTATCTAATTGCTTTGTTGTAGCTTATAATATAATCTGATTCGAGGCAAATGTAGCTTTTGGTGGTGCTTGCTCGCGCGAGTGCTTCTGCGTCTGACCAGCGATGCAGCAAAAACGGCGTAATTCTACACAACGGAGAGAACGATGCCCTTCTCAGAAGCATTCCAGTTGTATATCTGCTTGGTACTTGGTCCGTGGTGGAGCTAGAAATTAGATGATGGGATGCACACTTCACACTCACAATTCTATAGTTTGTACAATGGTTTCATAACATCATAAATCCAACATATATGTTTCAAACTTGTACAAATTTGTAAAAAACACAATGCAGATAGTTCAAATAACGTCTTACATGAATAGAAAATTACAAAATATGCAACAACGCAAAGAGAATTATAATACCACTTTACGCGTTTTCATGCCTTGAAAACGTTTCATTACATCATCTTCACTAATCTTCAAGAAAATTTCTCTCAATAAATATGACTAAACAATCGTTCAAGAATTGATCGTCTATACTATTTCTCAACTTATTCTTTACAAGACTCATAACAGAAAATACTCTTTCAAGGCTCGCCGCACCCGGTAGGAGCAATACCAATTTGAGAAGTATACCAACTTGTAAACTTCATACTTTTTTGTTTCAACAAGCTTAATAGAAAGGTCACCAAGATTGTTGAGGTCCTTCAACCTATCATCACTTCGTATGTTATCTATGAAGTTATCAAGTTGGAAAAGGAGTCTCATCAAATCTGTACTTGAAAACTCATTGGGATAAAAATTTGTAAGGCTAAGTACTTTCTCCTTATCATAGGCTTCAAATGAGTTGCGAGGATTCAAGGCAAACATGCACACAAGTAATTTCATATTAACTTTGTCAAACCTATTGTCAAGCTCTTGAAGAACACTATCAATGATGCCAATATATACTTCCCTTCTGAAATGATCATCATTTGTTTGTTTGGGGAAAAACACTTTGATCTTCCAAAAGCCATATATTTCTTATTTGGCTTGGGAACTTTAATGCGATGTTTCGTACAAAATGATGTAACTTTTTCCTGAAGAAAATCTTCACAGCCATGACTTCTCATATGTTGCAATTTGTCCTTAGCCAAATTAACAAGTGTCATAGCATTAATAATATCTTGGTGCTTCTTTTGCAAAGATTGACATAAATCATCTGTGTACCCAAGTATGACTAGCATCAAGTTTGCCATGAAAACAAAATCAAATGACTCAAAGACTGCCACCATAGCATGGATTTTCCCCATTCATTCTTTAGAGAGGGATCTTTTCTAATCTTTATGAGTACTTTGCGGATTGTCCACGGAATGCTAATCCTTGACGCAAAATAAACCTCAAGCATCTAAGTGAATAAGTGAACCTTGCCTTGTAAAGACGCTTGTCTTCTTTAGTTCGCTTCACAATAACATGAGCAACTGAAGTTTTTTGTTTCACAAAGAAGTTAAATTTCTCTTGAGCTTGATTATGGACACTTCTTATACCACCCACATGTTTGTCAAGTGCATCATATTTATTCCAATTTCTCCAACCATCTTTAACAAAGCTATCACTCCCATAGTTTTCTCCTTGAACAGATAACAGACAAAGCAAAATGCATCATCCTTTTCAATACTATATTCAATCCAATGGTACTTATCAAACCAACTAAGACTAAAGTGATGTCTTTTCCCTGATAGAAAAATCATGTATATAAGGTTGGCATGGCCCTTTCATAATATATCCTCTTCGAACTGCATCTTGATCATTGACATCATAGCTCGTGATGAGTATCATTTTCACTGGATCATGTGGAAGAAGCTCAACATCATAAATGTTTTCCTCACTGCTAGCAAGTGTATTTGAAGCTCATACGCTTCTCGGTTAGGGTTGGAGTTGGTCATTGATAGCAACCACAACATCAATCACAGCATCAATATTCTCTGTCTGAGAAGAAGGCAATTGATTCCTACTTACTTGAGTTCCTCCTCTACCTTCTTAAGTCTCCTCCACCCACTGGACCCATTCAGCCGGTGATGAAGAAGATGAAATATTCTTTGCCTTCACTTCTCGATCCTGAAAAAAAGAAAGGATATCTCTATTTCTCTTCATATCTCTACAATCTACATTGACATATCGTAACAAAATTTTTATATTTCCATTTACAAATTAAGCTCACATAACTACATAGTATAGAGAGTTGCAACCTGTAAATATAAACATAACTACATAAGTATGAACCTGCACCGCACCTTCTGGCTGATGAGTGTTGATTGCTAGTGCTCGACAGCTGACTGCTCAACTGCTCCTTGTCCCGGGCTTCACAAATCACAAGTTCACACTTCACATCATTGTGGCATTGTGTAGGCTCTACAGACTACAACTCTACAAGTTCAAGGAGACAATCAGACAAGACAAGGACACATTAGTTCATCACATATTCATGTTACTACATTAGTCATTACTCAACTCATTAGGCCACACCAGATCCGGATTCCAGACTTAAACAGGATCAACTATTCAACATTTCAGCTCTTGCGGTCTCACCACTCACCTCCAGACACTAGCAGAGTAGCAGTAGTAGTCCAGGCCCAGCCGCCCAGCACCAGGCTCCACTCTCCTGTCTCTCCAGCGGTCCAGCCTCCAGGCACCTACACCAGCAGCCTAGCACAGGCACGGTGCCGTCCGCCCATCGGCCGTCGGGCGTCAGCCCGTCCCGCGTCTCCTCGTCCTCGGCTCCTCGCGTTGGGAGCGGTTGGCCGGTTGGGGAATTGGGGACTGGGGAGGTCGGGAGGAGTAATTAGGGTTGGGGATTGGGGAGGACTGGAGGAGAGCTGGAGAGGTGAGGTAGTGAGATACCGACTACCGAGGGAGGTACTGAGGAGAGCTCAGAGCTGGTTCTGCCTCTGGGCTCTGGCTGTCGGGGCATCGGGGCGGGCTGACGGCTGACGGATTGTGGCCTTGTGGGCTTGTAGCCTGTGGGACTGTGGGTGAGACTTGGAGCCGTGGGCTGCCTACCTGGCTGGGCTTTCAATTCATGAGATGACTGAACTACAGCTAGCTACTGAAGAATTGACCCCACTTGGTTTTTCAGATTTTTGGGGGTGCCGGTGCATACCCGGCACCCCAGCTAGTTCCGCCTCTGTACTTGGTAGTTTATGGTAGTGCCATTTCTGCTAGATATTCCAGCTGGTGTGTGTAGGAATCTTAGTTCTCGATCTCAATTGGACTTCTGATCACTAGGAATCGTAGTGCCATTTCCGCTGGACACTACACTGTGTATTCCTTTTCTTTTCTTTTTTCATACCTGCAAGTATGTTTTGACTTCTGATAAAGTGTGAAGTTCTGTGTTGTTTTTTAAGAGCGAGGATTGCTGTCTGGTGTCATTTGATTTCAGGTATATAGGGGTGTATGGAGTGCTTGTTCTGATCACCTTAGTGCAGTACTTCTACACTGCTGGTTCATCTCCAGGGTATGGTATTGCCTTATTAAATTTGTTCTCATCCTCCAGGAATGACGTTATCTATTGAATCTGGAAAGTGTTTCGTGTGTGTGTTTTTTGGTGCTCCTGTGCTGGTAGGTATGTTATTGATGCGATGAAAGCTGATTCCACAATGCATGCAACCTTCATCAATACTGCCACTCTTTCAAAGTAATGTCTTAATCTCCATAGCATAAAAGTGTTGAAAACTTGTGGGAAGTATACATTGATATTTATACTTTCTTGTGTGTCTGTTTTTGATGATTAAGAAAAGACAATCCAGTTCAAAAAATGGAAGCTTAAATTCCCCCATGTGCCGACCTCTACTAGAGAAACTTAACCCAGTGACTTCTACATCGTCATGGTTGCAGCAAGTTGCAGATCTTTATCCTCCTGGGTCAAGCAGCAGGTAGAGTTCCAAGTCTTGAGAAGCGAGAAAGTCATTTTTCTTTGGTATTTCCAATAGTAGCTTTCTTGTGTTTGCTCATTGCTATATGGTTAACATACTTCTATTGTGATTTAGGGATTGGATTTGCACTTACTGCAGAGTCATTCAGGTATTGTTTTATCCTCTAAATTTATGGCGCTAAAGCTTCTGTAGCTATGATATGCAATTGATTACCATGGTCATTGTTTAAAAGAAGCGTAATTGAACTACACATCAAGTGTGAGTTAGTCAAACAACACATTTTTGTGAGTCTTGACTTTATCTCCAAATAAGTTTTGACTAAATTTAACAGAACAGTCCTTGCGATCTTATTCAAGAATAGCAAACCCGATCTGTAAGAAGTCAGAAAACAGAATGAGAGTTGGTTGTATTTGGTGATGCAGTTGAAGTAGTCTATCGGCAGACTTTCCCTTCACATCCTTCCTTGCAGTTGTTTCGTTTTATTGCCATTCAAAGAACCATTAAGGTTCCCCATGATCATTTGAGGATCTTCTAGAACTTGATGCATTGTTAGGGTTTCCAATTCCCAACTACTAATATGCAAAGTGGCGGGCACCAAGGATAAAAAACTCGGAACCGGCCAGTTTACCGGTGACTGGCCGGTAACCGTAACCGCCTTACCGGATTTACCGGAAAAAACTCGGATGAAATTCGTTTGAATTTACTTAAAAATCAGCCAAAATTTGAAAACTAGAATTTGAATTTGCTAAACCGGGAAAAACCGGCCGGGTTTTCCGTTACCGGACCCGACCGGTAAGGCCGGTTACCGCCGGTAACCGGCCGGGATTTTCATCCATGGCGGGCACACTGCTTTGAATTTTACACAACGTGAACTACTACTGCTTTATTAGTTTAGAATTGTTCAATATATCATACTGATTTGAACTATCCTACCATCTCATTTTTTCCATGTAAAGCTGCTGCTAATTGTCTAATTTCAATTTTTCGCTCCAACATGCTTTTGTAGCCACCTCGTACTAGGCACTGCCATGATTGTGATAAGTGTGTCCTACAGTTTGATCATCACTGCATTTGGCTTGGAACATGCATTGGCAAAAAAAACCATTGCCGTTTTTGGTGAGTTTTGTCATGTATTATCTTTTGCAGTATATTTTGTACACTTACATATTAATAGCGTTGTCTGGTGTGCATGTTCTGTGTTTTTCTGTTGCACATGTTCTATGTTCTGCTGTACATTCTGTAGAAATTCTGCATTTGCCTATTGGTTTGCTTCAGGTACTGTATGAACACCTGAGGAGCATACTGTATCCACTTATATTGCGTAAAAATCCATTGTTGTGAGTTGTGACTGGAAACACATATTAACGATGCTTCAGAGTATTTATACCTACCGACAGATAACATTCTATCTGGTCACAAATTCTTGATTTCTTTTTTACTTTTCATGGTCTCCAAGATGCAACTTTGACCTCTATTTTTATATTACACAGTATATTTTGTAAAAGATACAAACGTATGACATTATGAAAGTATATTTTGAAGAATCTATTCTATTATTTTCATGTAACCATTCTAAATACTTGAAAAGATATTGTTGATCAAACTTTAAAATTTGACCACATGCTTTGCACAGTGACTGGAACTTGTGACTGAAAGTAAAGTGGAATAAGATATAGCCTTAAATTTACTGAATGGGTTATAGAGTTTAGTTGTACGAGTCAAATTTGGAGTTAAGTCATATAGCCTTAAATTTACTGAATGGGTTATACAGTTTAGTTGTACGATTAAAATTTGGAGTTAAGTCGCAAAGTCTATTTGATTAAAATTTGGAGTTAAGTTGCAAAGTCTATTTGAATAAAACTTTTAATCCTAGGGAGTATAAATCCAGAGTTTTCGAACTGATGTATTAGAGGATGGATGCACCCCTTTCTCTTGATATTTTTAAAGTTCATTCATTGTGACTGCTTAAAACAGTCAAATATGTAGCGTATGAACCTTTTTTTTGGAAAACTTTGTGACTTGCTGCTGTAAATGGTGATATACACAATGTAACTATTTTGTTGCCATTATACATTGGAATGCATACCGTAGAACCTTTTGCTGTGTTATGATTCTATTATCGAGACTCAGTTCTTATGGTTGTATAACAAATCTTTCCTAGGTGGTACATATTTGAAGAAACAATCTTGTGTATCTGGACCGTTGCTCTGTACATCGAGTCGCTGCATCTAGATATTGACAAGATCTGGTATGATATGTTTTTCTCTATAAAGACTCGGATACTCATACGATGTGGCTTGAATCCTTTGAATTTGAACCTTACTTTTCCTGTTACCTCATCTGAGCATCTTTTTTATTACCATGGTAGGTGGAAGGATTTTATTGGTGTAATCTTGTTGGCAGTAATGATATTTATCCTCATATTCCTGCTGCTGCTGTTGATATTTCATACGTAAGTTTTCTCCATATGTGATGTGTCTGGCAGTATGAGGTCTTTTAATTATTGAAAAGAAATGTCAAATGGTAGTTTTTTACAGATTTATTCTTGAATCAGTAGGTTGAGAACAGCTGCATATGATTTCCTTCAGAAAAAAGAGAATTTTGAATTTGAGCTTTGTCGAAACACCACTGTTTACTTATACTAATCGGCTTGTACGTGGAATCCATGTCACTGCAAAAAAAATCCTAATATTAAAGATGTTACTTAAATTTTCACAAAAAATTCACTGCATTTGAAGTTTCACATACTATTTTTACCAATTTGTTTGTTTGGTAAAACAAACATAAGGAGCTCTCAATTCTCAATAAGAAAAGCCAAGCATTTTGTCATTACCATAAAGCTAAATATCTAAAAGACATATTGTGATGTCAATGACCATATCTGAGGGCCCGTTTGGAACACACGAATACAAAAAACAGGAATAGGAAAAAAAAATACAGGAATAGGAAAGGAATGAAGGTGTAAAGCAGAGGATTGAAAAACACAGGAAAATTTCCTAAGTAGGCATTTGGATGGGCATAGGAAAAACACAGGAGTTTTTAGGGAGAAATTTTGAAAGTGAATGGTGTTATCTCATTCTAGTATTAAACACATGTTGCATTTACATACCAATGACATGTGGGGTCATTGGAATGGTGATCCCACCCACCAGCTAATTAGTGAAACACTAGTGGACTCCACGAGTACTTGTCCACTCTCTTCTCGTTTGTTCCATCTTCCAACTGCGCTCTCAGAAAAAAAGAAAGAAAAGCAGATCTAGGCATAGCTATGAGGTTGTGCGAGGGCTTCTCGCGGGGGCGCTGGAGGCTAGGACTTAACGCCGCGACGGTGGGGCACGGCGCGATGATGGTGACGGTTGCTGCTGATCCAGCGACGGTGGAGGCATTACACGGTGGCTCAACAAGACGGTGGTGATGGCAGCTGCAGATTAGGCGAGGACGGAGGCTTTGTAAGGCAACTCAACGGTGGTTCCTACTCCGGCGAGAGGGCAGCAACTCCAGCTATTGGATTTTAGTTAAGTTGTATTCTTAACATGTTATTCTCTCTATTTGCTCCTCTCTCTCTCTCTGTCTGTCTGCGTCATGCACGCTTAGCCGCGTAGGAAAATTTCCATCCACTCCGAGTGGATGTTTTCCTTCCTGTGGAGATCCTCCAAAATCGCCAGAAGTGAACAGTATTCCTATGGAATTTGATTGAGCTTTTCCTACGAACCAAACGGCGTGAACAGTGATAAATCCTTTGGAATGCAGAATCCTGTGTTTTTCCGTGAGAATCCTCCAAACAGGCCCTGAAAGACAGAATTTTGTACATGCCGCTGGATGATACATCTCAATTTTCAACTTCTTGAAATAAATACCAATTTTAATGTTCATAAATAGGTTAAACCTGTTCGATTCATCTTCCTTCATAGAATCAGAAGTAGACCTGGTTTGTAGCTTTTGTAAACCCCAAATCAACAGCACTTTGTGTATAATGCGTGTTCCTCTGATCTTTTTCTGCAGTTACATTGCTCTTACAAATCAAACAACCTACGAAGTTGCCAGAAGGAAGCGGATATTCTACTTAAGGTATGAATATTTTGAGTTGACACCTTCCAGTTTGTGATACAGCTTATTATTGGGATACCGGTAGTGAACCATTGGAGCTGTACCACTTGCAGGGGAGTTCCTGACAAAGTTCATCCATTCAGTAAAGGCATCTGTAGAAACATCTACGATTTCTGCTTCTCTAGAGAGAAGGGATTTGTTCTGGAAGCTGTTCCCCCACTTCAGGAGCTGGAAGCCAGAGCTGCTCCTTACACATGCCGAGATATAATTTGCTGCCGGTGCTGTTGATATATATGTTGTACTGTAGCATTCTTTACCCCCCTAGTCTGTACTGCAATTCTTTGTTCAGCCTTTTTCGCCTATGGAAGCATGTCTTTCATGAGCTGCACCAATAGATGTCCTCTGGGTTCATTATTCATGTAAAGTAGGTGTACATTTTCACGCAGAAATTGTGTGTGGCCTGAGATCCAGTTGTTGTTACTTGTGCCGTTGTTTGGATTTTTTTAAATAAATAAACCATTTTTAATAAATAAATCATTTTTAAAATAATCTTACACAAATAAATTGTGATTTTTTTAACAGAAATAACGCTAGGTCACTGGCCCACTAGGCGATTAGACCCAAATGTGGCTAGTAATTTGCCCACGATCATGGACATGCCGCGCGACTTGAGACCTATTGACATTTAATCGTGTGACGAGTGGATGACGTTGAGCCACGTCGTCCAGTCGCGTGACCGGCAGACGTCTAACATTGTTGCCAATACAGAGGCTTCTGTCACATGACTAGCAGACGCGACTAAAGGCCAAATAGTCATGTCGTAGCAAAATGAGTTATACAATAAGAGAAGGGGGGACCCCGGACAGGTCTAGAAGAGCTCTGGGGATCTTCGGAAGAAGGGACTAGCCAGTGAAAAGAACGAGATGACTGTTATTATTCGGGAAATTCATGCTGATTTTTTCTCCTCTTTTCCAGGAGGGGGGTGACCCCCTATTTATAATCTTCTGTGAGGGTCTTGTACATTACCATTCTACCCCTATGATAATACTATGCGTGTAGGGGCTGCAGGGATATTCCCCCTCTACGCCTAGGTCTTGGTCCATGGTGGGCGCCTCGGGCTGGTCCATCCTGTTGGTGCCCCCGGTCCAGCCGCGCTAGTAAGGGATTCGGGTTCACCCTGGAGACGACCTGGAGGGCTGGTTGCTCCGGGCCTCGCGGGGCTTCGGGGACCCTTCGGGGATGTTTCGGGTCCACCCCGGAAGTGGCCCGGAGGACTTGCTGCTCCGGGCCCCGCGGGGCTTCGGGGATGCTTCGAGTTCACCCCGGAAGTGGCCCCAGAGGACCTGCTGCTCCGGGTCTCGCGGGGCTCCGGGGACCCTTCGGGGATGCGGGTCCACCCCAGAGGAGACCTGGAGGGCCTGCTTCCCGGGGAGGCTTCGCCTCGGGTCCGCCACCCGGGTTTTGACGATTGCTTCGCTTGGGCGTTGGGGCTGATGGGGCCATCCCTACGACAAGTCGATTCCAATCTGAATCCACTCGTGCGATAGAAAGAGAGGGAGGAGAGCACTGGCGGTAGAGAAGAAGAGACAGAACGAAGGGAGTGGAGAACAAGGGAGAGGGGAGGAGGGGACTCAATCCTCGGCTTGGTTCGCCTCCGTGTACTCGTCTTTTTGTGGGTAACTTCGTTGTGTTAATGTAATTTATTTGTCACTTAGATAAAAACTTGTTAGGTTAGTAGCAATAAACATAACTTAGTGGTAGAACTAGGGTTTGTAGTTGTAGATCAACAATTTTAGGGTTAATGTCGCGTATAATGTTACAATATAGGATATTTATATATTTATTATAGTGTAAAAATATTAGGGTACCTCCATTAGTAGATCGATTATTGGTTGGCCTAGGCTACATAGGTTTAGATCTGCAAGACATAGGGACATTGGTTTTATATTATTTTAATTTTTAAAATTTAATTGAGCATTTGTAGTTGTATTTTTATAATTTAATTGAAATAGAGAGTATTTTGATATGCACGGTACGATTTGGTTTTCGTTAAACTCGATGTAGCATGCTTAATTAGCATCCGTTCTAAAATATCTTGAGTATAATAGGCCAACATTTTTTCATAATGTTTTACAGACATAGAGAAGTTTGTGAGGGGTCATGTGTGGTTGATTTGAGAAGTTTTTGGTAGATCACACTGTATCATCCGAACCCGTATAATATTAAAATATAGGAGTTGTTGCATTGGCTGACATCCAGCTTTTCCATGTGAATTGACAACTCGCTGAGCTATTATGTACCAAAAAAATTCCTTCTAGCGGACACGAGTGACTTCCATTCATCAAAATTTACTCCCTCAATGCTACACCCTAATCGCATATAAAACCAAGGCAGACTCCACCACTATAGGCAAAATTCCATTCAAGCTAGTTTGGAAAACATGGAAAGGGGAGGGAGAAAAGAGGGGTATAGGAGTAGACTGTTCAAACACCAGGCCGGGCCTGGAAAAGCCCGGCCGTGAATGGGCAGGCCCGAGCTCGGCTCGGCCCGACATAGGTCAAGCTCGAGGCCCGAAAAAACATGATTTTCCTTTTTTTAATTAATTTTTTCTTGAATAAACTATTATTTTTAAATTATTTCCATGAATAAAAAATAAAATATTTTTAATCATTTTTAATGTTGTCGGGCTTTTTCGGACTAGAAACTAGGGCCAGAGCCCAGCCCAACATCAGGCTTGGCCCAAGCCCAAAAAAGTTGGGCTGCCCAGGAACATGTCTACGGGAGATGCCGGAAGTGAAAATAGGCTACCAAGAAGGCATGAACGTACTTTGATAGTTCTTACAATGATGCTCTGTACCACCATAGTTTCCACGCCCGCATCGCGACTGTGGTAACCCAACATAGATCATTCAATCTACACATCCTAGTACAGCTGCACGAACTTATTACATGTGCAGGGATTGCCGCGTAAGTGAATGCCATACATCGACATTTCACATTGCATATTGCATTTTGAAATATCGTCGATTTTATCCGTGTATGGCAGCCGTCGGAGCGTTGCTACTTTTTCTAATGAATCGATGGCCTAGAGAAGTACGATAAAGCATCCATTTAGTAGAAATACATGCTGAACTACACAGTTGCGCTCGAGGCCTTCACCTGTTGGAAACCTTACTCAATCGGGAGCGAGGAAAACAATGGAAAGACATCGATGGTCCATGATGCTCTTGTTGCACCAAAGATTATTTTGGACGAGGATTGGCCCAAAAAAGACCTTTGGGCCAAGTACCGCAAGGCCCATGCAACGGCTCGTGCTTGCAAGGGGAGCAGTACATGTGTTCGCAAGTATGACTTGATTTCCATCCATCAAATATTTTTCTTTCCAAAAGGCATATTTGTATTGTAGTTGTAGTTTGGGTCGAATGTTTGTGTATGTAGCCATTTATACCGTAGGAATAGCAAGGCAAACATATGCACCTAACCGGACCCTACGTGCCATGTAATTCAGACTTTCATGGTCAAGTGTTATGCCAGATTAGCAATCTCATCTTTATTGCTCCATTTTCGTTTTGCTCAAACCAAAGCTAAGATTAATTGCAGTCAGCAAACTCTAGTTTTTTACCACTAACAATTATTTACAAACCACTCTTCCACCCATTTAATTTCGCAAAATTAAAGCTAAGATTATTTAAATTATTTCTTAAAAAATATTAGTCTACTATCGCTGGGCTAGAGCGCGATTGGGCTCAGTCGCCAGCCTGATCTGCAATTGACCTTAGTCGCGTTCTGGCTCAGCAACTGTGCCCGGTACATGCCTTAGTCGCGCTACCAGCTCACGACTGAGATACGTGACAGACCAATGCCTCGGTGATGTTTCCATCGCGCGACTGGGCCTTCGACGTCAGCTAATCGTTGGGCCACAGAGTGATGGGAGCAGTCGCTTGGTGGCTCAGCGATTGTGGGTTATTTTTGTAAAAATATTAAAATGTGGTTTATTTGTGTATTTTTTTTTAAAAATAAATGGTTTATTTTGAAAAGAAATCCGGTTGTTTGTTGATATGATCTGAAAATGCCCGAACTGTGGGTCTCTTGTATTTGTTTTCCAAAAGGAGGGGGTGCTTCCCTATTTCCTAATAAGTAGGTTTTGGGGGCAAACTATAGCGGCATACTGTTTGTACCTGTTTCGAAATGTACATTCCAGTTGTGGTCGGCAATGTTAGCGTTCGATCTACTCTTGACTTCTTGGGCCATTATTATTCGTGGCACTTGTAGTATTTTCAGGCACATATATTTGCTGATCAAGGAGCATATTGGCGACTGGCGAGTGCTATGGCCACTCTGCTCGAGTTTTTCAGGTACCACAGTATACTTTTAACTTGTATTCGTTATAATCACAAACTATTTTTGCATCTATTATCAAAATAACAAAACTAATTAATTTACATTCTATGCAATAGTACAAGTTGCCATCATCACACATGTGTGGAGTATCAAGTCAAGTGCCGACTATCAGGTAGGCACAACCGGTTGCGGGAAGTCTCAGAACTGATAGCCACACTAGCGATGTGGCCTACGCAGAGAACCGACTTCTCGCCCTGTCAGCCATGCATCAGACAGTTGGAATCAAAGGGTGTGACCCATCAGGGCATCCTCTTGATATCTGTCGGTGCCCTGGTCATGCCGACATTACTTGGCATTTTACCACACTTTTTTGCTCAGTTCTTGCTGTCTTGGCAGGCAGCTGCTGCTGGTCTACGGTACCCCACGACACCGAAGTTTGCCAAGTTTGGCGAAGTGTGGTTCGTGTTTAGTCGTGTCCATAACTATGACGCGTCACACTTTTTTAGACATATGATTCACTGGTCATACACACAACCTCTAGCAAAATATTGTCACAATTGTAATACACAATTTAATTTAATAGCCACAAAATATGTAGCGCGCCATACTTCGCCATAGTTTTTGCTGTGTGAATACCAACTAAGTATGCCCTAACAGTGTCAAGTCTTTGCCTGCGTACTCGCTCGACCCCATGTACATATGCTTGCACATCTGTCATCTTGTAACCTCATTTGCTATAAGACCTCGTATGCCACTGAATCTCTTCTGCCGTACTGCTGGAGATGGTACAAGTTTTTGGCTCATATTGTTATATTGACGGCGCTAATAACAATTTTGATTGTATTCCAATATCAATGTCAAAAATAACATCCTCTACTGTGCTCTAGGGGTGGACTCCCCACCGCGCGCCACATGTAAAATCTGGGCCGAGTCCGACCACCAGGGGCATAATAGAGGGCAGTGCCGTGCATTGGAGGCACGACCGTGGCGCGGGTGAGTTTGAAAATTGATAAAGACACTTAGAAAAATCTTTGGATGTTTTTCTATGTTATGCCTTTGTTGCCCATTCGCAAAGCTATGTTATGTCTATGTCGTCCATCCACAAAGCAATGGGGCAGTTGAAAGGGCAAATGTCCAAATTATGCAGAGAATTAAAACTCAAGTTTTCAACCAGCTTATAAAGCGCTCGGGGCATGGGTAAAAGAATTCTCCTCAGTACTATGGGCAATTTGCACAACTGTTAGTTAGGTTATAGGCGAAACACTATTTTTCTTAGTTTTTGGCGCTGAAGTCATGCTTCCACCTGAACTAAAGATTCGGCCTACAAGGATCGAAAATTACAATGACTCTGGCCAAGAACAACTTTGAGTTGATGACATCAACTTGTTCGAAGAAAAGAGGAATCAAGCCTTAATTCATTCGGCAGTCTACCAACAAGCGCTACGCAAATATTACAATTGTAAGGTCCAACATCACAGCCTTGCTGTAGGCAACTTAGTATTAAAAAAGATTCAATCTCAATCTAATCGGAACAAACTTTCCCTTAAGTGGGAAGGTCTTTACACAGTGGTCGAAGTCACGCCACCAGTCTCGGTACGACTAGCAATAGAAGATGACATAGTTCTTTCTAATTCATGGAACATTGATTAGCTACGCAAGTGCTATGTGTAACCTCTTATATTCGCAATAAAGTTTATGATTTCTCCAATCTTTATTATCTTAAAATCTTCATTGAGAAATGTTTCAATAATTTTTGATCACTTTTTAAACACTTAGTTTTCTTTACACTGGTCGAAGGAGGGTAACATCACCTAGTCGAACTCTTTGCTATCTACACGTGGTCCTTGCCCACTAGAAGGAACTTCCTAGCGTCAATCTGTTCCTGACTTTAGCTGCCAATACAAAGAAACTAGATTCAACAAAATGTGGTCGAAATAATTCTAAAGCAAGTTCTTTTTAATCATTAACTTAGTTTGTTTCTTTTTTTTACGAAGAATTTTCTAAGTGAGTTAAGCTTTTATAGTTTTTTCGACTATTCTTAATACATTCGATTTGATTAATCTGGTCGGAGGAAGTAACACCACATAGTCGAAGTATTTCCTCTGTGCACGTGGTCCTGCACACTAGAAGGAACTTCCTAGCGTCGAGCTATGTAACACCTCAAAAATGTCTGGATGCAAAAATGTAGGATTTTTAAAGTTTTTCATGTGTCATCTATTGCCATGCTTTCTGCCAGCATTGTTGAGAACTATTTGAGCTGCATTTTTCTTCTTTGTTGACACAAGTGAACCAAGACATAAACCCTAGAGTCATAATCATGTTCAAGAGCCAATTAGAATTGGTTAACAAATACCAGATTGGGGTCTATCACCTCTAGGGAAATTCTTAAGAACAAAGTTCCTTTTCTTGTCTCCAACCCTTCCCTGGTCTCTCCTTGTCTCCTTTGACAGCCAGCATGAAGCTGTAAGCCACCGAGCCCCCTGGCTGGTCGTGGCAGCTTCTCTCCCCCACCCGTGTATTGTAGTACCACCTAGGGGCATCCTTGTGAAGGAATCGCGGCAAGGATACGATAGCACAAACAAAACTTTTTCGCGCAACCAAGGAACCTCCGCTAGTAATAGATCACGAGATTACCGCTAGACGCGTCGACTCGTAGCGGAAGTAGAGTCGATATAGCGAGTTGATGCAGTCGTAGTCGTACTCGTGACGCACCTTCTCCTCCGAGTAGTCGTACTCTCCGCGCGTCCTCTGATCCCGCTTGGTCGTGACCATCACGAGTTGCGGATCATCCTAGTGATGATGCCACACAACAACACCTCTAAGGTATCCACACGTACGGGGCAGGGACACCACGTGCTGGAGTGCTAGCACCGGCAGCGTGGTTGAGGAAGGCGTGGCTATTAGGGTTTTGGGAGTTCTTCCAAAGATCATTCTGTCTCTCACCCCACGCCACCGCCCCTCTTTATATAGGCATCCATGATGGGTCTCGACCTTGAGGCCCATTAGGAACTCGTGGCCTATACGAATTCGGATCACCATCCAAAACAGATCCCAACCCTTTGAGTATGCTACCCCATAGGTTCTTGTGCAATCGGTTGAGACTCGAAAACTCTTTTCCGGCCACTAGTCGTTAGCGGTACCTAGCAGCACATAACGATTCCCGAACACACATAGAATATATCAGACGAACCTTAATGTAATATGATCTATGACCAGGCCCTCATCACTTACGACCGGGTTGTATTTGGTCACGACAAGTTCGTAACTCCTTACGACCAGGTTCTTACCATTCTGTGATTACGTTCGACCAATCTACGACCAGCTCGTATCTCCATATGACTAGTCTGTAACTGATCGAACTAAGCGACCTACTCATGCATTCTCCCTTTACCTCACGATGTCTGGTTGAACTCCATGTGAGATATTGTGTCATCAATGGACTGTTCAATACTTTCTTGATTAAGTGTCGGATAACTTCATGTGGTCAACACTTCGACCACTCCGATCACCATGAGGGGCCCAAATACATCTCTCCTATTATGTTAGGAGGGGCAAATCCCATCTCGACCAGTCACATCCCTCCGATTGTTTCATAGCATACCCGAAAGCTACCTTTATAACTACTCAGTTATGAGTAGCGTTTGGCAACCTCTAAGAGTATTATTACACATGTAGGGAACCATACTGATCTCAGGTCTAAGGATTATACATAATCATTACTTGAGACCAACTAATGATACATAGATTCATAACAATCTCAATAGTATCTCAATGATGGGTCTATCCAACCCCATGTTCTCTAACATGTGCTCACATTATTTATTTGATATCCCCATATCCATGACCGGTGAAACATGATCATCAATCAATACATGTGCTGGTCGTAGAGTCACTGGTGTTCCGGCCAGTGACATCCGACCAGTGATACATTTAGAATGACATCATATAAGTTAAAGTGTTCCACCAACAAGTCACATACTTATTGATCTATAACTAATGATTCATTCAAGGAACACGATAATATATTATCAAAATCATGAACATAATGAAATATCATCATCTCTATGATTGCCTCTAGGGCATATTTCCAACACCTTGTACACTGTTCCTCCGACCAATGACCCAACCAAACCACTGCAATCGAGACCTCGCCCTGGTCGTGGACATCCGAGCAAACCCAGGTCGGGTGCCAGTCAAACCCAGTGCGACCAAAGACCGTCGCTGGTGGTGGTCTTCCGAGTGGGCTTGGGCAGTGTGTCCTCTCCCCTGTTGGCGTCGACACCTGCCGAGACCGGACGCCCCGATGCGACATGGCGTGTGCGCTGGCAACTACTGTCGCTTGGCCATTAAGGGCCATCGCTCAACGCGTCACTCCGTTGCACTGTGCTGCTGACTCTGTCGATATCACTAACCACCCTGTGGTACTGCACAGCATCGGATGCAGCGTATGCCCCCAGGTGACCTTCACCCTTGCGGCTATAAATATCATCCCCAAGCCCTCTCGTTGCCGTTCCGCACTACGAGAGCTAGTTCTCCCCACTCCTCCATTCCTCAAGAGAGCTCGAGCTCCTGTAAGATCGAGGTGGCCGACTAGAGGGGGGTGAATAGGCGGTTTTAAAAATCTATCGCGCTAAACCAATATATGAATGCGGAAGCTAATATCGAATTGGTTTTGCACAATTAAAACCTAAAACAACTAGGCTCAACTAAGTGCACCGACAATATGAACACGATACAATATGAGCAATCATACAAGATATATAAGCAATTAAAGCAAGAATGTAAATAGCTCAAAGTAAAGCACAAGTAAAAACAAGATGACACGATTATGTTTTACCGTGGTGTTCGGAGACTTGCCGGTCTCCCCTAATCCACGTTGAGGTAAGCCCAACCCGCGTTGGACCGGCTCCTCAAATGAGCACACACCTCAGAGTAAGTCCAACACTTGGACCGGTTCCAAACCGAACCAACACCTCGCTCAAGCTGTGGTTGCTCTTCCTCCACTCCGGAGATGGCGAGCACCAAACCACTCACAACCGTCGGGCCTTCTCACAAGCTTCTTGAGAAGGTCACCGAGCACGACGCCTCCACGCCGTCTAGGTGTCGGCAAACATCAAGAGAAACAAGTCTCAACGATCACTTGAACTAATCAAGTGTCAACGCTCAAGTGGATACTCAATCCACTACCTAAGGCAACACATGCACTTAGGGTTTGCTCTCAACACTCACTAAGTGCAACACATGCACAAAAGAGATGAGAGGCTTGCTCTTAGCTCAATAGAATGAATATGGGCACCAGCAACCTCTCCCAACCGGCCAAGGTGGTTATATATAGCCCACACACAAAAACTAGCCGTTGGAGGCAAAGTTGCGAAAAATCGAAATCGGAAATCGGAAGTTCCGCCAACTAATATGCGGAACTACCGTTTTCTACTGTTCATGGGCCGTACGGGTGCATAACGGCTCAAAAACTAGCCGTTAAAAAGTTTGGTGCGGAAGTTCCGCAGTACAAAAATCGGAACTTCCGATTATCGGAAGTTCCGCAGTACAAAAATCGGAACTTCCGCAGCCCAATTTCAGCACAGACGATACTCGGTAAAAATGTCATAACTTTTGACTCCGATGTCGGAATTGAGTGATCTCGGACTCTATGGAAAGCTTATTCAGAGGGCTACACAACCCATCTATTTGATTGATCTCAAACACATTTGATCAAATCAAAAAGCACAACTCCAAAGAGCCACTATCATGATCTAAGTCCAAATAAATAGCAATAAGCAATCTTAGACCATGCCAAGGGAATATGCATGAATCCCAACAATTTGCAAAACACATTTGCAAACTTAGATCATGCCACAAGGTGTAGGTACATGGACTTCAACCATTTGCAAAACACATTCGCAAAGTATAGTCACATGCTACAAGGATTAGCGCATAAGCCTCAACTATTTGCAAAACACATTCGCAAATAATAGCACCATGCCATGTAGAGCTAGAGCAAGCAAGATTGAGCTATCAACACATGATGAGACTCAAGCTACTAGACAAGACCCTCTTAATAGTACGGCAACCTATACTAGCAATCCGGTCTTCCAACCAAACACCAAGACCGGTAAAAGACTAGGAACACATCCTTAGCCCTAGCTAGTCATACCTTTGCCGTGAGCATCTTCTTGAAGCTTGATGGCGCACATCTTCACTTCAAGTCGGGTCATCGTCTTGACATGCATCAACCCATGATGCATCCTTTATTGACCTCCATCAACACATGATGGGTCTTCTCTTGACTTGATGATCAACTCATGATCATCTCCTTCTTCGAGATCTTGTTATGCATCAACACACGATATATCCTCTTCTTGAACCTTGACTTGATGACGATCAACTCATGATGTCATCCAAAGTCTTCGTCACCCTAGAACATAGCCTATTCATCCAACTCATGAAAAATGTTAGTCCCACAACGATTAACAATAATTATCAAGATATACATGCAACAAATGCTTCTAAACAAACTATTGGAGAAGGTGCGGTACTACATCTAACTATCATGCGGTAGTTCGATTATCGGAAGTTCCGCTCATTTCATTGCGAACTACCGCACTTGCGAAAATGGCTAAGTCTCTAAAAGGGTACTCTCTGGAAAAATCAAACCGCGCATTTTTGGACCATCAGATAATCGAACTTCCGCTCTTATCATTGCGGAACTTCCGCACTCGAGAAATCGGCTAAGTCCCAAACCGGATGCTCTGGAAAAATCAAGCATTGGAAATCGGACCGTCAGATAATCGGAACTTCATACGTATAACGCGGAACTTCCGATTGTGCCTGAAGAAGAAAGATTTTGCTTTTAAACCAAACCAAAAGACAATGCATGATCCTAAGTTGATCTTTTACCATCTTTGCATTTCCTTTTCATGTCTTCATTCGGACTCGGGACTAAGCCTTGAACACATCTTAGCACACACATTAGTCCCACAACACAATTGCAAATAATTGAATATAAAGCAATATGAGTATATATGAACTACACAAGTTTTATATACTCAAAGGATTTGTTTCAAAGTAATGATCCTTAATATGTGAGGAGAATGGAATATGGATCAATACTTATGAAACCACAAAATATAGAGTGAACTCCCCCTAAATGTGTGCATACACAAATGTGTAATAAGAACATATGCACATATTCAAGTTTAACTTATGGTTGAGTTCAACCTATATTTTGGATTCGAGGAATGCAACAATATATAAGATTAAGATGTCGATTGCATACCTCATTGAATTTCACCTTTATATCCAAATGAGACTACACAAGATATTACTAGATAAAAGAGTTAGTCTCATATTTGGATTTGTCATTAATCACCAAAATAATCCATTAACTCATAATGGCGGGTCTAGATCTTTCAGCTCCAGGTAAGGCTTGAGCGCTAGCTTCGGCCTGGCACCTCCACGACGTCGCCAGCAGCATTGAGGCCAGCAGTGAAGCCCTTTTCTTCTTGAATGCGTCAGCTCTTGTTCCCTAACACCTAGAGGCGGTTCCCCTCATTTGGTTCCACTCTGTTTTCACAGGAGCTGCCGTCGACCTTATTCTTCCTCCCCTCCGACCAGAGTAGCCAGGCAGTCGGATTGACCCCATCGGCAATTGCCACTGCTTGGAGCCTCTTCAGCCGTCGCAGACTCTCATCGCCAGTCCGTCTCCTGCTAACTCGCTTCCTCCGTGTCCTACCGGTACATTCCTAATGTCCACTAAGGGCTCATTTTCACTCTAAATGTACGAAAGCATTGCCGAAATGACGAATGCGTTGTAGACCCAAGTTGTAGTCGCACTCCCCAGGTAGCCGAACCTCCTTCAACCTGGGGTATAGTCAAACCTCTAGATAGTCGAACTCCTCCCCTGCCTAATAATGTGGTCGAACCATATTTTCGACTAGATGATTGAAACTCCTTTTGATCAGATGGTCGAAGCTCCCTCAGACAAGATGTTTGAAACTCCTCTCGACCAGACGGATGAAACACCTCCTGAGCAAATGGACCAAACTACTTCAGAGCCGATGGTCGAAACTTCCTTCGACCGGATGGTCTAAATTCATATTGGTCGGATAATCGAAACCCTTCCCTACCAGCCAGTCGAAACTCCTTTCGACCAGATAGTCAAAACTTGTCTCGACCAGTTAATCGGGACTCCCTCCGACCATATAGTCGAAACCCTTCCCCACCAGTCAGTCGAAACTCCTTTCGACAAGTTAGTCGAAACTTCTTTCGATCAGATAGTTGAAACTCCCTCCGACCAGATAGTCAAAAGCCTCCCCCCACCAGATTGTCGAAACTACTTTCGACCAAATAGTCGAAACTCATCTCAACCAGTTAATCGGAACTCCCTCCGACCATGTAGTCGAAACTCTTCCCCACCTGTCAATCGAAACTCCTTTCGACGAGTTGGTCGAAAGTACTTTTGATCAGATAGTTGAAACTCCCTTCGACCAGATAGTCAAAAACTCCTTCGACCAGATTGTTGAACCTCCCTTCGACTAGATAGTCGAAACTCCCTTCGATCAGATAATTGAAAACTCCTTTCGACTAGCTCGTCGAAACTTCTTCGACCAGATAGTCAAAAACTCCTCCGACCAGATTATCGAATCTCCCTTCGACCAGATAGTCGAAGACTCCTTTCGACTAATAGTTGAAACACCTCCAATCAGACAGTCGAAATTCCTTCGACTAGTTAGTCAAAAGCTTCTTTCGACTAATAGTTGAAACTCCTTCAACTAATAGTCGACACTTTTTCATCCAGTTAGTCGAAACCTCTTCAATCAGTGAGTCGCAGCCCCTTTCGACTAGATTAGCGAAACACATTCGACCAATGGTTGAAACATCTTCGACCAGGCGGTCGTAACATCTTCGACCAGTAGTCGAAACTTCTTTCGACCAGTTAGTCGAAACTCCTTCGATCGACTAGTCGAAACTCCTTTAAACAGTAGTTGAAACCATGAACAGTAATCGAAACAATGAAAAGTAGTCGAAACGGTGAGGAATACTCGAACCAATCTGATCACTATCTTGATATGACCACGTACTGCAGCATACTCCGATGGCGGAATTTCGTCCGGTAGGAGTGTCATGCAAGGCAGTCGAAAATAAGTCAAGTAAATCATGTGGTCCTTTTAGCTCATACCTCCTCATAAACCCATCTACTATCGCCGAACACTGATCGATCTTACCGACCAGTGTCTAGACTGTTCCATCCACATGAACCGATCTAGGTTACCAGACAAGACCAGTAACAGATCGAATCTACTACTACCACATATCTAGTATATGCGATCGATCAAGATAAAAAACTATGCAGGATAGATCTCATACCACTCTTGGGATACTGGTAGGCTACACTAGCTGGCAATTCAAAAATTCTATCAGGTAAACCAGGATGTCATGCAAGCAAGAGATCACAAATCGTTACCACAAGGCGTGTAGTGCAGCAGAAGAAGAGTTGGAGCAGCCTAGTCCAACGAACAGCGCATCGATGTGATGGTCATGGTCGATCATCTGATGTAGTGGATCGTCCAATGTAGTCGATCATTCAGCGTAGTCGTCACCGATCGTTTCCTCCAGCAACCGATCGCTTTCCTTGCATGGTCGCGGATCGTCCTCGAGCGCAACAGCAACCACAGTAGTGCCTCTACAGTATCCACATGTCTAGGGCAGGAACACTATACGTCGGTGTGCTAGCACCAAGTCGCACGGGAAAGGCTCTCTCAAGAAAGTGGTGGCTAGGGTTTGGAATAACTCACGTTAATCCTTGTCGTGTATCTCCCCTATTTTGTATCTCGTTCTAACAGCTTCAAGCATCTCCTTAAATAGTGCCCGTGATGGATGCTATCCGAACATGTTTGATGAATCGTATCTGTACTGGTTTGTTGTAACCCGTTAAGTGTGTGACCCTGTAGGTTTATGTGCAGTTCGGTTGTGACTCGAAAACCTTTTTCGACCATGACTCATTAATGGTACCTAGCAAGACATAATGATTCCCGAAAACACACAAATTATATTAGACGAACCTTAATGCAATATGCACTACGACCAGGTCCCATTTGGTCTCTACCAATTCAAAACTCCTTATGACCAGTTTTTGACCACTTACTGATCATGTTCGACCAGCTCGTATCTCCATACAACTAGTCCATATCTGATCGGACTGAACGACCAGCTCGTGTATTCTCCCTTTGCCTCACGATATCAGGTAGAACTCTTGTTGAAATATTATGTCATCCATGGAATGTTCAATATTGTCTCAATCGAGTGTTAGATAACTTCATGTGGTCGAACTCTTCGACCACCACTGGCATGGCCATGCACTTTCTTTCTCCGACCACATCGAGGGGCCAGAGACATCTCTCCTGTTATGTTAGGAGGGCAAATCCCATATCTAACCAATCACATTCCTCTGCATGTTTCATAGCGTACTCGAAAGCTACCTTTATGACTACCCAGTTACGGAGTAGCCTTTGGTAACCCCAAAGTGTACTCTTACACATGTATAAAACATGCTGATCTTAGGTCTAAGGATTATACATCATCATTGCTTGAGACCAACTGATGACACATGAAATCATAACAATCTCAGTAGTGTCTCAAGGTAGGTCATTCCAACACTATGTTCTCTAACGTTTGTTCACATTATTGATTCGATATCCCTATATCTATGACCGGTGAAACATGGTCATCAATCAATACATGTGCTGGTCGTTAAGATTACTGGTGTTCCGACCAGTGACATCCAACCAGGGATACATTTAGAACGACATCATATAAGTTAAAAGAGCTTCACTGTGAGACCCCGGTTTATCTGGCTTGTAATGCTTAACCATCCATTCGGTCATCGCGTTACAAAGCAGATAATCCGAGACTCGAGACATGTATACTTCCAAATGCGATATACACACCTCTTTACAAAGTTCATGCATCAATTCCATTCATTCACATAGAACCGAAGCATAAACATCAATCCAATATATAACATAAATAGAAGATAGCAATTTACAAAAGAGAGGCCGACCGGCCAAACGACATATACATATAGAAATTGAATGGCGGAAGCAAAAGTGCCATAAGATGGCTGAAGCAAAAGAGCCGACCAGTTTGCCCTTAACCCACAAGGCAACCGACCGGACCGCCAAGCTAGTCGCCAAACCCGAAGCACATCTCACAAAAGTGAGGCCCTTGGGGCTCACCTTCTTCCCCGCAAACAAAAGCGGTAAGCAAAAGCGGTGAGTACTTTGAATGTACTCATAAGACTTACAGTGGAGTAACAAACACATACATATACTACATGCAAAGCTCATTGAAGTGAAATTTGTATGTTTCCTTTTAGCATAAAGCAAGTTTCCATTGGCGATAATGTAATAGATTGAAAGTAATTTAACAAATCAGTTTTTAATGTTCAAATAACCGAAAGGACAATAATACTAGCGATAGATAGAAGACAACAACAACACGGAAGTGACTAACCCAATAGTCACCACAACAATAGTATGAATTACCCATTCATACCAACCATGTCAAGTTTTAATTTTTAAAACAAAGGTTGTAGTCTAACTCTCGGAAGACCTCCCCAAGCGTGTCCATAACCTAGGACGAGGCTATTGAATAGTTTTATCCTGCGGGGTGTACCAACTTACCCACATGTCGGACCGCCTTTTTGCCACATGATTAAGCACACTACCTTTGGTATCTTAAGCCTGACTAAGTCCTACGAGGCGTTTCCAATATTATGTATTAACCCGAGTCGCCGTATGGATAGAAACCCATACGTTGTGTCGGGTCGTGGCCCGACCTCGGACAACTACCCATCACAGGTAAAGCCTTGGACAAGCTGCGGCGTCCTCGAGGTGGAGAACCTTCCGGCAATCCCCACCACCGCACACCCAACACAAACACAAGAACACGGCGCATGTTTCACGCAACACACACACAAAACTTTTCCTCCTGCGACTCGGAGATAACACACGCCAAAGTACTAAGTCAAGAGGGGTCCCATATATCCCTCATGTGGTTAGTACGCAATAGTGCTTGGTTTGGTGTAACAAGATGTTCGGTCCTTGATGACTTGGGCACCATTCGATCACACCCAAAAACACCACACCAACATACCATTATGCCCAAGTCCAAATCGGTTTTCATTTTCAGTTTTGATTTGCAAAATTAACAAAGCACCAAGTCTTTGAACATAATGGAAAAATAATAATTTTGTGTGATCAAGACCATCGACTAAGTCGATGATCGCCCAAAGCTACCGAACTAAGCATGGCTAAGCATTTTCCAATCGGGAGCTACTAAGTGATCCAAATCCCTCCATCGGACTCCGACCACAACAAATAACCTAAGCTCATAGTAGTAGAGGTAAACAAGTCCTCTGAGTATGCAACTATAGGACACTAACCATAATTTGACAACAAAATAGCAATGCATACATACGAGTTGAAATCAATATAGTAGTGGAAAAATAATAGGATTAACATGATCAAGCGCTTGCACGCTTGCGTGGGTCGAGGATGTTCTTGAGTCGACAATATTGTCGATGTGCTCTTCGGATCCTAACGAGAAGGCGAAAAGCAACCAATAAGAACAAATAAAATACAAAGACTCAACAAAGAAACTTTCTCCAAAAATTTTGAAAATCTTCACCAAAGCGCAAGGTCTTTGGTTTATAAAGAATGTAGCAACAAGAATCGATTGATTTGGATTCTTAATGCCAACGATACGATCGAAAGAAGTTCTTACGACCAGGTAACAGAACCTATGGCTGGACAATAGTCGTGGAAGGATTTACGACCAGGTAGTGGTCGTAGAGTACGACTGGGTACTAGTCGTAGATGGACTTACGACTTAGTACTGGCCACGACAGAAATTTACGACGGGGTAATGGTCGTAGAAGGACTCGTGACCACGCCATAGTCGTAGCAAGGCTACGACTACGGGGGTGATTGCAGGAGAACTGACAATCAATTGGCAGGCCTCTCCCTTATAAATATAAGGGATACTTCGCGGACTCTGCGATGTCATATTTACCCATCATGACCTTTGCACTGGTCGAAACTACCAAGCTACGATGGTGGTGAAATTCCGACCACGGCGCGCCAACCAAGGGTGGGGTTGAGTGTCTAAAGGTTTAACGTTTTGCCTGCGGCGATCTTGGTGAAATATGCATTTACTGCGATGGTGCGACCACGGTGCGGCCAAGCAGTATGGCTCGGAGAACTCCGAGCGGCCAATACCAAAGGGCAATGAGAACACACCTAAGCTCCTATAGGGCAGCGAAAGTACTGAAGTGAAGAGCGGCCGAGTCCCACGGGTGGCTCGGCGACGAGTGGCCGAGCGGATGCGGTGAGGTCCTCACTAGGCCACGGCGACTGAGCAAAGAGAACCACACCGAGTGAGGTCACGCTTGAGGGCGAAGGGAAGCGAGAGGGCCAAGACTTGAAAAAAAACCCCGCCGCACCGCCTCCACGAAACTCCACACCCAACAATAGCGGTCGAGGAGATTGCGAGGCTGCACTCAAGCGAGATGGCGAATGCTAGGCTGGAGTTGCGAAAGTGCTAAAGGAAGCTAAGGGTGAAGCACAAAGGAGTTTAAATAGGGCGATGGCGAGAGCAGCGGCGGATTTTTCTAGTCGGGTCAACAACGCCATGAGAGCACTTGAGAGCGATAGGGCGGTTGGGTCATAGCCTCACGAGGTAGGAGTCGGCAGTCATTTAATGCGCGTGAGCTAGCCGTTTAAAGGTGGACTTAGAGCGGTTGCGCCACCGCTTTTCTCTTCTGCGCGCAATGGCGAGGAGCTCACGGCGCGGACGGAGGAGGAAGGAGACGACTTCGTTGGTCGTCGGATTGAAATCGAGGTGAGCTAGATCGAGTGGTCTCTGACGTCTCCGTCGTTAATGGTCGAAGACCGCTCGATGCCGATCCAACGGTGAGTTAGGCCGGGTGGTTTGCAGCGGCTCCACCGTTCGGTGGTCGAAGACCGTTCGATACCGATCAACGGCTCACGACCTCGGCGCGAACGACCGAGGTTGGTACGGCTAGTGGGCGGGACCGAGTCCGATGGCTCGAGCCCAAGCCCAATCAAACCTACGAGCAGTGCAAACCGATTAGGGTTTGGACTAGAACAACCGATTTTGAGGACCACTTAAGGTATCGAGCAAGCTCCAAAACTTACGAGATTTTAGCTGGAGATTGCCGACAACAGGAGGAATCTCCCAAAACTTTTCAGAGGTTTTCATACCTTGAATTTTCCCGAAATTCGGAAGAGGAGGAATAGGGTTTGACCGAATTTGACTTGCCTTTAAAATTATCCAAGAATTTCTAAAAATTCATGAGACAATTCAGAGGTGTTGCCAAGCCTTCCAAGAACTTAGGAAAAATACCTCGGGGTTTGGCATGAGATCTAGGTTTTGATTGGAGTCAAATGAGGATTTGAATTTGATCTTTCACAATTCTTTTTAAAAGAATTACAAAAATGACCAGGGGTTTCAAGATGCAAGAAAAGTTTTAATTCCTCCTGATTTTCTTACACTTGAAACTCAATTCCAGATTTGGGATGTTACATTCACCAACAAGTCACATGCTTGTTAATCTTTATAACAGATGATTCATTCAAGGAACATAATAATATTTATTCAATAACTAATAAACATATACGTGATACAATCATCTCTATGATTGCCTCTAGGGAATATCACCAACATATGCTCCCTCGACTTCCCGTCGTGGAGCTTCAGACCGTAGCTACCAGCGATTCCGCAGTGCTTGCCCATCCCGTAGTAATACAAGAAGAGATCCAAATGTGGAAGAATTTTCAGATAGGCTTCGCGTAGGTAAACAAATACACTTAGCATGGTAATGGAATTGGAAACCAAGTTCACCCCAAAATGCTGGTGTACAACCATCAAAAAAGGGTGGACAGACAGTCAAAAACTATATTCACAGTACGTCTGGAATACTAGAATGATTTCCTTCTCACCCGAGGGCCAATGTTGACCTTCAGGGTTGGTCCACTTCACCAAAGTGCGCATTGGATCTTCTCTGCTACAATCAATGCAGTCATCTTCTCCACATCCATCTCGGATTTCTTCCACCTGGAAACGGTCCCGACCATTTTTTCTGAGTGTGATTGATTTAGATTTGGAAGAATTTGGGGGAAGGATTGCAGATTTGGTTAGCGGCGGAGAGAATGAGAGCTCAAGAACAATTGAAGCAAATGGGAAAGAAAATCCTAAGTCACACCTTTGGTAGGTTTTTATTGCCGCGGGTCTGAGTTAAAGATCATGGGAACTCAACAGTTACCACCCCTTTAGGAACACTCCCAATGGATAGATCTATGAGAGTTGGTTTGCATTCTTTAATATGTTCGTTCGGAAAAACCAATTGTCTTTTCAACTCAAGTAAAATTATCTTCTTGACCAAGTCAATCTCTGGTTAAATGAAATACCAGTCGGAAAGATTATGCTTTCGACCACTATTCTACGACCTCATTTCCAAGTAAGTTAATTTCACTTGAAGTTGGGGGGGGGCTAGATGACGAGGATCTAATAATCCTTAATTAATTAAATTATTATATGTAATTGTTATTATAGATAGCAATATATTTATGTTATTCGTAAGAATACCCCTTATCATTAATAAGATAGAAGCTTAGTCGAGTGGTCGTAAATCATTCTACGACCACCCTATATGGTCGTAAGTACTTCTACTACTACTTAGTAGTTGTAAGCTTTTCTACGACCACTTTATGGTCGTAAGCCTTACTACGATCACTTCATGGTCGTAAGCTTTGCTATGACCAGATGAACTACGGTCAGGTCAACCACGACCGCCCTATAGTCAACATCGCCTACAAACATGTGGACTCAATCGACTAAGGACGCTTATGCACCGTGTTTAATACGCACAATAGTTAATATGTGCTGTTATTCTCCAGGATAACAACACGTATTAAGCCTCTATCTCTGACATAACTGCAAGGTGACATAAGATAGTTAGTCTTTGACAATAATCGTCACAGAACGTGCGCATTCCATCAAACGGTGAGACACCTCTTGATACGGAACAACTGCCACCCTTTCACGCGCTATATAAGGAGTACCACCGGTTGACAGAGGAGATAGAAGAACAACAACAACAGAGACACAATCAATAGATATAAGCCATTAAGCTCTAGTTCTAGTGATTTCTTCCCTGTTGTAAAGTATAGTCAATATAACAATACATGAGTAGGTTTATTATTCTCTCAGGAGGATTGAACCTGTATAAAATCTCTGTGTCTTTTTCTGTGTGGTTTAACTCAAAGAAAGTCCCCAATATTAATTCGTAAGATCGATACTAAACCTTCGACATACACCGTCACCGGTTGGGCTAATCACCTGAACCTTTACTAATGCCCACTGCCCCGAATGGTGATGGTGTACTACTGTCCGCTGCCACGACAAGTGATGGTGTATTACTGCCCGTCGCCGCGTTGTCAAATAGTGTTTTACATGCACTGTCCATCGACTCACTAAGCCACCAAGCGTTGCGAAGGGTTGTGATGGCAACAATTGATACCTATGTTTGAAGTTGTGTGTGCTGTGCTGCACAATGATTTCGTGTGAAAAAAATTATGGATTTTTTGGTACATGAGATAATACATCTGAAGCTGCGAGTGCGAGGTAAAAAAAACCAAAAAAAATAGTTTTTAAAAGTGTCAAATATTGTCAAAAGGTATTTCAAAAAGTATCAAAATAATTTTTAATTAATTTTCAAACTCACCTGCGCCACTTTCGTGCCTTCAAGGCACGACCTCTATCAACCGTGTTTGTAGGGCACACACTAACCTTCGTCGTATCTCTGGGGGGCTGGACTCGGCTTAGTTCGTGTCCCAGGGGCTAGTATTTCACACGTGGCGTGCGGTGGGGAGTCGCACGATGAATGATGCTATTTTTTACGTTAATGTTGGGAGAATACTAAAATTACAATTAATACCATTAATAGTGCTATATAAGCCAAAAAAAAAATCCCACCGCAGGATTTGTTTTTTCTGTTGAGTTACATACCACCGTGTTCCTTATGTTAATGAGTGTGATGTTCACAGTGGCTAGCTGTCGACGATCTGTGATCAACTTATGTAGATTGAATATTTTATGGGGTGTATAAACCTTGTCATTAACTGGCTGTCACTTCGTGGTGACAGAAAGTACTAGTTGGTTCAACCTACACTAGTACAGGACACCAGCTCAAAGCCGACTTGGCTGCAATTCAATTTCGAGACCCAGCAAAAGTTACGGCAGTGACCAATTGGACATAAGGTCATTTATTTGGTCATTTCTCCCTTGATTCCATTTTCTGTTTGGCCGTTCTGATAAAAGGAGAGAATTATGTGCTAGTTGGCTAGTTGCTGTACAAGAATATAAGAGTACCTGTTACGTAGTAGCAAGAGATATGCTTAACAACTCAATACACAACCCCTGAGGTTTGATCTATGACGCCATCATCTTACATTGAGATTCACCCAGGTAAAACTATCCAAGAAAAGATTGAAGTGCGACATATTTCTTCTGTTCCAAAACTTTGCCTGCACGGTAGGGGCGTGCTTCTGGAATTGGAGCAGCCTTGCAGGGTTTCAGTTCTTTTCTTTTCAGATTGAAACATGTGAAGCCGCAATGAAAGGGCACACCAGTTTCATCTCTTTTTTTTTTGTGCACTTGTATGCTGATAGCTGCGGGGGACAGCAGCAGTCTTTTCTTTATTCGCTGTTGCAAGTTCAGAACGGTCGTTGCTTCAACCGATTCTCTTTTTCTCTTTTTATGAGGCTCGGTTCTTTTGTTGCATTTACATTTTGTCATGACCAGGTTACACCTGGTGCTGGTGGACACCATATAGCTCCAGATTATACCTAACTAGCTAAGCGTACTCACGCTGCTTTCTTCAGTAAGCACTGCAATGTACCATAGTCAGCAGTAACGCCAACCTCATCAATTCAACCTTTTACAAGAATATTACAAGAATAATCCTGATCTACCACTGAACTATTAATTAGTTTACTTTCGATTGCTTCCGATCAACTCATTTTTATAGTAAGATAAGTCACAGATGACATCGAAACATAGTGCCAAACTTGCACTTCAGAACCTCTTCAATAATCTTTAATTCAGTATTCATGTCAAACAAAGCAACGTGAGAATGTAACCAAACATCTCTGATTTTTTTAAACACTAGACGACACATTCATATCACGCAGATAAACAACAGATTTGTCTAACGCCCGTGCTTCTGCTCACTGGTCCTGATCAAATCCACGAATTTTAATTAGACGAAGTCCACTTGTGGAAGCATGCTTTGTGAGGTCGAGAGGCAGGCTTGCCAAAAAATCATGGTCACAACAACCCCCGGGGCAAATTGACTTGATCTTGGGCTAAAATCAAACTCAACTACTTAAATGCGCCACGTTTTGAGCTAATTGCAGACACAGGATGCAACTGACCAACTCAGCTAACTTTCTCCACTGGGCAAATTTGTACGTAGACTATATATAAATAACAAGTAAATAAAAACTTTCCTTTTCAAATGGCAGGTCGCCTCAGGGTATTGTCGTCCACCTAAAATCCACACGATATTTTGAGACCTTCCACTATTTGCACGAGGGTTTGTCTGGTTTTGTACTAAAATCCGTGGAGCATTTCGACACCTTGAATTGCTTGCCTTGGTTGAGCCATTCCAACTTCCAAGATGACGCCAAGATGTAAGTTGTGGTTGTTACATTGTGGCCTCGTGTGAAGGCTCGCTCACACGGATAAATAGAAAGTACAGCTGGTGTGACAAGGATGTTGGTACAGCGTCCCCAATCCTTAATGCAGCGAGCCCCTAATTCTACTAGAGAAAAAGTCTACATGGACGGTTTAAAAATATCAGACGGTTTTATATGCCATGTAAGTGTATGAAACAGTAACGATATAAGGTTATTATAAATAGTTTTTGAACCGTCTGTGATAATTGACTACAACAGACGATTTATAGATAAAATTGTATGTGAGAGCTAATGTATCACAGACAGTTTGTAGATAAAATCGTCTATAAGAGCTTATGTATCACAAACGGTATGTCATAAGGAATCGTCTGTGATATTCTTTTTGTATTGCTAAATTTATTTATGTTTATTGGCTAGCCCTAGGAAATGCTATCCATAACGTCTGAAATAAACTGAAACACAACAAGTACATATATACATCCAATTCACGTTGATTTCAGAAATAAGCACATCCATTTCACAAATCAATTAACTAAAATTAATCATCCAATTCACATTCATTTCAGAAACAAATACATCTATTTCACAAATCAATTAACTAAAATTAATCATTCATGTACATTTGCACACATGTACCATTAAGTTCAATCTTATCTCAATCAAATTCAATCTACATTGTGGAACTTCTCATCTGGATTTATGACTACACAGTTCAAGAATGCTGCAAACTGTCCTCGAATGTTTATGAGCTGGCCCTGTTCCAATGCAGTTGTATCGATGCTCGCAACATGTCACTAGGAAGATTAATTGTGTGCATATATAAATTGATAAGTATGAAATAATTATTATAAGATTGACAAACCTGAGGATCATTGGTCATCGCGGAACCGACAAGTAGTTCCATGTTGTGGCAAACATAGTATCTACAGCTGTTGCAATCCAACAGCTGCTGGTGGCACTGCAAAAATAGAATTGGTTAGTTCGAAAGACATTACTACGCAGTGTTATATATGATTAATATGTACTAGCGAATACCGGAAATTTAGATCGTGTCACATGATCCTTCCCTTGTATTTCCCTCCTTTAGCAAAGTACACGGCGAACAACCTACGTAATTCCAAGAAGTTAGTCTTAGCCATTGCAAAGGAAGGAAAGACTACAATAGAGTTATTTATAGAGGAAATATGTTTACCCGTCGATTAATTGTCGAACAATTGTGAAGTCGTGTTCGGCCCTCTTTAGGGAATCTAGGTATATTACATTATTCCGTTTTGGTATAATTGCAATTAGAATCCAGTGGAACCTACACAGGTATGTCGTCATGGTCACTAAACCTAAGTTCGTGTTGCTTATAAAGTACAAATCAACAAGTATAGCCACTAGTGCAGCACTTACTCCTGGTTGATCTCTACTTTCAGATGTTCTTCTCACGGGTTCTCGATTTAAGTCCCTTTCCGAGCACAACATCTAAATCATTAACCATATCATAGACCTCTTTTTCGCTTAAATGCCTTGGAGCTGAACTGTCCTCCTTCTCTCCATCGAATAGTTTCTTCATCCTGCGGTATGGGTGAGACCTCCGAAGGAACCTACGGTGACGCATGTACACAATTTTACGCGAGTGCTTCAGCCACACACTCTCGGTATCATCTAAGCAGTGAGTACAAGCTTTAGCCCCTTTTGTACTCTGGCCCGACAGATTAGCAATGGCAGGATAATCATTTATGAGGCAGAACAACAAGGAGCGTAAAGTGGAGTTCTCTCGTTTGTACGTATCCTATACTTTGTACCCCTTCAATCCACAATATTTTTAGATCTTCCATCAATGGTGCTAGGTACACATTAATATCATTCCCATATTGTTTTGGCCCTTGGATAAGTATCGACAGCAAAATATACTTCCGCTTCATACACAACCAAAGAGGAAGGTTGTAGATACAGAGAGTCACGGGCCAAGTGCTATGTCGACTACTCATGTTACATAAAGGATTTATTCTATCTGTACTCAATCCAAACCTTATATTCCTCGGTTCCGCACCGAAGTCTGTAAACCTCCTATCAACGTTTCTCCACTGAGCGGAATGAGCAGGGTGTCTTAGCTTTCCGTCATTCTTAGGCTCCTCCGAGTGCCAATGCAGCAGTTTTGCATTCTTTGGGTTCGCAAAAAACCGCTTCAAACGGGGAATTACAGGAAGATACCATGCCACTTAGCAGGAGGTCCTTTCTTCACCTCGATTCCCTCGCCGTCATCTGATTACTTCTTACACTTGTATCGGGATACGTTGCACACCGGACATACATGCATATTTGTATACTCGTTACGGTAGATGATATAGTCGTTCGGACATGCATGTATTCTTTCTACTTCCATTCCCAATGGACAAAGAACCTTATTGGCTTTGTAGGTGGTTTTGGGAAACTCGTTTCCCTCCAGAAGTATGTCCGCTAAGAGACCTAACAGCGTCATAAAATTCTTGTCGTACCAACCATTGGTTGCCTTCAATTTCAGCAGTTCAAGCATGGATGACAAATTTGTGTATTCCGGCTTGCAGCCTGGGAACAAAGGTTTCTCTGAGTCCTCCATCAAGCCATAGAATTTAACATACTCCCTCTCATCACAGTTCCCTGTTGCATCGCGAAGCATCTGTTCCAGTGTGCTTCGATCTGCACTTGGTTCTCAAACATCTTTAGATTCTCGTAGTCAATGCACAGACAATACATATATTCCACCCCTTATTCAACATATCCTTCTCGGCAGCTCTTGTAAAAGCAAACACACCATTAATGTACTCTTCACTCACACGGTTGCCAGCGTATATCCACTTGATCCATCTACGCATCGCATATAACAAATTGGTGTTAAATATTGAATTAATTAATTAGTCTACTATAGATGCAACTTTTTATATGTCATTTGAAATATATATTTCTAATTAATTGAAAAACAAAAATACATTACAATAGGAGTGCAGTAATATATGTGTAATCAATGACAACAACACCAATAAAATTCAAACTTCGGCCATACACCCTAGGTCAGGTTGTTCATCACAAACACATTATAGATAACCCACCCATCTTCAAATGGCAATAAGCCAACACTTACAAAACAACACAAAAAGTTAGATCTAAACCATCTTCAATTCTCTCTTTACTAAGCTAGATCTAGAATATAATGCAAGTAACAAATTACTAACCATCGATTGTCAATAATAAATTACCAACTTAGATCTACAATCTCTCTTCCCAAATCTACGATCTCCTTTCACCAAATCGTCTCAAAGCACCACCTCCAGCAGTAGCAGCGAGAACAGAGCTGGAATTTAAGACATATCTGTGAGGGTCAGGTCGACAATAAATGAAATTATCATAGATGGTTTTTAATACAAACCGTATGTGATGAGGACAGAAGTCACAAACGGTTCATGTTGAAAACCGTCTATGATATTACATCTTCACAGACGGTTTTTAGCGCAGCCAGTAACACAGACGGTCTCTAAACCAAAACCCATCTGTGATTGCATGTAATACAGACGGTTTTGGTCAACCGTCTGTGATGAAGCGTCCAGTATTAGCCTTTTATAGTAGTATAACCGCGTCACATGTTTTTTAGACATTGCTCATGCTAATTAAATTATTTTCACGTTTACTTTTTTGATGTGTTCTTGATAGGAAACTGTTGGACCGAAAAGGCGACTAGAGGGGGGGGGATGAATAGGAGCACGCTCACTTTTCACAAATAATTGATTCAATAATATTTTATTCCAGTAGCTATGGAAGGTATGAAGATCAGTATATCAGTACAGCGGAAGACTAATATTGAATCCAATTTAAACCCCCAAGCAATACGACAAAATCAACAAAGATTAAAACAATTCAATGCATCAAGGTCGGACCATTTGGGTCAATGGCGGTCGACCGATTGCTGCACGGTCGATCGGTGACTCGCCTCGGTCGACCACGGCAAGAATAGAAACAGAATCTGACCGATGATGAAGTTGCAAATAGATGAAACTTTTGATCTACAACTCCAAATTTGATAAAACTTGGAACACACCTTCTCTATGATATCAGGAACCTATTCCAATCGAATATTGTGATAATTCTTGAAAGAATAACGATCCTTTTCCGTTTTATTGAAGAAGGGTTCAAAACCGGGTCAAAACGAAATCTTGATCTAAAATCTTGCTCGTGGGTGATTGATGATCAAGATGATCCTAGATAGGTTTCCACACGTCATAGCAAGCTAGATCACGTGAAGAATTCAATCAAAAACTCGCGGATCAAAGAAAGACTCAAAATCATCAAATATAGAGAAAGAACGTAATGAGACAAGACATGATCAAACTTTCCTTTGATTGATTGATATGATATGGGCTTACAGCCTCTCCATCAATGGAGGACAATGCTCAATCCAAGAGTCCAAAAATCACATCAAACTATCAAGAACCCTAGCCTCCACAAAAGCTCCCCCTAAGCAAATTAGGGTTTCTAAGATAAAAGAGACGAACCAAAAAGAGCGAGGGGGTGCAGCCACAACCCTCCTCTATTTATAGTGGAGGCTTAGACCTTCTAGAAGTTTAACTCAATTGGGCTCCCGTTAAGGTCCAAAACAAACGGGTCACACACGCATGTATTTTAATGCGCAGTCTTTAACACCTCTTGATCTAATTAGCTACACCTTGCGCCATCTTGCGCTTCGGATTAGCCAATAGGTCACCCTTGTCCATCTTGCACCACGCTTGAGTACATTGACCTCACTCGGCATCGTCGATCGTTCTAGACATCAGCTCTCCAAGCCTAGTCCCGATCATCCTCACCGTTGACCGTCGTTGACCACCAAGCAACCTGCACAACAATAGACAAGTAAACTGAATTTGGGAATAAGTTCTTCACAACTTGACCCATGTTAGTCAAAACATGCATCATGCAACATATATGCCCTGAAACTCATGATTTTGACCTAAAAACCGAATATCGCCACCACGACGGGCGACGATCCAAGTGAAAACCGGTCAGACCGCCCCTAGAGCTGGTTTGACCGCCCACCCTGGCCGGTCTGACCGCTAGTTATGACTTAGCCGAATTTTCTCTCTAGAAAACCGAAACCTACTGTAATTTTCAAACCAATAGAACTTTTGACTGGAGACTCCAAAAATTATGGGACCAAGTGCAATAGAATCCACTCTCTTGCCTACACCCTCTATTTTTGGCCCAGCTCAATTCACCACTTTTGAAGTTGGCTGGACCGGCCGGACGGACGCTTGGACCGTCGGGATCCCGCTTAGGCGGTCGGACCGCTGATGCCCGACATCATCTTTTTTCTTTCCAAAATACGTGAAACGATAAACCGTTAACGCCATTACCAATTGTTACATCATCATAAGATTTGGAACATATCCTCATGATATCCACATAAACCTACAACTTTATTACTAGTAATCTAGATCTGAATATTACAACAGTGTGAAAATGAACCTGGTATCAATTTCTAGCGTGTGTCCGGTATCCGTACGAAATAAACGTAACAAGGTGCCTTAAAGGTGATCTGCCTTAAAGGTTATCTGACATGTGTGTTACTCCATGCAGCATGAGTGATGCATGGCGATGTCTCTCGTTAATTCGAAGTATCTATCCGTAGGAAGCTTCCATCACTCCGATCGAGTCCCTGACATGACATGCAAAGCAAGACACTGAACGCAGCCAGGTGGCCGAGGTTGGTCTGGACTCTGGACTTACCTGAGACCTTGATTCGGTTTCGGTCCGAATCGTCCGAACGATCAATTCAAGCCACAAGCATGTTAGTTTCTGGTGGAGGTTTTATCTTTCGTCTAGACTTCAAACCACTCGAGATACCGTCTAAACTTCTACCCATCTAATGCAGGATAGCGTCAAAAGACCCAGAAAGAACTTTGTATTTTAGCTATTTATTTTTTTCAATTCGTCCCCCACTTTCTTTCTATTTATTGCTGTAATCCAAAATTTTAAACAAAGAATCATAGAAACAGAAAATCTATTACAAACTAGATCCTTACCCACGAGTCAGCCAGCCCATCCCTCGTCCTTTCTTTTCTTCCCCCGATGCCTCTCCCACTCTCTTTCTCTTATTTCTTCACTTCCTCCTTCCTCCCTCACTGATTCTCCCCGTCATTACCCCTGCCTTGTAGCTCCCCACCATTGCCCGTCGGCTGAAGGTCGCCATTGTCCGAATCCAATCTTCACCACGCTCGCTTTGCTAGGATCCTTGTCACGCTCCTCTTCCCCTGTCGTGGCTCCATCCTTCGCCATCGTCCCTCTCCGTATTGGTCGCTGTCCCGTCCTCCGCTGTGCCGACGCCGACCTCCTCGCCCTCAATCCGGCCGTCGCTGACCTTGCCTCGCCAGATCCGACCACTGCAGACCTCGCCCTACTCGAGCCCGGCTCACGGATCAGACGTCCTACCCCCCCAGCTCTAGTCGCTGCCACCTCCAGCTTGCAGAAGGAGCTTTGACACCCTGCGGGGCACCCACTCGCATCCATCGTGGCGTCTGAACCTAAGAAACACTGTGTTGTACATGCCGTAAGAAACAACATGCCATAAGAAAGTTCCTCTTCTAGCCGATAGCCAATGATCCTTATGTGAAACAGGCAATTAATCACTTAATTTAAGGACGCCATGTCGCTTTCCGCATGGCTCCGAGCATATATGCATCTGAAGCATACGTACAAGTCGCATTAGCTAGTAAGTTCTAACCAAACCACGTGAGTTACAGTCTCTCACGTGTGATATATGGCCCATATAACGTAGTGCAGACTACGGGCTACTACACTATGCACTTACGCACGCACGCAAGTCCCAATACAAACTACAAAGGCACAAGGTCAAAATGAAGAATATATATATATATCCTGCGGACGCGCGAGCGTGCCGTTTGATTCCATGAGCCCCGGGAACCATTGAGTCGATTTTGTTTTCTCTAGTTCTTTACTGGTCCTAGACTTGAAATCTGAGCGACCGACGGGCCAACAGTGAACGACAAGACGACTGGCAACACCCGCGAGTTAGGCTTTGATGGCTACCTGCGAAAGGCGAGCTAGATCATGGACAGCAGGTGCGGAGGCGCAGCCGCCGGGGACAGGGAATTAAGATGCGAGCATGACATCCGCTGGTTAGAACTCCCCCCTAATCAAATACGGACACAATGCAACTACACGACGTGATAGAAAGATGCGCCGGTCTGGGACTGGGCCACCACCTCCAAAGTTCTGGAACAAAACAAGTTGAGGAGACCCCACAAACCAGTTCACATGGTCCCACAACTCTCCAGGGCCCATCCACTCCGGCCGTCACGGAGCACGAAAAAGTTCACTGCAGTGAGCCACCAAACCCAACCCCAAAAAACGTCCGCGACCCCAAAAAACGTCCAAAAGTTGAAGGTTTCAGCCCAAGTGCTGCGTGCCGAGCGTGACCTGCCGCACAATAGAATAGAACCGGTCCAGCTCCACCGTTCCTGCATACTACTCCCACTTTATATACGCGCGGCCGTTCACTTGACCCCTTCCACGCCTTCCTGAGGAAGGCGGATCCTCTGTATTAGCCTATTCAGAGTGCTACAGTACCTAATGGTACGATAAAATCAAGACAGTAGATATTTTATGGCTTTCCTACAAATATTTTGTTACGGTATTACTTCTAAATACTGTTCTGCCCGTATAAACTTAAAAACACTGTTTAAACAGTAATTCTCCGAAGAACCATCTCTCGACCGTTCCATTCCATCCCAAATCCCAGATCCCTTTTAAAACGCGCCCCTCCCCTTCACCGTCCGCGCGTAGGGTTACTTCGCTTGATCGATTCCATTCGAGTAACGGCGCTGCTCTGCAAGGTAGAAGTGGTAGGATGGTGGTCGGGTTCCGCCGCACCATCTCGTTCCCCGCGCCCAAGTCCGCCTCGGCTGCGGCGGCGGGGTCCAACGGCAAGTCCTTGGCCTACCGCGTCCGCTCGGCGAGCCTGCCCTGCCGGTTCCACCCTCTAGTGCTCCAGCTCGACGACGACGTCGCGTCGCTGCGCGAGCTGGTGGGGGTATTGGCGTCGAGCGCGTCGGCGGGCTCGATCGCGGAGGGCGCGGAGCAGCTGGGGCGGGTGCTTGTGTCGCTGTCCGAACTGCTCCACCACCCGCAGGCGCAGGAGCCGCTGCGGCGGCTCGGGAGGTCGCCGTTCGCGGAGCGGCTGCTCGACGACTTCCTCCACCTCGCCGACGCGCACGGCAGCTTCCGGGCGGCGCTGGTCGCGCTCGCCGCGCTCCAGGCCGAGGCGCGGGCCGCGCTGCGGCGGGAGGACCCGGCCCGGCTGGCTTCCGCCGCACGCGCACTGCGCCGCTCCGGGCGCGACCTCCCGCGGATCGCCTCCTCGGCGCGCGCCGTGGCGGGCAAGGCGCCGCCTCCCCTGCCTGCGGACATCCCGGCCGACGCGGCTGCCCTTGCCGCCGCCATCGCCGACTCTGCCGCCGCCGTCGCATCTGCCTCAGCCGCAGTATTCTCCGGCGTGTCCTCCCTCTCTGTCGCCGCCGCCACGACCCGTCTCGACGTCCCCACCACACCATGCTGGATGTCCTCCCCCGCAAGATTCACCACCCCATCAGCCACGCCAAGAACCAGCCACCGCCTCGTCAAGCCTTCGTCCATGGGCATATGGTGGGTGGCCGACCTCATGCGTTGGATGTCGCGCGCGAAGCGCCGTTCGGCCAAGAAACAACACGCCGACGGCGACGGCGACGGCGCCGCTTCCGCCGCGCAGACCCAACCCGACGCGACCGTGGACCCGGATGAGAAAGAACGGAAGGCGGCATTCGAGCGCCTGGACAACCTGGGACGGTGCATCGTGGACGTGGAGAGCAGCGGCGAGAAGGTGTTCCGGGCTCTGGTCAACACCAGAGTCTCCCTGCTCAACATTCTTAGCCCAAGCTTCTGAAGAATCCCCAACCATTGGAACCATTAAACTTTTCGACCTTGCATGATATTTGTATATAGAAATGGGGGGCTTTGGAGATTGCATAGTGCTACCATGTTTAGGGAGCTGCGTTTTGTGTTGTACCGTTCTATCTAGTAAAACAGTAGTTGAAGCAGAAGAAAAAAAAAACGTCTTTTGTGTTGGTAACCCTGCGTCCCCTGCAAGAACCTCTTCATAAAACGGCGATTTGTGTGCGTTTTCCTGCGCAGCTTCATGCCTGAGCCGCGCGAGTTGAAGTTTTTAACACCGAAGGGATCAACTAACCAAAGAGATGGTTGTGTGCGTGTGTCACGCGCGCGTTTTGGAGTCCGTTGTGCGGTTGATGCTGAACCGATCGTTGGGTTGGGTTGCGAGGGCTCACGTGGATGGGATCATGGATGGATTGCGGAATTGATAAGATCATGGCGATCTGCAGGCTTTTCCAGCACGATTGACAGTGGGGAAGTGAATGGCGCTCGATGCTCGCGCCAATCACGCCGATCGGAAGATCTGATGGGCTGCGGAGCCGTCGTGGTGGTGGCAGTGGGTTTCTTTTGAGTTCTGTAACAGTCTAATTTTTGCATAATTTAAAACTTGTATGAATTTTTAAAATTTTAAAAACTTTCGTTGCATTTTGAGTATTTTCAAAAGCTTTGTCTTTAAATTCAAAAAGTTAAGTCAATTTCCTTGCATCAAATTGAAATTATAAAAATCTAGAAGTTAAATTGTGTGTCAAGCCTCCTTAGGGTTTGAAATTCAAATTCAAATCCATAACTAAAAAACCAAAGTAATTTTTCAAATCATTTATTTCCTCTCTCCAATCGGGCTGCTTTCCCCTGCCAACCCAGCCCTCCCCTCTTCCCCGGATCCCGACCCAGCGCGCCACCCCACTTCCTTCCCCCTCGCGGCCCAGCCCAGCCTCACGCCGCAGCCAGTGCTAGCCCGCGCGCTCTCTCACACACTCTCACCGACATTTCGGCCCTGGCCTCACCTGCCAAGCCGCCTGGGGAGAGCACTATTTCTCTTCCCCACGCGCCAGCTCGCTCGCTCTCTTGCACTCACCCTCTCTCCTAGTCACATCAATATGCAAGAGGCACTCAAGTGCCCATAGCGACTGTCCTCGAGCCTTGCGTCGCTGCGACATCACCTTGTCTGGGTGATATTGCCTCTTGTTGCCACTCCGCTCAATTGCCACGTCGTGCTCGAGCCGCGTCGACCGCCTCGCTCGGTGTCTCTCTCCCCTCACTATTTAAGGCCAAGCCGAGTGTGTCAAAAGCTTCGCCATTGTAATAGTCCAAAAATTTTGCGCACTTGAGATTGTTTAAAAATATAGGATTTTAAAACTTTTTATTTCACTTCGTCAATATTCGAATTTTTGAGTTGTTATTTGAAACCTCAACCCTAAAAGCAGAAAATTGAACTCGAACTTGAGTTTAAAGATAAAAGAAAAATGAAATGAAATGAGACCTCAGAAGCGCGGTCTTGGCCGAAAGCCACCGACCCAACTTCTCCTTTCTTCTCCTTTCCCCTTTCTTTTCCTCTCTCATTTCTTTCTTTTCCTACTAGGCCCACCCACTAGCGTCTTCCTCCCTTCCTCCTTCCTGCTCTGTTCCTTCGACCAGCTCGCTCTCACTGGCTCCATGCTGGTGCCGCCAGTGCCTCACCTACTCCGCCTACCCCCATCACGCCATGGCATTGGAGCTACATCGTTGTCGCATCGTCGCTATTGTGCTCATGTCGCCGCACACAGAAGCTTCTCACGTGCGCCGCTCATCGCTCGTTTGTCCCGCCAAGAGATGACCGAGTTCCCGCGCCTCCATCCATCCTTCATAAGGGCCCTGAGCATTGATTTGTCCTCACCACCATGCCAAACCACCCACGAGCCATCTTCTTCCTCGCCCGTTGTCGGACCCGGATTTTACAAATCCAAATCCTCTGTGAAAATATTGTGCTATTCCCTAGATCAGTAGATAGCACTTACAGATACATCAGTGGATAATACTCACAGATACATCACTGAATCATTTTATACACGATGTAAAATCGAACCAAACATTATATTACAAATATCAGAGTCACATAGACCGCGTCGGTCGAGTTTTACAATAGGGCCGAACAGACCAAATGCTTACATTACATAAAAGCGGAAGTGGAAGTGGAAGCAAAAGGGTAGAGCACATTTCACCATAGGCAAGTGACTAGAGAAACCCGTGTGTGTCCGATATTAACAAAAGACTAGGATAATATTGGATGCACGCAAGCATATCGATGGAGTCAGCTGGACTGAGGTGAGACCTAGGCTAAAATAACTAAACTACTATTCATCAACTCGTGGGCCTCTAACTTCTAGATCATCGTAGTAGGCATAATCTCCATGGTTTTCTGCTTTTGAGGTTTGGGGAAAAGAGCGAGGATGAGCACAACTTCCGTGCTCTCAAGCCAACACACATGATGCAGTAATAATACACGCAAGACTTAACAAGGATGCCTCGGGTTATTTTATTTGCAAAAAGTAACATTTTCAATTACAGTATTTGGAAATTCCTATGACTTAGCATTTTAATCAAATTTTATTTTACTAAAGAGATATTATGCAACATTTACAATGGCGAAGGTTACCTCCACTTATGCTTAAATTTTGAGTGGAGTCACATCCACTTATTAACATCACTGGGTACGAAGACCCAGGAAAAAACCAAACCACAGGCTAGGTGAGAGCTCGACACAACAATCATCCCACTCATAAGGTTTCATAAATAGAACTAATTCAAGTAAGTTCCTATGTACGCCTTTGACCGTAGAGGCACGGCTGTTTAAACAGTTTCATAAATAGAGGTTGTACACTGTCCCCACAAGAGACAATCAACTTGTTGCCCCACAAGATTCTGTGGTCATGTAGTTGAGAGATCATCACAGTAACATTTCAAATTACCTCGCCTCTTCTACCATCTCACCCATATGGGTCGCTCCCACTTGTGGTGGGCCCCATAAGTTATGCGGGATGTTCACCACCACGACTAGCGTAGCTGGCAACTTCACTCTCTCTTGGGGTCCCATTCAAGCTCAACCGTATCCAACACTTGCACTGCCTTACTCTGCTGCCAGTGAGATGATTTCCAGGGTCCAATAAATTTACTAAGCCAAGTTGTACTTTACAGATTTGTTGTTGTACTTGTTTTACAATGGGAGGTCATAACAAGAATAAGTCCTTAATCCATCTGGACAGTTCACACCACATAATAACCACTCTCGTGCTCTGACAGCACCCACCACCATACCATCTGCCCAGATGTGATAACAACAATTTAATAGGGTTTTTTTGGGAACAAAACACATCACCACAACATTCCAGTTATTTACCCACAATGACGCCCAATTTCCACTTTCATGATGAAAAGATGGTGATTACGATATTTAATGCTCCGCTACTTGAGCAAGACTAGTATGTCACTTAAGTACAACCTATAACTAGTAATTACCACATAGTTACTAGGGTGACATGGAATAATGGATTCAATTTCCAAAGAATGGTATACTAACTAATTAATCATCATGTGGGTATTTAACTATCTTAAGATTTAACATACATTTACCTAAAGAATTAAAGCATGTAATTTTTTGTAGTTTAAAGGAATGTAATTAGCATAAAATGTAGGCTAAAAAATGATCAAAGTATTGACCATATTGCTTCAGTACAAGGCCAATACTTAGTAATATCCACTGTTGAGCAAGGCAAGTCCTTATGATTGACCATATTGAATCCACTTTTCAAATACAAATTGTTTTGTTTCAAAGTATTACTTGGATGCTTAATATTATTTATGAAATGCTATGTTAAAGGTTGATATATAGCCATGCCAAATGTTGTTATTACTATTCCCCTCCTTGATTATTGATTACCCCTTATACCTTGTCACCCTAGGTTAATTATTACATTAATAAATTGCCTTGGTTAATCCATAATGACTAATGGCTGTGCTTCGACACTGGTTAGTGGTTGAATTGAATGTGACACAAACATTGCTATTACAAGAACTTGGGATATAATATTTTTCGAATTGTGGTAGCATGGGTTAATACTGGAAACAGGAAAATGATAATTATAGGATGGTGGAGAATTGGGCAAGTGGATCGTATGTGGTGGGTGTATTAATTGCACGTGATATTGTTTGTGGATTGTCTCGCCTGAGTTGATTAAGAACCAAATCATGTGTCGCACCTTTTGAACTAATAACTGACAACCACAAGTTTAGTATGGGATAGACTTGACTTAATAATTTACATAGTCGTAGTTCTATCACTATATTGTGGGTAGTTTAGGTTGGATTGTTGGAACACTATAGGAGGGCATATCTCTATGTGCGCACCTATTGAATATTGTGGTGGTACTAAGTCAGGATACGTATACTCTCCCAACGGTGGTTTCTTTGGAGTTAATGTGTTCAAATGCCCAAAGGTCGATCAATTGGGTGGTGTAGTATAATGGTGAGTTATTATAAAAGCCTAGTTATGATCGTCTCCATCGCACGCCTATGGTAGCGTGTCATTGCCAATATTATGAGGTGATCATATCTTGTTGATAAAGTTATACAACATCTACGGAGTGTATAATCTATTCGAATAGTCGTGCCCGTCATTGGTTAGCCGGACCGCCCATTCGAAGAGGTCAGTCTAAAGGACAGCTAAATCCCACATCATTATTCTAGTCAGCGTGTGACGATTGGAGATCACCTATAGTACGAAGTAAATTCTAAGCAAGTAACTACATCAGTACGTGCTATGTATAGTTAGCCATCCCTAACTAAGATGGTACCTTGAGATAATTTGTCCATTCGATTTGTCCATTCCTTGAAGTAAAGTACAGTACTGAATTCTGACTTGAGTTTAAAGTGGTGTCAATTCTAGTCCAGAACTCCAAATGGGCGGTGCAGGTTCTCTCTCATCTCTGTGCCATAGATTTGCATGCAGAAACCTGTGACCTCGTTGAAGAATCAACGGATGCATGCGAAACGTTGGTACATCATTCTTCACAACAACTGTAACGTCAGATTAGGCAGGACAGGGTATTGTTTAGAAGGAAAGCCTTAATCTATTTCCAGGTACAGCCCCCGTGTTTTGCCTTGCTACTACTGTTTAATTGGGGACGACAGGACCCGAATAAGGAAAGGATTTGCCTTTGAGTTTTGTAGGTGTCAACTATCAGCCATGTCGGAATCGCATCCTCTCTAAACTTTACTAATCGTCGACCTTCCAACCATCAACCTTTAGATCAGGCAGCCGGTCGTCGCCGCCGCCGTTACCCAAGGGAGCCAACTGGACTAAATGTAATCCTGACAAGAAATCGGATATCTGTGAGGAACAAACTCAACTTCTGTGTGCAAATTATTTGAAAAACAAGAGTATACCTCCGAGAACAAGTAGAGCAGCAAATAATTTGTTTTTGCTCATTATCAGAGAGAAGAAACAAGTATAACTGAAAGCAACAACTTCAGATCGATATGAAAGATCACGTTGTTGCATGGAAACGCTTGCAGTAAAATTGAAACAAAAATATTAAGCCCAAGTTTCAGTTCAACTCAAGTCATAATCCTCCAGACAAAGTAATAAGAAAGAAAGAGAATCAAGAACACAAAAAATTCAATGAACTACGTTTTCTGTGTGCACCATTTGATGTAAAATTAGCAATTTTAGCAAAATCAGCATATTGCTCAGATTTAGAATGTTTGTTTATTACTCTCGTATGTAATCTTAGCCTCCTCGCCATTTTTGTCAAGAATTTTATCTAATTAGATATGATGTGATAAATCAGACTTTGAGCAAAAAAAAAATGAATACCTTACTATTATATCAAGAACAAGTAAGAATAATCTCACAAATCACAACAGCACTAATTACTTTTGACCAACAGAAGGAGCAATGATATCTCAATGCAAATTGTAATCCCAACTCAACAAAACTAGCTCTTACTGTTTTGGGCCAACAGAGGAACAAAAAATAACAGTGCACAATTAGTGATTAGCCTAGTCAAATTCGGTCTACAAGAAGCAACCGAACCTCATAAAAATAGCATAAGCTTGATAACAGTATGCAATTAACAACAAGTTCAAGTCTGATTTATAACCAACATTGTCAATCTAATCTCATAAGTGGCAATAATCCTCATCGAGCATTTAAACCGAGCCCACAATAGTATTAAACCGAGTCTCCCAGTACAAGTTAGGGTTACATAATCAACTAGCACAGCTCACTTCAGTAAAGTAATGTGCAAAATGGAAATCAACGATACTCACGATGTGGATGACACTCAAAGCCACCGAGTAGGACCGAGCAAGGCACGTGAAATGTGCTGTCTCAGAAAACCAATTGCCCCACTGTGCTGCGAAAAACGAACAAGGTTGTCGGAGATACAATGCCAATTTGTAATCTGGGGCACACAAAATTGCAAAGTTGAAGTATAGAGAATTACCGCACAAGACCTAAACAAGATGCACCGCCGAATGCACAAACGGAGTAGAAATCACCAAACCGAAGCATTCTTCTCTCCCAGATCAGACTAGAACCGGCCGAATCCAATCCTCAAATGCGCAACATCCGATTTCTCACGGCAACCTCAACAGAGAGATGGTACAAGAAAAGAACAGGGAATGCACATGGTGGCGAGGTAGCTCTCACGGCTCGAAAAAAAAACCACAAGATCAAATCGGAAGAGAGTAAGAACCAAAAGGGGAAGAAACTAACTGTTATTTAGGTGTGAAGAAAGAAGAGTGGACAGCGCGGCTACTGCAAACATCCGGCGCCCAAGGCAACCGGGCTACCCGCGCCTCGAGCACGCCGCCGCGAGTCTTTCGCCCAGGCCGCACACGCTCGCGCTCGCGAGGGAGCTGCCAGGCCGCACACGCAAACGGGATAGGGCTGGAGACTAAGTCTCGAGTCTTATCTTTTCCTCTTCTCTCACCGACAGGTGGGCCCCACCTTCCTTTTCTTTTCTATTTTCCATGGCGAGTTCGCTGCCCTCCGCAGGTAGAAATGGTAGCGGCGGTGGCTATCCTGCAACTACATCGACAACGGCGGTACCAAGGTGCCACGGACGCCAATACTTGGACGTACTACTAAACTATTGCGTCTAGGCCTAAAGGAGCCCAATGAAGAGTTGCCAACTGTGGAAACCCACCGCACGCACTCGATCCCTCTTCACCCAATTTTAGACTAGACTTTTTTATTTGGTTGTGATTGAAGAGACTGGGCTGGTTATTCGTGCAGGTATCTAAATTCCAATAGGGAGACAGACCCTCCTGGCGAGACGGAGGAGTGGTTGGCTATTCTTTAACAAGATGCGCTACTCCAATATTCGCGCACAGATCTTCACAATTTCCAGTGCCATTATTTGCCCGCAGAAGGACTCACTGGGATCATCACCTACAGCACAGCATGGTTTACACTTTTAATTACACACCTCAACACCATTCCATGCCTCCATGATTTGAACCTAACGGAGTAGAGCGGTTGTTGGCTTTGTTGCGATCCATCTTGCAGAAACTGGCGCCATTTCTTTTGCCACTGTTATTGCACGGCCACACTGTTGCAGCCTGAGGCCTGAAGTCCCTGTGTGCATGCACGCTCTCACGCGTCTACAGTTCTGTCCACCCCCTGGTGATCGGAAAGCTACCGGACCAGATGTTCTCTTGGCAGCTGCATGCCTCGTATGCTTTGGTTTGGAAGAATAGAATCTCTGGACGGCTGGCTGGTCAGCCACCAACCGCTCCTGCATCATGATCTGCAGATCAGACGAGATCGGAAAAATAGTCTTTGAGTTGGCCACACATGCATGAAATTTCGGAAAATGCCGCACAAAAGAAATTGAAGAAAAAAAGCAGCACAATCTACCTGCTGCATGCTCACTCTGCTTCCTGAATCCTGATGTACCACGGTCTAAAAAAACATCCTGAAGTACTATGCGTAGCCCTTCTGTCTCCTTTATAACTCCACCTTTTCTTTTACCAGTATACACTACTTCATGTTTGTTCGACGAACTGTTGGCGTCGGGGTGAGTGATCTGGTTGTGCTCTTGTGCATTGGCTGGTGTGCAAATCTTGACCACTTCTACAAAGGTGTGCAATCCAATTAATAGGCCCTAGTTTTTAATGGTTCCGAGCGTTCCTGGATAGGAAGTTAATTAAATCCGAATTATCCATTTTATGTGGCATCTGAATTCCATTGGTAGCGAATATAGTTTAGATTTTTTCTATCCAATTAACAATTCTCCCCTATTTGTATTCGTATTCTCATAAAAACTATGGATACCAACACGATATGAACTTTTGCCATCCGAAATGTTATTTTATCTGCACTAATCGTATTCATATTCGAATTTGATAAAATAATATATATATTTTATCGCATTATAGCTAATTAGTTGGATAAGTATTTTTAGTTTAATATGAATTCATGTTTTTAAGTGAAATAGATAAACTAGAATGATTAGGTGTGCTATGTACAAGGATAAAATATCACAAATATCTTGCAATTACGTAAGATACGTGGATATCCGAATCCGACCGAATCGATTAGGTATTCATATTTGATAATATTCAAATTCATAATCATCCGCTACCCCAGTAGCACTAGTGTTGTACTACTCCCCTTTACAAGTTGTTGCCGAGTACAACAGTGTCCGCGCGAGTGCGCGTGCTTGTTTAGTGTGGCCATTGTAAGCAACGCATGGGTAGTAACCTTTTCTTTCATATCCTAACTGAATCATGCCATCCAAGCTGCTGAAATATACTCACAGACACGGTTACAACGACATTTCGGAGCTGAGCTAGCTGCCACGGCCACCTGCTGGATGTGGCAACTTTTGCCACAACTTTACAGTCCGAAAAGATAAAGGGCCATGTAAAAAAACAAGATCAGCGAGGCAAAAGCAGTAAAGCGAGGTGTAATCCGTGGTAAAAAGCTGCGCATAAGATTCGAGGGAAAAAGCGTGAGGCATGGTGAGCATCTTTACTGAGATAAACTGCAGAAAACTGAAGATGGCATGGCCCATAGATCAAAGGATAAGCCCTTGGTTAACAACATCTTACGTGGTGGTAGTAGGAGTATTACTGTAGACTGTAGTAGTGGACTAGTGGTGGTCATTAGCCCATGTCCAAATTGAACCAAGTCGTAAACAATTAGCTGTCCTAGCTTGGAGGTTTGCGCCACAACTAACTGAAGAATTCCAAGTGTACGTGTGCTGGATGGTTCATAGAGATGTAATAATGCACCATGCCCCGTATAATAAGATGAGAGGTAATAATTTGTGTGTAATACTCCGAAATTCGGTTTGAGAAGAATTTATTCGGGAGAAAGAATCTTTTTCAAAATTCAAAGTTTTTTAAAAACTTTTGGACACCGGGCCTCCGCCCAGGGTAATGAGACCTATGGCCGGCCAAGAGGGGGGCCAACCCCCTCCCAACCCTAGCCGGCCCCTTCTCCCCCTCTCCCTCCCCTCATTTCCTCCCCCTTGAGCCGCCACCCCCTAGCCCCAATCCAGCACCTCCCCTGCCCCTTGGTGCCTCCCCTACCCCTTGGTGTTGGCCTCCGGCGATCCCCGGCGCTGCCCCAAGGTCTCCCCCGAAGCCGCCTTCTCCTGCCGTCACCGCCGGCCGTTCATCTTCCTCGTTTTGGGCCGGCCATTGAAGGGAGGAGAGGGGAAGTTCTTCGAGGGGTCTATCCACGTCATTCTTGAGGTTCTACAAGGGAAAAAATGGCTTCCCCTTGCTGTTTGATGCATATAAAGATGAGAATTCGATTCGATTAGTTGGATCGTTTTGCCTCTGTTATTAGATCCAATCTGTACAGTTGGTTGTGCGCCCAGTTTTGGCATTTTAGAAGCAGAATCTGATATTTTCGTCTCCTAGAGTTTTGTAGCCCTGATTTTTATATTTCCATAGCCACTGAGATCACGAGATTCCTCCTTACAGTTTAGGAGATATGAATTATTCTTTACGTGATGTCCTGTCTATCTGACGAGGAAGAACTGTCTGTTTGTTCCTTAATTTTGACCTGGTTAATGTAAGATTCAGAACCTCCACCCATTTAGATTATTGTAGCATTTTTAATAATCTTTCCAGATTGATAAATAACACCTCCATTGGATCTATAGAGTGAAAGATATGACATGTTCTTTGATGCTGATCGATTGTCTGAACAGATGTTTGTTATACGTTTTCAACTGCTGGTTAGCCGATTGTTTTGGCAGATTTAGTGAATCTTGTCAACTAGAGTTTCGTAGCCTGGTTCGTTAAGATTCATTGAGCACTGGTTTCACGTCATTCCGAGTTTCAGATCTTTAATTATGATTTTTCTCATACTGCTATCTAGTAGGGTCGTCAGGTGGCTGAATAGGTTAATTCTCAAATTGAAACCATTGACTGTGTTGGAAAGTTAGGGGATTACGGTAGGGCACCGTAGCTATGTCATACCATGTTATCTTTATTGCGAATACATATTTGTGTAGGCGGTGGGTGGAGGAGCACCTTCGTTGCCTCCTAGCACGTCACAGTGCGGAAGACAAGTACCTTGTTTGATTCTATTGAATGTTGATGATTGAACGTGGATGTAATGCTAGACTTGCTAATAATATTCATATGCTGAGTGTTATTCTTCATTTTCATGTGATAAAAGTTCATTTCATGTCATCCATTCTATTCATGCCATGTTTTCGTTGTGACCACGGGAGTGGAAATCAAAAGACCCATCTTCCAGTATGAGCATGTAAGTCCCACCACTTCAACGTGGGCAATCTTAGACACCCGTATGAAACGTTCTTCATACGGTATTGGGGTCCCCGGACTTTGTTAAGTACGGGATTAAGTGGACACCAACGGGTGTATCACTCGTTATACCAGTATAAGCTGTTGAGCAGTCCATTCATTCAATGCATTCTTTCATTCCATTCATACTCATAAGTGTTCAGAGATAAGTTCATACTTTGTATTGAGATTGAATAGTGCATAACTTGAATGTTCAATTGTTTACTGTACTTGCTGAATTTCGACTCATTCTTGTTTTCTTTATTTATTTAGGTGATCGTTGATGATGACTATGTTGGGAGGGAATAGACCTGCACGTATCACACAGTTCACTACAATTTACTTTCATTAATAGTGTCGAGTATGACTTTCAATTGTTAATTGAGGAACTGTAATAAATAAGTTTACTACTGTATGATATTTCTCTCCGCGTTATGTTTTTCTTGTTAAATGATGCTAGTGGTTTACTTCAAGTATTTCTTGATTATGTTTGATGAATTCAGTCTTTATTCCTGCCAAGCTACTATTAAAGATGGTCCCTTTATGTACTTAGTCGAGTTTAAGTTTAAATTCTTCCGCAATTTGGTTGTATGTTAGTCCTTTAAGTAACATCTTGACTTCCGAATAGCCAGGGTGTTACATTGTGCCTGCTACTAGAGTTATATTATAGGCTGATATACGTTGTTGAAGTTGGATTAGAAGTGATCTGTGATCTCACATGCGTCTGAATTTTTTTAAAATAAATTTTATATATATATATATATATATATATATATATATAAAATAGTCAATCCCAAAAATAACAAAAATAGACTCTTGTTGCCCTCCCCTCCACCTGTCGCCGATCCAGCCTCCTGTCGCCAGTTCAACTGGCGACAAGAAGTTGAACAGTCGCCATTCGCCAGTTGAACTGGCTCGGCTAAACTGGCGACAAGAATACAGCTATAAAACCCCCGAAAAATCAATCTAAACCTTATTTTAATTTCAGAAAAAAAAACAGAAAGAGAGGAGGAGAGGAAGAGAAGAAAGGTAGCGAAGCTCTGTCAGTTCGTCGCGGAGGAGACATAGGCGGAGCATCTGATCCGATTGGCCATCCTGCAGAACATTTTTTTGGGACATTGTACACACTACTACAAAACAAGTTATACTAGACGCCTGTAGTTATCACAGACGGTTCCTGTGACTCTCTGATTTTACCGCGGCACACAATCCTTTGCTATGGTAGCCAATCCTTTGTCGTGGCACATAATCCTCTGCCGTGGTAGCCAATCATTTACCGTGGTAGCAAATCCACATCCATGGTAGCCAATCCTCTGCCGTGACATATAATCCTCTGCCATGGTAGCCAATTCTCGGCCATGGCACACAATCCTCTGCCGCGATGGTAGTGGATTGGCTACCACGACAGAGGATTATGTACCACGGCAGAGGATTGACTACCATGGCAGAGGATTGTGTGCCGCAGTAAAATCAGAGAAGATTCTTAATACAAACCGTCTGTGGTGAGATACTTAATCTCACCACAAACAGTTTGTATTAAAAACCATCTGTGATGATATGCTTATCACAGACGGTTCATGATACAAACCGTTTGTGATATGTCGCAGCGCGGGAGTTCGAAAATTTTTGAACGCGTCGCGCGGGAGGCAGAATATTTTGTCGTTGTCCTTATAAATAATAGCCGAGTCGAGGCGGGATGTGCTGGGGAGGTGTCGAACCCGCGGGACGCCGACGTGCTGCTGGACTTTGTCTCCATCGACGTGCTTCGGTCCAAGTTCGCCGCCGTAGGCCTCACGACAAGGACCTCGTCGTCCTCAGTTGTAAGCAAACAAACATCTTCTTCCTCGTGACTCGATCGATCATGGTAGCTAACCTATGGGTGCACGTACGTAAATGGTAAATGAGTGCAGCGGCTCACATCCGTAATGGCTTCGCCATCACCGCCTCCGACGCCGCGCTCTACAACGACACCTCCACCGTCAACGTCGTTGACTTCTACTCGGGCCTCCTCAGCACCCTCTTCGCCGACGTCATGGTCAAGATAGGCAACATCGGGTACTCACATGCCATAAGGGGGAGGTCAGGAAGGTTTTCATATGGGAGTGATGCCTTTTCATGTATTTTCAAGAATCTCTGAAGATGAAAAGCTCACAAAAACTATGATGGTGCCAACTATGAAATAATCAAAATATGATTTTTTTTAATATAAAAAACTACCACAGACGGTTCTGAACAAGAACCGTTTGTGATAATTACTATCACAGACAGTTCTTGTTCAGAACCGTCTGTGAAAATAGACTATCACGGACGGTTTTGAACAAGAATCGTCTGTAATACCTTTTTTCACAGACGGTTTGAAAATCGTCTGTGATGACTGTCTGTTATCACAGACACATAAATTCAAACGGTTCAAAAAACCGTCTGTGATTATGGTTTAGAGCCGTCTGTGATGAGGTTTTGTGTAGTAGTGACATTATGTTAAAATATTATCGGTTAGCAAACAAAAATAGCGACATAGAATTTAGTAGATTAAATAAATATAATCCAATTATGTAGTATATCATTTGAGTTGTGTACGAGGTAGGTAGAGCATAATGTAGATAATACCATTTTTATTTAGCTCCCCATTTGTGCACGGTAATTACATTGTTAATACCAGAAATTAATTTTAAGTAGAAAAATAGCATGACATGTTTTAAAATTGAAAGAAAATTCCATAGCAGCTAATTAGGGTAGGTAGAGCCTAATCAAATTAATAGCAGCTTTATTTAGCTCCCTATTTGTACGCGGTAATTATATTGTTAATGTTGCAAATTAATTTATAACCAGGAAAATAGCATAACATGTTTTCAAATTATAAAGAAAATCCAGAGCAGCTAATTAGGGTAGGTGGAGCCTAATCGAAATAATCTCAGCTTTATTTAGCTCCGTAGGGTAGGTAGAGCGTAATCGTAGCTTTATGACTTGTCGCATAAATTTATTTTGTATTTGTGGTTGGTAATTATTTTGCTAATGCCGCTTCCTATTACCTTATTTTAAGGTATGACGAACCGAGACCACGCTGCCAAGTGGCCCTACGAGTTGCTTGACTCGCTGATTGACCTACAACACTATAGTCACCTCAGTACCATCCTACCCCAGGAGGGCGAAGCGCCGATCGAACTTGGCGCATTGCAACTGCGTGCCCATCAGGGCATGAAGGTTGCACCCAAGCTGGGTGCCGAGTTGCGTGATGTTGTGATCTTTGTGTACTCATTTGTGGCTTGATTACTACGTGTGGACTAACGTTCGTTCGTAACCTGATCCGATGAAGGTTGAGGGCGACAGTTCTCCTTCCGCTACCACAGATGGTAGAGATGACGTGGGAGGACGACCATGACCTCGGTCCAGGTTGTCCGTCTAGGCGTTTTCCATATGACCGGGCCCTACTGACGGCGTTGGTCGACCGGTGGAGGCCGGAGACGCTCATTTTTCACCTTCTGTGCGGGGAGATGGCGCTGATGCTGCAGGACGTGAGCTTCCTGACCGGATTGCCCTGCACAGGCTTCTCCATGGGGGCGTATGAGATCTTGCCCACGTGGCGCACGAAGTTTCTGGCGAGGTTCCAGGATGTGTTGCAGCCGAGCAACGATTACCACGAGTTTAGCAGCCCGCACGGGCTAACACTGAGGTGGATCTGTCAGTTCTATGTAAGTCTTCGTAACTATTGTACTCTCGCACCAATTAATTTGTGAACATTGCTGATGTGTATATGTCTTCTTGGAGCATGAGCGTATAGCAAAGGACGCATCCGACTAGACGATAATGAGGCACTTCGAGGCCTACCAACTATGGCTGTTTGGGTGGGTCATGTTCCTAGTGTCCCACGGCGATAGCGTCGACAAGCACTACATCCACTACGCACGTGAGCTCGCAGACTGGCCAGTGGAGGAGATTCAGCCCTACGCTCAGGGTCCGACCGTGCTGTGCACGACGTACTGCGCACTATACGACGCGTGCCGCTGGTCCCAGGAAAGCTCTGTACTCTCCGGATGCCTGCTACTTTTGTAATTGTGGTCCTTCGAGCGCTTCCTGATCGGACGTCCACAGCTGGACTTGGGAGCGTACATGGTCAGTCTGTACGCCGAGGACGACGACGTGGACCGGGCGACTATGGGCACGGTGTGGTGCCACCGACGGGTTAGTTTCATGAATATTTATTATTTTCTCGTAATGTAATCGTAATTTTGTGTGCTAAGGTTTCCTTTGGTCTATTCCACACGTGACCTACACACCGATCACTACGTAGGGGTTGTACCCGAGCTACGTCGCGATGTTCGACCAGCTAACGGATGACCACATCATCTGGAGACTGTACAATCAGGAGAGGGTGTACGCGCGTGCCTGAATGCCTATCCAGTCCGTGCATGCGAAACTATGTGTACTAGTACACACGGAGGGCCTTGGTGCATGAGGTCTTCGTGGAGGAGTACCAGGTGGTGCGGGTCATACGCTAGTTCGGTCTGCGACAGTAGGTCTCTGCCACCTGGGCGCAGCAGTAGCCAGCCCACGTCTGTGGGTAAGTTCGCGTTTTAATTCTTTAGTACAATCTGCGTTACACACATACCAAATAATTATCTTGCCATCCACAGGTACACTAGGAAGGGAGTACGTGATACTAGCACCTGGACGGAGAAGATGTTCCCTTGGGTTGAGTGCGGGCTCAGCGCCTACGCCGACGTCGTCTTGGAGGATGCTGACTACGACCTCGGGGAGTACGAGGAGTACATGGAGTGGTACGCCAGTCGTACGAGGCTTCACTGAATCTGGGTCATGGTCGACCTACCATGACATGAGGCTGCGACGTCCGACACGTACCCCACACAGCCGGACTCTGCATTCCACCGTGTGGTACATATTGAACGTTCGATACTTCATATTTAATTCACTACATATAGGTTTCAAACTTGATGATTTCGTGTGCAGGTGGATCTACACTGAGAGATCCTCGAGTTGACAGGCTCCAAGCAGCAGTTGTCACTTGGGGGGAGATTAGAGGGATCTTACAGCGCATCGCGGGGAAGGCGAGGCAAGGGATCCAGTTCTCGACTTGTCGTCGGCCGAGGGACCCGGTGGACCCACCAGTGCGTGGATGAGGGGGTAGCCATGGTGGCTCACAGCCATGGGCTCCTCCTCGGACGTGGCGGGTGGGTCCTCGTGGCACCGTGGTGGGAACTCCTCGGGACAGTTTTCAGGTGAGAATGACACATTCACTTCTGCTTCTTTATTTTGAACCCCACTAGTTACTAATAACAATCTTGTCTTGCAGGTCCTCAGTTCCACCAATACACGGGGCAGGAGTACGCGGAGTCATCCGCGGCTACCTTCGTGCCCCCAGGTATGACTACCATGCTTGTTTTCGTAACATCCTATTTCGTGGTTTTCCCCTTACTGCATGCGTAACGTGATGTTTCACAGGTTGTGCACCACATTGGGATGAAGTAGACTTATCGTACGACAAGATATTCGCCGAAAACTTCTACTTCCCCCAGGACCAGGCCACCGCGGGGGCTTATCAACTGCAAGGTGCACTGGAGCCGACCCTACTGACGTTGGACCTCGACGTTGCGACACCACCTCCGGCTCACGCTAGTCGGGTACGTCGGCCGCCTGATCCTTTGATGTACTCGCACCAACGTCATGCACGGTCAGGGGCGACATGCGGGGTACGCCCTAAGAGGGGCCGCCAGTAGATGTATGTTTAGTCATGTCATGTAAATATTCATTTTTTGTACAACTATAGTAATGGTAGTATAGTGTTTCATTATCTCTTTTGGGCGTGCACAACGAGACAGATTTACGCAGCGATGTGACCCAATGAGTCAGCTTTGCGCAGAGACGTGACACAACGAAACAACCCCTGTAGAAGCAACCCCGTCAGAACATTCCAACAGAGCCTTCACCGCAAAACCCACCCGAGAAGGAGACGTCGCCTCTTTGTTGGTGCAGAGACCCATGCAAGTTCTTCAAGTCCAAGCGGCGAATCTGCCTGGGCATGCGTTACTGGGGTTGCACGAACTACTACTCGAACTATCCCGACCACTGTTGGGACACGAGCAGCTATCGGCAGCCAGTAAGAACCGGTTACAGTATGTTCCCCTGCCATTAATTTTTCAAAATACGCACTAACAACCTCTCCTGTCTACCTGTAGTCTCCAGATCCGCTATGTGGCTACCGCGAGTAGACGATGAAGAGATCCACCCACTCGACCAGTGGAGTATGGACTACGAGGAGTGGGATGCCAAAAGGGCCCACAAGATCTGGGAGGAGGAGCGCCGGAAGGATGAATAGAACGAGCATATCCGCCAGGAGACGAAAGCTCATCTCGAGGCGTGCAACCGCAAGGAGCGCGAAAAAAAGAGAAATGACGGCCAAGGCGAGGGAGGCTGACGAGGAGTACAACGTTGAGCTCTCAAGGAAGGGTAAATGGCCCCGGTCCATGCAGTAGGTTGGGTCATTCCGTAGTAGTCACCCGTCCTACCTGCCATGTTTTTTACTATCTCCTAAAGGAATGTATACTTACATGGTCCTGATGCTTGTGTCCTATTGTACTGTAATAGAAGCGAGGATGACTAAAGCAATTAGCCGAGCCATCATGCCAAGTGACTATGTGTACCGTTCTTCTGTCTGCAGACTGTAATGTATTTCTGGTTCCTTCCCTCGCACTTTACCTTTGGTCTATGGAGTAAATTTTCTAGTAACAAAAAGTCAAGATCGTGTAAATGTAAATAGAAGACAGAGGGGCAAACACAACCCCAACTCCTCCCACAAGTTGGTAAGAAAGATAAAATCATGTGAATTTGCCATTACTCAAAACTACGACATATCACACTGATATTACATAACATTGAGCTTCTCACATGTTACAACTGTCTGTCCTTTCCCGTGGCAGTGGCCTCAACATCCCCCATGTGGACTGCCTCGAGGCGGGCGGCCGGATGAGGTCCCCGCGACGATGTCCGGAGTGTCGGTGTCTCCTTCGTCCTAAGGATTTCTCGTCGGGCATTTCTTGAAGGTGTGCCCTCACTGCCTGCAAATGGAGCACTTCTTTGTACGACGTTTGTCTTTTGCTTCGTCCATGGCGTTCCTGATGCGCCGTACCTGTCGCCGATTGACCTTTCCCTTCAGCCTTTCAATGTCTGCGGCCGAGATTAGTTGCTCCTAGGTCGGATGGCCAGTGAAATATACAACCACAACATAACCGTATATCTCCACACCACATGTTTGCATCACCGTCTCCATTTTGAAGTAATCAGAGAGGTACTGCCCAGGATGCTGCGCCACCGTAGAACATGCAGCTATAACATGGGAGCAGGGCTTATGCAGAAGAAGGGGCTTGTTGCAAGTGCATATGCATCTAGCGTGGCGTAGTGTGCACTCAGGGACAATCCTCTCACCGTTAGTCCCGCGGCGTCCTTTATCCCTGCACATTACCTCGAGTCGAAGCTCCCTTGTGCCCATCTTGAACGCGTTATGCATCTCACCCTTCTTACTCCTCTCCTCCATGTACTTGATGATCATGGTGGAGTAGAATATTCTGCCATTTGCCATGGCGAGCGACGCGTTGTTGCTTCTGTCAATAAAATAGTTTGTCGTACGGTAGAGAATTGCCTCCACAATACCAACCAAAGGGAGACACCTTGCGCCGTGCATGACCCAGTTGTAAACCTCGGCTAGCTAGATTGGTTGTCATGACACCATATCAAGCATCACCCCTGTCATGCAGCAGCGACCACTTCTCCTTAGGCTTGTGCTCAATCCAGTCCGAGAAGCATTTCACCTGCGCCCCCGTCCTCCTTGTTAGACTAGGACCATCTGTGGATAGCCGTGGCAATGCTTCGGGGGTCTAGTCAGCGCTTGGGGTGGCCTCCCTTCTGTGCGTCCGGGTCCACTCATCCAGAATATCCTGGAGTTTCTGTTTGCACAACCACTTGAATGGGTTCATTAGGTCCTTGTTATGGAACTGTTTGTAGAAGTTTACCCCAAGTGCCTCATGCACCACCTGCTCTGCAGATGTACCCATGCAAATGGTTCATTATCTCCTTGTTGTAGCCGGGCTATCGAACTGAGCAGGTCCGCATGCCGATCATGAATGATGCATACGTTTGGACAACCTGTACAACACAAATCTTCACATTCTTCAGTAACCACAACCAGTTGTCTGTGTTCTCGCTTTCAACGAAAGCTAATGCCACGTGAAGAACTTGATTGTTGTCGTCTGTCGCTATTGCGGCCAGAATCTCGCCGTTGTACTTTCCAGTCAGAAATGTGCCATCTACGCACAAGATTGGATGGCAATGCTAGAATACATTAATGCATGGACCAAAGGCGGAGAATGCGCGCTGCAGTACCCTCTTATCGGCCCACTTCGGATGTGTGGCGTCTTGAATGTTGATATGAGTGCCCGGATTCCTGTCATGTATGACTCGGAGTGGCCCGGGGAGGTTTTGGTAGGAATCCTCAAACGTGCCGAACCTTGATTCCACTGCCTTCTGTTTTACCCTCCAAGCCCTGGCATAGCTAATTGTGTACTGGAACCTTGCCTCAATTGCACGAATGATGGATCGTGGCGCAAAATCAAGATTATCCACGATCTCACAACACATGATGTTGGCGATGAAGCCTGATGACAGGTTCCTGTGGGACTGCACTAACTCAGCGACGACGCTTGTGTGCGGGACCATTATAGAGCACTTCCAGTAGGTGTCTCACTTAGGCTGAAATGCGTACACTCGCCAAGGGCATCCCTCTTTTAGCACTTCATGTCATAACATCTTATGTTAGACTTGACGACTGAAATGTGTGCCACACCGACAAGACCTAGAATTTGACCGTCTCCTGCACGACCTCCTTGCCTTTGCACACAGCTCCTTGCCTGACATCACTCTGGTCGTACTCCCACGGCACATGGGAGCATTCATTGACGACGAGGTTGTCGAACCGATATGTGTTCCACTCGGATGGAACCGCCTGCTGATCCACATCGTCCTCATCGTCGGATCCTTCATCTTCTGACAATGTCATGTAGTCCCGGTCTTTGAGATCCATCCTTTGTACTATGTCTTCCAGCTCCCCACCCTCGTCAGCAAGCCTACTAGCTTGCCTGACTGGAGGAGCTCCCTCCACAGGGTCTTCATCAGCAGGACCAGCTACTCCCAGACCTTCGACGATTATGTGCGCCACGCTGTGGCTGGTGTCATCGACTTCTTCTTCGGCATCACCACCCCCTTCATGCTCAGCCGTGGATGCAGGAGTGGGCTTGGCATATACCTGGGCCAGAAGGACCAACTCCCACCCTCCCTTGCCACACGTAGGTATGACTGCCATGATTTTGTTCCCTTCGACTGCACTAACTCCCAATATGTGGGCTGTATTGCTCGGGGGGCAAGGCAACTCAATCTCAGATCATACACATCACGGTCCACTTGGAATGTGTGAAACAACCACCGCATCACAACACCCCATGTACTCTTCTCTGCTCTTGGCAGGGGCATAGTCGTCGATTGAAAATAACGCGGATCAATCCCCTATGACCCTCCAGAATAGTCCCCGAACCATAGTAAATTTTGAAATTGGTGACGTCCGATATAATTAACGCACTGCACTATGAAGAATATTTCAACGATTAACTACATATCTAAAACAACACTACTCACCGAAAAGTATTATGTACAACATACTGCACTACGCAACCGTACATCCAAAACTATATAATCCATTCGGTTCAAAAAATTACCTCACAGGTGGGCGACCGGACGGGCAATGATTTGCTTGCTTCTCACCTCCCCTCTACTCTTCTCCCTTCCTTCCTTCTCTTTTTTTCTGAATGCAAATGAGTTATGTGCCGAATTTTAGTGTTCCGTGGAGATGTTCAATAAAGTTGAGATATTTATTTTCTTAGAAGAAAATCGAGATGTTCAATTATGAATTAGCATCGATCTTCAAGGTGTCGTTGCAAGCATCTTGCTTAGTGGCGGTAAACTTCCCCAGTTCCACTCTTGGAGAGCGATTACAACTAGTAAGTAAATTTGACTACAGTTGGCAGTTACTCAGTGATACATCTATATCTGACAGGGTATACAATTCTACAACCAATCATGCATTCGGCCATAGTTGGTGTACAGTACGTGCATTAGAGAGTACTGGGTTTTGTTCTGAATATTTAGTAGACCTTATAATTTGCTATGACAACAAAGTGCAGAGTGTTCTAGCTTCTAAAGCAACAGGAGTTGGATTTCTCATCTCCTTTTTTTCCCCATGTACATAGATAAGGGAAGGGAACACTAGCACGTACGTTCTGGTCGCTTGATGCGCTTTCTGAATTGAGCATTCCATGTCTCCTTCGCAATCATACGGCCTATGTATTCATTCATCCTATCATTCCTTAGGCTGCTGCCTGCTGAGCTATCGCCTATCGATCTGTGCTCTCTCTTCTTTTCCTTTAAGCTGAAAAACAAAAGAGGCCTTCGTCTACCTCTTCCTACCTACGCCCTCAACACTCGCTTGTCTTTCTAGGGACTAGCTAGGCTAATCATCCAGCTGTTCTGCGATACAAAGGAAAAGTAAAAGAATCCACAAGCAGTGATGAGTGATCCAGTCTTTTGCATGCAATCTTCTTATTTACAGAACGTATTGCATTTCGCCCAGCAAATTGAGAAGTAGCAGTACGTAGTGTAGAGCATTTCGCCCAACTCGTTCACTGGACTGAAATAGAACTAATCAACTACATTTGTCCTTTCCTGTTGTACTTGCGTAGTGTCTTCTGTGTTCCTACCTTTTTTACAAAGGAACTTAAGACTGGTAGAACACGCGGTTAAGTTTAGAATAATTTTATCGATGAATAGTTAACAATATTGCTTACCAGGGTTATTTGAGACGTGTGGCGTGTGTGAACTTATATCGATCAAGTTGAGAAGAAATTATACCGAGAAAAGATGGTATTTTGATCTTTGTATGTGTAGGGTAACTCGGAGGTGATCGTGGTTTACGACGAGGACCGGAAGATGGCTTGGTGCGAAGTCATGGTCCAAAGGGTCGAAAATGCTAGAGTAGACGGTTGAGCTCAAGTTGGGCTTGTGGAGATCAAATATGGATAATGCGTGTTGGAGCTACGAAGGTGCGATTCGGAGGCTATGACACATAACAATTTTTGGGTGTCCAAAATTAGAAAGCTGAGATAAATTAGAAAACTCGTGTTAGGAAGGATATCAGGTCCCTTGATTATTGGGATTGGATAGATTTTCGTGACCTCGTAGATAAGCCACATTTTGGTTGTTTGGCTGGGGTGCGTAATCTCTAGATGGTAGAAAACAGGAAAAGTCGCCACAGGTTGGGTGACTGCTTTGGCGGCTGTGTTTTTGTTCGGTGCTAAAAAGGAAAAACGCGTTCAGTGCAGCAGATGTGTGTTTTGCGGCCGTGGTTTTTGCCAAGCGTGACATGAAGTGGATGGTTGTTGTTGGTTGTGTTGAGGAACCGTCGCTGGCGAGTCCAGTCCGAGCGATTACCTCGTAAACAAACTCAGAATCGTAATAACAATGCAAGAACACAAGAACAGAATAATAGATTGAACACAGAGATGTAGGGGACTTCTTGCTTCTCTTTTTTTTCTCTTCATCCGATCAGCCTTTTACAATGACTAGTACCTCCTATTTATAGGCTAGAGACCCTGCTAAGGTTTCAGATGGGGCGTCTATACATGGGCCGGCTGCTGGGCCAAGCCCATGGTTTTCCAACACTCCCTGTTAGGCACCCATCCTCACATGTTCATATCTCGTCAAAACTCCACAAAAAACCAGTGGAAAAAATTTAGAGAAAGAGTACATGACACACATTCTGACTGCGTTGCACGAATTGCCTCGTTAAAAACCTTAGCCGAAAAACTTCATGAAAACTCGTCAAGAAAAAAAGTATAATCCCCCCAATTTCATTTAATCTTCAGGATTCATTCTTTGGGTACCCGATCTTCATGATCAAGTTTCAATGATAAGTTCGTGAAGATTCTTCCCCTGAATTTTGCACTTCTCTAAGTCTCATCATTCCAATTCTATATATGCACCTTTCAAAGCTAGATGCTGTAAGTGACTTTAGTAAATAAATATGCAAGATTTTTACATGACTTAGTAAGCAGTACTTTAATTTTATCCATCTTTTGCAATTCATGAGCATAGAAGAACTTGGGGTTGATATGCTTTGTGCGATGACTCTTCACATAACCCATCTGCACTCATGCAACATAAGTTGCATTATCTTCATAGATAATAGTGTGTGTGTGTGGGGGGGGGGGGTTGCGCAGTATTCAATCCACACGACTGCTGGATGTAGTGAATTACCGGCCGAAGCCAAGCACATTCTTGTGAGGCCTCGTACAATGCTATGATTTTTGAGTAGTTCGTTGAAGTCGATACAAGACTTTGCTTGTACGATTTCCATAGGATTACAGTGTAACACCCTGGCTATTCGGATGTCAAGATGTCACGCAAAACTATCAAACTACTAAGAATAGCATTAAAGCTGGATTATACAGATTCAATCAACAATAATTTCTAAAGAATGACAATAAACGATCACCAGATTCATGGAAAAGAATGGATAAACAGATATAATACCACGAACAGTCAAGCAATACCAAAGTTGGATTATTACAAATCTGGAAATTTATTTAACAAGTTGGCTTGACTGAAAGGTAATAATAATTATTCTGATAGGATAAAAGTGAAGTGCAGTGTGCCGAACTACCCCACCAAATCACCTTGTCTTCTCCTCAATTACCTAATTAAAACATACAAAGCAAGGATGAGTCGAAGACTCAGCAAGTACATACAAGAATAATCAAACATAGAGTGGACAACACAATCCAGTTGAATTACGAACAAATCTTGGAACACATATATGATTGAATGGAATGAATACATGAATGGATGGAATGAAAGAATGCATTGAAGGAATGGACTAATCACGACTTATACTGGTATAGCGAGTGTAACACCGTCGGTGTTCACTTAAAGTTACCGTATGAAGAACGTTTCATACGGGTGTCCAACGTGGCCCACATTGGAATGGTGGATCACACGTACCCATTCTGGAATTGATGGATTTTCAAATGCCCATACTGGAATTGATGGGTCTTTCAAATACCCATACTGGAATTGATGGGACTTACCAAAAAGAATCCACTTCCGTGGTCATAATGAATTTTATGAATGAACATGTTGATTTCTCATGGTATGAATGAATATCACACATTAGTGAAAAAGGCACATGGCATTCAACAACATGTGTAAACAAGTATGAGTATCCATTCCCACACAACATAATATATCAAGGATGCCACACAAGTTAGTTGCATGTAATGGAATGCAACAACTGAAATGAATGCTAATTCTTTAATCACAAGAATCATCTTCTTGAAATGAAATAAACATCAGGATGGATAGAAAAAGGCATTCACAATTTATCCCAACATCAAGCAAACAATTGGAAACATCACCAAACAGCATAGGGTACTTGCCTTCCGCGATGTGACGTAATAGGAGGACACGAAGATGCCCCTCCACTCACCGCCTCACCGCCTACACAAATGTATAATCGAAATAAGAATAACAAGGTATGACATTACTACAAGAGCCCTTCCATCCCCTCTATCTCTCCCACCCAAACAACGGGATCAATTTTACCAAGTTTACCAAACAGCCCGATTACCGCTAAACTGGCAGCGATACTAGAAAAATCACCATTAATTATCTGTAACTCCAAAAGACCTGAAACTAGTGCTCACTGAATCTTAACAGATCATACTACAAAATATTAGTTGGCGGAATCCCCTGATTCGGCCAAAACAGAGGGCTAATTAACAGCTAAACACAACCCATCTACGTGTGTCCAGAATACAGATCAGAGATAAAGAAAACAGCGTAACTTTCAACCTATTGATCCAATGAGAATGATTCTTATCAGCTTGGAAATATAATTTTAAGGGCTAAAATAACTTAGTTGGGTGAAGGTTCTGATTCGGCCTCTAATTTGAACAAAACCGAGGGACAAACCTACTGATCTCAGTTTTCAGACAGACCGGACAGTTCGTAATCAAAAATTCATATCTCCCAAACTACAGATCGGATTTTCCTGATGTCGGTGCCAAAAGAAAACTAACGTTCCCAGGAATAAAACTCTAGAAGGGAAAAACCCCAGATTCGGCCTCTACAGTAGTCTAAACAATAGATGAAAACACTAACAATTATCTGCCCAAAATTCAGAACAGTGGTAAAGAAAATATCATAACTTTCATTATAAAGATCCAATGGAGATGATCTTTATCAGGTTTTAAATAGAATTTAAAGGGCTACAATAACTTAGTTTGGTGGAGGTTCTGGAAATGCCTCTAACTAAATCAAAACCTAGGATCAAGCCGACAGATCTTTCTCGTCAGACAGACAGAACAGCGCGCACTAAAAAAATCATATCTCCTAAACCGTAAGGAGGAATCACGTGATCTCGGTGGCTATGGAAAGCTAAGAACAATACCTACAACGTTCTAAGAGATGGACAGGACAGAAAACAAACGCATCTTACCCAAAATCGACGTACAAAGCGGTGCACAGCAAGGGGGAAGCGGGGCGGCGGCTCCAAAGGGGGGAGGGGGAGAGAAATGTGGAGTTTAGGGTTTGGGGGTGGGAACCCCCCTCTTATGGCCGGCCACCACATGGGCCCCTCCTGGGCCGTGGCCCAGGCCCAGGTTGCCGTAAAATCACAGAAAACCCCCTGGTGAAAAGATGATTCTGGTTTTTTGATTAGCTCCCTATTCCGAAACTTTTTCTAATAAGCCGAATCACCTTCGGGGTATTACATACAGTTCCACCACATAGGAATAAATAGTATGTTTGCAACTTGACTGGATGCGGGTTCGACAGGTACTCAGTATCTGTATAGCTATTTATAGACAGGTCTTAGTTCTTTCTGTAGAACAGACCAAGATCTTTGCTTCCTTTGAGGTATCGGAAGATGTCCTTCATTCCCAACCAATGCCTTTGGTAGGTTCTGCACTATACCTTGCTAATAGGTTCACAACAAATGCAACGTTCGATCTAGTACAGTTTTCTAAGTACATGAGGGCTTCTATTGCACTTAAGTATGGAAATCCCGGTCCCAGGACTTCCTCCCTTCTTCTCTAGGCATGTATTGATCCTTATCTTGCTGCAAAGATCTCACAATCATTGGCATTTTGAAGGGTATGCCTTTTCAAAATCAAATATTTCTAACACTTTCTGAGTGTAGGTTGACTGACGTACTAATATCCCTTCAGGGATATGCTCAAGTTGCAAGTCTAGGCAATATTTAGTTTTACCCAAATCTTTCATTTCGAACTCCGACTCCAGGTAAGAGCTTGCTTTCTTAATACCTTCCAGGGTTCCAATAATATTCATATCATCTTCATACATTGATATTATACAAAATCCATCCTAGGATCATTGTATAAATACACAGGGAATATTCTAATTGTTCGTGTAGCCTTTCTTGTATAGAAGCCACTTCAAGCGATTATACCACATCTTGCCTGATTGCTTTAGTCTGTACAATAACTTTACGAGTTTCACACTATACAGATTTCTATTTGCTCTGTTTTGGTTCGGTACAGGGATACATTCAGATATCTTCATATAAACGTCCGAATCCAAGTTTGCATAAAGGTATGCAGTTACCACATCTATCAATATCATTTCTAAATTCAAGTTAGCTGTCATTGAGATTAAATATCTAAAGGGTTGTTCCGCCCATGACCGGGGAATAGGTTTCTTCATAATCATCTCCTGGACGTTGAGTGAAACCTTGTGCAACGAGCTTTGCTTTATGTCTTACAACCTCATTATTTTTATTTATCTTTTGCACAAATACCCACTTATGACCTATGGGGTGCACATGGGGAGGCGTGCGACTTACAGGGCCAAACATCTCTTTTTTATTCAGAGATAATAATTCTGCTTTTATTGCATTCTTTCAATCTTCCCAATCTGATCTTTTCTTACATTCAGCGAGTGATGCAGATTCTGGATCAAGATCGATGATTGTGTTAATTTTCTTTGCAAAATCAATTTTGACATTGGTTTTTGTCTTATTCATAGATTCTCCCGTGGAAACATAATTTATAACTATTTCTTTATGGGGCGATTCTTCAAATGTTTCTACTTGCTCATCGCTTCTTCTAATTGCAGGGCAAGTATGTTTATTTTTTTCAGCTCCGATGTATGTGCATATATCTATGCTGATGTCTCCCTTCATGGAGATGTTCAAATCTGGTATGCCTTCTTCGAACGTTTCATACTTGTTCCAGGTCTCAACTGGCTACCCTTCTGGTTCTGGGGAAATTTAGCGAATCAACTGCCTGACCACTTTAGTGATATGAAGAGCGTGACCAAGTCGCATGTGCCTGCACGCAATGCACCAGAGAGGGTTCAAATCAATTATCTTCTGGACTTCAATTATCTACTGGACTTCTCTATTTGCTTCACTTATGTGCGGGTCATGTGCATGTATTTCAATTATCTTCTGGACTTCTATTTCCTGATATTTTTCATCAAGGGATTGATTTCCTCCCCCTAGTGACAGGGAACAATCATCGTCAAATATACTATCAGCGAAGCGGGTTGCATGCAAATCTCTAGTCATGGGGTCCAAATACCTGATTATGGATGTTGTCTCATAACAAACGTATATCCCAGACTTTCCGACAGGGCCCATTGCGGTTCGCTGTGATGGTGGTATAGGTACGTAAATCTTACAACCAAATCTGCGAAGATGAGAAATTTTCGGTGCTGACCCTTGTGCTAATTGCATAGGTGAATGGATGTTATATGCCGGTGGTCTAAAATTGATGAGAGTTACTGTGTGTCGAACTGTGTGTCCCCAACATGTAGTTGTTATATTACAATTCTGTAAAAGTCTGCTAATCCATTCTGGGTGTGTACATGCGGTATGGAATGCTCCACTTTTATTCTCATTTCCATGTAATAATCATCAAATACCTTTGAAGTAAATTCTCTAGCATTGTCCATTCTGATGGACTTTACATGATGATCTGGGAAATTATTTTTAAATTTTAATTATCTGCGAGACTAGCTTTGCAAAAGCATGGTTTCTCGTAGACAATAGACATACATGCAACCATTTCGAGAAAGCATCGATGAGCACCATAAAGTAACTTGTAGGACCGTAAAGGCGACTAGGGGGAGTGAATAGGCGCTTTCTCGACTTTTTCGCTTTAATCAAATTCAACACGAACTTTTCTCCTTTAGCTATGAAAGCTAAGAAGATCAGTACACGCACAGAGGAAGCCTTGTGCTGAATTCGATAACCCCCTTAACCACAAGACACAAATGTGGAGAATTGATCTCACTGGGCTGGTCTGGACACTGGCGGTCTGACCGGCTGCCAAAGGGCGGTCCGACCGATTGAAATCGGTTCGACCGGCCGTTAACGGGCGGTCCGAATACTGGTGGTCTGACCGCCGTATCTAAATCGGTCCGACCGATTTAGTCCAGAACCGAAACACAATGCCCAAATCCAAAATGAAATTTGGTCCAACTTTTGATTCAACCAATGAAACTTGACCAAATTTGGAGCACACCTCCTTAAGGATATCTAAGACCTATTTCTAGCGACGATCGTTCAGATCCACTTCGTAGAATCGATCTATTAAGCTTTTACCAAAGAAGTGCACAAACCCTAGAAATATGAAAAACTTGATCCAACACTTGCTTGTGGGGGGTTGATGATCTAGATGATTCTAGGAGCATTCCCACACATCAAAGCAAGGTAAATGAGGTCAAGAGACCAAGCAAAATCAACCGGATCAAGGAAGCACCAAAATCAACAAAAGAGGGAAGAACACAAGAGAGACTTTACCATTGAGCAAACATCAATGGATTGATTGATTCAAGATGTTGCTTACAAAGCCACTCCTTCAAGGAGTACAAGAGCTCAATCAAAGAGCACACACACAAATCTCTCCAACCCTAGCTTCTCCTCTCCTCTCCAAACCCTATAAAAAGGTGGAGGAGTCGAAATGAGTGCTTCAGGGGTTTTTCCTCTCCCCCCTTTCTATTTATAGGAGAGGCCTAGGGTTTCACTTATGGGCTCCCAAGAAGGCCCACACACACATGGGACCCACTCACACATATCTGTTGAAGCAATCGCCTGCTTCACCACGTGTAGGTTGATCAGCGGCTTTCATCATGTCGGCAAGTCTCTCCCGTCCGAATCCCATCGGAACCTCCCAGGGACATGCACCGACTTCCGCACCGCCTGATCCAACCAGCTGCCACGAACTGCCCGTCCGATCCATCTTGCCCATTCTGCACGCTGCTTGAGTCACACGACCTCACCCGGCATCCATGATCGTTCAGGACCTCAGCTCTCCAAGCGTAGTCCCGATCCACCTCACCGTTGACGTCGTTGACCTGCAAGCCAACTGCACAGCAATAGACAAACAAATCGTCTCTGGGAACAAGTTCTTCACAACTTGACCCACGTCAGTTCAACAATGCAATATGCAACAATAAAGCATTGAAATCCTTACATTAACCACATTCAAATCACATCAATACCAACAAGGCCAAGTTCCAAGTGATTGGCGGTCTGACCGCCCCACACAGCCGGTCCGACCGATTTCAAGCCGGTTGGATCGATTCCATAACGGCGGTCGGACCGTCCGAAATGACTTAGCCAAATTTTCATCTTGAAAATCCGAAACCTTCTGGAATTTTCAAATGAATTCAACTTTTGACTGGGAGCTCCAAAAATTATGTGACCACATCCAGGAGACTCCCCTCACTTGCCTACACAACCTATTTTTGGCTTAGTTTCAAAATCCACTTTGAACCAAACCCGGTCGGACCGGCAAGCACTGCCGATCGGACCTCTCCACGGGCGGTCTGACCGCCGATGCCACCAGTCAGACTGCCTGTGGTCTGACAGACTGAAGCAAACCCCGAAAATGCGAGATTTTGCAAACCAACAATGCCATTGCCAATTGACTCATCATCCTAAGATCATGCACATATCCTCACGATATCCACATAACTAAATAGCCCTGACAGGGTTGTATAGGACCGCAAATGTCTCCCTGGATACGGTCTAGGAATGTAGGGATTTCATCTTTTACTTTCAGAGTAGAAGGTCTAGTAATTAGTTTCTCAGTGGCACATGCGGGGCACACAAAATCTTCCTGATTCAAAAAATTCTTTGCATTGACATTATGTCCCTAAGAATTAGTAATTATATTTATCATCATCCTAAGACCGGGGTGGCCTAATCTATCATGACAGAGACAGAAAAGTTGAGAGCTTCTAAAAGTGGTTTTCAGGACAATATGGGTTGCAGGTGGCTTAATATTAGTGCAGTATATCCCAAATTCATAGGAAGGAAGTCGTTCTAATACCTCTTTTCTATTTTATTTATGCTTTGTATTGAGTAGTTATTCCTTACCAAACTCTTCTTCAGTCTCTACGTGGAGACCATTAGCGCGAATATCTTTAAAGCTTAAGAGACTTCTAGTCGATTATGGGTACAACAAGCCTTCTTTAATGACCAATGTTATGCCCATCGTGAGTATAATTGCAGCCCTTCCTGAGCCTATTATACAAGTATCACTGCTCGTGATTGTCGTAAGACTACCAGCATTCTTGATGATCGACCGAAAAAATTTCGTCTATCTCAAGGTCGTATTGTGCCGCTATCCACTAAGAACACTTCCTCCATAGGGTGCTACACGTGTTCTAATACTTCAAATACCAGAACATAACTTGCTATTATAAATACGAGAAAATAAGCCTTGCAGTACTTATCATAAGAATTTCAATGCTTTGCTCTCCTAAAGCTTACAACCATTATTCAAAGTTCCATCACAATCACAAACTGCAAATGACTATAAAAAGATCTAAGTGCAATGCGTGCGCTAGATCGAATCAGCGAAGTTTGTAGAAACTTCTGCCTGAATCTGCTCCATGGCGATCTTCTCCTCTTGGGCAACTACGGTGCGGCCGCTGCGATGTCTAAAGGAGGGGTGATGTGGGCTGCTATTGGGCTGTCCACATCCATAAATGCAACTAATGGTTGTGGATCCTCTGTGCCTACAATGGCGATGTGTGCCTCATGCTGTCCTTTGCCCTTCTTCTTAAACAGGAAAACATCAATAACGTACTGCGACCTACGACCTTACCTTCTTTCCCTCTCCGTTGTGAGAGATAGTTCTTCCTTAGAACATAATCTCGAGCTTTCGCAACTTGCATGATGTCAATCAATTCGGCATACTCCTTGTAGCCGTCTTGACGATAGTTGTGTGCGGATTACACCGCATTCGGGTGAAAGGTGGAGAGATTATTCTCAATCTTCTGCTTATCCGTGATTACCTTACCACAAAGTTGAAGACGGTACAAATTCTGTACAAATCCTGGCCATACCGGGCCAGCTCTTCCGAACTTCTGGTTCGTGATGCCAGTCATCTACATATTTATGCAAAGAGTTCATAAGATTACTGCTGGTAATTTGTATAAAATAGTTGCAAAGTTCTCATAACATTCTTTGAACTCCAGGTTCATGATCTCGTACTTTTCTATGTATTTTTCATGATTTACTGCTATTTTCAGTGATTAAAAGCAACATAAACAATCACCAATCACAGATAATCAAAACAACAAATATAATACATAAATTGCAAAGAAATAATAATAACAAGGAATAAGTCCATTCTTCGTCCCTCATCTATACCCGATGATTAATTTTGGTCCCTGAACTTAAATACCGGATATAACGCACCTCAAACTTTTCATAATGGCAAATCGCGTCCCTCCGTATGCGTCGACGGCGGTTTGGGCCGACGTGGCATCCACGCCGGCGCCGAAGTCGACCTCGCGCTCGGTCGCTCTCTCTCCTCTCTCCCCTCGAATCAAATCATGCTCTCTCGATGCCACGATGCGGTCGCCCTCGCACTCGGCCGCTCTCTCTCCTCTCGCCACTCTCGCTCGCTCTCTCTCTCGGCGGCTAGGGTTTGATACCACGGCGACTAGGGTTCTAAGAAATCCCGCATCCCAATGGATAGGATGCGGCGGTGAACAAGGACAGGCTAAAGGTGAGTTCTTCAATCCTAGATCCGCGCAATTACTCCTGTTGTTTGTGGAGCTACTTGATTAGTGTTGTTCTTAGAGTAATGGTTGGTGTTATTTTGCATGTAGGTATATCACAAAGGTGATTTCTTGCGGTTACTACGATTTAGCAATGGATAATTTGGACAAGCTAGTTGTTAGGTTCCATTTCGATGGGGATTTCTTTGATGATGGGAAGATATTGCATTATTGCGGAGGAAGAGACGGCATGTCTTACATAGATCGGGATAAGTTGTCGCTCCCGGAGGTCCAAGGCCATTTGAAGGACCATTGTGAGGATGTGGAGTTGGTACTCATGCAATCGCGCTTCTGGAAAGCATTGAAGACTGGATTGAGGGCGCTAACAAATGATGAGGACCGCTGCACCATGGTCGATCAGATCACCGATGGGGTGTTGTGGATATATTTGTTGAGGCAGTGGGAGTTGATGATGATGTTGGCTCAGATGGTGATGGTGTTGGTGACAAAGGAGATGAAGACAGTGATTGGGAAGATGAGAGTGAAGCTTGGATGCACACAGATGATGATGAGGAATTAGATGCTTCCAAGGAGGTGGAGGTGATTGAGGTGTCACCACCGATATTGCAAAGGATATTGCACGCAGCGGAAGTTCTACAATACATTGCCCGATATGAAGGGAAGGCAAAGGTCGACTACAAGACTTGCAAAGACTACGAAAGAGGTACAAGGTTTGGTCATTTGGTGGCCATTGATGAGTCAAGGGACAAGGAGGAGACGATGACAAAGACACTTCTTACTTTTCCGAGAGTGAGGAAGAGGACGGCTATGAGGAAGGTGGCGGTGATGGTGAGCTCTGAGGAGGAAACCCAAGTACCCTAGGTATGACCCCAAAGCAAGTCTCCTACTTTTAGCTTGGGCATGGGTTTTAGCCGCAAGGGGACTTCATTCAAGTCATTAGGCGTTATGGAGTAGAGAGGAGACATGTTATTAATTTTGCAAGAATGACAACAAAAGGGTTAGGGCTCAATGTGAGTGGGCCAAATGTCCTTGGTTTATCTTGTTGTCAAATAACATGGAGGATGTAAGGATGGATAGTGAGTAGTTTCAAGGATGAGCACACATGCCCCCAAGAAGGGACAACAAACTTGTCACTTCGGAGAATAGTGAAAAGTTTGAGAGTGCCATAATGGGAAACCCAACTGAAGCTTGAGCACTTGAAGCAAGCAAGACAGAACAAATGCATGCGGATGTGAGCATAGCTAAGTGCAAAAGAGCTAAGTCCATTGTAATGCAGAAGGTATTAGACTCCAAGAAGGGAGAGTATGGTAGGGTCTTTGACTACCAAATGGAGCTTCTTAGGAGCAATCCAGGTAGCACAGTAGTGGTTAAGCTGCATCCAGATGCCCCGTGTCGCTTTTTCTCGTAATGTATATTTGTTTGGATGCTTGCAAAAGAGGTTTCTTAGTCGGGTGTAGGAAAGTGATAGGTTTAGATGGTTGTTTCTTCAAAGGTCCAACCAATGGGGAGCTAATTTGTGCAATGGGAAGAGATGCAAACAATCAGATGTACCCCATAGCATGGGCTGTGGTAGAGAAGGAAACTAATGAGTCATGGGACTGGTTCTGTGGGATTTTCTTCAAAGATATAGAAATTGGAGATGGCGAAGGATGGGTAATCATCTCAGATCAACATAAAGTAAGTCACATTAGTGTTTATTCATCCAATTTGTCATATGCGATTTAACTTCGCTTGTTTGTTGCGGGGCCTACTAAATGTCTTTCAAGATTGGGTACCCAAGGTGAGCATAGGATGTGTGCAAGACACATCTATGCCAACTTCAGGAAGACTTACAAGAACAAGGCTTGGCAAGAAGAAGTTCGATTGTGTGCCAAATCTCCATGTGTCAATCTTTTCAACTACCATTGGGCAAGGCTTGCAAAGGATACCCTCAAGGTGCTAATGCAATCATGAGGACAGATCCACAACATTGGAGCAGGCATGGTTCAAGTTGGGATCATGTTTGTGAATCTGTGGACAACAACATGTGTGAATCATTCAATCATGCCATAGTTGAGTCAAGGTACCTCCCTATCATCAGCATGTTTGAGTGGATAAGGAGGAAAGTGATGGTTAGAATCCATACCAACAAAAGCAAGGCGAGAGAAGTGGGCAGTGTGACATGCCCCAATATTCAAGAAAATGAAGGTCTACATCAATGAGTCGGTTTTTCTCATGTTGTGTACAATGGTCGAAATGGTTTTGAGGTCACACATAGAGATCATAGGTTCTCGGTGAACTTGGATAGTAGAACTTGTTCATGCGAGATATTGGCAACCGTCTGTTTGCCTTGCCCACATGCCATTGCATGCATCAATTGGAGGAGCAGCCCTTGATGACTACATAGCACCATGTTACTCCATTGCAGAGTACAACAAGACTTATGAGCACCGCTTGCAACCTGTTGAGGGCATGACTTGTTGGCCCACATCGGAGAGACCAAGACCAAGGCAACCAAAATGGAGAAAATGCAGGAGGCCAAAGAAAGATAGGAAGAGAGAGCAAGATGAGAAGCCTAAAGGAATAAGACTGCCCAAGATTGGCACAATCATTAGGTGCGAGCTTTGCAAAGGAATTGGCCATAACAGTCTAGCTGTGAGAGGAGACATGGCCAATCGTGAGCAAACATCGAGCCCACCAGATCAACAAGGTCATTGTGCAAGTGTTGGCAATTCTACACCAACTGGTCCTGCTTCTCTGGTACAAAATTCATTCCTTCATTTCATGCATTTCCTAAGTTGGTACAAAATTACATAGTTTAAGCACCTTTCACATTGCGGTTGTGATTCCTCCACCACAACAGAGTTGTTCTAGCATGACCAAGAGAAAGACCAGGTCTAATTCAAGAACACACCACCTCCATCCAAAAAGAGTTGCACTGGGTAGGAGTATTGTACTCGAGACAGATGAGGCACAATTTTTCGTAATGTAGGTGCATTCCAAAATTTCCATATCTTCATTTATATTCTTTGCACTTGCAAACTACAAACCTCTAACTCAACATGGTGGTTCTCATTCTGACTGGTATGCGGATCGGAGGATCATCAAAACCTCTCACATCTTTGCTAAAGTCACTACACAACATGGTGGTTCGGCACTATGAACTTGGAGGCAAGTGTGGCGTCTGCGAGTGCAAAATCAAGTGTGAACATCCGTAACTTCGGTTACGCCTCGTAAAGTCTGCGGCCCAAGAACCACCTTTCAAAATAGGAAGAAGTCGAGTCCAACCAAGAAGAAGCAAAGTTATAGTTCAAAGCTTGCAAAGCTTTTGGGTATCCCAACTAATGAGTGATGTTCTAATGGATTTGCCAGACAGTTATGCTGTTAGTGTTATGTAATCTTTTGAACTTGTGCCTTGTGGGCTGACAGTTATGCTGTTAGTGTTATGTAATCTTTTCAACTTGTGCCTTGTGGTCTGACAGTTCTGCTGACAGTCACTTAGTGTTATGTAATATTTTCAACTTGTGCCTTGTGGGCTGATAACTGTGTTTATTAATGGAAATGGAACTGTGATTTCAGATCAAGCCATCGAACTATGAAAGATGACATGAGAAACTACTGTAACCATGTTGTCTGGTTGGAATTTCACCACTTTGTTCAGCAGCTAATGTCTTTAGGCCCTAGATCATTCTGTACAATCAGGTCTGGAAGCCTAATTAGAAAAAAAAGAGTCAGGTGACACAAGAATCTTGCAATCCTTCTTAAGACTCCAGTCACATTAAGCACAAGATTGAACAATGCATTCCAGGTTCTGTTGGGGCAATGCATTCCTGGTTCTGTTAAGACAATGCCTGGACAATGATTCCAGGTTCTGTTGATGTTTACATGGATTGAACATCTTACAATGCATTCCTGGTTCTGTTAGGACAATGCCTGGATAGTTAAAGAGCATCGAACTTGTTTCAATCACCTGTCCCCCTAGTATCATTTCATCCAGGTTTACATTTCATCCAGTATTAGAGAGCATCGATTCCAGACAGTTATGCTGTTAGGTTCAATCATGGTACCTTGTTGACAAGCATCAGTATTACAGAGCATCAACTGAACTGGACAATTCATCAAACCATCATTGCAAACAAGTTAATCTGGACAATGCCTGGACAATTCATCAAACCATCATTGCAAACAAGTCAAACCATCATTGCAAACAATTCATCAAACCATCATTACAGAGCATCAACTGAACTGGACAATTCTCAGAGCAACACAGGTTCCATTACATAATAGATTGCGGCACAGGTTCAATTACATTCCCTAATCAGAACTCTAACTACCATCATTGCAAAAACAACAAGCAAGACAAAAAAAAGTCTCCTCTCTTTCTCCACATTGTGCTACCCTACCAGCGAGTCCAACAACTGCTACATCACGTTCTCCATGCCTGGACTCGGCCACACTCAAATCTTGTTCATTGTTCTGGTTCCTTAACGCCCTAAGCTCATGGTTCTCCTTCCTCAACGCCCTAACAGTGTCGCGCAAGTCCAGTACTACCTGCCTCAAGAAGGGGGTTGGTTCATCATCGTACCATGCCCAAAACTTGCAGCCTCCAGCCTTCAATTAAGATTCACAAATAAGCAGAGCCTTCACAAACCAAAATAACAGCAATTTGGTGAAGATTACTTACCCGAGCTCGCATGCATGTCATGTACCTCCGTGCCGGGTTAGAGTCGCTCCACGAGATCCACCGACCACCTTCTCCCGCAATGGCAATGGACCGTTGGGCGTACTCGATGGTCGCTCTCTCGTATGGAATCGACGAGGTGGAAGCCCCATAAACCTGGCTTGACGGAGGTGCAAGACATGCTGCCGACCTTGAGCTTCCTCCAGTGGCCAACGAACTGGAGCTCCCTAAGCTGGCCATGGCGCAGCCTCCAGCGAGGGGGAAATCTGCACGCGGGGAGCTCGGGAGGGGGCTCGGCAGATTGCTCGTCGGGGAGGACAGTCGGCGTGAGCGCGAGACGGCCGGGGGAAGGTATCTTGGGTCGCGGCCGGCCACCAAACTACAAACCCTAGTCGCCGCCGGCCGCCAAACCCTAGCCGCCGCCGTGAGAGAGAGAGAGAGCGAGAGCGAGAGTGAGCGAGAGGGAGCGACCGAGTGCGAGGGCGACCGGGTCAGGGAATTTGACAGGAGAGCGACCGAGTGCGAGGCCGACTCAGCGCCAGCGTGGATGCCACGTCGGCCCAAACCGCCGTCGCACGCACGGAGGGACACGATTTGCCCGGTATGTAAAGTTTGAGGTGCGTTATATCCGGTATTTAAGTTCAGGGACCAAAATTAATCATCGGGTATAGTTGGGGGACGAAGAATGGACTTATTCCTAATAACAATGTTAAACATTCTTCAAATGCTAAAACCGATTCAAAATTTGAATTCCTGAGGCCCTTTTCTGTTGGAATATGAATTTTCGATGAATTCTGCAATTTTCAGAGGCTAAACCGTGTAATTTCAAAAAAAAAACGCGAGGGCTTATTTGGAAGATTCAGGACAGACGGAGGTGCCTTTGGGCGGCTGATTACGGCACGGGCTCGGCTACGACACGACCGTGCCGGACCGACATCAGTGCGGCCATCATCTTTGCACGTGAGAAAGGCGAGGGGGGCCGCGACGGCTTCACCTGTGCGAGAGGTGAGGCCGGAGGCGATGATGGCCATGCGGGGCCAGCGTTCTTGCTCGCCGGTGCCTGCAGGCCGGCGGCGGCTTTTTGGCAGTGCGGCGTTCATGCTGGCGGGGTGGGCGCGTGCAGGCACATGCACGAGGGGCCGACGGGTGGTGCAAGCGCAGGCTCCGGATTTTGGCGGCGCGCCTAGGCAAGAGGCGGTCGGTCTTGGTTCGGCCGAGTACGGCGGTGGTGGCGGCGCCGGCCGCGCGAGTTCGGCGAGGTGCGGCCATGCGGAGGTCGGCAAGGTGCGGCCATGCGGGGCGACGAGGTGGCCTTGCAAGGTGGCGGCGCCGCCCCCCTTTATTTGCTTCAGCGGTGGCGTGTGGCTTGGTCAGCGGCCGTCGGCAACATGGTCGGGAGCCGGGCGGCCGCAGTCGACGGCGCTTCTTCGGTCTTTATATGCCGCCGACGACTTCCAGCAGCACGGCTTCATGCCAGCGCGGAGCAGAGGCTAGCGGCGGCGCGACCATATAGGCCTGTCATCCATTTTCATTTACTATTCATTGCCATATTGTTCATCTCGGTTACTGTTCATATTCACTGTTCATGCAATCCACCGATCGGCTTGGCCGGCGACTTCGAGTCGGCTCGCAGTAGATTAGAGCATATTTGCAATCCACAGTGCAATCATCATCTACTCTTCTATGCAATCTACCGATCGGCATTGTGTCGGCGACTTCAAGTCGGCTTACGGTAGATTAGAAATGATTTGCACTGTAGGATAAAATAATCTAGAAAGCAATAATTGCGGAATTGAAAGCAATCTAGGAAAAACGATTCGATCTACGAGTGCCGTTCTTCGACGGTTACCTTTCGATCGGAGGAGAGTTGATCGTGCTGATAACGTGTTGAGGAACCGTCGCTGGTGAGTCCAGTGTGAGCGGTTACCTCGTAGACAAATTTAGAATCGTAAGAACAATGCAAGAACACAAGAACAGAATAATAGATTGAACACAGAGATGAAGGAGACTTCTTACTTCTCTTTACTGCGCTTCATGCAATCAACATTTTACAATAAGTAGTACCCCTATTTATACGCTAGAGACCCTGCTAGGGTTTCGGATGAAGCGCCCATACATGGGCCGGCTGCTGGGCCAAACAGGTTGATTGATGTGACACTACTACAGTGCTCGTTATCTATTGAATCTCATATACTACTTGCTTCCAGCGTGTGCTGCTGCGCCGGTGAGGCTCTCTCGGTACTTTGTTGCTTCGGTTGCTTGTCTTTGGATGTGCCTCCTGCTTCACAGAGATGTGGATGTTAGGTAGGTGTTGAGTGAATAAAGATAATTCCTGTTTTGGGTTTCGGTGGCGGCTGTGGCTTTTGCTTGTGCGTATGGTGAATTCGGTGGCTATAGGCCGGACGTCGTAGCCTAGTACGATACGTCGTGTTGGACGGCCGCCAAGAAGGCAGACGCACACAAGTGTCCACACGCACAAGGAAAGAGCAACAGCCGTGTAATAGATTGTTTCGATTTAGGATTGGCCTTTTTCTAAGCGACAAAAAGGTTCATGCTTTGTAAGTAAGAAACACGCTATTCTATTCTTGTCCTTGCCAGAGTTATTTTTTCAAAGAGGGGGCGAAGATCCCCACCTGAATTGTACTCACTTGTTACGAAAACTTAGTGTAATACACGAAGGGATGAGGAGAGAAGAGAAGAGCTTTCCAGGGGGAGATCGCATGTCAATCCTGAGATTGTATTTTCTCCGCCCAAAAAGACGACAATGTGTTGGTGATTCCACAAGCGCCACATACATAGAGAAGAAAGGTGTTATAGTTAGTCGCCGGGACGCCCGAGAGGCGTGGGAGTGCAGGCGTGGCCCTAATGCTTGGGTGTTGAAAGAGAAGCCGAGCGCACTCCAAAAGGAACAAGCAAAGGGGCAGCCGAATAAGAGGTGGTTGCCATCCTTAGTGGTCAGCGCAGACATCAAAGGCAACACTATCCACAATGGTTTTATGGAGAAGGTTGGCTTTTGTGTGTAGCCAGCCTATCGTGGACGAGGAGCTAGGCGAAGAACTTTACGTGGCGCGGCGCAGTACTGTGCCAGATGAAGTAGCAGTTGGGGCATTCAAGGCCCATGGTGTTGTGAAGACGGTACAAAGAAGACGTGCTCCACACGGAGGAGCTTGGGGTGGATATCGCAGAGCGAATATCAGGCGTGGCAATGAGGATGACTAGAGCCAGTAGATCATCAAGCACCGCTAGTTCAAACAATGCCATGGCAGTTAGACGTGGCACCAGTCCCACCCTGACCCCTGTCGTCAGGATGCGCGCGACCAAGTCCGATGGCCTCGTGCAGTGGGGGAATAGGACAGAGAGGTGATGGCACAGAGGTCCACATGATATCCAAGCATCAGACCAGAAGGGAGTGGCATTCGTTGCCAATGACTACAAGTTAAAGCAGACCGGTAGTCCGGCACAAGCTGCTGTGGGGTGGACCAATAGTTACCTAATCGAACAGGAGCATCCAGACCCTTGCCATTGTGCTATTTCCAAACCCAATGCGCCCAGGATGATTGCATGGGGTTGTGAAGCTTATGGATGAGCTTGAGAAGGAGGCACTGGTGTTAGAGTTGATCTCGGGCATTTGGCCCAACGGCCAAATGCCCAACCTCGATCGCATACGATCGGGGCGCCACCAAGATGGTCGGTGGGCCCTGTCGCTAGCGCTATAAAAGGAGGTGGGGGCCGGGGCGGCACATGACACAAGGTTGACTGCCGCCGCCACAAACCCTAACCGACAAAACCCTAATCCGATCCGGCGGTAGCGCTCAGCCGACGGATCGCCCACCGCCGCCTCCACCGACGCGATCGACTACGCGCGGCCTCGCCCGCTCGGACACGCCACCGCCGCCGAGCCGCAAGACCTCTCCACCAACGTCACGCTTCTAGCGCACCTTCACCAACGGACGACATGACCAACCCTACCTCCTCTACGACCGACGGTAACGCTTCTCTCTCTCTCTCTCTCTCTCTCTCGGTCAATCTCGGACCCGATCCAAAACCCAGAGAACCCCAAATCAACCCAAAGATCAAAGCGAAGAAACCAATAATGGTATCAGAGCCACAACGGCAAAGATCCAAAAGAAAAGTTTCAAAGAGATCAAAGAGATCAAAAGAACCGAAACCCTAGAACTCAAGATATAAAAGATCGGGTCTTACCTGGCCGTGAAGAGAGGTCGGGGGGAGCCGTGCGCTCGCCGGAGTCGCTAGCGTGTGTCGCCGGTTTCCTCGCCGACACTCGCCCGCTCGGTTCAAGATCCGACGCCAGCGGTCCAGCGCGAAAGGGCGCCGCAGGAGCCTCGACGGCGACGCGCTCCTCTCGGGAGCGCGCCGCCGGCGAAGCGGTCCAGCAGCGGCGCCAGCACTTCTTCTTCTTCTTCGCCGTTTACTTCGCTGTTCTCGAGCGGCGCGAAAGAGACGGGAGAACGAGAGAATGAGCTAGGGTTTCCGGGGGCGCCGCGGCGCGCGGTTTTGTTCAGCCGAAATCAGCGCTCAGCCGTCCGATGCAAATCAACGGCTGAGATCGAGCGATGCGGGGTGGATCGCCGAAACGCGCGGATGCGATGGAATCCAGCCGTCGGATGTGAATCCGACGGCTGAAAACGCGTCGGAAAACCCTAGCAGGCCGCTGTGGGCCGAGTCCGCACAGTACTGGGCTGAAAACAGTGGGGTGGGCCGAATGGCCGATTTGAACAGTACAAAGACCGGTTTTGAACAGTAATTTCGGCCGGTTTTGAACAGTAACTCTGAAAATTGATTTAATTTATTTTCAGAAGTATTTTTTGAATGAATTTCAATAGAAAAATTGTATAAAATCTCTGTAATTTTTAGCACCAACGTGTTATTTTTCAGAGATTAAATGTGTATAGTTATAATGCTTCTGAGAATGAATTATTTTAGAATAATTACAGTTTCCGCTGCAAAAGTTAATGTTGATAAATTCTTTTAATTAAATTCGAACCAACGAGAGAATTTAATTTTTTAAGAATTGTTGCAAATTATGATATTGTTATTTTCTGACCAACGTTGATAATAACAGTATTATAATTTTTAAATGATGTTTTTTATGCATTGTTTCTATTTCTGCCCAACGGTGATATAGATTTAATGTATAGATATAATTGTTTTAATTGTATGTCGTATTTTTTGACCAACGTTGGAAATAAGGCATATAATTTTCATGTTTTCGTTCTCACTTTATTTGAACTAAATTTTCAGGAGGATACAACTTGATGGGTTGTATCGAGAGATTCCACTCTCAAAGGAGACAATTATGGAGAGTGGAAGAAAAGATAGACTTAGCGTTTATCTTAGCCGAGGTGGACTGGTCCTCACTACAAGACGACCCACCGAGCCTATGGCACCAAAGTGAGGGGTCAAAATGAGGATGATACTTGCTTGGCGTAAAAGACAGAGAGATCATGCTCCCTTACTGATGTCTTATGACCTAGAGCATAAGAATGGACCACACCAACAAGAAATGTATGGTCGTGATAAAGAACACGATTGAGCCTCGCAATTGTGGGCTCAATCGCAGATCGTGACACCGCACGTATACCTTGATAAAATAAAGAGTCAGTTCATCGCTCTTCAAAGACATATGCTACACAAACCGATTAAGCGACTTGTGATGTAAAGGTATTCGGTGGTGGCGGTGGAATAAGAGAACACATATTAAGGATGAGCAACTTGGCATCCAAGCTTAAACTAATGGATTTGGCACTCAAGGATGAGTTCCTTATTCACTTGATTTTTGCTTCATTGCCGTAAAAGTTTGACACTTTTATTGTCAATTACAACATGCACTCGATAAATGGGACTTAGAAAAGTGCATAGCTATGTGTGTTCAAGAGGAGGAAAGAATTAAATCCTCACATGGTGGATCTATCAACTATGTGAAGGATAACAAGAGAAAGCACTTCAAGAGTACCTCCTTCTCAAGGAACAAGGAAATGCCTCCATCCATCACCTCAACAGAATAAATTTGTCAGAGACAAAGATCGTTGTCTTCATCGCAAGAAGACCGGACACTACAAGAAGAACTCGCCCCGATTACTTAAAGATGATAATGGCAAAGAAAGGTGAGAACATTATTACCTTCATAAATGAATGCTTGTATGTGCAATATTCAAATCCACTTGGTGGATTGACTCAGAGCAACTGCTCATGTTGCTAATTCCTTCTGAGGATTCCGTTCGACGAGGACTACGCAAAGAAACGAAAGATGCATTAAAGTCGCAAATGGAGTCCAAGCAGAAGTTGAAGCCGTTGGCTATCTTTCATTAGAGTTAGCTAATGGCTCTAATCTTTTACTTAGAGATGTTCTTTTGTTCCTCTTTGCAGGAATTTGATTAGTGTTTCCAATTTGGACAAAGATGGTTATGATTGTAATTTTGGAAATGGCAAGTGCGAAATAATATTTAATAAAGAATGTGTTGGTCTTGCCATATTACAAAATGAGCTTTATTTGTTATCATTGTGTGATGATGTGAATGTCGATGCGATAATGGGAACGTCAGCGTGCGAAAGTGATTGAATCTCGCTCACGAATGTAAGCGTAAAACGAAAGAGAACTCATATCTAATCGTCGAAATTATGGCACTATCGCTTAGGCCATATTTCGAGGGGGAGAATAGAAAGACTAGTTAAGAATGAAATTCTTCCTCTATTAGAGTTCTCAGACTTAGAACAATGCAGAGAATGCATTAAAGGAAAATATGTAAAGAAAATTAAGAAAGGCGCAAAAAGAAGCACAGGAGTTCTACAAATTGTTCACACGGACATTTGTGGTCCTTTTCCGTGAAAAGTGTGGATGGTTATGACTGCGTCATAACATTCACGATGACTACTCCCGTTATGGATATATTTATCCAATCAAAGAAAGAAATGAAGCCTTGGATAAATTCAAGATATTTAAGGCTGAAGTTGAAAACCAACACGATTTAAAGATTAAGATAGTTCGATCTGATCGTGGGGAGTACTACTGATCGACATACCCCATATGGACAAGTTCCCGGACCTTTGCGAGGTTCTTACATGAAAATGGCATAGTAGCCCAAGATTCTACACCGCGAACCTCAAAAAATGGAGTAGTGAAAGACGCAACTGCACTCGATGGATATGGTGCGAAGCATGATGAGCTACTCCACACTCCCATTGAGTTTATGGATGGAGGCGTTAAAACCGCCATTCATATTCTCAATAGAGTGCCTAGTAAGTCGGTGCCCAAAACACCGCACGAGTTGTGGACGTGAAGAGTTCCTCACTAAACCACTTACGTGTGTGGGGAGTCCTCACGAGGCTAAAGTATTTAACCCAAACATTGGGAAGTTAGATCCCAAAAAAGTAAGTTGCCATTTCATAGGCTACCCCGAAAAGTCAAAAGGTTTTCGCTTCTACCGCCCGCATGATATACAAAGTTTGTAGAAACGAGACACGCTGCCTTCTTAGAAGAAGAAATGATGAGGGGAGCATGGTAGCTCGAGAGATTGATCTTGAAGAGAAGCGGTATATGTGCCCACTCCGATGATTCAAGAGCCACTCTTCCCACTACTCTGCCATTGCACCGACGGTACAAGATACTTGTGGTGCCAAAGACTGTTATTGTTTCTCCCGTGGCAACAATGAATGAAAATGAGGAACCCGTTCTTCAGATCATATAGAACCCATTGCCACAAATGAGGGGAGCAACAAGAATTCAAATGTAAGATGTACCAAATGTGGAGGCCCCGAGGAGGTCTCAAAGAGTAAGAAGATCACTATTTCGATGATTATCGATTTATCATACAGAGGAATTTCAAATGGAGGATGACCCCACCTCATTTGAAGAAGCCATGAGAAGCGAAAATTCCTCAAAATGGCTTGAAGCCATGGAAGAGGAAATGGGGTCCATGAAAACTAATAAAGTCTGGGACTTGGAAATTATTCCTAAAGGAGCCAAAACAGTAGGCTGTCAGAAATGGGTCTACAAGACAAAGCTTGACTCCCAAGGGAATGTAGAAAGATACAAAGCGCGACTTGTGGCAAAAGGCTTTACGCAAAGAGAAGGAATTGATTACAATGAGACCTTTTCTCCGCCTCTCTGAAGATTCTTCGTAATCATAATGGCATTAGTAGCACATTATGATTTAGAGTTACATCAGATGGATGTAAATACGGCATTTCTTAATGGGGATTTGGAGGAAAATGTTTACATGGCACAACCGAAAGGTTTTGTCATGGAAGGAAATGAAAGAATGGGATGCCACCTAAAGAAATCGATTTATGGGTTAAAGCAAGCTTCAAGACAGTGGTACTTGAAGTTTGACAGTACAATAAGAAAATTTGGGTTTAAAGAGAATGTAGAGGACAACTGTGTCTATACAAAGTTTAAAGATGGGAAGTTTATCTTCCTAATCCTGTATGTGGATGATATCCTACTGGCTAGTAGTGATGTCATCACATCGAGACAAAGAAGTTTTGTCCTCAAACTTTGATATGAAAGATCTTGGTGAAGCTTCGTTCGTTTTAGGGATCAAAATTCACCGGGATAGAAACAAAGGGATATTGGGACTATCACAAAAGACATACATAGAGAAAGTCTTAAAGAAATTTGGGATGCATAAATGTAGTCCTTCACCGCACCTATAGTAAAGGGCGCAGATATGGGGATTTTCAATGCCCCAGAACCAAAGATGAGATCGATCAAATGAAAGCGGTTCCATATGCTTCAATTTGCGGAAGCTTACAAGATGCTCAAGTGTGCACACGCATACGACTTAGCTTTTGTTACTGGGTTACTTGGCGATTCCAGAGCAATCTCGAATAGAACATTGAAATTGATAAAGAAAGTCTTGCGTTATTTGCAAGGAACAAAAGGCCTCATGATGACATACGTAAGATCGATTTACTCCATATAGTGGGTATACTGATTCGATTTTATGGGAGATGATAGAAAGTCGACATCCGGATATGTCTTCACTCTCCGGAGGAGCTATATCGTGGAAAAGCTCAAAGCAAACCGTCACTACATCGCCCACAATGTATGCCGAGTTTGTAGCATGTTATGAGGCTACAGGGCAGTGAATCGGCTAAAGAAGTTCATACCCGCTTAAAAGTGGTTGACGACATCAATAGACCACTTAAGTTGTACTGCGATAATGAACCCAAGATAATGTATGCCCACAACAATAAGTCAAGTGCCGCCAAACACATTGACATAAAGTACTATGTTGTGAAAGATAAAGTTCGGGATCAAATTATAAGTCTTGAGCATATAAGTACTGCAAAGATGTTAGCGGATCCGCTTACTAAAGGCTTACCACCCAATGTGTTCGAGAGAACATATAGCCGGCATGGGTTTAAGGAAAGCCTATGATTCCCGGACTAAAAGATGGCCCAAAAGATTAAAGTAACTATTTCGAACAGGAGGTGTATTGTAGTCGTTGAATCTATCGGCGATTGACCGTGACGATGAGACACGCTCTATGCACCAATTTGTGATGGAATGAGTAAAGTCAAAAGTAATTAAAGATAAAGCATGATTGAGATCAAGGGGAGAATGTTAGAGTTGATCTCGCATTTGGCCCAACGCCAAATGCCCAACCCTCGATCGCGCTCGATCGGGCGCCACCCAAGATGGTCAGGTGGGCCCTCGTCGCTAGCGCTATAAAGGAGGTGGGGGGCGGCGGACAGACACGAGGTTGACCGCCGCCACAAACCCTAACCGACAAAACCCTAATCCGATCCGGCGGTAGCGCTCAGCCGACGGATCGCCCACCGCCGCCTCCACCGACGCGATCGACTACCGCCGGCCTCGCCTCCGCTCGGGACACGCCACCGCCGCCGAGCCGCGCACCTCTCCACCGAACGTCGCTGCCCTAGCACAGACCTTCACCAACGGACGACATGACCAACCCTACCTCCTCTACGACCGACGGTAACGCTTCTCTCTCTCTCTCAGTCAATCTCGGACCCGATCCAAAACCCAGAGAACCCCAGATCAACCCAAAGATCAAAGCGAAGAAACCAATAACTGGTTCTACAGGGTGATGTTTTTGACGCTGAGGCCACCTTCTTGCTTGCTCCGGCAAATTTTGTCCCACACAATGAGGTAGTGGGCTCCACCGCATTGATCCTCCCCGGTCAGGCTCGACGACGCCTATCCAGAGCCTGAATGACGCCTTGTGGCAAGAGAAGCGCGGTCATGAGGTAGGTGGGGAGCCCATCCAACACCTAGTTGAGAAGGATGAAGCGGCCACCAGGAGAGAGTAGGGTTACTTGCCAGCCGACAAGGCATCTGCCAGCCTTGGCGATGTGTGGCACGAAAGCAGCGAGGTTGAGCTTGATGTTGGATAGGGGTAGCCTATGGTAGGTTTGTGGGAATCCTTATACCTTGTAGCCTGTGGCTTCTGCGACCCAATGGACTAGCTCCATCGCCACATTCATGAACACTATGCTGCTTTTGATGTAGTTGGTATTCAGCCCGGTGGCAGTGGAGAACTGCTTCAAGTCAGTGATGTTGGGTCGCACCGCTTTGCATGTGATCACGGTGTCATCAGTGTACTGAAGGATGGTGCATGGGTTATCGGCCTTGAGGGGATGGTGCACACCATCGTGACCTTTTGATCAGCCGTTGCAGGACGTCAGCGACCAGGATTAAGAGGTAGGGGGAAAGGGTGCCACCCTTCCGTAGCCATTGCTTACAGTTGATCCACCGCCCTAGAATACCGTTGAGTAGTGCAACTATTTTGGAGGACTGAAAAAGGTCTTCCATGCATCCAAGTGCACCAGAGGTTTGGGAAGCCTCGGGCACGGAGAATGCAAAGGAGGCTATCCCAGTTGACTGAATCGAATGCTTTGGCAAAGTCTAACTTGAGAACAATGGTCGGTGTCCTACGTTTGTCGCAACACTGGATGAGTTCCGCAGCCTAGACGAAGTTTTCTGAGATACTTCTACCCCTGAGGAAGCTTGTTTGATCAACATCCACTAGGGTTGAAATTTGTCTCTGTGGCCGAATGCTAAGGGTTTTGGTAATCGCCTTGATAGAGCAATTTTGCAGAGAGATAAGCCGAAAACCTACAAGGGTATTGAGTTTGCCATGTTTTGGGAGCAGCACTAGGAAAGCCTAGTTATTCCTATCCAAACGGGCTGATCGAGAGTGGAAGCCATGGAGCAGAGCGAGAAGATTCGGCTCGACCGCTGACCATGCCACTTGGAAGAAGCTAGGACCAAAGCCGTCTGAGCCAGGGGTGCTGTGCCGGTTCATCCAGTAGATGGCATGGTGAATTTTCGTGGCGGTGAACTCTGAGATCAGTGCATCTCCTTGCGCTTGGGGCTGGTCATGTGGTAGAGGATGGGAAGTTCAAACTGCCAGGAACATGGTATGGTGGTGCCTAGAGATTCAGAGAAGAAGGCGTGCAGAGCGGCTGCCTTGGCTTCATGTTGCAGCACTTGGACTCCTCCCACGTCGAGGGTTCTTTTGGAGATCTTTGAGGTGGCAGACACACGAAGGGAGACATGACCGGATGTGGAGCGAGTGAGGAAGGAGAGGCTGGAGTTGGGGAGGGCAGTGATCCAAGATTAATTGAAGAAGGCGCAGTCGATGTGCGAGAGCATCAGGTTCTCTCATTTGTTAGACCAGCCTATCAAGGAGGGGGAGTTCAAAGAGGCACATGTCATGAAGGGTTTCAATGAACTTAGCAGAGAGGGAGGGGTTGAAATGGGAGTTATTTTTATCCTCAAGGTGGCGAGTCAGGATGAAGTCTTCGGGAAGCATCCAGGGGCCTTGGACAAGGGTCGGGAGAGACCGAAGCTCGGCAAGGATTTCAAGCTTATGGAGAGTGTCAGAGTGGGTGTAGATGTTGGTGAAGGAGAAGGAAAAATCGCAGGAGGTGGAGAGGAAACCCAACGTGAGAGTGCTTGCGATCAATGTATCTATTTTTGGAGAGAAGATTGGAGTCCCAGGCGGTCAGTGTTAGAATTTCCTTATCCTCTACTCTTATCACTGCTTCGTTCCAGAAGGAAAGAATTCGCTCGGCTTCTTTCTTCTAGAGACCCACTGGTTCTTACGTTGCTATCCTTGCGCCCTATCCTTCCGATAGCGACACTCACGTCTTTGCTCAGCACCTCTAGCCTCTGCTATCTTCACGTGATAGCAAATACAAGTAGCTGCGTTGCTTTTCTTCAAGCGTTTCTTTCTGTCTTCAGGAGACCCTGACAAAGCTACACCTTTGTGCCTCGGTGCAGCACTGCCCTATGCAGCGTCCCGCGCTTCGAAACTTTCCTCTGAAGACAAAAGAACACCGAACGGAAAAAAAAAACTATGAGTTTGTTCCCGGAGCACACTGCTTTTTTTCTCTTTATTTCTTCTTAACTCTTCTCTTCTTCGCTTGCTTTACTCCATCTTTTTTCTCATCTATTCCCTATGGCTTACATGGTGCTTATATACACATACGTATGCAACTCCCAGTCCGACTCGGATTTGAGCTCAAAACAGAAACGAAAAACACTTCCAAAAACGAGATTAACTCCAACAATCACCCCCTTAATCTTGTTTTTTTAACCTTGATCATGTTGATCTTCTCTCTCATCTGAACTTCCAAATTTTTCCTCTTTAATCGCACTCCGTGCGTTGTTCCTTCCTGGCCGACATCGTCTTACCGTCTGCGCTTGTTCCATCCTGAGCTATACACAAACCAACGCTTGCCGCGCCTCGCACCTGGACTGAACTCGTCCTTCCTTGCACGCCCGCCTGGGCTGGAGCACCTGCTCCCACGACCACCTGGGTTTTTCCATTAGCTGAGCCTCTCGCTCCTCTCTCTTGGACCAAGTCTGCCCACTTCTCTGCGTTCATCTTAGCTGAGGCTACACCGCCTCTCCCTCCTGCTGTGCCTGCATGCCGATGGGGTCCATGGGCTTGACCTGAGCCGCTGGTTCCTCCAGTAGCAACTGCATGCACGTGGGACTTGCCGTCCTCTTGAGTGCCCCTGACGCCTTCCGCGCACTGCTCTGCACCCAGAGGCTCCGCCGCTTGCTCGCTTTCCTCGCGCCTCTGCGCCAGCTGCGTCTGCCCTTGGGTCCTGTCATGTCCTTGACCGATGAGATCAACAACGCCTGAGACCTCCTGTCCTGACTCTACTCCCCAATTCCACTCTGGCTCCTCCAGACTGTCCTTCACAGAAACCGGTTTACAAGCTTTCAGAAAAATTTTATATAACCGGTTCGAGATCTCTTCACCTTCATCAATGATCTTTGTTCTTGTTATAGACACGTAAGAACTCGTCCCGCGGACCACCACGCACTCTGCTCGCCAATCGCCCGAGACCGAGTATGTTGTTACACGCACTTCGATATAATAGATTTCGGCCAAGATCCTCGATCGCTGTTCTTGCATTGCAATAACATTGATCCTTTGCCTCTTATTTGCACTGTGGAGCCGTCGCCAAACTTGACTTTGCCCGAAATCTTTTTGTCAAGCTCATGGAACATGGAGCGATCTCCGTCATGTGATTGCTTGCTCCATTGTCTAAGTACCATTCATCAAGATGATTATGGTTGCCTCCTCTCGTCGTAGTTTAGAACTACATTCTCCTCATTCAACATCACCATGACCGCGCTGGTTGACACATAAGGAGAGAAGTAGGGTCGGTTCGTCGTCTTCAATAGCTCTGGTGAGGTTTACCTCCTCATTCTTCTTCTTGTTTCGCAATCCAAGCATAATGCCCATATTTGTCGCAGCTTGAAGCACTTTATGTGGTCGCGACACTCCGATCGTAGTGACCGTATTTATCACATTTAAAGCACTTGATATGTGACTTGTCATGGGATCTGCCACCATCGCCTCGCCTAGTCCAATCTCCACGTTCTCCTCTGCGCCTCGCTCACGCCCGCCCACGCCGCGCTTGATGAGTCACGGTCGTCCTCCTCCGACGATTCCTTGTAAAATTGTCTGCCACCACTGGGCTTCGGTTTGCCAGACAAGCCCTGGCCATGCTCGCGCTGCTTCATGCGCGCAAGCCACTCATCCTCTGTGAGGAGCAGGTGTCCGCTGGCGTCGTCGTTGTTGTCTTGTTCAAAGCGCTCTTCTACGGCCTTCAGTCGACCGGTGAGTTCTTCCACCGAGAGCGTCTGCAAGTCAACGAGTGTCTCAATTGAGATAGCTACCTGAGAATACCTTGGCGGGACGACACGGAGGAATTTTTTAACAACGCGGTCATCCTCAATCTTGTCCCCGAGTATTTCCAAGTTGTTGACTAGGTCGGTGAGCCGCATTGCGAAGTCATCCACCGACTCGCCGCTCTTGAATTTGATGTCATCAAATTCTTTGCGCAACGTCTGCGCCTTTGCCTCGCGTACGCGCTGGATGCCCATGCGCATTGTCTTGATAGTGTCCCATGCGTCCTTGGCGGTGTTCTTGACCGCAAGCGTAGACAGCATCTCCGATGGAACGGCTCGGAGTATAGCAGACAACGCCATCCTATCATCGCGGTAGTCGCCATTGCCGGGGTCGATCGCCTCCCAACTCCCTCACCACGCGATGGATCACAACTTCCCCACCGCCACCGCTGCCGCTACCGGATCCCGCCTCCAGTCGTGCGTCGACGTCGTTGGGCATCCTTGGCCGGGTAGGTGAGTGGGAAGATGATCGATGCATCGCCGGATCGAGTACAGGCTCTGATACCAATTGTTAGAATTTCCTTATCCTCTACTCTTATCACTGCTTCGTTCCAGAAGGAAAGAATTCGCTCGGCTTCTTTCTTCTAGAGACCCACTGGTTCTTACGTTGCTATCCTTGCGCCCTATCCTTCCGATAGCGACACTCACGTCTTTGCTCAAGACCACTAGCCTCTCGCTATCTTCACGTGATAGCAAATACAAGTAGTCGCGTTGCTTTTCTTCAAGTGTTTCTTTACGTCTTCAGAGACCACGACAAAGCTACACCTTTGTGCCTCGGTGCAAAGATCGCCTATGCAACATCCCGCGCTCAAACTTTCCTCTGAAGACAAAAGAACACCGAACGGAAAAGAAAAAAAACTATGAGTTTGTTCCCGGAGCACACTGCTTTTTTCTCTTTATTTTTTCTTAACTCTTCTCTTCTTCGCTTGCTTTACTCCATCTTTTTTCTCATCTATTCCCTATGGCTTACATGGTGCTTATATACACATACGTATGCAACTCCCAGTCCGACTCGGATTTGAGCTCAAAACAGAAATGGAAAACACTTCCAAAAACGAGATTAACTCCAACAGTCAGGATGCCCCCTGCTTGGTGTCTGTCTCAATGAATTCCATGTCCGAAAGGTGGTGAGGGAAGAAAGAGGTGACTTTTTTGGGGGCAATCATGTTGAGTTTGGTTTCTTGTAGGCAAGAGATGGAGGGTTTGGATAGAAGAAGGGTGTCGAGCACCGCCGCACATTTATCCAAATCACCAAGGCCACGTACATTCCAAGAGGTAATAGTGATGCTACGATTAGCGATCATATAATCATAGGTTGCACCAAGAGGAACTAGAGGGGATGGAGAAGCAACACGAAGGAGGCGTCAGGAGGAAGAAGCAAAAGGGTGAACAAAAGTCTAAAAAGAAGCACCTAGGCTGCAATAAAAATGTGGCACACATCACACCCCCAGAAACCCAAAGCAATACGATCAGCAATCATTCGTGAAATGGCAGCTTCGCTTGTAGACGACCCAAGGCGGTAGGGGGAAGCCTGGTGCAGAATGCAACGTCCAGGATGGCCTCAGTCGAGGTGATAGCCGGGCGGTCCTCATCCAGTAGGTTGTGCTTGAACACAACATTCTTCATGGCATCTGAATAGGTGGCAAGTGTGACGGCCCGTGTCATTACCTTGGAGGTAATCACACTTAGGTATACAGATTACTATTCGTTTGCTCAGTAGAACACTGCTCCAACAAATAGTAAGCATTTACCAGAGTTACGTAGCAGAATAATAAGATAGAAACTGTACTTTTTATTCCAGTTAGCCACGTAAGGCTATGGTTCTTTACAAATAGTAATTTACCAACCGCAAGAAGAAATGGGACCAAGTCCCCCTTTTTGCTCGCCTTCCCTTCTCCATCAATCTTCCACTCGTCCGATTCATTGAAAAGTTGCCCATCTCACCCTGGTCCTCGTAGTCAGCACCCTCGCCCCATGCGGCCTTTTCGGTATTTGCATGCCCTTCGTCCCACTCGGGATAATTCCCGGCGGACTAGGATCTACAAAGGAGAATACTAACAAGGTTGAGTACAAAGTACTCAGCAAGCATTAATAGCAAAAGATGTACTGTATGACTTATCTCTGCTTGTTATCACATTTTCTATATCATCTCTTTTCTGAAAATAACCCAGTAAAATATTAGGTGGCAGATTTTAATACTTAAAACACTACTAGTCACTCGGAGAGAAGATAGACCCTCAGTGGTTCCCGTAGACTCAAATCTAGGAGACTGGCATGAATTCATGATTTGTTTGGCATTAGCAGGCTTTGTACCACTTTACCCATAGCTATTCTGAACTCTCTGCGAACTGGGTTCACCGCATTTCCTTTGATGCGGGTTCGAGATCAAAATATAAAACGTTTTCTAGGTTACGTGATTAATTTCTCCACCCAGTACTTTCTGTCGGTGCTGACCTCGTCATACATTGAGTTCCTGGTAATGTTGGTAGAGGCAGCTTTATCCTGCATTCAACACTCCACCATAGCGATATAGCGCCTTGGATCCCCCACTTCCGAACTTCTCCTACCGGTCTTGGCTTCCTCCATCCCACTCACACATATTACTTACCCAATATGGAGAGCATGATCACGTAACATGGTAGTGTTTTCTGCCCGCCGAAACGGGAAAATGGTTGGCACTGAATTTACGACCTCTGACTGAGTAAGAGTTTTGTTGGTCCTTATATTTTAACCATATGTAAAGGGTCCCACCTTCTGCCTCATTTCTTACCTGCCACAGGCCCCCTTTACCAGCCATATAATTCTTATCTCTTACATTTTCCTTTCTCTTTCATCTCTTTTCTTACCTTTTTCCTTTCTCTTTCATCTCTTTTCTTATCCTCCCAATATTATCTTAATCCGATTTAATGTTGAGAAATAGTTTTGATGCAATACATATATGATAGAGCAATATACGGTTTACATTTAATATAACTATATTTATGTTCAAAAGAATAGCTTGCCTTCGTAGATGTAGAAAAGGTCGGCGTTGATGAGTCCCTATTCGGCTACTCCGGTCTGCGTGGGTTCGTCCTTTGTAATTATGCGGCAATACGAATAATACATAAATAATTACTTAGTTGATTTTACGTGATAGTAGGCGTACAAAATGTTAATGCAACTTCTTTTGTTAGCCAATTTTAATTTAATAATCTTTTTGGATCCCTGCCTAGTTAGCACTCTCCCACTAAAATCATTCTATGATTTACTCGCTCTATAGTCGCGATTGCCAAACTTACGTTCTATCACCCGACATGCACTATTACCCGTGCTTACACTCCATTACGCTTGCATGAATTTACCCGAGTGTGAATGTCTATTATTACATCCCTATATACAAACGGGGTTGCTATAATTTAATTAAGTTAACATGATTAATACAATTTTTCTAAAATTTTCATATACTTAAATTTCCTAACCCTAATCCCTAATTACCTAATTACCTAACTACCCCTCCTAGCCTATTAACCCGGCCGACATTCACTCACTGCCTCCCCTCTCTCGTTCTTATCCCCTCCCACTCTCTCCTCTCCATGGCGCCCTCTGCTGCTGCCGCCTCCAGCCGGCCGGCCGCCTCAGGCTCCTCCTTCGGCCCCCAGCTCAATCCGGTGCGACTCCACAGCCTTTGGCTGCCTCCGCTCCTTCTCCCCAGTTCGCCCACCTCTCGGCTCGCCCCGGACTTGAGAGCGCCGGCCCAGCCCGGTTCACCACGCGCCGCCTCGGCCTTCCCAGTGGCCGGATGGCCAAAGATCGCCATGCGCTACCTCTGCTCGGCCACGCCTGCGCCTGCTCCGACCTCTTCTCAAGACCCACTGTTCAGCCCCCAATGCGTGTGCCCGGTCCGTGGCCGGCCAGACCTCCCGGACGCTTGCTGCTGCCCGGCCATCGTCGCTCCTTGCCCGCCCGAAGCGCTGGTGCTCCCAGTCACCCTCCTTCTTAGTCATTCTTGATTTGATTTGGTGTTATCTTACTGATGTTGGTTATTGAATGATGCATGAACTGGTTATTGGATGTGGGCTTGCTACTGGTGGAGGTGGATTGGGTTGATGCATGCCCCTAGTAGTGTTGCTGGGGTGGCTGCTGGTGGTGGTGTCGACTCTATTGTGGCGCACTGATGTAACTCTAACCTCCTCATCCCTACTCTCTAACCCCCTTCCTGGTGCTCTGTGATGTGAAAGCATGAATGAAATGCTACTGAGAGCCAATATGGTTTTGATGGTGTGAATGGTACTGACTGGACAAGAGTAGTCCTGTGAAGATGATGGTAAGGATAAAAATGAGATGGATGGAAAGTGGTGGCTACCTTGATTTGTCGGGTGAGTGTCGGGTTGAGCGTGTCACCGGCGGTGGAGGTACCTCCAGCGGTGTGCTGGTCGTCGATGGTTCACTTCCGTCATCGGTGACGCCCACGCTCCTCGGCTTCCCCTTCTCCCTTGCTCCCTTCTTCCTTCTCTGTGCTTCTGGTGAATGAGCAAGGGGTGGTGCAATGGCTTGTGTTCGGTGAGGCTTTGAGGTGTTCTTGGGCTTGCTTACCTTCGGTCGAGAGAAATGGGATGGGGATGGCTCTGTGAGGCTTTGTGTGGGGGAATGTATTCGGCTGGGGAATGTATTTAGCTGCCTTCCCGTCGTGAACCATTTGTGACCCTTATGCCCTTGTGCTTATCTGTATGGCTCTCACAAGATATTTTTGGGCTATGGGCATTTTGGTCAATTGGTTAGCAATTCACTATGCGAGGGATTCTCTGCAGTTGAGGCGAATTAATATACGTAGGTGTTGGATTCTATAACACCGAGTGATGAAACCTATGGAAATAAAACACCGCCGATTTACTTGGGTTAGTCTAGGTGTCGTGGGTATCTCGGTCGCCTAATTTGGGTTAGCCTAGGTGACTTGAAAATCAAGATGCTGGTTAACCTAGGTTGGTGTGGGTAGTCTCGATACTCAGGGTACCGACTAATCTAGGTCGATCTGGGAACCGTGATGATTCCTATGGTACGCTGACGGTACTTCAATTTGTTATAACTCTATTCTATTGTTTTCGAACGGCTAATTGTCTTGTGGTTGGTTGGTGGACGATGGAGTTGTGAATAGTATTTCAGATAGAGTTGAGGAAAACGGTTTAACTGAATGGCGATGGATGGACAAGATTTCAAGAAAGGTTTCGGCGACATGCAATGCAAGTTTTTATTTTAATCTTTTTTGTGATGTACTCAAAGTTGTAAAACATAATCTGCTCTGATGTAAGTAAATTCTTGTGTTATTTGTGTTTAATTTTTTTACTGATATCAAATAATCCATTTTATGTTATTTTTTAATCTGCCTCTTGTTTCAAACAGTAGTACGACAAGCCAAAGTGTGCACGATGTGATCTCACTTCCCTCTCAGTGTCGGTGAAATTAGTTGTCTCAAACCATTCGTGCTATTTGATGATTATTATTTTTTTGCAAGGGATACCATTCGAGTTTTTATTAATTTACCTTGCAGTTCCAATTAAGTAGCTATTTTAATATTTTAGAAGATTATCTATCTGAATTGACATTGCACTGATCTTGTTTCCCCTAGGAAACCGATCGATATTCTTAAGCTAACAAGATCACTTTCGTTTGCATAAACCCCACGTGCTTGAACTCAAATTATTGATCTGCTTCAGCAAAAAAAAAAAAACAAAACAAAACAAGAAATATTGCTGACCCAATCACACACTAAAACCGTGGTACCGTCTCCTGTCCCGTAAAAGGGCAGCAATCATACACTGATACACGAATTATGCGCTCCATTGGGGACCGCTCTCTCTCTCTCTCTCCCTCTCTAATAATTCATTGCCACTGTCCCTGTGAGGTTTAGATCGGACTTGTTATTAGCATTTCCCGAAGAAGATCGCAAGTTGTTCAATTCACTACTAGTATGTAGCATGCAGTTGTTTTCCCAATATATGTAATTTGCCATATGAGCATACATACATAATTAAATCAGGATTAAATTTATTTTTTTAATTGATCCTGAGGCACGACGTCGCACGTAGTGTTGTATATCCTCCAGCCACCACGTGAAATTGTGCAAGCGTGCATAATGGGAGCATGAAAGGAGATTTTTTTCTTTCCAACTTGCACCTTACCTTACTTTTTGTGTGTTTGTCAACTCACCTTACCCTGCATTAGATTTTTAGAAGAACAAAAGGCACTTCTAAGTTCTAATCTCATATATGCATGTTCATCCGCACTACATTGTCACACACCACGCACACAGCACTATTGTTAGGAGTGTGTCTTTTTAGTACTCGTTTCCATTTCTTTTGCTTTGAAATGCGTGACAAAAGAATGCGCAAGTGTGAAAAAAGCCATGGTCCCAATGGATGCAAGCGACTTAGGGCATGCAAAACGCGGTGCCTCGGTCGAGTGCCCCGCAGGGCCACCAAGGTTCGGATATCACAGTGGAGGTTGGACGGGTGCTTGCTGGGTGTCAGAGAGACTTGCACAAACTGCGGTGGTTTGGAGGAGAGAGGAGATGGTCCATGGAGAGAGGGATAGAGGAAAAGACGGTGCTCCTTGTCACCTTGTCTAGATTGCCCGTGGTGGCCCCAAAAGGGCAACCGAGAGACGCATAGGATAGCGGCCAAACGCTGTTGGCAACCGGGAAGACAACTTCGACGGTGACCAGACCCGGACGCCGATGAGTGGATCCCGGCGGCGGTGGCAGCGGTGTCATGCCAAGGCGGTGGCAACGTCCGGGTTAGGACTTCGGTGAGTGGATCCGGTCGGATCCTAGCGGTGGCGACGCTATCGTCGGCCCCGATCTGGAGCGGTTGCGCCAAGACCAAGTAGTGGCGATCGGATCCCGAGCGAGGCAAGAGCGGCAGCGGATGGATCCAAGGGAGGCGAGGTCAATGATGAGCTCCTGCAATGCATGCTCGTAGCGGCACGACTAGATTGGGGATGAGGGAGAGGGCTGATGTGGTCATGTGGGGCAGGGTGCGGATAAGATGGGTAATATAGCTGACATGTGGGGACAGGACTATAGATGTAGTATATTTTTTGTTTCTGGGGTTCTATGCGTTAAATTTTGGACTAAAATAATAAATAGAAAGAAACCAGGTGCTAAAATAGAAAAAATAAAGAGCTGAAATACAAAATTATTTATGGGTCCACTTGCATGAATTGGGTGAGTGAGAGTTTGATGACATCTTGAGAGGTTTGTGCCTATGCAAAGGTCAGATCACTACTAAGGCTACCATGTATTATGCATGCCCTTGTCTACCGGTAAGCCTGAGTTGAGTACTCGAGTGCATGAGAGGAGAGTGCCGCTTTGTTCCATGAGTGTACAGTGAATCTTGGAAGAGTGACCTTCCTCTTTCACTCTACTCTAGTGGGAACCGTACTGAGTTGCTTTGTCCTAACCATGCATGCCGGCCAATCTATCTAATACTAAATCATGGCTTCTTGGATGTGTTGTGGCCCCAATTCCCAAAGTAGATGGTTGGCAAATAAAGTTGATGGGATATATAGGGAAGGGAACATTACGGGTGCTGATCTGGATGCTTTTAGAAAGTTTAGTGCAGGGGATCTAGTGCTAGTGCCTTTGCATGGAGTGTCTGACAGCTTGTAATGTTGAGAAAATTATGCCCAGAAAACTTAACATCTTTTTTTTAGGACATAGTAAAAGAATTGCAGTTATTATATTAAAGGAGAAGTATCAATTTGTAAATATAAGTTGGCCCAGCACGACTGGGTCAAAGAAAAATAAAAAAAAAAACAGGAAAAACAAAACAATACAGAGGTAAAGCCGTGTGGGAGCATTGCCTCCGACGCTATACAGGGCAAAAACACCGACAAAGACTGAAAACCGCAAGCTAGTGTGACGCCACTTAAGATTAAATGTGCTTGTGTTGTCTCCCTGCAGCAGCGATAGCCGTCGCATTGCCGCCCCTCCTTAGAAAACTTAACATCATAAATGTGTTCTTAGAGTTAATATCACAAATGCTAGACTTGAAATATGGGCATTCATAAATGTCTTCTTAGGGTTAATATCACCGCTGCCATTTGATCATCGCTAGTGGTACCCTTTCGTGGTGCGTATCTATCGTCCACTCTCTTGTAAAGCGATGGACATTCACATGTTAGCACATTTGGGGGGAGCAAACCCACCGGAGTGATGAGGCAAGGCGGTGAACATTGATGTGCGACTGAACCTCAGAAAGTAGCACACGCATGGTTGAGCTCAACAGTGCCAAAAAGCCAACCAGCCTCATAGAAACAGGAGAATAAAATGATTGAAGCGAGGAAACAACAAAAAAAAAAAACCATGGGATTGTATTGCAGTGACTGACACCTATCTCTGTTCTCTAGCCCCAATGGACAGTACTGGTTGATGGAATTAAGGACAAGGCAAATGCCACAGGCCCCACGTATTGAAACATGGTCCATAGTCCAGAGGAAAAGGAAGCAGAAGCAAGTGCCAGGAATGGTAGGGATGGCCTCCAAGTAAATTCTCCCTGCATTGCGATCTCCCCACAGGGTTGCATTGAGATCTTGTTGTTACAATTCTATGCATGCCCGTCTCCCTCAGATTTTGCTATTCCCAAAGAGATTGGAGTAGTCCACAGTCCACTCTGAAACAGTGAAAACCTGAATGTCGAAATGAAACATCAAAAAAGAAAGAAAAAAGTAAAGAAGATATGAAGGAAAGAAAGAAGAAAAAGGGAAAGGGAAAGAGAGGTTGTCATTGGTGTATGATCATTTCAAGTGGGCTTCATGGTGGTAACTTTTTCTTATTGCTTTGTTCCCCTTTGATTTGATTCAGTCTTTTCAGACTCCTTCCTTCCCTCCACTAGTTGATGAATATTTCACCGAACTTGCTTCAAAACACCTATTTTAGAAAAGTTTACGAATTTAAAACAAAGTGGTTAGTATTAGGTGATTTTGAATTTGTATCCACACAAGAAATAAGTCAAATTGAAGATATTATATATATTTATGTATATATATATTTTGAATATTGAGTGAGGATATTTGATTTGATTTATTTTTTTAGGTTAATGTAGATTTGACATAACATAATATTAACTATTTTGTTTTAAAATTTATAATTTTTTCTTAAAGAGGTGTACCGAAATATAACCCATATTTCACAACTATTCCCAACAAATGTACAAATTGATGTTGAAAATGGTGATAATAAAAAAAGAAAATGTTGATAGTTCACGCGATCTTCTCGGCAGCAGGTAGACGCCAGCGCGCGTCGCAATTGGTCGATCCGCTTATGGAGACCGGTGAAGCCCGTACGTGGTAATACCGCAATCAAGACGGGCGTCAATGCCACCAAGCCAAGCCAAGCCTGCGCTGCGAGCAACTCCGTATTTCCGCTCTCCATCCGTCCATCGCCAGGCAGGCGCCACCCCCAGCCTTCCAAAAGGAAACAAACAAAACAAGCGGGGGGAGAGAGAGAGAGAGGGGGGGCTCACATTCGTAGAGATCATCCTTGTCTGTTTTCCCCACCAGAATACACGCAGCCTGCCACATCAAGCCCAGAAATAGAAAGCCGATCGAGCGAGTGCAAACAAATAGTGAAGCAGAAGATTCTCTCACTCCCTTCCATTGTCCTCCCCATCAAAACCCCCCGAAAACTCACACGTTCTCTACTCTTTTTCGTGTCGAATATCATTTCCCCATCACTCCCAAGTCCGCGTTGATATCACCATGGCGAAACGGTGCGGGGAGTTCGGCTTATAAAACCGGCCCGATCATTTCCTAGAAATTTAATTAAGGCGATGGGATGCAAGGGGTCGAAGCTGGAGGAGCAGGAGGCCGTGGCGCTGTGCCGCGGCCGCGCTGACCTGCTCGCGGCCGCCGTGCGGCACCGCTACGCGCTTGCGGACGCGCACGCCGCGCTGGCCGGCTCCCTCGTGTCCCTCTCCTCGTCGCTCCACCTCCTCGTCGTGCCCGCCTCCGCCCCGGCGGGCAAGGACGTTAACCCTCCGCCGCCCGCCTCCTCGCCCCCGCACACCTCGTCGCACATCAACTTCGCGCCGTCCTCCGGATCCGAACCCGAACCAGAATCCGGCTCCGTCTCCTCCTCGCCTCCCCACCGCGCCGTCGGCCACAACGAGCAGCTCCACCACCCGCACCCGCACCCGCACGCGCTCCCGTTCCCGCATTATGGGTACGGCTACGGGTACGCGCCCGAGCCGCCGTTCGGGTACCCGCCGAGGTCACTGCAGCTCTACTACGCGCGGAGCCTCCCGCCCCCGACCTCGGTCACCGTCGAGCACCACTCCTTCGAACCGGCGGGTGGGTACCCTCAGTACTACTCGTACGGCGGCGAGCTCGCAGCGGCAGGTAGGGCAGCTGCGCCGCCGCCGCCGCCGCCGCCGAGGGCGAGCTCGTGGGACTTCTTCAATGTGTTCGACAACTACTGTTATGACGCTGGCGGCGCTGAGGCCACGGCGGCGGCCGCATACACGCCGAGCCGGAGCTCGTGGGAGGTGCGGGAGGAGGAGGGCATCCCGGAGCTCGAGGAGTACGTCGTCGTCGTCAAGGAGGTGTCCAGCGAGTACTCCACGCCCGGGAGTGGCGGCGCCCGCAGCCGACGCAGCTCGGTTGGCGGCGTGAGCAGTAGCATTGCCGAAATCGATGAAGAGGAGAATTCTATTGCCGATCAGGAAGTGGTCGGCGGGCCCAACATGGCGCGACAACAGGCGCCAGCGCAGCGTAATGCCGCTGCGTCCGTGGCGACTTCCCGGAGGGCTGCTCTGAGTGCAGACGTTGCCGGAGAGATCAAAGAGCAGTTTGTTCGAGCGGCAGACGCGGTCAGGGCGCTCGCCCCGATTCTCGAGGTCGGGAGGCGGAGGTACCATCCCCGGAGCTCGGTGTACCATGGTGAGCTACTTGTTCTTTCAAGAACCTGCACATCTTCCGATTAACTTTTGCTTGATGCTTGGTGTCACTGATTGATTGATATTTGGAATCCAATAGTTTCATCTCGGATGGTGTCAGCGATTGCCTTGCCGTATTCAGGGTATGGAGGCGAAGAGTTCTTGTATGCTGGATGGGAGAAAGTGGTGGGAGGGAGGAGCTTATCTTTGACCCTGCAGAAGCTCTATATCTGGGAGAAGAAGTTGTATGACGAGGTCAAGGTATGTGTTTTACGGTTGAAGTATTCGCCTTGTTACCATTGAAGTAATAACACCTGATTTTAGTCTATGATGTAGTGATATGATGGAATATGCTATCAATTTTATGAATTTGGTATTCAAAGTGATGTAGATTAGGATGCAATTTTGTTGCTCACGAGTGGTCCCATTTGACACCACTGAGTACAGGTCTTTCATTTCATTACGACAATCGCGCCATGACAACATCCTTACACTGGCACCAATAAGCACCTATGCACAAAGATAAAAGGCTGAGATCTCAATGCAGTGTTCATGCATGCCCGCCTCCTCCCAACCCATCCACTCCCAAATAGGGATTCAAAAATCGCCGAAATTCGGTCCGATTATCGGTTTACCGGCGGGTCCCGGTAGAAGTTCGAACCGGCGTCGAAATTTCCGGTTTGGTTGAATTTTGGCCGAATTTGATTGGATTTTGCTCGAATTTGATTTTTTTTTATTTAAAATCCGAAAAATTCAAAAAATTTTGGAAAATTTTTTCCGAACCAATTATCGGCCGTATCGGCCTTACCGGCCATCCCCCGGTATTTTTTTTTGAACCGGTATTGAAATCACTGCTCCCAAACACACACATCTTGTACCAGGTGTGCTGCTTGATTATGAAAATGGTTCATTTAGATAACACCGTAGAAAGTGCCTTTATGGGGGACCTAACTGCCGGATTAGGAAGAGTTCTTTTTACTAGCCTATCTTTTAAGTAATCGCATTTGTTGTATAACGGTAATAGATGTATTTGGTAAGAATACTTTTGAGTTTTTGAGTTGGTGGATCTGTCTTCTGATGGTGGTTTTATTTAGTGGCTCCTACAGTGCCTTTTTACCAGGTTCCCCTTGGTGCATAACAGGATTATATTTCAATCTGTCTATGCTGTTAGCTATTTAGTAAAAAAAAACTTTTGAGGGTGAAACGCTCTTTACCACTAGTTTCAGTAATGCAGGATATGCTTCTTCTTTTTTTGCATTGAGGAGATTATTCATTGGATGTGCTCACCCTTGGTACTCCCTGTGCCATATTTGTTTATTTTGATGCTGTTTTCCTCTTCCAGGCTGAAGAGAAAATGCGCCTGCTGCTTGCCAAGAACTCCAAGCGGCTGAAGTTCTTGGATCAAAAGGGTGCTGAAGCTCACAAGATCGATGCGATCCAAAATTTGGTCAGAAAGTTGTCGACAAATATAAGAATAGCTGTGCGAGTTATTGCTAAGGTCTCGAAAAAGATAAACAGACTAAGGGACGAGGAGTTATGGCCACAAATTAATGCCTTAATCCAAGGGTACGTTCTGTTCTTTCGCCCTGACATATTTAGGCAGATATTTCAATTTAGTTCTCCGTTGTTACACTGTTGTTTCCATTACATTGGTCGTCTGTGCCTATATGTAGTTATGTACAATCACAGTGATGTTCTATCCGAAAAGTAGCAGCCTTAGTTCTGTAGGTACTGAGACTGAATTGTGTGGAAATTGGCACATGTAAGTCAGATATGCAGAAGCAACCGCAGCAGTCCTGCATTTACGTGTAGGATCTAGGTTTGTTCAATAATTTTGTTCTACTACACTGCACATATATTTGACAATACCTTATGTTCTGGAATAATCAAGATCCCCATATGCTTTTCCCATAAGTAGAACTTCCTGAATACTCAACTTCTTTTCTACATAATCTTGCATTTCCTATTCCCTTGAAAGCTAGCGCTAGCTTGCATCCAAAGACTGATAACCCTCTTTGTAGGTATGCGAAAATGTGGCAAGATAAGCTGGACTGCTACCAGATACAGTGTCAAGCGATATCAGAGGCAAAAAACTTGGATTCAATTGTTTCTGGTGGAAGCAGTGGAGATTTGGCAGTGGAGCTTGAACTAGAATTGATTAAATGTATTGTCAATTTTTCCTCTTGGCTGAATGCGCAGAGGAGCTTCGTTAAGGCACTGAATGGATGGCTAGAACTTTGTCTTAACTATCAGCAGGAGACGACAGCTGATGGAGTTCCTCCTTATTCTCCAGGAAGAGTGGGTGCTCCCCTTGTGTTTGTCATCTGCAACAGCTGGTCTCAAGCTATGGATAGGATTTCTGAGAAGGAAGTGGTTACCGCTATGCAAGCTCTTGTGTTCAGTGTACGGAACCTGTGGGAGCAAAAAAATGTTGAACAAAGCGAACATATCATTGCGATCCGGGAGAGAGAAAAATGGAACAAGATATTGGAAAGGAAGACTCTAGAGATTAACAAGGAGGCAGATACACTAAACAGAAAGCTAGCTTTAGTACCAGGCCGGCAAAGCCTGCTTCCAACGGCACAAACATACCAGGCCCATTCTCTTGAAGCAAACAGTTTGCAGATAAGTTTGAGGCGTGTTCTTCAAGCCCTAGAGAGCTTCGCTTCTGGTTCCCTGCAAGCTTTCGAGGGGACCCTGAGATATGCTGAAGAGGAAAGGTTATCCAGAGAGAATGCCAAAGTTTCATAGCCTGGTGCTGCATCTGACACTACAGCGAACACAGCTTGTAAAATACGAGGATCTCCTCACCGGGTGGCGTCGATGTGGAATGCGCTAGGCGAATGCTGTTCGCAGATCAAATTTTGGTGGAGAAATTCTGACTTCTAAGTTTTGCTAACTGACCAAGGTTTGTCGATGTAGTTCAGGCGAATGTCTCGTCTTGGTCCATCGGAGTAGATGCCGCTGTTGAAGTAGCAGATACATATAGGTAAAGTGCTCGTTTTGGTGGTATGGGTATGCACCATGCAGTGCACTGAATTTATGTGTTTCTCTCTCTTTTGCTTCCATATAGCTGAATGCTTGAATGCAATAGTGGAAATATCTGTTCATGGGTCTTATTGCTGAGCATATACTACTGAGCCGAGTGCGAATTAAGCTACCTGGGAGTGAATTCGATTCCATTCTACAAACACTGCGCTCCTCCAAGCGGACGGAGATGCGTTCACGATCGAAACATTCAGACCAATCTCTCCCATACGATCTCTTCCCACAATCCCCAGCAAATGCAGAAGACAGCGGCAGCGGTAGCGCGGCCTGCAGCCCTGCGGTACCGTGCAGTGGAAGGTTCTGCTTCCCGGTTGTGGGGTCGGCACCGCGTCGAGCGCCTTCGGGAGGTGCGGCGTGAGGTCGGCCCCGACGGCACGTCGTGTTTTAAGCGGCAGGCTGCGGCACTACGGCGGCCGTTGGCCCAGACGGCACGGCAGCGCGAGGCGGAAACGGCCACGGTTTGGAGCGGGGACGGGGGCGTGATCGTGATCGTGATGTGCCGTGCCGAAGAACAGCCACGCGGCCAGCCACACCACGCGCACGGTGCGAACGGCCGAGCGGGTGGCTTCCGGGATCTGGCGAAGTGGGATTGGTTGGTTAGACTTGGGGAAATCGAGTCCGGTTCCAGAAGTGGGCTGGAAGGTGTAACGGGATCACGGGAAGCGCCCATTCCGCAGTGCAACTTGCATGTTAGGCCTTTATTTGCTATAGCCCATCGGGCTCATTAAACTGCCCCTCGGGAACTGCAATCTCAACATTCGTTAAGCCGGAAACCATTCAGTTTTGCCACTGCCTTTTTATTTTGAAAATAGAAGTAAGAGCATTTCAAACGAAATTTCTTAACAGATAATTATCTTTTGGGCACAACTAGTGCTAGCACGTTTCCCATCGTACGCTCCGACCCAACATATGGATACAATGTTTATAGCAAAAAAATTCCATGCGTGCAACAAATACGCAAATCAATGGGTCAAGCGAGGGTGCAGAGAAAGAACGAAATGAAGTGAGAGGCCGAGGCAGGGAAAAGATTCGAGTCAATCGACCGGGAGAAGCAGAAATCAGGATTTGGCTAATATCAAGAAATTTACAACAATTAAAACTTACTTACGAAGTATTTTGATTTCACAAGCACAACATGCTCAAGTGCTAGGCGCAATATTTTTTTTCCAACGGTCGTAATATTTCTTTCAACGGTCGCAACAAAAAGAACCGGAGGATGCAATACATCAAAACAAAAAGAAAACATCTGGAGAACATGTGCAACATTTTTTTTCAATGGTCGCAACAAAAAGGCAACATTTTATCAGTATTTCATTGCAACAATCAAAATAAAAAGAGAAAACAACTGTAAACACCTATTGCAATATCCCACGGATAACCATGCAACATTTAAGAAAATTGCAACTACATGTGTTGCTTCTCCTTACCGGATCAAAGATAGAGAGAGAGAGTTGCTGCAACAATTCCCTATCTTTCATATGATAGGGGTGGAGGAAGTGAGGAGGGGGAGGGGGGAGAATCAGGCGACCAGAGAGCAACCAAAATGGAGAAAATATTTTGTAACATCCTACCGTATGAAGAATGACTGTGGGTGGTGGCATGGAGTTGAGATCATAGGAAGCAGTGGTGGCCGGTCTTGTGCTTTTGGTGCAGGCGGGAGGGACCAGATTGGGCAGAACATGGGGGAAGAAGCATAGGTCCCCAATCACCCCATTTCCTCTTCTCTTCCCTCAATTCAAAACTCCTCAAATGGTCATGCATGTCTAAATTGAGTGGATTCTTGGGTAGATTGAAAGATAGATAATCCAAAAATCATATATGCACAAGTTGATTTGGTATTTGATTGGTGTATTTGAGGGGAAGAAATGAGGTTGGAATGAAAAGCTTGGGGAACATAATAGATGAGAAGTAGCGAGAGAGAGAAGAGCTAGGATGTGCATTTATTTTTTTAAGACTGCGGAAAGAAGATTTGCAGTTATGGGAGTGGAGTGGATACGATGGTTCCATCGGACGTCAGACACGTACAATTATCCTTATCTTTTTGAGACAACCCTAAGTGCATCTACTACTTTGTTGAGTATTCCTAAATTTCAATCTAGTGCTAAGTCTCAGTTTGGTGTTGTTTTGCAACAAGAAGGAAAGAAATAGCTTATTAAGGCCGAGAGCGAGGAAGGTGGTCGGACATGTGGCGGTCGTACATGTGGTGGCCGAGCATGTGGCAGTCGGAGGAGTGCAATTGGAGTGCATGTGGTACAAGTTATTTGGCCACATGGGCTACATGGAAGCCAAGGAGAGCAGTGAGCGCATGGGTTGGAGCCATGCAAGGGAAAGCCGAGGGCAAGCGAGGAAGCAAGCTTGTGGCGTTGGTTTGGTGGTGCAGGTAAGCCAAAAGTAGAAGGTTCCAAAACCAAAGTCGATTCAGAAAGGATACTCCACGTGGGAAGTATGGAAGTCCCAATCGGATTCAATTTTGAATTCTTTGGATGATTCAATTCTGAAATCTTTATTTGTTGTTTTTATCTCTAAATTTCCCAAATAGTCCTAGTGGTGTGTGTTTAGTCATTAAATCTGAGTGGGTCTTTTGTGCTTGAGTTGGAGTCGGTTTCAACCACTTGAAGTCGAGTGGAAATCTTGTGTGTAAGTTGGAGTCAGCCTCAGCCAAGTTGTGTGCGTGTGCAAGGCTGTATAAAGCCTAGGGCTTCGACCATGTAAAAGGAGACCAAAAATTTTAGATTGAATAAAAATCCAGAAAAACCATGATGGTGTTGTGGCGCATATGTGTGTGTGTTTGATCGAAAAACCCCATCTAGGGTTTGTGTGCCGTGTGAGGATTGGAGGGGCTACAATTTCTCTCTATTTCTGTGATTCCTTGTGGATCCTTCTCGTCGTTCTTTCTTCTCAAGATTGGTTGGCGAGTTTTTTATTCGTGCATTGCATCTATTTGATTACTCTTGGTCCAACTAGTGTAAAATTGAATTCTATCATCTTTCTTGTGTTGCTTCGGCTCAAGGTTGTGCTATTTGGCTAAGAAGAGAAACCGCACAAGGTTGAACAAGGAGATATAAGCTTGCTTTTACAGTACCGTGAAAGATTGGGCCACTCCCGCATCAAGTACACGTTAATCCATATCATCTTGGCATCAAAGTGTAGTTGCTCAGGATACGTGATAAATTTTTTGTTGCTAATTTCAGGGTGATCATCGTGTCGGGAGCTAGTAAGAATGGTTCCAATGGTGGTTCTAGTGAAGACATGGAGGCGCCCATCTACGGGCCAACCATACCGCCGGATGTGCATGCTCAATTTAACGCTACTACCACTTACTTCCATCATCGACAGGACGTATTACATGCTGATATCGACAAGGGCATCGAAGGCTTGAACGTAGAACTTCAGGAGGTGGAAAAAATGTTGAACACTCGACTCAACGTGATGAGGACATCCCTACGACTACTATATCTTCCACTCCAAGTGTGCATGAGGCTATTCATGAAGCACCAAAGGGTCCAATGACTAGAGCAAGAGCCAAGCTTATAAACCAACATGTGCTTTTGTTTCTTAAAGAAATTCCTATTGACTTTGATGCGAAGGGGATACTACCTCATGCAAATACATTGTGTATTCTCATGTTTGAACATTGTGAAGCCTTTGGAACCGAGAGAGAGGAGACGGAGGCCGGAGCCAAAGCAATAGAGGAGAGCCATGGAAGATCAAGGTAGGTCCACGACCATGTCTTGGCCAAAGGTTGTAGTTGTGCAGGGCAGGGAACGATGGTTGGAGTCTACGACCAGATGCCGCCATGCAGCGCTAAAGGGGAAGGTCCAAATAGCCCAAGACATAGAGAAAGAAACCAAACTGCGTGGAGGCCCAAGGTGTGAACAGTACTCGGTGTGAATAGTATATATTGTAAATAGTAATTCCGAACACCATGTTTAGATTAGGAGTTGGATTCGGAATACTTTAGCCAAATTAATTAGGAGCTGGCCCTAGGCCTTGGTATGTGAGTTAGGGGGGACACCAAAAATACCACCGTGACCCCCCTGTATCCTTTAGACCACGTTTAATCTATTATTTTTGAACAAGCATATGCTTTTTTCTCCTGTTGTGCGTACGGCCAAAACAGTGAGAATTGGACGTTCATAATCGGAGGTCTTTCTTGCTTTTTTCGTTGGGAATTGAGGGTTCGATGATCTTTTCTTTGTGGTCAGCGAGGATCCAATCAAGTGTGTGTTTGAGATAATTTTGCAAAGAGATGTAAGTCCGTGCATTGGTGCGGAGGATCAACTAGCGGTTCGTCAGGATACACAAGTTATCAAGAGGTTTTACATCGAGAAGATCAAGCACCCCTCATCACAACGAGGGTCTCAGCACGGGCCAAACCTTGGTCAGCGTGCTATGTCCCATGATGGTGACCACTACTACAATGCTGATTTTGATGACAACATGTCCGACGGTCATGGAGGTGTACTGCGACATCCGAGGCATGATTTCTTTGAACGCCAAGGTGCTGGACAAGGAGGATACCGTGGAGGAGGTGCTGAACGCAAAGAGGACGGTATTGGTCAAATCAAAATCACCATACCAGAGTTCAGGGGCAAGGTTGATTCGGAGGCTTATTTGGAGTGGGAGATGCGTGTCAATGATATTTTTTACAACCACCACTACTCTGAGGAGAAGAAGGTTCGTGTGGCTTCAATTGAGTTAACCAAATAAGCTATTATTTGGTGGGACCAGCTGAATTGTGCAGGGGAGCATCCTCACAAATGGGAGGAATTATGCGGGCAAGATTCATGCCAGCAGACTATGCAAGGACACTGTATACAAAATTGTGACATCTTTATCAAGGTTCCCAATCAGTGAGTGAACACTATCAAGAGATGTAAGTGCTCATGATCTGTACAGGTGTGTATGAGTCAGCGGAGGTGACCATGACATGTTTCTTTGAGGGGCTGAACGATGATGTGCTGAATCGGGTTGATTTGATGCAATACAACACCGTGTAAGAGCTACTTCATCAAGCAGAGCATGCTAAATAGTGGGTGAAAGACACACAAACAAGTAGTGGATGAACCAGCTCTAGCACATGGAGGTGCACCACTTCGCATGAGGGAGATGTGGGAGCAAGTCCCAAACCGATTGCATCCACTACGCTAGTTCGGAGTGCATTCAAGAAAGCTTTGAAGGTCGCGAGTAAAGCAAGCAAAGAAGCATCGCATGTTGATTCTAGTGCTTTTTCTATGGTTAGAACTAGTAACATTGAGTGCTTCAAGTGCAAGGGGGCATATGAAGAAAGATTGCCCAAACTTAAAGAAGGTGTTTCTCAGACATGAAGGTTATGCAACAGAGAGTGACAACAACGAATCTGAACACAAGGGCGATGACTCCTATGATGCTAAAAAGTGAGAGGTTTATGATTTGTGATCCAGAGATGGACAATATTAGATTGATGGCTCAAAGGATGCAGTGTGATAACACCGTTGTTGTGGAGAAGGGATAATAACACCATATCTTTCAAACTGATTGCAAGATCAAGGACAAGGTGTGTAAGCTGATTATTGATAACGAAAGTTTGAGTAACATGGTTGGTAAGGATGTGGTGGTATCACTCTCATTATCCATGTAGAGGCATCCAAAACCATTCTACATTTAGTAGTTCAACAATGTTGGCAAGGTGAAGATCACACATAAGGTGAAAGTGCCTTTTATTATTGATGGATATGTCGATAAAGTGGAGTGTGATATGGTACCTATGCATGCTAGTCATCTTTTGTTAGGACGTCCATGGAAATTTGATTTGAATGCTACACATCAAGGACGGTCCAACTGGCACTTTTATGCACAAGAGAGAGTTTCATGAATTGTTGTCCAAGACAGATGAAGAAATCAATTGTGACTTGTCGATGGTTAGCAAGAAGAAGGCAACGAAGGTTGCCCCAAAACCGAGGACGGTTTTTCTTCAAGAAAGAGATGATGATATGGTCCTAAGTGCATCTACTACTTTGTTGAGTATTCCTAAATTGCAATCTAGTGCTAAGTCGCAGTTTGGTGCTGTTTTGCAATAAGAAGGAAATAAAGAGCTTGTTAAGACCAAGAGCGGGGAAGGTGGTCAAGCATGTGGTGGTCGCCATCAGGCGGTCGGAGGAGTGCAGCTGGAGTGCATGCGGTACAAGTGATTGGGCCACATGGGCTTCAAGGAAGCCAAGGAGAGCAGCGAGCACACATGTTGGAGCCTTGCAAGGGAAAGTCGAAGGAAAGCTGGGAAGCAAACTTGTGGCATCGATTTGGTGGTGGACGTAAGCCAAAAGGAGAAGGTTTCAAAACCAAAAATCAATTCGTAAATGATACTCCATGTGGGAACTATGGAAGTCCCAATCGATTCAATTTCGAATTCTTTGGATGATTCAATTATAAAATCTTTATATGTTGTTTTTATCTCTTAATTTCCAAAAGCAAGATTCCTAGGGGTGTGTGTTTAGTCATTAAATCAGAGTGGGTCTTTTGTGCTTGAGTTGGAGTCGGTTTAGGCCACTTGAAGTCGAGTGGAACTCTTGTGCGTAAGTTCAAGTCAGCCTCGGCCAAGTTGTGTGCGTGTGCAAGGCTATATAAAGCCGAAGGCTTCGGCCATGTAAAAGGGGTGCAAAAATTTTAGATTGAATAAAAATTTAGAAAAAGCCATGATGGTGTTGTGGCGCATGTGTGTGTTTGATCGGAAAACCCCATCTAGGGTTTGTGTTCCACGTGAGGATTGGAGGGGTTACAGTTTGTCTGTAATTTCTGTGATTCCTTATGGATCCTTCTCATCGTTCTTTCTTCTCAAGATTGGTTGGCGAGTTTTTGGCTCGTGTGTTGCATCTATTTGATTACTTTTGGCCAAACTAGTGTAAAATTGAATTATATCATCTTGCTTGTGTTGCTTCGGCTCAAGGTTGTGCTACTCTTGGTGTGCTTCGGCTAAGAAGGGAAATTTTGCAAGATTGAACAAGGAGATACAAGTTTGTTGTTATAGTACGGTGAAAGATTGGACCACTCACGCATCAACTACACATTGATCCATGTCACTTTTCCTAATCGATATTCATTCAAGCATTTGAATGAAGTTGAAATATATACTCATATAGTGTTGAATTTCCAAATGAGAAGCTTAAGAAATATATATGCAACAAATAAAAAAGAATTTTAGGCAAGCTCTCCCAAAAAAAACTAGGCAAGCTCAATATCCACTCCAGTCTACTGTTTCTACAAAATTCAATTCATGAAAAAAAAAGGTTCCAGCATGATCGCAAAAAGAAAAGGTCCAGCATTGCGAAATGACTCTTCAAGGAAAACTTTCATCGAGCCATTAGCTGGGCTGTCAACGACACAACTGATGCTGCATTAGCTAAAAGGACACAATATATAGTGTTATCGATACGAGATCAGACAGTAAACTTGTGGCACCCTAGTCGGATGCGTCGACCACCGATGATGCGAAGAGGACCTCAACAAGAATCAAACACAATAAGTCGTACCGATATATTGCATATCTGTTATAGAAGTTACAAGTGGCCTCCCCCTCCCCATTTACAAGGGGTTCTGTTTATAGAGGAGGGAGATCCCTGAAGTTACAACGTTGCCATCGGGGTTTGGCTTGCTCTGAGGGTACTTTTGTCCATCACGTCAAGTGGGTCCCGCCACGTCCGAGATAAGAGACATCGTCAACCTTCCGTCTATGTGGGTGTCGACAGGACCTCGCGCGTGGCTACCTCGAACCGAGTCCGGAGTGGATTTGCCGAAGTGTCACACCTCGCCGATGTTGGTCACTGGACCTTGTCCGAGGTGAATCTACCAATGTGTGACGTCTCGCTGAGGTTGGTCCTTGGACCTCGCCCAGGGTGGATCCCCCAATATGTGACGCCTCGCCGAAGTTAGTCCACGGACCTCGTCCGGGGTAGATCCCCCGATGTGTCATGCCTACAAAAGAATTAAATTAGGGAGTATGAGTTTCTCGTTGGAATAACTACCTACAAAAGAATTAAATTAGGGAAGAAGAATCAAAGAGGAAATGACCCAACTTGAATGACCAATTAATCCATGTATATAAGTTGTGAGGGGAAAAAATACTTACCAATATATTTAGGGACAATTCGCTATATGCCACTGAATAACATCAGGTCTTCATAACATGCCACATATCAGCCTCACAATGAGTGACATATTGTGAATCATGTAGTTATTCAATGCATATTGTGAAGTTTCTCATATATTTAACCCACAAACTAAAAGATGTGAAAGAATACGGAAAATCAACTCCACGTGTACATGGAGTTACATGAACCAATCCATCCGTCCATTCCTGCTATAAGATTCATGTACATCCCCCCTTCTCTCCCATTTTGCAGAAATACCCTCTCCTTTCTCTCCCTTCCCCTCTTCCCCTTCCCTCTCCCTTCCCCTCTCTTCCTCCCAAGTTCGACAGCAACCCGAGCGTGTTGACCGTCACCGCACCGTGCTGAGCTGCCCTCCGAGCTCCTACGCCGCGCAGAGCTCTACCATCTGAGTGTTGCCCCGACGGACCGGGGGGCGGACGAACCCGCGCGGCGGAGGAACCAGTGGGGGTAGACGGACTGGCGGCGGCCCCGTCGGGCTGCAGGAGCGCAGCCGCACGGGTGTTCTTGGGGCAAGGAGCAAGTGAGCTACGCGCTACCTTCTGCCGCTGGGGGCGCCAGGCAATCTCACGATGAGCTGGTCTCACAGGGGCACACCTCCAGCTCAAGTCTGCGAATGTTATATAGGTAGTTTTGTTTAGTACAGCATGTTGCACTTTGTGTAAAACAACTTGAGCACACTTCGTTCCTGAGGGGAAAAAACATGTGGTATTTGCACGAACCATTGCTTCCCTCCGGTCTCCAGATATCACTACCGTTTTGGATAGTGGGAAACGAGGGGTGTAAATAAGATAAGGGTATGGGGTGGGATAAGTTTAGCCGTTGGATCGAGGGATTGAGGGATAGATTTATTCCACCTTAATTCCAATCCCATTTCCACCCCTGATATCCCGTATCAAGAAAATGGGAAACTTATATACACAATCCACCACACAAGTAGTTTATCAATGTATGTAGCACAAGTGAGCTTTGCGCTAGTACCAAAATTTACTAGCAACCCAGCTAGGTTTTATAGCCATTCGGCAATCGGCAGCTCCTGCCTCCTGTACCAAACCCTACACTCCCCACTGCTTCACAGCGGAGGGGAGCGAAAAGATCATGATTTCTTAATTTCCCAACGGCGACCCCGTATGACATAGCCATCAGATGTCTGGTCATTACCCTCCCAACTGTCCACAAGACCAGCTGAATTTACTTCTCTGCGATACCTTTTCCCTCTACTGATCCCACTGTCACTAGTGCTCCCACCTATGAGAGGATCATCAATCCCACGAATTGCTCTCTCTGGTGTGGATGCGCCCACCCAATTGTCGTCTCGGCTCTGCCTGAACTTGGCATTCTTCTTCATTAATTTGTCAAAGCGCTTCTCCACTGGCCGTACTGCTTGGTTAACGGTGAATTTAAAATCCTTTATCACCTAATGCAAAAACAGACATAATGCATCATGTACATATTGACAAACACATGATAAATAGCTCTCCAAACAACTCCCATGAATTGTAAAAGAACATAACATATTTGACTGCTGCATGCAGTGTTCCCTTAGGCGCGCTGGACGCTAGTCGGGCAGCAGACCAGCGGCGCCTAGGGGAACACAGGCTCCATGGTAAGATTTGATAGTAAGAACTCACATATTCTCCACTGCCAATTACAAAGTCTCGAACACTCTCTTTAATATTTGTTGCACTTTTCTCATCTGGTTCCAACTGTGGAAGCCTCATTTTGGTAGGCCGAGTGATATCCTTTATCTCATCAGGGTCCACCGGTTCAGAGGCGGCATAGTCCCCGAGTACTGAAATGTTTCCAGGTGAATGATGATTACCTAATAACTCATAGGGTTTTGCAGGGAACACATATAGGTGAACAACTGAAGCAATGCCCATCTGTGCTAGAGGAAGACACGCGCTATCAGAAAACCATATCTAAGATTTGCTAATGATGGAAAATAAGAACAACTTTTTTAGAAGCCTAACTTGAAGAGGAGGTACCTCTATACAGATGATGAAATCCTGGATACTTGATTTTAACTCCAAGCTCTGTGCTAACGGACTTCGGACCAAGCCCAAAGAATACATGATAGCAATTATCACACCCTGCCACCACGTCAAAAATACTATTGACTTGAACGAAAGAAACTTAGCCAAAGGCTTTATATGTGTCAATTCGTCCTTAGTAGCTGTGTACCATTCCACTAAACAGTATAGGGCCCAATATTGACTGAAGTTCAGGACTACAGCAAAGTAAGGGTATCTGCAGCACAAGCCACAAAGTAGTGAACAAAAGCAACTGTGCAGCAAAACAAGGGATAAACATGCAGAAACAATTTGTTAACGAGTAGTGATCATTTATTACAGCAAAGAAGTGAGATGCAAAATGGGCATCTGCATATATTTTCGGGGATAAAGAAAAGGTGATCACAGCTCATACAGATAGACTATTCATCATCAAGATGCCATTGCGGCATTACACTTCTCTGTACCTATTGCACCCTTTCTTCACAAAACCATTTTAAAAAATCACACTACATGAAATTCAACTCATGAAAGGTGGATATTCTTTTTCCTGTTGGGCTCAACAAGCAGTGAAAATGGAAAATTATCTTACCCACATCCCCAATTGAATTCTCCATCACAATATGCACCAAAAGGTTGTAGAATAAGAGATAGGCTAGCCGTGAGTGTCTTTATAATAACCTGCACATGTACAAAGTACTCAACAAAAGTTGCTCTCAAATCTCAGATGCTCTGATTCAACTAGCTGGACAAGTGGTCATACATATTGAAATATACCAAATTTGATAATCTGGTAAAACCGCACACCCATCCTCCATGGTTTCAATATGTAATTCACAGGAAAATGATGGTGTATGATTCCCTTTTCGGAGGCATTATGCAAAAGAGGTTCACCAGAATCTTCGCCACCCTCTCTCTTCAAAAATGCAATTGTCCTATCTTCACCACCTATATTTTGAATTGTAGTGAACAATGAAACACAGCAAACAAGCAGATGGGAATTGAGAAAGAAACAGGCAATTTATTCCAACAATACAGAGCATATAATTTTCCCAAATGAAATAACAGTAGAATAGAGAAAGAATGATAATGGAAATATAGCTACCAAATTATTAATGAGCCAGTGTCGTATAATATCTTTATCAGGTTGATGTTACTTTCATCTTATAGAGAAGTAAACAATTGGAGAATACAAATAGTGTTGCCATCCTCTATGAGTTCAAGGTGGTATTTCTTAGTAGTACTGTAGAGATCCCTTTTATTGGATTGAACCACTGATAACAACGGTACAATTACCTTTGAGGAATCTAGGGAACAAGCATGGTCGAGGCCCTTGCATACCCTATCTAGCTTCCGTCCAAGTATGCAATAGTGTCAGTTGCTTAGGAATTAATATAAACTAGATGTGTGGTTGAAAAACATGTATCCAGTTTACGGATGTACGATATCAGATGTAAGACTACAATAAATGAAATCATGCCTCATTGCAAGACCAAACACCTGCATTTTCAAAGCAATTTTCAACCCTATGTGCACTCAAAAGGGGGGAAATTAATATCTCACAGCAACAGCATAAACGTTACTGATTTACAGAAGGAGTAGACCAAATCTTTAACTAAATGTAACAGTGCAAGTAACAAACTATGAGGGCAGCAATAGAAAATGTATCAGGAAATAACTAACCTAAACAAGCAGTAATATATCTTCCAAAGCAGTACATTGCAAATGCTTCATAGCCTTCACGCAGGATGCCACAGTAAACACTAGTGTCTGGATTTACCAACGAAACATACTGTTGGAGAGTAGTAGCAAATATCATCAAATATGCAACTAGAAGAACTAAAGCCCACCAACGCAACCCAAACTGAAAAAAAAAATTGTTTTCAAGGTATTACCGACTCAACTGCATAGCAAGGGACCATTAAGATAACACCAAGAACAAATTTCTGTTCCTGGAATAACACAAACATAATTAGATGGATATTGTTGAACAGTATTGACAACATGGTGTAGTAGCAAAACAAACCTCTGGATTGTTGTATGCTGAAAGGTGCTCAAATATTAAGTACACAGAGAGGGAAACGGAAAGCAGCATGAAGAACCCTGATATCAGTATGGCCCATGTGGGAGCTGTGTATTTGGCCATCAAGGGCAGGAGGAGCCCAAGATTGACCCTCATGGCAGCTGATAACACTTCTTTGAGCTCCTATAATCCTATGAGCCCTCAACATCATTTAACTAGACCTTAACCATACCATTGAGCAATTCAATTATATAGGCTGAGTATCACGACCGTAGAACTGAACAAGAAGACATGAAGCAAATTACCAATCCAAATTGTGCTGGAAGTTTACTATCTGCAAGGCAAAAGTCTTAATAATGTAAAGCTATCAACAGCTTTAATCAGATATTTCAGATGAGAAATGGTTTGGCAAATAGGTCAACTCATTCATAAACAAGTGGATATAGCAGCGCATCCAGATGAACAACAAACCGAATATGTAAAATCTTCTTGACTACTCCTAGCCATAGTTCCTTTTTAAAAGGTCCTAGAAGCATCCGAGCAAAACTAGAAATGTAAGCAACCACAGAATGTGCCAAATCTAACGAATTCAGTGCTTTAACCGATTCATTTCTGCAGGGCAACTTTTTTCGCATGAGTACAACCGGACACAGCTACACAGGAATCAACCAAGAAACCCAGTCAGGTTATATTTCTGATGTAGGAATCCACCAAGAACTAAAGATGGTTTACCATAAGCCGCCCACGGCCCAACAACTAAATTCGAGTCAAACTGCATGCATCGACACTTCCTAAACTAACTAGACGAGTGGGAGAGAGGATTCCAAGGCACAATTACAAGCTAAACCCCGATTTGATTCGAAACAATTGACTTTTTTATATAAAAAAAAGAAAGAAAAAAAGACGGGTGGATGAAGCACCTGAGGGGCTGCGCGAATTGATATGGCTGCGGCGGCCGATTTGACGATCGAACGGAAGAGGTTTTCGTGGCGGCGCGGCGGCCAGACGCGTTCCTTGTGATTTCACGAGACTGACGAGAGAGGGCGGAGAGAGTGGGGAGCGGAAGGTGGCCGTCGGCGTCGGCGGAGACGTATCGTGGGCCGGCGGATGCCAAGACGGGAGAGGGGGCTGATGTGGCGTCGATAATTCGGGGTAACACGGTTCCAGCTGGAAAGTTCGGGGCTCAAGTTAGCGTTTTTACGAAACATTGACAACGGCTTTTATTGTCCCATACCTAAACGGATTCCGTGGATTTAGTCTGTAAATATGATCTAAATTATATATATATATATATATATATATATATATATATATATAATTTAATAGTAATAAAAAAGTATTTCCCTTGATATTGTGTCTCTATTAGTGATACGATTATTTAATACGTTGTCAGCTTGATTTACTCTACATGACCGAATCGGTATTTTGTCGGAATTTCCTCCTTTCCGATCACTAGTTTTGCTATTAGATTAATCTAGTAGATTAATTTGTAAGAACCCGATATTAGATCATTTAATTGCTCATTAGGGTTAAGCATGGATTATTGTTTGTCTTGCCTACGACTATTTAGGACTTTTGATGATGGCCATGGTAGTCGGCACAATGCTGCCCACTCGCCGTCGTCGCTGTGTTCCTCGTGGTGGCGAGGCGAGACCCCAACGGATGTTCATCACGGTAGGGGCCTTGCTTGGTTTGAGTCGTAGTGTTGCCGTCGTCGCGTGCGCCAGATGTGTCGTCGTCACCACCGCGCGTCGCCTTTGTGTTGCGCGCCAGCTCGAAGCCGCCGAATCTCCTGTTCTCCCGTCAGCGTTGCACATTGCAAGCTGGCACCATCGTCCGCGCACCAGCCTCCGCCGTTGTCGTCGGTCTACAACTGCCATGCGCCGCTCGTGGCCTCCACCGTCGCGTAGCCCCTGCCAACGCCACCTGTCTGCCAGCTGCTCGGGCCGCGCAGCCTACGTTGCTGCGTTGCTCCTGGCTAACGCCACCCACGATCTCACCACTCACCGATCGTCCCTACCCCAGCCGCCGGTCGTGGCCGCCAACGCGTGCCTACCCTCTCGTGCTGCCACCGGGATGGGCACTAGGGAAACCCTAGTGCCCCAACCCCTATTAACCTTAGCCTAGCAGGTAGGATGGGCCAGATTTCAAATCCAGTCCAATATGGGAATTTTGCGAAAAGTCCCTCAAAATTTAGAAAATATATGAGGAAGTTTTGTGGATAAGGGAATGTTTCATAAAACCCCCTAGACTTTTGAGAAATTACAAAGAACTTCTAATTTTTCATATATTCTTGCAAAATAATCCTTTGGGAATCCAAATTTTTACACCAAATCATTATGTTGTAAGGTTATTTTATAATCTAGACCTCGGTTTTAGGTTAATTGCTTTAATAGTATATTTATTTTATGCAATAAGCATAAATAATCCTAGAAACTTGTCTTTTAGGCATATGAGCCTCCATAGAACTATGAAACCTTAGAATTAGCACTTCTGGAAGCTTCATATCAATGGGTTTTATTTATCCTAGCTTTATTAGTTGAAATCGATTTTCTATTATATTAGTAATTCTACTAATTGCTCATAGACCGCAATAATTAGCATAAAATCGTGATAATTACTAGGAAAATCCTTTTTTTAATATTATCTTTCGAATAAATACAAACTAATCTTTACTGATATAGCAATATTCATTTTTTTTACCTGATGTAATATTTATAGAATAAAATTGCATGAAAAACTATAGGATATGTCAGGCAACGCTAAGAAGGAATTCAACGAGCTCGCCCTAAATGGTAACAATTACCTCACTAGGGCGATGGATTCTAAGATCAACCTGGCAGCTTGATCTTTGGGAGCCACCATCGCACAGCCAGAAGCTATGTCGGACCCGGATTTTTCTAATCCGAATCCTCTGCGAATAACTGTGATATTCCCTGGATCAGTAGATAGCACTCACAGATACATCACTGAATCATTTCATACAATGGCATAAAAACCATACCATTCATTAATTTAACACATCAGAGTTTACATAGACCGCATCGGGTCAAGTTTTACAATAAGGGCCGAACAGGCCAAACAATTACATCACAAAAGTAGCGGAAGCGACAACGGAAGAGCGAGAATGAGCACAACTACCGTGCTCGCGAGCCAACACACAGAATGCAATAGTATACATGCAAGGCTTAACAAAGATGGCTCAGGTTCTTTTATTTGCTAAAGCAACATTTTCAATTATCATCATTACAAATCTATATGACTTAGCATTTTAAACAAATTGCATTTTCATTAAAGAGAGTAAGTGCAATATTAAATAACAGCGAAGGTTACCTCCACCTTATGCTTAATTTTGATAACGGTTACGTCCACCAATTATCAACACTGGATAAGGCTACCCAGGAAAATCCAAAACAAGGGCTGGATGAGCCCAACACATTTCCATTCCACCCACAAAGATTTTGAAATAGAACTAACTCAGGTTAAGTTCCCATGTCTGCCTTTGACCGAAGGCGCGGCTGTTTAAACAGTTTAGACTCTGCAGAGGTTGTACACTGTACCCACAAGAGATAATCATACTCGTTACTCCACATGATTCCTTAGTCATGTAGTTGAGCGATCGTCACAGTAACGTTTCAAACTACCTTGCCCCTTCCGTCATCTCACCCCTATGGCCAATTCCATAAGTTGTGCGGGATGCTTACCACAACGACTAGCAAAGCTGGCCCCGGCCACAGTGACTAGCGCAGCTGATAACTTCACCGTGTTCGGTGTCCCATTCAAGCCAGCATACGTCCTGCCGCTTGCACACTTCTAACACCGGTTGTGGGATGACATTCAGGGTTCAATAGCTTTACTAGGCCAAGTTGCACTTTGCAGACTTGCGGTTGTACTTGTTTTACACAGGAGGTCATGACAAGATTAAGTCCTTAATTCATCTGGACGGTTCATACCACATACCAACCATTCTCGTGCTACGTCCGCACCCACCATTCTTTCCATCCGTCCAGATGGGGTACTAGCAAGTTGTTTAGGGTTTTGGGAAGGAAAACCAATTAACGCAACACATCAGTCATCTACATCCAATGACTGCCCAAAACCATTTTTCATGTTTAAAGGATGATGATCGGGACATTTATTGTCCCGGTACTTAAGCAAGACTAGCATGTCGCTTAAGTACAACCTATACTAGTATTACCATATAATTACTAGGGTGATAAGGAATACGGGATTCAATTATCAAAGGATGGCTTAATAAGTAATTAATCAACAAATGGGTATTTAACTACCTTAAGCTTTAACATATCATTGTTTACAAAATTAAAGCATGCAACTTTGCTATTTTAAATAAACATAGTTTGCATAAAATGTAGGTTCGGAATGATCAAAGCATTGACTCGCCTGGGTCAGATTATCGCGGCCTTGATCTTACTCAGGGCCTTCTCTGCCAAGGGTTTTGGAATTCTGGATCTTCGTCTTTATCCAAATCTTGATCCTGCTTGAGTCGCTGCTTCTTCTGGACTTCGATTCCTAATTACGCGATACAAGCAAGAACAACAAATAAATCCAAAGAACTTCCAGAAGACCAAATATAAACAAAGCACTATAAATAAGTTTTGCGAGGAACAAGCTGAAGAGACAAGATTCAGCGAGGCGGGAATGTTTGACAAAGTCAAATGATTAGCTGAGTACACGAGACAAAGGCGGTGATACTCTGCCGAGGGAAAACAAGGGGAAACAAAGTCGAATGAACTATCGCAGGGATACTTCACTTTGGATACCGCTGATCGGACAAGATTAGGATACACGATAAATCAATAAGACCATAAATCATTTCATTAAAGACGACTTTTGAACAGGGATAACAAGAGATAAACAATATTTGGACCGACGAATACTAGATAGGATTACAAGATTATTAATTAGGTTTTCATAGTAAGCTGTCGAGATTAACAGGTTAATCCCGAATAGCCTTCCAAAATATTTTGAGAAATGCCAATTTATTTTAAAGCATTTTACACAACGCCGAAAATTTGAATAAACATGTTTTAACTAAAATAGACACGAATGCAGAGACGATTAGGAAGGTCATTTGCATAACCTCGATTTCCCGAGATTTTACAAATTGCGCTCTTAATCGATAGCTCTCAACTAAAATCGAAAATGATAGTTCTACTAGTACTTGGCAATCGGCGAGTTAACCACTAACAACGGTTAATCGATTCATCGCAAGTCGTAGCACAAATCATCGAGAATAAATGTTTTGGAAACGTTTTCGCCAAAAATGGATAAACTACTAGTTGATCGAGTAATACAAAACGATACAAAATTGCCATACAAACTTTCAATACTCAACTCTAATACAAAAACAATACACAAATCTCAAATATCACTCCACGACTACCCTGCACACATACACAAAATATTCATACACAAAACAAAAGCAATACACACAACTTCAATACACTGATTTCTTTTAAGTGCCAATCTTCGCGGCGATTCAACTGCATACACAATATTCACTGCATACACAAATAGAATATCTGCAATATCGACATACAAATCTCAAAACACCATTTCAATACCGATTTTCAAATGCCAACTTTACGACGATTCAAAAGCATACACAATATACACCGCATACACAAATCTCAACCCACTGCTGCCACTCTGCTGCTACTCCACTGCCGAAGAGAGAGAGAGAGAGAGACAGAGAGAGAGAGCAGAGGGCAGAGAGAGAGCAGAGAGCAGAGAGAGAGAGAGACAGAGAGACAGAGAGGTGGGGGTTGGAGGCGGTTGACCGGAGGAGGGAAGAAGGGGAAATCAGGGCGGCAAGGTTTGTTGCCGGCAACAGGAGATGGCCGTGGCGAGACAGCACCGGAGGGGAAGGCAGGCGGCGCAAGGCGTCACCGGAGAGGGAAGAAGAACCGGGAGGGGAGAGAATAGGGGGGGCGACGGCACGCGGCGGCGCGAGAGGCTCACCGAGAGGCGGCGGGCGGGGAGCACCGGAGGCGGCGACGAGTCGAGGCGCTGGGGCGCGATCGCAGCAGAGGGACAGCGGGAGGAAGGGGCTTGGCGAGGCCGAGCGGAGGAGGAGGGCTCGGGGTGTCGCCACGGACGGAGGAGCGAGGGGAAAGGGAGGAAGAGCGGAAGCCCAGCTTTTATAGCCGGGGAGAGAGAGGGGAGGTGGAAAGCCATGGCAGGCGGAAGAGGAAGAAAGCCGTCTGGCATGAGCACGAGCGTCGGCGGGCCATGCGGAGGTGGGTCGGCGAGCGCCTGAGGCGGTGGGAAGGAGAGAGGGGCCGGGTGGAGGAGGCGATCGGGGCGGTCGGGGTGGAGGAGACGAGGGAGCGGCGGCGGCGGGCGCGGGAGGAGGGCCCAGGGCGGAGCCGCGAGAGGGAGAGAGGAGAAGGAGAGGCGGCGCGGTCGGGAAGAAAAGGGGAAGGAGAGAGAGATCGGGCGGCGGCCACTGGGAGGGGGAGGAAGCAGTAGGGCGAGTGGGCGACAAAAAAAAGCGTCTTGCCGGTGGGTCGGCCGACCGGGAGAGAGAGAAAAAGAGATGGTAGGAGAAACCGCCTGTAAGAAAAGAAAAGGTTTTGGATATTTTGAAAATGGAAAATTTCAAAGAGATTTCGAAATCTGAATTTGAAAGAAAATAGATTCAAAGCAAATTTGAAAATCTGAGATTTGAATGAATATTTGAAACACAAACCCGAGCTTAATTGAAGCTAGGAGTTTTTGAACTTTAAACCCAAAATTTTAAATTCGAGCGAAAAATCAAAATCAAGATAATTACTATTCATTAAATGAAAACGGGATGTTACAAGCTAACACCCCTACCATTCCTAAGTCCGCTAAGTGTGCGGCCTGCACTTCCTAATATAACACATGCCACCCAGACCTGAAGGCTAGGTACTTCATGGAGGAAGACACACTGGCACTGTCAAATTCCCTGAAGAAACGCTACAACTAGCAAAGACCCATTATGCTCTCAGAAGCACAGCGTGAAAGGACCCACCTATGTTTTTAGGACTTCAAGACCGTTGAAGCATATAACTCAACCATGCCCAAGCTTGTCTCTAAGTTAATATTATGCAACTAGAAAGTTACAGAGGCTGAAAAATAGACAAGACTTTGTGTACCTTTCACCGTCTGTGATATCTCCCAGTGAACCGTCCATCGCTAGATCAACGATCCAAGTTCATCCACGTCGATTTAATTTTGGATTTTCCCGAGAAGGCTTATTTGTTATCTGAAAAATACAATTTAATTCAAAATGCATAACTTTTCATCAGAAACTATTTTTGAGTGAATCCAATTTTTTGGATTCCTCTATTAATGAGCTTACTGTGAAAATTAGTTTGGAACATGTTACTATTTCCAGAAAAGTTACTTATGCATTTTACTTTTGCTCATTTCAAGGCTTTGAAAAATTATAGAAAGTGCATCATAGCTCCAAATGAGGTGTTTAATTTTCTCATATATATCTTTTGCATTACAAGTCTGATAAACCGGGGTCTCACACGACCGACCGAGGCAAATTGACCGATTGATCGCCCATAACACGTGACGCGCTTCCATGTTAACATCAAATTAATTACGATGGAATATATACATGCTTAATTGAAATACATCCTTCATGATGATCGACGCATATAGCTAGCTTCCTCACCGGGTTCTTCCACGATCGATGTCGTCTCCGAAAGGAGGCAACTCGTCAAATTGATTGTACTCTTCCTCATCCACGACATTCTCAACTCCGACAATCCTTCTTTTCCCATGAAGAACTACGTGGCGGTTCTTATTTGCTGGGTCCGTTACATAAAAAACTTGAACAACTTGCTTAGCGAGTACGAATGGTTCGTCCTTGTATCCGACACGTTTGAGGTCCACAGTAGTGACACCGTACTTGTCGACCTTCACGCCCTGCGGAAGTTTAACCCAGTGACATCGAAACAGGGGGATCTTGAAAAGTACATAGTCAAGCTCCCAAATCTCCTCTACGAACCCATAGTACGAGTTCAACCCGCGTGCCCCCGCGGTATTGAACCCCTCGTGAAATGCATCTATGCGGACACTCATTGCTCGGATCGTGCTCTTCATATCCTGAGCTGCCGTATAAAACGTGTACCCATTTATGTCGTATCCTTGCCATGTCACAATTGTAAATTTTGGTCATTTGGCCAACCATAGCAGCGTTTCATCACTTCATGCCCTCCCAGTGAATCGCATCTTTAACCATTCGTTGAACCGACGGTTGTGCTCTCTCGTGATCCAAACCTCCGACCGGTCTGGATTCTGTTGGCGTAACATGTCTTTGTGCTCGTCGATGTACGGGGACACTTGGATCATGTGTTGCAAGACCGTGAAATGGGCTTGCGCGTACGTATTTAGATCGGGAGTGATTTCTTTCCTTCCGATGGTCCCGATACCCTCCAGTCTCCCCTCATGACGAGATAGAGGCACACCTATCGGTTCCACCTGAGCCATGTAGTCGACGCAGAACTTAATGACCTCTTCGGTTGCATAACCTTCGATGATACTGCCCTCCGGCCGAGATCGATTCCGTACGTAGGACTTGAGAATTCCCATGTATCTCTCAAATGGGTACATATGACGTAGGAACACAGGGCAGCATATCTTTATCTCTTTCACAAGGTGAACAATGAGATGGACCATGATATCGAAAAATGACAGAGGGAAATACATCTCAAGATGACATAGAGTTGTCACCACCTCGGCCTGCAGAGCGTCGAGTCCTTCGGGATCGATGACCTTCTGAGCAATTGAATTAAAGAAATAACACAGCCTAAAGATCACCACTCGGACCTTGTTCGGCAAGATACTCCTACCTGCAACAGGAAGCATTTGTGTCATCAGCACATGACAATCATGAGACTTCATACCAATTAATTTCAAATCTGTCATAGAAACAAGTTTCTTAATATTGCCGGAGTAACCGGACGAAACTTTCACACCATGCAAGCTTTGACACAGTTCATTTCTCTCAGCCTTGGACAAAGTGTAGCAAGCGGGGGGAAGGTACGTTAAATCCTTTATCAGTCTCTTTCGGTGCTAACTCGGTTCTTATGTTCATATCAACCAAGTCACGTCGTGCGTTAACACCGTCTTTTGTTTTGCCACTGATGTTCAGTAAGAGACCAATCAAGCTATCACATACATTCTTCTCCACGTGCATGACGTCGATGCAGTGGCGAACTTCTAAGTGCTCCCAATAAGGCAAGTCCCAAAAAATTGACCGCTTCTTCCAGATGTTTTTCTGAGGGGTTCTTAATTTACATCCCTTTCCAAACACAACATCAATATCCTTAACCATATCATAGACCTCTTTCCCTCTAAAAGCCCTTGGAGCCGAACCGTCCTCCTTATTTCTATCGAATTGTTTCTTCATCTTGCGGTATGGGTGACTCCTGGGAAGGAACCTACGGTGACGCATATACACAGTTTTGCGCGAGTTGTTCAGCCATACACTCTCGGTACCATCTAAGCGGTCGGACACGGGCTTTGGCTCCTTTGTATCGAACCCGACAGTTACCAAGGGTAGGAAAATCATTGATGGTGCATAATAACATGGCGCGTAAAGTGAAGTTCTCTCGTTTGGACGCATCCCATACTTGTACCCCTTCGGTCCAAAGTGTCACAAGATCTTCCAGCAATGGTGCTAGGTACACATCAATATCGTTCCCAGGTAGTTTCAGCCCTTGGATAAGTAGTGACATCAAAATGTACTTCCGCTTCATACACAGCCAAGGAGGAAGGTTATACATACATAGATTCACGGGCCAGGTGCTATGTCTACGCTCATGTTACCGAAAGGATTCATTCCATACGTACTCAACCCTAACCTTATGTTCCTCGGTTCCGCACCGAACTCTTGAAGCTCGATCAAGTTTCTCCACCGGGCGAGAATCGTGAGGTGTCTTAGCTTTCCATCTCTCTTACGCCCTCTCGAGTGCCAACGCAGCAATCTTGCCTCCTTTGGGTTCGCAAATAAATGCTTCAAACGTGGGATTACAGGCAGATACCACAACATCATAGTAGGAGGTCCTTGCTTCACCTTAGCAGTATTTTAACGCTTGTATCGGGATGCTTTGCACACGGGACATACATGCATGTCTGCATACTCTTTACGGTAGAGGATACAATCGTTCGGACATGCATGTATTCTTTCTACTTCCATTCCCAATGGGCAAATAACCTTCTTTGCTTGATAGGTGGTGCTGGGCAACACGTTTCCCTCCGGAAGGATGTCCGCTAGGAGACCTAACAACGCCGTGAAACTCTTATCGGACCAACTATTGCTTGCCTTCAATTTCAGCAGTTCAAGCACGGTTGACAACCTTGTGTATCCCGGCTTGCAGCCAGGGAACAAAGGTCTCACCGAGTCCTCCCTTAAGCCCTCGAATTTACAAAACTCTCTCCCATCAGTAGTTCTCTTACGCATCGCGTAGCATCCGATCCGTTGTCATCGTGCCCCTATCCTCATCAAAAGCACACCACATCCGGCATATCGTTGACTTCCTACGATGTCGTCATTATTAACTTCGTATAATCGCTCTTCACCGTGGATCGTCCAACATGTATACCCTTTTTGAAACCCTTCAATCAAGTGCGCTCGATCTGCGCGCGTTGTTAAACATCTTGATTACGCAATCAATGCACGGACAAGACATAAAATTTATCCCCTTCTTCAACATATCCTGCTCAGGGCTCTTCTAAAAGCAACCACGCCATTAATGTACTCTTGACTCACACGGTTCACACCGTACATCCAGTTTCGATCCATCTACACTACGCATGTAACAAATTAGTGTCAAATTGATTATCGATTAATTTATAGCAAACATAAAGGGTTATAGATCGTTACCCTCGGAGCTCACGAAGAAAATATCTAATATCTCTCAATAATCCTCACCTTCTCCTCCCTTCCCTTTCTGTCGGCGGCACAATGGGCTTCCTATTTACCAAACATACTTAAATAGTTATGTACAAGGAGAAACAATAACTCCCTAATAGAACGAAAATGTGCAATATAAACTCATTCTCCAACATTTGCATCTAAGGTTATTGAAAGAAAACTCTTCACTAGTTATGTACCACACGCGGTGGCATAGCGTAGCCATGCCTACGGCCACAACCATGATCTCTACCTCTCGACACCGATATCTATCTCAATTGAACAATCATGCAACCCAAATATAGGCATCATCTCATACTCTTCACTAGTTATGTACCACACGCGGTGACTCAGCAAGTATGTAATAAATCAATAGTAACAACACCATTCTCAATATTCACAGTTAGCATCTACACTATCTTTTCTCCTTTCTTTTAGTCAATGCATTAACACACAATAAAATGCCAAGTCCACAAGCATCTCCAAGCTCATACCAGTATTAGAGGAGGAGCCGCAGGTTGGAGGAGCTAGGGCAGGGAAGTGGCGCCTGGAGCGGTAGAGACAGTGGAAGAGGCGTGGCAAGTCTTGGCGATGGCGATCTGGCGATGGACACAGCTAGCGGCAGTGCGGCTGAGGGATGTGTCGGCTCAATTTATATGAAGCCCAGGAAATCACAGACGGTTCTAGTTCCGAACCGTCTGTGATAGTAAATTATCACAGACGGTTCCCAATAAGAACCGTCTGTGATAGTATCCCAGACAGTTCTATTTAAGTATCCCAGATAGTATCTCGATGTATGAACAGTAATCGAAGATTAGAGGATAGAGCTCAAAAGGAACGATGAACATTAATCTAATCTTTGTTCTGACAGATTAATCTACCAGATTAATCTAATAGCAAACTAAGGATTGGAAAGGAGTGAAATCCCGCACAAAATACCGATTTGCCAGAAGAACAAATCGTGCTGATAATGTGTTAGATAATTGATGTTGTAGTCAGGAGATAACAAATTCAATCACACAATGATCACTAAAGATAGACACAATGTATATATAAGATCCAATATATTTATTCATCTATGTGTATCTTGTTCATAATCATATTTCTAGCTCAAATGGGTGAAAACCCTCCAAGAACAGTTTAATTTTTTTGCCCATAATTAGGTTTCATAACGGTGTAGGCATATGTTAGAGCGATTTCCTTCATGAGTGTACTGCTAGATATGTGAATAGAGGCTTTACATCTTGCGGGTCCATCTTAAAGCTAGTGTGCATTGTAATAGGAGGCTTTAGGTGGCAGCTATAGCTGATGTGCTATCATCTCTTATTAAAATAGCACTTAAAACGGCTATGCATCGAAGATGTTATGTCACATTTTCCTTATTTTCATTTTAGATCACCTTGCATGCCTCTAAAGTGGAAATCCATCTTTCAAAAAATAGAACATGATAGGCTCGTAAGGGCATACTACTACACTAGAGTGTAGTAGTACTTGTTTGGCCCAACCTATGGGCATCATATCTGGTGCACAAGCCCACATCTGTGGACATATGCACATGGCCAATCCAGGCCATCCATCGCAAACGCAGTGGACAGGATCGATCGCGAATCCCACTTCTAACAACTTTGCGGTAACCCCCCTCCTCAGCCGACATCGGCTTCGCTCGATTTCGCCCCTCCCCCCGATCACCAATCCATCCAACGACGAAGGTCCATCGACAAGGAGGTGAAGGAGGAGGACTTCGTCGAGTCGGTGCTCAACTTCAGCGGCGAAGGAGTGGAGACCGAAGGGAGCCAGGAGCCGGCGGTGGCGGAGGTGACCACGGAGTACAAGTCCAAGAACCTGGAGGCCGAGAGGAGGTGGAGGGGCAGGCTCAACAACAACATCCTGGCTCTCAGGGCCATCGAGCCCAAGATCACCAAGGTAATGTGTTTCATGTTTTCCTAACATCTCTTGTGTCATGTATTTGAGCACACTGCACACTCTTGAAAAAAAATTATCTTAGAAAATTCAGTTATTTTTCTTGATATGTGCCAATGGTTTATCTGGTGTTCCAGATGAGTAAGGAGTCCACCCTGTCGGACGTGCTCAACCACATCAAGAAACTCCAGAAATCGAAATGGGTATCAGAGAAAGGAGGTGAAGATACATATATGGGAGAGTTGTTGTGCATTTGTATCAGAAAATTGTTGTGCATTTGTATCAAAAAAATATTTTTGTTGTGCATTTGTATCAAAAATGTAGTAAAGCAGAAGTTGTTATGCATTTGTATCAGAAAATTTATTGTGTATTTTGGGAGCTGAAATGTGTTTGGTAGAAACTGTATTTCATGGCTACATTTTCAATACAAAAGCATGATTGATGCATGTTGTACAAGCTAAAATGTCTGAATGTCATGGCTACATTTGGCATAATGGAATGGCTATAACTTGAGATTATTTGGTTGAATGAATGGATTGCTTTTTATGTGGCGGGATATGGGTAGAGATAACACTACTGCTTCTCGAATGCATGACTCCATATAATTTTTAGTCCTTACCAAACCAGTGGTGTAGCTAGTGTCCATTGTTGCTGACAAACCCCTTTTCACAACGTGTACATGTAATTTCTGGTCTCATGGACATGTAGTACTTTTAATTTCAGAAATGTTGAGCTTCAGATTTCAGGAGTCATGAACATATGTATGAACTAAGATTTTTTTGTATGGATGTGAATGGAAGCAAGGGCCTCAATATTATGTTGTATGGATGTGAAAATTCTACTCTTGAATGTAGTATTCTATAGAGCAACATGAAAATGATTAGGGATTGGTGCAGCAACAATGTTTGCACAAGAATTGGGACTTGATTCTGTATGAGTGAACTTCTCATATTCGGAGTGTACTGAAGTTTCCCAAAACCTGATACTGTAGCAATAAACTTGATTCTATATGAGTGAACTCATATTTTGTGAATGAAAGCAATAGACAAAAATGTAAGACTACAGAAAATAGAATTTTCAAGAATAGAATTTTCTAGATAGCAGCAGGAACACCCAGAACTAGAAAGCAGCAGTAACACCCAGAAAAGCAGCATTCATACGTTTGTGACTGTGGGCATTGTTGCCAAACTTCATGCTTCATGGCGGGATTTTGCCACTGGCTTAAAGCACAAGAGGGAAGAGATATCTATTGAGGATCTCGTTGCTGCCCTTGATGTGGAAGAAAAGGCAAGAGCAAAAGATGCACCAAGCACTTCTAGTCAAAACAATCAGATCAATGCAAATATCATAGATAAGAGATATGACAAGAATAACAAAGGCTATGAGAGCAGAGACTTGTTCCGCATGAGTACTTTATAGTATAATCTGAATGTTGCAACTGGTTTGAATAAATGTGTGGCCAATATATAATATATGGCATTCTCGGTTTTGTCATATTGGTTTTGACAGTATTGCTCGAATATCCAGAATAGATTTAATTCTAAAATGTGCTAGAATTCCACATTCATGAAACAACAATAGCAAGAAGCTAGAATTTCAATCAAGCACAGGCTGCTGTTCACATACAAATTCTTTCAATCATACACTCTCAATTTCACAATCATACACTCGGACAACTCAAATTCATAATGAAAAAAATTACAATACAAGAAGGGGCCAAGAACACCACAACCGGGCACCAACACCTCCCCTCATGGCCCCAACAACAAATTTTCTGGTACAAATGTACAACAATTTTCCGATACAAATGCACATCAACTCTCCCATTTCTGTATCTTCACCTCTTTTCTCTGATACCCATTTCGATATCTAGAGTTTCTTGATGTGGTTGATCACGTCCGACAGGGTGGACTCCTTACTCATCTGGAACACCAGACAAACCATTGGCACATATCAGGAATAATAACTGAATTTTCTCCCGGAAGGAAGCAGTTAAGATAATTTTTTTCCTTGTGTGTGCGGTGTGCTCCGATACATGACACAAGAGATGTCAAGAAAACAGGAAACACATTACCTAGGTGATCTTGGGCACGACGGCCCTGAGAGCCAGGATGTTGTTGTTGAGCTTGCCCCTCCACATCCTCTCAGCCTCTAGGTTCTTAGACTTGTACTCTGTGGTCACCTCCGCCGCCGCCGCCGGCTCCTGCCCCCCCCCTCCCGTCGCTCTCCTCGCTACCGCCGCCGAAGTTGAGCACCGACTCAACAAAGTCATCAACCTTCACCTCCTCGCCGCTAGACGGATGTAGGGGCGGCCGCGGATGCAGGGGTGGCGCAGGGCTCGGTGAGCGGCACGACGCAGGGGCGGCGATGCGGGGCAACTTCGGGGCGGCGCGGGTCTCCAAAACCTAGCGAGGTGGTTGAGAGGAAAAACCGGACACTAACAGACTTGGTGAATGCATATTGGATAGTGTTGGTATGCCTAAGATATGGTGGGGGAAGCTATTCTAACAGTAACTTTCGTCTTAAACAGAGTAATCACTAAAAGGTATGAGATTACTCGGAATGAGGGATGGAAGGGGAGAAAACCCAATGTTAATTTTCTGTAAACTTAGGGGTATTTGGTAAAAGTCAATATACCATTACAGAAGAAAAAAAAGGTTGGACCTAAAACAGTCAATTGTGTCTTACTGGGATATGCTCATAACAGCATGGCCTATAGATTTTTAGTAGTAAAATCAAAAACTCCTGAGATTATTGTTAACATAGTAATGTAGTCCAGAGATGCTTTATTTTTTGAGAATATTTATCCTATGAGAACTACAGACAATACTTCTCGAACTGAGGATAATCAAACTATGAATAATAGTAATTTTGAACCTACCACCATCTCTGAACCAATGAGTGATATACCAGTAGTTTGTGATAATCCTGAGGAAGACAACAATTTAGTCTAAGAAGCTCCTCGTAGGAGCAAACGACAAAGGGTTGAGAAAGACTTTGGTGAGGACTTTATTGTATATCTCATGGATGATGTGCCAAACACTCTTTCAGAGGTTTATGGATTACCTGATATTGAGTATTAGAAGGAGGTAGTCCATAGTGAGATGGATTCCATCATGGCTAACGTGACTTGGGAGATCACTGATCGTCCTATCGGGTGCAAACCTGTTGGATGCAAGTGGATCTTTAAAAAGAAAATGAGGTCTGATGGTACTATTGATAAGTACAGAGCGAGACTTGTGGTCAAGAGTTATACCCAAATAGAAGGTGATGATTATTTTGATACTTACTCTCCTGTTGCCAGATTAACCACCATTCGAGTGCTCATTGCATTAGCTTCATCCCACGGTCTAGATATTCATCAAATGGATGTGAAGACAACTTTCCTTAATGGAGTATTAGAGGAAGGAATCTATATAGAGCAACTGGATGGTTTTGTGATTTCTGGATAGGAAAATAAGGTATGCAGATTAATCAAACCCTTATATGGCCTAAAGCAAGCACCTAAACAATGGCACGAGAAGTTTGATAAAACTTTAACATCTGCTGGTTTTTCTGTGAATGAGACAGATAAGTGTGTGTATTATCGTTATGGTAGGGGTCAAGGAGTGTTTTTGTATTTGTATGTCGATGATATACTTATATTTGGTACAAACACTGTTGTTATTGATAATGTTAAATCTTTCTTATCTAGATGTTTTGATATAAAAGACCTAGGAGAGGCAGATGTTATTCTGAATATTAAATTGATAAAAAATGAGGACGGGATCACTTTGAACCAATCTCACTATGCTGAGAAAATCTTGAACCGGTTCGGTTATGAGAACTGCAAGATTTCCCCAACTCCTTATTATGCTAGTGTTAAGCTTCGAAATAATAAGGAATTAGGAAAAGATTAATTGACATATTCACAAATTATTGGGTCCCTTATGTATCTATTTGATGATACAAGACCAGACATATCATTTGCTATGAGCAAATTAAGTCGGTTTACTTCTAACCTAGAAGATGATCACTAGGAGGCACTTGAGAGAGTGTTGTGCTACTTGTGAGGCACAACCTCATATGGAATTCACTATACTGGGTATCCATCTGTATTAGAAGGATACAGTGATTCAAATTGGATCTTTGATGCAGATGTGATCAAAGCTACAAGTGGGTATGTCTTTACCTTAGCAGGTGTTACAGTTTCATAGAGGTCGTGTAAATAGACCATATTGACGAGGTCAACTATGGAAGCAAAACTTGTAGCACTAGACACAGCTACTGTTGAGGTTGAATTGCTTAGAGAGCTTCTATTGGACTTACCACTGGTTGAGAAACTAATACCGGCAATCATAACATACTGTGATAATCAAACAGTATTGATTAAAGTTACAAGTGCTAAGGATAATACGAAGTCCTAAAGACACGTGAAGAATAGGTTTAAATCTGTCATAAAACTGAAGAACTCCGAGTGATTACTATGAATTATATTCGCACTAAGAAAAATCTAGCAGACCCTTTCACACGAGGTCTAGCACGGAAGGCAATTTCTGTTGCTTCTATGGACATGGGAATGATGCCCATTGGAGTTACAACTCAACAGTAACCCATATCTTTTTTATCGGAGATCCCGTGACTTGGACAATGGAAAAAACAAGTTGATGTTTGAACAAGAGAGTGCATTATAATAGTATGTGTACATGTGTCCTAATAGACAAAGTATTCTCAACTATATGGAAGGTTGGCTAAAAACCTTAATGTATTCTAGTATCCAATGAGGGAAAAAGGTATTAGCTTACAGAATACCTAAAATGAATGCACCTGCTTGAGCTTAACTGTGAGGTCACAATTCACAAGAATATAACATTCTCTAGAAAGCTCATGAGCAGATAAGGGAGTATGGCCAAATAATACTCTGTTTAGGCTTGGTTCTTTGACAGGCTAGTATCAATTAAAATTTCAAGTGAAATCTAATAACGAAAGACTATGAATTCAAGGCATAGTTCATTCAACAGTTGTGAGAAGATGAATCTTATTATTCTAGATGCAAGTTCAACCCATACGGGACTTACACTGAAAGACTGATATATCAACAACTTTTCAGCATAATAATCTTTATCATTCCTTTTTGTTGTTTGCTTTTGAATTGGTTGGGGATTGTTGGAATTGGGCACATATGTGTAAAAGCTCATTCATTCCTAAAATTTCAAAGCATGCAAATTCTTAGACTAGTGTGCTCGAAGTCTTAGACCAGAAGTATTAGAGTAGTGTGGTCCAAGTCTTAGAGCAGGGTGATCGAAGTTTTAAACCATAAGTATTAGACCAGTATGATCGAAGTCTTAGACCAGGGTAGTCGAAGTCTTAGACTAGAAGACTTAGACGAGGGTGGTCGAAGTCTCGGACCAGGGGTCTTAGACCAAGTTGGTCGAAGTCTTAAACCAGTGTGGTCGAAGGCATAGATTAGTATGGTCGAAGTAATCAGATCGAAGTCATAGACCAGTGTGGTCGAAGGTCTAGACCAGTATGGTCGAAGGCCTAGACCAGTATGATCGAAATAATATGGTCGAAGCCATAGGCCAATATGGTCAAAGGCCTGACCAATATGGTCGAAATCATAGGCCATTGTGATCGAAGGCATAGAACATTATGGTCGAAATAATATGGTCGGATCCTTAGACCAATGTGGTCGTAATACACTAGTTGAAGCTGTAGACCAGTAGTCGAAGCTGTAGACCAGTGTACAATCAGGATCAATAAACACTACTTAATGACCATTAATTGGTTTTGAATTAGCAGTTATCAACGGTTTAAGTATGCAGTTACTAGAGAGTAATTGTCTCGACCTTTAAAATGATCTGGAGACGTCTAAATCAAAGAGATCGATTCATTCCAATTTTCATCTTCCTCTCTGATCAACTGTGCTGAAGAATTGAGCTGTCGAACTAAGTTGTCTTTTCTCCTCAGCGTGCACCGGGAAGGAGGGTGAGCGGATATCTCCGAACCATTATCCCAGAGTTCACATGCACAAACCGGGAATAAAGTTTCTGGGCATCGCATCTGTGCGACCACTCTCTGCATTGCTTCGACTACTCGCTTCACTGCGACATCTACAATCCGCACTGCTTCGACCACTGCATCAAGTCTACACTATTTTCTATTCATCATCACACCCAACTGTAAGTTGATCGTACGATCAGTTTTTTTTTTTTGTAGTCATATTATTGAGTATGTTTAGAAATACAATGAGTTATCTACGGTTAGTATCGCTTTATATATCTCTAGTAATTTATGATCTTCACCTCGTAATTAAATCTAAAATTAAACTGCTATCCACATTTCCAACTTTTTAAACCGTCCACCGACCAATTGCTGCACATCCATACGATGATACGACACATCAAAGAACTCAAACCACTACTTTTGGACTCAACTGAAGAAAAAGCTCAAAGCACCGATGCAGCAACAGCATTAGGCTTAGGCTTTTTTGTTTAGGCTTAGGCTTTTTGGCTTATAGCTTAAAGCCAGCTTTTTGGCTTAATCAGCTTATAAGCCCCTCAGCTTTTAAGCCAAGGTTTGGTGTTTGTAATCTGCTTTTATGGGATGTTGGCTTATTGAGTTGTGTGTGAAGGATTAAAAGTCTGAATTGCCCTTTAAGGGTTAAATGATCTGTTTAAGCATGTATTTAAACTTATTTTTGCATAGGATTTCTAAAATAGCATAAAATAGTCTAAATCATAGCATAAAATAAAGTGCAATATTTCAATCACAAAATTTCGTAAGTACATTCGATTTAGATGTTGGGAGGAGGCTACGTAGTCGAGGATGGGAGGATATCGCATGCGGAGGAGGAGGCGTCAGGCGGGGAACCAAGGAAGGGAAGCAAGGCGGCGCCGGGGCGACGGAACAACAAAAATCAAACGATTTTGATTTATATACAATGGCATTTGGTGGGTAATTTCAACGAACTTGATGCATGTTATTCCATTCCACAAAAGCCAAAAAAGACCTCTCCCACGCTATGGCTTTTGGCTAAATAGCTAAGCTTTTATAAGTTGAATAAAAACCACCTTTGCAGCTTAGCAGCATTATGCTTATGCAAAAAAGCTAAACAACAGCATTAGCATGGCCATGCGCAACGGCAAGCTGAACTCCCACGTGCAAAGGCAAATGCAGCATTTTCTTCATTTGCTACCTTACTCTAGGAGAAATGTGGCTGCCGTGGCCGCCGGCCGGGCCAGCCCAGTCCGACCCCGAGCCCGGCCGCGGCGACCGGGCGTAACCGTGACCGCTCCGCGCCGTGGGGCGCGGGGACGCCGAGCCGTCCGGCCTGGTGGCGCTCCTCGACATGGACTCGATCTCCTCGAGCACCGCGACGACCTCCTTCATGGAAGGCCGGTTCTTGTGGTCGCCGGCGAGGCACCGCAGCGTGAGCTGCGCCGCCCGCTGCGCGCCCCTGGAGGTGTACTGCCCCTCGAGGCGCGGGTCCATGAGCCGCGCCAGCTTCCGCCGGTCCGCCAGGTACGGCCTGGCCCAGTCCACCAGGCTGTGCTGCCCGCTCGGCCGCCCCGTGTCGAGCGCGCGCAGGCCCGTCAGGATCTCGAGAAGCACCACGCCGAACCCGTACACGTCGCTCTTCACGTACAGGTGACCTGCGTCGCATTGCATGGCCGGCCGGAGGCGAACATATGAACGGATCAAAGTTCATACGAATATTACGCTCATCATATCGGTAATATTACCTGTCGCGACGTATTCAGGTGCGGCGTAACCGTAGGTGCCCATGACGCGGGTGGTGACGTGGCTGCTGCCGCCGGCGGGGCCGTCCTTGGCGAGGCCAAAGTCGGAGAGCTTCGCGTGGAAGTGCTGCAGGGTGCAGAGAGGACAGTTAGACGGCGTGTGCTCGTGCGGAACTGCGGATGGATCGTGCAGTGATGTGCGCCGCACGGTGGGGTTTGCAGGGCAGAGAGAGGCTTGTCGCCGTACCGTGTCGAGGAGGATGTTCGAGGCCTTGAAGTCTCTGTAAATGACGTGCTTCTCCGAGGAGTGCAGGAAGGCCAGACCGCGGGCCGCGCCGATCGCGATGCGCAGCCGGAGGCTCCACGAGAGCGGCTGGAACGCGCCTCCGCCTTCTGGTTGACAACAACAACAACAACAAAAAAATTTGTGTTATTTTCAGCAAGTTAGTACTAGTTTCACAGCGTGTTCGAGAACTTCTGTGCGGATTTGGTCAAGAACAATTCCGGTTCGTTTTAGGGATACAAATGGAATTAAGTTTTAGTGCAAATTCGTAAGGAATTCCATTCTCATTCCAGTCCAATCCCCCTGGGCCAAATCTTATGCTGTTATGCAGACTTCGTATCACGCTAGCTTTTACTAAGCTACTAGGAGTGGTACTACTAGTTGACTTTGTTCCCAGAAACTGGATTAGTCTACCCTCCATGTGCAGCGGCACAATTAATGACCTCAATTGGTCCCCTTGTTATCACCATCAGACTACATTAATCAGATTCTAGCGCAATCGATCCAAAGCCAACTCGGTATTATCATGGCAGTAATACCATGGATATGAAAGGAGCATAAACTTTCTTCTTCTTTTGCGAAATGGAAACTTACTGCGTGGCTCACTTCTGAAGAGGTGATTTTCCAGGCTGCCTTTGGCCATGTATTCGTACACAAGCAGAAGCTCCTTGTCCTCCCAACAGTACCCCAATAGCCTCACAAGATTGGGGTGTAAAAGTCTTCCCAGAAAATTCACCTCGGACTGCATACGAATCCCGTCACGAGACAAAACGGCAAAAAGAAAAATCAACAATGACATCAGCAGAAGGTAAACAGATGCCAACGTGCCAATCACTAAACACGCATCCTGCCTAATGAGAAATCATTGAACGCATATTTCAGTAACACGAAGACACCGTTAATCAACAACTAGAATTTGGTGTGACGGTGGCGTAGCAATTGCCAGCGAAAGATTATCATCAGCAGTTGAGAATTATGCTCTGCCCACGTGATTGAAGACGCCGTTAATAATTCATAAGAAGATGCTTTGATTTAAAAAAAGGAATTACTACGTAACTTCCAATAGTTTTTTTAAAACCAAAACGGTTACTTTTCTGCTCGTTAGATGTGCTATAAGATTCATATTGTTGATGTGTTGTACGAAAAAAATTATAATAGTCGAATTTTCATTCGTCCGATATACTTTGAGATTTGCACTTTCTCCATCTGATGAATTGAGTCCGAATTTATTATATTTTTTCTTCTAAACATAATAGGTTCACCACATTACCGTATTTTGTTGGTATATAATTTTATTTTTGTTTTTGTTTTTGTTCAACCTCTTAAAGTATATAACGGGTTCACCATTTTACCGTATTTTGTTAGTATATAATTTTATTTTTTTGTTTATATTTTTGCTCAACCTCCCAAAGTACATGTGAGATTTGAATTATGTGATGAAAATATGAGTTATTAAGACTTTTAAAAGTAATTAAAGTGATAATGAACTAAAATTACATAAATAATTTACTATGATTTATGTATAATAATGTTATAATTAACTTTCAGAATATAACAGCTAACTCTGTGTAAACAGAAGAAAAAAAAGATCCACCTGCCATTCTTGCACGCCCTGCAAACTCTCGGGGTTGAGCTTCTTGACGGCGACGGTCATGCCGGCGCCGCTCCTCGCGGGGTTCATGGTCTTCTCATCGATCCATCCCTTGTACACCCGCCCGAACCCGCCCTCGCCGAGGACGGTGTCCGGCTTGAAGTTCCTTGTGGCGGCCTTGAGCTCCGCGAACGTGAAGATCCGGAGGTTGGGCGCCTCCAGGATCCTCCCCTCCGGGCAGGCCTCGCTGCCGGCGTTCGTCGCGCCTCCAGCCGCCGAGCGCCTGCTGCCGCTGCCGCTGCTCGTGGCTGTGGGCGCGCTCGGCACCTTACCATGCGGCCCTGGGCTCATCGTGGCGTGCGCATTGGGCGCGACCAGGACGGGTCTTGCCATTGCAGTTGCTGCTGCAATGATAACACGAGCACGAAGCGCGTCAAAACTAGAGATAGAAAGAACAAAAAACCAAGAAACGGCTTCATGTCGTGACTTTGTACGTGTCCAGATCCGACGAACAAAACACATCACGAATTCAAAGAAAGCTTAGTTGTTTAATCCACGTAAGCATAGCATGCCGAAACCATACGAAGGAATGCGATGACTGATGAGCGACTAGCGGTGAGGATGTGAACCGAGAATGACAAGAACTTAGGAATAAATTTGTACATAGATACCTTGCGGGTGTGCATGATGGGTCATTGCCTTGACGGCCTCGGCCTCGGCCTCTTCAGAGCCGAAGCAATTCCCCATGGTGGATGCAAGCAGCCAGAGCGAACACTAGCACTTCCTCTTTCCCCTCTTCTTCCTTCAGTAGATGGCTATATGCCTTGCCTTCCGTCGTCAATCATGTCCCTCCAGGCTCCAGCTACCTGCTTCGCTTCTCCAGTTCTCCTTCCATATATAAAAAGAGAGAGAAGCAAAAATGACTTGGGCGTGGAGAGGAACGACGAGGCCTACGCGTTGTGGTAGTGGAAGGCTGCTCCGGGGCGGGTCATGCAGGAACTAACTCGCTGGTGTCATCTGGGGGCCAATCACAATGCATCAGGCGAGGAGCACATGGTGCATATCGCGGACAACAAGCCTGAGCACCTTGTTTCAAAGCTCAATTTGGCAAACGAGCTATGAGCAAGTCACTGTTTTCCCTTGCATTTTGTAGATTAGGCTGGCCAGTGGTGTAAACAAACAGAGATAGAGAACATACTTTCAATAATTCACTGATTTGTTTTAACTTTTACACCCATCCGCTGTCTTGTAAACAAACAGAGATTTGTTTTATCTTTGCACTCTCACCCGGAATCACTTGTTTAAAAAAACAAATCCATTCCTCTTGTAAAACCTGGCCAGTCCACGTCGGTGTATTACTAGAAGAAAAGGACTGGAGAACATACTTTAAAAAAAATCAGGCAACTTTTTATTCAAATTTCACTGCAAGTACATAATGTACAACAGACGGAGCACATAGTATAAATGGGGTGCTTACTTTGTTTAATCAGGAAGTTAATTCCTAACAATATGATCAATTAATCCTTGCATCTACTCCTGCACTACTACAACACATCTTGTGCCGATACACAGCACGGCAGGCAGGAACAAACCGTTTAGGTCCGTTATTGATTTTGGCACCCAAACATCATCCTCTTTCAAAATCCCTGTAAATTCCACTATCCGACACTCTTCCAAGAAAAAATGAACTGAACCTAGAAAAATGTAATCGCAAACATCATAGCTGCAAGGCTAACCCGAGTTCCTGCTGCTGTAGGACTAAGTAAGGTTTCTGGCTTTCTTCATGTTCCTGCTGTGCATCCACCAGTCCACTCGAAGGTGGACATGTCGGCATGTCCGAGATCTCACACTCAAGTCGAGAGGTCCTTTATTTTCATCGTGGAGCTTGCTGAATTCTCCACCAACCTTGAGTCCCCTCCAGTCTGCTGGACCATGTTTTTTTTCTGATGAATAAGGGCATAGCTCCCAAGTGCTTGAGCACGACCCATCTGTGCCTCTGACAAGCCTGGTGGCTGCGTCAGTCTCTTCGTATTCAAATGATTGACTTATGCCATAATTAGTGACCGTGGTAAAGCCACTACTGACTGGAAGAATTCCTTGCCTCTGATGAGAGTTCTGCTGCAGGGCACAACACAGATTGAGGAGTTCTGCTGGAGTAACCTTGAACCTCAGTTCTGTTTGAGGATGCCTCCTCTATCTGGACAAGTTTGTCATTACCAGACTTTGTCATGGTAGATGGCAATGAATTAAGCTCAGGCAACGGACCTGGAGAAGCTAAGAATTGTGGAGTCTTTGCTAGGGATTGACCCTCTCCAACCCACCCAGGACCAAACTTAGTCCCAAGCGGCAACAACCGCTCTAGCCTTCTTGCAGCCGCAGCCCAGCCAATGGGACCAAAATTTGCAGCAAATCGTGCAATGCTCCTTGCACAAGCATGCTCCATGTTAATGCCTACCTGTTTTAATAACCAGTCATAACCATTTCAGGACAAGAAAATATAACAAATACATTACATTACAGATCATTGAAGAAAAAAGAACATAAGCAAATGGGCAGCATTTAGGAATGCACAAAAAAATTCCCCTAGAGGTAAGGGGCATGCTAATTGGCAGGTAATTGTTTTCTCTATTCCTTCAACAATTGGCCATCTGTTTCCTTTGTTAAGAATCAAACACAAGTTATCATTAGTGGACTTTACTAGGGTTCACATATCCAAAATAGGGGGGGAAAAAAGAATAAATGATGATCTATTAGAGGGTGCCTATTATCTATTAACAAATAAGAGTTTTCAATGAAACCAACAATAGTTGCATGTGCATAATGCTGACTAGAAAGACAATTCGATGGAGTCAACAGTAAGTCAAGAAAAACTAGAGTTTGCAAAGATATATTTCTTTCAAGTTCCAGTGTATAAAATAGAATATATATGTGTTGTTCCAGTGACCATCACGGGATCCAGAGAACGAGAGAAACCTCATGAGGAAAGGAGAACATAAGCAATGTTGTTGGAATTCCTATATGTATCATAGTTAATACATAATGCAAATGTGTCTAAAAAAAATTACTTACTGGAACAATGAACTTCCTGGGACCGGCAAAGATAGCATGTACAGGATGGTCATAAGCACCTGTGGACCGCTGAGACTGCTTATATGTGTTGCGACGACTCTCATCTATAACTAGAGGGGTTTTGCCATATTTTGTAAACCCTTTTAGTGAAGAAGACCCTAAAAATAGGCAACTTAGTTAATGAGGTAGTCTAGAAAAATCAGCTCTTGTCCATTGCCCAAATTGGGCCGAAAGATTCTGTCAGTCTTGAGTCACAAACCTGAGTAGTCATCACTCCTTTCCAACTTTTGTTTACTGAGCCAGCTAAGTGTCTCAGCATTAGGAGGGCATGTGGAGACTTCTCCATTTCCTGACTTGTCACTTCTATATAACTGGTTCTGTTCAGTAGCGTTGCCAAGTGCTTTCTTGAATTTATTTGGTGGCCTACCTCGTCTACCAACTGGCTTTGGCTCTGTTTCATTGCCATCACATTCTTGTCTCAAGTTCTCAAAGTTCTTTTTTGCGAGCTCATGTATCGCTCTAGCCTGGGTAAACCAAAAGTTCAAGAAATATTAATTGTGCAAAGGCAGAATAGAGATCTGTACATCACAGTCCTCACACAAGATTATTACCTGGCGGAAATAAACAGTGTCTGATGCATTGTAGCGCATCGCATTTGAGCTAATTAAGAACACGTCTTTCTGTAAAATTATAAGGAAGGATGAAAATAAGTCATTAAAAATACAGCCTAATGCAGGTACTGCACAGGGAGCTCAAGAAAAGTTGTAGTTGTCGATATGAAACAAGTAAATGTGTCCATAATATAATCTCTACTAAACTATAGATGTGATGAACCTTAGTTCATCGGAGTAACTACCATACGGAGGAGGGCTGGGACAGCACGACTGAAGGGGATTAGGGTTTCTAGAGGAGAGGGATAAACATAGACTGGGACGATAGAATCTTGAGGATTGACTAGATTAATTTATCTTATTGCTTACTTGATAATTGAAACATGCTATCTTTTTTATAAAGATAAAAGATGACTTAGCTTGGCCCCTAAGACTCAAACTATATCTCTAATGATCGAATCTAATCTAACTCTTAAGGATAGCTTCCTAATCAAACTAACATATTGGTGCTGCTTCGTGCCACAGCACCGTGTGGTACTGTTCATAAGTGAACAGTACCCATCACGTGACAACAGAACTGTTGGTTTCTAACAGCAACAAACGAGAAAAGAGAAAGAAGTCCAGATGTAGCTGAACAAGAAAAATTAAGAATCAGCATATAAAATTAGCATTTTAGCCCAAAGCAGAAAGACACAACTGATATCACTGAACTCCAAAACCATGTGATATTGTACACCTCACAAAGCTCCAATAGGAAACCAATGTTCCCTAGGCGCTAGGCGCTAGTCGTCAACTAGCGCCTAGCACCTAATCGCTGCCTAGGCGGGGTTAGGCGACCACCTAGGCGGGATAAATCGGTACGCCTAGCGCCTAGGGGAATACTGTAGGAAACTACTTCATCATATCTAGCACAACTACTTGATATCCTCAAGAATCCAAAGTCCAAACTACTCCATTTTGTTTCATGTGCAGTGTAAAAGTTCAACATAAGGTCAGTTCTGATTGGACAAAATCAGATGCTAGGCTAGTGAACACGTCTCAAGCAGACAGAAGTTTCTAAAAACACTGACTTGTCAACCAACCTGAGAATAAATATAGAAGCCTCTCAACAACAACTGAAGTCTCCCCTTGCTGGAAGGGGGGTCTTTATCTTCTTTTTGTCACATTCACTACATGATAATTCATAAATTAAACATCTTTGTTTGGAATAATTCCTAACTAAAAAAAGGAGACTGGATGCTTCCTATAAGCTCAATAAGGAACATGTGTGGGCAATCTTGGCTTGAGCAGTTAATGCATCTTTGCTTGCTAGTGCACATAATTTCCTAATGATGTAGGGAGCTCAAGAATGTCATCACTGTAGTCCTCAAACAGACCTAGATATATCATCATTCATCCACAAAAATAACCTACTCTAGATGGCCAAACTTTCTGCTTAAGAAATACTCGTCCAACAAACAGAATAACACAATCATTTGACAAGAGCAACGATAACCACAAGAGTAAAAGCAAAATTGTCTTATTTCTTGAAACAGAATTTCCTCCATGTTAATCAACATAGCCGAAGTATCAACATTTTATCCAATGCACAAAAACCGGTAAACATGCTCCCATATACAGGATGGAGCACTTTTATGTATGAAATATTATTGTTAATGGTTCCAACAATGCCTGATAAGCAGGCCAATCACAATGGAGGTGTTCTATGTATATAGATTTCCATGAACCAATCATGTAATTTGGATGAAAAAAGTTATGCTGTTACTATTTAACAAATCACGCAAAAGGAAATTGAACAAGTTTAGGAGTAATTTAAAATTTTAAGACTCTGAACGCTACTGGTGAATGAAGAATACAAAAAGATATGCTGGTAACTGCAACACAGGAAACCACAAAGTGCATGCAGTAAAACGCAAAAAAAAAAAAAAACAAAAACAAAAACAAAAACAAAAACAAGTGGAAACTGACTGAACAACAAGATCTTAAGGCAGAGGAGACTTTAACGTCAACATTCAGACATGCAAACAAACATCACCATAAAAATGTTGTCAACCCAATCAATATAGACAAGTCATATATGAACATGGATGAGCAAGGGGTGCAGACGATTAAATACTCTTAGTTGAATCCTATGCTGTGACAACAAATGGTTTAACTTTACGGTTTAATTTTACTAGGTCAGCAATACAAAAAGAAAAAGAAATACAAAAACATAGCACCTCCTAAAAAACCCTATAAATGTCAAGGTATCAGCAGGCAGCTCATTTAAGTCTACCTACGTAACCTATGTTTCAATTTATCTTTGTCCTGCTATGTTGCATTTCCCATTACCCAGCCAACAGAGTAACAGACAGCCCACACAGAACAAGTGACATCTGAAATGCAAATAACCAATTAGCCATAGCAAAGAATCCATTGCTCCCAAAAGTGACACACCAATGATCAACCCACGTAGAAACAAATCAACACAGAACCAACCTCAAACTGCTCCAGGCTTGAGTACTTCCCGCTTGATAGCTTCTCCCGTACCGTGCCGAAGTCCATTGAGTGATCGATGATGTCGTGGTAATCCGGCAGCTGCACAAACACCACAAGCTGAAGATCAACATCCACATACACAGCATGGACACTTCCCCCAGACACAATGTAGCAACTGCAGCTACCCTACCTCCTCAGGATCCACAGGCTCCGAGAACACCCCATAGGTGTCTTTCCTGACTCCGTACCACAGCAAGCAATTATCAGAAACGTAGCAGAAACATAACAGAACAAAGCACAGAGGCACATGGCAGCAACAGCGAGAACTCACTTCTGGAGCCTGTCGAGGATGAACACCACCAGCTTTTGGTCCGGCAGCGGCGTCGCGGGGTCGGTGTTGGACACTTCCTCTGCAACAATACCACCATGTTGGTTACTAAAACTTCCTCTGCAACAATACCCTCCATCTTAATGAAATGAATAATGGCAGCTCTCCTGCCATTTGTTCAAAAAAAATCCCAAATTTTCGAACTTTATGTTCGGTTTCCCTTTTCTCTACCAGCTACTCTCACCTTGCCTGGAGTCTGTCGCTTTCGCGGACTTATTGCTGCTACTGCTCCCAACCTGCGGTGGAAAATGTTGCGACGGAAAAATCAGTAGAAAACATGTGAAAATATGTACTAGAAGTTATCGCGAAATCTTCGCGGGATCGTTTCGCCATCGCAGCGAATGATTGGGGCGTTGACCTGGCCAGAATCGGCATGCCCCCCTTCTCGAATCTTCGAGAAGAGTAGATCCGGGGAGCAGGAGCACCGAGACCGAGGCGGGAACGAGGAATCCCCACTCCGGCCCCACCAGATCCGTGCTCGGAGCCGTACGAAAAATTCAAATGTTTAAAAGTTTAAACTTCTTCATCTCCCAAAAAACGTGCCCCTCCAAACTTCCCGCGAATCAACCCCAACACGCGAAATCCACCACCATGAATCGCAAAAAAAAAAGTCCAAATTTAGCAAAATTCAACCCTGACCACTCTCATGTCGACGGGAAAAAACTCAAAATTTCGCGCAGCACACCTCCGCTCTGGCCACTACGACCCTGAGAATAGCAAATTTTAGCCCAATTTACCAAAACGAGCTCCAATTCGTCGCAATTCGCCTAAATTTCGGCCTAGTTTTAGCCAGAATTCGAATTCGGGGTACACGGCACGCAACACAACCTTGTCGTGATCGGCTTCGGCAGCCGTCCTCCGCTTGTGACGGTTTCTCTCATCCTCGTCCGCTTCGAGGACGAGGTTGAGCTCCTTCTCGCGGCGGCGGCGGCGGCGGCGTCCAGATCCGCGGTCCTCCTCGTCCTCCTCCTCGTCGCCGGAGGCTGCGACCGAGGCCGGGGGCTGGCTGCGGCGGATAGAGCGGCGCAGCGACGAGGAGCTGGAGCTGGAGTTGCTGGGGAAGCGGAGGTAAGGGTTGGCGCTGCGGCTGCCGCTAGGGTTGCTGGACGCGGAGGAGGTGGCAGCCTGGAGGCGGAGGCTCCGCTTCTGGATGTCGAAGTGGGAGGGGGGCCCTCTCTTCCTCTTCGTCCTCCTCGGAGGCAGCTGCGGCTTGGCGCTGCTGCCCATCGCGCGAGAGGGGTGGGCGTGGCGTTTGCCTCTCGCGCGGGGTGGGTGGGGGAGACGTGCTCGGGTAGTCGCTAACTCGCTATTCGACTCGACTGTCTGTGGTGTAGGGGTAGCCTTGTGATATGCTTCTACATAGGGGGCTAGTCTGAAACTTTTCGACTGGAAAATGGAGAAAAAAAACTGAAGGCCCAACAGAAGTGCGACGAGCATCTTAGGCCTGGTTAACCGAGCCGTGAGCCCAGCCCACAGGTCAGGCCCGTTTCGTGCAATCCAAATCCTAATCCACCATCTCGTCGCAGCAGCCGCACCATCTTGTCGCTGTCCTCCCCTTCAGTTTCACACCCACCCACGCGGCCACGCACCGGCGCACCGCATTACGCTCTCCCCAAAGCCAACGAACCGAGCCCTTTCCGCCTCCTCCCCCCTCTCCTCCCAAACCAAACCCAGCAACGCCCGTCCCCGTCCTGCCCCCAGCCACCAGCAAAACCCTAGCGCCAGCCTACCCGCGGTCTCCACCATGAAGGGCAAGGCTGACACCTCCAAGAAGGGCGAGGGCAGGTAAGATCTCCGCGCATCGTCTTGTGTGGGGGAGGGAGGAAAGATCTTTGGCGATGGCTAAACGGTTCGCATCTGTTCGTTAATTTGTGCATGGTTGTTGTTCTTGCAGGCTCAAGGCCGCCGCCGGCGCTGGCAAGCGGAAGAAGGCCGCGGTCAGTGGCAAGCCCAAGCGCCCGCCCTCCGCCTTCTTCGTCTTCATGTGAGCCCTCGCTCCCTCGACTGCTCATTTTTCTCCCAGGTCTCCAGATCTGTTCTTTCTTTTCCTTGATTTTTGTGGAATTTTTACGGTTTCTGCGCGTTTTTCTCAGGTCTGAATTCAGGCAGGAGTATCAGGCGCAGCACCCTAACAATAAGAGTGTCGCCGCCGTGAGCCACCTTACACTGTGTTCTTCTTTTCTTTTTTTTTCACTTGTATAAATGTCTTATCCCCTGTTGGTTTGATTAGGTGAGCAAGGCGGCAGGGGAGAAGTGGCGATCTATGTCTGAGGAAGTAAGTGTACACCCCTTGCAATGCTCAAATTATCTTTTTAGCATACCAGACTTTACGTCATTGCTAATAGAGTTGTTTTTTTCAATTATATTTACTTGAAGAGATTAAGTTACACATGAATAGTTGAATGAATACTGCATATCAATTTGTTGCAACTTGCAACAACGGATCCTGTGAAGCACACTTACATATACCTATTACTGATTGTGATTGATGTGCATGATGTTTGGTTTCTCGAATTAAATTTATTAGGAGAAGGCACCTTATGTGGACCAAGCTGGGCAGAAGAAGCAGGACTATGAGAAGACCAAAGCCACCTTCGATAAGAAGGTAATCTTAGGATCATGGTGCATGCTCAATTATGGAATTTTCAAAGTGTTAGGTGTTAATTTGACTTCTCTGATTTCTTCAGGAGAGCACAAGGTCAAAGAAGGCTAAGACTGAGGAGGACGAGGGGGAAGGCTCTGACAAGTCCAAGTCTGAGGTCAATGATGAAGACGAGGATGGTGGCAGCGACGAGGTATAAGATTTAAGATTTTGGGGGATGTATATTGTGAATGTCAATGAGATTTGCCTATTAGTGTTGTTAATGTTCATTATTTGATTTGCTCTTTGCAGGAAAACGAGGAAGATGATGAGTAAATATTGTATCCTGGGGCATGAGGTAGCAAATTGGGTTTCAGGTCCCCGATTAGCTTACTAGTTTGCTATCTTCATTCTTCAATGTTAAGATGTGTTGGGAGTAGGTGTGTGAAGGGGACCCTCTTAGAGTTATGGTTCGAGAAGCTGTCTTAGTAGTGTATTAGCAAAGAAAAAGCCGAATGCTGCTAGCTGTTCTGTTGCTTTTCTTTTGCTAACCACTTTGTGTCAACTTGTTTCGTTTGCTAATCTAATGACTGCCCAGCTATTGGCTTTCTGTTAATTGCATCTTACATTTGGTGTTATACGCTTGCTTGGTGATTCTTGTGTGCTCCTATGCATGACTTCGTGTAGTGTCATGGTGATCAGTTCCACACCCGGTGAATCTATCGAGTCTGTATCACTTTGTGAGCCTGGTCTTTTGATGTTCGCTGGAGCGATTTCGTGGCTGCGGGATGGGAATATTTAATCGATGATTGAGAGAACATCTTGTTATACAAGGATGTTTCGTTATTTTTTCCTCGCAATGTTGTTATTCACATACAAGACATCCAGCAAATGTTGCCGTATGATAGCCTGCTGTTTGTGGATTGGCTGTTGCTCTTTTCCCACGACATTTCATATGCTACCTGGGCACTTCCAGCAAATGATGCTGCTGCCTGCGAACCATCGTGTTCTGAAGCCCGGTTTTCAAGCTGCTGGCATTTTGCAACCTTGAGGCGCGACAAACAACTGATCTGGAGGTAAATCATTGTGTGATTACCCGGGCCAAGATAAATGAAGCCAAGGCGTTGTCCGCGACGCAAAGGGTGACCGCACCAGAAAGGTTGCGTCCCATCAAACGTTAGAGCGCTGCTGCCTGGCTGAGGAACTCTGTTTGGTGCAGAGCTGCGCATCGCGTATCTCGTCTAAACGCAGCTGTTGTCCCCTTTGCGGCGCCAACTGGACATTGCGAGGAACCCCTCCAGGGGTTGTTTCGGAGCTCCGGCGGCATCGTGCGGGCGCAACGCTGTTGTGTCAATGGCCAGAGTTTCGCCGAGCATCGGCGTATTGGTATCGTAGCGGTCTTTACTGCATACCGGATGTAGGATTGGATACGATAATCGGAGGGAGATGAATGATTGTAGTGCTTTTTTACAACTTATCAAATAGTATCTGCTATGAATTCAGCCGGCAATCAAATACAACGTACTCGTACGAGATTGTCACCTAGTCGTAGTGGTCGAAATAACTATGTTCTGTTCCACCTGTCACAGCTATTATCGATAACCGGGTAAGTAGCACAGCACGCAGGGGCGGACCCACAGGGTATGCCGGGTGGGCCACGGCATACCCTGGGGTCCGCCCCTGGATCGAGTCAAGACGATGATTACAAGCCGGATTTGCACCACATTGTTTCTCAAGACGATGATTATTTAGATAGATAATAGAAAAATTTTATGTAAAAAAAAAGAAAGAGGAAGCTAACGAGCACGCACGCATATCGCGCAGAGAAAGAGGAAGCTAACGAGCACGCACGCATATCGCGCAACTCGGTTCGGCTTTTGAGCTTCCGCACGCACGCATATCGCGCAACTCGGTTCGGCTTCTGCGCTTTCGACGCGACGATATCGCGGACGCGAGTAACCAGCGCGCCGCTACCGGCTCGGGAGAATCGCGACGCGAGAAGTCGAGTCGTCTCGTCGTCGTCTTCGCCTCTCACGCCAGCCGCCGCCACTACGGAGCTTTAGCGATTCGGCGACAGCGCGTCGGGCGGATTGCGCGCCGCGTCGGGCATCGACGGCGACTTCTACGAGCTTCTAGTTCGGCCTTCGGCGCGCAAGTGGCACGCACGAGCCGTGACGGCCATTTCGTAAGAGAAGTATACATTGGTGTCATTGATCAAATTAGTCAAGAGCTTGATAATCGGTTTGATGAGATCAATATGGAGCTACTCTCTTGTATGTCGCCTTTAGTCCTTCCCACTCCTTTGCTTCTTTTGATGCATGTAAGGTACGTAGATTGGCTGAATTTTATCCTAAGGATTTCTCCAACAATGATTTGCTAAAACTTGAATTGCAACTTGATAATTATATTGATGACATGCAACGAGATGATCGCTTCCAAGGTCTAGACAACATTGTTGATCTCTCGCTTAAGCTTGTTGAAACACGAGGCATAAAGTGTATGATATGGTTTACTTGCTTCTCAAATTGATATTGCTTTTACCGGTGGCAATCGCTAGTGTTGAAAGGGTTTTTCTCGCATTGGTTATAGTGAAAACAAAGTCAAGGAATAAGCTAGGTGATAGTGTTTTGGATGATTGTCTAGTCACATTCATTGAGCGGGATATTTTCTTCCAAGTTGATGAAGATGATATAATTGAGACATTCATGTCATTCGAAAAGCTACGATAAACAAGTAATATTGTAAGTCTTTTCTATGGCTATATTTCGAATTATTTGTATTTCATTTGAACAATTTATATCAAGATTTGTCGTCGTTTCTAGCTTAATTTTTGAATTTAAGGCTTATCATGTTCTTTAATGTATTTGGTTTTATCGAATTAGAATATGGTTTTACCGAATTGTATAAGAATTTTTTTTTTGGCATACCCTGTGGTAAAATCCTAGGTCCGCCACTGACAGCACGTGATCCAAGAGAGCAAAATCGATCTGGTCGAAGTTGTGATCACCTAGTTGAAAGGATTCGACTATCAAATTTCTTTCGTCCTACGACTTCAGAATGTCTCGCACTGCTTAGAACGAGAACAAGTTGAAGACTGCTTTGAAAAAGAACTAGTCGAAGAGATATCAACACAAGAGCTTTTCGAAAACAGAATACCACGAGGGCTAGTCGAAGACAGAAGAACAAGCCGCTGGCGATGAAAGAGAACAAGTCGAACATAATGTCCAGAAGCACACGCCAGCAGAGATGACAAATCTTTCTTGGAATAAATTTGATCTGTTATTACTCAAACATGTTATGTGGCTACAAAGTACTCTCACAGCACCCCTCAAACTCTACCACAAAAACACCAAAAAAGTATCAATCGAAAGCCACCGCCAAAAGCCTGTCCCAGCCTCGGTTACTCTTAATCTCTTCGGCCTTTATACGCTATGACCTTAAATCGTGTCATTATCAACACATACACATAATCATATCTCTTCCAAAAATCAGGGGACCCGAAACCCCTTAAATCATGGGTTATCCAATATCTCTAAACCTCCTAGTTATGAACGCCTTCCATAACTCTTCACGCGTCGAAGCCTCCAGGACGGCATCTCCTGTAGCTTAGACCACGCATCATGCATTCACCTTTGATCTTCATGTGCCCTAGCGTGAGCACAACCACCCCGTGACATCCACGACTACTTGAACCTTGGATTTCCCTCTCCTAGTTACGGTCTTCCTCGTCATCGACCATGACCGTCTCCACGCTCAATCTGCACATGCAAAGATCAAAGAACGTTTTCCTAGCACAAGTTCTCCAACTTGACAAATATTAGTTCACACACGCATATCACACTCTCATTTAACAATAAACACGAATCAGATCATCCACGACCTTAAATTCCAGATTTTAGAAAACACAACTTGAGATCACTCTGTAAAATAGGTATTACCGCTGTGTATACGCCGATCATACCGCTGGCCAGCCAGGCTCGAGTACTCAAGGTACTCGAAGAATACAAGAATTGAAACACTCGTAGCCTATGACTACTTACTATAAGCGTACGACCACCGAAAAGGAACCTACGACCACTGATCGCAAAGCCTACGACCACTTACCAGACACATACGACCACCGAGCACGAAACCCATGACTACTAACTACGAAGCCTACGACTACCGACCACGAAGCCCACGACTACCGATCACGAAGCCTACGAGTACCGACCATGAAAGCCCACGACTATCGACCACGAAGCCCACGACTATCGACTAGACACTGTAGCTTCGACCATCGACCAGTCACTGTAGCTTCCTGACCTTCAACCATGCAACTCCGATTGTCCTTTGTACTCGTTACACACCTCAACTTACGACTGGGTACATTACTCGGAGCTCTACCACTCGGTACTCGAATCTACAGAACTTGAAAAACCAGCACTCGGTACTCGGAGCTACAGTACTTGAAAAACTAGCATTCGATACTCGGAGCTACAGTACTCTGAACTATTTTACTCGGTACTTAGAGCTACAGTACTCTGAATCCAATCGAAAAGGACCATCGAGTATCACCGATTAGACCACTAGATACAAGGTATGATCCGACCACTCACACTGAAAATCCGACAACCGAAACTTTCGCAACCACAAATGTCAATACAATTCAAACGTCAATTATTCATCATCACAAAGTCTACGACTAGTCCACATGGTCTTTTACGATCAGTCCACCTGGTCTAATAATCTCCCCCTTGATGAATACATTGACAACACTTCAAAAACTTGAGTTGAATTTTGAAAGACAAGAAAAATTTTGAGAAATCATAGTAGCAGTCGAAACAACAGTAGTCGAAAAGCAGTTGAAACAGCAGTCGTAAAGCAAAAACAACAGTCGTAACAACAACAGTCGAAAAAGCAGTCGTAAAGCAAAAACAGCAATAAAACAATAGTCGTAAAGCACAACAACGATCGTAACAGCATCACAACAGAAAAAAACTCCCCCTCAACACAAGCAGATTGATTTCTCCAATTTCCTCCCCATTTGGCAATGTAATCAGCAAGAATTTCAGAGAAGGAAAAAATCTCAAGAAACGAGCAAGTAGAGTAAAATCAAGAAGCTTTGTAGATTATCCAAGTCACTGCGCATTGATTTAATAGATTGACCAAGTCATCTTTTTTAGTAGAGCTATCTATATCATATAAAGTCATATATCATATAGCAATGTCAAAACAAGTCTTTTAGAATGATTAAGTAATTTAAATTACTGACATGCATCTCAACAATGACCAAACCGATTATAAGGAGTACAATGAGATATCACAAATAAAAGTTAAAGTCTAAAAAGTGAGGCAAACTTTAAATCTAGACGAGCTAGCAATCTCATATAACAACATATTAATCCAACTCAAGTCTTAAACATGTTGCATGCTTGGAGTATACTTCTTTTCAATGGTGGCATGCCTGTAGCATGCTTCTTCTTTTCAATTGTGGCATGCTTGAAGCATACTTTTTATCATTGGAGCACATTTTATGCTCTCTCTCTCTCTCTCTCTCTCTCTCTCTCTCTTGTGTGTGTGTATAGGGTATGCTTGAAGCATACATTTTTTCAGTTTTCTCTCTCTTTTTCTTTTTATAACATGTCAAATTGAGTGAACATAAAAGGATTGCAATAAGAGACATATGAGCCTCAAAGTCAAGATTTAAAATAGGACTCACAAGCAAGCTAATCCTTTTCAATGAACATCGCAAAGTCATAATTATAATCAATCTAGTCACAGTCTTCCGTCATGTCAACTTTAGTTCAAATGTGGCAAAGTTATTATAACCACCATGATTAAATGCAAAACAACATCTCCCTTTTCCACATGATCTATATGAAAATGATACCGAATACCAATGTGTTTGGTTCGCAAATGTTGCACATGATTTTTAGCAATACAAATAGCACTAGTGTTATCACAGAAAAGTGGTACACTATCCAACTCTAAGCCAAAATCCTTAAGAGTAGCTGTCATCCAAAGCAATTATGAGCAACAAGAAGCGACAGCTATATAGTCAGCCTCAGTAGTAGAAAGAGCAACAGACAACTGCTTTCTAGAAGCCCATGGAATAAAAGATGTGCCTAAAAAGTGATATGTGCCAGAAGTACTCTTCATATCAATTCTACAACTCCTAAAATCCGCATCTGAATAAGCTCTAAGGGTGAGACATGATGATAAAGAATACCATAAACCAAATTCTAAAGTTGACTGAAGATACTTGAAAATGCTCTTAACTGCTTGGCGATGTGAAGCATGTGAGGAAGCTTGAAAGCGAGCACACAGACGTACAACAAAGTAAATGTATGGCCTTGAAGCAGTGAGATACATAAGTGAACCAATCATGCTTCTGTATTCTTTTTTATCAACAGACTCTCTATCTTCGTCAGGGTCTAACATTGTAGTGGATCCTATTGGTGTAGAGACTGGTTTACTTGTCCCCATGTCGAAGCGACGAAGGAGATCCTTAGTGTACTTGGTTTGATGAATAAAAATACCTAATTTGATTGCTTGATCAATCATTTGTTCAGAAGGATGACGTCATTGTGCAGAGGAGCCTATGGTGTCGTAGGTGACATATGTGTAGCAGTAGTGGCCTATACCTCATTGGAGGTAGGATCAGAGCCATTGTATACCTCTTGTAAGAACTCGTCCTTGAGTATTTTCTTAAAAAGTAATCTTCTCATCACTGGTGGCACGAGTGATGAAGGAGAACCATTGTGAGTCTCCGGTCATGTGGCAAGAGCAACCGGAGTCAATGAACCATATGTTCTCCTTCCACTTGTGACGAGTTTACAAAGTACGAACAATCGTTGGTATCTTAGTACTGGGGTTAGACAATAAAGCTTTAGGGAACCAATATTGAGACATGCGACGAACAGAAGCAACAGCAGGCAAAGAAAAAGAATTTAGACATTCTGGGTACTATCGGTCATACCGCAGTTGTCGTGCCGGCGTGACAGCCGGCCGGTATGACCGCGTGACAGACGTTGGTTTGACCGTCGCTGGTATGACAGCGTGACAAACGTCGATCGTACCAGTCCGGTCGCAGAAACTCCCAAACCCGCATAAAATTGTTTAGAGGGAGCAAAGCGATGATAAAGAGCTTGATCAAACTCCACTCCAGTACGAGAAACCTTCCTTGACCTGTCTTTCTTTTCTTTCTTTGCTTTTCGAAAGAAAAATTGAACCAAATGATCATCTCTACCACAATAAGTGCATTTATGCTTGTCTTGATGAGAGGTTCTATCTATTGCCTTTACAACACCCACTTGTGTAGATGGATCCTTTGCAATACCAGTTGATTTAAAGATAATTTATTTTTGTTTAGATTCTACTTCAAATATTCCAGGCTCAAGAAGCTTAATAATCTTAGGGGGGTTATTCTTAGCATTCTCAACAGAATTAAATCTTAGACCTTAATGTTTAACACTCACTTTTAACTTGTCTAGGATCGTATTCAAATTTTTCTCGCTAAAAGAAAATCTCTCAAAAGTGTCCTTGAGATACTCATTGTCTTTAGCTAGAGTGAGACAAGTTGTACATTTAACATATTCATTCATAGATTTCTTAGAAGCACTAGACTGAGCTAATTTTTTCTTTTTAGCAAAATCATTAAGTTGTCTAGTCAAATATTCTATTTCTATAGTAAGCTTGGGATAGTTAGAGCAAGAAGATATCTCATGATAAAGCATCTATTGAATTGTTTCTTAAGATAAATTAGGTCTAGCTTCTAGCAATCCACAATTAGATCAAGTTTTAGATTGAGCATTTGAAATACTTGACTCTAAACATGTAGAAGAACTAAACTTAAGCCTTTCAATTTTATCATTTGTAAGTTTTAACTTTCATTATAGGAGTCATGAGCCAACCTTGAATCATCAAATTTAGCATTTACATTCTTAAGTTGAACCAAGTTTGATGCATTCATTGACCTAGCAGTCTCCAACTCAGAATGTAAAACTTGGCAAGACTCACATGATTCTTTACACGAGTAACAACTCTAAGCCTATTGATTTCAGAAGTTCAGCTTTCAACAAGACAATTATTTTCTTTCAATTTTTTTTTTCTGTTTTTCAATTCAATAGAAAGTTTAATCAAACCATCTTCAAGCCCATCATATGATGATCTTACCTCATCGGGATCACTGTCATCGTCGTCGTCGTCGTTGTCGTTTCTTGCCATGAAGCACATGCCCGTGAAGTCGTCGTTGTTCTTCTTCTTACCTTTAGTATCATCATTGTCGTTGTTGTCGTCGTCGCAACTCTCATATTCCATATCACTCAAATACAGATGCTCGATAGCCGAAAGAACATTTCCGAAGAAATTTTAATGTCAGGAGAATATGTTCGAACCGTTCCTCTCAAAAAGAAGACAAAGCAGACACAAGAAAAGAACTCGATGAAACAACCTGCATGGGGTTAGTCACAAGTGCTAAATATTTAGATTTATCAATCTAAGATGGCAAAACTTCCGTCTCATATGTTTTCAATCTAGAGAAAAAATTATCCATGGTTAAAGTATCTAGATCTTTAGTTTGATTGATAGATGTGACAACCATCAACCACTCAGAACCTAAAAGTCTCAAAATTTTAGTTGTATTATCTTCATTAGTAGGGATAACATTAACACCACACAAATTACTCAATATATTTTTTCAAACCGAGCAAACAAATCATCAATAACTTCACCAAGCTTCATAACAAAATCAGAATATTCTTTTTTATAAAGATTTTTAACTTTCTTAATTTTAGTGGTTCATTCATGATAATCGCAAAGAGTTTTTCATATTAAGTGGGCAGAATTAATATGAGCTACACGATCAAATTCTTTGCGAAAAATCCCTTGAAACAGCAAGTTACGAGCTTGAGCATTTAAGTCAACATTGGTTTTATTTAGATTAGTAACAGTAATCAGAATCTCATATAGTCTAGAAACCTTATTCCAAACATCACTACCTTGATCCTCAATATAAGCTTACATACGACATTTTCAAAAAGCAAAATCAGTACCATCTAGCATGGGGGGACGATTCACATACCTCTCTGATGCTATATCAATCTGCTCTGATACCACTTGTAGAATCTGATACGACAATCAGAGGGGGGCGTGAATGATTGTGGTGCCTTCTTTTGCAACTTACTGAAGAGTATATACTATGAATTCAACCGACAACTAAATACAACGTAGTTGTACGAGATTGTCACCTAATCGTAGTGGTCAAAACAACTCTATTCTGTTCCACCAATCACAACTATTGTCAACAACCGGAGAGCAGCACAACATGTGATCGAAGAGGGCAAAATCGATCTGGTTGAAGAAGTTGCGAGCACCTAGTCGAAAGAATTCGACTATCAGATTTCTTCCATCCTACGACTTTAGAATATGTCGCACTGCTTGGAACAAGAACAAGTCAAAGACCGCTCTGAACAAGAACTAGTCGAAGAGCTATCAACACAAGAGCTTATCGAAAACAGAACACTACGAGGCTGGTCAAAGACAGAAGAACAAGCCGCCGGCGATGAAAGAGAACAAGTCGAACACAATGTCCAGAAGCACATGCCGGCAGAGATGACAAATCTTTCTCGTAATAAATCTAATCTGTTATTACTCAAACTGATTCTGTGGCTACAAAGTGCTCTCACAACACCCCTCAAACCCTAGCACAAAAACACCAAAAACTCTCTTGAAAGCCACCGCCAGAAGCCTCTCCAAAATCCTCTCCCAGCCCCGGTTACTCTTAACCTATTCGCCCTTTATATGCTAGGACCCTAAAATGTGTCCTTATTAACACGGACATATAATTCTATCTCTTCCGAAAATTAGGGGACCCGAAACCCATCAAATCCTGGGTTTTTCAATATCTCTAAACCTTCCGGTTATGAACGCCTTCCATAACTCTTCATGTGTCAAAGCCTCTAGGACGACACCTCCTGTAGCTTCGACCGCGCATCATGTATTCACCTTTGATCCCCATGTGCCCCAGCGTGAGCACGACCACCCCGTGACATCCACGATCACCTCAACCTTAGATTTCCCCCTCCTAGTTTCGGTCTTCCTCGTCATCGATAATGACCGTCTCCATGCTCAACCTGCACATGTAAAAATCAAAGAACGTTTTCCTGGCACAAGTTCTCCAACTCGACCAATATCAGTTCACACACGTATATCACCTCTCATTTAACAATAAACACGAATCAGATCATCCACAACCTTAAATTCCAACTTTCGGGAAGTGACTTGACATCACTCTGTAAAACTGGTCTTACCGCTGTGTCGGTCATACCGCTGGCCAGCCAAACCCGAGTACTCAAGGTACTCGAAGAATATAAGAATTGAAGCACTCGTAGTCGACGACTATTTACTATAAGCGTACGACCACCGATGAGGAACCTACGACCACTGATCGCAAAGTCTACGACCACTTACCAAACGCCTCTGACCACCAAGGACAAAGCCCACGACTACTGACCACGAAGCCTATGACTACCGACCATGAAGCTCCACGACTACGGATCACGAAACCTACGGCTACCGACCCCGAAGCTCACGACTATCGACCACGAAGCCCACGACTATCAACCAGACACTGTAACTTCGACCATTGACCAGTCATTGTAGCTTTGATCATCGACCATGCAATTCCGACTGTCCTTCGTACTCGTTACACACCTCGACTCACGACTGAGTACATTACTCGGAGCTCTACCACTCGGTTCTTGGATCTATATAACTCAGAAAACTAGCACTTGGTACTCGAGCTACAGTACTCTGAACCATGTTACTCGGTACTCGAAGCTAGAGTAATCGTAGCTACAGTACTCTGAATCCATTCGAAAAGAATCATCAAGTATCACCGATTAGACCACCCGATACAAGTTATGATACGACCACTCACACTGAAAATCCAACAACCGAAACTTTCACAACCGTAAATGTCAATACAACCCAAACGTCAATTATTCATCATCATAAAGTTTGCGATCAGTCCATATGGTCTTTTACGACTAGTCCACTTGATCTAATACCGGATGTTTTCCTGCATCTAATCCCATGCTGGTGTTGCTCAGGCTTCGTGACTGCTTTTCTGTGTCCACAAATTCCTGTATCATGGACTGCATTGTGTTATACCAAGTTCCCGCATTCGTTAAGTCCGTTTGGAATACAGGAATTTTTTTCGATTCCCGTAGGAATTGAACTATTTTTGTATGAAATTCGTGTGTTCCAAAAGGACCTAAAGAAGATTCTGGTGGAGGATTACGAGGGATAAATAACCACGGATGCAATGGCAAGGAGTCAGGGACATCTGACGAGTGGGTGACAAATGGACGAGTCTAATTTCGAAGTTTAGTTGGGGCGATTGGTTAAGATTACACAAGGAGCTTAGTGGTAAATGGAGCGATGCATTTCAGCTTGAACTTGGAAGGCTGGAAGGGCCTTGGGAGCGCGTGCGGAAGTGCTGCCGAGTCCTGACGACTCCGGGGTCCTGGCAAAAGAAGAGCTCAATTGCCTGGTCGAATGACTGCAGCGTCAACGGTTACATATTAAAAATCACCCGAAATCGCCAATAAGGCATGCCTGCTTCCGTAGCATAGTGGTAGTGCGTTCGCTTCGTAAGCGAAAGGTCGCGAGTTCGATCCTCGCCGGGAGCTTAGTTTGTATTTTTGAGACTATATATATTTTTTTTGTAGGGAATTAGCACAGCTCTAGAATTTCTGCTGGTAATTTCTTCAGTCATGTGTTACATCTTAAACCAACACCGCCGGAAATTACCTTGCACCGAACTCTTATCAACATGCATGTATGTGACCCGACATGATAACATCCAAGCAAACACCAATCGCTAACACGCGGCAATTCCTCCCATTATCAATTATCAAAGTCAAGGAGCACAACTTAACTACTTGTTCCCAAGAAATGTCATTCCATTTTAAGAGGATAACTACAGGCAAAGGAGCGGATGGTATATATGTTGTTAATTGTTATATATCAACGTTGCTCTGCTCTCCGATGTGTCGCAATCATTCTCACGCTGGCTACCTTTTAACGTGCAAAGTGCGGCCAAGGCCAGCTATTGGAGAGGCGTTTTTGTTGGGCAAAATTTGATTCATGCCATTCTAACATTTGCCAATTTGAAATATACCACTACAAAAGAATTAATTTGGAAAATACAACTCTAAAACCTATCTTCTTTGATATATATCACTTTAGGACCGTTTTACCCTTGGTCCTCTCCTTCCTCCCCACCAATCGCCTTCCTCCATTGCTCTTATTTCGCACCGCCGCCATCGAATCCGACTCCAGTGAGCACGCCAACCGAAGTTCCTCCCCCTTGGTGCGACCATATTCCTTTTCCCTACTACTGCTGCCCCCCCTCCTCCTGGTCTATGTCCTCCTCCTCCTCTGCGTTGGCGTCTGCCACGGCCCATCGGCTGTGCCACCTCTACACCCCTCCTCTGCCACCGCTGTCGACGTCTGCTGCGTCGACAAAGGTCAATGAGGAGCCCACATAAGTTGATGTGGGTGAGCGCAGCGGTGCAGGCGAGCACTGCGAGCGAGCGGAGCAGCGGTGGGAGAGCGAGCTTGACGGGGCGGAGATAGCCGACAAGGAACGTCGCCGTGGTGCCGAACGCCGTGGAGACCAAGAGAGTGGCCAGAGCACTAGGAGGATGGGGGAGCTAAGGAGGCAAGGAGCAAAGGAGCAGAAGAAGAGCGCCGCCGGTAGAAGAGGAGGAGAGGACTGGGGAAGAGCGAACGCTGCCGGTGGCAGAGGAGGAGAGGGCGGGTGGCACGGCAGCATCGGGAAGAAGGAGAGGATGGTGACCGCTGGGGAGGAAGGAGAGGTTCAAGGGCAAAACAGTCTTAAAGTGTCATATATCAAAGAAGATAAGTTTTATAGTGTTATTTTTCTTATTAATTCTTTTAGAGTGATATATTTCAAATTAGCAAATTTTTGAGGGACATAAATCCAATTTTACCTTTTTATTTGGTAGTGCCGTCTTCTGATGAGGACGACAGTCTAGGTGGCCAAGGAGCCGACTAGCCACTGACTTTTTTACGCCGGTAACAGAGGAGGAGGACGATGCGCAGGGAGTGACCGGCTTGAAATTACAGTACCACGTACTCAGCAGTCACAGTCGCATGGAAGGGTCTACATGCTTCTGGACCGTGGTTCCTTCTCGTGATGATCTGTAAGCAGACTGGAAGATGACCAAAAGGAAAATAGGAGCCAGTGGCCTAGTGAGCAGCAGTCTAATCTCTTCGCTACACAATATTACACGTTGTGTAGACAGAAAATCGATATATTTTTTAGGGGAAATGGATATATTTTTTTAGGGGGAACGCTCTTGTATAATAGCCCTTCGTTTTGTTATATTTATCAACAGTCCACCATACGTATAAAATAAGAAAACACTAAATCTAAGAAATAGTTAATGATAAATGATCATACATATCCCTATTAAATGACATACCACAATCACTTAACCTCTCCAAACTATTTAAGTAGAGGTAGAAAGTCGAAAAAATTACAATAACTACAATTTATATTTTATCAATGAACAAATATATTGAAATGGATACTCCCGATACTATGGACAATTATAGTGAAACAGGGGAGTAAGTCTTTTTAAAAGTGATCTTTTACGATACACTCAATTTAATACGAGACGTTCATTCTTTAAGATTCAATGGTTTAGATTAATTAGAATTTAGTTATACCACACTTGGTGATATGAGTAGTAGAATAAGGAGATGTGGTAGAATTGTAATTGATCATGTGGGATTATATGACACAAGAGTAATATTTTTAATTTTAGTTGAAAAAGTCCATGATACACTCACGAAAAAATATAAATATAAATATAAAAGAAAAGTATATTATGTACTCAACAAATTAATAAATCATATTTAATTTATATTATCAGCATATACTTGCTAGTAGAATGTATTGTTAAATTTCTCTTAAAAACAATGATTAACGTTTTCAAACAGAAACATGCTACTGACCTAGGAAAGGAGCCAATGTGACAAGAAATAGAAGCATGGGGAAGAAACTTCTGTGTGTGACTAAATCTGCATTGTGGGATATCAATCGTACATGTGGGCGAATAAAAACGGTGGTGTAATTCAACTTTTCTTTCTCTCGTAAAGGGCGTGAGATATTTCTGAGTGAGCTGGATTTTCCAGAATACAATTAAAACCGCAAATCTTTGAGGGGAACTTTTTTTTTTGAAAGAAAAAAAAAAGTAAATGGAATTTGTGGGAAAATAGCAGGAATGTTTCTGTAGAAACGTAATAATATTTCAAAATTGTTCGATCTGTTAGTCACAGCAAATGGTAGTATAAGCTGATTGCATGAGAGAGAACAAGTGTCATGAGTTGCTTAGATTGATTCCGGCATCATGCATTCTTGAATGGGTTACTCCAGGAGCCACAGCTCCACTGTCTTGAATTTTTCTATTGATTTTTTTTATTCAAAAATAGTCATAAAGTTGTTTGAACATTAAATCTCGATCAATTGACAAGAGTGATATATATAGATAGAACACAAAAATTCTCTTTTATCTGAAAAAATTACGCGAGAACACAACACGTACGATGTTCATGCGGCATGCGGCAATTGCTACTATGATATGAAGCAGGAGAAGAAGAAAAAAGAAGGTAAAGTTTAAGGAGTGTTTGGTTCACGGCAGCGCCACGCTGCCCTGCAAGGCAGGCATTGCGGGCAAAACTTTATTCATGTTACACAATCTTGTTCTATTTTAGTGAGACCTTCGTATCTAAAAAGGAAAACAGAAGAAGAAAAAAAAGGCACAATGTGATTAAGTGAGAACGCAAGTAACACAACACAGGGAGGAATATTTATTACTTAAAAAAGCACAACGTGAAAACACCACCCAAATTCCCAAAAATATGGGGAAAATACAAACTAGAGTTAAAAATTAAAAGAAAATGCCAGCCGTGCCGTTTCACACGAGGAGGACACATGGCCGTCAAACCCATGGAACGGTAACCAGGCATAACTTTCTAGGTATAACTCATACACCGACACACGCCTCCAGGTGGGTCCGTGGGATGCAGAAAGTCCAACGCACGTATGGACCAGGTCCATGATATTTTCCCCAGAATGGCACGCCACTCGCTCTACAAAAGGAGGCCACGCTTGCGCTCCGAAACGCAGCAATAATCCTCCATTTCTTCGCACCGGGAGCCCGAAGCCACTCTTTCCTCCTCGATTTCCTCCGTCGCGAGATCGCTGGATTTCTCTCGATACTTGAGACCGGAGGAGAGGAAGAGAAATCCGATCGAATTGACGTGTTCGTGGTGTCATCCTGTGGGTGTGGTGGTCTCGATCGGTTGTTTAATTCGGAGTTGAACGGCCGGCCGCCATGGGATTTGGGAACGAGGCGAGCTCCTCGTCGTCGCGGTTGGACCCCGCGCCGCTGCTGCCTCACCACGGCGGCGGAGAGGGGCACATGTCGTCGCAGCCCAAGACCTTCGCGAACGTCTTCATCGCGGTGGTCGGCGCCGGCGTGCTGGGGCTGCCGTACGCCTTCTTGCGCACCGGGTGGGCGGCGGGGTCCATCCTGCTCCTCTCCATCTCCGCGCTCACCTTCTACTGCATGATGCTACTGGTAGCCTGCCGCCGCCGCATCGCTGACGAGCATCCCAAGATCGCCTCGTTTGGGGACCTGGGCTACGCCGTCTTCCGCTTGCCCGGCCGCTTCGCCGTGGACGCCATGCTGGTGCTTAGCCAGGCTAGCTTCTGCGTCGGATACCTCATCTTCATCTCGAACACCATGGCGCACCTCTATCCCATCTTCGCGCCCTCCTCCAACGTGCTCCTCTCCCCTAAGGCGCTCTTCATCTGGGCCATGATGCCGTTCCAGCTCGGGCTCAACTCCATCAAGACGCTCACGCTCCTCGCGCCTCTCAGCATCTTCGCCGACGTCGTCGACCTCGGGGCCATGGGGGTCATTCTCGGCCAGGACGTGTCCACCTGGCTCGCCAAACACCCACCCGTGGTCGCCTTCGGCGCCTCGGGCGCGCTCCTGTACGGCCTCGGCGTGTCCGTGTACGCCTTCGAGGGCGTCGGCATGGTCCTGCCGCTGGAGGCGGAGGCCGCGGACAAGAAGAAGTTTGGCTCCACGCTCGGGCTGTCCATGGCGTTCATTGCCGCCATGTACGGGCTGTTCGGCGCCATGGGGTACGTCGCGTTCGGCGAGGCCACGCGCGACATCATCACCACCAACCTCGGTACCGGTTGGCTGTCGGCCGCGGTGCAGCTGGGGCTGTGCATCAACCTGTTCTTCAGCATGCCGGTGATGATGAACCCGGTGTACGAGGTCGCCGAGCGCCTGCTCCACGGCAACCATTACTGCTGGTGGCTGCGGTGGGTGCTCGTCCTGGCCGTCGGCCTCTCGGCCATGCTCGTGCCCAACTTCACCGACTTCCTGGCGCTCGTCGGGAGCAGCGTCTGCGTCCTGCTCGGGTTCGTGCTGCCGGCCTCGTTCCACCTCAAGGTGTTCGGCGGCGAGATGGGCTGGCCTGGGGTGCTCAGCGATGTCCTTCTTGTCGTGCTCGGCCTCGCGCTCGCTGTCTTCGGCACGTACACGTCGCTGCTGCAAATCTTACACTCGTCCAGCGCTTAATTTCTCGAACTTTACAGATCGCTATGCCCCCGAGGATGCATTTGCTCGGTCCTTTAGTGTCAGGTACGCTGGTTAAATTCTTGTGTGCAGAGAAGGGGATCAGTCGATCAGAGGGGGAATGCCCCCATTTTCAGTGCATTGGTCGCATTCTTTCGAAGCAGATTACAGCTCGTGGGTTTAGCTTGGCATGGAGAAATCTGTATGGTTTTGCTACGACGGATTCCCATGGCTGCCCATAGCAACGTATCGTGTGTATGTCATAGATATTCTAGCTGCAGTGCACGATGGATTCGATGAAAGGACATTTTCAGTTTAATGAAGCTTAATTAGTTGAGTATTTATATAAGGTTTGCAGCTTGTGTGCTGAGTGAGGTCTTGTTAATTTGGCAGGGCAAACAATTGGGACGACTTATATTACTACTATTACATGACATGATATTTTGGTGGTGACGCCTCATCTTTCTCACCCGACGATCAAGCACAAAGAAATGGGAATCTGACGATCAAGCACAAAGAAATGGGAAACCCAAAAAAAGAAAAAACGTAGCCGAACTCTTCTCTTTTGCTTTGAGAAAAGGTAATGCTACAGTTGCGCATCCGAAGGAGTAAAGAAATCGAACATCCTTATCCACGTGGACTACATGGACCCAACACCCCAACCACTCCATTCTATTAAGAAACTAGGTGCAGGAGCGGAGAGTTCTGGTCCAAGTGGCATTCTCATCCACTTGATATATATATATATAAAGGAGAGGGAACCCTCAACATTGTATATGATTAATTGAAGAGTAATAAAGCGAAACCTGAAGTTCCCTCATATCTATGTGTTCAATCTACTGTTGTGCTCTTGTGTTATTGCTTTATCCTTACGATTCTAAGTATTGTTTACGATGTAATCGTTCGGACTGAACTCGTCAGCGACGGTTCCTCAACACGTTATCAGCACGATCGACTCTCCTCGCATCGAAAGGTAACCATCAAAGAACGACACTCGTAAATTGAATCGTATTTTATATATCACTTTCAATTCTGCAAATTTGCTTTCTAGATTGGTTTTTCTACGGTGCAAATCCGTTGTAATCTACCGCGGGCCAACTTGAACTCGCCGGCACAATGTCGATCGGTAGATTGAATTAAAGATTGGATGTCGATTGTACCGCAGATTGAATTTGCAAATCCGTTCTAACCTACCGCGAGCCGACTTGAAGTTGTCGGCAAAGCCGATCGCTAATTGCATAAACGATAATTGTAGGAACACTAATTGCATCCATGAACAGTGCACACATTGTATGAACAGTACACAAAAAAACGGCCGACGACGACACGGAAGTCGTGTGCCGCCGCCTTGTCGTCGGCTTCCGGCCACGCCAATACCGCCAAGATGGCCCCTTAGCAACGCATACCAACTCCACCACCAACCTGCAGCCGTGATGGCCGCCTCGCGCCGCTCTCAGCCCCGCACGACACCATCCAAAGCAAAGAAAAAGAAGAGTGAGGGGGGAAGCGCCATCGCTCGAGCCGCCGCCAGATGCGTGCCGCCGCCGGCCGGCCCACGGCCCCTGCACGGCCGGCGCCGCCACCTAACCCAACGAAGGAAAAACATAGGGAGGGAAGGAAGAGCGCCGCCGCCATGGAGCCGCCGATCGCTCGGTGGACGCTCGCAGAGCGACGCCACCCGCCTTGCCAGAGCTCGCCACGCTTGCCGCGGCGCTTCGTCGCCGCCCGCCTGCATCCGTCGCATTGAAAGCCGCCAGACGGCCGCCGCTCGACGACGACGGACGATCTAGCCACCGCCTCCACAGGCTCGCTGCGGGCGTCATCGCTGCCGGCCGCCGCCGACGATCACAGACGGCCAAGGTTCGGCACCACCGCCGGATCTCGCTCGTGCCGCGACGGATCGGCCGCCGGCACCCGCGCGAACCGCCCCCCGCCACTTGATAGTCGGGGTAGGGTAGGGTTCCCCTACTCCGAGCGCCCTTTTTAACCGTCGCGTCGGCAGCGTGGGTCGGCCGGAAAGGCCAAACGGGCCAGGCGACGGGCCCAAATAACCGGTAAAGAAAAAAATAAAAATCCCAACTTTTTGCAAAAAGACCCTCGAAATTCTAAAAAATTACGTGAATTTTTTTAGAACTGATTTTTTTTGCGTTTTAGCCTCTGAAAATTGCAGAATTTACCAAAAATTCATACTCCAGTAGAAAAGGGTATCGAGAATTCAAATTTTGAATCTATTTTTGCATTTGAAGCATGTTTCATTTTGTTATTATTATTTCTATGCAATTTATGTACTGTATTTACCGTTTTTGATTATTTATATTGCTTTTAATCACTAAAAATAGCAGTAAATTATGAAAATGCATAGAAAATACAGGAATATATGAGAATTTTTGCAACTATTTTATACAAGTTACTAGCATTAATCTTATGCAACTTTTTGCATGAATATGCATATGACTAGCATCACGAATCGAGAGTTCGAAGAGCTGGCTCAGTATGGCCACAATTACCTTGGGCATCTGATATCAAAATTGTACTTGGAGCCAAGAAGTTCGTGCTGCTATTGGACTTGGCACCTTGAAGGATGCCACTCCAACTGCTGAGAAGAATGATCAAGCACTTTATTTCATCAAACACCATCTCTGCCTAACGCTCAAGAATGAGTATATGACAGAAAAGAACACTAGCTTTATGGACCGCACTGAAAAAGCTGTTCGAAAAGATGAAGTACACCATTCTTCCTCGGACAGAGTAAGAATGGAACTGACTATGTTTTGTTGACTATGAGACCGTGGGGGAGTACAATTCTGCATTGCACATAATTTGTACAAATCTTCAACTCTGTGGTAAAATAACCACAGATGAGCAAAAGATCGAGAAAACTCTCTCTACCTTTCACCCAAACGCGGTACAATCCGCACGCAACTATCGTTAGGACGGATACAAGGAGTATGCCGAACTGATCGACATCATGCAAGTTGCGAAGCTCAAGACAACGTTCTTAGAAAGAACTACATCTCACAGCCGCCTAGTAGCAAAGTTGACCATGAAGTCAATGCAAGCAACTACAAGGTTAGGAAGCCCCACTCAAAAGAAAAAGGCAAGAAGGTTAAGGTCATGGGTCACAAAACCAAGCAGTATGCTCAAGCCAATAAGAGCGAACAAAAGAAGCGTGGTGAGAAGCCCTATAGTCAGCAGGACCAAAGTTGCTACAAATGTGGCACTTAGGGACTTTGGTCACGTGTTTGCCGTGAACCGCAGCACGTGATTGATGCTTTCAAGGTCAAGAAGAAGGATAAAGGACAATATGAGGCACATCTCGCCATTGTAGGCATAGAGGATCCACAATCATGGGATGCACCCATGGATATGGATATCTCAGTAGTAGCCCCCATCACACATTCTTTGGACATCGCAGCGGCAGTAGCTGTAGTTGTCGAAGAAGAGAAGATGGACATGGCACAAATTCAGGAAGAAGTTTCTTCGTACTTTGCTGGTTCAATCTAGTGCACGCATTGCACTTAAATTTTATAGTCATTTGCAATTTATGGTTGTGATAGAACATTGATTTTGAATAATAGTTGTAAGATCTAGGAGAGCAAAGCAATAAATTCTTATTATGAGTCCCGCATGACTTTTTCCCGTATTAATAGCAAATTGTGTTCTGTTTTGAAGTATTTTACTTATGTGTGTGGATTGCTTCCTACACATATTAATAAATGCTTATATATATATATATATATATATATATATATATATATATATATATATATATATATATATATATACTTTTGATATACCATCTAAAAGAACTTGACATGCTCTTTTATCACTTTGGGTATACTCATATACTAATTATAAGATACTACAATGCTAACCACATGAAAAATTTGTAAGATAGTCCATAGTTTTTATCATATTTTGTAAATACCTTCATATTCGTACTAAAAGGAGTATGTCTAAAAATTTGTACATACCACCTATAAAAGGTGTGAATACCACTTAGATAGACATACTCCTTTTAGTGCAAATACCCAAAGTGATAAAGGAGTATGTCAAGTTCTTTAAGTGGTATATCGAGGTGGAGTAACTACACCGAGTAGAAAGTATTTATCCTATATATATATATATATATATATATATATATATATATATATATATATATATATATATATATATATATATATATATATATATATATATATATATATATATATATATCGAACACGTGTGGCGCCCTATGGAGGAAGTGTGCTTAGCAGACAGCGGCGCAACGAATACCATATTAAGAGAGACAAAAAAATTTCAGTCGATCAACAAGAATGCTGATAGTCTTACGACAATCGCAGACAGCGATACTCATGTAATAGACTCAGGAAGAGCCACAATTATACTCCTGATGGGCACAACATTGGTCATTGAAGAAGCCTTGTTGTACGCAGAGTATGGTAAGGAAGACCTACTCATTACAAAGCGCGAAGAAAATGAAAAAAAAGGTATTTGAAATACTTCCTTCATATGAATCTGGGCTATACGACACTCATATTAAGGCACTGCAACCTATCTTGTCCTAAAAACCACTTTTAGAAGGTTAGGAAGCCCACTCAAAAGAAAAAGGCAAGAAGGTTAAGGTCATGGGTCACAAAACCAAGCAGTATGCTCAAGCCAATAAGAGCGAACAAAAGAAGCGTGGTGAGAAGCCCTATAGTCAGCAGGACCAAAGTTGCTACAAATGTGGCACTTAGGGACTTTGGTCACGTGTTTGCCGTGAACCGCAGCACGTGATTGATGCTTTCAAGGTCAAGAAGAAGGATAAGGACAACATGAGGCACATCTCGTCATTGTAGGCATAGAGGATCCACAATCATGGGATGCACCCATGGATATGGATATCTCAGTAGTAGCCCCCATCACACATTCTTTGGACATCGCAGCGGCAGTAGCTGTAGTTGTCGAAGAAGAGAAGATGGACATGGCACAATTCAGAAGAAGTTTCTTCGACTTTTGGTTCAATCTAGTGCACGATTGCACTTAAATTTTATAGTCATTTGCAATTTATGGTTGTGATAGAACATTGATTTTGAATAATAGTTGTAAGATCTAGGAGAGCAAAGCAATAAATTCTTATTATGAGTCCCATGACTTTTCCGTATTAATAGCAAATTGTGTTCTGTTTGAAGTATTTTACTTATGTGTGTGGATTGCTTCCTACACATATTAATAAATCTTATATATATATATATATATATATATATATATATATATATATATATATATATATATATATATATATATATATATATATATAACAGATGTGGCTCTATGGAGGAAGTGTGCTTAGGCATAGCAACGAATACCATATTAAGAGAGACAAAAAAAATTCAGTCGATCAACAAGAATGCTGGTAGTCTTACGACAATCGCAGACAGCGATACTCGTGTAATAGACTCAGGAAGAGTCACAATTATACTCTTGATGGGCACAACATTGGTCATTGAAGAAGCCTTATTGTACGGCAGAATCGACTAGGACTCTCTTAAGCTTTAAAGATATTCGCGCTATCTGTCTCCATGTAGAGACTGACGAAGAGTATGGTAAGGAAGACCTACTCATTACAAAGCGCAAAGAAAATGAAAAAAGGTATTTGAAAGACTTCCTTCATATGAATCTGGGCTATACGACACTCATATTAAGGCACCTGCAACCTATACTGTCCTAAAAACCACTTTTAGAAGCTCTGAACTTTTCTGTCTCTGCATGATAGATTAGGCTACCCAGTCTTGGAATGATGAGAAATATAATTACTAATTCTCAGAGACATAATGTCAATGTAAAGAATTTTTTGAATCCAGAAGATTTTGTGTGCCCTGCATGTACCACCGGGAAAATGATTACTACACCCTCTACTCTGAAAGTAAATGATGAAATCCCTGCATTCCTGGACCATATCTAGGGAGACATTTGCGGTCCTATACAGCCCCTGTCAGGGCCATTTAGGTACTTTGTGTTGCTCATCGATGCTTTCTCAAAATGATCGCATGTATGCTTATTGTCTATGAGAAACCACGCTTTTGCAAAGCTGATCTCGCAGATTATTAAGATCAAGAATAATTTCTCTGATCATCATGTGAAGTCCATCAGGATGGACAACGCCGTAGAATTTACTTCAAATGCATTTGATGATTATTGTATAGCAATGGGAATTACCGTGGAGCATTCCGTACCACATGTCCACACCCAGAATGGACTAGCAGAGGTAATTAAATGAATTAAATTTATTGCCCGACCGCTCTTGCATGATTATAATTTACCAACTACATGTTGGGGACACGCAGTCCTGCACGCAGTAATTCTCATCATTTTTTTGACCATCAGCATATAATATCCACTCACCTATGCAACTAGCGCAAGGGTCAGCATCGAAAATCTCTCATCTTTGAAGTTTGGTTGCAAGGTTCATGTACGTATACCACCACCGCAGCGAACTGCAATGGGTTCCCTCCAGTAGCGATGCTTAAATCTATTCGGATCATTCTAGCCATTGCTGCATATTTCGACTATGAGATATGACAGATGGATGTCAAAACGGCTTTCCTTAACGGAAACCTAAGTGAGGATGTGTACATGACACAACCTGAAGGTTTTGTCGATCCAAAGAATGCTAGTAAAGTATGCAAACTTCAAAAATTCATTTATGGGTTAAAGCAAGCATCTCGGAGTTGGAATCTGCGTTTTGATGAGGAAATCAAAAGGTTTGGTTTTTTCAAAAACAAAGAAGAATCTTGTGTATACATGAAGGTTAGTGGGAGCGCACTTGTGATTCTAATCTTATATGTGGATGATATATTATTAATTGGGAATGACATTCCAATGCTGGAATCTGTTAAGTCATCATTGAAAAATAGTTTTTCTATGAAAGACCTAGGAGAGGCAGCATATATCTTGGGAATAAAGATCTATAGAGATAGATCAAGAAGGCTAATTGGATTAAGCCAAAGTACTTATATTGACAAGGTGTTGAATCGGTTCAACATGTGTGATGCCAAGAAAGGGTTCTTGCCTATGTCACATGGCATAAGTCTTAGCAAGAGTCAGTGTCATTCGACTACTGATGAGCAAGATCGTGTGAATAGTATTCCATATGCTTCGGCTATTGAATCTATTATGTATGCCATGATTTGTACCCGACCAGATGTATCATATGCTCTAAGTGTTACGAGCAGATACCAAGCTGACCCAGGTGAAGGTCACTGGACAGCAGTGAAAAATATTCTTAAGTACTTGAGAAGGACTAAGGATGTGTTCCTAGTTTATGGCGGTAATGAAGAGCTCGTTGTAAATGGTTACACCGATGCAAGCGTCCAAACCGATAAAGATGATTATCGTTCGCAATCTGGTTTTGTATTCATTTTGAATGGAGGAGCAGTGAGCTGGAAAAGTTCCAAGCAAGAAACGGTTGCTGATTCCACGACGGAGGCCAAGTACATTGCGGCTTTTGAAGCCAGGAAAGAAGGTGTTTGGATAAGAAATTTCCTTGCTGAGTTGGGTGTAGTTTCGAGTGCCTTGTGCCCATTGGATCTCTATTGTGACAATAATGGAGCCATTGCGCAGGCTAAGGAGCCGAGATCCTATCAGAAATCCAAACACATACTCAGGCGTTACTATCTCATTCGCGAACTGGTCGATAGAGGAGATGTTAAGATATGCAAAGTTCCTACGGATTCGAATGTTGCTGATCCATTGACTAAGCCTCTTCCGTAGCCTAAGCGTGAGGCGCACACAAGAGCTATCGGTATTAGATACTTAAATGATTGTCTCTAGTGCAAGTGAGAGATTGTTGGAAATATGCCCTAGAGGCAATCGTAAAGATGATTGTATTTCCTTATGTTCATGATATTGGATAATATGTTATCTTGTTCCTTGAATGAATCATCAGTTATAGATCAATGAGTATGTGATTTGTTGGTGAAACTCATTAACTTATATGATATCATTCTAAATGTATCCCTGGTCGAATGTCACTAGTCGGAACAACCGTGGCTCTACGACCAGCACATGTATTGATTGATGGCCATGTTTCACCGATCATAGATATAGAGATATCGAATCAGTAATGTGAGCACATGTTAGAGAACATGGAGTCGGATAGACCCATCATTGAGACACATCGATGGACAACGCCGGAGAATTTACTTCAAAGGTATTTGATGATTATTGTATAGCAATGAAAATTACCGTGGAGCATTTCGTACCACATGTCCACACCCAAAATGGACTAGCAGAGGTAATTAAATGAATTAAATTTATTGCCCGACCGCTCTTGCAGGATTATAATTTACCAACTACATGTTGGGGACACGCAGTCCTGCACGCAGTAATTCTCATCATTTTTTTTGACCATCAGCATATAACATCCATTCATCTATGCAACTAGCGCAAGGGTCAGCATCGAAAATCTCTCATCTTCGAAGGTTTGGTTGCATGGTTCATGTACGTATACCACCACCGCAGCGAACTGCAATGGGTTCCCTCCAGTAGCGATGCTTAAATCTATTCGGATCATTCTAGCCATTGCTGCATATTTCGACTATGAGATATGACAGGTGGATGTCAAAACAGCTTTCCTTAACGAAAACCTAAGTGAGGATGTGTACATGACACAACCTGAAGGTTTTGTCGATCCAAAGAATGCTAGTAAAGTATGCAAACTTCAAAAATCCATTTATGGGTTAAAGCAAATATCTCGGAGTTGGAATCTGCGTTTTGATGTGGAAATCAAAAGGTTTGTTTTTTTTTTCAAAAACAAAGAAGAACCTTGTGTATACATGAAGGTTAGTGGGAGCGCACTTGTGATTCTAATCTTATATGTGGATGACATATTATTAATTGGGAATGACATTCCAATGCTGGAATCTGTTAAGTCATCATTGAAAAATAGTTTTTCTATGAAAGACCTAGGAGAGGCAGCATATATCTTGGGAATAAAGATCTATAGAGATAGATCAAGAAGGCTAATTGGATTAAGCCAAAGTACTTATATTGACAAGGTGTTGAATCGGTTCAACATGCGTGATGCCAAGAAAGGGTTCTTGCCTATGTCACATGGCATAAGTCTTAGCAAGAGTCAGTGTCATTCGACTACTGATGAGCAAGATCGTGTGAATAGTATTCCATATGCTTCGGCTATTGAATCTATTATGTATGCCATGATTTGTACCCGACCAGATGTATCATATGCTCTAAGTGTTACGAGCAGATACCAAGTGACCAGTGAAGGTCACCGACGAAGAAGAAAAATATTCTTAAGTACTTGAGAAGGACTAAGGATGTGTTCCTAGTTTATGGCGGTAATGAAGAGCTCGTTGTAAATGGTTACACTGATGCAAGCTTCCAAACCGATAAAGATGATTATCGTTCGCAATCTGGTTTTGTATTCATTTTGAATGGAGGAGCAGTGAGCTGGAAAAGTTCCAAGCAAGAAACGGTTGCTGATTCCACGACGGAGGCCAAGTACATTGCGGCTTTTGAAGCCAGGAAAGAAGGTGTTTGGATAAGAAATTTCCTTGCTGAGTTGGGTGTAGTTTCGAGTGCCTTGTGCCCATTGGATCTCTATTGTGACAATAATGGAGCCATTGCGCAGGCTAAGGAGCCGAGATCCCATCAGAAATCCAAACACATACTCAGGCGTTACCATCTCATTCGCGAACTGGTCGATATAGGAGATGTTAAGATATGCAAAGTTCCTACGGATTCGAATGTTGCTGATCCATTGACTAAGCCTCTTCCGTAGCCTAAGCGTGAGGCGCACACAAGAGCTATCGGTATTAGATACTTAAATGATTGTCTCTAGTGCAAGTGAGAGATTGTTGGAAATATGCCCTAGAGGCAATCGTAAAGATGATTGTATTTCCTTATGTTCATGATATTGGATAATATGTTATCTTGTTCCTTGAATGAATCATCAGTTATAGATCAATGAGTATGTGATTTGTTGGTGAAACTCATTAACTTATATGATATCATTCTAAATGTATCCCTGGTCGAATGTCACTAGTCGGAACAACCGTGGCTCTCGACCAAAGACATGTATTGATTGATGGCCATGTTTCACCGATCATAGATATAGAGATATCGAATCAGTAATGTGAGCACATGTTAGAGAACATGGAGCTGGATAGACCCATCATTGAGACACTATTGAGATTGTTATGAATCTATGTGTCATTAGTTGGTCTCAAGTAATGATGATGTATAATCCTTAGACCTGAGATCAGCATGGTTATCTACATGTGTAATAACACTCTTAGGGGTTACCAAACGCTACTCCGTAACTGGGTAGTTATAAAGGTAGCTTTCGGGTATGTTATGAAACATACGGAGGGATGTGACTGGTCGAGATGGGATTTGCCCCTCCTTGCATAACAAGAGAGATGTCTCTGGGCCCCTCGTAGTGATCGGATAAAGAAAGTGCATGGCCATGCCACTAGTGGTCGAAGTGTCGACCACATGAAGTTATCCGACACTCGATCGAGAAAGTATTGAACAGTCTATGGATGACACCATATCTCACCCGGAGTTCAACCAGACATCGTGAGGCAAAGGGAGAATGCATGAGTAGGTCACTTAGTTCGATCGCCACTGATCGGTCGTATGGAGATACGATCCGTCGTGACCGATCGAACATAATCACTGCATCGTTTGTATAGAGATACGAACTGATCGTAAGTGATGAGGACCTGATAATAGATCATATTACGTTAAAGTTCGTCCGATATATTCTTTGTGTACTTGGGAATCGTTACGTGCTGCTAGGTGCCACTGACGACTAGTGGTCGGAAAAGAGTTTCCGAGTCACAACCAATCGCACAAGAACCTGTAGGGTCGCACACTTAAGGGGCTGGGGATTTGATTTGGATGGTGATCCAAATTCGTATAGGATATGAGTTCCTAATGGGTCTAGAGTAAGAGACCCATCAGGGATGCATATATAAAGAGAGGTGGTGGCATAGGGTGGATCATATTTTTGGAAGAACTCTCGAAACTCTAATAGCCACGCCATCCTCAACCACGTTGCTGGTGGTAGCACACCAGCGCGCGGTGTTCGTACCCTGTATGTGTGGATACCACGGAGTTGCTGTTGCGAAGCATCAACACTAGGACGATCCGCAACTCGTGACGATCACCGGAGCAGGAGGAGAAGTTGCGAGGCGAGTTCGACTACTCAAAGGAGCAGACGCGAAACGAGTACGACTACTCGGAGGAGCAGTCGCGCGGTGAGTACGACTACGACCGCATCTATTCGCTACATCGACTTTACTTCCGCTTCGAGTCGACGCGTCTAGCGGTAATCTCGTGATCTATTACTTGCGGAGGTTCCTTGGTTGCGCGGTAAATTTTTGTTTTGTGCTATCGTAGCGCTTACCCGTAACCCTTCAGTATGTGCCTGCACGCAATGCGCCGGAGAGGGTTGAAATACCAAAGAAAATTGAAGGTACCCCTAATCCCATCCAGAGGTCTCAGAATAAAAGGATGAGAACTCCAGCCCCTCGAATCCCAAGTAACTAGGGACGCCTAGAAAAAGGATAAAGAGGACTTGACACAGTCGATTATTGAAGTTCCCCATAACCAGAAGGGGAGCCAGTTGAGACCTGGTACCAATATGAAACCTTCAGTAAAAGACATACCGGATTTGAATATTCTCACGGAGGGAGACATCAGCATGGATGTGTGCGCACACATCGGAGCTGAAAAACTAGAGGGACTTGCCTCCGCAATTGAAAGCGGCGATAAGCAAGTAAAAGCATTAGAAGTATCGCCCCACGAAGAAATAGCTATAAATTAAGTGACCACGGGAGAATCTATAAATAGAACAACAACCAATGTCGATATTTATTTTGCAAAGAAAATTGGCACTATCATCGATCTTGATCCAGAGTCTGCATCGCTCACTGAATGTAAGAAAAGATCATATTAGAAAGATCGAAAGATGGCAATAGAAGCAGAATTATTATCTCTAAATAAAAGAGTGCTATTTAGGCCTGTAAACCGCACACCTCTCCATGTGCACCTGTAGGGCATAAGTGAGTATTTGTTCGAAAGAGAAATGAAAATAATGAAGTTGTAAGACATAAAGCAAGACTCATTGAACAAGGTTTCACTCAATGGCTAGGAGTCAATTATGAAGAAATTTATTCCCTGGTCATGGGCGGAACTACCTTTAAATATTTAATCTCAATGTCAGTAAACTTGAATTTGGAAATGAAATTGATGGATGTGGTAACTGCATACCTTTATGAGAACTTGGATTCGGAAATTTATATGAAGTTACTTGAAGGTATCCCTGTCCCGAACCAAGACAGAGCAAACAGAAATCTGTATAGTGTGCAACTCAGAAAGTCACTGTATGGACTGAAACAATCGGACAGAATGTGGTATAATCGCTTGAGCGACTTTCTGTGAAAGAAAGGCTACACAAACAATGAGGATTATCCCTGTGATTTATACGGCGATCCCAGGATGGATTCTGTATAGTATGAGTATATGTAGATGATTTGAATATCATCGGGACTATGAAAGATATTAAGAAAGCAAACTCTTTCCTGGAGTCAGAGTTCAAAATGAAAGACTTGGGTAAAACCAAATACTGCCTAGGCTTGCAGCTTGAGCATACCCTTGAAGGGATTTTAGTACATCAGTCAGCATACACTCAGAAAGTGTTAGGACGGTTCGGCTTTGAAAAGGCATATCCTTCGAAAGTAGCGATGGTCGGGAGATCCTTGCAGCAAGACAAGGACCTGTACAGACCTAAAGAAGAGGGGGAGGAAGTCATGGGATAAGAATTCCCGTACTTGAGTGCAATAGGAGCACTCATGTATTTGACAAACTGTACTAGATCGGATATTGCATTTGTAGTGAACTTGCTACTAAGGTACAGTGCAGAACCTACCAAAAGGCATTGATAGGGAATAAAGGACATCTTCTTATACCTCCAAGGAAGTAAAGATCTTGGTCTATTCTACAAAAAGAACCAAGGCCTAACTATGACTAGCTACGTAGATACTGGGTACCTGTCAGACCCGCATATGGCTAAGTCACAAACATGCTATGTATTCCTATGTGATGGAACTGTAATTTTATAGAAATTAGCTAAGCAAATTTTTGTATCTACTTCGACGAACCACTCAGAAATCATAGCACTGTACGAGGCCTAACGTGAATGTTCTTGGTTTCAGCGGATGATTCACCATATCCAGCAGTCATGTGGATTGAATACTGCGCAAACCCCCACTGTTATCTTTGAAGATGATGCAACTTGTGTTGCATAAGTGCAGATGGGTTATGTGAAGAGTCCTCTCACAAAGCATATCAACCCCAAGTTCTTCTATGCACATGAATTGTAAAAGATGGATGAAATTAAGGTACTACATACTAAGTCATATGAAAATTTTACAGATTTGTTCACTAAGTCACTTCCAGCGTTTAGCTTTGAAAGATGCATACGTGGAATTGGAATGATGAGGCTTAGAGAAGTGCATAATTCAGCGGGAGAATCTTCACGATCTCATTATTAAAGTTTGATCACGAAGATCGAGTACCCAAATAGTAAATCTTGGAGATTAAATGAAATTGGGTGGATTGTACTCTTTTTCTTTTGACGAGTTACCCTGAAGTTTCTCGGTTAAGGTTTTTAACGAGGCAATTCGTGCAACGCAACGGAACACATGCCATGTACTCTTTCTCTAAATTTTTTCCATTGGGTTTTATGGAGTTTTGACAAGACATAAACATGTTGGATGAGTGCCCAAGGGGGAGTGTTAAGAAACCAGGCCCAGGACCGGAGAGTCCTGGCCCAGGTGGGCTTCTCATCCACCTGATGCCTATATAAAAGAGGGGGGACCCTCAACATGGTATACGATTGATTGAAGAGTAATAAAGCGAAGCCTGAAGTCCCCTTATATCACTTTGTTCAATCTACTTTTGTGCTCTTGTGTTCTTGCTTTGTTCTTACAATTCCGAGTATTGTTTACGAGGTAATCGCTCGGATTGGATTCGCCAGCGATGGTTCCTTAACACATTCCTCTCCTAGTGCTTGCCTCCCGCTACTGCGTTCTCTCTTTCTATCTCTCCCGAGAATCACATCGGCTTTGATCAAGCTACTTTCGGTACCGATGAGCTGCATCACTCCTGCTTCTACCACAGCATCCAAAGCTCCGCTACCGATCGCCGGCTAGAGTTTGCCGCCATTTGTGCTTGGCGAGGCCGTCTGTCACAGCCGTATCTCGTACTTAGATCTCCCTTTGCGAGGAGCTTGTAATATCTAGCGAGGCCAAGGGCCGAAGGAGGTGGGGAGACGGATGGTGAGCGAAGGGCCGACGACAAGATGATGTTGTGAGGTGGAGACATGGCACGAGGCCAGCGCCACGCTCCTCCTCGGAGCCCTGTTTGTTCTAGCCCTTTTTCTAGTTGTTGTAGATTTGTCTCGGCTGTTGTATTTTTGTTACAAAATATTACGACAATTTGTTTCGAATGTTGTCCTTGTTAGTTTCAAATGTTACAGTTTTGTAACATCATATATTTGTTTTGCTTAGGATATTTGAACTAGATTTGTCTCAGCTGCTACATCTTTGTTAAAAAATATTACAACAATTATTTTTAAATATTGTCACTGCTAGTTTCAAATGTCGCAGTTTGTAACATCGTATATTTATTTTGGCTGTGATACTTGAACCAGTTCTAAGACGTATATAAGTTCAGTATTAATGGGTTCATCCATTTTTAGATGAAAAGATGATATCGCTTTTTTTTTCCTGGACACCGCATTTTTATTACACATGTGATTGCCGATGTTGCATCAAAATGTAAAGTACTCATTCTACGAGCGGGCGCTAGTTGTACGCCCGAGAATATGATCAATCTGTCCTCCCTTATCAGGTGAATGATCTCTTTTTATCTTTTCTCGTGCGCTTTCCGTCAGTTTTCTCTCGTCTCTTCTTTCCTTTTTGTTTTCTCCAAACATTACAGTATCATAACGCAACGTTCCAAGCTGTTACTGCCAACGGATAAGGCCTAAACGTTCAGTCAATCGACCGGTCTCCGTGAACTAGTGGTGACGTTTTTCTCCAACATTTCACCATACGCCGGCCCCGTAATATTCGGTAGACGGATAGCCTTTCATGAGTACATTTCTTTTTCATAGTGGGCTCGTATGGCCCTTTCACATGACGATCTATTGCTATCTTTCCGATGCTGATGCGTCTCAACGTTCAGGATATGTTAATAGTATAATACTCTGTTTCGATGACTCTGTTTCGATGACTCCTATTGCTTGCGGCTTGCCTGGGCCGGTCAGGCGGGGAAATCGTTGGGGTACTTGACTTTTCAGTGATTGTGATGTTTCTTCGGCCAGCCTAGCTATGTCAGGCCTAGTTATTGTATCGACCAGTTCACGGGCTGAATGCTCCTCAAGTTAGGCTGCGTCAAGCACATTAGAAGAGTTAGGACGAAATTGTTTAGGCTTCTCCAAGGATAACGGAAGGTGATTGCTATTGCTCTCCATCCCAAAAGCCCATGGAGTTGAAATGCCTAAAAATAAAAAGTTGGTCGATAGTGTTCTGCTGGCTGTGGTTCCAAACACATTAACCGAGTGTTTACGTATGGATCGGACTGACATTCTTGCGCTAGTAGGATAGACCCTGACTCCAGTTGATTTCGGTGAAGTTTCAGATTATGCGTGCCCTTGCACAGTTAATGCTCCCATAAGACAAGCTTCCAGAAGATAATGCTGCACAGATCTTGCCCTGCCAAGAAAAGGTTGGAAGTACGCACAGACAGACCATCATTCGCTTTCTCCCAAAAAACAGAAAAAAAAAAAAACGTATGCTTTCCAGTATTCGTTCACTCCAGTAAAGCGGAGTAGCAGACAATTCCCGCGTGTAGAGTGAGACAAGGGCAAAATCTATGGGCGAAGATACAGCCGGATTTTGCAAAAACGTGACCAGAGACGCGGCGACAGTTAGGCTAGCGATCGCGCGTACCCCCGTGTGACACCGGGCTGGAGCACGAGGATATTCCGTCTTGCTTCGGCGGCGGGGACGGATTGGAAGAGATAAGCATCGCGGACCAGAGTGATGTGGTGGAGTGGATTATTAAACGAACCGACGAACGAGGAACGTGCGTGCCCAAAGTCCACAAGAAAGATAGACCACCGGATACGAGTTCGGCCAACGCGACCGCAAGCGCGGGCCGGGAGGCGAGTGAGTCCGTTGATCCTTATCCTATCACCTGCCGCCGTGCCACTACTGCCTAATAATCCCCAGAAACCCAGCGTCAGGAGTTACTAAAACCTCTCCAAATGGAGGAGGGCCCCGGGACAGAGCAACAGGACGCTGAGATGCGGGCGGGGCCGACCGCTGGTCGGAGATTCTGCCGGAGCTCCTCCCGCTCATCTACAAGAGGCTGCCGGATTCGGCCGACTTCGTGCGGTTCCGAGCCGTCTGCAGGGCGTGGCGCGCGTCCGCGCCCGCGTCCGACCCGCCGCCGCAGCTCCCGTTGCTCCTCGAGCGGCGCGGGTCCGCGCTCCAGGCGAGGCAACAGTTCCGCTTTTACTCGCCCAGCTCCGGCAGGACGTACACCGCCCGCGGCCAACGCGGCAGATGCTCCTGGTTCCGCGTGAGCGGCGCGGGCCACGGGTTCGTCCCCATCACCGTGGACCTCTCCACGACGGACCTGTACAACCCGCTCACCGGCGAGCGCCTGGCCCTGCCCACCGCGCCCTACCCGCCGTGGCGCCACGGCGTCGTCCAAGTCGTGGTCGACGGCGAGGGGAGCTGCCTGGTGGTGAATACTTGCGCGAGGACGCGGCACTTCGGATACTGCCGGCCGGGGGAGACCAAATGGAACCTAGTCGACGGGCGCGAAGACATGGGCCACCACGCGTACCGCGGCGGGAGGTTCTTCGTCAACACGGCAGCAGGGGACACGCTGGTGATCGACGCCGCAACCCGCGCCGTCGAGTCCGTGGTGCCGCCACCTCCTGCCGAGACCGGCGGCCGCGCCCGCGCCCGCGCGGACTACCTGGTGGAGTCGTGCGGGAAGCTGCTCAGGGCCATCAAGGTCCCACGTGACGGCGACGTTGCCGCGTCAGCCGAGGACTACTACTTCAATATCTACCAGCTGGACGTCCGGCACGGGAAGCCCGCGTGGGCAAAGGTCGAGAGCGTCGGGGGGAGAGTGGTGTTCTTCGACGAGCACGGCCACGGCTTCTCGTTCGCGCCGAACGACTCGGCGGGGCTGAGGAGGGACTGCGTCTACTTCGTGCACGAGAGGCGGACGTGGGTGGACGCTGGGGAGTACAGGTTCCTCTGTCGGTACAGCGTGGAGGACGGAGCGGTTGATAGAGTCATGTCGCTGCCCGACACGTTGGGGGACACCTGGGTTCTCCCTAGCTTGGGCCGATCTGAATGACCTATCTCGGCGGCCTTGCTATCTGCGGTGCTCGGACTAGTTTACACTCATTTTTCCTTTCAAAATTGTAGGGACGATGGGAGAGGATGGGTAGATGATTACAGTAGTCTCAGTGTCCTAAACAATAGGTAATAGTATTAAGATGTTTGGAGAAATTTTTGTTCTTGAAACATCCTTACTGTTGTTAGGGAATAAGCGGTTAGACCAACCAATGCATGGCGGTCTGATCGGTCAAAAGGTGAAAAATATGTATTTTTAGAATCGGTCCAAAAATCACATGTGTAGGAAGCTGAAAGGAGTCACTTGCACTTGGTCTCATTGGAAATGTAGTTTTAAGGAAAAAATAGATAGAGTTTGAAACTTTTAGAGAGTGCAAATCCGAGATTTGGGAATTTTCTCAGGCGGTGGTTTTCATGGATTGGCCAAACTCATGAGTTTTTTTTTTTTTGCATAGGTGTTGCATGACGCATGCTTTGGTTAATGTGGGTCAAGTTACGAAGAACTTGTGTTCGGAATCGATTTCTAGGTCTATGGTTGTGCAGGTGGCTTAGAGTCAATGACGGTCAACAACAAGGATGATCGGGATTAGAGTAGGAGAGCTGAGGTCTAGAACGATCAAGGATGATGGGTGAAGTCATTGAACTCAAACATGACACAAGATGGATAAGAACGACCAAACGGGAGGTTCGGTGCGACGGGTTGTATCATGTAGTGTGGGGTCGATGCAAGTGTTATGGTGATTTCGATGGGAGCCGGATGGAAGAGACTTGTTGACAAGAAGAGAGCCATTGATCAATCTACACGTAACGAAGCATGGGATTTCTTCACAACGAATGGACTCGGTCTTCGGAGAAGTATCGAGAAAAGGTATTTTGGTATCTTCGTCAAAATACCTGGTTGGTGACCTTAGAGAAACCATGACACAAGGAGTGATGGTTTAGGTATAGAGAAAATAAGGATCACAAAAAGACGGATTCGGGAGACTCGGTTTGTCACCCGCTTTGAGAAGAGTACGTGAGTGTAGACCCATTTATATGTGGGCTTAACGGGCGCCCGATAAAGTTTTCTCTCTTGACCTAGCCTCCACTAATAAAAGAAAAGGTGCAGGATTTGCACCTAACACCGTTCCAAGAAGTAACCCTAATTTGTGATCTGAGGAAAGTGGAAATAGAGGAGGCTAGGTTTTGAAGGAGATGGATTGATTGAGTGCTCAAGTGTTGAGTTCTTGTCCTCCATGGTAGAGTGGCTGTAAACCAACAATCTCTTGAATTAATCCAAGCAAAGTTTGCCTCAAGATGAGTTCTATCTTGTTCTTGCTCTCTTTTTGACGCCTTTGGGATTTTGTGTATTCCTTTAGTTTTTCTTAGGTCCTTTGTTGTGATCTAGTTTGCTGAGATATGTGGGAATCCATCTAGGATCATCTTAACCACATCCACCCGCAAGTAAATTTTTGGATCAAAATTTGAATTTCCTCATTTCTTGTGCCTTCTTGATCTCATCTAAGACATTCATGGAATCTTGGCTTTGATTGTCCCGATCGTCGATTTGAATAGGTTTATGACCTTCTTGATGAGCTATGGTTGAAATATCAGTGAATTTGGTTTACGGGATTGAAAGTTAGGTCGATTTGTGATCTTTTCGGGTTGCAGTTCCTGTAGTTGGTGGTCAAATCGGCGAGCCAGACGGTCAATCCGACAATGAGGGTTCTTTGCCTCGAGGTTTCTCGGTTTCAACACGAGACTTCCGCTGTGCTTATTCTCTGATCTTTATAGCTTTGATAGCTACTAGAGTGAAGAAGAAGTTGAATGTCGTCGGGCTCAAAATAGTAGGTGCTCCTATTCACCCCTCTAGTCATCGTTTCAGTTTAATAAAAATTTTGGTGTCTTGCTTGGTTGCTTTGGACGATTGGCCTAAAAACAAGGCAAGCCCTTGGGTTTTCTGTATGGCAGATGGCGCTAGAAAATATATACCAAAATTAAAAGTTTTGTAGTGTCGAATAGATTTGAATTTTCATTCAATTTTTGCAACCATGTCAAATTTAGCCCGCTCAAAACAAATCTTATGCTGAAAAAAAAAATCATTCAATTGATTTCTGACGAACATGGTTGGATTTGAAGTAAATGTCGTCATCACCATCTCAAATTATGGATCACGAATATCAAAGAGGTGTTGGTATTCTAACACGAAACCACCATAACAAAATTAGCTTTCCTCTGTGGTGTAGCGCTTGTTTATGTTAATGTAGAAACAACATAGTTTTGGTCATGTCTCAAAAGGTGTTTATCTTACACCACGGAAGTTTTGGCATGCCTTGAAGGCGTTCCTCTTGTGACTCCTTGGGCACTGATTTACATACAAACCAACATAGTTGTTGGTGAAGTAGTAAGAAATGTGCTACGACAAATTGCTTTTTGTCTGTGGTGCGTCTAACACGCCGCTTGTGGTGATGTGAAAAAGGCGAAAGCTTTGATAAGTATTATAGAAGTTTCTCCCATGGTATATTGTATTTATGCAGTCTTAACACGCTTGTGCTGATGTGAAAAAGGCGAAAGCTTTGACAAGCATTACAGAAGTTTCTCCCATAACATATTGTACTTATGCACATGTCAACCCACCGAGGTGTTAATGTTGTAGCAATAAATACACCGCAACAAATAGCTTTTGCCCTCGGTGCATCATACATGCTTGTGCTGATGTGTAGAAGCGGAAGATTTGGCATGTTTGGTAGGCGTTCCTCTTGTGGCATATACCAGGTTAGCTCTTATGCAGATATCAACCAACCGTTACTGGTGCTACAGCAAGAAAAGTGACATGACAAATTGGCTTTTGCTTGTGGTGTGTCCAGGGCACTTCTCGTGATGTCGAAAAAGCGAAAGCTTTGGCAAGTCTTGTAGAAGTTCCTCCCAAGGTACACCGTGCTCATGTACATATCAACATACTGAAGTGTTTTTTTAGGGAACCGAAGTGTTAATGTGGTAGAAATAAAGAAACCACAACAAATTGCCTTGATTCCTGGGTGCGTCTTGCATGCTTGTGTTGATGTGGGAAATGCGAAAGATTTGGCTTGTCTCTGAGGCGTTCCTCTTACGACACACTTGGCTCTCATGCATACATATCGATCTAATTACGTTGTTGGTGTTTTACAAAAAAATGTGACACGATAATTTTTTTTTTTTTTTTTTTTTTGTGGTGTGTCCAGCACACTTGTGGTGATGTGCAAAGATGAAAGATTTGGCAAGTCTTGTAGAAGTTTCACACTGTGCTCGTACACATATCAACCTACTGAAGAGTTAATGTGGTAGCAATAAACACCCCAACAAATTGCCTTTAGTCCTTGGTCTTTTGCTGATGTGGAAAAAATAGAAGATTTGGCATGTCTCGTAGGATTTCATGTACATTCTGTTATGAAACCTAAAAGGTTCGGTATGGGTAAATACCAGAAGCGCCTCGTAGGCTTAGTCTATAAATAGAGAGACGGTGCTACCCATGTAATCATCCCTGATTTATTAATAAAGACTCCTGGCGTTATCTCTCTCATTGGTGTCTCTGGTGTTATTGATTGATTGCGTGATTGTATTACCGTTCATCGATTCATCGATTATTTCTTAATACGTTATCAGTACGAATCGCTCTCCAAGGTGAAAGGTAATTTCAATCTACTACGCATTGCAATTTATATTCTAATCTAGTTTGATAATACTAGATCTGTTAAGCAATGCAGTTATTAGATCAATCTGTTGACTGTCTCTACCAGTAGTTTGATTTACAGTTTAAGATCTAGATCTAGTAGACTAATCAACACACCCATGTCGGCCTCGGATCACATGAACAGTAAACAAAAAAATATCTGCATCTCGGCCTCGGCCGTCGTCGCCTACGCTCAAGACGCCGATGCCAATCCGGCCGTCTGCCGCATCGACCTCGCTGCCATCGGCCGCCGAGGATGTCGCTTATGCTCGCCCACCCGCGTGCGAATCGCGCCGCCAAGGCACCCACCACATCACAGAAGAAGGGGGGGGGGAAGATCCGCCACCCGGCATGCCGCCGGTTGAACCGCGCCCGCGCGCCGCCGCCCGCCTCGCTCGCACTTCCGTCGGCCGCATGTGAAGCCACCGTCTGGACGCCTTGAAGAAGAAGGTAGAGGACGGATCGATCGCGCCGCCACGCCGCTAGCTCGGCCCGTCCACCCCGGCCGACTCGGCCGCCGACTCCGCGCCGCTTCCGTCGTCGCCGCCTCGAGGACGCCACCGCCATCGCCGACGGGTTGGAAACCCTACCTGGCGCTTTAAGCAAGGCGGGTGAGGAGGCCTGGCCCAACTCATCGGCCGAGAAAAGAAAAAAATAGTGATGTTGCAAAAAGGCCCCTGTAATTCTGAAAATTGCAAACCATTTTCGGGAATAAGGAAAAAAATTCAGAAAACCCCTCGGATTTCCCAAAAATTACGCGTAAAATTTCTCAGAACTGAAATATTCACGTTTTAGCCTCTAAAAATTACAGAAAATTCCATATAATTTATTTCCTTGATTATTTATGCTGGCATTATTGTTTACTATTCGGAATTATTTATTTCAGCATGTTATTTTTTCTATTTTAGTAATTATGAAAATTGCTAATTAATTAGCAGGAAAAATATTAAAATTCTAGAAAATTCTAGAAAAATTTTCTATAAAATATACTGAATAGATAAAATCAACACCTTACTAATATAGCAATATTCATACCGTTTACCTGTAGTAAATTAGAATTGTGCATGAATAATGTAGGAAATGTCTGACATCGCTAAAAAAGAGTTCGCTGAACTTGCCCTGGACGGTAGCAACTACCTCACATGGGCAATGGACGCTAAGATCAACATGACAGCCAGAACACTTGGCGCTGCCATAACCCCACCTGAGGCTGGGGTTCCTGTCATTCCTGATGCTGCCAAATGCGCGGCATTACACTTCTTGAGGCACCACATCCACCTGCATCAAGTCCGAGTATCTTTAGAAGAAGACCACGGCACTGTGGAACTCCCCAAGGAGAGGTATGACGAAGAGAGATCCATCATGCTACGAAGCACGGCATGAGTGGACCAACATAAGGTTCCAAGATTTCAAGAAGGTGTCTGAATACAACTCTGCAATTCATAAACTTATCGCTAAGCTCAGATTCTGTAACCAGAAGATCACAGATGCTGAGATAATTGATAAGACTTTGAGCACTTCCCACCCTACTCACAGACACTCCGATGCGATGCTGCAAGCCAAGTACAATAAGTACTTTAACTTGTCGGTGTATTAGAACCGATCTTACGTAAAGATTGTTTGATTCGGGGTCTCCTAGAGATAAGATCACGCAGAGTGGATTGACACGGATGTTTAGACAGTTCGAGCCTTCTCCGAGAGAATAATAACCCTAATCCTGTGTATGGTATTCTTGATGATCAAGTAAAAGACTAAGACTATTACAGAGAATAGCACTTGTGTTCCTACTTGACTGGCTCTTGTTCGCCTCTCCTATCTCTCTTGATTGATACCCTTATATAGTCGTGAAGAAGTAGCCGTTTAGTCCTACTAAGATGCGCCTAATTAATGTAGTAACGCGCATGATGGTAGTAATTACCGCGCCTTGACTTCTTCACGCCGTCCGCAATTATCTTCCGGAGATAATGGGGTATTTACGCACCATTAATACGCGGAATAATAGTGCGTAGACCGCTCGATTCCTTAATCAATTGGACCTACCCGTGCGTAGGTTTGATTATAAGGTGGTCGTAGTTTTCCGGTCGTAGAAGGACTTACGATCGTGGCGCAAATGAGAAGAACTTACGACTATGTAGTGGTCGTAGAAGGACTTACGATCGTAGCGATCGAGAAGAACTTACGACTATGTAGTGGTCGTAGAAGGACTTACGATCGTAGCGATCGTAGAATAACTTACGACTATGTAATGGTCGTAGAAGGACTTACGACCATGATGTAGTCGTGAAGAACTTACGACTATGGGGTGATTGTAGAAGAACTTACAATCAAAGTTTAGGCCTCTCCTTATAGAAATAAGGGGGTACTACGGGGACTATGTGACATCATATTTACCCATAATAAGAATTACGGATAAAAGATAAAATGAGGATTATTAGATCCTCGCCATCTAGCCCCCACTTCAAGTGAAAGTAACTTACTTGGTGAAGGTTTCAGAATGGTCTTACGACCATGAAAATGTCGTAGAACAATAGTCGAAGGAAGAACTCTTCGATATTTGAATGCTACTTTGACCAGAATTTGTTTGGTCAAGAAGGTTGCTTACAACTATCAAAAGTCATAAGAACCCCTACAACTGTAGTAGTCGTAGTAGGGTGATTGGAGAAAAACACTTAGATTGATACTTCCTTTGACCAGAAAGACTTGGTCAGGAAAGTAATTTTACTTGGAGATGATAAAACAAACATAACTTTCTCGAACAGACCGTCTGGGGAATTGCAAACGATCTCTACAGATCTGTTGATGAGACGGTTCCCGAAGTGATTGCAACCGTGAAGATTGTTTACAACTTAAAAAGTCGTAAAAACCCCTACGACCGTCTGGTGGTCGTAGCAGGGGAATCGGAGAAAAAGCCTTCCGATTGATACTTCCTTCACCGTAAATACTTGGTCAAGAATGTAATTTTGCTTGGGGGTGACGATACGCACCTAATTTTTCTCGAACGGACCATCTGGGGAATTGCAACCGGCTCTCTCAGACTTGTCCGATGAAGCGGTTCCCGAAGCGGTATAACCAACTCCTACAGACCTATAGACGAGACGGTTTCCAAAGCGGCGGAGATCGCGCGGTTATAAAAACTTACCAGAAGGTAGACTTGGGTTTTTACTTTTCCCCCGAATCGCTCCGCTGCTCTTCGAACTCTTGCTTTCTCCATCCTCGACTAGGTTTCATCTTTTCCGCCGCCAATCCAATCAAAAAACTTCTTGCTTCTGAGCGAAATGGCCAAGAGAGTTTCTGAATGGGAGGAATCGGAGATGGATGCGGCTAAGATCAAGATCTTGGTTGATGCCGGGAAGATCCCAGAGAAGGCTCTGGTGAAGTGGATTCCGGCTATTGGGCAAGATCGCCATCGGGGAAAATGGGCAAATCTCGCCTTCCAAGCGTATTGTGAGTCGCGGCCTTCGATTACCGCCCACCCTTTCTTACTGGTGAGTACTCGAACACTTTGGGGTGGAACCGTGAACTTAGGTCCCAATTCCATTACCATGTTGAGTGTGTTCGTATCTGCATGCGAGGCGTGCACTGGGATTCCATGATCTCGAGCTGTTCCAATATTATTATGGAATGGCTCGACAAACCGAATCGCGAGAAGCCGTGGTCCAAGCTCCACGACTCGAAGTCGAAGGAGTACATTCGAGCTTTACCCGGTCTTCGTGGTCGGGCCGAGGAAGAGGTGGTTCTACCGAAGGTCACCTCAAGACGCCTTTCTTTCGTGGGGAAGGTCTGCTGAAAAGAAATCTTCATGGGATTCAACCTCAAGATATCACCGGATTAGCCCTTATATTCAAGCCATTAAGGACTTGAAGGAAGAAGGGTCGACCGGATGGCATGTGGTGAAGGATTTCATCACACGCGAATCGATCCTCTGAAGAAACGAGCATCTCCTATGTGGAGGTACTCGGGAGAGGAGACCCCACCGAGACTACGAGGAGGGTAAGCAATTGTCGACTTAGTTCTCCGCTTGGTTTTTCTCAACTTTGTCTAATATTTTTACTGCTTTACAGCATCTTTCACAGCCGAGGTTGACTCAGTCGACTCATCATCGCGGAGAAGTCCCCGCCACTCAGAGGGGTTCCTCAAGTCATTGCGGTTTTGTCCGCAGATGAAAGGATAGAGCGCCTAAAGGTAATCAAAAATGATTCTCTCTTTAGGACTTTATAGTCGAGAAGATACTTACGACTAATGGTGATCGAGAATATCTTACAATCAAGAAAAAGTCGAGAAAAACTTACGACTTGGTACTAGTCGAGAAAAACTTACGACTAATTAGTGATTCTTCTTTTACGCTTTGCTTTACGTAAAGTAGGAATGGAAAATCGCCAGACGACGAAGAAGTCGCTCGATGACTATTGGCGCCGGGTTGTCGAAAGACAAAGACTCGGCCCTCCTCAAGAGACGCCGACTTGTAAAATCACCGACAAGGGGAGCAAGTTCGAGTTACGGTCTTTCGACCAAACCTCTGGGAGACCGCGGCACCGTAGTTGTATCTGAAGCGAGGCCGCACCGTCGGCCGAGGAGGTTGAAGCGGTTGAACCTCTCAAGCGCAAACCTCGCAAGGCTAAGGTACCCTTCTATTATGACACGGAATCTTTCGCAGCTTGGTGCCACAACCGGAAGGATTTTATGTCTTTATGAAGGACGATGTCGCATCAAAGACAACTCGCAATCGAGGCGATCTTGCTCGGAATGGTCGAGACACCTCTCGTCCATCCAGAAAATCAGGAAACCAGAGCTCTGGTTCCTGTTCAAACTCTACGACCAGACGTGGTCGTAGCCGAAGCAATGTTGAACCTCGACCGGGCGTGGTCGTGGAGAAGAAGAGGTCCTCCGCTGGGAGGATTGCTCCAAAATTCCTGGTTAAGACCAGGGTGCAGAGGTATGTGAAATGTACTGAAGTGTAAGAAGGACATTTACCTTTTCCTTTTTCACAACCTGATTTGCTTTTCTTTATTTCAGTCCGACTCCTTCACCCAGGAATGCTTCACGAGAATCCATTGCTATCCCTTCTCCATCGGAGAGGTAGCAACGAGGTGGTCGGCATCACCCTTGGCCCAGTGGCCGATGAAGTCGAGACTTCAGTGTCTCCCACATCTGCCAAGTCGTGACTCGACTTTTGAGGTAGCGGTATTCTTGTTGAGGTGGCGCCACGACTCATCGAAGTCGAGAAACAACAGAGGCAACTGGAAGCCTCTGGTCAAGGTGGTGACCACCACGCACCGCCTGGGAAGGAAATCGTAGGAGGCGTTCCTTCCCTACCCAAAGAGAAATCACGAGAACGGAAGGAGAGAATTTCAACTTCGTGGTGACTTCTTTGGGCCTGCCTCCGTCGTAGGGTCTTCTGCTTACAAATCTCGTGACCGAGTCCCCCATCCCAAAGATATTCCCAATACGGACAATACTTTTGACAACGAGCCTCGAGAAGGTGTGGTGGGACAAAGTCGCGAGGATAGATAAGCTGCGAAGACCGGACCTTGTATATTCGATTTTGCTAGAACGACTATGAATGTAAGTATCTTGAATACTTATATATGTGGCTTTCCTTCCTTCTCACTGCTTTTTCTTTTGCGTAAAGCTCGAGCAAATTGTCATTGTCGGTGAGTATCATCGACAACTTTTAGAGCTAAGACAAGAGAAGGAACTACTCTGCAGAGGCGCAGAGGTGGTAAGTCAATTATCATTCATAGTTGTTTTTGACTTAAATACTGTATAATGCTTTACGAGAATAGTCATGGAAGAAACTCATGACAAAGTATTAGTCGTAAAAAGCTTACGACTACTTACGACCGATAGTGGTCGCAGAAAGACTTACAACCATTCGTAGTCGCAGAAAAACTTACGACTAGGTCGGTGGTTGTAGAAGTATTTATAACCATTCTACTGATTTTTATCTCCATCTCGTCCTTTGTAGGTTAAACAAGGATTCAAAGACCTTAATGACTCGCCGACTATGAAAAAGAGGAGTCGAGGAGGCTAAGGAATGAAGTATTAACCTCTCGGAAAGACTTGAGAGGTTGTCTCGATCTAAGAAATTGCGGGAAAAATAAGCGAGAAGTCTTGAACTTAAGACTGTTTTTGAGTTTTAACCTTTACCTAACTCTCATTTCTTCTTCAGATAAAGAAAATGAGATGAAGAATCTCCGGACTGAAGTTGGAGACAAATCTTTGGTCATTCAGGAGTTTTCCCGCATTACCAAGAATAAGGATCAAGAACTTGAGGTTCTGAGAACTCAAGTCACAGGTAAGTAACTCTTTACCGTTGTCCTTTTGAGTGTTTTCCTTTTTAATGTCAATTCCTTGTTCGTAAATTGTCGCCCAATTGAGAATCCTTGAGGCTGAAATCCAAGCAAAGACCTTGATCTGCAATGAGTCCGTCCGCATTGCTAAAATGAATGCAGAGGACATCAGAGCGTGGGAGCAAAAGCATACTGAAACTGTTGCTTTCCATCGCGAAGAGGTCAAGAAATTGGATTCTCAATTAGTAGGTAAGAAATGCTTTTACCTACAAATATCTTTGTGTTATGTTCCTCTAGAAGTATTTTTGTTTGACCGGTATTATTCTTTTGTAACAAGTGGTCGAGAACAAAAGCTTGCATGAGGCTTCGACTTGTACCCAACAGAGATGGAGTCGATGAAGACTAGTCTTCAAGGCAACATCACTCTCTGAACAATGTGCTTAGTGAGCTACATTCGAGGAAAAACTCCTCGAGAAGATACTATAGTTGCTCACACAAGTACTATTGGAGAACAAGTCGGAAAATTGCAAGAAATGGTGACCACTCAAGGCTAATCTGTGAATCAATAAGGGAGCGCGAAGGCTGCATGAAGTTACGCTTTGGCGAAACTTAAAGCTCAAGATCCCCGCTTAATGTTAAACCAATCGGTTTACTTATCGTCTCGAATCGAGGCAAGTCGTCGATTGTGGAAATGCAATGATTGGCAAAAGGTGGCGAGGAAATGCAATAGGCTCTCCCTTCGTAGTAATCTTGTAACTACTTTGTAAGGCGTAGAATTTTGTTGATGAGTAATATATGATCCGCCTTATTTCCTGAAAATCATCTTGTCGAGTAGTTAGTAACTCAAAAGATAATAAACGAATGAAAGACTAATGAAAGACTAAGAATTGAAGTCAAATTAATAACTTTATCCTAGCCCCCGACTATTTGTTTAGATTGTTTAGACAATCTAAATAAATAGTGTTTGAAACGGGTTTTCTGAAAACAAAGAGAGGTTTATTTAACTTATAGCTTTTGTTACGGTTGTCAAGCACTGGTCGAAAGAGTAAAAACGACTCGACACTAGGAAGTTCCTTCTAGTGGGCAGGACCACGTGCAGAAAGGAAAGGCTTCGACTAGGTGATGTTTTCATTTCCGACTAGTTTAATCGAACCAAGAACAGCAACTTGAGTTAAACAGACGTCTTAGAGGACTTTAGTAATTCGTTCGTCCTTTTTTGGTGGACTTCGATAAGTCTTTTCCAGTAGCAAAAGTAGGAGACTGAGCAGCGCTAGGAAGTTTCCTTCTAGTGGGCAGGACCACATGCAGAGAGGAAAGACTTCGACTAGGTGTGTCTCTTCCTTCGACCAGTTAAAACAAATCGAGTACACCAAAGGTGGTCGAACAAATGTAAGAAAGTGCACTCTACTTAGAATATTTCTTGAATTGACTGAAAAAATAAACTAAGATTTGAAAGAGTTGGCTTTGAGAACATTTCGACTGGATAGAACCTGAGCTCTTTGTATTGGCAGCAAAAAATGAGTAACGAGTCGATGCTAGGAAATTCCTTCTAGTGGCGTAACCACATGCGAGAGAGGAGAAGTTTCAACTAGATGATGTTACTCGCCGACCAAAGGTAAAGAAAAGCGAGTTTTATTTTTGTATCATAGTCGAAATATTAAAAAGCTTTACTCAAAAAATAAGGCAAGAGAGGTAGAAGAAACTCGACTTTTATTGCGAGAAATCGATCACACATAGAATTTGCGTGAATCGGTCGATGTTCCAAGAGTTTGAGAGAACTCGCCCATCTTCCATTGCTAGTCGTGATCGACCACAGCCGAAGTTACTTTGACCATCGTGTAAGGACCTTCCCATTTAGGGAAAGTTTATTCGATTAGACTTGGATTGGCGAGCCTCAATACCAAGTCACCTACAAAGAAGGTTGCGAGGTTGGACCTTCGATTATAGTATCTCGCGCAGGCTTGTTGGTAGACCGCCAACGGATTAAGGCTAGGTTTCTCCTCTCTTCGAGTAGGTTAATGTCATCTGCCGAAGTTGTTCCCGGTCCGAGTTGTTGAAGGTTTCAACTCGTGTCGACCGCAATTTTAGCTCCGGAGGAAGCATGGCTTCGCTCCAAAACTAGAAAAATGGTGTTTCTCCTGTTGCTCGATCGGTGGTCGTTTAACCGCCCATAATATGGAGGGTAATTCTTGTACCCAAGCCCCGAGCGCTTAACAAGTCGGGTCAAGACTCGAGTTTTAATTCTCGCATTATTTGGCCGCTTGCACGTTCGACCGCCCCATTGCTTTGGGGATGTGCAATGTAAGCATAGCATAGCTTGGTACCCAACTCGTCGCAAAATTCACAAATTTTGCACTTGTGAATTGTTTACCATTGTCTGTAATTATCCGACTTAACTCCAAATCGACTAATTACGCTTCTCATCATGAACCTTTTGTCGCTTAGCTGTTATCCCATTCATGAGTTCACTTGATCCATTTGTGAACGTGTCAATAGCCACAAAAGGAATTCAAAACCTCCCGGAGCTTTGGGAAACGGTCCTAGGATATCAAGCCCCAGTGTCGCAAAAAGGCCAAGAAAGAGGTATTGTTTGTAATGCTTGAGCCGGTTGGTGTATCTCGCTCTACCATGGAATTGGCATCGACACACTTTTAACCACCTCCATAGCATCGCATGTGGTCAGAGGCCAAGAAAACCTTGTCGAAAGGCTTTACCAACTAATGTTCAGAGGAAGCATGCGTCCCACAGATGCCACCGTATATCGTGAAGGAGTGTTATTCCTTCGCTTTTGCGGAATGCATCGCATGAGTATCCCTTGGTTCCTCGCTTATAGAGGACTCCTTCAACCAAAGTATACATTTTGGCTTTTCGGGATAATCGATCTGCCTCAAGATCATCTTCGGGTACGGAACCCTTGCAAAGATACTCATAGATGGGAGTCATCCAGGTATCCTCGTAATCTAATGAGGCCATCTCAAGAGGAGGTGTCTCTGGTTCTTCGACCAGAGACGGTTTTTGGAGTTGCTCCAAGAAAACTCCTTTTGGTATTATGGATCGGGAAGAAGCCATCCGAGCAAGTTGGTCCGCGAGGAAATTATCCTTTCGAGGGATAAATTGTACCTCGAAACCTAAAAAATGTTTTTCTAGCTTACGTACTTCTGATAAGTACCGAGCCATTGTTGAGTTAGAGCACCGTACTCTTTCCCAATTTGATTCACGACTAGTTGAGAGTCTCCTCTCACGAGTAGTCGATTTAATCGAGAGTGCTTCGCGGCTCGTATGCCGCCTAGCAAACCTTCGTGATTCGCCACATTGTTAGTGGCCCGAAAGTTTAATTGTATGGCATACTTTAAGGTTTCTCCTAGGAGATACCAGACCACCCGACCCGAGCCACTTAAAGTAAGTGACCCGTCAAAGTACATCATCCATCGGTCGTGGGAATCGATCGGGATCCCGAATGTGTTCAGATTTGTCCATTCGGCGACAAAGTCCGCCAAGATCTGGGATTTTATGGCCGTCGGGACACGAAATGGAGGTCGAACTCCCAAGTTCGATCGACCATTTTGCCATGCGTCCCATTGCTTCCTTATTATGGAGGATTGCTCCCAAAGGAAACTCGACGCACACGCCTATTTTGTGCGCTGAAAATAATGCCGCAGCTTCTCGAAGACATGAGGAGGGCATATAGAGTTTTGGACACGAGGGTAACGCTCCTTAGGCCCGTAAAACTTCGCGTACGAGTAAACCGGTCGCTTATGCGCCACGCTCTACGACCAAGATCGCGCTTGTCGCCTGTGTGGCGTGGCGGCTAGGTAAATTAAGAGCGCCTCTTACGGCTTTGGAGAAACCGAGCAGAGCACTCGAAGATACCTCTTGACATCCTCAAAGCAATGTTTGCCTCGCTCGACCACTCAAAACCTTCATGTCTCCCCGAGAAGTTTAAAGAAAGGTAGTCCTTTTTCTCCTAGTCGTGCGATGAAACGACTTAAAGCCGCCATGCACCCAGTGAGTTTTGGACTTCCTTTTTTGTGTTTGGAGGACGCATCTGGAGGATGGCTTTTATTTTTTCAGGATTTGCTTCGATTCCTCGTTCAGATACTAGGAATCCAAGCAATTTTCCCGAAGAAATTCCAAACACACACTTCTCTGGATTGAGTTTTAAGCGGTGCTTTCTGAGGTTGTCGAATGTTTCTTGTAGGTCGTGATATGATTAAGTCTCTTAATGCTTTTTACGACTAGATCATCAACATAGGCTTCCAAATTCGGCCTAATTGAGATGAAAAAGTCGATTGCATTAAGCGTTGAAAAAGCACCGCATTCTTTAGACCAAATGGCATTTTGACATAGCAAAAGGTACCAAATGGAGTAATGAATGCGGTCTTTTCTTCATCGTTTAAACACATATTGATCTGGTGGTATCCAGAATATGCATCTAAAAAACTTAATATCTCACAACCTGCAGTTGAATCAACCAGCTGATCAATACGAGGTAAAGGGAAATCATCTTTTGGACAAGCTTTATTAAGATCAGTAAAGTCCACGCACATACGCCATTTGCCGTTTGACTTTTTGACCATTACAGGGTTAGCCAACCACTCTGGGTGGTTGACTTCTCTTATAAAGCCTGCTTTAAGTAGCTTATCCAACTCTGACTTAATAGCATCTCGTCGATCAGGGGCAAATCTCCGTAATTTTTGTTTTACGGGAACTTTATCAGGCCGTAAAGCTAGCCTGTGCTCGATTACCTCCCTGGGGACTCCGGGCATGTCGGATGCTTGCCACGCAAAGACATCTGCGTTAGCTCGGAGGAAGGTAATGAGGGCGTCTTCCTATTTGGGGTCGGAAGTCTCCGATGCGAGCGATCTTGAGGGTTCTTCTGCGTCCAGAGGAACCTCTTTGACTTGATCGTTCGGCTTTGGTGCAGCTTTAGGCTTCGACTTGCTAGTCGAAGGCTGACTTTCATCTCGAGTTGGTATTTGACCAACCATCTCGAGGGATCGACGGTCGCAGCTATACGCCATCTTTTTGTCACATTGAATTGTGATCACTCCTTTGGGACCTGGCATCTTAAGACATTGATACCCATAATGAGTAGCCATTAAGAATTTTGCCAAAGTTGGTCGTCCGAGTATGGCGTTATATGCCGTATCGAAATCGACCACATCAAAGGAGACTTTCTCCGTCCTGAAATTACTTGGTGAGCCAAATGTTAAAGGAAGAGAAACTTGGCCAATGGGTTTGGTGAAGACCCGATGCGATTCCATGAAAGGAATATCGTCATCGCCTTACCTTTGTCCCGGTACTTGCATCTCGTCCGGGCTTTAGTAAATAATATGTTTAAGAACTACCACCATCAACTAACACTCGATTGACCCGACAGTTGTTGATGGTGGGTTCGACCACAATCGAAATCGACACGATCGACTCATAGTGATCGGGCGGTCATCCTTCTCAAAAGAGATGGTAACTTCCGACCACTTCGTAATTTATTGACAAGAGGAGTATGTATGGAATTTACCTCTCGTCCGTGACTTTAAGTTGTCGTTTGGAGTCGTATGTCGATGATCCTCCATAGATATGCTCAACGGTATGGTGCGGATCTTGGAATGGCATCTCCTCATCATCGGCGACTTGACCACTCGTATGTCCTACCCCTTTCGAGTAGGGAGCGGTGCTTGCCGTTGTAGTAGTCCTCGAGCTTTCTTTGGAAAACTTCGGCGATTCTTGAGGTCATGTCCTTCCTTTTATGAAAAGGACACCATCTTGGTTTGTCGTTCTTACGATCGGGCGCTTACCTTTGCCTTGATCGGGGTTCGACTTGGTGGTTTGGGGCTCTCTATCTTTTCTACCAAAACCTCCTTGAAACCACTAGTTTGTGGCTTTTGACTTTTATTTTCTTCTTGGACTTTTTGCTTTTTGTCCTTACCAACCTCACCTGCTCTCGAAGAGCGTGTGTTTCTCGATCGATAGTGTTATTCCACTCGATTGCCTCGAAGCGATTGCATATCGATCGGCCATCTCAAAGAGCTCGAAGCGGTGTTGGGAGGATTTAAAGCAATATCCTCTGTTATTCTTCTACTACGGACTCCTTGCTTAAAAGCCACGATCACGGAGGAGTCGAAATTTCCGAATTGAGTTACTGAACCCGACTAAAGCGTTTGATGAATTGACGCAAAGTCTCGTTGTTGTTCTCGCTTGATCCGGTGCAAGTCGTCTTCCTTTCGGGCGGTTGTATGTGCCTTGGAAATTTGCTCGTAGAAGATCACAGAGGTGTTGCCAAGAGTAGATCGACTCAGTGGTTGATTTAATAACCACGATCGGCGGATCCTTCGAGCACGATTGGAAGGTAATTCGCCATTACGCGTTCTCCTCCTCCTCTTTGCTTTCGGACAAATTGTATATAGATCTGAAGAAACTTCGATGGGATTTTGAGATCCATCAAATTTCTCCATGTTCACTTTGGTCGAAAATGAGGTGACCAATAATCGCTCGAAGGTCGGCGAAAATGCGACATCCGTAATTACTTCTTGCGCCTTCTTTGTAGGAAAGAAGGGTTAATGTCGCCAGTGATCGTATCTGACGATACCCGACAGCAGTGACTGCTACATTGTAGGTCTCACTCTTGAGGAATACTCCTCGTAATCCACCCGTTGTGAATTTCTTTGCCGAAGTAGTGATTGATCACCTCCTCGGAGGGCTACTTGATCATCAGCCGATCGAAAAGTATTTCTTCGAATAGGAGATCGATGTGACTTATGACCGTGTCGATTCCTCGCAGAAATATTCGATTGATCGGTAGTCAAGAAATCGCATTGCTACGACTACCTGAATGTTGTTGACGAGGTACTTCCAGTCTTGTCATCACAGTTCGAAGCCTTTGCGCAATCTCCTCAGCAAAGAGATCGTATCCTGGTGTTCGAGCAAGCTCTTGATTGGGATTCTCAAGCAAGTCGTTGATGTCCTGGAGTTCTTGTACCTCCTGTGACTGATATTGAATGCGCCCAGGCAGGTTCTTCTGGGCTGCAATTTTCTTTCTTCGGATGACCTCAAAATCCTCCCCTTCAGATCTTTGAGGCCTTCTCAGTGGAGTGCGAGAATGTCGAGGATTTCTCTCGCGTTCATCAGAGTGTTGGTTCTCTCTGTCGCCGGTGGTTCCCTTGCCATTACTACGAGGAGGCGCAGTGCGTGATCTTCGGGAGGTTCTCATTTCGACCTCCATGAGGTTGACTCGATTTGAGGGAAGGACGAAGACCTCCCGTTGATGATTCTCACTTGCGCTTGAGGCCTCCCCGCTTGAGGAGTGCTCGAGAGACACCATCTGGCGACTTGGAGTAATCCCCTCCAGGTAGGGGAACTCAGGGTTATAATCGCTCCGTCGCAAATGAGATCTGCGGAGAGACAGTCGTATTTGTAGGAAAAGCATGCTTGATCCCACTATCTCTGGAGTTACCCCGAGAGATAGGATCACAAGATCTTGGTGGAGTCTGGAATGGTGGCTTCGGGACTTGTCTCACTGTGTCGGACCGCCTTAAGGGAACTTGGACACTTAGAGGAAAAACTCTCATTGTGTCGTGAGTCCTCACGGGTGCGGTTACGGTCGGATTGACCCTTGTCCTTGGAGGAATTGGCTCCTCTGTTGGGCGTATCGTTGTGGGGATAAGGATCCTCCTCAACTCCATTGATGGGATGGTTTCTGGAGAATAATCTCGGAGGAACATCACCATCGTGGATGCATCACTCGGCTCGTGGTCGAAACCGCATCCATGTCGGCGTCTGCGTGTCTGCCAAGTCGAACCAGTTCTCCTCGTTCCATTCTCTGCCATGCTTGCATGAGATTGGAAAAAGAGAGTATGTTGACAAGAGATTACGGAAGTTCCCCACGGTCGGCGCCAGCCGCCGGTGTATTAGAACCGATCTTACGTAAAGATTGTTTGATTCGGGGTCTCCTAGAGATAAGATCACGCAGAGTGGATTGACACGGATGTTTAGACAGTTCGGGCCTTCTCCGAGAGAATAATAACCTAATCTGTGTGTATGGTATTCTTGATGATCAAGTAAAAGACTAAGACTATTACGAGAATAGCACTTGTGTTCCTACTTGACTGGCTCTTGTTAGCCTCTCCCTATCTCTCGATTGATACCCTTATATAGTCGTGAAGAAGTAGCCGTTTAGTCCCTACGGAAGATCGCCTAATTAATGTAATGTAGCGCATGATGGTAGTAATTACCGCGCCTTGACTTCTTCACGCCGTCGGCAATTATCTTCCGGAGATAATGGGGTATTTACGCACCATTAATACGGCGGAATAATAGTGCGTGTAGACCGTTCGGATTCCTTAATCAATTGGACCTACCGTGCAGTAGGTTTGATTATAAGGTGGTCGTAGTTTTCCGGTCGTAGAAGGACTTACGATCGGTGCGATCGTAGAAGAACTTACGACTATGTAGTGGTCGTAGAAGGACTTACGATCAGGTAGCAGTCGTAGAAGAACTTACGACTATGTAGTGGTCGTAGAAGGACTTACGATCAGGTAGCAGTCGTAGAATAACTTACGACTATGTAATGGTCGTAGAAGGACTTACGACCATGATGTAGTCGTAGAAGAACTTACGACTATGGGGGTGATTGTAGAAGAACTTACAATCAAAGTTTAGGCCTCTCCCTTATAGAAATAAGGGGTACTTCTGGGGACTATGTGACATCATATTTACCCATAATAAGAATTACAGATAAAAGATAAAATGAGGATTATTAGATCCTCGTCAGAACTGATTACCACTCTTCTCGAGGCAGAGAAGAATGATGAGTTACTGATGAAGAACTATCAGACTCGTCCCACTGGATCACAAGCATTGCCAGAAGCACATGCCAATTTCCAGAGGACAAGTGGTAAGGGCCGCGGAAAGGGCCCCATACAGAAAGGTGGACAGTGGAAGAAATTGAATGTGCAGAAGGGAAATGGCAAACCCCGCTGGATGGGGCAAGGGAGAGGCAAGCAACAGAAGTCAGACATGGGTAGCAAGAAGACATACCCTCCTTCACCGTGCTACAGGTGTGGTTGCATGGACCATTGGTCCCGCACCTGCCGCACCCCGAAACATCTGGTGGAACTCTACCAAGAATCAGTTGCTAAGGGCAAGAAGGCACCGGTAAGGAAGGCTGCAGAGACACATTTTGTTAATCAACCTGATGATGATAAGGGTGATGCCCCAACCTATATGATGGAGCTCGACTCTACAGCAAAGGGTGATCACATGGAGGTTGACACATATAGCGACCTGTAGTAGGCCATAGGCTATCTCCCCAAGCAACTCCAAATGTCATAATTTCCTTTGGTTTGCTTTATCAGTTTAGGTTATTCCAGACGAATAAGTGGATTTTCCATGCTCTTTTGAAGCATTAATTGTTTAGGATTGAAACATTATCTCTTGATGAATAAATGAGTTACTTGTTATCTTTTGAAGATTTATTCCAATTGAATTATTGTTTACATATTATATTCTATATAGAACAACTTCTTAAATCTGATGAAGGAGGAGGAAATCTGTCTGGTAGACAATGGAACTACCAACTCAATCCTAAGGGATACCAAATATTTCCAAACGTTAACTAAGAAAACGGGAAATTATATGACAATAGCTGGAAGCGATGCTCCCATAGTTGGCACTGGAAGAGCCACACTTGTTCTCCCTATGGGTACTCGAATAGTGATTGAGGATGCTCTCTTGTATCCCGAATCAAAGCGTACCCTACTAAGTTTAAGGATATTCACCGAAATGACATCCATGTGGATACCGACAGTTATGGCGATACATAATATCTCCTACTGACTAAGTCTGACGGTGGTCAGAAACGTGTGGTTGAAAAACTTTCCTCTTTCTCATCTGGGTTATATTATACCTACATAATACTTGAAAAATATGTAGCGTTAAAAACAGAGTACAAATCCTTAGAGCCTGACAAGATTTGGCATGATCGATTAGGGCATCCTGGAGTAGGAATGATGAGAAAAATTATAAACAACTCTATTGGCCATAGCTTAAAAACTCTATCATTTCCTAAACCTGAAGATTTCTTATGCCTAGCCTGTGCAAAAGGAAAGCTCATCACTAGACTTTCTTACCTGAAAGTAGAGGCGGAATCACCTATTTTCCTGGAGAGAATACAAGGTGATATCTGTGGACCTATTCAACCCCTGTCGGGCCCCTTTAGATATTTTATGGTGGTATTAGATGCTTATACTAGGTGGTCCCATGTATGCCTGCTGTCTACTAGGAACCACGCCTTTGCTAAACTAATAGCTCAAATAATCATAATAAAGGCCAACTTTCCAGATGAAAGAATTAAGTCCATTAGAATGGACAATGCTGGTGAGTTTACCTCTAAGGCATTTAATGACTATTGTTTAGCTTTAGGTATTAAGGTAGAGCATTACTGCATCGCATGTCCACACTCGAGAATGGCCTTGCGAGTCATTCATCAAAAGAATTAAGCTAATTCTTTGGACCCTCTTTGCAGCAGTGGGGCTCCCACTAGTTGTTGGGGTATGCAGTGTTTCATGCAGCAGCACTAATAAATTTAAGACCAACTGCATACCATCAATTTTCCCCTTTGCAACTAGTGCGTGGGAAAGAACCAAGTATTTTCCATCTGCGAAAAATTGGTTGTACTGTATACATGCTAATTTCACCACCACAACGTACAGCTATGGGCCCCCACTGGAAGTTGGGAGTATATATCGGTTTTGAGTCCTCGTCGATTATTAAATATCTTGAACCTACCACGGGAGATATGTTTACGGCCCGACACGCCGATTGTATCTTTGATGAAGAAAATTTCCCGGCATTAAGGGGAGGAATAGATAAATACTGAGAAATAGATTGGAATACCTCAGGCATTCAGGCCCTGGACCCACGCACTAAAGAAGCTGAACTTGAAGTCCAGCGAATAATAAACCTGCAGCAAATTGTAAATAACTTGCCAGATGCATTCACTGATCAAAAGGGAGTAACAAAGTCTTACATACCAGCAGCAAATGCTCCGGAGAGTGTGGAAATACCCCAGAAGGATACTCGAACCACTCCAACCTCTCATGTGAAGAAGAGGGGGAGAGCACCAGAGAATGAGACCTCAATTCCGTAGAGACGTCCGCAGAAAATAGAACTCAATAAGGCATCTTCCCGGTCAGTTGAAGAGAATAAACATGAAGTTAAAAATACCCCTGAAGGAAATAATCCTGAAGATAGTAAACCCAGTACAATTGCGCACGCATAGTCTAATACTGGGATTTCGGAACAACCAGACTCCGTCGTTGTGGGAAATCACGAGGAGCTGGATGAAATGAATGAAGAAATATCCGCTAATTTTGTTGAGTCAGGAGAACTATATAAAAGAAAAACTACAGTTGTCGACATCTATTTCACCTCAAAAATTGTTAGAAACCTTGAACTGGATCCAGAACCAAAGTCCTTAGCTGAATGCCAGAAGCGTTCAGACTGGGGTAAATGGAAGGAAGCAATTGAGGCAGAATTACTCTCGCTGAATAAAAGAAAAGTGCTTGGCCCGATCATGGATTGAAATATCGTGCGGTGAATCGCGATTCACGGCCGACTCGGAAACAAATACCGTAGATCTTTTAAATGCAAATTTGAATTTTGACTCCATAATGTCCTTCCCTAGTTGGTTTAGGCATTGTTATGCTAGATTACGTATTGAAATATTAGTTTTAGTATATTTAGCACTATTAAAACATAAAGAGGATTTTTTAAAATTCGGTTTTCCTGTTTTTTTGCGGTTTTCCTAAGTTCTGACTGGTAATCGGTCGAAGAAAAACCAAAGTCAAATTTTGAAATTCAAATTTGTACCAGTTTTTGAATTTTCCTGAATCAGGTCCATCAGATCATTGTCACCTGTAATCGGCCGAACAAGATTTTGATACTTGGGCAGATGGTCAAACACCACCCAAGGTATTCCACATAGGATGCAAATAGGTTTTCGTCCCAGGAAGAAACGAAAATAATGAGGTGGTGAGATACAAAGCGAGACTTGTGGCACAAGGGTTCACGCAGAGACCCGGTATTGATTATGATGAAACTTATTCTCCTGTCATGAGTGGGAAGACTGTCCCTGTGTATTCATAAAGAAATTCCAGAATGGATTCTGTATTATTTCAGTATATGTCGATGATCTGAATATCATCGGGACGACATAAAACATAAAAGAAGCAAGTTCTTATCTTTTTAAAGAATTTGAAATGAAGGATTTGGGTCGAACCAAATTTTGCTTAGGCCTGCAGCTGGAGCACCTCCCTGAAGGAGTTTTTGTATACGAATCCTCATATATCAAGAAAGTCCTAAAGAAATTTAACATGGACAAATCATATTCGGTGAAAACCCCGATGGTGGTCCGATCCCTAGAAGCAGATAAAGACCCTTTTAGACCAAAGATGGAAAATGAGGAAATTCTTAGACCAGAAGTTCCATACTTAAGTGCTATTTGGGCACTAATGTATCTAGCTAACTGCACAAGGCCAGACATTGCCTTTGCAGTAAACTTGTTAGCCAGACATAGTGCAGCTCCAACTCGAAGACATTGGGCTGGCATTAAAACCGTATTCAGGTACCTTCAGGGTACACAAGATCTTGGATTATTTTACCCGAAGAACCAATACATGTCTATGGTTGGATACACAAATGCAGGATATCTGTCTGATCCATATAATGCGAAATCCCAGACAGGATTTGTATTTCTTTGTGGTGGTACATCCATCTCTTGGAGATCATTCAAGTAGACCTTGGAGGCTACGTCCACCAACCACTCAGAAATAATCGCATTATACGAAGCCTCACGAGAATGCGTTTGGCTTAGGCGGATGATCAGCCATATCAAGAAGTCATGTGGCATAAACACCGTCGATGACCCCACTGTTATCTATGAAGATAACGCCGCTTGTATTGCACAAATGCAAATGGGCTATGTTAAGAGTAATATTACGAAGCATATTGCTCCTAAATTCATTTATCCTCATGAACTTCAGAAGAACGGAGAGATAAATGTGTTAAAGGCTAAGTCTTGTGATAACCTAGCAGATTTATTCACAAAATCTTTCCCAACCTCTAGCTTCCACAAATGTGTTCGAGGCATAGGGATGAGACGGCTTAGTGAGTTATAAGGTTCAGGGGGAGTAAATCCTTGAACCATAGCCCATATGTAAGACCAAAAGACTTACATGATCCCGAAGATCCAAATGTTGCACTCTTTTTCCCTTATGAGTTTTTCTGAAGTTTTCTCACGTAAAGGTTTTTAATGAGGCAACAAGTGCTATCTAAGAAATGGATGCGATGCACTCTGTTCTCCATCCCTTTTTTCCCATTGGGTTTTTGGGAGGAGTTTTTAATGAGGCATGTGCATGCCGTGGTATTCACCCAAGGGGGAGTGTTATGAAACCTAGAAGGTCTGGTATGGCCAAATACCAGAACTGCCCCTAGTGGGCTTAGTCTATAAATAGAGAAACGGTGCTACGCATGTAATCATCCCTGATTTATTAATAAAGGGCCCCAGACGCATTCGGCAATGGTGGCGCAGCCATTGGAGGCCCAGACACATTCGACGACGGTGACGAAGACTGTGGGGACGCCATCTCTGAAGATATACACTCAAAGAACTAAATTTGCAGGATTCCAATGACTAAAATTTTAGTTTGTATTTTCATTGAGAGTTAATTCCAGCATAATTAATAATAATTAATGCTCTACTAGTTTTGTCAAGAATTATCTCAAATAGCAAAGTTACTTTCAGTCAATAGAAGGTTATACAATTAACAATGCACAAGAATCACTTGATTAAAACATAAACCAATCAGTAGATTGAGGACTAATCACTTGATATGACAAAAAACATAACTGAAAGCAGTAAACCGAACCCATAGTAGTACACTGCAATATCTTCCAATACTAGAATTAATCCAAATTCAAATTTAGAATAGCACGACACATATATGCAAAGTAAAGCACTCCTGTAAACAAAAACAACTCACAAAGCGGATGGCAGTCAAAGCCACCGAGTAGAGCCAGGCAAGGCACATCGAAAGACGCTGTCTCAGAAAACTAAGTGTCGAGTACTAGCAATAACCAAGCAGTAAACCATGAGGTACAAGGAAATACCTACAAGCGTGAAGGACAGGGTTGTAGCAGGGCGTCGTCGGGGAGCAGTGGGGACCGACAACGTCAGGGAGGTGGACGCACGAAGCAGTAGGGGCGAGTGGCGTTGGGGAGCAGTAGGGCGACGCCGGGGAGCTGCAGGATACGAGAATAAGGGCGTCGGCGTCGGGTTCAGGGATAAGGTGCGGCGTCGGTGTCAGGATCGGGGAAGGGGCAGCGTTGGTGTCGGGGAGAAGGCGCGGCGATGGGGAGAATGGGAAGGGGCAGGCGAGTGAGGAGTTAAGGGCACAGGGGAGGGGGACGGGCGAGTGAGGAGTAAGCGCCAAAACCCTAGCGAGGTCCTTCTAATAAAGGGATATCACAGAAGGTTTCATAATAGAACTGTCTGTGATAAGTATATTATGGACGGATCCATAATAGAACCGTCTATGATAGGGTCGTATATCATAGACAGTTACATAAGAGAACCGTCTGTAATAAGTATCACATATAATTCTATTATGGAACCGTTAGTGATAAATATATCACAGATGGTTTGTTCTATTAAACCGCATGTGATAGTTCCTATAGCTAAAAAATATTCTAAGGAAACAAGAAAGCAGATACAATCAGAAAACAATGCTAGCCACACCTCTGAAAACAAGAAAGCAAATACAATCAGAGATGGAATAATTTCTTAATTAATGAATCAATTATAATGGAATAATTTATTAATTACATACCGAGTTTCTTAATTACAATTGAACAATTTCTGAATAGGTGTTCACCGTGTGGGATCATTCCACTTAACTATTTCCTTTAAAAAATAGCCCTTCACGATGATCGACGCACATATGGCTAGCTTCCTCACTGGATTCTTCCTCGAGCCTGATGTCATCTCTGAAAGAAGGCAACTCATCAAATTAATTGTACTCTTCCTCATCCACAACATTCTCAACATATGGTTATTTCCATGAAGAACTATGTGGTGGTTCTTATTTATTGGGTCGTTTACATTAAAAACTTGAAAAACTTGCTTAGCGAGTACGAATAGTTCGTCCTTGTATCCGACACGTTCGAGGTCCACAGTAGTGACGACATACTTGTCAACCTTCACACCCTTTGAAAGTTTGACCTAATGGCACCGAAGCAGGAGGATCCTAAATAGTACGTAGTCGAGCTTCCAAATCTCCTCTACGAACCTGTAGTACCCATGTTTCATTATGTTTGGCCCAACGATATTGAACTGCTCATGAAACACATCTATGCGGACACTGCTGTTCTGGACTGTGCTCTTCCTATCCTGAGCTATTGTACAAAATGCGTACCCATTTATATTGTATCTTTGCCATGTCACAATTGTAAATTTTGGCCCATTTGCCAACCATCGTAGCGTATCAACACTTGATAACCTCCTAGTGAATCGCACCTTTAACCATTCGTTGAACCGACGGTTGTGCTCTCTCGTGATCCAAACCTCGAACCAGCCTAGTTTCTGTTGGCATACCATGTCTTTGTGCTCGTCGATGTACGGGGACACTTCGGTCATATGTTGCAAGACCGTGAAATGGGCTTGAGCATACGTATCGAGATCAAGAGTGATTATTTTCCTTCCGATGGTCCCGATACCCTCCAGCCCCCCTCATGATGAGATAGAGGCACACCTATAGGTTCCACTTGAGCCATGTAGTCGACGCAGAACTCAATGATCTCTTCGGTTGCATAACCTTCGATGATGCTGCCCTCCGGCTGAGATTGATTCCATACATAGGGCTTGAGAATTTCCATGTACCTCTCGAACGGGTACATATGACGTAGGAACACATGGCCGCATATCTTTATCTCTTTCACAAGGTGAACAATCAGATGAACTATGATATCAAAAAATGATGGAGGGAAATACATCTCAAGATGACATAGAGTTGCCACAACCTCGACCTACAGAGCATCTAATCCTTCGGGGTCGATGACCTTCTGAGCAGTTGAGTTAAAGAAATAACACAGCTTCATGATTTCCACTCGGACTTTGTTCAGCAAAATACTTCTAATTGCAACAGGAAGCATTTGTGTCATCAGCACATGACAATCATGAGATTTTATACCAATTAATTTTAAATCTTGCGTAGAAACAAGTTTCTTTATTCTGGCAGAGTAACTAGGCTTGAGGTCCCCATCATGTTTTAGATGGGCTTGAGGTCCCTGTGCTAGAAGGCACAGGCATGGGTATACATCGACGGATGCATACTCCGCATCACCGGTATATGCAAAGAGAAAAGTATGTGCATTTGTGGCATTTGCATTGCAAGGCTATTTTAGTTGTATTGTTGTGATATAATTGTGGATGATAGAAATGTTTAGAAGTAAAGGTTGTTTATGAAATTTTTGTATGTTGACTTTATTATATTTGCTGAGTGTTGGACTCACGCTTGTTACTTTTTGTTAGGTACCCTTGGTGAGAATGTCATGCATGGGAAGAGCTAGAGTCATTTGAAGCATTATTCACTCAAATAAACACCAGTCTTATTAAATTAGCAACTTAAGTTTAATTGGAGAAACCTGAGCGTAGTCCTTAGTGCTCATGTCCACCCTCGTGGTGTTTTGGATTTATTGTAATAAGAGCCGAATGGTGACTCCTTGTTATCTTTCTAGTTTATGTTTTAAGTTGATTATCACTTTATCTTACTTGTTTACCTCTTGCATGTTTGTTAGTCTCTTTAGTTCTTAAATTTACAAAGTAGATGATGTCAACTTTTGAAGAAAAAACTCTTAAGTTAGCAGCATTCCAGGTTCTTGATGAACTGCGGTGTTACAGGTCCTTACTTCACTTCGATGCCCTTGTCGTAATTAGAGTGATTCTTACGCTTGTTTTGGGATGCTTTGCGCACCGGACATACATGAATGCTTTGCACATCGTGCGACCTACCCTCATCGAAAGCATAGTCCACATCCAGAATATCGTTGTCTCCCTCGACGATGTTACTACCTTCCGGTATAATCCGCTCTTCACCGTGACCTGTCCAATATTTATAATCCTCTTTGAAACCCCTTCAAATCATGTGTGCTTCGATCTGCTCTAGGTTGGTAAACATCTTCAAATTATCGCATTCAATGCATAGACAGTATATATAGTTTATCTCCTTCTTCAACATATCCTGCTCGGCAGCCCTTCTAAAAGCAAACACAACATCAATGTACTCTTCACTCGCACGGTTCTCAACATACATCCAGCTTTGGTCCATCTACGCTACACACGTAACAAATTAGTGTTAAATTAGATTAGTTCTCCTAAAGTAGCTAGCTACGAAATATTCATAAAGCAATATATATATCAGGCTTGCATATCCATCATTTGAGTCTCCAACAATTATTCGAATAATTACATATCCGATTTGCCACGAATATGCAAGTGTTTGAATAATAGCAAGGCAATTCTCCAATATCATGCTAAGAATAGCTAGGATTTTTAGAACAATATGTCATTCGTTTGATGAGAAATAAAAAGGAATACCAACCTTAGATCACCAAGAACAAATAGAACAACAAGCACAATTGCAAATCTACGGTATTAATTTCTTTCACGAAACGCCCCAAAGCCGGCTGCCTCCTTCAAAGCAGCCGCATATCATAGACAGATCTTACTACAGACAGATCTGTTGGGATGATAAGATATTTAATGGCGCATAGTACACACGGTTCTTTTTAAGAACCATCTGTGATAAGTTTCCTAGACAATTGTAAATACAAACCGTCAATGAAGTTGGCAGTGGCTGTTGTCTCATCCTCCTCATGCTGCGTGGATGACTCCCCCCGAAAAAAATCATACTTTGTGGTCGGCTTGGTTGCTTTGTTAGGCGTACTCGTCGTCTTCTTCAAAACAGCCGCATATCTTACTACATATGGTTCTTATTAAAAACCTTCTGTGATACATATCACAGATGGTTTGTTCCACTAAACCGTCTGTGATAGTTCCTTCCATAGTTAAAAAATATTCAATGCTTTATACATAGAAGACAGTAAGATGTAAACACGTTATTCAGCAAACATGTTCAACATTAGATAACAGTAAATTCAACTCCAAACTAGATTTTTTTGTATTTACATATGGCCAAACAGTGTGGCCAGTCGCTTCTAACAAAAGATTTTCTTTAAAAAAGCAGAAATAAAAAAGATCAACTTATTTCTAGCGGCCTAGGGTGACTACTATCTCCATCTTCAATTCTTTGTAGGTGACATCATCGGCATCGAAGGGTTCGGGGTCAGCGTAGGTTCCCTGAAACACGACCACCTATTGACGCGATCGTTCAAGAGTAACCCAAAGATGCTCTGACTCATGGACCAAGTCAAAATGCGCCCAAAGGCTCTCTTCCCTCTATCGAGGTATCTCAGCATGGTCTACCCGATCGGCAGCCATCTCGATTTTGCATTCCAAGTGACGGTAATCCTCTTGGAGACGTGCAACATCTTCCTCGAGGACTGTGTCAATGGCTTGGTTAGCTCGCCGAAAGAGGGAGACCACTTGAAAGACGTGGCAGAGGAGGATGTCAAAACGGCGGAAGGTGGCCATCACATGCTCTGGCATAACCTCCGCCGGAGGAGGGGGACATTATTAGCACAGTGTCCTTCGGCAACATCGACAAGCGTGCGGCCGGTGAGGTGTTCGTACAAAATGGCTAAGTAGGTCATTAACACCGGCGTCAGGGGAGAAAAGTGGGGAGCTATTTTTGTAATTGCTATTTGTTTGTGCTTGAGAGTAGAGAGGTGTGGGGAATCATTTTTGTGGCGGGTGATCATTTTTATAAAACAAGGAATAAATTCGGCGGGGGAGACGAATAGACAACGCATCGGGGACAAGACGAATAGACACATATCGGGGAGCCACAGTGGTAGTGAGCATTTAAGAGATATATATGACAGACAATTCCAATCACAAAAGGCGGTCTGCTATACAACATTATCACAAGCGGTTCTTGTTAAGAACTATCTGTGAATTATCACAGACGATTAGTATTTGAAACCGTCTGTGATGTCTACGAATATCACAGACGGTTTGTATTTAAAACCGTTTGTGAATCTGTCTGTGAAGTATCACAGACGGTTCTTATGAAAAACATCCGTAATAATGATATATCATAGACGATTCTAGCCATCGCTAGTAACATAAATGGTCATGTTTGTAATAATTACAACACTGACGATTTTCAGAAATTGTCTGTGATGAAACGTCTAATATAATTTATTTTGTAGTAGTGTGAGGCGTTAATGTGGCATCAATAAACACACCCCAACAAATTGCTTTTAGTCTGCGGTGCGTTATGCGTGCTTACATTGATGTGGAAATAATAAAAGCATTGGCATGTCTGTAAGGAGTTCCTCTCACGGTTCACTAAGTTCATGCACATATCAACCTACCATGTTGGTTTTGTAGCAACTAACGCATCCCGACAAGTTGCATTTTGCTCATGCACGTTGTGCATACTTTTGCTAATGTTGAAAAAACAGAAGCTTTGGCATGTCTCGAATGCATTCCCTCCTATGACACATTGGCTTCATGCACATACTAACCTTGGTATTGTAGCAATAAACACATCAAAATTTTTTGCCTTTTTTCGTGTGTTGTGTAACACATGTTTTTGCTTACGTAGAAACAACAAAAGATTTAGCATTCGCAAAAAGTTCTTACAGCTTACTCGGCTCATGCACATATAAACCTAAGGAGGTGTTGGTATTGTAGCAAACAAAATGCATAAAATGTTTTGCCTTTTGCTCATATTGTGCATGCCTATATGCTGATGTGGAAAAAGAGATAGCTTTGGCGTGTTTCAAAGGTGTTCCTCTTGTGGCTATTTGGATCTGATTACACGATATAACACAAAAGCTTAAAGTAAGCAAAAGGCTATCTGGTATAGCCCGCGTTATCATAGAAACAAAGGAGCTCACTTGAAGTCTTTAGTCTGAAGTCAGTATGAAGTTCAAGCTAGGGTACATAAAAACAAGATGCACATGTTCTTGCTCGATATGCAAAGAAATTGGGACAACAAATTGTTTGTCTAGCACATGATACTAATGCCATTTTTTGATGTAGTTTCAGATGATTATATCTTGAACATCATTATGCAATAAAAGTATATACTTTTCGTTAGAAAAAAGGTACACAACATGATACAAAATATGCTTGTCAAGTTAGGAGAGATCTAAACAAGTTGCATAAGTTGTTGCTTAATATACAAAGAAATAGGTATAAAATACTGTTTGCCTAGCACATTATGCTAATTTAATTTCTAATATACTTTAGGATAAATGTTTTCGTGACATCATAATTATTATGCAGTAAAATCTTTTCAGTGTTGAGGCATGCTACTTGTGTTTCTCTGAATTTATAGTGAACTTGTAGTTTTAAAAGTACTTTGCTGTTTAGTAATAAACTTGTAGCCTTTCTCACCTCTGCCTTGTGAGGTGCTTCGTGCACTCACAGGGTTGTGGGGGTGAAGAAAGAGGAACAAAAAACGAAACATAACCGGCTGTTGGGGGCAATAGCAAAACAATATTTTATGTTAATTCAAATAATAGAATTTGTTAGACTTAATCATGCCATTTAAGTTTAGTTATTCTTTTCTGTTTAGAATTGTATTGGATCGCAAATGTCAGGCGAATCCAAGTCGGTTTACATAGAGTTCAGGCATCTCTGCTTTCTCTGTTTTTCAAACACTATAGCAATTCAAGTAATTGTCAAATTCGGATTTTAGACTTGTTTGAGACTCGGAGTTGGGAAACCAATTTGTAACTAGTTTGATGTCTATATAAGAAAAGAAAATAGAAAAGTCATATCATAAGATATGATGAAAATTGAAATCTCGTGTTTTGTTTTGTCTGTGTTCTATGCTTTGACAAAGTTCAGAAGTTCAAAGAAACGCTATTTCAGAAGTACTTCAAAGAAACTTCAACATCAATTGTGTTTGATCTCAGGTCTCTGTTCCAAAATTTGGTATCCGAGCTTAGGCTTCGCAGGTGCCGAGGACCTTTGCCGCCGTGCGCCTCTCCCAACCTCGCCTCCACTCCCATCGTCGGCCGCCTCCACCGCTCCCCTGCCTCGGCCAACCTCACGATGAGCCTCCCCGCGCCTCCTTGGTACCGTGCGCCCCCTCCTCTCCTCCCCTCCCTCCGGTCGCCGTTGTTGCCGCTCGGCCTTTGCACCCGTGCGCTCCCACCGCCGCCACCTCCTCTCCAGAACCGGCACGGCCGTGCCGCCGCCTCCCTCGACATCCCCTCCTCGCCGACGCTCCATTTTGCCTGGCCCTGATGCCCCTCCGGCCGTCGACCGCCGCCGGCAGTCGTTGCCCGTCGCCCCTTCTCTCTTTCTCCCCCCAGTTAGAACGCCCCTTTTCCCTGGTCCAACCGGCCTGCCCACACCCCCCTCTCCCCTGCTTCCTGTGGCCGATTCTCTCTCTCTCTCTCTCTCTCTCTCTCTGGTAGTAAGCCACCCCCTCTGGGCAATTCAGTAGTAGCAGTGGAGCAGCAACCTTGGTTTTGTGTTTTGCAATTGGAATGCATGCAATGAAGATTTGTGTGATGACAATTGAATCTTTGTGTAGTTTGGCATTTGAAAATATGTGTATTGAAGTTGTGTATTGAAGTTTGTATGACGATTGTGTATTGTATTATTTTGTAATCCTCGGTCGACTAGTAGCTTTCCATTTTTGGGCGAAAACATTTTCAAAATATTTATTCTCGTATGATTGTGCTACGACTTGCGTTGATTTGATTAACCGTTGTTAATGGTTAACTCTCCGATTGACAAGTGTTAGCAGAGTTTTCCATTTTGCTTTTAGTTGAGAGCTATCGATTAAGAGCGTAACTTGTAAAATCTCAGGAAATCGAAGTTATGCAAATGACCTTCGTAATCGTCTCCGCAACCACGTCAATTTTTGTTAAAATAGATTTATTCAAATTTCCCGCGTTTGTGTAAAATGCTTTGAAATGAACTTGCATTTTCTCAAAATATTTTGGGGAGCTATTCGGGATTAACTTGTTAATCTCGACAGCTTACCTTGAAAACTTGAATATTAATCTTGTAATCCTATCCAGTATTCCTTGGTCCAAATATTGTTTATCCCATCCTTTTTATCCCCGTTCAAAAGTTGTCTTTGATAAAATGTGTTACTGTCTTTTTAAAGCCCAGCAAAAATTATCATGTATCCTAATCTTGCCCGATCAGCGATATCCGAAGTGGAGTATTCTGCGGAAGTTCTTCGACTTCGTTTCTCCCTTGTTTTCCCTGGCAGAGTTTTTCAGCCATGACCCTCTCGCTCAGTTGGTCGGTTGACTTTGTCAATCATCCCCTCCTCGCTGAATCTTTTCTCTTAAGCTCATTCATCGCAAAACTTATTTAAAGCTCCCTGTTATATTTGGTCTTTTGGAAGTTCTTTGGATTTATTTGTTGTTCTTGCTTGTATCGTGTAATTAGGAGTCGTAGTCCAGAAGAAGCAGCGACTCGAGCAGGATCAAGATTCGGATAAAGATGTAGACCCAGAACTCTAAACCCCTGGCAGATAAGGCCCTGAGTAAGATCAAGGCCGCGATAATCTGACCCAGGCGAGTCAATACTTTGATCATTGTGTTAGGAAGTTATCACAAACGGTTCGTTTATGGAACCGTTTGTGATAAGTCATCACTGACGATTCCATAACAGAATCGTATTTAATAGGCCACATCACAGACAGTTCCATTTTGAAACCATCTCTGATGTGACTATATCACATACGGTTCTGTTATTGAACCGTCTGTGGTATGAGGTTTAGGGTTTCTGTGCGAAGTCATCACAGATGGTTCTATTATGGAACCGTATGTGATAGTTTCATATCACAGACGGTTCTGTTACGGAACCGCTTGTGATGACTTCTCACAGAAACCCTATACAACATATCACAGATGGTTCTATTATGGAACCATCTGTGATGACTTATCACAGACGGTTCTATAGTGGAACCGTCTGTGATATTGCTTTATTTAAGAGGAATCGTTAGGGTTTGAGCGCCCTTAACTCGTCACTCTCCTTACTCTCGCGCCCCCCTTCACCTCCCTTGCGGCCGAAGCATTCTCCCCGACGCCGACCTGCTACTCCCCCGCCTCCCCGACGCCGACGCCCCTGGTACTCCCAGCCTCCTCGACGCCCTTCTTTGTACTCCCGCGCTCCCCGACGCGACGCCTGGTACTCCGGTCTCCCGACCGACGCCCTGCACATGAGTTTGGTGTGGATTGATGCAATCTTTGTGTGGCGAATCGGTGGTCTCGAATCTAGCTTTCTGCTGCTTGGATTTGCATATTATCAGTTGTGTTTGCATATTATCAATTGTGTTTGGTGTGCTACACTCTTTATAGCTCTATGTCGTTGCTATTCAATTGCTGGGGCTAGGAGCCTAGGAGAGATTGTCACTATGATATTGTTTACTTGTATTGATACAGGCATATGGTTAACTTGGATTTGTTAGTAGTAGAGATCGGTTAATATTGTTATTTGCGTAGGAAACTTTAGGTAGTAATTGATTGATTTTAGATAATATATGCTTATAACATCTGCTAAATAGTTTCAACTTCATGCAGCTGAACAATCATCGAGAGACGAGGCAAACAAAGCTTTTCTCCGAGTATTGAAGTATTCATCTGGGGCAGTACTTGAGGTTCGTTATCTGTATCGTAGAATCTTGCTAGTTAATAGCACGCTGGGGCAGGCGTTGCTCGCGATGGGACACGCGTGAAGGACCTTCAAGAGCACGCTTGTCACGAAGTATGTGAACACAGGTCGGACGCCCTTCACGAAGTATCATTTCTTGTCGCGGGATATATGGAACGCCTTTGTGCGGATGAAGACGACGGCCGAATTTCAGGAGCAAACTGCGGCGTACAAAGCTCCCCAGGCACCAAACACTCACCCCCACAAACTCGGCACCGCTGGGTACACTGGTAAAACCACGCAATGGGCGGCGGAGGATGGGAGCGCTACATGACCATTTGCAGAGATCTCAGATGAGCGCGCTCGAGCCTGGTTAAGAGCGAGGGCATCAGCCACGTCTTTGGGCGGCATCTCTTTCACAAACCCGGCAGACAAGGTAGTGTCCCAATGTCTGGTAAATATCTCAAACTACGTAGTGTCTATAATGACATGATCACCTCTTGCATAGTGTTTATAATAACATGATGACCTCTTGTAGGAAGCATTGACTTCCGCGTGTTACGAAGGTTCCTTCGAAGCGAACAAGGAGAAGGATCTACTATCTACGGCCCTGGTAAATAAAGAGCACCCGGGTCGCACACGAGGCGTTGGACTTTACGTACCTTGGAGGGATGGATTCCGACACGACTCTAACACGTACAGGAGTAGGAAGAGATCTAAGGACGAGCACGACGCCCGGTTGGAACAAGTGCTTACTGAAAAATTTCAGAGACAGATAACAAAACTGCAGGATCAAACAAATCAACTCCTGAACCAGTCGCAAACCGCCCCCGGTTTTTTGGGAGCCAGTCCTCCTCAACATCGAGTAGCATCGCGTCCACACATAATTCTAGACATGACGACGTTCAATTACCCATCGACGACATCAAGGTATTATACATATCTGGAATGATCCAAAGATAGATCTATATGACGCCTTAGCTAATTGTGTATCGTTTTGTAGGAGCCGACGCCCTGCAAACTCCAAGTGAGGATGGTGGGGTCCATTCCTATTGAGGCTGGGTGGGGGATGATCTATCTATACCAGGAAGGGGCAGTGCAGCACAGTGCCTAGCTAGTGCAGGGTTACGCCAGGGTCTAGGTGGACATGATACATGACAATTTATGGCCATTCCGCTGGAGATTCGCCCAAACGAGGACATCAGAACATTAGGGGATGCCATGCACACTTTTATCCAGTGGCCTAAGAAGGACATCACCCTAGACCCTGCAGTGCTACAATCTCGACACGATCATGCCTCTTCATCAGGACCCTCGATGACTCCACCTCATCGTTCGCTTCAGAAGGCCCCCTCATCAGTTCCCGTGAACATGCTGAAGGAACGAGAAAAGCGTGTCACCATATTGGTTCCTGTGTCGTCTCATGGAAAGATGTGTCACATGCGACTTAAGGCCAAATCGAAATCAAAGAACATTAAGACGCCTCCTAAGCCCAGGAAATACTCCATCGAAAGTCCATTGGCCCCCGACACATTGCTAGCGAGCGCTAGAGTAGTTTGTCAGTCTTTACATGTGGATGTAGACCGATGGATAAGACACGACGGGACGGATACCTCCCTTTTGGCGCGTCTGGGCGCTATGTTTTGGCGCGATCCGAATGCTAGAGATACAGATGGAGGGGGTCTGGCTTGTCCGAAGGATAGATGGACGGCTGGGGCGGCTCCGCCGTCCCTAGGACGGACGGACAGAGGCTGGTCCGTAGGCGGGAGGGATGGACGAGGCTGGAGGGCTGCCGCATGGCTCGTCCGCGGTAGGAGGCACGGACGAGGCAGCTGCCGTGTGACTCGTCCGTAGGCGGGATGGACAGATGAGTCGGGTGGCGCGATGTGGCGCGCTAACGGCGGCTACCGCGCGAGGGTGGGACAGACGGCGTTGTCCGTGAGATGAGGACGAGTCTGATGTAAGCGGCACGGCATACGTTCGTACGACCGGGGACGAAATTGCACGCCCTTTTTTGCCTTCCCGGTCTGAAGGACCTATTTTCGCTAACTAGGTTACACACGTCTCCCAACAATTGAGCTAGCCCGAATTTCTAGAACTACAATGTCGATATGTCTCCCGATTGAGTTCTTTTGGAATGTTTTCAGGTCAAATCTGTGACCAGGATCATGTAAACAGTTCATGCGGCAGTCCTTGATTATAGAGAGGAAAGGTTTTGGGAAAAATAATAGTAACCAGAAAATGGAAAGTACACAGCCCTACGCGCGTAGCACAGATAAACACCGGGCCTGAAAGCCCAAACAAACGCAGCGCGTGGGCGTGGCTAACCACGACGCCTCCACGAGGACCAGGGACCTCAAAGCCCCCAAGCGACGAGTGACGACGCCGAACGCTGATGGGCGGCGGCTCGGTCTCAGTCACAGGTGCCGCACGGCGTCTGCGGCAAGGGAGGGAAGAGCCGGGGAACCAAACCCAAAAAGCTCACGGCACCGCTCCCCACAGCCACGGAGGCACCCAGCTTGTTCCCCCACCGACGGCGCAGGGCGCGCCACGTCTGCCCTTCCAGTTCCCCGAATCACCCATAAATCGGTAAGAGCCCACACCCCCTAGAAGCGCCCAATTCGGATTGCGATTGCCATGGCCGCCACGGGCTGGTGGGACCTCCCGTCCGAGCTCCTCACGGACATTGCCGGCGGGCTCACCGAGCTCGCCGACATCGCGCGCTTCCGCTCCGTCTGCTCCTCCTGGCGCGCGGCGGCGTTGGGGGCCGCGGCCGCGCCCCCGCCGCAGCCGCCGTGGCTCCTCCTCCCGTCCTCCCCGTCCCGGCTCTTCTTCTGCCCCCGGGAAGACCGCCTCTACCTCGACCTCCGTATGCCTGCCCCCACCGCGGAGGCGCACCGCCGCCGCCGCCGCCTCTACGCGTCCCCGTACGGGTGGACCCTCGGCATCGACCCCACCGATCTGGCGGCCTCCCTCTTCCATCCCTTTACCGGCGCCGCCGTCCCCCTCCCCTCGCTTCCCGCCTTCTTCGCGGAGACCGACGACCTGGCCTGGGACTGGTCCCCGCACGGCGTCATGGCGTCCTGTGGCGAGGGCCTCCTCTTCTGCTCCCTCGATCCGCTCGCTGAATCTTGGGCCCCGATCGCCGCCATGGCCGACTGCAACGCGAGCAGCATCAACTACGCCGCCGGCGAGTTCTTCGTCTTCGAGGAGGACGTCTGCCGCACCACCATCGTCGACGCCATCACCCTCACCGTCGCCGCCGTCATCCCGGTGCCCGCTGTCGAGCTCCCCGCCGAGGCGCGCATCGCGGTGGCCAGCGACGAGCTCTTCCTTCTCGTCAAGTCCAAGTGGATGTACCTCTTCGGTGACGACGTGGACTTCTCCAAGGCCTTCCACGTGGATCACCGCAGCGCCGACCCGGCGTGGCAGGAGATCACCGGCATCGGCGCGCGCGCCCTATTTGTGGATTCCCTCCACGGGTTCGCCGTGGAGACGGCGAGCTTTGGGAATATAGAAAGCAACACTATCTACTCGGTGACCACCAGGGCGATAAACGACAGGCGTTCAACCACGGTGAAGTATAGCGTGTCGGTGTTTAGCCTGGACAACCGGAGCTCCAAGAAGCTGGCATGCCTTCTGAACGGACTGGAGATGCCTCTGCGCTGCGAGGCGCCGTCCTGGATCATACCCAGCTTGAATGAAGGCTGAATGAAGTCCGCGGAATCGGAGATATTGTTCTTGGGCGATGGAGATGTTGTTCTTGGGCGATGGTGATGATCTCTGGCTCTGGGTAAATTCTCCGGTACCCTTGCAGTTGCATCAGTTCTTTAGTAAAATTTAAACCAATAATCCTCTTTTATATACATTTTTTCTTTTGTACATTATGTCGCTTAAGCTAAATTCCTCTCTTAGTCTGGTCACACACGAAGCTTATTGTCTGTTGAGTTATATTTGTTGGTTGGTAACCTTTCAAGTTTCAATGTCCACGGTCAAATTCAAGTTGAATAAAGGTTTGTGATATTAAAGTATGAACTTGTTGAGTTTCAGTAGAGAACTTCGGAAACGTAGTTATTGTATTGACTGGAATAATTGGCCTAGGTACATGATTTTATATCTAGCCCCATGATTGGATCATTGGATGTTTTTGTCTTCTCATCAAATCCATGATGATTGAAACCGGAATGTGCATTCTCTCTTTAGCGTGTTGTGCTCGGTGTGAATAACTGAGTAACAATTTGCCTCAAGTTGATTGGATGGAAAATGCATAGTGTTGGTGGCACATTGGGGCAATCTGTGTAGCAGCAGGTCATGTGTGGTCTTGGTTGAGTCGAATTTCTGGTGAAGCTTTGTGATGTGAATACTTGAGCGGCAATGATGGGGCATCCTGAGGAGGAAAATGTTCTGAAAAGGATGTGCCATTTCGGCCGGGGAAAGAGTTGATGGTCAGAGGGAAGGGATAAAGAAAAGGATGACGGAGGATGATGCATGCGCGGTAGGGAAAAGAATGGCAGGATTGCTTGTGAGCGGTAATGAACCAAGCATCAAATTCTCCTAATCTTCTTATCTTCCTCGAGAATTAAAGAGAAGAATCACCAACCAATCGAGTTTGACTCAACCATGATAGCAGCAGCTGGAAGACATGCTGAAGAAACCCTGATGCTGGAACTGGCGGACGTTCATTTATTTAGTACATTTTGTGGTTGCTTGTGGTAATTGAATAAAGATAGTCTTGCTCGATTTCAAGCCTCTACCAAGCAAGTACTAGTAAACATCATTATTGTCTCTAAGAAGAGGAAACTGTCTCTATAAGAAAAGGGAATGACTAGCACCGGGCGCTCGCATCGTACAATCCTTTCCATCGTACTCTCCGTAAGTAGTAATTATATCATCAGCATATGAAAAAAAAAAAAGAGATTTCATACTAATTAATTTTAAATCTTTCCTAGAAATAAGTTTTTTCATACTAGTGAAGTAACCGGACGGATCTTTCACATCATGTAAGCTCTGTCACAGTTCCTTTCTCTCGGCCTTGGACAAAGTAGCAAGCTGGGGGAAGGTACGCTCGTTCTTTATCGGTCTCTTTCGGTGCTAATTCAATCCTTATGTTCATATCAACCAAGTCACGTCTGCGTTGATATCATCCTTTGTTTTATCATGAATGTTCAGTAAGAGACTAATCAAGTTATCACATACATTCTTCTTCACGTGCATGACGTCGATGCAGTGACGAACTTCTAAGTGCTTTCAATAAGGTAAGTCCCAAAAATTTGATCGATTCTTCTAGATGTTCTTTTGACGAGTCCTCAATTTACGTATCTTTCCAAGCACGACATCGATATCCTTAACCATATCATAGGCCTCTTTCCCAGTAAAAGCCCTTGAGGTGAACTGTTCTCCTTATTTTTGTCGAATTATTTCTCCATCTTGCGGTATGGGTGATACATGGAAAGGAACCTACGGTGATGCATGGACACAGTTTTACGCGAGTTGTTCAGCCACACACTCTCGATATCATGTAAGCAGTGCGGGCATGCTTGGCTCCTTTTGTACTGAACCCCGACAGGTTACCAAGGGCAGGAAAATCATTGATAGTGCAGAATAACATAACGCGTAAAGTGAAGTTCTCTCGTTTGTACATATTCCATACTTGTACCACTTCGTTCCACAGTGTCACAAGACCTTCCAGCAATGGTGCTAGGTACACATCAATATCAAAATGTACTTCTGCTTCATACATAGGCAAAGAAGAAGGTTGTACATACATAGATTCACGATCCAGGTGCTATGTCGGCTGCTCATGTTACCGAAAGGATTCATTTCATATGTGCTCAACCCAAACCTTATATTCCTCGACTCCGCACTGAAGTCTTTGAAGATCCTATCAAAGTTTTTCCACTGGGCAGAATCAATAGGGTGTCTTATCTTTCCATCTTTCTTACACTCCTCCGAGTGCCAACGCAACAATCTTGCCTCCTTTCGGTTCGCAAATAAACCCTTCAAACTAGGAATTATAGGCAGATACCACAACACCTTAGCAGGAGGTTCTTACTTCACCTCGATGCCCTCGCCGTCATCGGAGTGATTCTTACGCTTGTATCGGGATACTTTGCACACCGGACATACATGCATGTCTGCATACTCTTTATGGTAGATGATACAATCGTTCGGGTATACATGTATTCTTTCTACTTCCATTCCCAATGGACATAGAATCTTCTTGGCTTGGTAGGTGGTTCTAGGAAACACGTTTCCTTCTGGAAGGATGTCCGCTAGGATACCTAGTAACGACATGAAACTCTTGTCGGACCAACCATTGCTTGCCTTCAACTTCAGCAGTTCAAGCACGGATGATAACCTTATGTATTCGACTTGCAGCTCGAGAACAAAGGTTTCGCCGAGTGCTCCATTAAACCCTCGAATTTACCAAACTCTCTCTCACTATAGTCCCCTTCTGCATCGCGTAGCATCTGATCTAGATTGTCGTCATGCGACCTACCCTCATCGAAAGCATAGTCCGCATCCGGCGGCATATCGTTGTCTCTCTCGATGATGTTACTACCTTTTGGTATAGTCTGCTCTTCACCGTGACTAGTCCAACATGTATACTCTTTTTTTAAACCCCTTTGAATCAAGTGCCATTCGATCTGCGCTGGGTTGGTAAGCATCTTCATATTATCATAATAAATGAATGGACAATACATAAATTTTATCTCATTCTTCAACATATCCTGCTCGGTAGCTCTTCTAAAAGCAGACACGTCATCAATGTACTCTTCACATACGGTTCTCAACGTACATTCAACTTCGGTCTATCTGCGCTACGCAAGTAATAAATTAGATTAATGCACACAACTACGTACTCTTCCATCTGCGCTATCATTAATCTCTCTAGATTATAATGCATATAATTAGAAGCAAATACTAACCTTAGATCACCAAGAATAAATAGATCTACAAACACACTTGCAAATCTATGATATTTAATTCTTTCACCAAACGCCCCAGAGCCTGCCGTCTCTTTCAAAGTAGCCACATATCAGAGACAGATCTCACTATAGACAGATCTGTCTGGAGTCGGGACGATCAGATATTTAATTGCGCATATCACAGACCGTTCTTAAAAAGAATCGTTTGTGGTACGTATCATAGACGGTTTTCAATAAGCACCATCTGTGATAATCGTAGGCCTCACGACAAGAACCGCATGTGACACTGTCATACATATCACAGACGGTTCTTAAAAATAATCATCTGTTATATGTGCCATTAAATATATGATCGTCCCCTCATATCTAGATCTATCTGTAGTGAGAAATATCTCTAGTATATATGCGACTACTTTGAAGGAGGCGGTCGGCTCTAGGGCGCGTTTGGTGAAAGAAATACCATAGATTTTCAAGTGTGTTTGTAGATCTGCTATTTGTTCTTGGTGATCTAAGGTTAGTATTCCCTTATCTCTGATGCGGCTGTTTTGAAGAAGACGATGAGTACGCCTAAGAAAGAAACCAAGTCCACCATGAAACATGATCCTTTTGGGGGGTCGTCCACGCAGCATGAGGAGGATGAGACAGCAGCCACGAGTAACCTCATCGAACCTGACACACTCTCCTGGCAGTCATGCTTCTTAAACTAGCAGGGGCTGGTGATACCGACCAGCTAGAGAATGCTAATGAAGTAAGAGTGAGAGTGTGCCAAGTCGGAATACAATTATGGTACGACTAGCCCCTGCGAGTTCAAGAAGCATGGCTACCGGGAGAGTGTGTCAGGTTCAATGAGGTTACCCGTGGCTGTTGTTTCATCCTTCTCATGCTATGTGGACGACCCCCCGAAAAAAATATCATGCTTCGTGGTGGGCATGTTTGCTTTCTTAGGCGTACTCGCCGTCTTCTTCAAAGCAGACACGCTTATCAGAGGTGGTTCTTGTTAATAATTGCTTGTGAAGCACATCACAGACGGATCCAATTACAAACCGTCTGTGATAAATAAACATCACAAACGGTTCTTGTTAATAACCGTCTGGGGTAATTATATATCACAAACTGTTGTAGTTTATAACCGTCTATAATATATATCACAGACGGTTTATCCCACTAAACCGCCTGTGATAGTTCCTTCCATATCTAAAAAATATTCTATTTTTCTCTTGCTAGCATTAGAAGTACCACTAAAAATCGCTAATTTTATAAGTGCCTGGAGCATGCTAGAATTGAAGATGGAGCGCATTCTGGACCATATCAAGTGGCTGAAGAAGATTATGTGTGTGTGTGTGTGCATGTATCATTGTTGTAATTTATAGCATATTTGTTAAGTAGTCGGCTGTGATGTTTGCACTATCACATACGATTATTGTTGAGAACCGTCTGTGATATTTCACAGACGGTTTTTAACAATAACCGTCTGTGAAGTATGCGATTATCACAGACGGTTATTCTTAAGAACCGTATGTGAATTATCACCGACAGTTCTATTTACATATTGTCTGTGTTAAGTACGTATCACAGACGGTTTTAAAGAAACCGCTGTGATGAGTACAACACAGACGGTTTGGAACCGTCTGTGATGAAGCGTCCAGGATATTATGTTTTGTACTAGTAGCTGTGTGGGACACGCTCAAGACGATGTACGTCGGCACCGACCGCGTCAAGGAGGCGCGCGTGCAGACCCTGAAGAGCGAATTCGAGGGTTTGCGTATAAAGGAAACGAGTAGATGGATGACTTCATCGTGAGATTGACGACTCTCATCAACCAGATTTGCGGTCTTGGTGACAAGATGGAGGAGAGCTACATCGTGAAGAAACTTCTTCGTGCTGTCCCAAGCAAGTACCTGCAGATTATCTCAACCATTGAGCATTTTGGGAACTTGAATACAATGATGGTAGAAGAAGCGATCGACCGCCTCAAGGCGTATAAGGAGCATTTACGCAGTTTGAGCGGCGACAACAGCGACGAACATCTTCTTCTAACACGCGTCGAGTGGGAGGCCCAATCAATGAAAGAATAGAGATGGCGAGCCCGGTGGCTCTAACGGTAATGGTGGCCGAAGCCGTGGGAATCGTAAATTGACAAGGCTAAAGTAAGATGCTACAACTACAACAACTATGCATATTTTGCTTCCGAATGCCACAAGAAGGAGGAACAAGCGCATCTCGTGGAGGCGGATGCCGACGAGCCATCTTGATTAGGGGGAGATTGTTAGGAATAATCAAGATTAAGTGCATCATGCATTAATCAAGATTGAGTGTATGATGCATTAGTGTTTTTCTGTTATGTTCATACATAGCATTAAGTATGTGTTGTAACATCCTGTTTTTCAGTTGATAAATAGTAATTACCTTGATTTCTGATTTTCATTCGAATTTCAAATTTTGCTTTAAATTCCAAAATCTCCTAACTTCCGTTAAGCTCGGGTTTGTGTTTCAAACATTCCTTCAAATTCTATATTCAAAATTTGCTTTGAATTCTCCATTTTCAAATTTTTGAACCACTCATTTCTTCTTGGGCCGGTTTTCTCCGGCCCGGTCGGCATCGCCGTTTCCCAATTAACCAACCGGCCGTTTTCTCCCCAATGCCACTCGCCCGGCCTCTTTTCTCCCCCTCCCTTCTCTCTTTCTTCCTGTGGATATCGTGAGGATATGTGCATGATCTTAGGATGATGAGTCAATTGGCAATGGCTTTGTTGGTTTGTAAAATCTCGCGTTTTCGGGTTTGCTTCAGTCTGTCAGACCACAGGAGGTCTGACCGGTGGCATGGGCGGTCAGACCGCCCGTGGAGAGGTCCGACCGGCCGTGGTTGCCAGTCCGACCGGGTTCGGTTCAAAGTGGGTTTTGAAGCTGAGCCAAAAATAGGTTGTGTAGGCAAGTGAGGGGAGTCTCCTGGATGTGGTCATATTATTTTTGGAGCTCCCAGTCGAAAGTTCTATTCATTTGAAAGTTCCAGAAGGTTTCGGATTTTCAAGATGAAAATTTGGCTAAGTCATTTCGGGCGGTCCGACCGCCGTTATGGAATCGGCCCGACCGGCCTGAAATCGGTCGGACCGGCTGTGTGGGGCGGTCAGACCGCCGATCACTTGGAGGTTAGCTTTTTGGCATTGATGTGTTTTGATTGTGTTTAATGTTTGGATGTCAATGCTTTATTGTTGCATATTGCATTGTGGAACTGACGTGGGTCAAGTTGTGAAGAACTTGTTCCCGGAGACGATTTATTTGTCTATTGCTGTGCAAGTGGCTTGCAGGTCAACGACGTCAACGGTGAGGTGGATCGGGACTACGCTTGGAGAGCTGAGGTCCAGAACGATCATGGATGCCGGGTGAGGTCGTGTGACTCAAGCATGGTGTAGAATGGGCAAGATGGATCAAACGGGTAGTTCGGTGCAGCTGGTTGGATCAGGCGGTGCGGAAGTCGGTGCAAGTCTCTGGGAGGTTCCGATGGGATTCGGACGGGAGAGACTTGGCGACGTGATGAGAGCCGCTGATCAACCTACACGTGGTGAAGCAGGCGATTGCTTCAACAGATGTGTGTGAGTGGGTCCCATGTGTGAAACCCTAGCTCTCCTATAAATAGAAATGGGGGAGATGTAAAACCCCTTGAAGCATTCATTTGGACCCCTCTACCTTTTTCTAGGGTTTGGAGAGGAGAGGCTAGGGTTTGGAGAGATTGTATGTGTGCTCTTTGATTGAGCTCTTGTCCTCCTTGAGGAGTGGCTTTGACAAGCATTACATTGAATCATTCAATTCATGAAGGCTTGTTCATTGATGAAGTTTCATTTGGTTTCTTCTCTCTTTTGATGATTGTGGTGCTTCCTTAATCAAGTGTTTATGTTTGGTCTCTTGACCGATTTTATCTTGCTTTGATGTGTGGGAATACTCCTAGAACCTTCTATATCGTCAATCCCCCACAAGCAAGTTTTGGATCAAGTTTTTCATATTTCTAGGGTTTGAGCACTTCTTTGGTAAAACCTAAGGAGATCGTTTATTTGAAGTGGATCTGAACGATCGTCGCTAGAAATAGGTCTTAGATATCCTCAGGGAGGTGTGCTCCAAATTTGGTCAAGTTTCATTGGTTGATTCAAAAGTTAGACCAATTTTCGTTTTGGATTTGGACTTTGTGTTTTGGTACTGGACTAAATAGGTCTGACCGATTTAGCAACGGCGGTCCGACCGCCCACCTTTCAGACCGCCCGGTAGCGGCAGGTCGAACCGATTTCCAACGGTCCGACCGCCAGTTAGCCGCCGGTCCGACCGCTAGTCAACCATCGGTCCGACCGCCAGTCTACCGCCGGTCTGACCGCCAGTACTCAGACCGATCTTCTGAGATCATATCTCCTGTTTGGGTCTTGTGGTTAAGGTGGTTATCGAATTCAGCACAAGGCTTCCTCTGTGCGTTTACTGATCTTCTTAGCTTTCATAGCTAAAGGAGAAAAGTTCGTGTTGAATTTGATTAAGGCGAAGAAATTGAGAAAGCGCCTATTCACCCCCCTCTAGTCGCATTTACGGTCCTACACTTCCCCTCGCTCCCACAACCCCGCGCCGCCGCCACTCTCTCGCTCGCCTCGTGCGCTCCGCCCCCCGCACCCGCCGCCCCGCTCGTCCCATCCGCCCGACAACCTTGCCTCCTCCGGATCTGGCGCCGCTGCCAGACTTCGCCGCGCCGTCGCGATTCCCAGCCAAGGCTGACTAGCCCAGCCGTCCGGCTTTCTCCCCATCTCCGCCGCCTGCCGTTCCGCCCCGCTCACCGCTCCTCTGCGGCTTTCCCCCTCTCTCCCGGCCATAAAGGGCCACCGCCTTCCTTCCCCTCTTCCTCCTCTTCTTCTGAGCCGCCGCCATCGCCCCTCCTTCGGCGCCTCTCAGCCCATCCGCCTCCAGCAGCTCCACGCCAAGCCCCTCGCTCCTCACCCGTCGTGAGCCTCCCCCCCCTGCACCGGCCGCCTTTGCGCCTCTCCCGACGCCACCTCTGCTCCCGACGCCGGCCGTCCCGCCGCTGTCGCCTCGGCCGACCTCGCGGTGAGCCTCCTCGTCTTGCCCACATGCTCGTGGCACATCCCCTCCCTCTCCTCCCTCCTCTCGCCGTTGTCGCCGCTCGGGCTCTTCTCCCATCGCGCTCTCCACCGCATTCCTCTCTCGGTGCCGTCCGTCACGCCGCCGCCTCTCGGCATCCCTCCTCGCCGGCGCCCCATTTTGCCTGGCCCCGCCGCCCCTCCGGCCGCCAACCGCCACCGACAGCCGCTGCCGCGGGCTGCCCTCCCCTCTGTCTCTGTTTCTCTCTCTCCCTCTCTCTCTGTCTCTCTCTGGCCAGTGGGCCCTCCTCAGTAGAGAAGCAGAGCGGCATCACTAGACTAGCAGCAGTGGTTTTGTGTATGCAATTGAGATTTGTGTATTGTCGATGTGTGTGTTGTTATTGCGAATATTTTTTTTAAACCTGTGCAGGGTAGTCGTGGAGCAGTAGTGAGTTTTTGGTAAAGAATGATTTGTGTAGTGAAGATTGTATGGCATTTGTGTATTGTGTTGTTTTGTAATCCTCGGTCGTCAGTAGCTTTCCATTTTGGCGAAAACATTTTCAAAATATTTATTCTCGTATAATTGTGCTACGACTTGCGTTGATTCGATTAACCATTGTTCATGGTTAACTCGCCGATTGTCAAGTGCTAGTAGAATTATCATTTTTGCTTACGCTTGAGAGCTGTCGATTAAGAGTGTAATTTGTAAAATCTCGGGAAATCGAAGTTATGCAAATGACATTCGTAATCGTCTCCGCAATCATGTCTATTTTTGTTAAAACATATTTATTCAAATTTCCTGCGTTGTGTAAAATGCTTTGAAATGAACTTGCATTTTCTCAAAATATTTTGGAGGGCTATTCGCGATTAACATGTTAATCTCGACAGCTTACCTTGAAAACCTGTATATTAATCTTGTAATCCTATCCAGTATTCCTTGGTCTAAATATTGTTTATCCCCTTTTTATCCCCGTTCAAAAGTCGTCTTTGATAAAATATTTTACGGTCTTGTTAAAAGCCCGGCAAATTTATCGTGTATCCTAATCTTGCCCGATCAGCGGTATCCGAAGTGGAGTATCCCTGCAATAATTCTTCGACTTTGTTTCCCCCTTGTTTCCCTCGACAGAGTATCTCCGCCCTTGTCTCGTGTACTCAGCTGATCGTTTGACCTTGTCAAACATCCCCGCCTCGCTAAATCTTGTCTCTTCAGCTCGTTCATCGTAAAACTTATTTAAAGTGCTTTGTTTATATTTGGTCTTTTGGAATTTCTTTGGATTTATTTGTTGTTCTTGCTTGTATCGTGTAATTAGGAGTCGGAGTCCAGAAGAAGCAGCGACTCAAGCAGGATCAAGATTCGGATAAAGACGCAGACCAGGAATTCAAAACCCCTGACAGAGAAGGCCCTGAGTAAGATCAAGGCCGCGATAATCTGACCCAGGCGAGTCAATACTTTGATCATTCTGAGTCTATATTTTATGCAAACTATGTTTATTTAAAATATCAAAGTTGCATGCTTTAATTTTGTAATCAATGATATGTTAAAGCTTAAGGTAGTTAAATACCCATTTGCTGATTAATTACTTATTAAGCTATCCTTTGATAAATTGAATCCAGTATTCTTTATCACCCTAGTAAATATATAGTAAATACTAGCCTAGGTTGTACTTAAGTGACATGCTAGTCTTGCTTAAGTACCGGGATAATAAATGTCTCGATCATCATCCTTTAAACATGAAAAAATGGTTTTGGGCAGTCATTGGATGTAGATGACTGGTGTGTTGCGTTAATTAGTTTTCTTCCCAAAACCCTAAACAACTTGCTAGTACCACATCTGGATGGATGGAAAGAGTGGTGGGTGCGGACGTAGCACGAGAATGGTTGGTATGTGGTATGAACCGTCCAGATGAATTAAGGACTTAATCTTGTCATGACCTCCTGTGTAAAACAAGTACAACCGCAAGTCTGCAAAGTGCAACTTATCTTAGTAAAATTATTGAACCCTGAATGTCATCCCACAACTGGTGTTTAGAAGTGTGCAATCGGCAGGACGTATGCTAGCTTGAATGGGACACCGAAAACGGTGAAGTTATCAGCTGTGCTAGTCGTTGTGGCCGGGGCCAGCTGCGCTAGTCGTTGTGGTAAGCATCCCGCACAACTTATGGAATTGGCCATAGGGTGAGATGACGGAAGGGGCAAGGTAGTTTGAAATGTTACTGTGACGATCGCTCAACTACATGACTAAGGAATCATGTGGAGTAACGAGTATGATTATCTCTTGTGGGTACAGTGTACAACCTCTGCAGAGTCTAAAGCTGCTTAAACAGTAGTGCCCTTTACGGTCAAAGGCGGACATGGGAACTTAACCTGAGTTAGTTCTATTTCAAAAATCTTTGTGGGTGGAATGGAAATGTGTTGCGCTCATCTAGCCCGTGTTTTGGATTTTTCCTGGGTAGCCTTACCCAGTGTTGATAATCGGTGGAAGTAACCGCTATCAAAATTTAGCATGAGGTGGAGGTAACCTCTACTGTTATTTAATATTGCACTTATTCTCTTTAATAAAAATGCAATCTGTTTAAAATGCTAAGTCATAGGACTTTGTAATTATGATAATTGAAAATAATGCTTTAGCAAATAAAAGAACCTGAGCCATCCTTGTTAAGCCTTGCATCTATACTATTGCATAATGTGTGTTGGCTCGTGAGCACGGTAGTTGTGCTCACTCTCGCTCCTTCCCCAAACCCTCCAGATGATGTGGATCAAGGAGACTATGCATACTACGAGGAGCCTGAGGTCGATGGTCACGGGAACTCTGAAGAGTAGTATAGATTCTGTAGTGTGGGTCTCGCCCCAGTCTCGTGGAGTCTTTGGTACTTGCGTACAACCAATATTATCCAATCCTTGGATAATATCGGTCGTACGTCGGTCACCCTAGTCGCTTGCCTGTGGAGAGATGAGCCCCATCCTCCCTTTTGTTTCCGCTGCAGCTTTATGCTTTTATGTATTGTAATCAATTTGGCCTGGTTGCCCTTATGTAAAACTTGACCCGACGTGGTCTATATCACTCTGATGTATGTTATATTTAAATGTCTCAATTCGCGCCTTATATGATATGATTCAGCAATGAGTCTGTGAGTGCTACCTACTGATCCAGGGAGTAGCACAGTATTGTTCACAGAGGATCCGAGATTAGAAAATCCGGTCCGACATGTGTTCATATAGTTGTTACTAGTGTGCCCACGATAGAAATAATGTTATGCATGTAGCTATTACTAATGTGTTAATAGGTGAAGTTACCCACCACATTCATGCATGTAGTTACATTCTTTTTCGGTATAGATAAGAGGAGAAGCAAAACAGAAAATGTTGTAGTTGAGTAGCATAAAAAAAAAATTTATCTTGCGTGTTCATTCTCTCTCGTGTGTACCCGTGAAAGTGTACGACCAACAGTCTCGCCGTTAAACGCCGGAGGGAGTAGGGTATGCGCGTCCTGTCCATGTTTGTTGAGGACACAGAAGGGCGATACCGGAGACGCAGAGGAGGCAAAGCCGAGCAAGAGCCTGTGGTCGGTGGAAATATGCAATGGGCAAGGAGGCGGATGGCGACTTCCATGGCCGCGGAGAGCGGCATTGCGTTCGTGTACTAAGGCACCCAGCTCAACGCAGAGAATGCCGTGATGGAGGTTATGGTCGGCAGCGTGCTCGATCCTCAGCTGCACCAATCACCGCACGCCTTCTCTGCGTCGGCGTGTCCGGTCGGAGCAGGCTGGTGCAGCGTTCGACATGGCGTACATGTGCCTAGAGCAGTTCCCCAGCGGCCCAGCGTATTGCAACCGTGCTGTGGCCCTGATACGGTTAGATCATCCCTAGAACCTTAACCTTCGGCACAGCCGCGATTACTCTGGTGCATTACCAGTAGAAATGTCAGCAACTAAAGTCGATTCAGATAATTCCTGCAGCACTCGTTACAAATCAACAAACATAAAAAGTTCATTTGCTAATTCCTGCAGCACTCGTTACAAATCAACAAACATAAAAAGTTCAAAGCAAATGAATTACAAACTAAGAAACACAAGCACCATAAGCAGATCATCAGTTTGCGTCCTATATAACTTGGGACGAGCCGTCGGGCGTGGCAGAGCTACGGCATGATCAGAAGCTTTGCAGCTGTCAGTTAGATATCATCGGTACAGGCAGCCCCTGTACGCCGGCGTCCAGTAGTCCATCGCGTTGCCATCCCGGTAAACTTCGGGGGTCCACGAGACAGGGACCAAGCAGAGCCCTCTGTCCCTCAAGTCATGCTCCACTTCTCCCTTGCTTGCCTCTGCGTGATCTCCCCATGGAACGTTGTTACTAGCCTGAAACAAGACAGCAACTACGGATTAGTTTCGCAACTAACTCAGATTATCTTCCGGAAAATAAGGGACTTTTGCAACATTAATTTGTACCTTGTTCCTGCTCGCATTCGTGTACGGCTCACTTAGCAACTGCAGAGAAAGAAAGTAGGAGAAGCTAATCAGCATAGCTGAACTCAAAAGGGTCTTGGTGATTGCGATATGCTGTATGTAACTATGTATGCACTGTCCTTTTCTCATGTGTTTGGTAGAGTGCGTGAGACAGGACAAGTTGAAACATTCTTTATGTGTTGTTCTTGGGTGTGACTAGGAAGTCCACTGATAAAAGGGGCACAACTAAGTCAATATCATATGTGGAACCAACTAAACAGTCATTGCAACGATTCATTGTATCTTTGAAGATACCACGGATCGGGTGTGCGTGTATATACATTGATCATCTGTAGACACTTCTTTTTTACTACTAATGACAGAGTGGGCATAAGAATCTTCTACTTTTTCTGGAAGCTTTTATAGCTAGGTCAAAATATATAGAGAGATCATGCAGGCGGTTTTCGTTATGGTTTTACCTTCACTTGTTCGTGCAGAAACTTGATATACTTGATCGTTTCAAACAGCACCGATGCTGTATCCGTCTGATCATATGGTGCAAAATATTATACATGGAGTTAAATTAGTTATACCAAAATATTATACATTTACAAAAGAAAAATTGTTGGTGAAAAATTGTTGTACCTTCCCAAACGGCGAAACGATTTGCTGCAGTGCTGTGATCTTCTCCCCCAACTTCACTTTAGGCATTTGTTGCTGCATTTGGTCCCAAATGATCACTTCGTTAAGATGTTCAATGGAAATGGTTTAACAAGTTCACAGATCAAATATATTTAACTTCTTTTAGTTGTTACCTTAGGAGGCGATGCTGTGGAGGCCTCTTGCTTGGACTTCTTGGCCGTGCTCTCCTTCCTTTCCTCGGATGGTCGCTTCTTACGATCACTCGCCGCTCCACTGCCGTTGCTGCTACTCCTTGCCTGCAGGAATCAAATGCACAGTTCACGTCCACACACACACACACACACACACACAGAATTACACATGGTTTATGATCAACAGATGCCATTAATTAGTACTACTCGTACTTCATTGGCCATTGGTATCAAATGACATGTGCAACTTACCGACACATTCTCCTGCTCTTGTCTATTGCTGTCAGACAAATCGGCACATCTCATGTATGGTTGCACCGACGTCGACTCTGTGGTTGATCTGTAGCCACCGAAAGAGCCAAAATCCGGCAAGCTCTTCATGCTAAAAGGACTAGCCTCCATTGCTCGACCCTCCTGGCAAATCTTGTCAAGTCCTCCTAAGGCTGAATAATCCAGGCTAGTGTGCATGCCAACACTAGCACCGGTACTTATTTGCTGCAGAAAGGAGGCCATGGGGCTTGCAAGTTCTTGCTGCTGCTGCTGCTGGTTGCTGCCTTCCTTCACTACCTGATGGTGGTCGACGTAGCATGGCATGTAACTCATCATGCTCATCCCCTGGACCTGGAGCACACCATTATTACTACTCCCCAAGAAAAGCGGCGAGCCGGCGATCTCGTACTTCATCGTAGGAACATCGGAGCCTGCCTCGAACCGTGCCGTCAGGGCTGGTGCAACATAGTAGCCGGCTGGGACGTCCTCGAACATCTCCGGCGTCACGTTCTTCGACGCGAGCAGATCAAGGAAGTTCTCCCTATAGCCAGTGCTGTTGCTTCTGAAAATAGAAACCATTAAGTAACTCGTGTCATTCACAGCAAGCATGCAATAGCTAGCGTTGTTAGGAGTTACTAGGACATGCATGTACTCACAGTTCGCCCTGGCTCCAGGCATGGCCGTGGACGTGCTCGCTGGCCGGCAGGCGCATGTCGGCTGACGATGACGAGGAGTCGGCAGCGAAGGTCGAGCCGGCGAGAAGCGCCGCCGTAGTCCCGGCATAGGGGCTCCAGGAGGGGAAGGAGGATGAGGCGGGTTGCAAGGCCGCCGCATGCACCTGGTGATGCTCCCACATGGTGGCGGCCGGCGAAGTGGAGGAGCTGCAGGCAGCCGAGTCCTGATCAGTCGTTGCTTCCTGCTGGGGCATGAAATACTGGAGGTGCACTGCGCCTGCGTGCAGATGCATCGCATGTGTGTGTGTGTGTGTGTGTGTGTGTGTGTGTGTGTGTGGATCGAAGGTGCAATGGAGTGGACCACAGTTGTTGTGGGGGCCTATATGTAGGCGCGCTTGGAATTTTTTTCGGTGGGGTTTTTGAGGAGGATATGATCTCGTCGGCATGATGCAAGCATGCGGGAAGACATCATCGAGATTTTTGGGTTCCTTTTCTTTTTCAAACATAGCAAATTAAACTAATATGCAAGATATGGAGTAGCCATGTTTTAAAAGTTTTAGAATAAGATTGTTAGGGTAGTGAACTAGTGATTCACTGTGCTTTCTAAGAACTGTTTTATGCAAATCTTGAAGCAACACAGTTAGTTAGTGGCGCTGAAGCAATAAGTATTATTGGAATGCAGGAATTTTGCATAAAACAGTTCAATTATCGTATAAATATGGGAAGTCCCCACGTTCAGTGTTGTACGGTTTCACCACCTTGGAAAAGCCCTCTTGAAGCTGCTACCCCGTGATGTATATATACCGTTTTACTATATTAAATTTTTTGGCAAGATAGAGGCTTGTTAAGGTTTTGTAGACGATGCAGGAGAAGCAGCACTTTCTAGAGGTACACATCAACTTCATGAAGATTCCAAGAGGCGTAATGGTCAGCTTGATGCAGAAAATGGAACGCAAGGTACAGTTTGAATTCCCAGAGAGTGAGAGAGCGCAGTCATAGCCTCGCAGCCTTTTCACTGCGACTGTTGCCACATTATTAGATGATGGGCGATGGTCCATGAAAGGTACTTGTCAGTTGTCACTACACACGGAGTAAGCAACATACGGGTTTCCCTCCCTCGTGCACATATTTCTCAAGCACGCCGTTTCTTGCAACAAGAGTATAGGAGCATCACTCCGTGCCAACAGATTTCGATCTTTTGTAGCGGTGAAGGAAATTTATGTTATGGAAGTAACACAGAATACTCGCTCAATTGCCGGAAGTAGCACCAATAATGCAAAGAGACCCCTTCCCTCTGTGCCAACACCATACGCTTCTACAAAACCGTTGCATGCTCTGCAACAAATGATTCTCGTAAAGATAGATGCTGTTTGTACACGAGTAGGGTAGGTCTTTCAGTGGGGAAGATCGACACCGTACAAGCAGAGTAAAAAGCCACTCAACTTAGAGACGTCATATCACGTCACCTTGGAATTCAGCAATACTAATCTCAGCTGACTTTTTATCCTCATCTTTACTGTGACCATGTCAGGTGATTTATCATTACTAAATGAAGCCATGGGCATCACAACCCCGGTTGAAGAGGAATATTGTCAGACAACAGTAACCAGTACTCGCTTTGCTCCGTGGTCTTTCTTCCACTTGAGTGGGCCAGTGGCTCAGTGCCATGGGCATGGAAGGCCTAGCTGCAGCTTACAGATCTCGTCGTATTAGTTCCCTACTCACTGCACCACCTTGTCTTGTTTCTTTCCCTGTTCTTTTGCTCGATGAACATTGGAGCAGGGAGCGCAGTGCCTTGGAAAGAGCTTGCCGTAGGGTTGGTGAGTGACGGTGGTGGCGTTGGTACTGGGCGAGGCGAGGTTTCAAGGCTGCAATCCATTGCTTCCTGACTCTTTTGAGTCACATAAGGTGAGTGAATGCCATGAAAGTCTGGGGCCTGCAATCTGAACAGGATCCAGAATTTCCAGCATGAGTGTTCGGAATTAGCAAGATATAGAAAAACTAAAGGTCCGCAATAGCAAAAATAGGAAAACATATTATTCGTACTAGAGATGAAATCTCAAAATAATTTAGATAAATTACAAAATAATTAATAAAAGCTGCAGTTTAATTCAACGATTCCTTGTGACGTGTGCAACCTTTTGTGCGCTGCTGCAGTCCATGCCTCGCCCTCACCGGACAAGACCGCTCGCTGCCCTCGGTCTCCAGCACCGGCTGCCATCACGCTGTCCGATTTTGGTCAGGAGTGTGAGAAGCTAACAAGAGAGGGAGAGAAGGTTGGTTAAAGTTTGAACCTTTGAGGTGGGGTCTTCGGATGGACCAATGAGCCAGTTCAAGGAGAGGGATAGGTTGTTGGGTTGCTAGGCGAATTGGGGAGGGGGAGGTGCGGGAGTGGGCTAAAATCAATTAGGGTACATGTACATAAATGTGGGTACTAGAATTTAAACCCTGGTGGATAGAGTCATAGACGTACAACTCTACCACTCACAAATAAGTGGTTCCTAGATGTGAAGTATTTGGTCTAATTGTCAATATATATATCTAATACACCAAGTAAATGATAGGTATTTTGCAAAAAAAAGTGTTGAAGTGAACACCCATGAACCTTTGTAGGTCCCCACTGTCTGAACACAGATTAAAATCAACGGCCGGTCAGCTGCTAAAAGAGGAACAGGCAAACATCATAATATGTTGTCTGCTTTCCTTAATTGAGGATAAGGCATCTCTTGTCAGCTGGGAGGTAGTTTAGTTTGAAATTAGTTCGAAGTTGCAACTATGTATATGTGTGGTTGAGTAGCAGTGTATTATCACCATTTGTAATACGCAGTCATAGTATGTATATAAACTACAAGTTAGTAGAAAACCAAGGAAGTTGAACATTCCTTAAGACGGAACTGCAGACAGATCATATGTATGCGCATCCTCCATTTCCATTTTTTAAGACGGAAAACTACTGTCTAAAGTAGGCATATTTGATCAGAGCACTAAAATGAACACCACATGGATAGTGCATATTTCTATCACGAAGTTAACATAAGATAAAATATAGAGCATACAGATGGAATATAATATGGGACTCGTGATTTTCTTTTTCTCAACATAGCAGTAGTCTGCATATTTCCATAGAGAAGAAAGTCAAAGTGCACATCTAGAAATTTTTGCACCTACAACTGCAGGAGCGCCCCACTAGACGAGCGATATCGTGTTCAGGTTTCAACCAAAGTGTCACCTGAGACTAAAATTTGCTGCTAGATACTGGCACTGTTCGTACCTTGTCTTGAAGCTAAGGAGATTATGGGCTTGTTTGGAACAACTTCGGCTTCAGTAGCTGCTTTTGAAAAAGCCGGAAGCCGTCTTTAACGTAAGAAGCTGGAAGTAGGAAGCCAGCCTAGGGTAGCTTCCCATGACTTCGGCGGGTTCGACGACTTTGCCTCGAGAGTTGAAGAAAATTACCCCCATCATACTACGTATAAAATCCCAAACCCCACCCCTCTCACCCCCATTCCCCACCCGCACCCAGACATGACTTCGGCGGGTTGGACATTCCGACTTTGCTCCGAGAGTTGAAGAAAATTACCCCATCATACTACGTATAAAATCCCAAACCCCACCCCTCTCACCCCCATTCCCCACCCACACCCAGACGAAGCGGCGACGCTAGGGTTAGCGCCCAGCATCGCCGCCTCTGCCTCGCCCACGGCGAGCTCCAACCTCCCTCCCCCTCCCTCACCGCCGCCCCTCCTCCTCGGCGCTGCCGGCCTGGCCTCCCTCCTCCCTTGCCGCCGCCCCGACCTCCACCTGTAATTTATTGCTTCTGTAATTTCATCCATTTGGTGTTCCATGCTAATTTTATTGTATGATCTCTTTGTTCTTGCTTCCAACATCATGCAGCAGTTGCAATTTTAGGCCCTGCTTGGTAGCATGACGATAGTTTATACAACATACTAGTGTTTTTGGTTCATTTAATATGAACAGATAGACGAAAGATCAAAACAAAGACCATATATATATAACATTCTGTATTTAGTACTTGCTAATTATGAATGTATTACGTTTAATGCTTATATTTACATTTGTATGTCACGTGCAAAAAGCATTAAATCAAATTAACTCATAATGTGTTTCAAATAAGTCACCATTATAGCCTCAAGGGCTTTCCAGATATTTCCCAACTCAGAACAAATAGCTAGTGTAATTAAAAGTCGGGCTCTCAAATACCAAATATCTTTTAACTTAACAGTTCAGTCCTTTAGCCTAGCCAGAAACTGCTTTTTTAAAAAAAAAAATTATAGACATGTCAAACCCAAACAGGACCTGTGAGCACTCGGCTATGGCATATGGCCACGTAAAAGGGACGATAGTGGAGTATAAGCTTACATTGTGTCCCATCACAAGCAGCATGCCTCAAATAACCTTTCTTCAAATCAATAATATCATGGGACCCGCGCAGATTCTAGAAGACTAGAACAAAATAAAGACAGGTTTGGAATTTAATAACAGAACTTCAGTGGGAAACCGGAATTGCTCATTACACTTGTCAGTGTGAGAACATTTGCTCCATACTCAAATGGCAGAATGACTGGCTTTTAATCTGTTATGACGCAAAAATAATACAACGCTTTGGTTTCTTAAGCACTAGACTTGCAGGAGTGGAGGGCCTGGTGGCTTCCCACCGAAAATTACTGTGACGTCCACTCCAAATATAAAATCCTTACAAAACTCATCACTGGTCACCGCCCTGATCTGACCCATAGACATTGGGATTCTTAATAATTGAATTAAGAGGGAGGAGAAGCGTGTTCCAATAATTTTCAGTAAACTAATTGTCTTCATGTCATGGACCATTATCCAAGAGGGTACGGTAGCGCGTGCTGTAGCATATGGTACTGTAGCATTAAGATTATGAAAGTATTACCTTCCTCAATAAGAATATTTATTTCCTTAAATAATTGATTAGTTTCTTTGTATATGGATTATGTAATTAAAAATGTTATCTATTAGTTAGGATGGTCATCACTTAGATTGATCTTATCCATAATTATTAGAAGAGCCATCTATATAAGGATGCATATTGTAATTGCTAGCATTAAGTAATGAGAATACAATCGTCCAAGTCCCAATCCCCTTCGTCTCCCCAATCTATAGTCTTCCTTCTTCCCTAACAGCTGACACCACCAGGCTATCCTCCTAGTAATGTTTACCCCTATGATCTAAGGATCATAACAACTTGGTATCAGAGCCACTCACCATGGCTTCCAGTGTCGCACCATCTATCTTGGAGAAGTTGAAGGTTAGCAGCGAACAACAAAAGGTCTTACTCGACAACATGACTGTCGTCCATTGGAGCTTCGTTGATCCTCGTCCACGTGATGCGACGTCATCATCGTACCCTCTCATCAACATGGGCCACCAAGGACTTCAACTGTGGCCACCACCGCAACTCGAGGATGAGTTACCTCGCCGCGATGGGTGTAATGTCATGGACCAATATCCAGGAGGGTATTGTAGCATGTGCACTGTAGCACGTGGTACTGTAGCATTGGGATTACGGAGGATTACATTCCTCAATAAGAATATATATTTCCTTATTTAGTTGATAACTAGTTTCCTTCGTCTCCTCAATCTATAGTCTTCCCTCTTCCCTAACAGCTGACACCACCAGGCTATCATCCTAGTAATGTTTACCCCTATGATCTAAGGATCATAACAACTTGGTATCAGAGCCACTCACCATGGCTTCCGGTGTCGCACCATCTATCTTGGAGAAGTTGAAGGTTAGTGGCGAACAGCAGAAGGTCTTACTCGACAACATGACTGTCGTCCATTGGAGCTTCGTTGATCCTCGTCCACGTGACGCGACGTCGTCACCGTACCCTCTCATCAACATGGGCAACCAAGGACTTCAACTATGGCCACCACCGCAACTCGAGGACGAGTTACCTCGCCGCGATGGGTGTAATGTCATGAACCAATATCCAGGAGGATATTGTAGCATGTGCACTGTAGCACGTGGTACTGTAGCATTGGGATTACGGAGGGATTACATTCCTCAATAAGAATATATATTTCCTTATCTAGTTGATTAGTTTCCTTGTATAGGGATTAGGTAATTATAAAAGTTATCTATTAGTTAGAAAGATTATCTATTAGTTAGGAAAAGATTGATTTTATCCATAATTGTTAGAAGAGCCCTCTATATAAGGAGGCCTATTGTAATTGTTGGCATTAAGCAATGAGAATACAATAATCTAAGTCTCAATCATCTCCGTCTCCCCAATCTATAGTCATCCCTCTCCCCTAACAGCCGACACCACCCGGCTATCCTTCCACTTGTCATGAATCTTAGTTCATAATGGGGTAAACATCCGTCGGAGGGAGGTTGGATGGCGACGACTTAAGGTAGAACAGTGCTAGACGAAGAAGGCACCGGTTGGGGGGAGAGATGGATCTAGAATAGCCGGCCTAGGGGAGAGACCAGAGTTAAACTTAGGGACTTAAGAAACACTTCTTCATTGTTGATTGCTTGCTTAAAGAAGATACAATATCATCTCTTTTACAGGAATAACTTGACTTGACTAAAAAAGAATCTCTAAATTATAGAAACTAACTAACTAAAGATAAGCTTACAAACTAACCAAAGAATCTAATCCCAAAAAATGGAACTATTTGTGTATAAATAGTAACTGTATGAACAGTACCACACTCATGACACTTCAGGGGTCAGCCACCTAGAGCTGGTTGTCTCCTCGACCTAAAGGAATGTTGTGAAATGAACACCAGGCGCTTTTCATTAGGTTCTTGTTTAGCTAGGGATAAACAACTTCGGATTGCATTGTGAAAAGAAAATGGTTCCCAATGCCGCCACCCTGTCCCCATTCGTGGTGCAGGACACCCATTCTGCACTCTGGATAGTTATCTCAGAAAGCATGGACATGAGAATTTTCCCTTCCCAGGATCAAAGTTAACAGTGTCAAATGGCAATTGGGGTGAGAGATGTCAACTTGAGTGCGGTGGCAAAGTTTTCAACTTGAGCTTCGACAAGAGACAGGAAGAATCACCCGCCCTATCCTGTCCCCATTTACAACATGGTTAAGAAGGCCATAAGCAAGCAATTCACGCCTACTAATAAAGCTCCTCGAGTGGTTATATTATATATGTACGTCAATAACTACACTACACAAGGACGCTCCACCTTTAGGAAAGGGAGAGAGACAAAACAAGGATAGGCAGCATTAAGCACGCGCATCAGATATTCTAATAAAAGAGGAAAAACACGTCGGCAGGAGGCTCTGTGTACGGTGAACCCAATGACATGCAAATAAAGGAGCTCCTTTGTTTACTCCAAGTTGACCCTCTCTTCGAATTGTGTCAACCACTAGAATAATATAAGAATAGAAGCTTGAAGGCGAGGACAGACAGCTCGCTCTCCCTCAATTTGAAAGATGCCGAGCGTGAAGCTTCCCCACTATCGACCTTAATAGGTTGGTGGAGAGTGACAGCGATGGTTGAAAACAACACGCTCCAATGAGAACAATGGCTGGGCTCTATAGGCAAGTGTGTGTTCATTCATATGTACCAAACTATGAGGTTGATGTAGGGAAGTTTTGGACTCTTGTTGAGCCTTTCCCCTGTCGTGACAAGGAGCAGTACATGGTCACTCTGGTTAGGTCAAAGGCGTTGAGCACTCTGAATGGGAAGAGGGTCAAAAGGTCAGTCATCTATCTTGAAAGGTCTCGGTGGATATTATGTTACACTATGGTCACTGTACAAATTGGTGCATGAGCTGGTGGCTTCATCGCCAATTGTAGCTAGAGCTGAATTTGTACTGTAAGTCAAAATAGTAATCGTGTCATATTCCAATTGTCAATTAACATGTGCGAAAACTGTAAAGACTCTGGCTGGACTCGTACAGTGCTTCGGTATGATCAACGATATGGTCAGCCGCACCTAGGGATGGCAATTGTACCCGATTACCCGTGTGCCCGCGGGCGAATACCCTAATGGAGGCGGGTATGTGCGTCTTTATTTGCCCACGGGCATGAAAACGGACACAATTCCTTGCCCATCGGGTAAACGGGTATGGGCATGGGTAAGCTCCACCCGTATACCTGTAACCTACCCGCATGTGTAAGGAACTATGTCAGTTTGTATTTTTATTTTACTTGTTGAACTTGATTAGTTATCTTGTCGAACATGATATATGAATTGTGATGAACTTTATTAGTTGTTGAATGTGTGATGCACCATTGATGTGTGAATTATGATGAACTTGATGTATGCATTGCTCGCGGATAACGAGCATGCTTATCAAGTAGTCGACGACTAGTCGACAAGTCGCCGGAGGACGGCCGACTGGAGTCACCGACTCGACTTGTGCTGGCAAAGAGACAAGAGAGGGGAGTGCGGGAGAGAGTGAGGGCAAATGGGCTCAGTACTCACCTTCGACCTCGGAGAGCGCAACCGGCAATCCATCGGTCTCCGCCGCCCACGGGCCAGCCCCATGCACGCCGCCACGCCGACCCATCACGAGGCGGCGACGAAGCGAAGGAGGAGGAGGACGGAGCGGCGGCGCGAAGGAAGAAGGAGAGAGACGGAGAGGCGCGCGAAGGCGCGAGAGAGGAGGCGCGGCGGTGCGGCGCAGGAGGCGGCGCGGCTCACCAAGCGTGGGGAGGCGGCGCGCTCTCGGCCGGCGTGGGAGGAGGCGGCGTGGGAAAGAGAGGCGGCCGGGCGTGGGGACGGAAAAAGGGCGGGGCGGCCGGCACCGGCGGGCTCGGCAATGGATCTTCTGCGCCGAGATTATCTGCGCCAGGATCATATAAACAGTACTTGTCGACTAGTCGGCGACTAGTCGGCCGACTAGTCGACTAGTCAGCAAGTTGGTCACTACGAGAGTAGTGTCGACTTGCCGACTTAATAACCTTGGTAACGAGCATGTCCGCGGGCGATGGGTACCCACGGGCGGCGCTGCATTATTCGCGGGTAAACGGGCATGCCCGCGGGCGATGGGTACCCACGGGCGGCAATGCATTATTCGCGGGTAAACGGGCATGCCCGCGGGCGACGGGCATGGGCGAGGTTTTCGCCCGTTGTCCTTCGCGGGTATGCCCGAGGGGGGAATTCGGTTGTGGGTATGGGTATAGACGAGCACTACCCGTACCCGCCGCGCCCGATTGCCATCCCTAGCCGCACCTGATTTAAGAAGCATATGTAGTACACACAAATACAACAACGTAGATGATGTTACCGAAATTACTGAAGTTAAAGAAATAAATATATGATAAAACAAGATATACAAAAAATGAATAGATTTACCTGGACACAGCAGGATGCTGCAAATCATCTTCTTAAACCTTCTTCTATGCACGTTCAGCAGTCAAGAACATCTCAACATTCCTAAGAAATGGTTTCAGAAATATTAAAAAGTAAAGTTGCTGTAACTGGTGTAAGGTGAGGATGGAAATATTAATCCATTTAACTAGGAGCAACCGTTTTACCAACTGCACTACAAAATAGCAGGACCATCGCATGAACAAGCTACTCAATATCGACAAAAACAACTAGAATAGGTAGTGGGAAATAAAGTCCCTTTAATCCTTTAGGATGGACAAAATGTTCAGTAAACAAATCATTTAATTGAACAGAAATATTGAAACATAATGTGATAGTGATGATGATGACGCCCAGGGGAGGACATTATTATAGATAAAAGAATGATAGCGCAGTAAATACCACTGTGTTTGGAAAATATGGATGATGAGAATTACCAAAATATTTGATCATGTAATCGACAGCAGCAGAAACCTTATATCATTTTTTTCACCAAAAGCCACGGTTGAATCTCAATGTGGCATGGAGTTATATTCATATCGTAGGACATGAAGTTCATGCTGCAGAAAATTATCAGCCTACAATTATCGTACAGAATTAACATCTATTCAAGTTCTTGAAAAGGTACAATAGCAATAAATGAGGTAAGCTGAGAAAAAGGGAAATCCTATAATACTACAGTTTGTTTTTTCTTACAACTCACAACTACATATAGAAGTTTTGCAAATATTGCTCTCTCCAAACCTGCACCTCATATTTATTGCCAAGTCGACAAGCTGATCAGATAATAATTCATCATAGTAATGTTCTAAGTCCTAACTATTATCCATCAGCAGTATTGCTCCACCAACAAAATGGTAAGATTGGCAACAAGAATGCACAACACTGATTAAAACAGGACTCGCAGCAGAATGACACCAGCTACGTAGTTGTCTTAAATGTGTATCTCTCTCAAATATAAACAAAAGCACGGCATGACATCATTCGCACTCATGTATAGATTTTAAGGTGTTTTCCATCACAAATTTACACTTTCTACAAGCAGCACAAACAAATGACTTCAGCTACTATTAGTACTTAAAAGAATGTGGCACTGAATCATTGAGGTCTTCCAAAGTTGAAACCCCCAATAAATCCTCTCACATACTTCAAAATTAATTTCTGATGTAAAAATATAAAACGAATAGTTGGTCGAAAGCCATTGATCATTCCAGAAGAAAAAAGAGAGTCCAGTCCACGATTTAGCTACCAAACTTAGGAAGTTAAATATACAGCAACTACCAAGATACATCTAATATATCAAACTCAAAAAGGAAAAGACAACTTTACAAAAGGAAAACAAGAGTAAAGTGTAAAATGTACCAACATTAGATCCATTCGGTGATACAAAATTGAATAAAATGCATAGTGTTACAAGGAGACTAGATTTACAGTGTCAAGAGGGCCCTAACAATTGTTCAAAAATATAGTTTCTGATGTTTAAAGTGCAATTGCTTCAAGTGAGTCATTCACTCCTCCACAACCTCTTTCCAGAACATGGCAACTCAGGTTTAGGTAACAACCTGTCAGCTAGAAAGTATATGATTAAATACTTCAGTTTATGCATACACATTAATAGATATATATTGTATGTCAAGACAATTATTATGATGGTATACAATCGGGATGACTAAGCCGACACTCCTAATCTTCAAAGGATCTGATCTAGTGGAAGACAGAAGCCCTACTCCACACTCTATCGAACCAAGAGTTACATGGTGGAGGACAAAATGAGCATTAATTTTCAGTACTAATGTGAATGCAAACCAACTTTCATGACATCACACCAGACAACAAAAAACAACCAGAAAGAAGACAAGCGAAGAGCATTGGATATTCAGGTTCTCTCTCAAAACCAATCTAACCATCCCAGGAGACATCAAGATGATGCAGGAGGCCCCCAGGTGTAGTTGTCAAATTAGCGACAATGTGTCCTGATTCCTGATACCCACATGTCCCAAGTGCAACTGCAGTGCTAAAGAAACAGCCGTTCGACATTCCCTAACCTAGCGCTTAATGCTGGCACCAATCTCTGTCAGCTGAAACATCGACTCACCACCAGCATAACCATCTGACAGCCACCAGCCAGGCAGCCATTGGCATTGCCTAGTCACCAACATAGGGCCACCAAAACACAACACCCATGACAACAATCACACGAACCGTCCAGAGATCGTACTCAACCCACTATTACGCACTATGGAGAGGAAAATATGGATGGACAAATGCAAGTACGGTATGCAGTCTATGCATCCACAACCACAAATTGGGGAATATTTGCCACACTACTGCATAAATCACAGTCACTATAGGCCAGAAATCTCGCCTGAGAGCACTTAATCCATTCTTCCACATATTCACTCTGATTATGCAATGAACATTGGAGGAACCACCCTACACATATTACCAGAAAAATAGGGGATTCTGGATTAGAATTCCGAATTGGCATCATGGCATGCACGACGCAAGTTTGTTAACAAGTATATATCAGTTTATATCACCATTGCGGCTATTGATTTCACTGGATGTCGATCACATTACCGATCTGGTTGATCGGTATGGTAATTAACGGGAGGAGTGCGGCTACATAGCCATCTAGCAACACCAAATCTGCTCATACAAGGGGTTCGCCCAACCAACTCCCAACCCAGCAATTTTAGAAAGCGGCTCACCTCGCTTGCGGTAGGCGGTCGTCCCTGTAGCGCACGCCGCGCGTGGTCGTCGAACGCCTCCTTCGCGCCGCCGCCCGGCGCGCGGCATTAGTCCGTTGGGGAGGGGGTCGCGTACGAACTTCGGAACTTGTGGTTAGTTTCGGAGCGTCGACACGGTGCGGGCCGCCGCCGCTCTCCAGGGACGTGGCCGCGGTGGGATTTTTTTACAGGTTTCTTCTCACAGGGCGAGGGGCGTGGTGGTGGGGGTCCGTTTGCGCCTTTGCGGAGGGTGGGGGTGGCGGCGTTGCAACGCTCTGGAAGACTTGAAGGCGTGAAGGGAGGCTGGGTGGGAAGCAAATTTGCTGTCCCACAGCCGTTGATCCCTTCAGAACAACCCGATCGGACGGCTGATGGGCTGGGGCCTCCCCGAGGCCCTCCTCCACTGGATTTTTTTCGGTTGCGTGGCACTTGGCAGCGCCGGGTAAGCCTTGGAGAACCACCGTTGAATGTTAGTCACATGGCTCGGATCACCCTAGATTGGTTGCCTCGAGCCCGTCAGCGAGTTGGGGGCAGCGCCGAGTGATCCATCTGTGTTTTCCTCTGTTAGTTCGATCCATAGCCTAAGCACCGTAGTAGAAAATGATTGTTTGCTCCTGCAAAGATAAAAAAGAAAGCAACACTGATCAAATAGCAAAAGCACTCAAACAAATAAAATGAACACAGAAGGTAAAATAGAACTTTGTGGTTGCTAAGAGCAAAGGACAAATGCTATGTTGAGGACATATCAACATCTTCTTTCTGAAGCAATCACTATATGAAAGTGTAAGAACAAAGCCAAAGAACTACATATTGACAAATGGCATGAGGTTTCTTCAGTTTTTGACGCACTAATAATAATAATCCTAGTGACCGCACTTCCCCTAAAACTCTCAGGGTATTGATAGGCATTAACAAACAAAAAGTAGTTATAAAGAAACCCTAGAGACATAACTGGACATCGCTAAAATGGGTAGATGAGTTAGTCATCACCTACTTATTCATTTTAGGCTCGCAGATATCAGGGCTGTAGCGAATATATGAAACCCCACGTACATAGTAATCAATGGAATAGAATCCAGTATCTATTACAGAGCATTTGGTGTGTACGAATAATTTGCATAACGTATATGGGTAATCTGCGTACCTAGCTATCTAATGGCCATGATGATTTATCTACATTTTGTCTATATTCTTTTGCAGCTTTCAGTTGTTGCTTTTCCAAGCCATTCATGATCAGATGTTATGGCAAATATTCCTTAAGAAACCTAAAAATGTATTAAACAATCTTTCTTCTATCTGGATTGAGATGACGATGAATCGAATAATGAGCGAAAGGATGACTTAGTTGATACTTATATATTAAATTTCTTATATGACTTAATTGAAAAAAAGTTAAGATTTCCATTTCCCGATATGTCTCTAAACCCCAGCCAATGTCTTATATATTAAATTTCTTGACTGGGGTGGCCCAGGATGAAGGATCATCAGAAGAGTCCGAAAAGGAGGTCTCTCTTCAAAGGGTTCCAAGGCCAAGGACCTCCCTAGCCTTAGTTCGCTCCTCGTCAGAGCAAATGAGAGAACTCATTTTCACTGTAAATGAGGATTTTATGTCGCTATTTAACAAAACTAGCTTCGAGATCGAGTAAGTTCTTCAATAATAACTTTATAATTTTGGTTTTAAAATGATTAATCCTCTCTTTTCTATTTAGCCTTGATTTTCCGTCGGACCCAAAAAGGGGACAATTGACGGCTCAGGAGCAAATGTCGCCACCAATTGTATTGGCTACAGAGGAACTCCTGACAGAAGAAATTCCGCTGATGGAAGTACCTCTTAGGATCACTAAGGAAGTGGTCCAGGAGATCCTGACAATGACTATTGGGACATCCAAGGGGATGCCACAAGACATGGAGGTTCAAACTGAAAGGACCTCTCAAGAGGATCAAACAGAAGAGGTGGTCCAAGAGACCACCAAAGCTCAAGATGAAGAAGATCATACCTTGGTAAACCTCTTATATTAGTTAATTTGCTTTGAATTTACCACTATAGACCTGACTCATAGAATATCTTAGGATCCGCAAAGTACCAGTACTGATCCAACCAAAGGAGTTTTTCGTCTGGTTCAGCTGGATCAGCCTGAGGATGAGATTCCTCTGGAACGTTCGCCTCCCAGAACTGATAAAAAAGACCTCCAGGACCTCATGACATCTGTCAAAAGGTGCTGGAGAGTAAATATTGACATGGTGGAGGAGATCAAAACTTTTACAGAGGAAAAAGAGAAGTACAGGAAGTTATTATTCAATTGTATAATTCTAATTTAAATAAATAACTTATGCCTTTGTTTACTTCACAGGGAGGGTTTACTGGCGAAACCCAGACAAGAAAATGCTGAGTCTGCCTTTCAAGCACTCAAATTAAAATTATCTGAGGTAGAAAAAAGATCTGAGGAGATTGCGGTGGTCATGGTAGACAAAACCGAAGAGATCCGCCTCTTGACTCGGAAGAATGAGAAGTTACAAGAGATCCTGGGCAGACAATCTAAAGAAAGTCATGATCTCTTTGAATAGAACAAGATGCTCGTTAAGGAGAAGGAAGGTAAAGAACCTCTCTTTGTTTCTTACAGAGCATTTGATCTATTATATGCAATGCATGAGTTTTATTCTCTTTTTTTGTTCTTTCTCAAAACTAGAAAAGCAAAAGAGGATCTTCAGAAGATCTCTTCTAACAAAAACCTTTAGATTCAAGACTTGAAGGAAGTGGAAAAACGGAGTCGTACTACCGTACAAGGGCTTGAAAAGAAGGTGGAAACCTTAATGAGGGCTGGCAAGGAAATTACCATAGTTACTAGAAATAGCTTTTCTCAGATTTCAGCTTCTCTACAAGAGATCGTAGAACATCTGAAGGCTTCAGTTACTCCTCTTGCGACCGACCTTGGACGACCTTAGAAATGATATTTATGCTCACATCAAATATATTCAAAAACACATACCCGCTGTGAAGAATACCATATATCAATCTTTGACGAGGACAATGAGTTAAGCTTTAAACCGAGTCTTGTTGAAGATTGATCTTCTTTATGGGGATTCCGTCGATCTCCAAAAGCATGTCCCTGCGTCCAAGTTTAAGACAAAAGAAGCAGGTGTTGCGGCTCAATTGTGGCAGAGATCATCAGGAATACTGAAGCTAGTGCTCCTGCCCTTCCCTCAAATGCTCTTGGCTCAAGAGTACAAAAATAACATTCTAATGATACACATGTTTTATTTGTACGGGATAATGAAAAGTTTTGGTGTATGATAATAGTAATTATTTATCGAGGTTGACTGACTTGATTTTGCAAATTAAGATTCCGTATATTTTGTTATGTGTAGTCCCCTGCCTGGAACATTATGTCCGGCAATAGGATAAGTGTTTCGGGCGAATACAAGCTTTAGGACCAGGACATCTGTTATAAAATCAATGATCTGAACCAGTGTGTATTTAGGAAGATGAAGTCAGACTGTTGGGCTCTTATGCAATGAGAATTGGCTTATAGAAGAGGTCCCAAACGATTGTCATTTTCCAAATGTATACCGATGGTCATTTGATAAGTAAAGACACTATGACCTATGAGTTAAATTAATCGACCCTAAGCACTTGTGTAAGTGACGGAAAAGATGGAGATCATGTATGCGAAATGATACGAAAAACTTTATGTCAAAAAAACTAAAAATACTGATAGCAAAATGATAACTAAAATTATATAATATAGAAAAAGATACTTATACATAGAATTTGCGAAGATGTTCAATGTTCCATGTGTTAGATAAAACACGACCATCCTCCATGGCTAATCTAACTGATCCTAGCCTAGTTACAGAGACTACAGTATATGGACCCTCCCATCTAGAGGACAACTTATTCAAGCTGGATTGGTTCTGGATTCGTCTCAGGACCAGGTCACCCGTATGAAGTGTTCTTGGATGAACTTTTCTGTTATAGTTGTGTCTCAACCCCTACAGATAGGTAGCCGATTTTAATAGTAATCAATCACGTCTTTCTTCCAGCATATTGACGTCATCTTCACATAAATCTCCTTGATTTATTTGATCTAGGAGGTCTATGCGTGTGGAACATAGCTAAATCTCACTATGTAACACTGCTTACGCACCGTAGACTAGTGCGAATGGTGTCTCACCAGTTGCTCTATTGGTGGTAGTGTGCAATGCCCATAAGACAGAAAAAAGCTCTTCCATCCAATTCTTTGAACATGCCTTATGCCGATTAAAAACTCTCTTTTTAATACATTGCATAATCTGACCATTGGCCATTTTTACTGCTTCATTACTTTGTGGATACGCCATAGAAGTAAAGCAGATTTTAATACCAATTTCGTCGCAATAATCTTGAAATACATCACTAACAAACTGGCACCCATTGTCCGTGTTAAGACGACTAGGTATTTCAAATCTTGTAACAATGTTTCGTATTAAAATTTTCTTTGCTGCTGCAGCCGTTATGCGAACGACTGGCTCAGCTTCTATCCGCTTAGTGAATGTATCAATAGCCACGAACAAGAATTTATACCAATTGAGTGCTTATGGTAGTGGTCCAACTATATCAATGCTCCAATTCGAAAAAGGTCATCACAAGGGAATGGTCTATAATTGATAAGATGGCTGGTGCACTTACCTGGCATGAAACTGACACTACTCAAAATCTTAACAAGGTGCATGGCATCTTGTAGAGTTGTTGGCCAGTAATAGCCTTGCCGAAAAGCTTTGCCAACCAGTGTTCTATAGGATGCATGTGTGCCACACAAGTCCCCATGGATTTCTTTTAATAATTTTATCCTGGAATCCTGGGATATGCAACGCATGAAAATACCATGTGCTCCATTCCTGTACAATGATCCTTCGACCAACTTGTACATGCGTGCTCTTCAAATTAACCTATCATTATGTTGAAGATCATCGGGCAATGTCCCTGATGCGAGATAAGTAGTCAATGGTTTCATCCACTCCGCATCTTGCTTGATGATTCCGACCTCTAAGGTGGTCGAACCCGTTTCTATTGAAGATTTTGTAAAGTATTCGAGAAAGACACTTGTTGGAATAGGCGTTCGTGAGGAACCCAATTTTGATAATTGGTCCGCTAAGGAGTTTTCCTTGCGCGCTATATGTTAGACTTCGAAGTCCTTGAAGTGTTTTTCCAACTTCCTCACTTGACCCAGGTATTGAGCCATTATCTCATTGGAATAGCTATATTCCTTTGATACCTGGTTTACGACTAATTACGAATCTCCCTTCGCTAAGAACCCATGGGCACCAAGGGATTTGGCTGCTCGAAGCCCGGCTAAATGTCCTTCATACTCTGCCATGTTGTTAGTAGCAGGGAACAGAAACTGTATAACATACTAAAGTTGATAACCATGTGGTGTTATCAACAAAACCCCAGTCCGTGGAGTGCGTTTTTCTGGACTATAGTGCTGAGCATAAGGGATATCGTTGTTATGATCCTATTAGCCGACGGATGCGGGTTTCTCGGGACATCACTTTTAATGATTCTCATCCTTTCTACCCTCATCCTTCTCCTTCCATCACTCCAGTATTTCTTGTCGAGCCTATTTCTTTCCTGACTTTTTCCGCCGCTCCCATAGTCACCACACCTCCATCACAACCTTTGGCCTCTTCGGTGCCTCCTCCACCATCTCCTTCGCCACTACCACCCTCTCCAGAGGCTCCTCCTGGTCTTGTTCCTTCTTATCCTCTCTATAAACTCGTCGTCCGCGATTTGAGAATTCTCCTGATGCACCATCTTCTTCTGATAGGTCATCTTCGACCTCTCCTCCTCGATATGCTCTTCATGATCGTCAGTCTATTCGGCCTCCTGTGCACTTTTGTTTAGCTGCTCTTGCCGAACTGTCTTCTTATTATGATGCTGTTGTTCATCAGGAGTGGCAGCATGCGATGGCAGAGGAGATTGATGTCCTTGAGCGTACTAGCACGTGTGATCTTGTCCTTCTTCCGCGCGTGTTACTCCTATCACGTGCAAATAGGTCTACAAGGTTAAGACCCGCTTGATGGTTCTCTTGAGCGCTACAAGGCTCGTCTCGTGGCACATGGTTTTCAGCAGTAGCATAGTCATGATTGTGATGATACATTCACTCCTGTGGCTCACATGACCACCGTACGTACTCTTCTTGCTGTGGCGTTTGTTCGAGCATAGTCCATCTCTCAGCTCGATGTCAAGAATGTATTTTTCAATTATGAGCTGTGTGAGGAGGTTTATATGCAGCCACCACCGGAGTATTCTTGTAACACCCTGTCTATTCGGAAGACAAGATGCCACCTAACAGACCAACAAACTACTCAACTCCTAAGATTATTATCGCATTCAAAGATAAAGAAACGAATAATCCAGATAACAATCTAGAGTTTACTATCAGTTCATCAATATATTAAAACAAGAATTAACCATAGAGAGAAAGATGGTCATCCAAGTGACATTTATTACAATTCATCACATTATAATTAAACCAAATAAACGTAAATAGAATCTTAATAAATGTATGATTTATTCATGTGTGTGGAACGTGCTGGACTACTCCCTCCCGCTAGCAACAAGATCACCGGAATTCACCTAAACAAATAAAAAACAAGGGTGAGTCGAAACTCAGCAAGCACAATGATTATATCACAAAGGGTTCTGAAACAGAAGAATATGCCAAATAATAACAATTGCATCCAGGAGTTTGTGAAGGCATGGTATGAATATATGCATTGAAGGAGAATGGACCTTTCACGTGATTATACCGGTATAACAAGTGACACACCCGTCGGTGTTCACTTAAGCCCGCCCTTAACTAAGAGCGGGGACCCAAGTCCGTATGAAGAACGTTTCATACGGAATGTCCAAACCTGCCTACTTTGGAATGGTAGGTCTTACATGCCCATATTGGAATTAATGGGACTTAATCAAGTTTCACTCCCGTGACTCAAAGGAAATATGTGTGCATGGAATGAAATGCATAACTTGAACTTCATCTCAATTTATCACAGAAGAAGGTATTGAATTCTACCACATCATGCTCAAATGACATGAATATTCATAAGTTACCAAATTATCATGCATTCATCGAATTCACACAAGTTAAACATTGCACTTGCCTTCCGTCTTTGTGACGCATCGAAGCAACGAAGGTGTCCTTCCACTCACCGCCTATATACAATCATTATCACGAAATAAGGATAACAGGGTATAACATAGTTACACGAGTTCTACGATACCCTCTAATCAACCCACACGCCCAAACGCTCGTTTTGACCTCTACGCCAAAAGTTCAGATTATCGATCTACGGGCAGTTGTACGAGAAAATTCACCATTAATTATCTGTAACTCTAAAAGACCTAAAACCAGTGCTCACTGAATCTTAACAGATCAGGCTAGAAAATATTAGTTGGCAAATCCTGATTCGCCAAAACAGAGGGCTAATTATCAGCTAAACACAACCCATCTACGCCTATCCGAATACAGATCAGTAATAAAGAAAACGGCGTAACTTTTAGCATACTGATCCAATGAGAATGATCCTTATCAACTTGGAAAGATAATTTCGAGATATACAATAACTTAGTTGGGTGAAGGTTCTGATTCGCCCCTAAATTGAACAAAACCGAGGGACAAACCTATGATCCAACAGACCGACAGTTCGTAATCAAAATTCATATCTCCCAATCTACAGATCGGATTTCCTGATCTCGAGCCAAAAGAAAGCTAACGCTCCCAGGAATAACACTCTAGAAAGGGAAAACCCCAGATTCGCCCTCTACAAGACCGTAACTTGCCGTGCAACGCTCTGACCTAATCTGTAAATTCTGGAATACTAACTGACGCGACTCAAATGATCTCTACCGCAGAAAAACCGATCAAACAATGAATCGAGGTGCTCGTTACCCTTTAAGACCAGTAGGACGATGATGATCCGCTGCACACGGGTCTTCCTCCTTCCGCCTCTTCCTCTCTTAGGGCCGCCACCGGAGACGCACGAACGGCCGCCGACGCCGGGGGAACGGAGATGTCTGAGGGGATCTTGAGGAGGAGCGACGGATCACGGAGATGGCACCACCATCGCGAGGAGGCACCAAGGAGCAGCAAGGAGCCGGCTTTGGGGAGGGAGGTGGCGGCCAAAGGGGGAGAAAGGTGGAGGCGGCTAGGGTTTGGGGGAGGCGCCTTTTGGCCGGCCCCTACATGGGCCGGCCGCCCCTTTGGGCCACTGGTCATGATCGGCCTAGGTTGACGAAAAATATTATTTACCCCGCGATTGGAAAAATCCGACTAAACTCGCTTTTACTCCTCCGACTTCTTTCTTTTTACCGATTCGGTCCCGAAAGTTTTAAATATCGCTTTGAATAACATTCCTGCACATTCAAACGATACAACCTAGTTGGATTTATGAGGTATTACACTCTATCCCCCTTAGAAAAGATTCGACCTCGAATCTACGCAACAAACTTCGAGAAAGATAGATGAACAACTTAGATAGTTACCCAAACGAATGTGTCGGGTATTGTTCTCGCATGCGGGACTCCAACTCCCAAGTGGCCTCTCTCTCACCGATGAGACCAAAGAACTTTGACATACTTGTGGTCTTGTTCCTCGTAACCTGCTCCGCTCCTTCTAATATTCTCACCGACCGACTCAATAGTAAGATCTTGCTCAATAATAAAAGGCTCCAAAGGAATGACATGGTCCGGATCTCTCGTAAATTTTCTCAACATCGAAACATGAAACACGCTAGAACCCCACTCATGGAATCGGAAGGTCCAAACGGTAAGCTAGTTTTCCAATTCGTACACGATTGGGAAAGGTCCAACATACCTTGACTAAGCTTCCCTTTAGTGCCAAACGCACTACGCCTTTAGATGGCGATACTCTCAATGTAACTTCATTTCCTACCTTGAATTCCAAATCTCGCCTTCGACATCAAGATAGCTCTTCTCCGGCTCGGGCACCAACAAATTCGCCTAACCTCGCCACTCTAGCCACCGCTTGTCGGGCCACGGGACCCAAGATCGCCGCTCTCCAACCTCATTCCAAAGACAACGGGACTCGCACTTACGCCCATAAAGAACCTCGATGGTGCAATTAATCTCGGCATGATAATCGTTGTTATAAGCAAACTCGCCAAGGCTAAATGCTCTTCCCAATTCTCTTTCGTGATAAAACACAACACCGAGCATGTCTTCTAATGTCCGAATGGTGCGCCAGATCGCCCATCCGCTTGGGGTGAAAGGTCGTATAAGACGGAGTTGTGTGCCCAATGCACTCGCAAACTCTCCTGCAATTTGGAAACGAACTTGGCATCTCTGGCGAAACAATGGTCTTTGGCACCCTGCAAACGCATAATTTCTCGTACATAAAGAGGAGCCAAATCGCTGTCGAATTGGTTGTACGAATAGGAATGCAATGTGCGTATTTACCAATCGGGTCCACAATTACCTAAATAGCATCCTTTCCTCATCGCAAGGCGGTAAACCAACCACAAAATCCATAGATATATCGTCCCATGGCCAAACTGTACCTCCAAGGGTTGCAATATCCTGCTGTCGCTTGTGCTCACCTTGACCCCGGCACACCCCACATGATGCCCACATATTGTGCGATATCAATTTTCATCCGCTTCCACCGTAAACTTTTCTTTAAATCTTTGTACATCTTGGTCTCACCAGATGTACTAGATAAGGAGTACGATGGGCCTCCTTCAAAATCTCCGCTTAACTCGAGACTCCTATGGCACACAGAGGCGCCCTTTAAATCGCAAAGAATCAAACTTGTCCACACCGGTGACCTTGCTTGCCCTCAAAGACAATGCTTCTCACTCGTTGGAGCATCTCGATCTTGTTCTTTGTGCTACTCGCACCGATCCGAAGAGCCGACTTAAAAGCAATCGAAGTCTCGGCCCAGGCGGTACCCGCAGCGTATGAAATATCCATACGCCAAAGTCGCAATAAGACAACCGAGGGTAGGAGGTGTCGCCTTGCACTCAAGGCATCGCCTACCACATTAGCCTTGCCGGATGGTATCGAATAGTAAGATCATAGTCCTTGATCAACTCTAACCATCTCCTCCGCCTCAAGTTCAAGTCCTTCGGGTAAAGATGTATTTCGTGCTCTTGTGGTCAGTGAATACATCACAAGATTCGCCGTACAAATAATGACGCCAGATCTTCAAGGCGTGAATCACTGCAGCAAGCTCTAGATCATGGGTGGGATAATTCTGTTCATGCTTCTTCAGCTGTCTCGATGCATAGGCAATCACTTTACCATCCTGCATGAGTACACAACCAAGTCTAACTATGGACGATCCAATAGATAGTGAATCTCTTCCTGTGCTCGTGAAGAGTAAGAATTGGAGCAGTCACTAACTTATCTTTGAAAGTGCAAAAACTGCGCTCACAAGCATCAGACCACTGGAACCTAACACCTTTCTGTGTCAACTGGGACATTGGTTTAGCAATGGTTGAGAAACTCTCCACAAACCGCCGGTAATAGCCAGCTAAACCCAGAAAACTCCTTACTTCTTTGACATTGGTTGGTCTTTTCCACTCTACTACTGTCGAAATCTTGCTAGGATCAACTGATATACCATCTTGATTGATAACGTGACCCAGAAACCCAACTTCAGAAATCCAGAACTCACACTTCTTCAGCTTGGCATAGAATTGATTCTCTCTTAAAGTTTCAAGCACCAACCGCAAATGGTGGGTGTGATCCTCTTCCGTCTTGGAATAAATCAAGATATCATCTATGAATACCACAACGAAATCATCAAGGTATTGATGCAAAGATAATCGCTCATGGCTTCCATGAAAATCGCAGAGCATTCGTTAGTCCAAAAGACATAACTTTATACTCATAATGACCATACCGTAGAGAAAGCCGCTTTCAATATCCCGCCACGAACCCAATCGATTATAACCCGATCGAGGTCAATCTTGGAAAATATCCTAGCTCCTTTCAACTGGTCGAAAATATCCTCAATGCGAGGCAAAGGATATTTGTTCTTCACAGTCGCCTGATTAAGAGTTCGATAATCCACGCACATACGCCAGCTGCCATCTTTCTTCTTAGTAAAAAGAACAGGCGCTCCCCATGGCGATACGCTACGCTGAATCATACCTTTGGACAGCAGGTCGTCCAATTATTTCTTCAACTCTTCCTGAAAGGGGCGAGCCAATCTATAAGGAGACTTGGATAAAGGCCGAGTTCCCGGAATAAGATCAATCCGGAACTCTACTTTCCTCACCGGAGGCATTCCGGAAGTTCTACAGAAAGACATCGAGAACTCCTTCACAATCGGGATCTCTCAATACGCCAAGAATCAGTCTTTTCATTGAGGGAACAAAGTAATCCGATGGTCGATGCACGGTGGCTAGGGAATAGGTTAGCCAAAGACAAATATCGAATCGACGGTGCATCGCTCGAATACCGTTCTTCACCTAAGGAGCTAGTAAGGTCACCGCCTTCCGTAAATAACAAATCTTGGCACGGTATTGGAATAACCACCCATACCGTAATAACATCGAAGGTGCCAATTGAATAACCATAAGATTAGCAAAGAAAACCTCATCATCAATGATTATAGAACAACCGACGATTTCGAGAGCTAGAAATAAGACCTCCGGAGAGTCGACTACCACCGACTCGTAAATAAGTCAAAACTCAAACCCACTTTTCTAACAAACTCCAAAGACACGAACGAGTAAGTAGCCCCGAATCAAATAGTACAAAGGCATCATGCGAATCCACTAGTAAAGTACTGCCACCACATCAGACGCCCCAAAGTCTCGTGGGTGGGCATGGCGAGACCCCTCGATGCACGGTCAGTAAGACGACCGACACTCGCGACGGAAAGCTGGAAACAACACTGGAGGGACAAACGACGAGGTGCCGATGGTACGGGTTCCAATAGAACCTCGCCGAGGTGCTGAGGAAACATCAAGGAGGAATCCACCGAGGGAATCGTGGTGCGTAGATCGCCGCCAGAGTTCAACCAACCACCGTGAACGCCGGAAGATGAAGGCTGAACTGCCTCCCACCGATGATACTCGCCGTTCTCGCCAGAATCGACGCCAGGCCATCCCGACCACAATGACGACATGACCCTTGAAGAAGCACTCAAGCTCGATGCTCTTCACCACACCTAAACATTTCATGCCCCGACTGAATAGGACACATTGATGGGGTGGAAGATGAAGGACGGGCGCCGAAGAGAAAGATCGCCATCGCCGGCAGACGAGTGTTGTGACTCTTCTGAAACCTCTTGGGAGCGGGTCAAAAGACCCATTCCTCCACTAAAACTCCGCTCGCCCACCACCGAATTACCAGCAGACAGAACTAATAAAGACCTCATGAGCAAGACTTTCTCCAACTCCATTCCTCTAGCTTGCTCGACCACCGAGCTAAAATCACGCAGACCTGTCGCTCCTAGAATTTGGCGATACTCCTGATGAGGCCCCGCCGGAACCTCTTAGCCTTCTCTTTATCATCACTTGCCATGGTGGTACAAAACGCACTGCATTGTTAAATCCAAATTTCATACTCAGACATCGTCATCTTTCCTGCACAAAAGTCGAGAGATTGCTCCATCTTCTCAATGAAGGAGTCCTGATAAAACCGTGTCCCGAATCTCTCCACAAATACCTCCCATGTAACAGACTCGCTACTGGAGTCCTGGAAGACAGACTCCTTCCCACTGTGTGTCGGCCGACCTTCACCGAAGGTTACAATCGCGCTTCTCGCGGATGCCGCCTCTAATGCCCCAAACCGACGCTTCATGTATCTCAACCACCGCACTGAACCGTGTGCTGCTCCACAAAAGTGTCCAGACGGCGACATCCACTCACTGAGGCTCATTCTAACCTCGTGGAACAAGAGCGAATAAAGTTCCGCCACAAAGCAAAGAATCGCAGGAATTGCCGCCTGCAATTGTTGGCGGAGTTGTTGATTCTCTCTTATAAGGTTCTGAATAAGATCTTGTTGCGATGGGTGGCTCACGATCGAGGCGCAATGAGGTAATCTCCTCAAGAGCGACCACCAACCCTTCAGACGAAGACGATGCAGCTGCCGGACCGCGGCCACGACCACGACTACGGGTCGGTGGACGACCACGACCACAGCCTCTACCTCTTGCCATCTACGAACAACACAGCAGAAAGAAAACCAAACACTTAGCTCACGAACTGATAAACAGAATAATTGGAACATAACCAAGCAATTGCGGAAAACAAATGGTTTACCCAACCCTTCCTATTGTGCACAGTGTGTCAAATTTAACATATTTTAATTTAACCAGGGACCTAAAGCCCACTCTGATACCAATTGTAACACCCTGTCTATTCGGAAGACAAGATGCCACCTAACAGACCAACAAACTACTCAACTCCTAAGATTATTATCGCATTCAAAGATAAAGAAACGAATAATCCAGATAACAATCTAGAGTTTACTATCAGTTCATCAATATATTAAAACAAGAATTAACCATAGAGAGAAAGATGGTCATCCAAGTGACATTTATTACAATTCATCACATTATAATTAAACCAAATAAACGTATATAGAATCTTAATAAATGTATGATTTATTCATGTGCGTGGAACGTCTTTGACTACTCCTCCCGCTAGCAACAAGATCACCTAATTCACCTAAACAAATAAAAACAAGGGTGAGTCGAAACTCAAAGAAGCACAATGATTATATCACAAAGGGTTCTCAAATGTAAGAATATGCCAAATAATAACAATTGCATCCAGAGTTTGTGAAGGCATGGTATGAATATATGCATTGAAGGAGAATGGACCTTTCACGTGATTATACTTAGATAACAAGTGACACACCGTCGGTGTTCACTTAAGCCCGCCTTAACTAAGAGCTGGACTCAAGTCCGTATGAAGAACGTTTCATACGGAATGTCCAAACCTGCCTACTTTGGAATGGTAGGTCTTACATGCCCATATTGGAATTAATGGGACTTAATCAAGTTTCCACTCCCGTGGACGGCAAAGGAAATATGTGTGCATGGAATGAAATGCATAACTTGAACTTCATCTCAATTTATCACAGAAGAAGGTATTGAATTCTACCACATCATGCTCAAATGACATGAATATTCATAAGTTACCAAATTATCATGCATTCATCGAATTCACACAAGTTAAACATTGCACTTGCCTTCCGTGCTGTGACGTACTGGGAAGCAACGAAAGTGTCCTTCCACTCACCGCCTCACCGCCTATACAATCATTGTCACGGAATAAGGATAACAGGGTATAACATAGTTACACGAGTTCTACGATACCCTCTAATCAACCCACACGCCCAAACGTTCGTTTTGACCTCTACGCCAAAAGTCCAGATTATCGATCTACGGGCAGTTGTACGAGAAAATTCACCATTAATTATCTGTAACTCTAAAAGACCTGAAACCAGTGCTCACTGAATCTTAACAGATCAGGCTACAAAATATTAGTTGGTAAAATCCCCTGATTCGGCCAAAACAGAGGGCTAATTATCAGCTAAACACAACCCATCTACGTCTATCCAGAATACAGATCAGTAATAAAGAAAACGGCGTAACTTTTAGCATACTGATCCAATGAGAATGATCCTTATCAACTTGGAAAGATAATTTCGAGATATACAATAACTTAGTTGGGTGAAGGTTCTGATTCGGCCCCTAAATTGAACAAAACCGAGGGACAAACCTACTGACCTCAGTTTTCAGACAGACCGGACAGTTCGTAATCAAAAATTCATATCTCCCAATCTACAGATCGGAATTTCCTGATCTCGGAGCCAAAAGAAAGCTAACGTTCCCAGGAATAACACTCTAGAAAGGGAAAACCCCAGATTCGGCCTCTACAGTACCGTAACTTGCCGTGCAACGTTCTGACCTAATCTGTAAATTCTGGAATACTAATCTGACGCGACTCAAATGATCTCTACTGCAGCAAAAACCGATCAAACAATGAATCGAGGTGCTCGTTACCCTTTAAGACCAGTAGGACGATGATGATCCGCTGCACACGGGTCTTCCTCCCTTCCGCTCTCTTCCCTCTCTTAGGGCCGGCCACCGGGAGACGACGAACGGCCGTCGACGTCGGCGGGGAACGGAGATGTCGGAGGGGATCTTGAGGAGGAGCGACGGGGATCACCGGAGATGGCACCACCATCGCGAGGAGGCACCAAGGAGCAGCAAGGGAGCCGGCTTTGGGAGGGAGGTGGCGCCAAAGGGGAGAAAGGTGGAGGCGGCTAGGGTTTGGGGGAGTGGCGCCTCTTTGGCCGGCCCTACATGGGCCGGCCGCCCCTTTGGGCCACTGGTCATGGATCGCGCCTAGGTTGACGAAAAATATTATTTACCCCCCCCCCGCTGATTGGAAAAATCCGACTAAACCTGCTTTTTACTCCTCCGACTTCTTTCTTTTACCGATTCGTTCCTGAAAGTTTTAAATATCGCTTTGAATAACATTCCTGCACATTCAAACGATACAACCTAGCTGGATTTATGAGGTATTACACTCTATCCCCTTAGAAAAGATTCGACTCGAATCTACGCAACAAACTTCGAGAAAGATAGATGAACAACTTAGATAGTTACCCAAACGCAATGTGTCGGGTATTGTTCTCGCATGCGGACTCCAACTCCCAAGTGGCCTCTCTCTCACCGATGAGACCAAAGAACTTTGACATACTTCAGGGTCTTGTTCCTCAGAACCCGTTCCGCTCCTTCTAATATTCTCACTGACCGGGACTCAATAGTAAGATCTTGCTCAATAATAAAAGGCTCCAAAGGAATGACATGGTCCGGATCTCTCGAAATTTTCTCAACATCGAAACATGAAACACGCTAGAACCCCACTCATGGAATCGGAAGGTCCAAACGGTAAGCTAGTTTTCCAATTCGTACACGATTGGGAAAGGTCCAACATACCTTGACTAAGCTTCCTTTAGTGCCAAACGCACTACGCCTTTAGATGGCGATACTCTCAATGTAACTTCATTTCCTACCTTGAATTCCAAATCTCGCCTTCCGACATCAAGATAGCTCTTCGCCGGCTCGGGCGACCAACAAATTCGCTAACCTCTCGCCACTCTAGCCACCGCTTGTCGGGCCACGGACCCAAGATCGCCCGCTCTCCAACCTCATTCCAAAGACAACGGGACTCGCACTTACGCCCATAAAGAACCTCGTATGGTGCAGCTCGAATCATCGCATGATAATCATTGTTATAAGCAAACTCGCCAAGGCTAAATGCTCTTCCCAATTCTCTTTCCAGATAAAACACAACACCGAGCATGTCTTCTAATGTCCGAATGGTGCGCCGATCGCCCATCCGCTTGGGGGTGAAAGGTCGTGCTAAGACGGAGTTGTGTGCCCAATGCACTCGCAAACTCTCCTGAATTTGGAAACGAACTTGGCATCTCTGGCCGAAACAATGGTCTTTGGCACCCGTGCAAACGCATAATTTCTCGTGACATAAAGAGGAGCCAAATCGCTGTCGAATTGGTTGTACGAATAGGAATGCAATGTGCGCATTTCATCGAATCGGGTCCACAATTACCTAAATAGCATCCTTTCCTCATCAAGCGTGCAGGTAAACCAACCACAAAATCCATAGATATATCGTCCCATGGCCAAACCGTACCTCCAAGGGTTGCAATACCCTGCTGGTCGCTTGTGCTCACCTTGACCACGGGCACACCCCACATGATGCCCACATATTGTGCGATATCAATTTTCATCCGCTTCCACCGTAAACTTTTCTTTAAATCTTTGTACATCTTGGTCTCACCAGATGTACTGCGGATAAGGAGTACGATGGGCCTCCTTCAAAATCTCCGCTTAACTCGAGACTCCTATGGCACACAGAGGCGCCCTTAAATCGCAAAGAATCAAACTTGTCCACACCGGTGACCTTGCTTGCCCTCAAGACAATGCTTCCTCACTCGCTGGAGCATCCGATCTTGTTCTTTGTGCTACTCGCACCGATCCGAAGAGTCGACTCTAAAAGCAATCGAAGTCTCGGCCTCAGGCGGTACCCGCAGCGTATGAAATATCCATACGCCAAAGTCGCAATAAGACAATCGAGGGTAGGAGGTGTCGCTTTGCGACTCAAGGCATCGCCTACCACATTAGCCTTGCCGGATGGTATCGAATAGTAAGATCATAGTCCTTGATCAACTCTAACCATCTCCTCTGCCTCAAGTTCAAGTCCTTCGGTAAAGATGTATTTCGTGCTCTTGTGGTCGTGAATACATCACAAGATTCGCCAGACAAATAATGACGCCAGATCTTCAAGGCGTGAATCACCGCAAAGAAGCTCTAGATCATGGGTGGATAATTTGCTCATGCTTCTTCACTGCCTCGATGCATAGGCAATCACTTTACCATCCCGCATGAGTACACAACCAAGTCTAACTATGGACGATCTCAATAGATAGTGAATCTCTTCCTGTGCTCGAAGAGTAAGAATTGGAGCAATACTAACTTATCTTTGAAAGTGCAAAAGCGCGCCACAAGCATCGACCATCGAACCTAACACCTTTCTCGTGTCAATCGACATTGGTTTAGCAATGGTTGAGAAACTCTCCACAAACCGCCGGTAATAGCCACTAAACCCGTAAAACTCCTTACTTCTTTGACATTGGTTGGTCTTTTCCACTCTACTATCCGTCAAATCTTGCTAGGATCAATCGATATACCATCTTGATTGATAACGTGACCCGTAAACCCAACTTCGTAAATCCGTAACTCACACTTCTTCACTTGGCATAGAATTGATTCTCTCTTAAAGTTTCAAGCACCAACCGCAAATGGTGGGTGTGATCCTCTTCCGCCTTGGAATAAATCAAGATATCATCTATGAATACCACAACGAAATCATCAAGGTATTGATGCAAGATACTCGCTCATGGCTTCCATGAAAATCTGCAGAGCATTCGTTAGTCCAAAAGACATAACTTTATACTCATAATGACCATACCGTAGAGAAAGCCGCTTTCAATATCCCGCCACGAACCCGAATCGATTATAACCCGATCGAGGTCAATCTTGGAAAATATCCTAGCTCCTTTCAATCGGTCGAAAATATCCTCAATGCGAGGCAAAGGATATTTGTTCTTCACAATACCGATTAAGAGTTCGATAATCCACGCACATACGCCACCGCCATCTTTCTTCTTAGTAAAAAGAACAAAGCGCTCCCCATGGCGATACGCTACGCGAATCATACCTTTGGACAAAGAAGTCGTCCAATTATTTCTTCAACTCTTCCCGAAGGGGCGAGCCAATCTATAAGGAGACTTGATAAAGGCCGAGTTCCCTGAATAAGATCAATCCGAACTCTACTTTCTCACCGAGGCATTCCGGAAGTTCTACAGAAAGACATCGAGAGAACTCCTTCACAATCGGATCTCTCAATACGCCGCAAGAATCGCCTTTTCATTGAGGGAACAAAGTAATCCGATGGTCGATGCACGGTGGCTAGGAATAGGTTAGCCAAAGACAAATATCAATCGACGGTGCATCGCTCGAATACCGCTTCTTCACCTAAGGAGCTAGTAAGGTCACCGCCTTCCGTAAATAACAAATCTTGGCACGGTATTGGAATAACCACCCATACCGTAATAACATCGAAGGTGCCAATTGAATAACCATAAGATTAGCAAAGAAAACCTCATCATCAATGATTATAGAACAACCGACACAGACGGTAGAGCTAGAAATAAGACCTCCGGAGAGCCGACTACCACCGACTCGTAAATGTCAAAACTCAAACCCACTTTTCTAACAAACTCCAAAGACACGAACGAGTAAGTAGCCCCCGAATCAAATAGTACAAAGGCATCATGCGAATCCACTAGTAAAGTACCTGTCACCACATCAGGACGTCCCAAAGTCTCAGGGGTGGGCATGGCGAGACCCCGATGCACGGCAGAAGACGCACCGACACTCATGACGGAAAGTCGGAAACAATACGGAGGGACAAACGACGGAGGTGCCGATGGTACGGGGTTCCAATAGAACCCTGCTGGAGGTGCCTGAGGAAACACTGAAGGAGGAATCCACCGAGGGAATCGTGGTGCGTAGATCGCCGCCAGAAGTTCAACCAACCACCGTGAACGCTGGAAGATGAAGCCGCTTTGAACTGCTTCCCACCGATGATACTCGCCGGTTCGCGCCAGAATCGACGCTTTGTGGCCATCCCACCACAATGACGACATGACCCCTTGAAGAAGCACTCCGAAGCTCGATGCTCTTCACCACACCGGAAACATTTCATGCCCTGACCTGGAATAGGACACATTGATGGGGTGGAAGATGAAGGACGGGGCGCCGAAGAGAAAGACTGCCACTGCCGGGCAGGACGAGTGTTGTGACTCTTCTGAAACCTCTTGGGAGCGGGTCGCTGAAAAGACCCATTCCCTCCACCAAAACTCCGTCGCCACCACCTAATTACGGTGGTGACAGAACTAACAAAGAACTGACCTTGCGGAGCAGTACCTTTCTCCAACTCCATTCCTCTAGCTTGCTCGACCACCGAGCTAAAATCACGCAGACCTGTCGCTCCCAGAATTTGGCGATACTCCTGATGAGGCCCCGCCGGAACCTCTTAGCCTTCTCTTTATCATCACTTGCCATGGCTGGTACAAAACGCACCAGATTGTTAAATCCAGCCTCATACTCAGATACTGTCATCTTTCCTTGCACAAAAGTCAGGAGAGATTGCTCCATCTTCTCAATGAAGGAGTCCGGATAAAACCGTGTCCTGAATCTCTCCACAAATACCTCCCATGTAACAGACCTCGCTACTGAGTCCCGGAAGACAGACTCCTTCCCACTGTGTCGGCGACCTTCACCGAAGGCCACAAATCGCGCCTTCTGCGCGGATGCCAGCTCTAATGCCCCAAACTGACGCTTCATGTATCTCAACCAGTCCGCAAATGAACCGGTGTGCTGCTCGTCAAAAGTGTCCAGACGGTTTACATCCACTCACGGAGGCTCATTCTAACCTCGTGGAACAAGAGCAAAGAATGTGTTCGCCACGCGCGCGAATCGCAGGAATTGCCGCCTGCAATTGTTGGCGGAGTTGTTGATTCTCTCTTATAAGGTTCTGAATAAGATCTGCTGTTGCAGTCGGTGGCTCAGCGACCGGAGGCGCAGCTGAGGTAATCTCCTCAAGAGCAAAGACCACCAACCCTTCAGACGAAGACGATGCAAATACGGATCGCGGCCACGACTCACGACTACGGGTCGGTGGATCTACCACGACCACAAACCTCTACCTCTTGCCATCTACGAACAACACAGCAGAAAGAAAACCAAACACTTAGCTCACGAACTGATAAACAGAATAATTGGAACATAACCAAGCAATTGCGGAAAACAAATGGTTTACCCAACCCTTCCTATTGTGCACAGTGTGTCAAATTTAACATATTTTAATTTAACCAGGGACCTAAAGCCCACTCTGATACCAATTGTAACACCCTGTCTATTCGGAAGACAAGATGCCACCTAACAGACCAACAAACTACTCAACTCCTAAGATTATTATCGCATTCAAAGATAAAGAAACGAATAATCCAGATAACAATCTAGAGTTTACTATCAGTTCATCAATATATTAAAACAAGAATTAACCATAGAGAGAAAGATGGTCATCCAAGTGACATTTATTACAATTCATCACATTATAATTAAACCAAATAAACGTATATAGAATCTTAATAAATGTATGATTTATTCATGTGTGTGGAACGTGCTGGACTACTCCCTCCCGCTAGCAACAAGATCACCGGAATTCACCTAAACAAATAAAAAACAAGGGTGAGTCGAAACTCAGCAAGCACAATGATTATATCACAAAGGGTTCTGAAACAGAAGAATATGCCAAATAATAACAATTGCATCCAGGAGTTTGTGAAGGCATGGTATGAATGTATGCATTGAAGGAGAATGGACCTTTCACGTGATTATACTCAGATAACAAGTGACACACCCGTCGGTGTTCACTTAAGCCCGCCTTAACCAAGAGCTGGACCCAAGTCCGTATGAAGAACGTTTCATACGGAATTTTCAAACCGCCTACTTTGGAATGGTAGGTCTTACATGCCCATATTGGAATTAATGGGACTTAATCAAGTTTCACTCCCGTGACTGAAAGGAAATATGTGTGCATGGAATGAAATGCATAACTTGAACTTCATCTCAATTTATCACAGAAGAAGGTATTGAATTCTACCACATCATGCTCAAATGACAGGAATATTCATAAGTTACCAAATTATCATGCATTCATCGAATTCACACAAGTTAAACATTGCACTTGCCTTCCGTCTTTGGACGATCGGGAAGCAACGAAGGTGTCCTTCCACTCACTGCCTCACCGCCTATACAATCATTGTCACAGAATAAGGATAACAGGGTATAACATAGTTACACGAGTTCTACGATACCCTCTAATCAACCCACACGCCCAAACGTTCGTTTTGACCTCTACGCCAAAAGTCCAGATTATCGATCTACGGGCAGTTGTACGAGAAAATTCACCATTAATTATCTGTAACTCTAAAAGACCTGAAACCAGTGCTCACTGAATCTTAACAGATCAGGCTACAAAATATTAGTTGGCGAAATCCCCTGATTCGGCCAAAACAGAGGGCTAATTATCAGCTAAACACAACCCATCTACGTCTATCCAGAATACAGATCAGTAATAAAGAAAATGGCGTAACTTTTAGCATACTGATCCAATGAGAATGATCCTTATCAACTTGGAAAGATAATTTCGAGAGATACAATAACTTAGTTGGGTGAAGGTTCTGATTCGGCCCCTAAATTGAACAAAACCGAGGGACAAACCTACTGACCTCAGTTTTCAGACAGACCGGACAGTTCGTAATCAAAAATTCATATCTCCCAATCTACAGATCGGAATTTCCTGATCTCGGAGCCAAAAGAAAGCTAACATTCCCAGGAATAACACTCTAGAAAGGGAAAACCCCAGATTCGGCCTCTACAGTACCGTAACTTGCCGTGCAACGTTCTGACCTAATCTGTAAATTCTGGAATACTAATCTGACGCGACTCAAATGATCTCTACCGCAACAAAAACCGATCAAACAATGAATCGAGGTGCTCGTTACCCTTTAAGACCAGTAGGACGATGATGATCCGCTGCACACGGGTCTTCCTCCCTTCCCCTCTCTTCCCTCTCTTAGGGCCGCCACCGGAGATTTACGAACGGCCGCCGACGTCGGCGGGAACGGAGATGTCTGAGGATCTTGAGGAGGAGCGACGGGATCACGGAGATGGCACCACCATCGCGAGGAGGCACCAAGGAGCAGCAAGGAGCCGGCTTTGGGGAGGGGAGGTGGCGGCCAAAGGGGGAGAAAGGTGGAGGCGGCTAGGGTTTGGGGAGTGGCGCCTCTTTGGCCGGCCCTTACATGGGCCGGCCGCCCTCTTGGGCCACTGGTCGTGGATCGCGCCTAGGTTGACAAAAAATAACATTTACCCCCCCGCTGATTGGAAAAATCCGACGAAACCTGTTTCTTTTACTCCCTCTGACTTCTTTCTTTTTACCGATTCGGTTCCGGAAAGTTTTAAATCTCATTTTCGAATAACATTCCCAGACATTCGAAACGATACAACCTAGCTGGATTTATGAGGTATTACAATTCTATTCCTGAGGGTTTGGTTTGTCGCCTTCGTCGATCTCTTTACGGCATCAAGTAAGCTCCTCGTGCTTGGTTTGATCGTTTCTCTTCTATTGTCACTGCAGCTGGTTTCTCTACTAGTGCTCATGATCATGTTCTTTTTATTCACAGTTCGCCTCGTGGTTGGACGCTTCTCCTTTTATATGTTGATGATGTGATCATTACTAGAGATGATTCTCAATACATCACTTTTGCCAAGGAGCGTCTTAATGAGTAGTTTCTCATATCTGATCTAGGTCCTCTTCGCTACATTCTTGGGATTGAGGTTATTTCTACGCCCGAGGGCTTCTATCTGTCCCAAAAAAGTATATTTAGGATCTTATTGATCGTGCTTCTCTTACATATCAGTACACCACTGAGACTCCCATGGAGCTTAATGAGGACGTCAACTCTACGGATGCAACCACCGCTTCGACCCGCTACACTGTATTCTCTACTTCAACCACATCTTCTCCAATAGGACTTTCAGCTGCTGCAATGCTATATTCCCCAATTGGACCGAGCTACTTCTACTCCTACGAGCTGCGCTGCATCTACATGCCATCGTACTACGTCTACATGCCCTAGTGCTACGTCTTCTCTTGTTGGTCTATGGGCTATGTAATGAATGGGCTGATTTAGCCCATATGCTGGTCGGCCACCCTAGGGAGACCATACTATTTATGTGAACAGTACCATCACCACGTGAACTGTACCCTACCCTAGGGTTTCCACCTCTTGGCCACCCTCCTCATATTGGAGCCACCACCCTTTAGCAAAATTCGAGTTTTGTTGATTGAAGTTTAGCTTTGCTACTTTATACTTTGTCCTCTTGTTCGGCGAGAATAACAACGACATCATCTTCGAAACCCCACTTATCAATACCAATTTCATTCATATTTGCAATACACCAGCTTGCATTTTTTACCTTGTTCTCGTGTGCTTCTTCGGTGTACGTATGAGTTGATCTTCGTGATCAGGTCATTCGGGTATTTATGCACGGTTGATAACGACTTGTCGAGCAATTCAGCGATTGCATGGTTTCGAGCCTTGCGAGTTCGTAGCCAGGATCTACCAAATTTATCGTCTCATTGAAAGATTAGGCCAAATCAGAACCTCTGTGGTTCATCAGAGCTTAATGTTCATCTTCGACCCACTAATGGCGAGTCTCTTACTGATTCTACTCGCTATCATCACCTTGTTGGGAGTCTTGTTTATCTGGGTGTTACTCGTCCTGATATTTCGTACCCTGTGCATATCTTGAATCAGTTTGTTTCTGCCCCCACTCAGTTCCACTATAGTCATCTTCTTCGTGTTCTACGATATCTTCATGGAACCATCACTCATCGTATGTTTTTCCCTTGTTCCATCTCTTTACAGCTCCAAGCATATTCTGATGCTACCTGGACCAGTGATCACTCTGATTATCGGTTTCTTTCTGCCTATTGTGTTTCTCTTAGTGGTTCTCTTATTACTTGGAAGACTAAGAAGCAGACGGTAGTTTCTCGCTCAAGTGCTGAGGTAGAGCTGCGAGCTATGACTTTGTTGACTGCGGAGGTTACTTGGCTATGGTGGTTACTTGAGGATTTTGGTGTTTCTGTTTCAACATTCACTCCTCTTTCGTCTAACAGTACATGGACTATTAGCATTGCTACAAATCCGGTGAAGCATGAGCTTACAAAGCATATTAATGTTGATGCTTTCTACATGTGAACCCAGGTGCAGGCCCAGATTGTTTCTCTTCAATATGTGCCTTCAGAACTTCAGTTGACAGACTTCTTCATAAAAGTGCAGACTAGAGCTCAGCACAGTTTCTATCTCTCCAACTTAATGTTGTTAATCCACTATAAATTTAAGGAGGAGTGTTAGATGTGTAATATTGTATAAATAGTTATTTGTATATATACTATATATATATTTATATATATATTAATCCATTAACCTCGTAACAAATACAAACTCTATTCGTCACACCAACAGCAGTCACGAAGCGTCAGGTCCGCAAGAAAGGGATAAAAAGAGTTTACGGGGAACAGGGGCAGGGTACTAGGCACAAGCTAGCGAGAGCTACGTATAAACTTTGGGGTCATGTCGTTTGATTAAGACTTAGCAATGGCATGCAAAATTGAGTTAAGTGGTGTTCAACTGCAATAGTAAAAGAGTTAACTGCACCAGAACAGTGGTTTGGGCCAACAATGAGATTTACAAGCAAATGGTTTGATTTCTTTCAATCAAGTCAATTCGAAGAAACACGATAAAAGCCTTGATGTGTTCAATTCTTCAAGACCTAAGCTAGAGATTAGGATGGATTGATGGGCTACAAGCATAAAGTGGAAGTGTCATCAATCGATGATCCAAGATAGACGTGCTTCCAAGTAGTTGGACTAAAGTAAGTGCGAAAATCTTATTTAAGCCGAGCCACCCGTATTAGTCAATTGATTTATACAATAACATAAGATAATTCTCTCTCCATCCCACAATACATGTCCGTCTTGAGGTTGAGAAGCATCGACTACAACATAGCCCATTGAGGATATTTTCTATGCATTGATTCATATAAGTTAGAAAGAAAATCATGCAAGAAGATGTTTGCATAAGGGGGTTGGTTTGGATTTTTTGGAATTTATTCCAAACCACCCCGTAATTGGGGAGGGGGGGATTTTTGTAACGAACAAAACTCTAATTGATGGGGTTATTCATTATATCATGGTACCATGGATGGTAAACATCTCTAGGCTCCTACTGAAATACTCACACAATAGCCAACAGAGCGGATCTCCCGATCAGAAAAAGAAAAAAAAAAGAACATGACTAGGAGTCCGACGGGAAAAAAAGGAGAAATTTATTTCGGCATTAATAAAATAAAGGTGGTACGCAGCCATCGTTTACATTATGTGCATGCACATGAATCAGTTGAGCAGTCTTAAGCTTCTCAAGTACTCTTTCAAATTGAAGTTCTACTTTTACTGAATGTTATTGAAATCAAGAGTATCAGAACGGTCGTTGCAAAGCACAAAGAAAATAATGAAGCAAGTATAGGCTTATGGCCTGCATCAGTCTACGTGATTGGTGTGTTTAATTAACAATCGATCTTCATGCTTTGTTCAAGCAAAGAATCGCAATGATGTGGTGTTGCATTCTCAAATATAAAATAATATGTATGTATTCCTTGATCTAGCTCCCTTGTTGGGTAGGACAAATTGTATTAGAATTCTATATCAAATTATTATTTTTAAAACACATCATTTGATATTAAAAAGTTTACAACAAATCAAGCTAGTTGTGCAAGTTCTTTAACTCAAAAGTAGTATCCTGATGTGCTACTCTAGTTGCACCTAAAGAAAAAAGTACAATTGAACATCGGCATTACCGAGCCCCACGCTCGGCCCGGGCCTTTCTGGGCCTACGAACAACTCAGTTCATCAATGGGTCAATTAGGCCATGATCTGAATTTTTCGATCTGGGCCAGATGGCGGTTCTAAACCTGCTTTAGGTTTGAGCCGAACCCGTCAGGCTCGGGCTAGGCCTATTTGCCAACCGATAGTTGTTCGATCTCAAGTTTACCAAAACCCATCCTCTCAAAAAAAAAAAAGGGAAAAAAAAGGAAAAGGTTTACCAAAACCCAACCGTTGCATAGTACATTTGACACACTGTGATTCCCCGATAACAACCAAAGTTTGATTTCCAATAACTACAGGTTGGGGTGGTTACTTGTGTGCTTTTTGGATATGAACCTATGGATCTAAGTTTGATACCGCGTTTTGTCGATCGCTTTGGTTAGGTTGGTAACAAAGTGCTTCTCCAATTTCCATATCATGCAGATCAGGCCCACAAGGAAGAAACCCAGCTCGTGATTAGAGGTCAGGCGGTGTACCAGCCGCTCCCGACCGCGTTGCGATGCGTGCAACCAAGAGAAACGCTGCCGTACCCGGCCTCGGCTCAGAGGGAGTGTACTTTGCCCACCTCCGTCCATCGACGGTGGCTGGCGTCTCGCTCGTGGGCTCGGCGCGCTGGACCCTGTGGTTTTGCTGGTCCTGCCGCTCCCGCCTCTGCTCTCGTCCCGGTGAGGTGCCTCACGGCTCGCGTTGCTCGGTCTGCCGGCCTGTGACTCGCCCTGTACTGCTTCTCGGCCCAGCTACCACAACGGACACGGGGAAAATGGCCGAAAGGTTTCCCGAGTCATGTGATGCAGAATCGTCGGACGGAAAAGGGCTACACAAGTCATGCATGCATGACCCACGGCACGAATGATACAGAGCTACCGCCCATCATCGAGTTAATCAACGAGCAAGGTACGTACGTACGTGCTGCTGTTTCTTTGCGACACGAGAACCACCTCTCGGGAAAAAGATGGAAGGCCCCTCCCCTATCTCTATCCATTTTCTCCCCCTGAATCCAACGGTACGTACGGTCCAGGGGGAGGGCCTCCCCAGGGAATTTCCTTCCCACCTCTCGATAGGTCGCCGTTACGACGTTCCGGCCTCGAAGCCAGCCCAATGTTCTAGCTAATTTCCTCCGGTTCCGAAATGAAGCGTGCGTGCGTGCATACAACAACAGTGACCAAATGCACAGTGCGTACGTACGGTTAACACAGTACGATCGATCAGAACACCAGTAGTACGTACGTAGCCCTGGCCAGCTTAAGCTTGGAGTACCTGGCATCCCTCCTGGCCGGCCGGGCAGAAAGGAGATGCATGGGCGGTGGTATGCATGCCACGTTCCACGAAATGCAGGCGTATGCCATGCATGCATCTGTCGTCCTTGGATCGGACGTCGGAGCCCTCTTGCGCATTTCAGTCCGATCGACCCATGAATGATACCGAGCCAATCCGTCGCCTACCGAGAGCAAGGTACGAGCTGCTGTTTCTTTGCGACAACGGATATAGGTTGATTTAGGTAACAGTGACCATGCATGCATCTAGGTAATTTCCCCCGTTCCGACCGAAACGAAGCGTACGTGTATCTAACATTGACCAAAATCACAGCACATGCGGCGTTAACACATATATAGTACGGCCGGTCAGTCGGTCAGAACGTTTGGTCGATTTTACTCGTGGCTAGGTAGGGAAGCGGCTAAGAAGTAGCTGGTACCCTAGCTAGCTAAGCTTGTAGTATAACCTGGCGCGTGGCGTCGTCTCTCCTGGCAGGCGAAACGAAAGGCCGGACAGAAAGGGGTACATGGGCGGCGTGAGGGATGTCATGTCATGCAAAGGGGCAGTTTGTGTAGCTCGTATGCCATGCATGCATCTAAACTGTATAGTGCTTAATTAGATTGTTTTTGCTAGCTCTCGATTCATCCGAAATTTTCTTAAAATTCAATTATCTACCATTACACAATATTAAATTTAAAATTGTATTACCAAGCGACGTGCAATTTTGGCACAGTTTTATTGTAACTTTTAGTTCTATTTGTTTTTTATCTTCAGGACTCACTTAGGTTTACCTTTGACTAGTTTAGATTTTTTTATTTTGTTCTTGTATTTATAGGATTCACTTAGATTTACTTTTGTCTAATTTAGAATTTTTTAACATAAAAAAATAAAAATTATTGGATAGTGATCCAATGTACCAAAAAAAAAAAAACTGAGTTTTAATAAAATTTCAGACGATTAAGCCTCTTGCGCACTTTATCCGACAGGCGCGTACATTCATGATTCATGCCACTGTAGGCTTTCGCCGATGTTGATACATAGCGCGGTTGCAACTTACACGCGTACGTTCATATATTTCTTTCTCTCCTGGCGCACCTATCTCTGTTGCTAGCTCTACTGATCTATTCTGTCATAGTGTCGTGCATGCGTGCCTGCCTGCTAGGCTCATACATCTGAAGGAATCTTTCCATTGCTGTGATTAGTGGGGTCGAGAAGATGCGCTATGGCCTTGGAGCCGCCCGTGAACGCTCCAGCCCAGAGTCCAGAGCTCGGCGATCTGGTCTTTTCTTTTACACGTACCTTACACAGAGAGTAAAATCTCTCGTGCTATACGTACAATTTCACCTCTTTCCACCGTTAATTCCAGCCTTCGGCCCCTCACTAGCAATACCGATCGATTACCCGAACATGTACACATGCACGGTGACCAGATGATCAGTCCTCACACGTGAGTGTGTGCGCGCACGAGGCCCCCTCGTCGTGAGAATCCAACAACTTCGCACATGCGTCACGAGTTCAGTTTGCTCTCGCTCGCTGCAGTGCTCAGTATTAAACAGAGAGATTGCCTTGGAATTCTCAAAAAGAAAATTTCTATGAGATTTGAGCAAATGTTTTTTTCCCTCCAAAATGTGTAGGAAAGAGGAGATTCCTACTGGATTTTTCGGAGTCATTCCTTTGTTCCAAAGGGATATATAGGGGGAAAAACCATAGGGTTGGAATCCTACAAAATCCCTTCATTTTACAGGGATGGCGCACAGTGCACTCGTTGATTTTGTTAATTGCTGCAGCCTTGCAGATTACATTAATGGTGAACGCAGGGATATATGCACGGATCTGCAGAGGCACAAACAGCCCCGTGCCGGAAAGTATACCTCGTTTGACATTCTAGTTGTCGGATTTTTCCATGCCTCCTCCCCATCTTAATCCTGTGCTGATCACTCGTACGTCGACGTACTAGCTAGTGGGAAATTATTTTCAACCGCGATTCCGCAGAGGTGCATCAGTATGGGCATCTGCTCTACTGCCGACTGCCAGCTAGCTGCTGCCGCTGCTGCACGGGGTAAAAGGACGTCATGTGTTTATACGGTATTGTCGTGTGCATCTGTACAGTAATGGTCGGCCGCTTTTTAGGTGTTTTTATTCGCATGGACGGGCATGCATGCATTCGTGTCTCTGTTTTTCGTTAGGACCGGCCGGGCTTGTGTTTGCAAAAGCTTGGATGCATGTACCTGTCTCGACCCCCCGTGAGTCACAGAAAGAGTGTATCAGAGGGTGAGGTTATCTTCTTGCTCCTGTTCTGAGAGTGGTACCTACGTACGTAATCAGTTACTGTTGGATTTGGATTTTTTAAAAAATCTGAATCATCTATAAAAATACTATACTATTCACTGAATCGGTAGATAGCACTCACATACAGTGCTGAATCATTTCATACATAGCGTGAATTAAACAATATCACTCATTAATTTAACACATCAGAGTTTACATAGACCGCATCGCGTCAGGCTTTTACAATAAGAGCCGAACATGCCAAACTGATTACATTACAAAAGTAGCAGAAGTGACAACGGAAGCAAAAGGGTGAGATCACATCTCTCAACAGGCAAGCGACTGGGGAAACCCGTGTGCGTCCGATATTACCCGAAAACTCATATAATATAGGATGCACGCAAGCACCGACGGAGTCATCAGCCGAACTGAGGTGAGACCTAGACTAAAGGAACTAAACTACTCCTCATCATCGCCTGGGCCTCCAACTTCTGGATTCTCGTAGTAGTCGTAATCTTTGGGATTTTCTGATTATGAGGGTTTTGAGGTAGAGAGCGAGAATTAGCACAACTTCCGTGCTCGCAAGCCAACACACAAGATGCAATAGTAATACATGCTAGGCTGAACAAGGATGGCTCAGGTTCTTTATTTGCTAAAGCAATGTTTTCAATTATCATAATTACAAATTCATATCACTTACTATTTTAACCAACTTGTATTTTATTAAAGAGAGTAATTGTGCAATATTTATATCAGCAGAGGCTACCTCCACCTTTATGCTCATTTGACCTTAGGCACGACTGTTTAAATAGTTTAGACTATGCAGAAGTTGTACACTGTACCTACAAGAGATAATCATACTCGTTACTATATATGATTCCGTAGTCATGTAGTTGAGCGATCGTCACAGTAACCTTTCAAAGTATCTCGCCTCTTCCGTCATCTCACCCATATGAGCTACCCCCATTTGCAGTGGGTCCCATACATTGTGCGGGATGTTTACCAGTACGACTTACGTAGCTGGCAACTTCACCTTTCCTTGGTATCCCATTCAAGTTGAATCGTATACACTACTTTGCACCACCTTACTCGGCCACCGATGAGATGATTTCCAGGGTCCAATAAATTTACTAGGCCAAGTTGCACTTTACAGACTTGTGGTTATACTTATTTTACACGAGAGGTCATTACAAGATTAAGTCCTTAGGGGTTACCTGGGCGGTTTATTCCATACCATCCGCAACCAACATTCCTTGGGCTACATTAGCACCCACCATCATACCATTCATCATACCATCTGCCTAGATAGTAACAATAAGTTATTAGGGTTTTTGAGGAGCAAAATACATTAATTCAACCATCTCAGTCATTTACCTACAATGACTACCCAAAACCACTTTCATGTTTAAATGATGATGATTAGGATATTTAATGACCCGGTATTTAAGCAAGACTAGCATGTCGCTTAAGAACAACCTATAACTAGTATTTACCATATAGTTACTAGGGTGAAATAGAATAATGGATTCAAATATCAATGAATGACATAATAATTAATTAATCATCAAATGAGTATTTAACTACCTTAAGATTTAACATACATTTGATTAAAGAATTAAAGCATGCAATTTTGTAATTTAAATGAATATAATTTACATAAAATGTAGACTCAAAAAATCAAAGTGTCGATTCACCTGGATTATAGGTAAGAGCATCTTGACAATCTTGTGCTTGATCGAAATGGAGATTTCCCGCTTCTTCGATCCCTATTCGGACGAAAGTACCAGAAAAAGGAATAAACAAGCAAAGAGAGTAAATAAATACTAAAAATAATAAATGAACTCCAAATAAAACAAGACCAGTGCCATTAGCAAGAAGATCTTGAATTAACAAAATTTTAAAAATAAATTTCATCAATTTTGGAGTTACGACGAGGGAGAACGGGATTTCCGAAGTTGAGTTTTTGAATTAAATCAAGAAAATAGAAGCGAGAGAGAGAATTGGCGCACCACACAGTACATGGACCAAGTCCATATGCACAATGCCCTCACATGGGCTTTGGCAGCCACTAGGAAGGGCTCGGACCCATTTGTCAAAGAGAGAGGGACAAGAGTCGATGACATGAGGGGCCACATGGTCATAGACCTAAAGCAAACTCAATCCATTCCTCAATTGATTTCATTCGGTCACAGGGAGAGGAAGCAAAGGGAGGTGCGGGCGGCTGGGAAGGCGGTGGCGGCGCGGGGAGGCCGGCTGACCAGCAAAATGGAGCCCCCACAAGGGTGGTGACCCTACTGGCGACGGCGACGCCGGAGAGGAGTGGGGGCGGCGGTGGCAAGGCCCAAGGCGATGGTGGGCTCCATGGCTTGGAGGCGCACGGCTGTCCCGGCGGTGAGGCGGCCCGGAGTGGAGGGCGGCACCTGGAGTTGGGGAAGCCGGAGGTGGAGCTGGGGTGGCCTGGGGGTGGTCATGGTGGCAGGGCGGCGGCGACTAGGGGCGGAAGAGAAGGGGCGGCAACGGCGGCAGGGAAGAAGAGTGGAGGTGGGGGACAAGTTCCTCGGGCCTTGGGGCGCCTTGTGACGGGGTCGGCCAGGGAAGCGACTCACCGGAGCGCCCGAACGACGATAAGGTGGCGTGATCGAAAACGGGAGTGGCGGCTTTGGCTTTGCTCGGGGAAGGGGAGAACAAGGTGGGGGGAGGGGAAAAGGGCACGAGGCCTCTTTATAGCCGAAGGGGAGGGTGAGGAGCCATTGAGCTCGACGGCGCATGGTCCCGAGGGGCGCGGCATGGGCGAGGTGGCGGGAGAGGCAGGTGCGCGGGATGGGCGTTGGCATCAGGGCGATGGCTTGCGCGGCCTAGGCGATGGGATGAGGCGGAGGCGAACGTCATGGCGGCGACTCTAGAGGCCAGGGCAGGTGCCGAGGCTCAGGTGGAGCAGGTGGCTGCAGGCGTGGTGACACGAGCGAGCAAGTGCGGGTGCAGACGCAGCGCGCGGCGCTGCTGCAACGGGGACCGGCGAGTGGGAGCGCGACATCGACACGAGTGACGTCTTTGGAGTCAAGGGTAGCTAGGGGTTGCAGGGGAGTGGCTCGGCGACAAGACACGACGGCGAGACGAGCAGGTGGGCGGCGACCATGGCGTGCTGGCCGGGCGCTGACGGAGGCACGACGCATGGCTTGGACTGGGCGCTCTAGAGCGGCGAGGATAGGCATGGCGTCATGGCGTGATGAGGTTGATGGGACAAGGCGAGGAGAGGGCGCCGGGGGCGTCAGAGGTGGTGACCCAGCCAGGTGGGGAAGAAAGGGCAGGGGGTGGCGACCGGATAGGCCAAAGGGGATGGGGAGAGGGCTGGGCCAAGAAGGCCGGGAGGAGGAAAAATGGGTCAGGGGCCCAGGGAGAGGTGCAGGCTGAGCTCAAGAAAAGTGGAGGGCAAAAAGAGAAGGGGTCCAAATCAAAAGATGAATTCAAATTGAATTTTGAATTCAAGAATTTTAAAGAGGTTTGAAATATATACCCGAACTTAACTAGAAACTAGAAGATTTGAGAAAATCTATTCATCATCTTCGAAGACGAGACGTTGCAGTTATCCTGAGAGGAGCTAATTTGGACTGGTGCTTATCTGCCACTGGATCGTTTGGCCCGCCCCAGGTTATGTGTTGGGATTAATATGGACCACGTCAAGGCTGTCAATCTGAGTGATATCGGCTCAGACCCCGGCCGCGCGCGCGTACGAGCTTATATGCGGGTCGCGCTCCAACCTCCGAGCTAGCCGACCATGAGGAAAGCTCCCGCCGGCCGGGCGCGCAGCAGATACAATACGCTCGCATGCAGACTGCTCACCGCGCACCGAGCGAGACAGTACTGGCCGTGCCGGGGCGCGGGGCTTTCGCGCGAACAGCGGCCTCGCCTGGCGCCACTCGCCAAGGCTGCCGCGCCCGCGCGCCAGAAAGAGGGGCGCTTGCACGTACAGTGGCGTCGTGCTTGTAGCCACGGCGCTTTTGGCACCCCCCACTCCCTGGCCTGCCACGCGACGCGAAGGGACAACCAGTGGCGTTACATGCATGTATATACTGCGCGTGACGTGGGGCGTGCGAGCGCGCGGTGCCTGCCTGGCCAGGGCCTCGCGGCACGGCATGGTTGGTCGATCTGCTCGACGAGGCAAAGGAAAGGGGGCTGCGAACCGGCTTCGAGGTCATCATAGCCAGGTCGCCACAGACTACAGTACGTATGCATGTGACTTACCAGCTAATTAATACTACTGCCGGCCACTCTATAAAGTTCCAGGTAAAAAGTGTACGGACGTGATGGATTTGCCCCCCTTTTCGTTCTTGGAAAGAAAAACCTTCTGTTCTTAGGCATGTTCGATCGATTGTAACAGAATTTAAATAACGTCTCCTACTTTCCTTTTTTTTACGGTAGTGTATTTCTTAAGCGAAGGGTAAAAAATTATCTGTTTACATAATATTCGACTATTTTCTCAACCTAAAACAGTTAAATTTTAGTTCATTTACAACTCCATTATACATAAATTATAGTAAATTATTTTTGTAATTTTTATTTTTGGTCACTGTAATTATTATCCAAAATCTTAATAACTCATATTTCCATAACATAATTCAAAATCTAACATATACTGAGAGAGATCGAGCAAAAACTAAGATAAAATAAAATAAAATTCTGTATCAATAAAATACGGCAATATGGTGAACTCGCTATGTTCTAAAGAAAAATAATAATAAAAAATTCGGACCTAATTCATTAGATAAGAAAAATACAAATCTCAAAGCATATTAGACAAAAAAAAAATCAACTATTTTAACAAAAAAAAATAGTGTATATTGGCTGCGCCGATCCAAAGAGAACAAAGGTGGACCATTCTCTTCTGAAGCAAAACTTTGCTCCAATGATGAGATGCGGAACGGACATTGGGAATGATTCGATCATATGGCCGAAGCCGTTCTATAGCAGGAACGAAACTCATGAGGACCGAGTGGAACAAGGAACATGGAACGGCCGGGCCGGGAGAACAGAGAAAAGTAAGAGCCGATTCATCCTACTGATGAGAAGATCGATGTCTGAAGAAATAAATCAAGGAAATGATAGTACTAGATATACAAGTTGATATCTAGCTAGGTGCTCACTGCTGCTGGTGCTGGCAGTTTCTGCCACATCCTAAGTGTCATGGACTTTAAAGGTTGAGGGCGACTTCATGGTCCAAAACTACTCTAGGCCATGTCACATCTCGTGATAGATGAGTTGATAAAACAAAATTTGAACACGTCTAATTAAATTTTCGGCTATTCCAGAGTTTCTGAATCCTTCAACATCCTTCGACGAGAATAGCTTGAAAAAATTAGCTCAGTAACATTTGAGCTGTATTTAGAGGAATAATACTGTGTTCGTGAGACAATTCAAAACAAGACCTCGAAGACAAAAACTTACGCCGAATGATATTGCTATCACTTTTCGTCAGTTATCGTGCCGTTTGCTCATGTTTGACTAGTTAAGAGAGAGAGAGAGAGAAATGACAGTATTGCCCATTCGATCCCGTCCGTTGACCTTATCCCGACCAGATCAGTCCGCTTTTCCCCTTGTGTCCTTTTCTCCCCACTCGGCCACTGTGACTCTACTCCACTCCACGCCTCCACTCTACCACCGCGACGACCCTGCTTGGGTCCTGCGACCACTACAGTCCGCCATCGGCGCTCCTCTACAACATCTTCCTCTCCCAAGTAGATTGAGTTGGAGCGATGATTGAGGAGTCCGGCCAAGACCGTGGCAGAGAAGTTCCCTGAAGACATGACAAGTTCAGCTTCACGGGTGCCAGATAGGTAAGGATTTGTATGTTATACTTTTATGTGGGGAATGGGTGGACTTGGGGTTTCGGATTTGTGAATCGTGCTTAATATTTGGGGAATGGGTGGAATTAGGGTTCTGGATTTGTGAATCATGCTTACTATTGGGGAAAAGGGGATTATTGATTTATCATGTTTAATTGCATTATTTACGTTAGACGGTGCTTTATTTATTTCTTACAATGTATTTGTTTCATTGTGGTAGGATGGATCCTACCAAGGCTATACGGCCAAGTGTTAGAGTTGGTTCCTACATGGCAAACCCCAATAGGGATAGGATCGAATACAACAAGGCTAACTGGGTGCAGAAGGTAATAGACTCGGGGAATTTCAAAATGGGGGATTTCATTGCCTTCTTGCGCTCAGAATTTAAGTGGGGAAGTCGGCAATATCTCTCTGTGTCATGTTGGAACGATGCCATTAGCGAGCACATCGACATAATCTCTGATGCAGACACTACTACACAAAAGTACATCACAGAAGATTCGAAACGGTTATCACAGACGGTTTTTGAACCGTCTGAATTTTTATGTCTGGGATGACAGTTGGTTATCACAGACGGTTTTTTAACCGTCTGTGACAAGGCTCAACATAGACGGTTTTTAGTTGAAACCGTCTGTGATAGTGGCACTTCACAAACAGTTTCAACTAAAAACCGTCTATGTTGAGCCTTATTGTGATAACCAACTGTATCACAGACGGTTCTTGGTTGAAACCGTCTGTGATACTGGCCCTTCACGAGCGGTTTTGTCGAAACCGTCTGTGATAGTACCGTTCCCAGACGGTTCCAACCAAAAACAATCTGTTATTCAACTAAAAACCGTCTATGTTGAGCCTTATTGTGATAACCAACTGTATCACAGACGGTTCTTGGTTGAAACCGTCTGTGATACTGGCCCTTCATAGACAGTTTTTGTTGAAACCGTCTGTGATAGTACCGTTCCCAGACGGTTCCAACCAAAAACAATCTGTGATAGTACCCTTCTGTTGGGTCTTCCACATGTACCAGACATGCAAATATTGACAAGCTACACCAGCGCGGGCTAGTACTATGTCGGGGGCCAACGGACTTCTGAGGGAGTATTTCCCAGGCTTGGGAGGCGTCTCAATGTTCTTCGATTTTGATTTGGGCTTAATGAGTTTCTGCGGCATGTCTTCCCATGAGACGACTCAGGAACCGATACAGTGACACGCTTTTCTTGTTCCTTCGGCGTCTTCTCCACGAGAACGATGAGGCGGCCTTCTGAAGCGAATGATAGGTGGAGTCATCGAGGGTCCTGTTGGAGAAGCATGGTCATGTCGAGATCGCAGCACTACATGCTCTAGGGCGATGTCATTCTTGGGTCACTTGATAAAAGTGTACATGGCATTCCCTAGTGTTCTGATATCTTCATTCGGGCGAATCTCTTGCCGGATGGCCATGAAATTGTCATGCACCAAGTCCACCTGGACCCTAGCGTAACCCTGCGCCAGCTGGGAACCATGCTGCACTGCCCCTTCCTGGTATGGATACACCATCCCCTGCCCAAGCAAGGTAGTTAGAATTACGATCCTACTCTTAGAGTCTTACGATTCTATGAACCCACGACAGCCTATCGATCCAAATCGCACCGCAAATCTAAATTAGGTAGAATCGTGGTAGAGTCGTTATCCAAAGAGTAGAATCGCGTAGAATCGTGTAGAATCGCTGAGTAGAATCGTGGTAGAGTCGTTTGGGCAAGAAAATTTGCAATTTTTTTATTTTTATTTTTAGAAGCCAGTGTTTGCTGATATTTTGTTTTAGAACAAAATTTATTGATAATAATTTCTGAGAATGACATTACAAATAAACAAAGAGCATGCAAAATATTATATTAGTGTGGTAATGCTAGTACAAATATCTTTATTATGATATGAGCAATCTTGAGCTTGATAATAATAAGCTATTTTTATTCCTCGAGTATGTCTAGCCGCTTTTAAGGAACATGCAAGTGCTGCAATTAGATATTGATTTACAAAAGTTGTGAACATTTGTCATGTACTTGTTGTAAACAACTCATGGTCGTTGGCTATTCTCCTATAGTTCAGAACTATATCACCCATCATGTCAGTACCATTATGTTTTTCTGTTGTGCGATAAAAAGTGCTTTGTCCTTTTTTCGGTTATAAGTAAGTGGTAAACTTTTCGTAGAATCACCGATTCTACGATTCGATACTACGATTCAATCCTATCAAGGCAAATCGATCCAACTTAGGATTCCGACTCTGACTACCTTGCGCCCAGCCTCAATAGAAACGGACCCAACCATCCTCACTTGGAGCTTGTAGGGCGTCGGCTCCTACAAAATGATACACAATTAGCAAAGGTGTCCTATAGGTCTATCTTTGGAGCATTCTAGAGATGTACATTACCTTGATGTCATCGATAGGTAATTGGACGTCGTCATGTCCAGAATTATATATGGTCGCGACGCTACTCCGATGTTGAGGAGGACTGGCTCCTAAAATAACTGGGGCGGCTTGCGACTGGTTGAGGAGTTGATTTATTTGATCCTGCAATCTTGTTATCTGTCCTTGAAATTTTTCAGTAAGCACTTGTTCCAACCGGGCATCGTGCTCACCCTTGGATCTCTTGCTACTCCTATACGTGTCAGAGTCGTGTCGGAATCCATCCCTCCAAGGTACGTAAAGCCCAACGCCTAGCGTGCGACCCAGGTAATCCTTGTTTCCTAGGGCCGTAGATAGTAGATCCTTCTCCCTGTCTGCTTCGAAGGAACCTTGGGAACATGCGAAAGTCAATGCTTTCCGCAAGAGGTTATCATGTTATTATAGACACTATGAAGTTATGGATTTATTAACAACTACGTAGTTTGACATATTTACCAGATGTTAGGACACTGCCTCGTCTACTGGGTTTGTGAAAGAGATGCCGCCCGAAGACATGGCTGATGCCCTCGCTCTTAACCAGGCTCGAGCGCGCTCATCTGACATCTGAGCAAATGGTCTTGTAGCTCTCTCGTCCTCCGCCGCCCATTGCGTGGTTTTACCCGCGTTACCAGCGGTGATGAGTTTGTGGAGATGAGTGTTTTGTGCCAAGAGAGCTTTGTGCACCGCACTTTGCTCCTGAAATTCGACTGTCGTCTTCATCCGCACAAGGCGTCCCATATATCCCGCGATAAAAAATGATATTTCGTGAAGGGCGTCCGACCGGTGTTCACGTACTTCGTGACAAGTGTGCTCTTGAAGGTCCTCCACACTTGTCCCATCGTGAGCAATGCCTACCGTTACACGCGTGCCTGGTTTGCTTCTGGGATAATGAACGAGCCTGAAATTTCAGTCCACAGCTGGCCTCTCTCTACATCCGTGAGAGACTTCCAGCTTGGTGTGGTGATGGGGACCTGTTCCCTTCCAAGTACCCCGCAGATGGCCCAGAATCTCGCCGTTGCTTTCTTGGGACTCAGAGGGATCCCAACGTCACTTACCTCCGTGATAGTCATTCGCTCGCGGGCAATTTCGATATTCCTCTGCCATCTTGCTTATGTACCACTTTGATCGGAGATCCAGACGCATTCGACGACGTCGATGACGGTGGCGAAGACGGTGCCTCTGCCATCTCGCTTACTTGCTATCTATATAAGTTACATACGCAATGAACTAAAATTTCATGGACTGCAAGTTGATATCCATAATATTTAAAGAAAGATACAAACATAATACCAAAAAATAATTACGACTACTTACAAAACTGCATACACACAACTATAAATTGCACTTGACAAAGAAGTCTTACTCAGCAAACAACATTAGATATATGTAACATTTAAATAAAATTGTGGAAAATTCGAGGTATTTTCTTATAAATATGACATGTTAGCATATTTATTAACAAGCACCCTTGAACGGCAGTAGTAGGTTGCGCAACTTAAAGTGTAACATTGAGCACATTTTATTCCTACTTTCCAACAAAATGAAAATTGACAACTCTAAAGTTGCTACATGGGAGCAATCAATAACCATACAAAGGAAAGAATAAAATTAACAGAACAATGACAGTAGGTTATTATAGCATAACATTGACCACACCATACTAGATTGAGAACCAAAACTGACATGCAACAGAGAACCAAAAGTAAACATGCTAGAAGGAACAGGAGACTGACCTTGAAGGAAAGGTTATAACGGGCCAAGAGATTATCAGATCAGCAAATCCCTCACAGACAACATGAAGGGACACAATTCACAAAAAGCATCTTTCACATACAGAACAGATCAAGTTATAGTAATTTGACCTTGGTTGATACATAAGCCTAAATTTCTAATCTTTCACACACAGAACAGATCAAGGTATACACAAAAAGACTATAGTAAAACCCAAATCTCTAATCCTTTTCACTACAGATACTGAGCGCCTGAGCATATTGAGGCAAATCACCGATTAGATAACAAAAATGTTGGGAGAGTGCTGGATTTTGGAGAATGCTGTGTAAATTTGGATGTGGGGAGCAGAGACGTACCTTGGGGGAGGCGGGGAGTAGCAGGGCGCTCGGGGAGAAGGCGTCGGGGGCATAGGTGTCAGAGAAGGGGCATCGGGGAGGTGGGGAGTACAGCAAGGGCGTCGGGGTCGGGGAGGCGGGGAGTAGCAGGGGCGTCAGCGTCGGGGAGGCGGGGAGTAGCAGGTCGGCGTCGGGGAGGATGCTTCGGCCGCTGGGGAGGTGAAGGGGCGAGATTAAGGAGAGTGACGAGTTAAGGGTGCACAAACCCTATCGATTACTCTTAAATAAAGGGATATCACAGATGGTTCTATTATGGAACCGTCTGTGATAAGTCATCACAGACGGTTCCATAACAGAACCGTCTGTGATACGAGGGTTAGGGATTCTGTGATAAGTCATCACAGACGGTGCCGTTATGGAACCATCTGTGATATGACTATATCACAAACGGTTCCATAACAGAACCGTCTGTGATATGAGGGTTTAGGGTTTCTGTGATATAAGAATGTCCGCTAGGAGACCTAACAACGCCGTGAAACTCTTGTCAGACCAACCATTGCTTGCCTTCAATTTCAGCAGTTCAAGCACGGTTGACAACCTTGTGTATTCCGGCTTGCAGCTAGAGAACAAAGGTTTCCCTGAGTCCTCCATTAAGCCCTCGAATTGACAAAACTCTCTCTCACTGTAGTTCCCTTCTGCATCATGTAGCACCTGATCCGGATTGTCATCATGCGACCTATCCTCATCAAAAGAACAGTCCACATCCGGCATATCGTTGACTTCCTCGGCGATGTCGTCATTATTAACTTCATGTATAATCTGCTCTTCACCGTGACTGGTCCAACATGTATACCCTTTTTTGAAACCCCTTCGAATTAAGTGAGCTTCGATCTGCACTTGGTTGTGAAATATTTTCATATTACCGCAATCAATGTATGGACAATACATAAATTTTATCCCCTTCTTCAACATATCCTGCTCGGCGGCTCTTCTAAAAGCAAACACGCCATTAATATACTCTTCACTCACACGGTTCTTAACATACATCCAGTTTCGATCCATCTACTCTACGCACGTAAGAAATTAGTATTAAATTATATTAATAAACCGCAAGTACTCTTCCTATTACCCAAACATGTGAAATTTTATTAGTGATTAACCTACAGCAAATATAAAAGTTTACAAATCGTTACCCTCAGAGCTCACGACGAATATCCCAAATTATTATCCCGCGAGATCCCCCTCCCTTTCTTCCTCCTCTCCTCCCTTCCTCCTCTCTTTAGCTTCCTCCTTTCCTTTTCCTCCCTACCTCCTTCTTTCCCTTCCTTCTCCTCTCTAAGGTGGCACAGTGGGGGAGGAGGCAGTAGGGGTGGCGGCTCAAATGGGAATGGGCAGTGGGTTCTATCGGGACTAGGTATTTATAATGCCTGCATATCACAGACGGTTCGTAATAAGAACCGTATGTGATATGTGTGGATATCATGGGGATATATGCATGATCTTAGGATGATGAGTCAATTGGAGATGACGTTGTTGGTTTGACGAATCTCGCATTTTTGGAAAATCTTCTGTGCTGTTCAGACCTTAGGCGGTCAGACTGGCGGCATTGGCGGTCATACCGCCTGTGTTTCGTCCGATCGGCAAGATCGCCGGTCCGACCGGCCATGTGGCGATCCGACCGGCTATGTCTTGGTCCGACCGCCGTAACCTTTGGTGGAGTTTGGGGCTGGGCCAAAAATAGAGTGTGTAGGCAAGAGATGGGAGTCTCCTACACTTGGTCTCATATTTTTTGGAGCTTCCAGTCAAAAGTTCTATTCATTTGAAAATTCCCGAGAGTTTCAGATTTCCACGATGGAATTTTTGCTAAGTCTTTTTGGGCGGTCTAACAGGCGTTATGAAATCGGTCAGACCGGTTGGAAATTGGTCAGACCGGCCAGGTACGGCGGTCAGACCGGCTTTCACTTGTTCGTCGGCCTTCATGACGACGTTGTGTTTTGGTTATGTCTAGTGCATGAGTTTCAATGCTTTAATATTGCATATTGCATGGTTGAGCTAACTTGGGTCAAGTTGTGAAGAACTTGTTCCCGGAGATGATTTCTTTGTCTATTGCTGTGCAGGTGGCTTGCAGGTCAACGACGGTCAACGGTGAGGAGGATTGGGACTAAGCTTGGAGAGCTGAGGTCCAGAACGATCATGGATGCCGGGTGAGGTTGTGTGACTCAAGCATGGCGCAGAATAGACAAGATGGTTCGAACAGGCAGTTTGTTACAGCTGGTTGGATCAAGCGGCGTGGGGGTCTGTGCAAGTGCCTTGGAGGTTCCGATGGGATTCGGACGGGAGAGACTGGCCGACATGATGAGAGCCGCTGATCAACCTACACGTGGTGAAACATGCGATTGCTTCAACTGTAATGTGTGTATTTGTGTCTCATGTGTTTTGGGCCTTAACGGGAGCCCATTAAGTGAACCCTTCTAAAACCCTAGACCTCACTATAAATACAAAAAGGGGGAGTTGGAAAAAGCCCCCAAGCACTTCATTTGTAAAACCCTAGTTTGGGTTACGGTTTGGAGAGGAGAGGAGAGGAGAGGCTAGGTTTTAGAGAGGAGATTTGTGTGTGTGCTCTTGGATTGAGCTCTTGTCCTCCTTGAGGGAGTGGCTTTAACAAGCAATATCTTGAATCAATCAATGGATGTTTGTTCAAAGATGAGGTCTCATGTGTTTTCCTCTCTCTTTTGATGATTTTAGTGCTTGCATTATCCGGTTGTTTTTGGTTGGTCTCTTGATCTCTTTTACCTTGCTATGATGTGTGGGAATACTCCTAGGACCATCTAATTCATCAATCTCCCACGAGCAAGATTTGGACCAAGTTTTTCTTTTTGCTAGGTTTTGAACACTCCTTTGGTAAAACCTAAAAAGATCAAATCTTTGACGTGGATCTGGACGATCGTTGCTAGGACTAGGTTCCAGATATCCTTAGAGAGGTGTGTTCCAAATTTGGTCAAGTTTCATCGGTTGAATCAAAAGTTAGACCAATTTTTGTTTTGATTTCGGGTGGTCTGCAGTGGTTCTGGACTAAATCGGTTAGACCGATTTCCCAACGACGGTCAGACCGCCAGATTTTCAGACCGCCAGTTGGCCGTCGGTCAGACCGGCCTATCTGAGATCAAATCTCTATTTTTGAGTCTTGTGTTTAAGGGGGTAATCGGATTCAGCACAAGACTTCCTCTATGCATTTACTGATCTTCTTAGATTTCTTAGCTATTAGAGAAAAGTTCGTGTTGAATTTGATTAAAGCAAAAATTGAGAAAGCGTCTATTAACCTCTCTCTAGTCGTCTTTCTGGTTCTACAAGTGGTATCAGAGTCCGGTTAGCTCTTCTCATAGATCTTAACCGGTCTTTGGAGCCATTGCGACTGACAAGTATTCGATCAAACCACATATTTTTGATGGAGTTGATTTTGCTTACTGGAAGGCCCGCATGCTGGCTTACATCGAGGCTTAAGGGCACTAATTTGGCTTAAAGTAAAAATCCTTATGTTGTGCCAGCCGATGACGATGTGAGCACTCCAGATGTGGAGGCAAATAGCAAGGCTCGAATTTTTTTGATTTAAGGCCTTAGCCGATCTGAGTTTGAGCGTGTTGCCCATTTGAGGTCTGCTCATGAGATTTGGCGGACTCTCTGTGATTATCACAAGGGCTCCACTGCGATCAAGGAAGTGAGACATAACCAGCTCAAGAAAATATACTCCAAGATCGAGCAAAGGCCTGGTGAGTCTTTAGATGAGCTATGGGGAAGGTTTTCTAATATTCTTCATGATCTTCGAGCTGTAGACCTTGTTTTCTCTGAGTCTTTTAACGCACACCAGCTTTTGGGTGCTCTTGATGTGAATGTCTGGGGAATGAAGATCACATCCATCAATAACAACACTGTTATGAGTGAGCTTACCATGGATAAGCTATACTCGAGGTTGAAGACGCATGAGATTGATTTCATCTCGCGTCTCCACAAGACAGAGTCGATGACTTTAGTGGTCGACTCATCTAAGGGTAGTTCATCTGATTCTTTGGATTTAAACTCATCTGGTTTTTCTTTATCAGCTTTGCATTCTTTGAGCGATGAGCAACTGGAGAAACTACCTGAGGATGATTTAGCCCTCCTTTCCACCAAATTCACGAGAGTATACAACAAGGTGAGGAACAGAAGGAGAGGTGGCCCTGTCACATGCTTTGAGTGTGGTGAGCCAAGCCACATTCGCTCCCGGTGCCCCAAGCTAAAGGGCAAGGAGGAGAAGGACTCTCGGAGGCGTCCTCAAGCTAGGGATGTGAAACCCAAGAAGACAAACTATCGCAAGTTTGTCAGCCGGGTCCTTGCCGCTCTTGAGAATGTGAACTTGAGCGATGTGGACTTGGAGACGGAGGAAGACGAGGATGACTCCCGAGGTAAAAAGAAGGCACATGATTTCACCGACATGTGTTTCATGGCCAAGGACAGCCACGACGTCGACTCTTCCAATGACGACGATCCCTTCAGCGATCCCGATGAGATATGTCCTTCACTTGCTGATATGAAACGTGGTTTGGTTCTTGCTGAACAAAAACTGCATAAGCAAGATAAACTGATTAAGAAACAGGACATTATGATTGAAAACTTGAACCTAGAAGTTGTTAGGCTCAAATCCATTTATCCTGATGATATTTGTGATTCCTGCTCTAGCTTGCTTAATGAATTGACAAGCTTAAAATCTACTCATTACTCTGTTGTGAATATATTGAAAGATGCTTTTGATAAATTAGAATCTCTCAAGTCTAGTCCTGTTTGCATGAATACAATTTCTCTTGATGAGACTGCTATAGATGTTATCCCTTTATCTTGCTCTAACTGTGCCTTGCTTGAATTAAAATTGGATAGCACTATAAAAGAATTGCAGAAATTTGATGCTAATCATACTTGCTCTCATTGTAAGAATAATAGGATTAAAATGAAAGAGACGACAGAAATGGTTATGTACTCTAAATCTGCATCATGTGAAAATTGTCCTAAGCTCACAACTGAAATTGAAACTCTAAACAAGACTCTAGTAGAAAAAGATAAAGTTGAAAAATCTATGTCTATTACTGCTTCTAAGAAAGTTATTGACTCTACTTGTTGTGTCTTGCATGCTGAAGTTGAAACAATTGTTGATAAGATACAAGAGTCCTTTAGAGTTAAATTTAAGGAGCAGTTGAATAGGATTAGGGATTCCTATTGTGTGTCTTGTGAGGCTTTGAAAGTTGAAGTAGCTATTCTTAAGAGTAAGCATGATGAGGCAATCAAGTCAAGAAAGTGCACTAATTGTGAGGATTTAGCCAAAGAGAATGATTACCTCAAAGTAACTCTTGAGAGGTTTTCTAGTGGGAAGAAGAACCTCAACTTGATTCTTGACCAATCTAAGGTGAGTATGAAGAATAGTGGCCTAGGTTTTAATTCCCTAGAGCATTCCAAGAAACATTCACCTAAGATTGCTAGAGTTATTGAGAGTGACATGTTTGAGGTAGAACCTCGTAAGCCTTCTAAGGTTGTTTTTAGATCTGCAGATTTTGCCCAAACTCTTTCTAGTAAGACAGGTGCTTCTGCTTCATCAGGACAGATCCCTCAAAAGGTCAAGTACCATTGCACCTTCTGTAAGAAAGGCGACTATATTGTTGAGTTCTGCTTCCGTAGAGCCAAGATTGAGAGAAAAGAGAGGATGATCGCTTTGAGAACCATTAGAGGAGTCCCTTCACCTGCTGTAGTCTCTAGAGCCAGGCATCCTGTTTTTCGTACTACATATAGGCGTAGGTTCGTAGAGAACTTCTTTGACTCAGTTGGTGGGTCTAGGCAGCGTTCAGGGTTAGGATATCGTGAGGAGAAACCACGGGTAGCATCTAGACAGGGGGAGTATCGATCTTTTGGTAGATCATTTCGAAGAGGTCTAGGTGGTTCTCATGTGCATTCTTATGATTGTCTTCCTAATCATTTTACTGCTGCTCCTACTGTTGTTCCCAGGCATCGTGCGACTCAGTACTGAATTCCTAGATCTTTTATCTCTAACCCTAGTACTGAGGTACAGATGTTTCCTGTTTATGCTTTTTAGGTCCGTCGTGAGAGGAAGGAGGACATATGGCTTGTTATCTCCGGGTCTTCTCGACATATGACTAGAGATTCTAGATGGTTCTCCTCCCTCACACGTGCATGCGGCGATGAATTGATTACCTTTGGGGATGTTTCTACCGGGACCGTGACAGCCAAGGGCACTATACGCGTCAACAACAAGTTCATACTTAAGGATGTCGCTTTGGTAAGTAAGCTGAGGTATAATCTGCTTTCTGTTTCTCAGCTGCTTGATGAGGGTCTAGATGTAAGGTTTAAAAGTGGTGAGTGTAGAGTTCTAGATTCCTCGGGTGAGCTTGTCTTTGAGATCTCCAGGTTTGAGAAGATCTTTTGTGCTAATTTCTGTATCTCCTCTGCTTGTAGTGCTAGATGTCTTGTAGCTTTTGATTCTCATGATCTTGTCTTGTGGCATCGTAGACTTAGGCATATAGGCTTTGACCACTTGACTAGAGTCAGTTGCAAGGAGTTGATTAGAGGTTTGCCTAGGCTAAAGGCTGTTAGAGATCTTGTGTGCTCTCCCTGTAGACATGCTAAGATGGTTTCTGCTTCTCATCCACCTCTTACCTTAGTGATGACGGATGGACCAGGATAGCTTCTGCACTTAGACACTGTTGGTCCTTCTCGAGTTCAGTCTGCCGGGGGAAAATGGTATGTGCTTGTGATTGTGGATGATTACTCCAGGTATTCATGGGTTTATTTTCTGGTCTCTAAGGACGAGGCTTTTGGCTTCTTTAGAGAATTGGTCATTAGACTTGCTGTTGATCTTCCTGGAGCCTTGAGAGCCATTAGGAGTGACAATGGGACATAATTCAAGAATTCTTTCTTTTCTACCTTCTGCACTGATAGGGGAATTGAGCACCAATTCTCTTCTCCTAGAGTTCCCCAACAGAATGGTGTTGTAGAGAGGAAGAACATGACCCTTGTAGAGATGGCTCGGACCATGCTAGATAAGCATTCCACACCTAGGAGGTTTTGGGCTGAGGCGATCTCTACTGCTTGTTATATCTATAATAGGATTTTCTTGAGATCTGTGATTGGCAAAACTTCTTTTGAGCTTAGATTTGGTCATTCGCCCAAAGTCTCTCATTTCAAGATTTTTGGTTGCAAGTGCTTCATTCTTAAACATGGCAACACTGATAAATTTGAATCCAGATGTTCTGATGGCTTATTTCTTGGATATCCTGCTCATTCTCGTGGCTATCGTGTATTTAATTTTGACACTAACAGAATTGTTGAGACTTGCGAAGTCACATTTGATGAGACTAGTCTTGGTACTAGACCCGATGCTGCAGGTACACAGGTTCCTGAAATTCGAGAAAGCATCTTCGTCGACGATGACTCTGAGGATGAGGACATAATTCATCCTCCAGTCACATCTGAGATGATTGGAGAGCCTGCTTCCACTACTCCAGCTTCAGCTGAGCAGCCTCCTATCTTCACCGACGATCTGAGTGGCTCTGCTCCTACCTCCACAACTCATGAGGTAGAGGCCACTTCTGCACCAAGAGCTCCTCTTCACATTTAGTGACGGCATCCACCTGAGCAGATGATTGGGGATCTTCAAGAGCGAGTCACTCGCTCCTGGTTTATTTCTCCTGATTCTCATGCACATTCTGCTTTTGTCGCTTCTTTTGAACCCCGAGATATCACTCATGCTTTATCTGATGCCTCTCGGGTCAATGCCATGCATGAGGAGCTTGAAAACTTTGAAAGAAACAAAGTCTGGACCTTAGTTGAGTCTCCTTTGATTCTCATGTTATTGGGACAAAATAGATTTTTAAAAATAAGCAAAGTGAGGATGGATTGGTTGTTCGCAATAAGGTTAGACTTATAGCTCAAGGTTATTCCCAGGTAGAAGGTTTAGATTTTGAAGAGACATTTGCTTATGTAGCTAGATTAGAAGCCATTTGCATTTTACTAGCATTTGCAACATGTAAGGGTTTCAAGCTTTTTCAAATGGATGTTAAAAGTACTTTCTTAAATGTCTTCATAGAAGAAGAGGTCTTTGTCAAGCAACCTCCTGGTTTTGAAAATCATAAGTTTCCAAACCATGTTTTTAAACTCTATAAAGCCTTGTATGGATTGAAGTAAGCTCCTAGAGCTTGGTATGATAGGCTTAAGAGTTTCCTGCTTAACAATGATTTCAAAATAGAAATGATTGATAAAACTTTGTTCACTCTCGGGCATGGCAGTGATTTCTTGTTGGTTCAGATTTATGTGGATGATATCATATTCGGTGGTTCCTCTCATGCTTTGGTGTCCAAATTTTCAGATTCTATGAGCAGGGAGATCGAGATGAGCATGATAGGAGAATTGACATTCTTCCTTGGTCTTCAAGTCAAGCAACTGAAAGAAGGCACATTCATTCACCAAAGTAAGTACACAAAGAACCTTCTTCGGCGCTTCGACATGGGAAGCAGTAGGCTAATGTCAACTCCCATTGCCACAACCACCGTGCTGGATCCTGATGAGGATGGAGCGCCCGTGGACCAGAAGGAGTACCGCAGTATGATAGGCTCCCTCCTCTACCTCATTGCGTCGAGGTCGGACATACAATTTACAGTATGTCTGTGCGCTCGCTTTCAGGCTTCCCCTCGTGTTTCTCATCGTCAAACAGTACGTCGCATCTTCAGGTACCTTCAAGATACTCTTGACTTTGGACTCTGGTATTCTTTTTATTCTGCTCTCTCTATTCGAGCTTTTTTTTATGCTGATTTTGCGGGGTGTAGTGTGGATAGGAAGAGTACTTCTGGCACTTGTCATTTCTTAGGCAAATCTCTTATCTCTTGGTCTTCTAGAAAATGTCTTACATTGCACCCATCCGAGGTGAGGCGAGTATGTAGCTGCAGCCAGTAGATGCTCTCATGTTCTCTGGATCTTATCTACTCTTCGGTACTATGTGTTATATTTGGGAAGTGTTCCTCTTTTCTGTGACAACACTTCTGATATTAACATTGCCAAAAACCCAGTGCAACATTCTAGAGCTAAGCACATTGACATTCGATATCATTTTCTTACAAACCATGTTGAGAAGGGTGATGTTGTGCTTCACTTTGTTGAGTCTGAGCAACAGGTTGCGGATATTTTCACTAAAGCTCTTGATTCTTCTCATTTTGCTACCTTGCGGGGAGAGTTAGGAGTTGTTAGTCCTCTTGGCCTGTTTTGAGGGGGAGTTTGCTCTTTTTGCATTCATTGTATCATAATGCATTTTAAAATTCGATCTTCTTGCATTGTAATATAATCTTGTGGAGCTTTGATTGTTATCCTTGTATGACTTGTTTTCATACGTTATACCATGCCATGTCCTGTGCTAGTCTGCTAGAGTTCTTTGATGGCTCTTCGTGTTTAGCTTAGCCTTTGCCATGCTAGCTCTATTATCTGTGAGCGAATTGAATCAAAACATGACTTGTTGGATCTTGTGATCAGTTTTGCTTTAGTGATCCTTTCGTGATTCATGCCCTGTCTTATAAGATAAACTGAGTCTTGAACTCTCTGAGCTGAAAATTGAACTATGTTAATTCTTAAGTCAAGCAAATAAAAAATGAGCTTTTCTGTGAGAAAAAACTGATCTCACCAATTCTTTCTCATGAGACTGCTTGCCATTGCACTAGGCATGAACTCAGGGGGAGTTTTGGATGACCTAGACCACTCTTTTAAGTTTCTTGCTTGAGATGGTCGGGTAAGGCTTGAGATCTAGCACAATTTTAAGATAAAATCTATTTTCATCTTCAAATTGCTCAAAGTGCTAATTGCTTGAACAATTTGTTTCATAATTGAACTCATTGCTCAACATTGACTCAGTATTGCTTTTAGACATGGCTTGACTCATTTTTGGGTACCTTTAGTGTAACTATGATTTTGAGAAACTTGTCATGCTATTAGTTCATTCAATCTCAGATTATTGCTATTTTGGGCTTAGCTTTGCTATACAGGTTTTGCCATGATTGAACATAGCTCCTTCACATAGTATGGCTTGGTGTAATACTTGTACTGTCTTCATGGATAATCTTCATGGATCCATTTGCTAAAGTTCAAAAACAATTTTTTTTTTGAAAAACTTCAGCCATTCCTTCATGCTCTATCTTCTTCCATGCACCTTGATGAATTCATTATCAAAGGGGGAGAAAGATTGGTAAAAAATATTATTTTAGAGCGTTTTGGAGTCATAGGGGGAAAATGAAATTTCTGGAAATTGGTGATCATAGTGAGTGGGAGCATACATCTAGATTGCGTTCTCTTGGTCCTATTGCCTTTTCTGATTTGTATTTGTAATTCTAGAAGACTCACAATGATCAAAGGTCATATAGAACAATTGCTTTTTCATAAGGACCTAAGTGAGATTTTTGGCTATTCTCTAGAAATTGAAACTTTTTGTGCTCTCTTTGACTTATCTCACTTGCCTATGCCATTCTGAAACCAGCTTGGTCATTCCTAGGCTTTCTCTTGCTTTTGGACCTAGTTGTGCCTTTGCACGAAAACTGCGAGTTTTTTACTTTTCAAACCACAAACTTACATTTTCTGGGAGATTGCCAATGTGTTCATCAAGGGGGAGATTGCGAATATCATGGGGATATGTGCATGATCTTAGGATGATGAGTCAATTGGCAATGTCGTTGTTAGACCGCCAGTTGGCCGTCGGTCAGACCGCCTATCTGAGATCAAATCTCCATTTTTGAGTCTTGTGTTTAAGGGGGTAATCGGATTCAGCACAAGGCTTCCTCTGTGCATTTACTGATCTTCTTAGCTTTCTTAGCTATTGGAGAAAAGTTCGTGTTGAATTTGATTAAAGCAAAAATCGAGAAAGCGTCTATTTACCCCCCTCTAGTCGCCTTTCCGGTCCTACAATATGTACCTATCACAGACGATTTCTAAATAAAACCGTCAGTGATACTTCACAGACGGTTCTAAAAAAGAACCGTCTGTGATAATCTAAGTCATCACAGACGGTTCCTGTTAGGAACCATCAGTGACACTTAATTTACAGACGGTTCTGTTTAGAAACCGTTTGTGATAGGTACATATCATAGACGGTTCCATAAGAGTCGTCTGTGAGTGGAACCGTCTGTGATGAGACGTCTTTTATAGTCTATTTTTGTAGTAGTGAGACTTGGATAATGCATTTGTATTGGAGGAAAATAGAAGGGTCTTGCTGAATGTGCATGTGATGGCTGTAGCTCCATATTGGGAAGGCGACCCATTGCTAGACATGGAGTATCACAGTTGGCTTGCAGTACTGTTGACAACCTAGCAATGGATCCATGTAGCCAAGCTAGCTATGGGTCAGTTGCCCCACCTAATGAATTGCATGTTCTAGTCCTTTCCCTCAGTAAGCCACAAATTGAGTCGCCACCTACTAGTGAACCAAATAATGTTAGTGAGCCAAATAGGTTGAGTGAGCAAGATAATGAGAGTGAGCTAAATAATGTGTGTGAGCCAGAAAGTGAGGAGGATGACCATGTTGCGGTGGTTGATGAGGGCATGTACAACCCTTCTGACCCAGATGACAATGTGTCTAAATATGATCCCGCTGAGGATGAGGAGCGGCTTGAAGAGGAGGTTAATGATGAAACTCTATTGGAGCCTCTTCTTGTGACTTACCTTAATAATCCAGTGGTACAAGTGGATTCTATCTTTGCTGACCAAAGTACTTTTAAATGATCTCTTAGACATTATGCAATTTTAAATGAGTTTGAGTATAACATTGACTATAGTGAGAAGAAGAGGTTTGGAGCATCTTGCACCCATCCAGACTGTAATAGGAGAATTCATTCATTAAGGTTGCAGGATGATAGAACTTACAAGGTATGGATAATTGTAATTACATTTCATAGTACTTCAATCTTACTTGAAAATTTTGGTAATCTTTGGTTCTTTTGTAGGTGAAGGTAATTGTAGCACCACATACTTGCTCCACCACAAGTTTTGTGGGGGACAAGATGGTCTCATACAAATAGTGTGCAGGGCATGTCAAGGACTGGCTGATTGAGGATCCATCTCTTGGTCCCAAAGAATTAAAGAGGAGAATCTAAGAGAAGTTTCATGTCTATGTCAGTTACTTTAAAGTTTTGGCTGCAAAGGAGGCTGCATTAGAGGAAATGCAAGGCTTCTAGGATGATAGTTTCAACCTGTTGTACAACTTCAAAGCAGAGGTTGATAAGGAGTGTCCTGGTAGTATGGTTGATGTAACATCCCAAAATTCATAATTTGGGAATACACAACAAAAATGCATGGGAAAAATTAATTTTGAGCATATTGTATCTGAGAAACTAACCATGCATGATTTTTGGACTTTTGTATAAAGTAAATAATGAAATTCATACAAACTTGCATTTGTAAGAATTTTAGGAAAGATAGAATGCAAATAACTGAGATAATTATTTTTGCCATATTTGCTTAAGGAAAAATTTATGAAGAAACTTTTGTGAACTTTCATTAAGGGTAACAATGCAATGACATAAAAACAGAAAATTGCAAGAATTGTTGAGAAATTCATAGAAAAGATAAAGTTCAGGAGCCCTCACAAAATTTTTTATAAAATTTGAACTTTGTTTTCTCGGTACAAAAATTCAGGAAAACCCTCAGCCTTTAATCCCAAAATCCTAATTTTAATCTCTCTCTCCTCTCATTGACGTGTGGGACCCGCGTGCTAGACTCTTTCTTCCACCTCAGCAAACCCTCACCAGCGAGCACATCGCCCGCTCGCCCACTGTTTTAAGCTGCTCACCTTTTGGAGCCCACCTACCTCATTCGCGTCCGCCTACCTCCACCGATGCTACCCACCCCCTTTACAGCACTCAACGCCCAACCTGGCGGAGACGCCGAATGTTGCAGCGTGGGTTCTCGCTACAACTATTTCTTCTCGCCGCCCATCTAGTGAGATTTTCACCCCTATTTAAGCTTCTGAGTGCATCACTCTCGCTCAAGCTCGCTCCTCGTTCACTCTAGTCCCTTCACTGAGTTTCAAGCTCCTTGAATCATAGAGAACGAGAGCGTCATTCTCGACGCCCCCTCCCCTGCTCATTCGAAAATGGACCTGCACTGTAGCTCAGTCATTAAGACCAAATCAGTGTTATTTAGGACAAAGGAGTTATTAGGGTTGACTTAAATACGTCTCTGTTAGATTGACATGTGGGCCCAAGGACAATTAACGAGAAACTAATTTAATCGGGTTTAGTTATAAGTCTATGATAATCGGGTCCCACTACTTTAAATGCACAGTGTAGACCGCCTCGTGGACCAGTGTCGGATCCAGGAGTAACACCCCAGAATCCTCTGTACATTTCTGAACTAGTCCCATGATCAGTAGCTAGTTCACACAATAAACAAATATGGTTGCATCCATAATTCGTATACTTTATTAATAATCAACAGAGTTTATTACAAAAGAGGCTTACAAGCCAACAATAAACAAACACAGCGGAAGACGAAGAAGTAGTGGAGTCCAGCTGATCTGCCACATGCAATCGATTGGGGTAGCGGACTAGTCGTCGAGATCCGAAGTTCTTGTCCTCTGAAATTTATTTGCATGAAGCAAGGGTTAGCACAACTATCGTGCTTGCAAGTTGCACCCAATAACAGAGTTAATGCATGCATGGATATATCAAAGGAAGGCTTATTGGTTGAATTTGCATAAAGCAATGTTTTCTTAAAATATTTGTACTAAGTTCCAAAGCAGTTATTTTATAACTAAAATTCATTTGAAAAATTCTCAAGTTTTGTAGTAGGATAACCTCCATATGAAACATGGTGATGTATACTCTCCTATCACATGGCTAACCGCCCAATTTTGCCACAAGGATTATCCATCCTCAAATCATTTGTCAAAAATATTTTAAAACAAAATAAAAGTATAACTTTGAGTGGCTTTACTTAGCATGTCCATGACCGTGGACACGGCTATTCGAATAGTTTTACACTCTGCAGAGGTTGTACAGCTTTACCCACAAGAGATAATCAACTTTTAATGTCCGTCTGACACACTTCTGTAGGTGTGCGATAAGCGATTATCACGAGACCTTTATAATGCGTCATTCCAATGCAGTCATGCCCGCTAAGGTTTCACTTCTTTTAGATTAACCATCCGCTAGAAGCCCACTCTTGCGCCGCTAAGGTTTCACTTTCATTGGGTTAACCACCCGCTGGAAACCCCTTCTTGCGCCAAGTGGGAATACCGTCTAACCGACACCCACACACCAAAATGGCACAACTAACAATGGAATGTTGCAAATTATTCAACCTAGCTTGTCCTATTCCAGGCTTGTGGTAGTACGGTGGAGCTTTATAAGATGCGACTCGAAGACCGGTCCTTAACCGACTTGAGCGACTTCCAAAATAACCCCTAGGTCTCAACCCTACCCGAATTGAGCCTGTGCATAAACCTGCACCCACCAAGCATCCATTTCGCCCAAGTACAAACCAACTTTTCCTTTTTGTTTTTTTTTTTAAAAATGTAACACCCCAGCCCAACATTGAGCCTGGAATGCCACTAAACTACTATAACCATCTAATTTACATCAACTTACTATAAAATTTCAGCAAGCATAACAACATTAAAACCTATCCACGAGTCACAACAATACAAGCATAATACTAAGACAATCATAGATAAATTAAACCTAGGAGCATAGCAAAATAATAAACCAAGATTAACATAAACCAAGCATCTAAGGTTATTCAATACCATCATGTCCTAGATATAAATATTCATGTCATTCTAAAAGTTTCTCATGTCCAATGAATCAACTAATTGGGTGAAGTGCATGATTCCAAGTCGCTTAGCCCTTCCCGTAAAACATCATCACCGGTCACCTAAAAACAACAATAGAGCAAGAATGAGTCCAAGACTCAAAAATACATAATAAAGCCATAAACAATAGTTTATTAACCATAATCAAAGTTATCATCATCATCCATTTAGTTAATGCCATTGTCATTCTCAAACAAACAAGCCATATTCCATATAGGTAAAGTTGCAGCTTTAACAATTTACTTAGATATGCGAATGCACCAACATGCTCATGCTCATATGCATCTCATCACCGATACCGGTATAGCGAGTGTTCACCCGTCGATGACACACTCAATCCTTCACTCCCGTGAAGTCCCCACCAAAGTAGGATTTTATCTAGAGCTCTCCTGACTAGTCATGTATCTTTCTCACCGACCTCACCGAATAGTTACATGACTTTCTCACCGACTGGCTTATGCAACCCATGTCATGATGAATATAAATGATGCAACATCTTTATTTATTCATCAACATAGTCCATCTCATTAACTCAATATCTCCTCCTCATTATCTCAATATCATAATCTCATTCACTCAAGGTCATCAATATCATGTATAAGAACAAGCTGAACGAAAGCATAATAAATAGCATGATAAGTAACAACAAGGATCATGGTGAACAACTCATTGTTCACCACTCTACCATGTACTTGCCTTCCGCGCTGTGACGAGTTAGGAGGCAACGACGGAATTTCTCCACTCCCTGCCCCACCGCCTACACAAATATTTATTCGAAATAAGAATAACAAGACATGACGTGGCTACAAGCGTTTTACCATAACCCTCTATCTAATCAACATAACCAAAAACTCAAAATGACGAATTAACTCATCAGCCAATATCGGCCCTTCTGATCAGCAGTACGAGAAAAATCGTAATTAAATATCTATAACTCCGAATGACTTGAAACCAGTGCTCAAATACTCTTAACGTAACAGGCTACGAAACTCTAGTTGGTGAAATACTTTGATTCGGCCAAAATAGTGGCCTAAATAACAGTTGAAAACACTAACAGATATCTGCCCAGATTTCAGAACAGTGGTAAAGAAAATGACATAACTTTTACTCTACAGATCCAATTGAGATGATCTTTATCAACTCAGAAAGATACTTTCAAGGGCTACAAAAACCTAGTTGGGTGGAAGTTCTGAATCGGACTCTAACTAGATCAAAACCGAGGGGTAAACCGACAGTTCCAAATTCTCAGGCAGACAGGACAGCGCGCGATTAAAAATTCATATCTCCTAAACCATAAGGTGGAATCAAGTGATCTCGGTGCCAAAAGAAAGATAACGACATCAGGAACAAAACTCTAGAAGAGGAAAAATACCAGATTCGGCCTCTAAGTAAATCATAATGGCCCGACAAGAAAATCTTCCAAATCACATCAGCTCTCCTGGACAGTCGCGGTAAAACTACCATATCTCTTAAACCGTAACTCCAAATCGGATGATCTCAGTGCCAAAAGAAAGCTAAGACCAAGGGCTACAACTTTCTAAGAGGTGAGAAGATCAGAAAACGTACGTAACTTACCCAAATCTGACGAACAAAATTGTTGTACTGCAGGGACGAGGGTGGCGGCCGGTTGGAGAGGGGGAGGAGGGGGTGGCGGCTTGGGGAGGGGAAAAAGGGGAAGGGGGAAGGGGTTTTAGGGTTTAGGGGGGAGAGATACCCCCCTTTGGCCAGCCCCCTCATGGGCCACCCTGGGCTAAGGCCCAGAGTCCAGGTTGCTGAAAAAACACAGAAAACCCCCTGAAGAAAAAACGATTCAGATTCTCCCATTAGCTCCTTCTTCTTAAACTTCGTCTAGTACGCCGATTTACTTTTGGGGTATTACACAAAATTATTTGCAAAATCTTCCATGACAAACCAATGCTATAGGGTTTTAAACAATAGTTAATTATTTGGCCAAATTCCCGAAACTAAATATTTTTGGTCTAAGCATATCTAAGCATAATTTTTCCCAAAATGTTCCTGTTCATACTATTGCATAAACTATATTTTCATCTAAGGTGTCAAGGTATGACTGATTCAATAACAAGATTGGCTATATAGCTATAACTTTAAAACATGAATTTAAATTACCTGAATATAAATACGCATGCAATAATAATTTAAAATAGAATTTACATAATTTGAAATAATGGGATCAAATATGATCAAAGGTATAACTTGTCTTGCTCAAATTCTTGGTATTCTATCTCTTCAACAGGGTCGAGCTCTCGGGAGTCGTCAAAATCTATACGCGAAAATAAGCCAAATTAAAATAAAATACAAATATTTTTTTTAAAAAAAATTCAAATTAACTCCAAATAAAATAATTTTGGTTTAGTTAGCTAGATCTTTATATTATACAAATTTAGAAATTTGATTCACCTAAATTGGAGTTAGTGTGAAGAAATACGAGCTCCTGTAAGTTTTAAATCTAAATTAAATCCGAAAAATCACAAATTCCAAATTTCCCAAATTATTTTTCTAAAGAAAATTCGATTTATTGCGTCAACATACGGAATTGTGTCACTGACATGTGGGTCCCACAGTTATGGACAATATTTTCATTTGAAATAAAATATTAATTTTAAAAATATCATATTTTATTATTACATCATAATTATTTTTATAATAATAAAATACTTGCTAAACATGGAAAAATAGTAATATGACTCAAACAATTCTATTCATTTTTAATTGATAGATATTATAGAAATCAAAAAAAGACTTTTAGAAAATAAAAATTAGAGTCCAAAAATTCTAGAAAAATTTACAGAAATTCCTTGAATTATTTTGAACTTAATAAAAATAATTCCAACTTAAAGTTGGCTTCTATTTTTGTACAATAGTTATTTTTTTCTGGAAAATAGGAAAAGCTTTTTTAAATACTAGAAAATTCTAGAAATTAATAAAAATTTATTTTTCACTTTAAATCTAATAAAATCCCATACAATTCAATAAATTTTATTTTTGACCTTTAGAATTTAGGAAATTCAAGAAAAGTAATAAAAACTCTTTTAAATTACAAAAAAATCTTATAAAATAATAACTTTATTAATTTTTATTTTGGTAACAGAACTTTGGAATATTACAACCAGCACAGTACGTGTGGACCTTCGGTCCATACACTGCTCACATGGACCGAATCATTGACACGTAGGGCCCACATGTAAGTGTAATACCCCGGAAACGGATCAGTAGTTAGAGATTCAGTCGGAGGAGAAAAATGCAAAGAAAGGAATAGAAATTCTAAGTAAAAGAGGGGGAATTTTGTATTTTTACGACAACTGGTCATGGACATGCCCAGTGCCCAAGAGGGGAAGGCCTACTACCAGGGGGGCCACCAAGGGAGGGGAGGCGCCCCAACCCTAGCCGCCTCCCCCACTCCCTCCTCTCCCGCCTAGAGCCGCCACCTCCATTCCCCTCCTCCCCGGTGTTCCTTGCTGCTCCTTGACGGCGTCTCGCTGCTATGGAGATCCCCAGTGTCGCCCCCATGCTCTCCCCCGAAGCCGTCTCCTTCCAACGGCGCCACCGATCGTTCGCGGCGACCTTGTGGCCGGTCTTGGAGAGGGAAGGGAGGAGAAGGGAGGGAGGTCCTTGGGAGGTGGATCCACGTCTCCCTTCAGATCTTCAAGGGTAACGAATGATTTTAGTGGTAGTTTGATTCGATTTTGTTGCTTAATGGTGGATTAGATCTAAATCGGTTTCTGTTATGGAGATTCTAGAACTCATCCGTCTCCTTGCGCGGCTAGTTTCGCACCTTTAGAGGCCGAATCTCGGGTCGACGTCTCCTAGAGATATGTTTCTGGTTTCGTTAGCTTTCTTTGGGCACCGAGATCATGAGATTCCACCTAGTGGTTTAGGAGTTATGAATTTTTAACCGCACACTGCTCTGTCTGTCAGAAATTTTGGAGACTGTTGGTTGCTCTTCAGTTTTGTTCTAGATAGATCCAGATTCAGGGAGGCCACCCAAATAGGTTTTTGAAGATAATTTAGCCATGATTCTAGATTGATAAATATCATATCCATAGGATCAATATAATGAAAGTTACAGGCTTTTCTTTACGACTGTTCTGAAATCTGGACAGGTTTCTATCGGTGTCTTCTTGGGCAGATTAGTCCCCCTGTTTTGGCCGAATCAGAGGATCCCGCCAACTAAGGTTTCGTAGCCTAATTCGTTAGGATTAGCTGAGCACTAGTTTCAGGTATTTAAGAGTTACAGATAATTAATGGTGAATTTTATCGTACAACTGCCAGTAGAGTAGTAATTTGGTCTTTTGGGTGAAGTTGTCAAATTGAACCCTTGGTTGTGTGGGTTGGTTAGAGGGTATGATAGGGCACATGTAGATACGTCATACCTTGTTATTCTTATTCTGTGTAAATGCTTGTGTAGGCGGTGAGGCGGTGGGTGGAAGGATACCTTCGTTGCTTCCTAGTACGTCGCAGCACGGAAGGCAAGTACTGTTTGTTAATTTGTGTTGTTTTCAAAGGAATGCATGATGATGTGTTGAATATATGATTGTTCTTATGTTGTGCTCATGATGTGGATAGATTTTAATATTTATGTTTCTTGTGATACATGATTCATTCCATTCATGCATGCTTCATTTCCGTCCACGGGAGTGGAAATTTGATTAAGTCCCATCAATCCAATATGGGCATATGAGACCCACCATTCCAATGTGGGCAGTGTTGACCACCATTCCAATGTGGCAACTCGGACACCCGTATGAAACGTTCTTCATACGGTGATTGGGTCCCCGTACTTTGTGAAGTACGGGCTTAAGTGAACACCGACGGGTGTATCACTCTCTATATGAAGGACCGAAATGGCAACAGAGGGGGGGGGTGAATGGTGCCTTAATAATTAAGAACTTCCCTTTACTGTATTTAAACAAACCTACAAAACCCTCTGGAAATCTCAAGAAGAGTGAAGCAAAATCAGAGAACGAAAACAAGCTTCATGCATTACATTGAAATCGGAAGCTCCGATTCTACCTAGCGGTAGTTCCGCTCATGGTAGTTCCGGTTCGATCCGGAAGTTCACGCGTGATAGTTCGCTTTGGACAATCGGAAGTTCCGATTGTCCAGACCGAAGAACAGTGCGCTCGGGTTTTTCCCAAAAATCCGAAATACAAAATCTTGAATGCTCTTCTCAGGTCAAGTTTCACAGGACATCTTCCTAAACAACATCTTGACCTCATGGAGAAGAATCGCAAACAAAGATTCATTAATCAAAGCAAAATCGGATTTCTTGAAGAAGGAGCAAGAAAGACCAAAAACCACAATAGACAAGATTCTCAGATTCTTAGCTCATGAAACTTTGAGGATATATTAGCAATAGCAATACGACTCTAGATATCAAGTTTCATGCCATCTTATAAGAGGAATCAAAAGATACACCAAAAACCCTAGCTATTCAAGAGAAGAACAGAGAGACGAAGAGAGGCATAAGCAAGTAATCAAAACCTCAGAGTTTCATTGATAGTAATCGAACGATTACAGAGGGAAACACAGAGGAATGATTACACAAGATTTCAGTTCATCCTCTCCAACTCAACAAACTCTCAAAAAGCAAAACAAACTCTTTTGCTAAGGCTAACCCTAATTTTCTCTCTCAAAGTCTAACCCTAACACCAGGGGTTCACCTCTATTTATAGCCCTTGGCTAATGGGCCTCCAACCCATTAAGCCCGCTACACCCGAACGGAACCGCCTCCACTTGTGCCGCTTTGCGAAAAGACCGTTTCGCCCCTTGCACACCTTCTGGAAGCCTCCCGTACGCCTTGCTGTCCTTGACTCGCAACCACCTCAAGATTCACGCCGTCTTCGACACATCTCGACCGTTCTGACCTCAACGCCGCCTGCGCCTAGTCCGATCACCTCGTGTCTCGCCACGACTTTGTCTCGATGTCCTGCAATCAACACAGACAAAAACACATCACATAGCATTGCACAATATCATAGCATCAAAATTTGTACAAGACTCAAACTCATACAAACTCAAAATCACAAACTTTCCTTCTCTTCACAGTTCTGGACACAATCGGAAGTTCCGCACTTACCATTGCGGAAGTTTCGATTTCTGAACATCCGCACTTGTCAGGATTATCGGAAGTTCCGCGCTTACCATTGCGGAACTTTCGATTATCGGAACGTCCGCACTCCCAGATTTTTAATTCCGATTTTCGTTTCAGAGGAAAACTCACGTCAGTATTATCGGACAAACCGCGACCCCAGGTGCGGAAGTTCCGATTACATCAACCGAACACAATTCCCAGATTAATCGGAAGTTCCTCTTTTCAACGCCGGTAGTTCCGATTATCGGAACTTCCGCTACATACACAACGGTAGTTCCGATTATCCTGATTCAGCACAAAAACAGTACAAACAGCAGAGAGACTCAACTCTCAACCTATTCAACAAGTTGTCAAATACTCATCACTCACAAAGGAGGACCTCTCACATGGTCTCTCAATCTCCCCCTTGATGAGTATATTGACAATCACCGAAAAAGCATAAAATGAGTTTGAGTTTAAAGTCAACCACGGTCTAAACAAGTAGTATAGATGCTCAAGACCATGTTGATACAAGAGAAAGACTTGAGACGAGATGAAAGAGCAATTTTCGCAAAACTCAAGGCTTTTCTCCAGAATACTTTTTCTCTCCAAAATTCTCCCCCTTTGGCAATAAAATCATCAAGATGTATTAAAGAGAGGAAATGACTATATGATATTCATTTTAAGCATTAGGAGCCATGAAGATTATCCAAAATGACTATTAGAGTATTACACCAAGTCATAACACATAAGAATGCTATCAAGATCATGACAATTGATGTATAGAATAGCCAAGACAGAAAATCCATAATCTGATTAATGATCCAATTCTTTAGCAAGTCAAAAGAACCAAGATTGAAGTCTAGCTAAAGGTATCCAAGGATGATACAAGCCATGTCAAATAATCTAAGTTGAACCAAGAAGACTCATATTGAACAATTTAGAGTGCTACCAGTTGAAGAAGGACTCATTTTATCCAGAACTTGGTCTTTTTAATGATAAGCAACTTTAGCACATTTTTCTTTTTCTGAAAGCTCTTTATGGTTTTATCTCAGTAAAGCAAGCTCTGGACTAGGTGCCATCCACAACTGCCTCCTAAGCTTCAACCAATTTTTAAAATCTTAACCATGTGCTAGATCCCAAGCCTTATGCGACCACTCCAAGCAACATACTTAAGGAGGTGATCTTAGGTCATCCAAGGCTCCCCCTGAGTTCATGCCTAGTGCAATGGCAAGCCGTCTCATGAGAAAGATTTGGTGAGATCAGTTTTTTCGCACAAAAGAGATCATTTTTGCTTTTAAAGTTTTTAGACCAATGATTAAAGATAAGTCATGTTTCTTAACAAACTGACATAGCTTACTCACAAGTTCAAAAGAGATTCAAGACTCAACTCAGCCTACTTGACATGGCGAGAATCATAAAAGGATAGCTTCAACCAGACTAGTCTCAAGAGCTATTATGACAAGATTTTAATTCAAGTTTAGCATTTTTTAATCACCTTAGCATGGCAAAGACTAAACTACACATAAAAAGTCATGATAGATCTAGCAGTTTAGCATAAATCATGGTAAGATGTAAAATAGTGAAAACAGATCATAAGGGATAATAAACAAGGCTCCATATGATTATAATGCAATGTAGGAGAAATGCACGAAAATCCAGATCCCCTTCAGAATGATATGCATCTTTTAATTCAGGTTAAGTTATGACAATTTTAAGAACTGGAATAACCAAGATAAACTCCCCCTGAACCAAAGGAACAAAAACGAGAACTGATAAGAGAAACAGAAAAGGCAGTCCTAAGAGCATAGAAAAGATATAGAGAATACTATCGCTCAGACATGTTCTTATCTACCCCATATGATTCTAGGACTATCAGCTGATCAACTCACACACTAAGGAGCAAACACTGTCCCTGTCTACCCAAGGGTGGCCCGACCCTTGCTACAACCTATAAGAAGTGAGTAAGCTCTACTTAGAGAGAGAAGAGACAGCTAATAAGCAGCATCCTATAAGCACAAGATAAGAAATAGCAGTCAAAGCAACTTGGCGAGAGAACCACTCTAACCTATGCTGGAAGGACTTCGACCCAAATCACTCAAAAGAAATGCAACTGACAGAGTAAGCATAAATAAAAATAATACAATGAGTAAAACATAAGCTCCCCTCACAACAAATCCGTAAGGACAAACCACCCCAAGCTCTCCCGCAGAGAGTGAAACCGAGAGTCGTCCAGGCTTAGTGAAGATATCGACCAACGGTGCTCACTCTCCACAAACCGGAGCACAATGTCACCCTTCTCTACATGGTCTCGAAGAAAGTGATATCTGATATCAATATGCTTGGTCCGAGAATGTTGCACTGGGTTCTTGGCAATGCAAATCGCAGACGTGTTATCACAAAAGAGTGAAACACAGTCGATTGCTAACCCAAAGTCCTGCAGGGTCGAGACCATCCAAAGCACTTGGCTACAAAGAATCGTCGCAACAACGTGCTCGACCTCTGCAGTGGATCGCGCAACACCGACCGCTTCCTTGACGACCAGGAGACAAGAGAAGTGCCAATGAATTGGCAAGTGCCAGAGGTGCTCTTCCTATCTATCCTACAGCCAGCGAAGTCTGCATCGGAGAAGGCTCTAAGAGATAGACAAGAAGAGAAAGAGTACTAGATCCCATAGTCAATGGTAGCTCGAAGGTACCGAAAGATGCGTTTTACCGCCTGACGATGAGATACGCGAGGAGAAGCCTGAAACCGAGCACAAAGACACACAGAGAAGTGTATGTCTGGTCTCGAGGCTGTGAGGTACAAGAGAGAGCCAATCATGCTCCTGAACTCCTTTTGGTCAACAGGTTCGCCGTCTTCATCTGGATCAAGAGCTGCTGTAGATGCCATCGGAGTTGATACTGACTTTCCATCATTCATGTCGAAGCGCTTCAGGAGGTCTCGAGTGTACTTGCCTTGGTGAAGAAAAGTACCTTCCCGAGTCTGTTTGATTTGGAAGCCAAGGAAGAAGCTCAACTCGCCCATCATGCTCATCTCAAATTCCGAGCTCATAACATCAGAAAACTGAGACACGAGAGTATGTGAGGAGCCGCCAAAGATGATGTCGTCCACATAGATCTGGACGAGCAAAAGATCAGTGCCAAGACGGCGGATGAACAAGGTCTTGTCTATTTTACCCATTTCAAAACCATGACTCAGCAGATAGGACTTAAGCCTTTCATACCAAGCTCTGGGAGCCTGCTTGAGTCCATACAAAGTTTTGGAAAGCTCAGAGACATGGTTAGGGTATTTGGGGTTCTCGAAACACGGAGGTCATCGACATAGACTTCTTCCTCAATAAGGCCATTGAGGAAAGCACTCTTGACATCCATCTGGTAAAGCTTGAAACCCTTAGAAGCTGCAAAGGCAAGCAGGATTCTAATGGCTTCAAGTCTAGCTACAGGGGCAAAGGTCTCTTCGAAATCTAGACCCTCAACTTGGGAGTACCCTTGAGCTACCAGCCTAGCCTTGTTTCGAATGACTAACCCATCTTCACTTTGCTTGTTCTTGAACACCCATTTGGTCCCAATGATATTGTGACCTTGAGGGGGCTCAACAAGGGACCAGACCTTGTTTCTTTCAAAGTTTTCCAACTCCTCATGCATGGCGTTTATCCAAGACTCGTCAGATAGAGCATGACAAACGTCTTTGGACTCAAATGAGGCAACAAAGGCAGAATGGAGACAGAGGACTGTAGCACCCCCTTCATGTTGCTCTACCAAGATGAGGAGAAGAGGAGAAAGGAAGGAGATGAAGGAAAAAGAAGAGGAAGAAAGGGAGGAGGAAGAAAGAGGAGAAGGGGAATCATCTTCACCAAGTGCTCGTTCATCGCCTCTCTGGGATCATCAAGGGTAACAATCGCCGTTCTTGGTCATTGGTCAATTTGGTAGATGCGAATTTGATTGAATTTGTTTGAATCGAAATCTGTCAGTAATAGATCTATTCTGTCCAGTATATTGCACACCCATTTTCGGCACCTTAGAGGCCGATCTGGAGGTTCATCCCTCTTAGAGTCTTGTAGCCCTGGTTGTTATCTTTCCATGGGCACCGAGATCACGAGATTCCGCCCGACGGTTTAGGAGATACAAATTTTTAATCGCGCGCTGTCCTGTCTGCCTGAGATTTGAGGACTGTCGGTTTGCCCCTCGGTTTTGATATAGTTAGAGTTAGATTCAGAACTTCCACCCAAATAAGTTATTGTAGCCCTTTTAATAAGATTTTGAAGTTGATAAAGATCACCTCCATTGGATCAGTATAATAAAAGCTACGTTATTTTCTTTACCACTGTTCTGAATTCTGGGCAGATATCTGTTAGTGTTTTCAACGGTTGTTTAGACCACTGGTTTGGCCGAATCAAAGAACCCCACCAACTAGAGTTTTGTAGCCTGTTACGTTAAGAGTATTTGAGCACTGGTTTCAAGTCATTTGGAGTTACAAATATTTAATTACGATTTTTCTCGTACTGCTGATCAGAAGGGCCGATATTGGCTGATTAGTTAATTCGTCATTTTGAGTTTTTGGCTATGTTGATTAGATAGAGGGTTATGGTAAAACGCTTGTAGCCACGTCATGACTTATTATTCTTATTTTGAATAAATATTTGTGTAGGCGGTGGGGCAGGGAGTGGAGAAATTCCGTCGTTGCCTCCTAACTCGTCACAGCGCGGAAGGCAAGTACATGGTAGAGTGGTGAACAATGGGTTGTTCACCATGATCATTGATGTTACTTATCATGCTATTTATTATGCTTTCGTTCAGCTTATTCTTATACATGATATTGATGACCTTGAGTGAATGAGATTATGATAATGAGATAATGAGGAGATATTGAGTTAATGAGATGGACTATGTTGATGAATAAATAAAGATGTCGTATCATTTACATTCATCATGACAGGAGTTGCATGAGCCAGGTCGGTGAGAAAGTCATGTAACTATTCCGGTGAGGTCGGTGAGAACGATACATGACTAGTCCGGAGAGCTCTAGATAAAATCCTACTTTGGTGGGGACTTCACGGGAGTGAAGGATAGAGTGTGTCATCGACGGGTGAACACTCCGCTATACCGGTATCAGCTGATGAGGTGCATATGAGCATGAGCATGTTGGTGCATTCGCATATCTAAGTAAATTGTTAAATTGTACAACTTTACCTATATGGAATATGGCTTGTTTGTTTGAGAATGACAATGGCATTAACTAAATGGATAATGATGATAACTTTAATTTTGGTTAATAAACTATTGTTTATGTCTTTATTATGTATTTGCTGAGTATTGGACTCATTCTTGCTCTATTGTTGTTTTTAGGTGAGTGATGACGTTTTACTCAGGAAGGGCTAGCGCACTTGGAATCATGCACTTTACCTAATTATTTGATTCATTGGACATGAGAAACTTTTAGAATAACATGAATATTTATATCTAGGACATGATGGTATTGAATAACCAAAGATGCTTGGTTTATGTTAACCTTGGTTTATTATTTTGCTATGCTCCTAGGTCTAATTTATCTATGATTATCATAGTGTTATGCTTGTGTTAATGCGACCCGTGGATGGGTTTTAATGTTGTTATGCTTGCTGAAATTTTATAGTAAGTTGATGTAAATTAGATGGTTATAGTAGTTTAGTGGCATTCTAAGCTCAATGTTGGGCTGGGGTGTTACACACACATTCCCAGTTTCTTTTGAAACTAGGGTGAATAGCAGATTAACTACAAAATTCAAATTTCATTACATAGAAAAAAACCAAAAGGGATCCTAAATCCAAGTACTTACCGAATACATAAGGCATTTGTAGTAACCACGGCCGAGATTTTTTCGAGAGCCAGATGTCCTATGTCTCACCACCAAATTGCAATTCAGGCACTTCACAGATGGAGTAGAGAAAGATGTCTCCTCTCCTTGACTCATTTCCACATATTTCGAGCTCAACAAGGAGAAGGCAGAGAACGAACCGAAGGCAAAGGAAACAGAAAAGAGAGAGAGAACGAACCGGAGTCCAGGGGACCGATTAGGAACTCATCGAGGAAAAATGAACCAAAGGCAAGGAGAGAGAGCACCAGAAAAAGGTGAGGGAGACGACAAGCGAAATGGGAAAAAATAGGGTTGGCTTCCTTTATACATGGGATGAGGACGAATCATTTCACGTGACCTCTGTAGCCGGATGGAAAGGATACACTAGTCTTTTCACCAGTCAAACGTGAGCAAACGACACGGTAACTGGCGGAAAGTGACGACAATGTCATTCGACATAATTTGTTGTCTTCGCGGTGTTGTTTTGCACTGCCTCACGAAATGTCATTCCTCTAAATATGGCTGAACGTGGTGTTACTGAGCCAATTTTTCCAAATAGTTATTCATCATTTTCATTTATTACATCTGACAAGCTTGTAATATAATCTAAGAGTTTCACAGACATTACACAGATTACCCAGTTAGGTCATGTACAATGAGTTTACATCAGCTATCTATAGCCTCTGTCACGTAGGATTTAAGCTGATGTGGATGGAATTGAATAAAGAGAGAGAAAACGTGTTGTCTCCAATCCTGTAGCCGACTGTATCATCAGAACTACGGAAAGTATTAAAAGATTATGTGTTGTCTATAATCCTATAGCCGACTGTATCACTACAACCCGCTGTATGAGCTGTCTCTAATACTCTTTACAGATGACATAAAGAGTTGCTATAGATAGTAGTTGTCTGTACTATTATACATAACTTTAGTTATATATACACTGGAGTACGTATGCACACAGTAAAAGCGACAACCCAGCAATTACGCAACAAGTCAATACCATTTCTTGCAAGGCTTGGCGTGAACTGAGCACTGAACAGAGTGACGTCCATGACATGATCACTAGCTAGCCTTTGGGGGCTTTGCATGGCTTCCTCTCCAAGCTCTCTGAAAGAGGAACGACAGGTTCTTATTCCCTTATTATTCCCTTTCAGATTCTTCGTCCCGGATATCAACCTTGAGAAGAATACCCGAGAATAACTCCAGGATGAGTAGAGACGATGTCGTCATCACACGGAGGGGGAGAGAGAGAGAGGGGGCAGAGAGGCGGGACCGTCGTGTACTGCAGTGAGGTCACAAGTCCAGAAATAAATACACATCAATCGCTCTCCCTTTCAACCCCGTCGCGCCCATCACCTCGCGCGTAGAATAGCACAGTCACGCTCATTGACACGTGGATCAACCTAAATATTTAGAAAAGGCTTTCTTAGCTGTAAGCCCTATTAGGTTCATCAGGTCAATACGGTATCTATCTCTAAGAGACCCTTTTTTTCGTGTGTTTCTTATGCTCTCTCTCTCTCTGTTTATGTCCTAAATTAATTGATTTCCTCTTAATTTACACCTAATTAAGCTAAACTCTAGTACTGCGAGTGACGTGCACGCTACTAAGTACTAAAAAAAATACAGGCACTACGTACTTCAATTCAAAGATATATGGATAAGTTGCACTGGAAAACCCTAATTTCATCTTCAGTGAGCAAGTAATTAAGTTTCACATTTCCCCGTCACAGAAAGCAACCAAAACGGAGAGAATCTCGGCGTAGACTGGGCGGGCCCAACCCCAAGTAAGCGAACACGGCAGCCATATTCCTCTGTGCATTCTGCAACCACTGCCTCTCACCACCCGGGGTAAAATCCAAACGAGGCGGCATAATTGTGATGCATAACACCAAGCGACCAAATTCCCTCCTCACGCGGGAACAGGACTATGATGGAGGCGCGTCGTGGTGGAATTTATGTCCTTGGAACGGGGCTCTGCGCGACACTAGTATTTTACTGTACTTCAGTCTAAAAAAAATCTTCCCAAAGCACGCGGCGAATGTTTTTAGGTTAAGCCGTGATCTATCAGCGACGTACGAGCGTTAGTTGGCAGACAAGCATGTACCAACGCAGCATATATGCCACCTCGCTCGCAATTCACTCACCTAATGCTCACGCCCAGTTATATATATCATATTTGTACGTCTATATAGGCTGTCTCGTACGTTTAGATCGGTTGGTTGATGTCATATACTCCCTCCATCCCCAAATACAGAGTCCTCAAAAACACAGCTTTAGCCATTAATTTATATTATCATATTTATAAAACTATATTATTATGAAAGTATTTTTTGAGAAAAATCTATATATACGATTTTCATGTATCTAATCTAAATATTTTTTAAATATCGATAGTTGAAGTTTCAAAAGTACGACTGCACGTATCCCAAAACCAGAGGCGATTCCAACAGGTAGGCTTCGTTAGGCTCGAGCCTACCCTCTTCCAGCACCGTAAGCTCCCCTGGGTGGCCGGCCATGGCCATGGATCGATGTAGCTGCAAGCTGGGGGAGGAAGAGATTAGAAGATGAGTCTTTCCTCATCGGTCAGCCCACAAGCACTAGTCTACAAGGCACAATTAGCAACTAATCCTCATATCCACCTCACCCTACCAAACCAGATGCAATCGAATGGAAAGAGGATCGAGGGGATTGTGTATGCATCTGAAGCGGTTGAGCCCAAGAAACCCTAGTGGCAGGCGGCGGCGGATGGGAGGAGGTCACACCCACACGAGAAGCTCGAGCCTGGCCGCCTATGGGATGGAGCGCCGGGGGTGGGACACGACGAACTGGAGAATAGATGGGGAGGGGAGAAACCGTTGGAAGGCGGAGCTGCAGGGGATCTCCATCTGCCGCTTGCAGGGCACCTGTTGCGGGCTGCGTCACTACGCTACGGTGGCTGACTGGCCAAGGAGGAGGAGGCCAATGGACCAAGATCGAGTGTGAGGCCGTGCGAGGGGTCAACCGTGGAGGCGATTTGCCGACGCCGACCTGATTGGCTAGGCCAATTGGTATTTATTTATTTTTCTTATTGTGTTGATTAATCTTGGTACAACGAATAAATGGTGTATTGCATATTAATGTTGTAATCTCAACTGTTGATATTATATTGCATATTTGCATAGACAATTATACATTAAATATCTAGATTATATTGTATTTTTTGTAGTGATGAATTCTACAATTTGTTTGTAGATTTGCAATAATGGATAAACAAACTTTGCATAACAATTTCACAAGCAATTCAAGTAGTTCCCCCCTCATTCGACGAGAGAGCACAACTTAATAGTACATTTGATTTATTTGCTACTCACGGGAAGCATATTTATTTGTTTTGGGGTGATTATTTACAATTTAACGGGGTGCTTTCATTATATTTATCTCTTTTGTTGCTTTGCTTATCTTCTCTTTTTGTATGAATTTATATTGCACATAGGTAGAAGACTGTTTATATTAATTTAGCTTAGTCTTTTGAGCCCACTTTTTATTTTCATCTTGACTTTGCTACTGTTTAAAACGACTTGTATCTGTGACTGAACAGAGTATGCCGTTGAGACATCCCCGGTCCGATTTAAAAGGTTTTCCTTGACGGCCTAGTTTGACTTGTTTGACTAGGCAAATACGTACGTACTCTATCTTTTCCGGTTGATCACAGGCTGATCGAGTGTATGTATATCATAATCACTGTAATTACCGGCTTAATAAAGTCATTCCGTGCGATTTGACGGGTGCTTGGCAAATCCATCAGGCTAGGTACAGGGACATGAAAAAGATTGTAAAATCACACCAAAAACATAAACCAGAGTGCTCGGAGTGCTTACATGTTCTTTTGTCCATATCTTCATGAGATAACAAGTATATACATTCATCGGTCGAAATCTATAGGGTCTAGCTAAGATTAGTGATTTTCCAACATGGTGGGCCAGTTATTTTGCTATATATGGTCATGTCGGCAATCGATGGTTTATGGGGCTGTCTACCAAAATCTTGGCAACGAATCAAAGACACATCCATGTAAAATCCATTCTACGCAGCCAACCAAATTTTGGCAAGCAAAAGTTGCCAAACTTCTTATGCCAATAGATTTAATTATGTGACTTTAATTGTACATCTTCTTCTATATGTATGGATTTTTCCAATAGAGAGTTACAGTAACCTAAGGTGATTTTTTATTTTTCTTTTCTTTTGCGAGGGAACATAAGGTGATTTTTCAGTTTTATTAAAAACAATGTACTCCCTCCGGATTAAAAAAAATGACACCTAGAATAATGCGTGCAACCAAGTCATTAATTTTAACCAAATATATTGTCTACAATATGTAGTTTAGAACTTTGGATATAAGAAAATGATAAGAGTAAATATCATATAACTACTTTCATAATATTATACTTTTACAACTTTTCCCAATATATGATATTAAAATTTAGTGGTCAAAGTGACATCTTATTGACTTTGAAAAATAAAAAAGGTCACATTTTACGAATGTAGGGAGTATCAATGTGTATGTAAGGCAATAATTCATTTCGTTTTCATTGCTCTCCATCTGCCAGTAACCTTCTACTTATTTGTTGCGCGTAGTCGAAAGTAATATACCTCTCGTTTTGCAACAGAGCATATATATATAAACATATCGGATGCTAGCTCTGCCTATGTAATATCCCATTTATTAAAACCCATAGAAAAGATTTAAGGGAAAAGAGAGAGAGAGAAGGGAAGGTGGGCTGGCCGGGCCGGTCAAGTCCAAGTTGGACTCGGCGTGCGTGTCGGTGCCCCACATATAAGGCAAGGGGAGGGGGTGCTGTCCCAAATCCTATCCGAGCCGCCGCCCCAGCCTATCCCCTGGCCTAGCCGCCGTTGCCTGTGCCTAGTCCTGCTAAATGTCGCTGCTGCCATAGTTGCCCTGTCGCGCTAGCAACCACTACCGCTGCTGCCTTGCTGAGCGCTGTTGCTACTGCCGAGCCGGTGCAACTACTACCTGTGCTACCGGCTGTAGAGGGGAGAAGGAGGGAGCAAGGAAGAGGAAGGAAGAAGGAAGGAGAAGAGGAAGAGGAAGGAAGAAGGAAGGAGAAACTAGGGTTTTGCGTTCCGGTCGTCTCCGTCGTCCGATTTAGAGGGGGACGATCTAGAAACCTTTGCTGTGATGTTAGATTGACGTTTAATCAAAGTTTAGGATAGATCGATAGTGAGAATTGGTGTTTTGGTTATGTCATGTTTCTGTTCAGTGTGCTGCTGAGCCTTGCAAAAGGAGTTTTGGGATATCTATGTCCTGTTTCATAACTTTGCATATTATAAATATTGTAGGTTATTGTTTAATCTTTCTATAGAGTGCAAGAGTGCAAGAGCACCGCTATCCAGAATTTCATCGTCGTTGGTAGCAATCATATTATTTGCCTTATTACTTATAGTAGATGGTTGGTTTAATTTATGGTCATAACTAGGAAAAGTTGGATTTTTTTTCATAGTTTCCAAAAGTGGTAAGGTTTGATACTTTTTATGTGGTAGAAAAATAGATATAAAATTGTTGAGCCTGTTGTTTGGTAATGTTTCATATTCACCTTCGGGGTTCAAAACGAGGGCTTAGACAACTTAATCAGGGAATTTACATAACTAGAAAAGTGTGTGTATATATATATATATAATCCAGAACTTATATGGTTTCATATGTTTGGATTCCAGAATTGGAAATTATGGTTGTTTGATCACCAAGACAGCGGGTTGGTTGTCTGGTGAAGAGGGCTAATTATGTCGGGTTTGTGCGTATGAGAGATGTTGATTTGCTTTATATTCTTGTATTGTTGTTTCATGTTCTTTAGGTGAGTGTTTGCTTTGTTCAGGGATTGTTGCTTCAGGTTCGTGCCGCCTTTGTATCATTCTGTTTTTCGTGGCTAAATGGTAAGTTTATGGTAGAGCGGCATACATCTTGGTATGTGTGTCAGTTGTCTTTACTGATTAATTTGTCATGATACCTTAAATGTTTTACCCATACCTATTGCAATGATATGATAATGATGATGATGATATGGTAATGATGGAAATATGATGATAATGGATCATGTTAATGGATAATGGAACAAACTGTATTCTTCCATCATGTGCACAATCATGACATGAATGATGTAGACCACCTCGAGTGGGCATGTGAGATCTACCATGATGGTAGGACTCCACAAGAGTGGAGAGGTCCCCGATTCTACGGAGAACAGACTGATAAAAGGGTGAACACTAAGACATGTGTTCCCTTATGCTATACCGATATGAGACATGAGATGTGCCAATGAGCATGTAGAGTAGAATTACATTGCACCAATGAAAAGATGGTGATGTTAATAATATACGTGGATGATAAGTTGTATGTTTATTGTTCTATTATGTACTTGCTGAGTTTTGGACTCATCCTTGCTTTGTTGCTATTTTTAGGTGATCATTGAATGCGACTTTCATGGGATGGGAGTAGCACATATGCATCACATGCTATCAATCATGAAGTTATCATTATTTAATTACTACGATTAAACCTAGAGACTTGGTGCATTTATCTAGAGTTTGCTTAGTGAACATTGATTTCATTATCTTAATAATGTGGAGCATGAGTGATATTAGATTGCATAGTGATGAGGATTTATGACTATGCTATAGTAATGATTTATTTATTAGTATTGTTGTTAATCAATGTTTCTAGGAGTATGGTTCTGGGCGTTCTCGGGTGTGTGGCCCCGAGAGTTCTTGGACGCGAGGTCCCACGTTGTGTGTGAACATTTATCCTTAATGCATTTATCTTGTTATGTTTGTTGAAAGCTAACCCATTGAGAGTTTATATCTATGCATATGTTGCTAGAATTATTAAGTAATTATGGTTTAAATTTAGAGTGAAAAATATATAGGTGACATTCTAGCCTCTTTGTTTTGCTATGGTGTTACATCCTAGCTCCGCATAGTTTGCACACCGGTTCATCAAAGCAACTATATGAGCAAAATATGTGCGCACGTGAACCCGTGGGTGTTGGACCATATATACATATGTCTACAAGAACCGTGTCAATACCAAGTCAATTGATATGAACAATGATGTCTTAATTAAGGCCACCATACATACTCTCACTTCCAATATACCACTTAAACAAACATATATAGTATAATTATTTATCCATTTTAGTATACTTAAATACCAATTATAAGATTCTCCAATGCGACTTGATTGAAAAAATTTCATTGGAACCCTTTATTTTTGCTATATACCCTTTTTCATATATAAAAGAAGTATATATACACAAAAAGTGTATATATATGTATGGGAACATATGTAGTGCTAATGGATAATTGAGTGCTAAGGTGCTAATGACAATCTTGACCATTGGATCATGCAGGGTGTTTAATGCAGAGCATTGGTGGTGGTAGCATGGATGGTGTTTAATGCAGACACATTAATGAAGGCGCATTGGAGGTGTGAGTATGGAGGGTGATTAAATAGTTTGGAGGTGGGAGCCCTATTAATCTTGGTTGTTCAATCCAGATCCAACGGTCAAGATTGACATTAGCACCTTAGCACTCAATTACCCATTAACACTAGATATGTTCCCTATATGTATATGTATATGTGTGTGTGTGTATATATATATATGACACACACAGTAGCTCTATTCAGCCCTCACGTGCGGAATAGCTATTACGCGTGTGGGTCGCAGCCTGGGTCGTGCGGCGCGCGAGCCCACACTACCTCGCGCTTTCCACGTGGGATCGGTGGTAAAACACATGCGCACGCATTGTGATCGTGGTAAAAGTCTTGGTATCGTCCAATCTAGTAATAAAAACCTATATCAAAGCGATTAGTGGTGAAATCGACAGTAAAAAAAAATCAAGCGTTACCTAAATCGACAGTAAAAAAATTGTTACTCCATGAATCAATGGTAAAACCAAAATCATTGGTACGACGCGGATTGAACGGTAGTTCACACTAAAGTTGCTCTCGGGGCACTGATACGGTGGTACCAAAACTACTGGTATGCACATGTGTACCCAACCTATTTTTACTGCCGACTCACCAAGTGTTTACTATTCTCTCGCCCGTTTGTTGTCGGTTTACTTTTTTTTCTGAATTGTATTATTGTAAGTGACATGAATTGTTACTGCCATAGATATGTATCTAGTTACTTATCCTATTGACGCGTTTTACTTGATGCCAAGATGAGTTTGACTGCATGACAAAATTGATGATATGACCACTCGATCACCGTTCGTTCGGACAAAAACAACGCTCCCGCATGTCCTCCCACGACGCCAATAATAAAAATATGGCCAATCCCATGCATCCCACTAAACGCGCTCCCCACGTAACCGATTATAAAATCTTCCCCACCTCCCCCTCCTCATGTTTGCCCAATCATTGTTGCTTCTCCCCCGCCACCCTCGAGCGCCCCCTTCTAACGAATCGCAGCGAGAATGACTACTGGACGCTCCCCTCCCACGGCGCGGAGGAACCCTACTCGGCGGTGCTCATTCTCCGTCACCCATGTCTGTCAGATCTTCCTCCAGCGCATACATATTGTCCCAGATATTTATTGCCATACCCAGCAGAACAACGGGCACCCTGAGTTAATCTAAGCAAACAGTTACACCGTCAGTAAACGTTGTACCCCTAGCTGTAGGCCCCCTGACAACTGGGATTGTCTCCTCAATGCCTCGGTCCTCACCCCTACTGTTTCTCCGAGCGAGATGAGGACACCTGACACCGATCAGAGGTACACTCATGTATGTGTGTTTTACTATTCTTTGATACAATATCATTTACTTGTTTGTTGATACATTTTACTATGTTAACTAGTATTTGTTGATGTCAGGATGAGGATGTTCCCATCCATATCGTGCCCAGGTCTACATGAAGTTCGATAATGAGAGTGTTTCTTACCAGTTCTACTATCGGTACGCAAGACAAGCTGGTTTTGGCATTAGAAAGAACAAGAGCAGGAGGACGATCCAGGAGTTATGTTGCACTCTTGGGGGGAAACACGACTTCTACATGCCGGAGAAGGAGCATGAATGTTGCAAGACCTCCAAGAGGATTGGGTGCAGGGCGTTCGTGAAGCTGCAGAAGAGCATGAAAGATGGCTCCGTGTGCATCAAGCGGGTTGTGTTCGAGCACAACCATCCCCTCGCTAGGGCGCCATCCTTGTTCGCGTTCGTGCAGTCGCACAAGAACTTCGATCCGGCCTTGATGGAGCTTGTCGACGCCATGCGTCTTGGCAGGGTCCCCCACGATGCTATGATGAACGTTCTGTCAGAGATGAACGGCGGCATCACAATATACCGTTTATTGCGCACGACCTAGAAAACATGTTTTACTGTGTTCCATCATTGTTTTTACTACTCTGGCGGTGTCAATTTACTCTCCTCCCTAATTCTTGTTTTTTAACTGATACGACCATGTCGATTTACTATTTTGCTCTGATTATCATTTTTTAGCTATATTCGTGTCGAATTACTATTTGTTACCATGCATCCTACTGTCTAACCTAGGAAGGCTGCGAATATGCGCGCTAATCACGCCGACGATGTGAACAAGCTAATGGCTTTATTCAAGGGGTGTTGGTCGCAGAACAACAAGTTCTACTATGACATACAGGTGGAGATGGTGGCATTGTGAAAACATCTTCTGGAGCCACGCGAGTTGCCGCGCGGAGTACGTTGACTTCGGAGACGTCGTAACGTTCGACATGACCTGCAGAATAAATCGGTATGAGATGCATCTCGCTATGTTTATTGGCTCCAACCACCATCTGTAGAACACCATGTTTGGCGTCATATTGCTCCGTGACGAGAAGGCAACATCCTTCGAGTGGTTGTTCAAGATGTTCTAGACTTACATGGAGGATAAGGACCCCATCTGCATGCTAACCGGTGATTTTTCTTTTGTTCTAATCTAATTACTTCCAATGTCACTTATGTTTACTATTCATAGCAGGTGTGTTTACTTTGTTTTTTTATCTATGCCAAATGTATTATAAAAATGTTGGTTATTACCGTGTCTCTACTTGATTTTTACCGTATAATGTGTTTTATTATACTACATATCAGGACCCGCCCATGGCGCCTGCCATCCCACATGCAACATCGGCTTTGTAGGTGGCACGTGTTGAAGAAGTACAAGCAGAACCTGAACAAGCTATACGCGGAGCACAATGGGCTAAAGTAGTGTTTGGTTTCCATCATAAACCATCCGCTTACTCCGAGAGAGTTCGAGAATGCGTGAGAGGATCTGGTTAGAGAGAGTACAACCTCGAGTAGAGCCAAGCCATTACTAGACTCTATAACCTACGTGAAAGGTGAATCACAACGTACTTCAAGGATGTCTACTGTGGTACGATGAAATCCATGCAGAGAAGTGAGAGTATGAACAAGATGGTAAAATAGAACTTCGTGGATAACATAACTTTGCTCCACCAATTGGCGCGGAAGATGCGTCGGGTGCTGCAAAAGAGGAAGCACTCCGAGGCTCAGGAGACGCATTGCTCCAAGGTACGTAGTAAAAAAACAGGTTTACTATAACTATTATATGCATTTACTTCAGTTGGTCCCATGATTTACTGCTAGCTAGCTTATTTTACTGCGTCTCCCAACCCGTACTACTTTAACTACAACCCATATATAGATTTACTTCAAGTTTGTTTATGTGCCTACTACATGACATATATCATCTTGCGTGCTCTCAGAGCCAACTGGTGAGAGACACCCTGTTCTTGTTCGAGGAGTAGCTGGGCAGGGTGTACACGCCTATGGTGTTTAGAGAGTACAAGGATACATACTTCTCCTATACAACCTTCCACATAAGGGCTGACACCACCCAAGATGGCCTATTCCTCGTGTCTCATGGGAAACAGTCTACGACCACTACTACAGAAAAGTTCATCACAGACGGTTCGTAACAGTCATCACAGACGGTTTTTGAACCGTCTGAAATTTTATGTCTGTGATAACAGGCGGTTATCACAAACGGTTGAAAAACCATCTGTGATAAGTCTTATCACAGACGGTTTTTAACAAAAAACCGTCTGTGAAGGGCAGATATCGCAGATGGTTCCAACCCAGAATCGTCTGTGATATGATCATATCACAGACGGTTCTGGGTTGGAACCGTCTGTGATTCTGTAGTATCACAGATGGTTTGTTAATACAACCATATGTGATAAACTGCATATCACCGACAGTTGTATTAACAAACCGTCTGTGGTACTACAGAATCACATACGGTTCCAACCAAGAACCGTCTGTGATACTGTCATATCACAGACGGTTCTTGATTGGAACCGTCTATGATATCTGCCCTTCAAAGATGGTTTTTGTTAAAAACCGTCTCGGATAAGTCTTTAGACCTAACTATTTTTATCGTATTTTCAGCTAGCCTCAGGAATTGCTAGCCATGCCCTCTGAAAACTAACAAGCATAAACATATCACAGATAATTGTTGACAACTCAAAGTGATCATTTAACTCAAAATCAATTACAAAAGAATGTTTCAAGTATTGTCGCTAGAGTTACAAATTGAATTACAACCAGTCAAAGTGAATTACAATATTGAATCAATTGTTTCGAGGTCATTCATCGGTGTCGACGGTGTAAAACTCTCCGGTGGTGTTAACTATGTATGCCTTGATGAAGCCACAGAGCTCCTCTCGAACGTGCGTGACCTGGTCCATCTCGAGTGCATTTAACTCTATGTTCAAGCCCCATCGCTAGTAGGAGTAAAGTAGTAAGCATATATATTTAAATTTATAATTAGGAAATAATTATTACGAGATTAACAAACCTGGGGATCGTGCATCCTAGAAGCAATCAATAGCTGCATATGATGGCATACGTAGAATGCGCATAGGTGATCTCGTTTTTGCTGGCGGCACTGCAAAAATAGAATTACATATATATGTACAGTCAGTTCGAGACGCAATATTACGGAGTATGATATATGATTATTGTGTTATAGCGCGTACCAAAAATCGCATCCTGTGAGTCAGTGTGGCGCTCGTTCCCTTGTATAAACCTCCCTCGGCAACATAGCCGATGAACGCCTTACATGATTCAAAAAAGTTATTCTCATCCATTTCAAACGAAGGAAGACTACAATAGAGTTATGTGCGGAGGAAATGAATATACCTGTCGAGTAGTCCTTTAAGAAGGGTGAAGTCGTGCTTTTTGTTGAGTAGAGAATCAAGGTACAATACTGTGTTCCTCTTTGGCACAAGAATCAGAAGAATCTAGTGGAACCTACTCATGTATGTCGCTATAGTCATAAACCTATGTTGAAACAAAATTTGTATAGCAAATATTGAAGCACTTACTTTTGGTTGTAAGGCACCATTATGTAGTCCTTGTCGTCCAGAGAAAGCAATCCTATGTTTATGTAATTCTAGACGTAGATGTGTCTTGGTTGATTGTTTGCTCAGAGACCACGTGTGGGTCGAGGAAACCCACCGGTTCTGTGATTCGACGGGCACATTTCTTAATGTATCTGTACATAAGCAGTGAGTTATGATATTTATCGGTATCACGTGAGTGTAGAAATTGATTGTACACACTTACGATGTCGAAAGATCGTAGAAGTGAGGCTTGAGGCGATTAGGTTGTATAGGTCAAATAAGTCTTCGAAGCCCACGACGAAGTGGCCAGGCTCGTGAAGAAAATGCTCCCTCTCGTATCTGACGGTGATTCCAGTATGGCCCCCTCCTCTCGGGTCTTGCGCAAGTACCAATCATGCAAAGCTTGACAAGCTACTCCCGAGCTGTTTATTTTTGCGCCGGAGACCAACGGACTTCCGAGGGAGTATTTCACGGGTTTGGGAGGTGCCTTAATGTTATTTCTCCTTAATGAGGTGGCTGAGGGACGTCTTCCCGTGAGACTCCTCAGGGACCGATATGGTGACACGCTTTTCTTGTCCCTTCGCCGTCTTCTCGACGGGAAGCGATGTGGCGGCCTTCTGAAGCTTTGGTTGAGGCGGACTCATCGAGGGTCCTATTGAGAGGCAAGGTCCTGTCAATATCGCGTCACTGAAGGGTCCAGTGCGATGTGCTTCTTGGGCCACTGGATAAAAGTGTGCGTGGCATCCCCTAGTGTTCTGATTTCTTCGTTTGGGGGGAATCTCTAGCGGGATGGCCATGAAATTGTTATGTACCATGTCCACCTGCACCCTGGCGTAACCCTACTCTAGCTGGGCACCGTGCTGCACTGCCCCTTTCTGGTATGGATACACCATACCCCGCCCAGCCTCAATAGGAATCGACCCAACCATCCTCACTTGGAGCTTGCAGGGCGTCGGCTCCTACAAAACGGTACACAATTAGCTAAGGCGTCCTATAGGTCTATCTTTGGAGCATTCCAGAGATGTACATTACCTCGATGTCGTCGATCGGTAATTGCATGTCGTCATGTCCAGAATTATGTGTGGACGCAACGCTACTCCGATGTCGAGGAGGACTTGCTCCCAAATTAACAGGGGCGGCTTGCGCCTGCATGAGTTGATTTACTTGGTTATGTAAGTTTGTTACTTGTTCTTGAAATTTTTAATAATCACATGGTCCAACCGAGCGTCGTGCTGGTCTTTGGATCTCTTCCTACTCCTATATGTGTCGGAGTTGTGTGGGAATCCATCCCTCCAAGGTACGTAAACCCCAACGCCTCACGTGCGACCCGGGTGCTCCTTGTTTCCCAGGAGTAGATAGTACATCCTTCTCCCTGTCTACTTCAAAGGAACCTTGGGAAGATGCGGAAGCCAATGCTTCCTGCAAGAGGACATCATGTTATTGCAGACACCATGAAGTTATGGACTTATTAACGATTAAGTGGTTCGACAAATTTACCAGGCGTTGAGACACTGCCTCTTCTGCCGGGTTTGTGAAAGAGATGCTGCCTGAAAACATGGCTGATGCCCTCGCTTTTAACCAGGCTCGAGCGCGCTCGTGTGGGATCTCAGCAAACGGTCGGGCAGCGGTCTCGTCCTCCGCCGCCCACTGCGTGGCTTTACCCGCGTACCCAGTGGTGCCGAGTCTGTGGAGGTGAGTGTTTTGTGCCTGGAGAGCTTTGTGCGCCGCACTTTGCTCCTGAAATTCGGCTGTCGTCTTCATCTACGAAGGCGTCCCATGTGTCCCGCGACAAGAAATGATACGTCGTAAAGGGTGTCCGACCCGTGTACACGTATTGCGTGACAAGCAGGCTCTTGAAGGTCCTCCACGCGTGGCACATCGCGAGCAGCGCGTGCCATCTCACACGTGCCTGGTCTGCTTCAGGGAAAGTGAACGAGGCAGAAAGTTCAGTCCACAACTGGTCTCTCTGTACATCTGTCAGAGACTTCCAGGTTGGGGTGGTGATGAGGACCCGTTCCTTGCAAGTACCCGTGAGCGATCCGAATCTCGCAATGCTTTCTTGGGATTCAGCGGGATCCCGACGTCACTGACCTCCGTGATCGTCTTGCGGCCCGAGGGCAATTTGGAGATTCCTCTAACATCTCGCCTGCGTACCACCTTGATCGGAGATCCAGATGCATTTGGCGACGTCGCTGACGGCGGCGAAGATGGTGCCTCTGCCATCTCGCTTACTTGCTATCTATATAAGTTACGTACGCAATGATTACATAATCAAATAGAAGTTACCCATTGAACCTACATATATGATACGTAGTAAATAAAATATATGAAATTGCACAAAAAACTGCAAAGGAGAAGGAAATATTGCAAACAGTATAGTTTTAAGATATAGCTAAAATATTGCATGATTTTGAGTGCTCTCAGAAGGCGAGTTGCAAAAAAATCAATGTTTGCCATCTCAGCCCTTTAGTCTATACTCTTCACAAATTGGATAAGAAAACTATAAATTTGAGCTCTAATCAATGCTTAGCTAGACTGACAGAACAATCACATGCAATTTTTGTAATATATTAAGTTTCTCCTGTGTTTTTTGGGTTGTAGGGGTGAACAAGTGCATATGTTGTGTGCAGTGGAAGAGCTCATGCCTTCAATTGGTACAATTGTTCCTCCCCCGGTAGTTCTTGCTACTACAATTTGGCAGTCAGAGTCTATTTTCCATAACATCGACAAGCAATCTCAGGATTTGACACAAATGCAATATTCACATTTTGTAATGTCTGATACAAATTCAAACCAGAATATGTATCAAGGGACCATGACATATCTAACGTCGATATCTGAAGATGGGAAGATCTGGTCTTGGCATTTATCTTTTGACAAGTTTGCATGTTCCAAGAAAGTTAATTTAGGTGCGAACCAGTATATTCAATCCTGTGAAAAAATCTATTTTTGTACAACTTTAAATCAACTGATGATTCCATTTTTGTCACTAATGTTGGGAAGGAACCAGGTACAACGAACCATAGCGATGCGGGAGAGTTGGAGATTACTACTTTTATGGCATCTAAGGTTATAGCTTTACCAAAGATACGTCTTATAGAGTAAACCGATTTTTAAATACGATATTATTGAGTTGGAGATTACTACTTTTATGGCACCTAAGGTTATAGCTTTACCAACTAATACGCACACAAAACATATGAATGCGTCATTTTCTTCAAAAACAAAAATATCGGATGCCATATATCGATTTTAACTACCTATCAAAGACAAAACCACTAATTTTAGTTCTTTAGGGGTGGAAAACTAAAAAAAAGAATAGATTTTGTGAATCATAAAACACACTTTGATACATCTTATAGGCCAAAATCAATAGAGAGGTACACATAATGCTAGTATATATTTTCTTATTATTACTTCCTTGATCTCAGTCTGAAGATGCAATGCAATTAACTGCATGCATAATGAAGCAACAATAATATGATTTGCACTGCTGGCTACTGGCAGGGACAAAAGTATCACCGCACAAAGATACATCCTTAAAGGTGAAACAGATGCATCTTATTAAAAGAAAAGTCTCTTATTAAAGATAAAGAGACGATGAGGATCATAGATTGAGACTGATGGGATGTTGTTATAGCTTAGTACTTGCTAAATTCATTACCATCACAGGAGGCGACGACATTAACTTACTTATCACTTATAGCCTTGGGTAGTAACAAACAAACACACATACAGGGATGTAACGGCACAGCACGGCCCCCGGAGGGTGAGCCCGAAAAGTAACAACACACATAAGTACATCTTAAACTTATAGCGGACAATAGGTTTGATTCCTGACAGATGCAGGTGAACAACATAAAACGATAAGAGCAACCGGTGTCTAAACTCGTATACCTTTTTACGAGGGGGTAAAACCCAGGTAAAGACACGTCCGTCTAATAGCTAAAAGAGATACTACTCTGAAACTACAAAGACAGATGAGATAATCTAACACGGAAGCAAATACAAACACTGATAAAGTTATCATGAATAAAAAAAACACTTGAATGAAGGGGGAGTATTAATTACTGAATATTTACATAAGTGTGTTACACGAACTAAATGCATAGAGCCACACCCAGGACTCATTATAGTAGTGCATAAGTTCATGGAACCATACCCAATGGTAGGTAGCATTGAGCTTATTAGTGTGGCCTTTATGGATCTATTAATACAGTATGTATACCCACAAATACAAGGTAGGGTAAAGTTTACGCTAATCTACGAAATGAATACAGACGGGGACACGGCAACGATAACTCTTTCGACTGCAATAAATTTAACGTTTGAAGATAATACCCTCATTCCAAAGGAAGTATACATGTGTACATAGAAGCTTTCACTCATATACTTGACATTGTAAGGAGAGAAGAACCTTAGGGTGGCGCCGGATCGGGGGAGGCGGCGTTGGGTGGCGCCGGATCGAGGGAGGCGACGTTGGGTGGCGCCGGAATGGGGGAGGCGGCGTTGGGTGGCGCCAGATCGAGGGAGGTGGTGTTGGGTGGTGCCGGATCTAGGGAGGTGGCGTTGGGTGGCACCGGATCGGGGGAGGCAGCGTTGGGTGGCGCCAGAACGGGGGAGGCGGCGTTGGGTGGCGCCGGATCGGGGGAGACGGCGATTCTGGGAAGAACTAGGGAAGTGCACAACAATTCGAGCGGACCACTTATATAGACTAACATCACATACGGTTCTTTAATAGAACCGTCTGTGATAACTCTAACATCACAAACGGTTCTTTAATGGAACCGTCTGTGATGGTCGTTATCACAGATGGTTGCATTAAATAACCGTCTGTGATAACCCTAACATCATAGACGGTTACTTAATGGAACCGTCTGTCATGTGAGTAATCACAGACGGTTCCATTAAATAACCGTCTGTGATAACGACCATCACAGACGGTTCTATAATTGAACCGTCTGTGATGTGCACAAATGGACCGCCAACTAATTGCCGGTCTGACCGCCGCCAAATCGGTCAGACCGCCAAGTGTGGCCGGTCCGACCGCCCGAGTCAAATTGACCCACACCAAAAATGTGCTTCTCTGGAATAAACGGCGGAACTACCTCACAGAGAATCATTTCAAAGGGAAATCGGTCGGACCGCCCAACACATGGCAGTCTGACCGATTTAGCACCGGTCAGATCGCCAGGCCACAGAAGCAATGCACTTTTAACTTTGCTAAAATGACAAAACACATTTGCCCATTTGTGTACATTTCCAACAAGATTTCAAAGATGACATTTTCAACAAGTTGATAACTCTAACAAGTCTGCATTAACATCAACATTAGAGATGACAAGTCCATAACACATGACAATTCCACGTTGACATCACATTACAATGGAAGAACAAGGCCATAACACATGACGCGTTTCCATGTTAATATCAAATTACAATGGAATACATGCTTAATTGAAATATAGTCCTTCATGATGATCGACGCGTATATAGCTAGCTTCCTCACTGGGTTCTTCCTCCAGTCTGATGCCGTCTCCGAAAGGAGGCAACTCATCAAATTGATTGTACTATTCCTCATCCACGACATTCTGAACTCCGACAATCCTTCTTTTCCCATGAAGAACTACGTGATGGTTCTTATTTGCCGGGTTCGTTACATAAAAAACTTAAATAATTTGCTTAGTGAGTACAAATGGTTCGTCCTTGTATCCGACACGTTTGAGGTCCACAGTAGTGACGCCGTACTTGTCGACCTTCACGCCCTGCGGAAGTTTAACCCAAGGACATCGAAACAGGGGGATCTTGAAAAGTACATAGTCGAGCTCCCAAATCTCCTCTACGAACCCATAGTATGAGTTCAACCCGCGTGCCCCAGCGGTATTGAACCCCTCGTGAAATGCATATATGCGGACACCATTGCTACGGATCAGGCTTGTTCCTATCTTGAGCCGCCAGTATAAAATGTGTACCCATTTATGTCGTATCCTTGCCATGTCACAATTGTAAATTTTGGCCCTTTGACCAGCCATAGCAGTGTTTCATCACTTGATGACCTCCCAGTGAGTCGCACCTTTAACCATTCATTGAACCGGCGGTTGTGCTCTCTCGTTATCCAAACCTCCGACCGGTCTGGATTCTGTTGGCGTACCATGTCTTTGTGCTCGTCGATGTACGGGGACACTTGGGTCATGTGTTGCAAGACCGTGAAATGGGCCTGCGGGTATGTATCTAGATCGGGAATAAATGCCTATCACAAACGGTTCTTGTAAAGAACCGTCTGTGATAAATAAGTATCACAGACGGTTCGTATAAAGAACTGTCTGTGATATGTCCATATCACAGTCGGTTAACGAAGAACCGTCTGTGATAATTTTATCATAGACGGTTCCCAAGGAACCGTCTGTGATGAGGCGTCTTCTATTGCCTGTTTTGTAGTAGTGGATGTTCACGTGGTCACAACACGCTTTCAAGGTGGTGGCTGAAGAGGAAATGTGTAGATACATCTATGAATGCAAACGGTGGGAGAACACACGTACTTTTATTGTCTCTTGGCTAATAGTTACTATCAATCTCTTATACTATTACTATGGAGTACATATATTCATTTTACTGTCATTGATTGTGTATTTTACTGTTAATACATCTTCGGTTTACCACCGTATGGCTGTTTTGTGAGCACCTGGTGCGGGCGTTCACCCACTTGCAGGTCGATAGTATCCCCAGCCGCTGCGTGCTCAGTATGTACATGAGGAATGTAAGGGTAGATGTGTCGTACAACAGACACGACCTCATGCAGGTCGACTGATGGGACAACTGAGATTTATCAGCACACCACCTTACTGACAGAGGCTATGGGTGTAGTGAGGTCAGGGTGCAGATCGAGTCTTGCGTACGACAGATCCATGGAGGTCTCAAGGGCGCTTCGGATGCAACTTGATACCATACCCAATGACACTGGCCCAGTGGCTGACGAGACCGATGAGCCTAATGAAGCGAACAATGATATGATCAATCCATTTGCACCTCCTCTGTCACAACCCAAGGGTTGCAAACGAGCCGATGATGGACCAGAACAAGGTTCTACTCCGGTGGGGAAGAAGATGACGAGAGTGTGCAACATATGCGGCCTGAAAGCCGGTCACAATAGTACTACCTGCCCAACGCTACCCAAAAACAGACGACGAGAGGGCAGGAGTGGCAGGGGCTGGGGGAGGGGGGAGGGGGAGGGGCGAGGGAGAGGAAGTTCCGGTATAGGCCACCAGCTGACTCATGAGGACAAATCGGAAGAGGACAACGCTGACAACAGTCTCACTGCAGGGTCTGATGACAGTGATACGTGCTGAATAGCCGTGTTTTTTTACTTGCATTCAGTAAACCGTTTACTGCATTGTTGCATTTGTGCTACTGTGTCACATCTGCTAACTAGAAAACAGAGTGCGCTATTCGGCTCGTGTTGTATTTTTTACTGTTAATCCAGACTATCTTACTACAAAAATCATGTTGTTTTATTGTAAATGATATGTGAGAGCTCTTTTACTATAAGATGCACAAGAAATTACTGACCTTCTATTTTTTTGGAATTACTGCATGAGTAACATTTTTTTTACTATATTATGCTTATATTTTACTGTACTTTCGCTGCTCTATTTTGTTTTTGTATGTTTGCGAGTGCAAAGATGAAAACATGATACCAATTCAACCAACCCCTCATTTTTTTCAAAACAAAATGTACACTACCACTTCACTGTGACTTATAAGGATAGACATCCGCTAACCAAAAAAAACAAACAGGCCCCATATTATTTCCACACAACTAGTAAAAAAGTACCTTCGAGCTCTTCTTCCACTCCCCTGACCACGGTAATTTTGGCCTACCTCGCCCTTGTATACAATCATATATCGGTCTGGTCGGACCCTTAGCAATGCTGATGACCATTACGCAGTTTGCAACCTCCTTCGATCTCCCCTCGTGTCTCCCAGATATCATTTCTCCAATCATCCGCAGGCTGCACCTCCTCCTTAGTCGTACCAATGGCTTGGTCTCCGACGTCCAGCGGGCCAACCTCATACTCGAGGTCACGCTCGTCAACTACGTGGATAATGTTGAAGAGTCATTCCGGAGGCACGATGAATACATCGACGAGCTGAGCGCAAGGGTTGACAATACTGATAGTGTGGAAGAGGCTGAAGCCCTCCTCTGGTACATGGTCGACATGTATCCTCAGTACCAACAGCTCCAAGCTTGACTAGCCACCGCAAAGGATCAGCTGGAGTCATTCCTCCACATATTCCCTGATCCTGTTCTCGCCGAAGCCCACACGCAAGCTTACGAACACTTGAGTACTGCGTTAGGGTTCTACATTGGCCACTAGGGTCTTCCTTCTTTTCGTATTAATCATGAAATGTACATAAAAACAAAGCGTCCGACAACGCTATTTGGCCGAATCACCCATAATATATGTTAAAAAATGTCATCGTCAGTTGTTACTATTTTGTATATTTAATTTTACTGCACTGTTTGCTTAACTTTACTACTTGTTTACTGCTTTGTACTATCTAATTACCGCATCATGTGTGTGTGTTTACTGTCTCCTTACCTATTGATATACTATCGTTTAGCATTAGTCGTGCAGCGACTCTCGAGCTGGTCATTTACTACTTCTCGAATGTCTATTTTACCGATCCTTATATGATAGTTTACTATCCTAACACAAATTGTTGCCACTAACTACACACAAAAGACCGTTGTATGTGTTTTTACACTTATTATCACAAAAGGGGGAAACGAGCGTGGTATTTTTTTTTTAATATCGACGTGACGTCTGGCTTCTCCGGCGAGATGGGGCTATCGAGGGTACTTGCTACTAACTACACTCAAAAGTCTGTTGTGACATGATGACAATGCTTGAAAATATGCTCGGCGTAATTGCGATAGTATACTCTGTAAGACTTACTGACATCGTGCATCGGAGCAGGATAGTGAGGGCATGCCCCGATAAAAGAAATATAAACATATGTGTATCGGTAGTAAAAACACATACACTTTTATTGTGATATACATTATGTTTTATTGTCATTTAAATTAGCTCGAAAAGCTGTATCCCTAAAAACAACTACAAAATGTTTCGCAAATTTACTACCGCGGCTCATATCAATTACCGTCAAATCGATATCCCCGGTGCAAAGTTTCCTGGCCCGCCAACTATAGTTGGGGGGGGGGGGGTCTAAGGATTGCACGCTCACGCCACACCTGACCTAGGTCACGCGCGGTAGGATATTATATATATATATATATAATCTTTCCCGTACTACTAGGAGTACATACTTCCACTTCTAATATAGCACTTAAACAAATATATTATACTTTTGTTATCATTTTTAGTATATTTAAATACCAATTATAATATACTCCAATGCGACTTGATTGATTTTTTTATTAGGGCCTTTTATTTTTACTATATACCATTTTTTCATATATAAAAGAAGTATATATATAAATTTTACTATAAAAAGTGGGTATTAATGATTTTTTATTATAAAACTTATTTTGGAGTATCTTATAATTATTATTGGAGTATGTTTAAATTGATAAAAAGATATTATCATACGATTTAAATGATGTATGAGAAACGTATTCCCAGGAAGCCTACTCCATCAGCGACGACGGCCGGGCAAACGCAAAATTTCAGCGGGGGTTGAAGGCCGTGACGCCATACGCCGATACGCGACGACGGAAGGGTAGATAGATAGATACATGCAGTCACACATACTGGACTACGTACTACGTACCGCGCGCGTCTTCAATTTCACACGCCTGCATGGCACGCACGCCTTCGGCCCTCCTACGTGTCTTCACAGCCCAACCTGGGGAAAAGGAAATTGTATCGAAATTGTTGTGTCCGTGTCACCGTGTGGGAGAAAAGACGGACGCATGGATGGCCGGATTGAGCTATCTATCTACCGGTATGCATGTTTTGCTTTCTCTATCAATCCGCTCTTTACAAAAATTACTGTTTTAAAATATCAAGATGTATATTGTTTGAGTTGATTTTATCAAATCAAGCATCACACAGCCTCTACATAATTATGTCTACTATTTAAAAGGAGGAATTGGTGGCGGTTCATCCTCCCTCATACGATGTGAGCCGTTGAATCTCGTTTTTTCTCGGTTCCTCCCGTGCGTACGGTTGGCCACCCATAGCCTCATCTCCACTCCCCACACACCTCAACTGCCCAAGCTGGTGCGTAAGAAGCTCAAAAATTCTATCGATCTTTCCATTCCCCCCGTGCGTACGGTTGGCCACCCATAGCCTCATCTCCACTCCCCACACACCTCAACTGCCCAAGCTGGTGCGCAAGAAGCTCAAAAATTCTATCGATCTTTCCAATAACATGTTATCGGCTGATCACTTGCATTGTAGGCTGAGCACGACGACGATTGACGAGATATAATTTTTTTAATCCGTAGCAAACCACAGGCATTGAACTAGTTTGCACTTAATACGGGAACAAAACTGCAACTGAAACACGAATTCGGACCCATTTGGCTGAAACTCAGGCTCCGGCTTTTGGACTCGAGAAGCTGGAGCCTAAAACGAGTGTGTTTGGCCACGCGCGTCTACTCCACCCATATTTCTGCACTCGACAAATCTTCAATGTCTTCTCCATGGAGCGGTTGCAACGTTACCGATGGCAACGGCTCAGATTGATCTTTGCCTTTCTTTCCTCATCCTCGCTCGTTGGCGACAACATCCTCCTTAAGCTTCCTATACATTCTCCTCCTCGCTGCTCTAGTTAGGAGCTCACCTCACCTCACCTCGGTTTCCTTATGTGTAGACATGGGCTCCAACTCCTGCTGGCTCTGAAAATCACATGATAGCTTAGGCGTTTGGCCGGCCGACTCAACATTATCCGTAGAGGCTGGGAATTGGAGCCTAGTGATACATGCCCCATGATACAAGCTAGCTTTTCGTCGGATTAATTGCGCTTTGAGTCGTTTCACCCCCCAAAATATCCTTTTGGTGTACATAAAAAAGAGAAACGCACGCATCGCAAAAAGGTGGTACAAAATCGTTGTTCTTGTTTGGTTTGCGTTTGCGCGCCCTGTAGCTATCAGCTAGCTATAGCCGTTTTGGAGAATGTCCTATTTGACCATACGAAATGTAGATAAAAAGTTGCAGCAACATTTTTGGAAGAACGCATCATGGACTGATGCCTCTCTAGCTACTACGTAAGCCTGCCACGTCAAAACAATGTCCGTCGTTGTTAATCGAATTTTTTTATTAATTAACTCTTTTTAAAATTTTATTTTAAGTTAATCTCGCGAACTTTATTTTCAATTCTGACTCTTTTGATCATGCCACCACCCGTAGCGTGATAAAATAATATTGTTACGCCATAGGATAAAACCGCTAAAATAGCACTTTTTGTTACGCCACTGGTGGTAACGTGATCAAACAACACTGTCACGCTACGGGTGGTGGCGTGACAAGAGTTTGCTCAAATACGGACTGACATGACAGTATTTTTTTTATCACGTCACAGATGATGGCGTGACTAAAGGGGTTAGAATTGGAAATCAAGTTCGCGGGGGGTTAACTTTAAATAAAATTTAAAAGAGAGTTAATTACTAATTTTTTTTTTGTTAATCTGGATTAAAGAAGGACATGTATGTGATGCGTGAGATCAATACCCTCAGCTCTCAAGCATCAAATAACTAGGTCAACATAAATGAATTTAATAAAAAATAAATAAAAATGAGTGTTTACCAATGAAAACTGTTGGACCGTGTTAGCGACTAGAGTAGGTCAATAGGAGTCCACTTTTCACTTATGAAATTCTACTCCTTTTTCGTTCCAATATGGCTATGGGAAGCTTTGAAGATCAAAGTCTACAATTCACTGCAGAAGAATTGAACTAAAATCAAGAAGCTCGCCCAACAAACCCTCTCGGCTGGTCTAACTGTAAGGTAATGTGTGGTCTAACCGCTTGAGCGATCTGACTTCTCTCAATGGGTGATTTAACCTCTCCTCAAACTAGCTGCAAAATCAACATGATTTTAGATTCATAAAATGATCTAACTTTTGATCTACATATCTCAATCACTTGAGATTTCAGACACAACTCAACAAGAAGGTCAGGAACCTATTACAATTGAAGATCGAGACAATCATAGCCAAGATTATGAGAGTTTCCTGTTTAGGTGTAAGAGGGCTCAAAACCGGGCGAAAACAAAAACTTGATCCAAAGATTTGCACGTGGATTAAAGATGGTCAAAATGATCTTAGATCAACTTCTACAAGTCCTAGCAAGCTAGATCACAGCAAAAGACTAAGTCAAAACTCCTATAACACAAGAATCCGAAATCTCAAGAAAGAGAGCAAGAACAAGAGACAAATCATATTTGCACGAATTTGATTGGACTGATATTGAGGAATGGAGGGTTTACAACCACTCCAACATGGAGGACACAAGCTCACTCATGAACACTCAATCCCATAAATTTTCTCTCAATACATTCTCTCAAACCCTAGCCTCCTCTCCTCTCGCCGCATTCTCCCAAATCTCAAATTAGAGTTTCTAGGCTTGGTTGGTGTGTAAATCCTGCACCACCCTTATATAGTAGAGGCCAGGACTACAGAGAAACCCTAACAGGCACTCGTTAAGCCCACAAACAAATGAATCTCACTCACACACGCTTATCAAAGAATATGATGATCCGACGTTCCCGAATCTGTCTCTTTGGTCGTATTTGGTTCGGGGTTAAGAGGTGGGTTAGGAGTTTAATCCTCCAAACACCCTTGGGTTAATGAGGGTTAACTTAACCCAATCAAAGCATTTTAACCCTCCTAACATAGGATTAAGTTAACCCACTAGATTGGTGAAATAAGTTAACCCATCACATCTAACCCTCCTAAAACATGTTTTTCTATGGCTAACCTAACTAACCCACATAAACTAGCCAAATGATAATTTAGATTAACAAGGTTGGTTGCCAAACACAAAATTTGGGTTAAGCTAACTGATGAGGATAAATTCCTAAATATTAATTAATAGCCACATAGCTTATGTGGTCGTGAATCTCGAAGCTAACGACCCCCGTGGTTGTTAGAATTCTAGAGATTGTTCTACGAATAACCTGGTTGGAGGGGGCTCTGTACCCGTTACTCGACCAGATAATTGCCCGTAGGAGCTTTGAACTAGCACTTGGACCTGGCTCCATGTACATACCTTCCGTGTAACGAATGAAACATGTGTCTCAATGGCTCCAAACCACACAATGTTTCTGGGTCTAAGTCACTAACAATAACCACCATGTAGTTATTGTCTCCATTGATACCAACCGCTGATCAGTTGGTATTTCTCTAACTTTCACTGCTTCTCCGACCAGACACGACACCTCTAAAGGGCCCCTCTTTCAGGAGTAACTGCCACCACTTCGTTAGTTATTTAAAGGATAATACAAACAATACGAAGGTGTCCAATCCCAATCGGAGCAATCAAGCATTCAACATCTACCTCCAAATCTAGACAAGACCCTATGATCTGAAGACAATTAGAGCAATAACAAGTAATACACCAAGTGTAATTAGAGCTAGCCCGCTGCCCTGTCAAAGGCACCCCCTGTAACAACCAATTCATTACAATAAAGAGCAGTCTCATTCTGTCCAAAGAACTATTTGCCATTTTCTTCTTTTTATTTCGTAAGATTGACGACTCGATACTCGATAGCTGGCCCTGTCCGTGGGGACTAAGGCATTGAGTTCTTGAAGATTTCCTTGCTAAAAAAAGTCTCATTTCCACTCCGCTCCATTGTCACCTATGCGACCATGGCAGGATCCTGGGATGAGGAGAACTGATTCGACTTGGCGGACTACTCCAACCTCGACATAGACGCATGCATCCGCACCATGGAACATGACACGATGTCATTATCATCCTCTTCCATCCCAGGCTCGCCGCTCGCTGGAACTAGCGAGATCGACCGGATGGATGAGGATTCACCGTCACCATCAGTAGCGCCCTGGAGTAATCGGTTATTCCGAATAGTTCAGAATATCCGAAAGCCTCTACAAGCTCAGATCTTCCGACCGCAAGAACGGCGACAATAGCCCAATGCTGCAATCAGAGGATCAGCGTACTCTCGATACAGTCATGGTTGACCAGTATTCGCCGATGGCTCCTACATATTCCGGGGGCCAACAGACACCTGGTAAGGGTGACAATGAAGTTGCCACCGGTTGAAGGCCAGGTAAAGATGATCGAACTCAGTGTGCAATCCGGAATTCGTCAGATCAGGCTGAGTCCACCACGAAGCCTGTCGGAGGTGCTAATCTCCTACCGCTCCCCGTGATGAAGGATCCTTGACGAAGCAATGGAAGTCTCTCCCTTAGTTACGATGGGAGCTCGTCGGAAGACACCTGTTAGAGGCACGAGGTTAACGCAATCGGTGATACCCATCAAGATGTCATGCACAATACTCCACAGCATAACCCACCCCCACCCGTTGGTGGAAATGGCACAGGCATTTAGCCATCAACCCGAGATGGTGGAGGTAATGGAAATGGTGCACATCGGTCAATTAATTCACATGTTTCTACCCCACTATGTGTGATGGATCAGACAGGGCAAACCAAAAGGTTAGAGGGGAATTCGAGCCATCGACACGTTTTGCTACCAGGAACACCCCAAGACCTTCGGTAATGATTCAAAACTCGCAACAAGTTCGTGACATTTTGAATAACCCATATCCTGCTCTGGCAGAGACTCCGGGTTAAGTTCAACTTACAGGGCAAGTATCGAGATCCTCCAACAGACCATGCAACCTATAGAAATATAAAGGGAACAAAGGAGCTCGTAAAGTCACACTATGACTTCGTCCCAGCATTCCTCCCTTAGCAGGGGGCAACATGGTCGGACTGGGAATCCTTCGATACCAAGACCTTCTCAAAGATTCTGACAAGGGAGCCACGAGGGAAGATGGCTCTTTCTTGAAGCCACTCCTCCCCCTCGTCAAGAGGAATTACCACTTGGCTCGGGTGATCTTCGACATCATCTAAACTAGGCGAACGGACGAAGGCGTTATACCAACGTCCATGACCGGATTGGGACACCCGACACTCGGTATGTTAATCTAAGGAATCGGTCCCCAACCGATTATAATCCGACTCCTTTTCAAAGAAGGCACCATAATTCGATTACGGACTGTCGAGCATTCTTGGTAGGATTCCAAGCAGTGTGTTGGCCAGACAAATTCCGACCATCATACATGGAGAATTTCAGTGGGACTCAAAACCCATTAGAATTTCTTCAGATCTATACCGCACCATCAGAGCTGTTAGTGGTGATGACAATGTGATGGCAAACTACTTGCCCACGGTCCTTGAAGGATCCGCCCGGTCCTGGTTGCTTAACCTACCGGTCGGATCGATCTACAATTGGGAGCAACTCTGCAATCTCTTAATCGCAAACTTCCAGGGGACGTACGGCTACCCTAGAAAGGAGGATGACCTTCATCGGATCTGGCAGGAACCTAGCGAAACTCTTCGCTAGTATATCAAGAGGTTTAGGCAGGTCCGTAACTCTATTCCAGAGATCGTAGATTCTTCTATGATCCAGGCTTTTAAAGCATGATTGAGGAACCCACAGTTTACAGAGGACATTGCAATGAATTCTCCAGGAACGACCGTCGAACTCTTCGACATGGCCGACAGGTATGCAGCCGCTAGTGAAGCTGTCGAATGAAACAAGACCATAGATTGGAAAGAGAAGATCTCTCAACCTAGCCTAGATAAACCATAGAAAAATCATAAAAAAAATCTCAAGAGTAAGAAGAATAGCAAGCGTAGTAACAAGGAAGTCCTTGCAATTTCAGAAAAATTTACCAAGGGCAAGAAAGATTACTCTGATCGGAACAAAGCGAAAGCTCCAACAGATGAATATAAAAAGAACAACAAGTTGTGTCCACTTCATAAGGTGGTAGAGCATGACATGCGCACCTGCCAAGCATGGCAAAAGAAGCTGGAGGATTATTATGCAGTAAAGGACCTTTCCCTTTTATAAAGGAGCTTGGAGAACCAAGCTCCAAAAAAGACAAGGATGATGACGAAGAAATGGAGTACCAGGAGCCACAGAATACAGTTGATATGATCTTCTGTGGATCCTCCTCAAACGAATCAATACACCATCTGAAGGCCGTAGAGCAGGAAGTGAATTGTGCCGAGTCTCCGATCACTACTAGCCCATTCTGGTGGTCAGAGATAGTAATCTCCTTCAGCAAGGAAGACTGTCTCATCCCTTCAACACGACCATGTAGGTTTCCTATTGTTGTTGAACCTACTATTAATAATTATAAAGTTAATTGAGTTTTGATAGATGGTGGTAGTTCTTTAAATATCTTATTTACGGGAGCATTGGAACAAATGTGAATTCCCAGGACAAAATTAAAGCCTGTGAAATAAGCCTTTCATGGCATAGTTTCTGGATATATTGCCAAACTGATAGAGCAACTTTCCCTACCGATTACGTTCGGAAGACCATATAACTTCCGAACGTAAAAGATCACATTTGATGTAGTTGATTTTGAAACTGCGTACAACGGAATTCTTGGTCATCCAGCATTGGCAAAATTACTGATAGCAACACATTACATTATCAGAGTTTAAAGATGTCAGGACCAAAAGGGGTCATTACAATTAGAGGGGATAGAAAGATGGCACACGCATGTGATCGAAAATACCTAGAACTGGTCGATGAACTTTCGACCAAGGATACTAATTCACCTTCCATGCAGGTCAAGCACTCAAGACCAAAGATGACCCCAAAACACTCCGACCAGACCAAAGAGGTTCTACTCGATAAGAGCGCTTCTCTGGAAAGCGTCAAAATGTCGTCTGGACCCGAAAATGCTAACACATCCACCCAAAAGGAACTGGTCAGAGTAGGACTCAATCCTAAATAGAAAGAGTCACTCGTCTCCTTCCTCCAAGCCAATTTGGACATATTCGCGTGGCAGGCGTCCGGTATGCCCGGAGTCCCAAGGGAGGTGATCGAGTACATGCTAGCTCTCAGGCCTGACAAGAAGCTAGTCAAGTAGAAGCTAAGATCCTTCGCACCAGATCAGAAGGAGGCAATCCAGTTGGAGATCGACAAGTTTATCAAGGCTGGGTTTATTTGTGAAGTCGACCACTCAGAGTGGCTCGCCAATCCTATAATAGTTAGAAAAAGTAATGGGAAATGGCGAATGTGTATTGACTTCACATATCTTAATAAAGCTTATCCTAAGGATGATTTTCCCCTTCCACGCACTGATCAAGTTGTAGATTCTACCTCCGGGTGTGAGTAGTTAAGTTTTTTAGATGCGTACTCGGGGTACTACCAGATTAATACGAGTAAACATATGATAAAGAGAAAACTTCTTTTATCGCGCCATATGGCACTTACTGTTATGTCAAGATGCTATTCGGTCTCAAAAACACTGGTGCTACTTTTCATAGGTTAATGCAAAAAACCATTATTCCTCAGATAGGTCAAAATTTGGAAGCTTACATTGATGACATAGTCGTAAAGAGCATCAATGGTGGTTATCACATCTCTGACCTTGATGAAACCATTATTAACTTAATAAGACATAACCTTAAGTTAAATCCAGAGAATTGTGTATTTAGGGTTTCCTCTCAAAAGATTCTTGGATTCCTATTTTCGGCTAGAGGCATTGAAGCAAATCTAGTAAAAATATCGATCATCAACCAGATGCGCCTTTCGACCACAAAAAAAGAAGTCTAAAAACTAACCGGCTGTATGGCAGCGCTAAGTCGTTTCATAGCACGGTTTGGAGAAAAAAATATTACATTTTTTAAGCTTCTTCGAAAGCATGGAAGTTTTGAATGGACTAAGGAGGCAAACAACGCCTTTAAAGAGCTCAAAAAATACCTTACGAATGCCCCGATCTTTGTATCTCCAAGATTAGGAGAAACATTGCTGATCTACGTGGCTGCAACACCACAAACATTGATGTATTGGTCATTGAATGTGACAACATCCAACGACCAGTATATTACGTAAGCGAAGTCTTACATGGACCAAAGGAACAATATCCACTGGTACAAAAGTTGACATTTGGTCTCCTTATGGCTTCAAGAAAACTAAGGCATTACTTTTATGCCCATAGAGTGGTCATACGTATTGGATATCCTTTTGGTCAGGTTCTTGAAAATAGGGAATTATCAGGACGAATAGCGAAATGGGCGTGCGAGCTTGGGGCGTTCGACCTCCATTTTATTTCACGAACATCAATCAAGTCCCAGGCTTTAGCAGAATTCATTACCGAATAGATGAATCCTGAACCCACCCAAGGCCCGAGTACGAGCACCACGAAGTGTGGACAATGTACTTTGACGGTTCCTTGATGCTCAAAGGCTTGGGGGCTGGAGTTGTCTTGATATCTCTTACTAGAGAACACATCAAATATGTCATTCAACTAAACTTTCCTGCTACCAATAACGTGGCATAATATGAAGATTTACTGGTAGGACTCCGAGTAGCGAGAGTGCTCAGGATTTCATATTACTAGTGAAAGGTGATTCTCAACTAGTAGCGAATCAAGTCGGGAATGAGTATCAATGCTCAAGTACCAAGATATCATCTTATTTGGCAGAAGTACGAAAACTCAAAAAACACTTCTTCGGTTTTCAGATCCAACATATTCCTAGAAAGAAAAACTTTCTAGCAGACCAGTTGGCACGGATGGCCTCATCAAGGTCACCTGTCCCACCTAGAGTTTTCTCGAGCAACTCGATACACTATCGGTGGTCGAGCATTCTAAAGACACGCCTGCTCCACTAGAGGCCGTACATATCGATCCCAGTCGTGATTGGATGACATCAATCTACAATTATCTTCAGCATGGCACACTTTCTGAAGACGATGCAGAGACTGATCGTACAGCTCGAAATACATGGAGTCTATGGAGCACATCATTCCTATAGAACTCTGGTTGGTAAAGCCTTCAGACACTACTGGCTGATTGCCCTCCATGATGCAAAATAACTTGTGACAAAATGCGTAAAATCCCAATTTCATAGTTGACAAGTACATCAGCCGGCAAAAACTTTGCAAACAATACCTTTTTCTTAGCATTTTGCAACCTAGGGACTATACATTCTGGGACCTTTCCCAAGAACACCAGTGGGCTTCGAATTCCTTTTTGTCATGGTTGACACATTCACAAAATGGATAGAAGTTGAGCCAGTTGTTAAAGTAACAACTGGACCTGCTAAGAAACTTCTCACAAAAAATGTGATTACACGATTTGGTATACCCTGTCGTATAATCACATATAACGGTACCCAGTTGTCAAGCGGAAATTTTCAGGAATTCTATGAAGATCTAGGTATCAAGATACATTTTGCTTCCGTATCTAACCCACATAGTAACGGATCGGTCGAGCGGGCTAATGGTATCATAATACAAGGAGTCAAAGGTCGAGTATTCGACCAGTTAACCAAACAGTCAAGAGCTTGGGTTCAAGAACTTCCCTCTGTATTATGGGCTTTTCAAACCACAACCAGTCGTGCGACCGGTGAAATACTATTTTTTCTTGGTTTACGGTGCTAAAGCCATGCTTCCTCTAGAACTGAAAATTGGCTCTACTCGAACTGATTGTTACAATGAGAATGATTAGAAAGAACGACGACTTGGTAACATCAATTTTCTTGAAGAACGACACAACCAAGCCCTTATACGTCAACAGTCTACCAACAAGCTATGAGAAGATACGACAGTCATAAGGTGCAACATCGAAGCCTAGCTGTAGGTGGTCTAGTTCTCAGAAAAATTCAGAACCAGGCAAATCGCAATAAGCTTTCGACAAAATATGGGAAGGTCCATATAGACATTGCGGTCGAAGTCACTCGACCAGGTTCGGTACAATTGGCCATGTCTGATGGGCGTGTTATGTCAAATTCTTGGAATATTGATCAATTGTGTAAGTTCTATATATAGCTTTTCATTATTTTAATTTTTCAATAAAGATGCATCATTTCTTTACTCTCCGATGAGTGCTGTTATTTATATTCAAATTATCCTTTGTTGGGCCACATACTATTATTATGTTCGATCTTTGGAGAAGATCAATTGCTCTCTGACATCTTTATTAAGGATACATTTTACTTTTTGGCTCTAACATAGTTGTCAAACGCTGTAAAGGTCCATATCGTGATCATCACACCGATGTTTCTCACGAACGACTACTCACACTTTTCTTAAAAAAGGAAATAAGTAAAAGGACCATCACACAAACAACTATAAGTAGTTACATACATGCTCAAGGATTCAACAGACTAACTTTCTTCATTTCAACATTTTGTTCTTCTCTTGTTTTGCTACTGGTCGAGACATGGAAAACCTCCTAGTCGAAATCTCTCCTATCTGCATGTGGTCCTACTGACTGGAAGGAGTTTCCTAGTGATAGTCCTTTTCTTATGATCTTTGCTACCAGTCAGACTTGAGAACAAATACGTTTCGTGAAGTGTTAATCTTGTCTTTGGTTCTTAGCAACCTTTCCAATCAGCTAGATAATATGTATAAATAGGAACACCTATCATTTTTTCTACATACATCTTTGCATAAATTATTATCATCAAAGCAAGTCTTATAATATCTTCTGACTATACAATGTATTTTATTATCTTTCGATTATGGAAAGAGATCTAAAACTAGTCGAAGTCATACACTGGTTCCGACCAATTTGATTTTCTAGTATTAATGCGATCAGTTTTACCACATAATCAGCACATATTTCGTGCCATGGTCGTAACTTTTGCTTTTTATCTTGGTTTACTACTTCTATAGTAAGTTCTTCTACTACACAAGTAGTCAGAGACTAGAAAACATATTAGTACTCAATAAGTTAAAAAGATAAACATAAGCTTTATCATTGGCAAAGGTAGTTCTTTATATTGACAACCCAACTATTACATTGATCTACTCCTAGGGGCCACTACACTGGTCGATACGGGACAGAGATCCGACCTTCATTTCTTCCGCAACTTTGCCTCCGAAGGACATTACTCTGTCGATGATCTTGGCTTCTTCTTCCTCCGAGCAGTCGAAGTCCGCTTCAACTGATTGAAGGTTGATGGAGGGGTTGGAGACGCTCGAGTTGTCAGCTAAGTCCATTGGTCTTCTCCATTGGATCTCTTGAAAAAGATAAAATAGTTGTGAATCCATACCAGCAAGCATTTTGTTGAGAGCAATAATTTTGTCTTCAAGACTCGCTTGAGCTCTTTTTCTTTGTCCTGCTCGAACTCAATAGCTTTTTCTGTTCACTCTAATTTCTGTGTTTGCTCTACGCAAGTAGTTCAAAAGTCAATGAATTATAATTAAAACATATAAGTAAACTGGTCAAGTTTGTGACTAGTTACCTTGAGCTTTCTTCTCAAAAGCCTCGGTGGCTTCCTTGTGCCTGGTCGTCAAGTTTTTGATCAACCGGTCCTTGGTTTGGCATTATTCTTTGAGCCTAGCTATTATGGCTTCTTTAGCCATAATTTCTTTCTTATGTGCCTCCAATTGTGTCAATCATGATAAGAAGAGAGTTAAGAAAAAAAATGAGGAACCAAAAAAGTGGTCGAGAGAAATTACTCACTTTTTAGCTCGAAATTCTCTTTTTCCAAGCAAGTTAATCGTTCGGTCTGTCCTCCAACCACAACGATATTCTCCACCATATGCTACAAAAAGCAACTTTTTAAAGTTTTTACCTTAAAGAAAAAGGTTATACAAGTGGTCGTAGGTATTTACCTGAATCGCCATATCAGCATATTCGGAGTAAATAGCGTTAGGACCCGTCTTTAATTGATGGTCCGAAATTCTTCTCCAGGTCTTGTCCAGATTTTTATCATTAAAGATTCGAGGACACCTGGGGAAGTCGCTAGGATGGGGAGACTTCTTTAACAGTAAAGAAATATCCTCCTCTTGAGCGATCCCAGCAGTAGGCAAAACTTGTTGGGACTTGTCTTCTAGAGCTGCCACCTCCAAAGACATTGTCGGAGCTACCGTAGGTTCTTGAGTAGGCATTGGAGCTTCCACCAACTCAGGGGCTGACTCAACCACATTTACCTCTGGAGTTTCCTCCTGAGGGGTGCTTTGGTTGAGAGCGAATGAAACACCAGAAGATCTACAAAGCAGGAGAGAGGAAAGTCAGGATTTCAAAATACAAGAGAAACTAAAGGTATGGGTTTATAAACAATCTTTATATTTTGTACCTGCTTTCCTTAGTTTTGATCTTGAAACACCCTGAAGCAAAGTCTAGAGCGCTTGCCCTCCTCTTCTTTTCGACCGACTTTACCGATTCTGACCCGGTAGGGCTAGTTAGACCCCTCACATCCTTCGACAGGAGGTCGGAAGAAATATCCTCAACCAATAAGTTGGAGATAATATTCTCGACCATTTGGTCAGAGATTGTGGTCTTATCGACCTCTGGGACGGTTACTCCAGTAGTAACTGCCTGGTCGGTCACGACCACTTCAGAATCCGCAACCATATTAACTTTGGTCGGCGGATCTTCTTTCTCTCTCGCCTAATTATACATCAAAGTTAGTTTGGCGATGAAGTACTTCATCTAAAATGTAAATTTCTTATTGATGCTTTTCTTACCTCCAAGGGGCCACCTTCTTGAGTGGTCGCCGGGGCAGAAGTGATCAGAACGTCGATTGGATTAGATCTTCCTGTGAGCTCGTTGATCTCCAATCCGACCAACTGCGTGTTAAAGAAAATTTATGGCATACCAATCTGAATATACGTAATGATGAAAGAAGATTTTCTATTTTACCCGAGCCTCTCTATTCTCTCCTCTAGAGAATAGGCCACCAAAATTTGGGGAACATGAGCCTTGACATTTGGCTCCCTAGCACAGATCATCTTGATCCTTTCCCTTATTTCTTCAGTGGAAAGGGCTAAAAAATAGAGAAAAGAGGCTAAGGTTGCAAAATAATTAACCAAAGCAAATAAAACCGATCGGGATTTCTAGGACTTACGATCCAAAGAATCTATGATCGTGTTGTCACAACCAACATACCAGAGATTGGTACGTGATCGGAACTTTAGACGACTCATCTGGCGCGCGGAGAAATCTGTCACGATGTGCCAGAATTCAATCCCTTAATACTCAGGAGTTGGATGGCATCTATCCAACTCCCCACTCTTCCCTCATTCTTCGTGGAAGAACGCCTCTTGGGTTCTTGACCGCCACCTTGCCGGTGAAGCAGAGGCTGTCCTCTTTGGTGACCGTCATGTAGAACCAGCTTTTTTCCATGACGACCATGAGGTACTTGGAGTACATACATATGTACTCGTCAGCCTTTCCATCGTGGAGGCGCAGAGCACACTCCCAAGGTGCCGCCGCCAACTTCCTCGACCTCGACATCTTGTAGAAATACCTAAAGACTTCCTGATCTAGTGGAATCCCCAGGTATGATACACAAAGGTGAATGCAAATTCTGAGGTTGGCGATGGAGTTGGGTGCTAAGTTCAGCGGTTCCACTCCATAGTAATCTAGGACTCTGGAGAGGAACTAATGGGCTGGTAGCCTAAATCTGCACTTGATGTATGCGAGGAAAACTGAGATCTCTCCTCTCGCCGCTAGGAAAATACTCTCCGACTGCTGAATTCCAATGAATCAAGTTCCGGTTGGGAAGTATACCACTCTTCTCCAAGCTCCTGAGCTTCTTCATGCTCAGATCGGAGACGGGCTAGTTGGTGATTGAATCCGACATTATTGGATTTTGGCGAGAAGGTGAAAGGAAGTTGAAGGAAGTTCTTGGTGAAAACATGAAAGGATAAGAAAAAATGATAGCACAAAAACCCTAAGTCGGCTCCCTCAAGGGATTTTATAGCCGCACTTTCTTAACTGCAAGTGGGAGTTGCCCGAAACCAAACGGGCAGAAACCTCTTCAGTTTTCCAAATGGTTTCTCAACTTTAAAGTGAATACAGACTACCTCGTTATTTACGCCATTAAATGAGGGTTGTCCCAATACAGATTTCATCGAAGGAAGGTTCACATTACAAATTCAATTAAAGTTCAGGGGCTAGCTGATGAGGATTAAATTCCTAGATATTAATTAATATCCACATAGCTTATGTGGTCGTGAACCTCGAAGCTAACGGCCCTGTGGTCATTATAATTCCAGAGGCAGTTCTACGAATAACCTGTTCGGAGGAGGTCATGTACCCGTTACTCGACCAGATAACTGCTCATAGGAGCTTTGAACAGGCGCTTGGACCTGGTTCCAAGTACATCCCTTTCGTGTGACGAATGGAACATGTGTCTTAATTGCTCCAAACCACACGACATTTTCAACACTAAGTCACTAACAATAACCACTATTTAGTTATTGTCTCCACTAATACCAACTGCTGATCAGTTGGCATTTCCCTAACTGCCACTACTTCTCCGACTAGACACGATACTTCTAAAGGGCGCCTCTTTCAAGAGTAACTTCCACCACTTTGTTAGTTATTTAAAGGAGAATACAAATGACAGGAAGTCATCCAATCCCAATTGGTGCAATCAAGCATTCGACATCTGCCTCTGAATCCAGACAACCCAACGATCTGAAGACAATTAGAGCAGCATCAACTAACACACCAAGTGTAATTAGAGCTAGTCCACTGCCCTGTCAAAGGCACGCCCTGTAATAACTAGTTCATTGCAATAATTAGTAGTATCATTCTCTTCCAAGAACTCTTTGGTATTTTCCTCTTTTTATTTCGTAAGATCGGTGACTCGATCGTCAACACTAACTTAGCTAGGTTAGGATTAGCTAACTCGGTTATCTTAACCCGAAGCAAACACAACCATTGAGATGTTATACTCCTCATGATCTAAACCGCTTCTCCTTTACGTTGTTCTGTGCCGTGGTTTCTCAAAGGACACCTACCTTGTATTTTGATGAAGATACCATAATACCGCTTATCAATCCTTTCATTCTTGACCGAGTCCAATCTTGTGAAGTAATCTCATTCTTCACCATGTGTAGGTTCACCAATGACTTTTATCATGCCAGCAAGTCTCTCCCATCTGGCTTCCACCGAACCGCCTCAACACTTGCACCGCTCAAGCCACTTGATTCAACTCGTTGCACCAAATTTCCCGCTCTTATCCATCTTACGCCTTACTTGAGACCAACCACTTAACCTGGTCATTGATCATTATGGATCTTGAGTTCACCAAACCAAGTCCCGATCATCCTTGATCCCAAGCTTCCCTGAACAACAATAGACCAAGAAATCAATTCTGGGCACAAGTTCTTCGCAACGTGACCCACATTAGCTAAAATATTCATCGTACAACACATATATGCAACACTTCCATGACCCTAGGTAATTCCCAAAATTCAGTACAATACACTATGCATTGAAACACCATAATTAGTTTGATTGCTGCCTCCAAGCCGATCTAACCGCCAACCATTGGTCGGAATGATTGCTCTCGTTGGTCCGACCGCGCCCGCCGGTAACAGGACACTAGTTAAACCTCCAACGGTCTGACCACCATGGTGTGGCTGGCTCGACCTCTTCCCATCACTAGAAAACACCCCTCTCTAGACTTTTTAGTTAAACTCTATCTAGTTTCGTGTCCAGTTTTCATTTTCAATAGCACTTTGTGCAAACACATCCTCAAACACGCTTACACAAGTGTTTGGTGTCCACTTTGCATAGTATTCACTCTCAATGGCTACAAATTACCACGGCATTAATTGAGGTGAAAAGAGAGAAAGATCTACACTGTCAATTATGGTAAGTCCAGATTATAATGGTGCAAATTAAACATGTATAGTTATGATGAATATGAGATATGATACAAATATGAAGATAAATTTATAATATTAAATAGTGTTTTTACATTTTTATTTCTTTTACATTTTTTTTGGAAAATGGCATAGTTCGACTGTTGCATTTGCCGAAATATACCATAAAAAATGATATTCAACTGATGGACACAGAAAATCGTGTGTTTGTTAGAATACACTTTGTTGATTAAAATAACATTTTTCTTAGTTTTGGAGAGAGACTATCTCAAATATGCCCATATTGATACTTATCCTCTCTTTCCTCTTTTTCTTCTTCTTCTTCCTTGCCAATCTCTACTCTGCTGCAAAGACCACGTCCACCTCGTTCGTCCCCCCGGAACGCTGCGTAGAGGCGGCACGACGCGGCCAGTGCGGTGGCGACGGTGGTCTTCCACAGCGGCCGCGTCCCGGAGGTGCTGGGAAGACGCGAGGCAGCGGAACACAGGATGCGGTGGTGTTCCAGATGCGAAGTAATTAGATCCCGTCAAATTGCATACCAGGACTATTGAAATTTCAAACTCCATTCCATTCCCACGCCTCGTTTGCTCCACAGACTTCTACCGATCTCCTTCTTGCGCGAGCAACAGCACGACGACGATTTCCTGCTTCCTGCCTGCCGCTTCCTCTTGATCAGGATCTGGCGGCGAGTTCGGTCGATGGGCACGACGATCTGGTGGCGAGCGCGACCGACGAGCACAAGGATCTCGCATGGCAAGCGCGTGGCAGCGATTGCGGATGGCAAGCACGCACAGATGGCGGCGAGTACACGCAGGCCGAAGCGAAGAGACAGAGAAGCGGAGGACGTGGAGGAATAGGCACAGTGGGCACGGCTAGCAGGCCATGGTGGCGCGACACGGGTCACGGCGTAGTGCGGCAGTCGGACTCGAGAGAAGAGAAGAGGGGAGGGCATATATATTCGAAATTTCACTGTCCTCTCCGAGAAATATTATTTTAATCAGTAAATTGTTTTCGAACAAATACGTGTGATTTTGTGTGTCCATTAGCCAAATATGGTATTTGCAGCGTGTTTCAGTAAATGCCACAAAAAGACAGTGTCCCGAGTCAATTTTACCTTTGTTTTCTTACCTTACCATATTCAACCTTAAGTTTTTGCAGTTGGATCAATATAAAGATCACACATATGTTTAGCCTCTTATTTTTTTAGAGAATATTCCGAAACCGAGAGGGGCAAAGAAATGGACATGCAGTGTACTAGATATATAAGACACAACCACGTACTCTAATTAAGTTGTATGATGTATATATATTTACACGCATGTTTAATGAGACGTAACAATTCAAAATTTTATTTTTGGGAAGACATAGTGAAAATAAATAGGGAAGTAATTTTGAGCTTATTCTATGTCAAAAATTATTTATGCGTAATTTTTGAACTCTTTGTATAAAACAAATAATAAAATTTTGTACAAGCAGCAAATTATAAGAATTTTCAGGAAAATCACACAGCATATAAAATCTCAAAAAATTTACATATGAAACTAGACATTTTCAGAAACTCTCACAAAAAATTTCATAAAGTTTGGAACATATTTAATAGGCTTACAAATTCACCAAAAAACAGTCAGTTTTTGAAAAAAAAAATCTGAAAACCAATTCGAATTTTCCTCTCACCCTTTGGGCCGACATTGAGCCGGCCCAAACTCCCTCGCGCTCACCTCCAGTCCACGCCACCCTCGCTCCTATGCTCGCTGACGTGTGGTCCCCGCCAGTCAATGCTTGTCTTCCACCTCGCTCCCTTCCTTGCTCTTCATAGTTTTGAACCCAGCTACCCTGTGACCTCCACCAACTTTCGCCCATGCTAGCCACCTCATTCATGGAGAGTATATCCTGTGCTGGCGAAGAGACACAGAGCTGACCGTGAGATTCTCGCACTGCCATCGGCGTCTCTTCATTTTCTTACGCGAACGTCCTAACTATTTAAACCCTAGCGCATCATCTTCCTCAGCTCGCCCACGTTCCATTTCGCGCAAACCCAAGCTTCATCGCTTCTTGGTTTCATGGAAACTTTTGCGTCATTCTCAACGCCAGTGAGAGCGCCTCTGCACCATTCTCGCTCTGGTGAATTTCCTCAACCTTGACACCCACGTCATCTTGATCCTATCACCGCACTCACTCCTTTCGTGTGCTTAATGCAGCCCCAGAAGTCTTGTAGCTCGATCACAATTGCCTTCGTCCTTAGCTTTGGTGCACACTCAAGCTCCCCAATGTGCTCCCGTCGCTCTAGTGAGTTCGAGCTCAAACCAATCGCGTTATAAGGTGTTCCCCACTCTAATGAAGCTAAAATCTCACTCAACGTAGGAAATCTCGCCTTGAATCCGAGCTTCACCCTCATTTTCCTCATTCACGGTCGTCACCGCCACTTCTGATCTTCTTAGAAACCCGGTGAGACTCTCGGGCCGATTCCTTGCGTATAAACCATCCTTAGCACCCCAGTAACCTAATGCGACACTTCTTGTAGCACCTCCGTTGCTGTGGTGAGCTATCATCATGGACCTTCTCTGCACCGCCACTGCTCGTTGTCGACAAGTCGTTCAAGAGCCCCTCCAAGCTCATCTTATGCACCTTAGTGGTCGTGGTGTGTCACCGGTCTTCACACACGCATTAATTTGCCAAGGGCGAGTCCCCAGTGCGTCCCCCCTAGCCACTCATAGCATCGCACGATTGCATGCTGCCGGCACGCCTCCGGTGACGCTAGATCCCCGTGCCCGACCCATTAGCATCGCCTGGACTCACTGAGTCCAGTGCACCACTCATTTAGCCTAGGGAATACCCCATATGTGAAATGCATTTCAAACCTCGTCCACCTCTCTGGCAACTTTCACCTCCCCTGGCATCGCATGGACACCCTCTACCCATTTTCGAGCTCCCCCGAGCTTTTCCGCTCATGCCTCACCGTCGGCGAGCTGCTCTCCCTCTCGACCATGCGCACTCCCAACTCCTCCCTTCCTCTCTCTCTCTCTCTGCGCCAATTGGACCCACGTGCTTGAAAGATTGATTAACGCTTAATGACAATAGTTAAATATACCAAGTCAATGACAGGTGGGACCGACTAAAAAGATAATAAAAAACTAATTCTAAACGGTTCTAGTAAATATGTCACTGATATGTGGGACCACGAACTATTCTTGATTTTAAAACACATTTTAAAACTGAGAGACTTACATGTGGACCCCAACTGTCAGTTAATTAAAATCGGAAAAATGGGAAAAGCCGCATTTAGTTTTAAGGAAAATACGTTTTCTCTACTGGAAAGTGTAAACCTCAGTAGAATGCGACAGTACACTTTCACTATTGGAAAGCGTAAATTTTGTGAAATACGCTTTCGATGTCAGCACTTTTCCATTTTTCTAGAATTTTCAAACCGAAACAAATTAAAACATTAATATTTTTTGCATACAAGCTCCAAATGAGATGATTTTTCTAAATTCATCTAAAATCATGCTCTACCTGAATATGCAAAAATATTTGGATTTTTTTGCCGTTGAATATGCAAAATCCCCACTTTTCAGAATACAATATAACTCGCCCGTGTCTAAATATAATATTTTCATTTCATTATCATATCAAATAATAGAGATACCCTCTCTTCACATTTTTCAAAATATTCCCAAATTATCATATTATCCTTTCATCAATTTTTCAGAAAAACTATCGCTCTAGTTGCGTTTGTGCGATGATTACACTGAAAACTTCTCAATTGACATTACATAATGCCTAACATTACATAATGCCTAACTCATATTCTAATGCTTACAACAACAGAGGATCAACATTTCAAAAGGATAACACAGCAAATTGGACAACAACTACCATTTTACCAATAGTAGCATTTTTTATACACAACATATACACATCCATAATAGGATTTACAAAACAAAGTATACTAATTAAAATACTAGAATCAACATGATCAAAGGCGGTGCTTTCCTTGCTCCTGCTATTCTGGAAATATGATTTGTTTATCGTCCCAACAATAAGTGGAGCAATCGTCGTCTAATTCAAAAAGAGCCGTAAACGAATTAAATAACACCAATAAATTCAGTAGTAACCAAAATTAAATGTTTTTACATATTCTGGTATATTATGATTTTATACCAATTTAGAGACAAATTTCATTCAATCTAAAGTTTTGTAGCAAAAGTTATTAAGGTTTGAATATCGGTTTTGAAAAATCCAAATTAAATGAGAAATACACTTTCTATCGGAGAAAGCATATTCTCGCGTTTGTTCTAATGAGGTATACTATTTCCAGTGAGGAAAGCATATTTTCCTCGGGTTTCACTGAGGCTTACACTTGCCAGATTTGGAAAGCGCATTCTCCTCAAAACTAAAAGTGTGTTTTCTATTTTTCTTACGATTTTCATTTACACTAACAAGTGGGGTCCACTGTCAGTGGCTCGGTCCACGAGCACAGTGCGTAGACTGAAGGTCTACACGCACAGTGCACGGGTTCAAGGGGGGGGTTCACTGCGCACTTAAGCCATGGGGCCCGCAAGTCAGTGACTCATTAGGAATGCCAATTCGTTTTAATCCTTTCTTTAATCTAATGACTCGGTCCCACACGTCAGTGACTTATTAACAATTAACTAAGCGTTAAGATTTGGATTATCTCTAATGACGGTGCTTAGATGTGTCGATGACGAGCTACAGTGCTTGTCACCGTTGTGCCATGCAGTGGCGCTCGTGCCCACGCGTCGCCAATGGTGTGATGCTCGGGGAGGTCAGAGAGTGCCGAAAATGGGATCTACAGACTAATGCACGCGTCCTGGCACCGACAGCGAGGCCGTAGTTGGCCTGACGCGGTGGCGCACCGATGTCGAGCGGAGGAGCTGCTACGGCAAATATCAAGAGCTTGAACGGGCAATGCCCATGCCAAACCAATGTGCACAATAGCATCTAGGGGCTACTAGGGCAATAACGGAAGAACACGAAGGCTCAGAGGTAGTCGGAGATGACTGATCGACGGCAAGGCGAGGTGGCAAGGTTAGTCTCACGTGGAGAAGAGGCTCAGGTAAAGGAGATCAAAGTCCAATGGTCGGAGGAAGTTTGGCGATGGTCCTACGATGCTCCAGGTGCAAGGAATCGGCTTGGGATGCAGTAAAGCTCCGGCGATGACTAGAGCGGCAGTTCTAGTCGGAGACGAGGACGAAGGGTCAATTTGGTTGATCCTGTTAATCGAGTATGAAATCAAGTGAGGGGATAGCATCATTGGTCACTGGAACATGATATGACGTGGTAAGGGTGATACAAAACCCTTCATGGTGTCGAGGATGAAGGTGCCAGCACATGGTTGAATTAGGGCTCGTGCTCCTTGAGCTCTAGAGTTCGATTCAAAGGAGGAGAAGAGGAGAGGAGGTGTGCACTGGCTTGAAAAAGAAGAGGCGCAGCTCGGGGTGTCCTATTTATAGACAGAGAGGGCAGAGATTGGCGAGGAGAGGCTGAGGTGACCACAGGCAAGACTAGCAGAGGTCTCCAGTGTACGAGCAGGGTAGGCGCGAACGGGCTTGGGGATGGGCATGGGGTTTCAAGGTGAAGCGATAGGAGTTGGTTGGGGTCCGAAACTACAGGCAGGGTAGTGAGCTCACGAGCGGCCACACGCGCTGGCTCTCAGCGCCGAGGTGGAAGTCGATCCCTGTGGGCAAGGCCCACAGATCAGCGAGGGAGAGGGAGTTATTAGTTTAGGATTTTTTTTCTATTTTTGGTTGTATTAATGCTTGATTTTATCTACTAGTCAAATTAATTAAAAAGTTAATGAAATTTTTTGTGTAGGCTTTTGGACTATGTAGTTTCTCTTGTAAAATTTTCAGAGGTTAATATTTTCTGTGCATTTCTAAAAAAATCATAAAAGTTTGTATTTTGCTCTTTTGTAAGTATTTTTCTATAAAAAAATTCATATAAATTCTTTTGTGAATCATTTCTAGGATATCACGCCCAAAATAATTCTCTCCTCTTTTATTTTTATTTGTTTTATCAATTTCCTTTTTGGCACCCATTTGTTTGTAGTTCATGTTTTGCTTTTAAATTCAAAAATCAAACTCAACATGATATATTTCATTTGCAAATGGTCAAAGTATTTTCACTAATGCATTTATATTACATAATCCCAGAATTAGGATTTTGGTATGTTAGTGACCTACCCCCCTTACAAAGATTCTAGTCCTCGAGATTTAGGGGAATTGGTGAAGAAGCTTGGGAATTCGTCTCTAAGACAACCTTCTCGTTCCCAGGTAGGTTCTTCTTCGGTATGGTTGCTCCACTAGATTTTTAGCATCCTAATAGCACGGTTACGTGTATGACATGTGGCTTCATCCTGAATTTGGATTGGGTGCTCACGATAATATAAATTCGGCTGGAGATCACGGTTTTCCAACTTAGTGAATTCGGTAAAAGTTCAAAGACATTTCTTGAGCTGAGACATGTGGAAGACATCATGCACGTTTGAAAGTTGAGGGGGCAGCTCCAGCTGATAAGCTACCTCACCTTTCCTTACTAGAATGCGGTATGGACCGATATACCAAGGGCCTAGTTTCCCATGGACTTGGAAACGGCGGATACCGCGTAGCGGTGAGACTTTGAGATAAACAAAATCATTTACTTCAAAACTTAGTTCACGACTGTAATACTCCAATTTATTATAAGAAAGAAATCTCACAAAAGAGAAATTAGACATAAGAAAAAGGGGGTTTCTGTAGTTTTCGGCAACCTGGGCCTCGGGCCTTGGCCCAGGAGGCCCATGAGGGGCCGGCCACATATAAAAAGAGGGGGAAAACCCTAATATTACTGTAGCTATAGTGCACGCCACCACCGTAGCAACCCCCCTCCATGTTGCTCTACCAAGATTAGGAGAAGAGGAGAAAGGAAGGAGAGGAAGGAAGAAGAGGAAAGGAAGGAAGGAGAAAGGGGGAGTTCTTCGGGAGGTTGATCTTCAGCGTCCAGTGGATCTTCAAGGGTAATGAAAGATCCAATTTGTTGTTTGGTACTGTTTGGATACAAAATTGTTTAGTAGGATGAAATCGAATTGCTGTTTTAGGATTTCTAGTTTTTGTCCAGTATGTTGCGCAGTCTGTTTCGACCTGTTAGAGGCCGATCTGGAGGTTCTCCCCTGCTAGATAATTATAGCCACGGTTTTAGCTTTCCATATCCACCAAGATCACCAAAATTCGATCTGTGTTTCAAAAGTTATGATCGATTCATTATTGTTGTCCTGAGAAACCTAACGAGTATTGTCAGTTTAGATGTTTGATGAAATATGAATTGTTTAGGGAAAGATTCAGACTTGTCACCCATAAAGTTTTCTGTAGATAATTTGATTATATTTCCATATTGATAAGGAACACTCAAATTTGACTCATAGAGTAAAAGTTATGTTATATTCTTCGCTGTTGTACTGATTGTCTGGACAGATGTCTGTCATGCATTTTCAACTGCTGTTTAGTCACATGTTTTTGCAGAATTAGGAAATCTTATCAACTAGAGTTTTGTAGGTTTCCTCGTCAAGTTTCATTGGGCACTAGATTCATGTCATTCCGAGTTCCATATCATTAATTATAAATTTTTCCGTGTTGCTGTCCAGAATTGTTTTAGATGGGTGAATTGTATATTTTCAATTCGGGTCTATCCGTTGTATTGGGTAGTCAAGGGGGTATTGTAGATTGCCGGTAGTATCGTCATATCATGTGTCCTTATGTTTGAATACACATTCGTGTAGGTGGTGAGGCGGCGAGTACAGGAGCACCTTCGTTGCCTCCTGTACGTCACATCGCGGAAGGCAAGTACAATGTGTTAAGACATGTTGATTTATGTTGAATGTTGTTAATGCGGTGTTACTTCTATGATCCATGTTCATACTTCATGTTATACAGTTGAATGTTTTTTATGCGATGTTATTTCTATGATCCATGATTCGTACTCATGATATTCATCCGTTCTTAGTTGATAATCCATGTGAATGAAAGAGGTGACACTCATTGTATATATTCATTCCATTCTTGCATTGTTCGTGTTCCATCCATGGGAGTGGAATTGTTAAGACCCATCAATTCCAGTATGGGCACGTAAGACCCACCATTCCAATGTGGGCAATTTTGGACACCTGTATGAAACGTTCTTCATACGGCAATTGGATCCCCGGACTTTGTTAAGTAAGGGCTTAAGTGAGCATCGACGGGTGTGTCACTCGCTATACCGGTATGAGCATGTGTGCAGTCCTTTCCTTTCAATGCATCCATTCATTCCATTCATACTCATAAGTGTTCAGAGATAAGTTCAGATTTCGTATTGAGATAGACTTGTTCATAACCTTGTATGTTCAATTGTTTACTGTACTTGCTGAGTTTCGACTCATTCTTGCTTTATTTATTTATTTAGGTGATCGTTGATGATGGCTTGGTTGGGAGGGAGTAGACAAGCACATTTCACACAGTTCACCATAATTTACTTTCATTAATAATGTCGTTTATGTCTTTCATTTCTTAACCGAGGAACTGTAATAAATAAGTTTACTATTACATGCTATTTCCCTTCCTGTTAGGTTTTCTTGTTAAATGATGCTAGTGGTTCACTTTAATTATTCCTTGATTATGTTTGATGAATTCAATCTTTATGCCTGCCATGCTACTATTAAAGTTGGTCCCTATATATACTTAGAAGAGATTCAGTTTAAATTCTTACGCAATTTGGTTGTATGTTAGTTCTTTAGGTAGCATTTTGGCTTCCGGATAGCCAGGGTGTTACAACGACAACGGTGGTCGGTATAACTCTTTTGTCACGACTGTGCTTCCTTTAAGCGTCTCCTTATCGCATCCATCTGCTCTTGAGCTTCTTGGATGACAGTCGGTCCAAAGAATTTTCGTTCTCCGACTTCAAACCAGAACAAGGGTGTTCTGCACTTTCTCCCATATAGTGCTTCAAATGGGGACATCTGAAGGCTGGACTGGAAGCTGTTGTTGTAAGAAAACTCAGCAAACGCTAAGCATTGCTCGCAATATGTCTTCTATAATTTGAGTGGTCCTTTCTGCCTGACCTCCTATTTGCGGATGGGAGACCGTGCTGAAGAATAGCTTGGTTCCCAATAGTTCATGTGCACTATCCCAGAATCGGGAAGTGAACTGAGGCCCTCTTTGGCACGCTATGCTGACGGATGATATTATCCATATAAAGTTCTGTTAGCTAGGCTCTATTATAGGAGGTTTTAACTGGAATAAAGTGAGCCACCTTGGTTAGGCAATCAACAATAACCCATATGAAATAGTGCCCCTTTCGTGTCTTTTGTAACCCTGTTATGAAACCCATGTCGATTTCATCCCATTTCCACTCGGGGATATTCAGGGGTCGAAGCAAACCCGTGGGTCACTGGTGTTCTGCTTTGACATGCTGGCACACGTCGCACTGGGCAACATGTGCGGCGACATCTTTCTTCATACCGGGCCACCAGAACTACTTCTGGAGATCCTAGTACATCTTGGTGCTTCTGGGGTAGATGGAGAGGGTAGAATCATGAGCTTCTATGAGCATTAACTCATTGATATCTTGATCATTGGGGAACACAGAGCTGCTGTTCGCACATAACTAATATACTCATGTCCTTGAAAAATTCTGATTACCCGCCATCCTGTAAGTTGAGCTTGATTTCGGCTATTGCTGGATCCTTAAGCTGAGCGGCTGAATCAATGATTCAAGCGTAGGTTGCAGTGCTAAGGCAGCAACATAGCCTTCCTCAACCACTTCTAAGTTGAGCTTCCAAAACACTTCTTGTAGCATCGGTTGATTTTCTTCGATTGATGTACTCATGTGGTGAAGTTTTTGGCTGAGAGCGTCGGCTACAACATTAGCTTTACCAGGGTGGTAATGAATACCTAATTCATAGTCCTTGATCAATTCAAGCCATCTTCACTGCCTCAGGTTTAGATCCGGTTGAGTAAAGAAGTACTTTAGGCTCCAATGATCTGAGTAAATCTCGCACCGGTTGCTGATAAGATATTGTGTCCATATCTTGAGTGCATGAACCACTGCTACTAACTCCAAATCGTGGGTTGGAAAATTAGCTTCATGTGGCCGTAGTTGATGTGAGGTATACACCACTACTTTACCTTCTTGCATCAGCACACAACCGAGGTTGTGACATGATGCATCACAGTACACAACGAAGCTTTTCTGTATGTCGGGCGGAGTAAGCACTGGGGCTGATGTGAGCCTTTTTCTTAATTCGGGGAAGCTCTCGTCACATCCTACTGACCATTCAAACTTCTTCTCCTTTTTCAGAAGCTGAGTCATTGGTCTTGCAATCTTAGAGAAGTTCTTGATAAAGCGACGGTAGTATCCAGCCAGGCCGAGGAAACTTCGGACTTCAGGAACGGTGCGGGGTAGTTTCTAAGCTAGAACATCTTGTAATTTGCTTGGATCCACGGCCACACTTCCTTCGAATAGAACATGGCCTAGGAAGTCGACTTCCTTTAACAAGAGAACTCACACTTGCTGAACTTGGCGTACAGTTGATGCTCCCGCAGCTTGTCGAGCACCAACCGCAAGTGTTGTTTGTGCTCTTTTGCAGTCTTGGAGTAGATAAGAATGTCATCAATGAAGACCACCACGAATTGATCCAAATACTCCATGAATATCTTATTAATAAGATTCATGAAATTTGTAGGAGCATTGGTCAATCCGAAAGACATTATGGTGTACTCGTACAAACCGTAACAGGTAGTAAATGCAGTCTTCGGAATATATTATGACCTGACTTTGAGTTGAAAACATCTGAGTTTTAAGTCAATCTTGGAGAAGATACAAGCACCATTCATTTGATCGAACAAGTTATCTGTCGAACCCGGGAACGAAGGATCCCGAATTCTCTGTGTTCATACACTAGTCCAGGATTTCCAGTGTACACAGTCACAAAAATGTTATCACAAACATATCCAGCGTATATATTTAATAATCAAAGAGTTTATTACAACTGGGGCCGGAGGCCAAATAAAACATTAAGCGGAAGCAAATGATAATGGTAAGCCACACGATACGCCACAGGCAATCGTCTGGAGATCGCGGCCTAAACGTCCTGCTCCTCACCTTCTGGATAGCAGTCTTCTCCTGAATAATAATATTCAGCAAGAGTGAGCACTACAACTGTGCTCGCAAATTACACCCAATACAGAATTTAAAAAGCAATGCATAAGTTATTCAAAGGAAGGTTGTAGGGTTTATTTGCATAAATCAGCCTTTTTGGTTTAAATAGTTATACTAAGTTTCAAGGCACATTTTTATTACATAACTAAAATCAGATTTAAAGATTGATCATTTTATAGTGGATAACCTCCATATGAAACATGGTGATGGATACCCTCCTATCACAGGGCTACCCGCCCAAATTTACCACAAGGATTAACCATCCTCAAATCATGTCCAAAGTTATTTTAAAACCAAAAACAAATCTAACTTAGAGTGGCTTTGCTCAGCATGTCCTTAACCGTGGACACGGCTATTCGAATAGATTTACACTCTGCAGAGGTTGTACAACTTTACCCACACGAGATAATTTGCCCGTTATGTCGGCCAATACACACTTCCTTAGGTGTGTGACTAGGCAATTATCACAAGGCGTTTCCAATGTACTACCTCAATACCAATATGCCCGCTAAGGTTTCACTTCCATTAGGCTAACCACCTGCTGGAAACCCCCTCTTGCGCCAAGTGGGAATAAAGTCTAACCGACACCCACACAACAAAATGGCATAAACAATACCGAGGTATTACAAATTATTAAGCCCAGTTACGCCCATACGAACATGTGGTAGTCTGGTGGAGCTTTTGCAAGATGCGGCTCAAAGGCCGGTCCTTAATCTACTTGGGCAACTTTCAATAAAACCACAGGTCTCATCCCTAACTGACAGGCCGTGCATAAACTCGCACCCACTAACGGTCCATGTTTGCCCAAGTACAAACCATTTTCTTTTATTTTAAATTTTCAAAGACATTTGCAAAAGTCCACCATGACAAGGCAATGTCATAGTCTTTTATCAATTTATGAAATTTTGGCTAAATTCTCCCAAAGTCAAATATTTCATGGTCTAAGCATTTGCTATGCATATATATTTATTTTTAAATTCATTTGACTAAGGTTACAAGGAATTGATAATACAACAATCAAATTTGGCTATACAAAGGAATTGGAATAATTAAATATTTAAAACAGAATTTAAAATAATTAAATACAATTATGCATGCAATAATAATTTAAAACAGAATTAAATAATTTTAAATATTGGGGCAAAATGGTCAATGGTGTAACTTGCCTTGCTCAAATTCTGGTATTCTACTTCTTCAATAGGGTCAAGCTCTCCTGAGTCGTCAAAATCTATCTGTGAAAATATTCCAAATTCAAAAGAATTCAAATGAACACAAATAAATTCAAATGAAAATTCAAATTAACTCCAAATTAAATAATTTTGGTTTAGTTAGCTAGATCTTTATTTTATACAAATTTAGAAATTTGAATCACCTAAATCGGAGTTTGTATGAAGAAATACGAGCTCTGGAAGTTTAAATCTAAATTTAATTCAAAAATCAAATTTCGAATTTCCAATTAATTTTCTAAAGGAAATTCCATTTATTGCGCCAATGGCGTCAGCCAGACTGCTCACAGAGATCGACATGTGGGCCCAAATAGTCATGGATCGAGTCCACAATGAGGCGCAAGTCCACGGTGGACTCGGCTCCAAAGACAAGGCCTGAGTGGGGAGGCATCTTTGGCGCGGCGTCTTGTCTTGGCGCCACGTGGCGCCACGCACACAGCGGGGTGAGGTGGCGGTGTGTGGCCGAGGTGGCGATCCACCGGACCGGAGAGGAGGAGCACGGAGCCGAGGGCACCGGCGACGGCGGCGGGCGCGCTGGCTCGGCGATGTCGCAAAAGGTTGAGGGGATACATCGAGGCGAGTGCGCTACTTGGCGGCGGCGGAGAGTGGCCGGAAGGTCGTCGGCGACGGAGAGAGGCGGCGGTGCGGTTCGGTTGTTGGCGGCGAAGGTGCTCGGGGTCTTGGCGGCCAAGGTGCGCCAGAGGATCGCCGGAGGATGCGATGCCAAGGTGCGATGAGGTAGCCGGAAGCTTGGTGGCGCGGAATCGGAGAAGAACGAGCCGGCCGCGGCGGGAATTGAAATGCGCGATTGTGGGCGTCGAGGGGAGGAGGTGGGGAATAGAATGAGGGAGGAGAGGCGCAGCTCGGGGTGCTTTTATAGGGCGAGGGGAGGCCGGGAGCGGGAGATTGAGTGCGGCGGTAATGGCGGTGGCAACGGACGCGGCGGCGTTAGGGCGAGTAAAGGAGGGGGAAACCGGCAGAGGTGCATGCGGCGGAGTAAGGAGAAGTTAACGCAGCGTGAATGCGGGGTTAAGCGGAGGGAATCACGGAGGAGACGAAGCTCCGCGTGCGGCATCAATGGCGACAGGAGAGCGATGCTGCGGAGAAGAAGGAACGGGGAAGAAGCACGCAGTCGCGGGCCCACCCACCGTCGAGGCGAGAGCGGGAGAGAGGGCGCGACGGATTGATTGTCGGCCGTCCGATTTCGATCGGACGGCCGCGTTATTCGCAGGAAGAGAGTGGGCGAGAAGCGCCAAAGGCCTTTGGGCTTCGCCCGATCTTAGCAAGTGAAGAAATTTTTAAACCTTTTCAATTGATTTAATTCGAAAATTCAAATAAGCTTTAGAAAATAGTAAATGAAGTCCAAAATTTTGAGAAAATTCACATAAATTCTATGAGGCATTACGGACTTAAATAAAATAATTCCAACTTTTAGTTGGTAATAGATTTTGCACATAAATTCTTTTAGCCTTAATATACTTTATTGAAAAGTTTTTAAAAATTCGGAAAATCCACAAAAATTAATAAAGTCTTATTTTAAATGAAATTGAAATTTTGGGTGTTACAAACCTACCCCCTTAAAGGGAATCTCGACCGAGATTGGACTTGGTCAACAAAAGGTAGGGATACTCGGCTCTCAAAACTTCTTCTCGCTCCTGTAGCTTCTTCTTACGAATGATTACTCCACTTGAACCTTACAAGAGCGAATGACTTTGCTTCGGTGACGCGTTACGCCACATCGAGAATCTTGATTGGTTGTTCCACATAGGTGAGATCTTCACGAAGATCGATGCTCTCGAGCGGTGTTTCTTCTGTTGGTACTCTGAGACATTTCTTTAAGCTGCGATACATGGAAGACATTGTGAGCAAATGACAGAGATCTTTGGTAGTTCCAAGCGATAAGCAACTTCACCTCTTTTTGCCAAAATCTTATAGGGTCCAACAAATCTGGGTGCGAGTTTTCCTTTAGTCTGAAATCTCTTCACTCCTCGGAGTGGAGTTACCCTGAGATAGACAAAATCTCCCACCTCGAAGGATAGTTCTCTCCGACGATTATCGGCATAACTCTTTTGTCGGGTTTGAGCTACTTTCAGACGTTCTCTTATTGCTTTTACCTTACTTTCAGCTTCTTTTATCAATTCTGGTCCGAAGAATTGGTGCTCTCCTACTTGATCCCAAAGGAGAGGGGTTCTACACTTTCTACCATACAATGCTTCAAATGGCAACATCTGCAGGCTAGCTTGAAAGCTGTTGTTGTAGGAAAATTCTGCATAGGGCAAATTCTTATCCCAGCTTCTTCCATAATCTATAGCACAAGCTCGAAGCATGTCTTCTAGGACCTGATTTACACGTTCGGTCTGGCCATCTGTTTGGGGATGATATGCTGTGCTGAAGTTGAGTCTGGTTCCCAAAGCTTCATGTAGACTCTGCCAAAATTTTGAAGTGAATCATGAACCTCTATCAGACACAATTTTCTTGGGTATACCATGTAGACAGACGATCCTGGCCATGTACAATTCTGCTAACTTATTGCTTCTGTAAGTGGTCTTGACTGGAATAAAATGAGCCACTTTTGTTAATCGGTCAATTATTACCCAAATGGAATCACAACTTTGATTGGGTCCTAGGAAGTCCGGTGATAAAATCCATACCAATCTCCTCCCATTTCCACTCGGGAATTGGTAATGGTTGTAACAATCCGCAGTCTCTCGATGCTCTGCCTTAACACGACATACATCACAACGTGCAACAAACTCAGCGATCTCTCGCTTCATACTAACCCACCAATACTTTTCCTTCGGATCTGGTACATCTTGGTACTCCGGGATGAATAGAGTAAGGTGATTCATGAGCTTCTTCGTAATCGGTTATGCGGTTTCATGATGTTTAGGTACAGATGCGGTTGCCAAACCATACTGCCCCCGCTCGCCTTGAGAAAATCACAGGGCTTTGCCTCTTCTCATGTTCTTCATGATTTCTTTGATGTCTTCGTCTTCTAGCTGTTTTTCTCTGATCTGACCTTGTATGGTTGGTTGGACTTCCACTGTGTTGATACAGCCCTTGACGGATAATTTCAGATTCAGATGCTTTAGTTCTTCATACAATTCCGGTTGATTTTCTTGAACTAACACCGTGTTGCAGTATGCCTTCCTACTCAGAGCATCTGCTACCACGTTGGCTTTACCCGGGTGATAATGAATTCCAAGGTCATAATCCTTTATCAGCTCTAACCATCTTCTTTGCCTGAGATTAAGATCTGACTGGGTGAAGATATATTTCAAACTCTTATGATCTGTGAAAATCTCACAGCGGTTACCAATGAGATAATGCCGCCAGATTTTCAAAGCATGCACAATTGCCGCTAACTCTAAATCATGAGTTGGATAATTTCCTTCATGTGGCCTTAACTGACGAGATGCATAAGCCACGACCTTTCCTTCCTGCATCAGAACACATCCTAGCCCAAGTGATGCGTCCTGTAAAACTTCAAAATCCTTACGTATATCCGTAAAACTAGCACGTGCAGAGACTAATCTTTTCTTGACTCTTGAAAACTTTGTTCACAAGCATTTGTCCATTCAAATTTTTTTCCTTCTTGAAGTTGAGTCATGGGTTTGGCGATCTTGGAGAAACTTTCAATGAATCATGTAGTACCCAAACTAATCCGAGAAAACTTCTCACTACATGATGACTTGGGTTGCTTCCAATCCATTACAGACTTCAACCTTTGAGGGTCTCGCAACTCCTCCTGCGACACAATGTGTCCAAGAAATGCCACTTGATGAGCCAAAATTCACTTTTCTTTGAGTTTGGCATAAAGTTGGTGTTCTCGAAGTTTGTCCAAAATAATTCTAAGATGTTTTCATGCTCTTCCATATCTCTTGAATAGATGAGAATATCATCTATGAATACCACCACAAACTTATCCAAAATTCCATGAACACTTTGTTCATCATATTCATGAAATAAGCGAGGGCATTTGTTAGTCCAAATGACATCACTTTGTGAACTCGCATACCCATATCCGTGGTGAAGGTCGTCTTGAATATCTTCCTGTCGATTTTTAACGATGGTAGCCTGACCTCAAATCAATCTTGGAGAAAACATCGGCTCCTTTAAGTTGATCAAGCAGATCATCTATCCTAGGTAACGGTACTTGTTTTTGATTGTTACCTCGTTGAGTGATCTATAGTCCACACACATTCTCATACTATTGTCTTTCTTTTTGACAAATAGTCTTTGGAGCTCCCAAGGCGATGAACTTGGTTGAATGTAACCTTTACTCTGTAGTTCTTCGATCCGCTTCTTCAACTCGCTAGATCATTTGCCAAGATTCTCGTAGGGTCGCTTGAAATTGGAGCGATCCACGGACTAAGTCAATTAAGAACATTATGTCGGTCGGTGGCATACTGTAAGTCCTCGGAAAAACATCCGGATATTCTTGTACCACGGGAATATCTTCTAGTTTCACTTCCTTTAAATCGGTCAAGATAGGACTTCTTTCCAGTAGAAGTCTTGGGTTGGAACTCTACTTGAAATCCCTTGCTCATTGGTGAGGTTGATAGATCTACTAGCACAATCTATCACCTTGATTTTGGCAAGCCATCCATTCCAAGAATTACGTCCAATCCTTGCGAACGCAAGACTATTAAGTTGGCCGAAAGTTACTCCAGAGATTTCAAAGGTAAGATTCGGACAGAATAAACTAGCCCTCATTTCTGAGCCCGGGGAATAGATTAACATGGGCTTAACTAAGGGGAAGGTAGATAACCCATACTTTTCCACAAACTTATTTGAAACAAAAGAATGCGAAGCTCCGGAATCAAATAAAGCGATCTTTGATCGAGTTGACAAGGAACGTACCAAGAACAACATCTGGTGCTGCATGGGCTTCCTCTGCGGTGACGTGATTCACACGTCCCTTCAAGAACCGACCACCGGTCTTGAGGACCGCCGAGACCAAACTCCGGAGTTGGCTTGACGGGGTGATATCTGCGCTTCTTGGGACACTTATTGGCATAATGACCCAACTCGTTGCGGTGAAAGCATGTGATTCTGCTTGTGAAATAGTCAAGCCTGCTGGCCGACTTCCGATTTAACTACTACGGAATCCGGAAGTATTTGGGCGCGGAATTGGAGCTGGAACTCTTGGTGTAGTAGTCTGGAATCTCCCACGCTGAGGTGGCTGAGACTGAGAGAAACGAGGCTTGGGTAGTCCTCCCGAGTTAAACTTCGAGCGCCATCCTCCGCTTGCGATTCTCCATTTCGGATGTTTGCCTTCTGGCGTATGGCCTTATTTACCGATGCGAAAGTCGGTAAAATCCTGAGAAATCAAACGAACAGAGAGTTCGTCGTTTAACCCTTCCAGAAATCGCTCTTGCCTGTCTTCGTCTCTGGCTACATCCTCAGGGGCATAGCGAGCAAGTTGGTTAAACTTATGCAGATACTCGCCAACCGAGCGGTTTCCTTGGCGGAGCGAAAAACTCCTTCTTTTTCAAGGTAATCATGCGGATGGAATGTGAGATCGTGGAAAGCTTGCATGAACTCATCCCAAGTGATTTCTTGGGCATTATCATGGGACATCTTTGAAATTATCCCACCATTACGATGCGGGACCAATCAATTGATGAGAGGCAAACAAAACTCTCTCACGATCGTAATCGAGCAATATCGAGCTTCTTTCCAATGGCCCCGAGCCAATCATCTGCGTCCATGGGTTCGTGCTACTAGAAAATGTTGGCGGACGATCCTCATGAACTCGCACAAAGTTACTCTTGCGGAGGTGGAGGAGCATGATAGGTCACGGCGCTTGGGTATTCGATTCTTTGTGAAGGGATCGGGCTAGCAACTCAATCGATGAGTCGATTGGCCATCATTTGGCGCCACGATCTTCAGATTGGAGGAGGTGGTGGTGTTGAACTGGATTTTCTTGATATTCGCATTCTCATTTCCTTGCCCTCTAGCATCGACATTTCCGGTGCGGGTGGTCACCATCGATGAACTTTTCACAGATTTAGATAAGAGAAATAGGAATTATAAGAGTATAGATCTAAAATAGCCCAAATTCAACAAACACAAGACAAGAACATTTCAAAGAAAATAATTTATTTTTATTTTATTAATTCATTATGGCTACTACAAAGGTTTGGTAGCTCATAATTCGCAACTAAAGGAAAAATTTAAGGTCAAATCTATGGTGTTATTGGGGTATAATCGGCTCACTAGAACTAGCCTCGCCTTCCTTGTAGGAGGCCGCTCTTGATCTGCAATCTTCAACTTTTCTTCGCATCTTGTAATTTTACTTGCGGGAGAGACACTCATCTAGTGTATTCCGTAAGCATAATCCATGGCTCGGCGGATCCACGATGAGTGAGGTCGGGGCAGTCTTCATCTCTAGTTGAGCGGAAGCACCGTCATGCGGGTTGGGATGTGCATTGGGTAATAGTGAAACCAGTGCGTTGAGGCGATGATCGTAGATGTAGCGTAGTCTGCGGGTTGCTTCCTGGTGCATCTGGATGCCTTCGCGAAGGTGTCTCGTCGCATTGGGGCATCGAAGGCGTGGAAGTCCGTGTTGGCGATAGATTGGAGTAAAGGATCACCTCTACTCTCCATCGTTCCCGATTTCCCACTTTATACTTGTATCCTTGATACGTCGGTCTTTCTTCAAAGTCTAAGTCTTTGCATCATCTTCCGGAGAATGGCGCCCAATGACCAAAAAGACTCCATGGAAATGGCGGTCGGAACTTCACCATCTACAATTTTGAGCAGGAGATGAGTTAGTAAATAATTTTTTCAAGAGAAAAGTTGAGAAATGACTCCAGAAGACCAAGGTATTTTTGATTTTCAAAATAAGTCCTTAAGGGTTTGATTTCCTTCTAAGTCACGACCTAACGGTCGATATGGCTCGATACCACTTTTGTCGAACCCGGGAACGAAGGATCCCGAATTCTCTGTGTTCATACACTAGTCCAGATTTCCAGTGTACACAGTCACAAAAATGTTATCACAAACATATCCAGCGTATATATTTAATAATCAAAGAGTTTATTACTGTAATACTCCTGAAATGGATCGGTAGAAAGAAAGAGGTCGGAGAGAGCGAAAGAAACTATTTTCAGCGGAAAATTCCATTCGCTCGGGGGTATATCGTTAATTTGAGTAACCCGGGCCGCGATTCGCGACCAGAGGCCCATTAGTGGGCCGCCAGCCCACTAGTGGCCGGCCAAAGGGGGCACCACTTCCCCCAAAACCCTACTCCCTTCCCCCTTCCTCCCCCAAGCCGCCCCTCTTTTCCCTTGGAGCCGCCCCCATCTTCTCCTCCCTCCTCCTAGGCGCCTCCCCCTCCATTGGTGGCTGCCATTGGAGATCCCGGAGCTGCACCCTGTCTTCCACGTGTTCCTCTTGGTTCTTCCTCCGCGGGCGATTTCGTTCCAATCGGGTTCGTGGAGTTGGAGCTGGCCAAAGAAGGAGAGGGAAGGCTTTGGGAAGCTGTTCTTCATCGTTCTTGGTCTACAAGGGTAACGAGAGACCCCATCGCTGTTTGATTGCGTTAGAGTTGTCGATTCCATGTTTTTGATAGTATTGCGTAATTTCTGTTAGTAGATCGGTTCTGTACAGTAGGTTGCAACTCGGTTTTGGGTGCCTTAGAGGCAGAATTGGATGATTTCGCCTTCTAGAGTTTTGTTCCTTATTTCATTAGCTTTCTTTTGGCACCTGGATCACAATTTTTCACCCAGTAGATTAAAAGTTATGGCTGTTTTACTACGCGCTGGTCTGTCTGTCAAAACTGATGGGTATAGTGAGTTGCACCTAGGTTTTGATCTAGTTAGAGTCAGAATCAGGTCGGCCACCCAACTAGGTTTTTGAAGATAATTTCACCATGTTTCCAGGCTGATAAAAATCACTTTATTTGGATCAGTGGTTTAAAAGTTAGAGCAATTTCTTTAGGGCTGATCAGATTTCTGGGCAGACTGCAGTTGTAGTTTTTCAATGGATGGTTAGACCCTGTAATGGCCGAATTAGAGTTTACCCTCAACTAGAGTTTTGTAGCCAGTTAAGTTAAGAAAATTTGAGCACTGGTTTCAGGTCTTTTGGACTTACGGTTTTTTATTGGTGAATTTTCTAGTAAAACTGCCAGATTAGGGTTAATTGAAATGGTTGGGTAAATTGTTCAAATTGACTTTTATTTGGTTAGTTTGGCTAGAAGATTGAGGAGGACACGTGTAGCATCGCAATATTCGTTGCCCTCATTTCGATTATATTTTATTGTAGGCGGTGAAGCGGTGAGTGGAGGGTATCACAAGTACCTCCCAACCCGTTGCGTGTGGCGAGTAAGTAATTTGTATTCCATGTTTGATGTCACGTATGATGTGTGAATGAATGTTTACATTTGTTCGTATATGTAGATGAATGCCATATGTTCTTTTCATTTATGAATACTATTCCATATTGACATGTGATCATCATGACATGCATACAATATTTTGTTAAGACCCATCAATTCGGTATGGGCACTTGAAATCCCATCAATTCCAAGATGGGTGCGTGAGTCCACCATTCCAATGTGGACCACGTTACGTGAGTCCACCATTCCAATGTGGGCCACGTTGGACGATCGTATGAAACGTTCTTCATACGAATACTTTAAGTGAACACCGACGGTGCTTCACTCGCTATACTGCAGATATGCTACAATATGTCCATTTCCTTCAATGCACCATTCCACTTCATTCATTCATACATTCGTTTCGAATATGTTCAAATTGTGTTTATGATATATGGCTCATTGTATGTTTGATTGTTACATCTGATTACTTGTCGAGTCTATTGGCTCATTCTTGCTTTACTGTCTTATTTAGGTAAATGACGAGGAAGAATGATCTTATGGAGGGTAGTTCATCACGATGCACTCACTATCATTTATCAAACAATTTGAGGACTTTTATTATCATTAATTATGATTTGTGTTACAATGTAATAAGCCCACATGGCCTTGTTTACTTATCTTGTTGAACTGTTTACTTCCATTTCGTTGATTAAGACTGGAAGATGAATGCTTGTTTTCATATATTCACAATAATCGCTTCTTTTTGTTATGCTACATGATGTTATTCATTTGAAGAGTAGAGATTGTAGGTGACATCTTGACTTCCTTGTAGTCAGGGTGTTACAGTTGGTATCAGAGCGGGCTTCAGGTCCGTGGTAATAATATTAAAATGACACACTGTGCACAATAGGAAGGGTTGGGTAAACCATTGTTTTTCCGCAATTGCTTGGTTTTGTCCCAATTAATTTGTTTATCAGTTCGTTGAGCTATGTATCGATTTCCTTTACATTGTGTTGTTCATAGATGGCTAGAGGTAGAGGCGTGGTCGTGGTCGCCCACCGACCCGTAATGGTGGTCGTGGCCGCGGTCCGCAGACTACATCGCCTTCGTCGAGGGGTTAGCCGGCCGGTCTTTGTCGAGAGATTGCCTCACCGCGCCTCGGTTCTTTGAGCCACCGCCGCAACCGCCGATCTCATTCGCACCTTATTAAGGAGAATCAACAACTCCGCCAACAATTGCGGCGGCCATTCCTGCGGCCTTTGCAGGTGGCGGAACACATTCTTCTTCTTTGCTCCACCCGAGGCTAGGATGAGCCTCGTGAGTGGATGTCGCCGTCTGGACACTTTTGACGGAGCGGTACACCGTTCAGCCGCGGATGGTTGAGGTACATGGAGCGTCGCTTTGGAGCCTTAGAATGGCATCCGCGCGAAGCGCGATTTGTGGCCTTCGGTGAAGGGCCAGCCGACATCTGGTGGGAAGGGGTCCTGTCTTCGGGACTCCGCCACAGTCTTGTTACTTGGGAGGTTTTTGTGGAGAGGTTCAGACACGCTTTATCCCGACTCCTTCATCGAGAAGATGGAGCAATCCTCGACCTATGTGCAAGGAAAAATGTCGATATCGAGTATGAGGCCGGATTTAACAATGCTGTGCGCTTTGTCCCACCGTGGCAAGTGATGATAAAGAGAAGGCTAAGAGGTTCGTGGGGCCTCAATCAGAGTATCGCCCGTTCGGGAACAACAGTCTCACGTGACTTTAGCTCGGTGGTTGAGCGAGGCTAGAGGATGGAGTTGGAAAGAGCTCCTTCTTCGCAAGGGCATGTTGCTAGTGGTTCTGTTGCTTACGTGGTTACAGCGGGCGGCGGAGTTTCTCTTTGGTGGTGGGTCTTTTCAATGACCCGCCGCTAAGAGGTTTCACAAGAACCAACCCTCCGTCTGTTCAAAGTGATGGCGATCTTCTTCTTGGCGCCACGTTCTTCATCTTCGCCTACGATTGCGTCTGTTCCTGTGTCGGGGCATGAAGTGTTTTCGGTGTGGTGATCGGGCATCGAGCTTGAATGTTCCTTCAAGGAACATGCGGCGAGTGGTCGAGAGGGCCACAAGTCCTCGATGTGCAAGCAAAATCCAGCTAGTATCATCAAATGGGAAGCCGTTCGGCAGACTTCTTCCTCCGGCTTCCACAGAGGTTGATTCGGACTCGGCGGTTCCTACACCACAGTACCCTCCACCTTGGGTCCACTGCGGCTTTCACTCCGGCGCCTCTGCGAGGTTCTATTGAATCCCGCACCATCGCCCCTCCGTCGTTTGTTCCTCCAATATTTGTTTCCGACTTTCCGACGCAGAGTGTTGGTGCGTCTTACTGCCGGTGCATCGGGGTCTCGCCATGCCCACCCTCGAGACCTTGGGACGTCCCGATGTGGTGCAGTACTTTACTTGTTGATTCGCATGATGCCTTTGTCTTTGTTTGATTCGGGGCTACTTACTCGTTCGTGTCTTTGGAGTTTGTTAGAAAAGTGGGTTTGAGTTTTCACTTATTTACGAGTCGGTGGTAGTCGGCTCCCGGAGGACTTATTTCTAGCTCTACCGTCATCGGTTGTTCTATCTTGATAGATGATGAGGTTTTCATCGCGAATCTTATGGTTATTCAATTGGCACCATTCGATGTTATCACGGTATGGACCGGTTATTCCAATACCGTGCCAAGATTTGTTGTTTCTGGAAGACGGTGACCTTGCTAGCTCCTTCCGGTGAAGAACTGGTATTCCAGGGCAGCGCACCGTCTGATTCAGTATTTGTACTGGCTAATCTATTCCCTAGCCGTCGTGCATCGATCATCGGATTACTTTGCTCCCTCAATGAAAAGACTGATTCCTTGCAGCGTATTGAGGAGATTCCAGTTGTGAAGGAGTTTTCCGATGTCTTTCCTATAGAACTTCCCGGAATGCCTCCGGTGAGGAAAGTGGAGTTCCGGATTGATCTTGTTCCGGGAACTCGGCCGTTGTCCAAGTCTCCTTACCGTTTGGCTCGGCCATTTCAGGAAGAATTGAAGAAACAATTGGGCGACTCGCTGTCCAAAGGTATGATTCAATGGGCGTTCGCCTTAGGGGCGCTGTTCTCTTTATTAAGAAGAAAGATGGCAGCTGGCGTATGTGCATAGATTATCGGGCGCTTAATCAGGCGACGGTGAAGAACAAGTATCCTTTGCCTCGCATTGATGACCTTTTCGACCAGTTGAAAGGAGCTAAGATATTTTCTAAGATTGATCTCGATCGGGTTATAATCGATTCGAGTTCGTGGCGCGGATATTGAGAAAACGGCTTTCTCTACGAGGTATGGTCATTTTGAGTATAAGGTTATGTCTTTTGGACTAACGAATGCTCCTGCGATTTTCATGGAAGCCATGAGCGGTATCTTTGCATCAATACCTTGATGATTTCGTTGTGGTATTCATAGATGATATCTTGATTTATTCCAAGGCAGAGGAGGATCACACCCACCATTTGCGGTTGGTACTGAAACTTTAAGAGAGAATCAATTCTATGCCAAGTCAAGAAATGTGAGTTCGGATTTACGAAGTTGGATTTTTGGGTCACGTTATTAATCGGAGGGTATTTGATTGATCCTAGTAAGATTTCGACGATGGTTGAGTGGAAGAGACCAACCAATGTTAAAGAAGTAAGGAGTTTTACGGGTTTAGTGGCTATTACCGGCGGTTTGTGGAGGTTTTTCAACCATTGCTAAACCGATGTCCCATTGACACGAAAGGTGTTAGATTCGATGGTCCGATGCTTGTGGCGCAGATTTTGCTCTTTGAAAGATAGATTAGTGATTGCTCCTATTCTTACTCTTCACGAGCACGGGAAGAGATTCACTATCTATTGAGATCGTCCATAGTTGGACTTGGTTGTGTACTCATGCGGGATGGTAAAGTGATTGCCTATGCATCGAGGCAGTGAAGAAGCATGAATGTAATTATCCCACCCATGATCTAGAGCTTGTCGCGTTGATTCATGCTTTGAAGATCTGGCGTCATTATTTGTATGGCGAATCTTGTGATGTGTTCATCGACCACAAGAGCACAAATACATCTTTACCTAGAAGGACTTGAACTTGAGACAGAGGAGATGGCTAGAGTTGATCAAGGATTATGATCTTACTATTCAGGTACCATCCGGCAAGGCTAATGTGGTAGCCGATGCCTTGAGTCGCAAGGCGACACCTCCCATCCTCAGTTGTCTTATTGCTGATTTTGAGCGTATGGATATTTCTTTCTGCTTTGCGGGTACCGCACAGACCGAGACTCAGTTGATTTTAGAGTCAGCCCTTCCGGATCGGGTGCGTGTAGCACAACAAAGAAGATCGAGATGTTCCAACGAGTGAGAAGCGTTGCCGAGGGCAGCGAGGTCACCGGTGTGGACAAATTTGATTCTTTGCGATTTAAAGGGCGCCTTTGTGTGCCACAGGAGTCTCAGGTTAAATTGGAGATTTTGAAAGAGGCTCATCGTACTCCTTATACCGTACATCCTGGGGAGACCAAGATGTACAAAGATTTAAAGAAAAGTTTCTGGTGGAAACGGATGAAAATTGATATCGCGCAGTATGTGGCTTCTTGTGGAGTGTGCCAGCGGGTCAAGGCTGAGCACAAGCGACCAGCAGGACTGTTGCAACCCTTGGAGGTACCAGTTTGGCCATGGGACGATATATCTATGGATTTTGTGGTTGGTTTACCTCGCACGCAGCGAGGAAAGGATGCTATTTGGGTAATTGTGGACCGGTTGATGAAGTCGCACATTTCATTCCTATTCGTACAACCAATTCTACAGCGATTTGGCTCCTCTTTATGTACGAGAAATTGTGCGTTTGCACGTGCCAAAGACCATTGTTTCGGCCGAGGCGCCAAGTTCGTTCCAAATTCGGGAAAGTTTGCGAGTGCATTGGGCACACAACTCCGTCTTAGCACACCTTTCATCCCGAGACGGATGGGCGATCCGGCGCACCATTCGGACTTTAGAAGACATGCTCGGTGTTGTGTTTTATCCGGAAAGGTAATTGGGAAGAGCATTTAGCCTTGGCGAGTTTGCTTATAACAACGATTATCATTCCATATTCGAGCCGCACCATCTGAGGTTCTCTATGGGCGTAAGTGCAGTCCCGTTGTCTTTGGGACGAGGTTGAGAGCGGCGATCTTGGGTCCCGACCGGGTTCGTGAGACGATGGCTAGAGTGGCGAAGTTAAGCGGAATTTGTTGGTGCCCAGCCGAAGCGGAAGAGCTCTGTTGATGTCGAAAGGCGAGATTTGGAATTCGAGGTGGGAGCGAAGTTACATTGAGAGTATCGCCATCTAAAGGCGTGGTGCGTTTGGCACCAAAGGAAAGCTTAGTCAAGGTATGTTGGACCCTTCCCAATCGTGTACGAATTGGGAAGCTAGCTTATCGTTGGACCTTCCCGATTCTATGAGTGGGGTTCTAACGTGTTCCATGTTTCGATGCTTAGAAAGTTTACGAGAGACCCAGATCATGTCATTCCTTTGGAGCCTTTGATTGTCGAGCAAGACCTTACCTTGAGTCCCGCGGTGAAGATCTTGGAAGAATCGAGCGGGTTACGAGGAATAAGACCACAAGTATGTCAAAGTTCTTTGGTCGCATCGATCGAGAGAGAGGCCACTTGGGAGTTGGAGTCCCGCATGAGAGAGCAATACCCGACACATTCGTTTAAGGTAAATTGTTTAAGTTGTATTTCCAGTATTTATTTCTTTCCGTTGGATCGTTGATTAGATTCGAGGTCGAATCCTGTTAAGGGGGGTAGACTGTAATACTCCGGAAATGGATCGGTAGAAAGAAAGAGGTCGGAGAGAGCGAAAGAAACTATTTTCAGCGGAAAATTCCATTCGTCGGGGGGGTATACGTTAATTTCAGGCAACCTGGGCCGCAGTTCGCGACCCAGGAGGCCCATTAGTGGGCCGGCCAGCCCACTAGTGGCCGGCCAAAGGGGGGGGCACCACTTCCCCCCCCCAAAACCCTACTCCCTTCCCCCTTCCTCCCCCAAGCCGCCCCTCTTTTCCCTTGGAGCCGCCCCCATCTTCTCCTCCCTCCTCCTAGGCGCCTCCCCCTCCATTGGTGGCTGCCATTGGAGATCCCCGGAGCTGCACCCCCCGTCTTCCACGTGTTCCTCTTCGGTTCTTCCTCCGCCGGGCGATTTCGTTCCAATCGGGTTCGTGGAGTTGGAGCTGGCCAAAGAAGGAGAGGGGAAGGCTTTGGGAAGCTGTTCTTCATCGTTCTTCGGGTCTACAAGGGTAACGAGAGACCCCATCGCTGTTTGATTGCGTTAGAGTTGTCGATTCCATGTTTTTGATAGTATTGCGTAATTTCTGTTAGTAGATCGGTTCTGTACAGTAGGTTGCAACTCGGTTTTGGGTGCCTTAGAGGCAGAATTGGATGATTTCGCCTTCTAGAGTTTTGTTCCTTATTTCATTAGCTTTCTTTTGGCACCTGGATCACAATTTTTCACCCAGTAGATTAAAAGTTATGGCTGTTTTACTACGCGCTGGTCTGTCTGTCAAAACTGATGGGTATAGTGAGTTGCACCTAGGTTTTGATCTAGTTAGAGTCAGAATCAGGTCTGCCACCCAACTAGGTTTTTGAAGATAATTTCACCATGTTTCCAGGCTGATAAAAATCACTTTATTTGGATCAGTGGTTTAAAAGTTAGAGCAATTTCTTTAGGGCTGATCAGATTTCTGGGCAGACTGCAGTTGTAGTTTTTCAATGGATGGTTAGACCCTGTAATGGCCGAATTAGAGTTTACCCTCAACTAGAGTTTTGTAGCCAGTTAAGTTAAGAAAATTTGAGCACTGGTTTCAGGTCTTTTGGACTTACGGTTTTTATTGGTGAATTTTCTAGTAAAACTGCCAGATTAGGGTTAATTGAAATGGTTGGGTAAATTGTTCAAATTGACTTTTATTTGGTTAGTTTGGCTAGAAGATTGAGGAGGACACGTGTAGCATCGCAATATTCGTTGCCCTCATTTCGATTATATTTTATTGTAGGCGGTGAAGCGGTGAGTGGAGGGTATCACAAGTACCTCCCAACCCGTTCTGTGTGGCGAATAAAGTAATTTGTATTCCATGTTTGATGTCACGTATGATGTGTGAATGAATGTTTACATTTGTTCGTATATGTAGATGAATGCCATATGTTCTTTTCATTTATGAATACTATTCCATATTGACATGTGATCATCATGACATGCATACAATATTTTGTTAAGACCCATCAATTCGGTATGGGCACTTGAAATCCCATCAATTCCAAGATGGGTGCGTGAGTCCACCATTCCAATGTGGACCACGTTACGTGAGTCCACCATTCCAATGTGGGCCACGTTGGACGATCGTATGAAACGTTCTTCATACGAATACTTTAAGTGAACACCGACGGTGCTTCACTCGCTATCTGATATATGCTACAATATGTCCATTTCCTTCAATGCACCATTCCACTTCATTCATTCATACATTCGTTTCCAGAATATGTTCAAATTGTGTTTATGATATATGGCTCATTGTATGTTTGATTGTTACATACAGTTACTTGCTGAGTCTATTGGCTCATTCTTGCTTTACTGTCTTATTTAGGTAAATGACGAGGAAGAATGATCTTATGGAGGGTAGTTCATCACGATGCACTCACTATCATTTATCAAACAATTTGAGGACTTTTATTATCATTAATTATGATTTGTGTTACAATGTAATAAGCCCACATGGCCTTGTTTACTTATCTTGTTGAACTGTTTACTTCCATTTCGTTGATTAAGACTGGAAGATGAATGCTTGTTTTCATATATTCACAATAATCGCTTCTTTTTGTTATGCTACATGATGTTATTCATTTGAAGAGTAGAGATTGTAGGTGACATCTTGACTTCCTTGTAGTCAGGGTGTTACAATTACAACTGGGGCCGGAGGCCAAATAAAACATTAAGCGGAAGCAAATGATAATGGTAAGCCACACGATACGCCACAGTAATCGTGCGGAGATCGCGCCTAAACGTCCCGCTCCTCACCTTACGGATAGCAGTCTTCTCTGAATAATAATATTCAAAGAAGAGTGAGCACTACAATCGTGCTGCAAATTACACCTAATACGTAATTTAGAATGCATGCATAAGTTATTCAAAGGAAGGTTGTAGGGTTTATTTGCATAAATCAGACCTTTTGGTTTAAATAGTTATACTAAGTTTCAAGGCACATTTTTATTACATAACTAAAATCGATTTAAAGATTGATCATTTTATAGTGGATAACCTCCATATGAAACATGGTGATGGATACCCTCCTATCACAGGCTACCCGCCTAAATTTACCACAAGGATTAACCATCCTCAAATCATGTCCAAAGTTATTTTAAAACCAAAAACAAATCTAACTTAGAGTGGCTTTGCTCAAGATGTCCTTAACAGTGGACACGGCTATTCAATAGATTTACACTCTGCGAGAGGTTGTACAACTTTACCCACACGAGATAATTTGCAGTTATGTGGCCAATACACACTTCCTTAGGTGTGTGACTAGGCAATTATCACAAGGCGTTTCCAATGTACTACCTCAATACCAATATGCCCGCTAAGGTTTCACTTCCATTAGGCTAACCACTGCTGAAACCCTCTTGCGCCAAGTGGGAATAAAGTCTAACCGACACCCACACAACAAAATGGCATAAACAATACGAGGTATTACAAATTATTAAGCCCGGTTCTGCCCATACGAACATGTGGTAGTACTGGTGGAGCTTTTGCAAGATGCGGCTCAAAGGCCGGTCCTTAATCTACTTGGGCAACTTTCAATAAAAACCACAGGTCTCGATCCTAACTGACAGGCCGTGCATAAACTCGCACTCCACTAACGGTCCATGTTTGCCAAGTACAAACCATTTTCTTTTATTTTAAATTTTCAAAGACATTTGCAAAAGTCCACCATGACAAGGCAATGTCATAGTCTTTTATCAATTTATGAAATTTTGGCTAAATTCTCCCAAAGTCAAATATTTCATGGTCTAAGCATTTGCTATGCATATATATTTATTTTTAAATTCATTTGACTAAGGTTACAAGGAATTGATAATACAACAATCAAATTTGGCTATACAAAGGAATTGGAATAATTAAATATTTAAAACAGAATTTAAAATAATTAAATACAATTATGCATGCAATAATAATTTAAAACAGAATTAAATAATTTTAAATATTGGGGCAAAATGGTCAATGGTGTAACTTGCCTTGCTCAAATTCCTGTATTCTACTTCTTCAATAGGGTCAAGCTCTCCGAGTCGTCAAAATCTATCTGAAAATATTCCAAATTCAAACGAATTCAAATGAACACAAATAAATTCAAATGAAAATTCAAATTAACTCCAAATTAAATAATTTTGGTTTAGTTAGCTAGATTTTGATTTTATACAAATTTAGAAATTTGAATCACCTAAATCGGAGTTTGTATGAAGAAATACGAGCTCTGAAGTTTAAATCTAAATTTAATTCAAAATCGAATTTCAATTTCCAATTAATTTTCTAAAGGAAATTCCATTTATTGCGCCAATGACGTCAAGCAAGACTGCTTCATTCAGATCGACATGTGGGCCCAAACAATCATGGATCGAGTCCACAACGAGCGCAAGTCCACGGTGGACTCGGCTCCAAAGCCACGGTGTGAGGAGGTGTCTTGGCGCGGGCGTCTTGTCTTTGGCGCCACGTGGCTGCCACGCACACAGCAGGGGGTGAGGTGGCGCTGGTGTGGCGCTGAGGTGGCGATCCACTTCAGCACCGGAGAGGGGAGGAGCACGGGAGCCGAGGGCACCGGCGAACGGCGGCGCGGCGGGCTCTGGCGATGTGCGCAAAAGGTTCAGGGGGATACACTGAGGCGAGTGCGCTACCTGGCGGCGGCGGAGAGTGGCCGGAAGGTCGTCGGCGACGGAGAGAGGCGGCGGTGCGGTTCGGTTGTTGGCGGCGAAGGTGCTCCGGGGGTCTTCAGGCGAAGCCAAGGTGCGCCAGAGGATCGCCGGAGGATGCTGATGCCGAAGGTGCAGTCGAGGTAGCCGGGGGAAGCCTGGTGGCGCCGGAATCGGAGAAGAACGAGCTTGGCGCGGCGGGAATTGCGAAATGCGCGATTGAGGCGTCGAGGGGCAGGAGGTGGGGAATAGAATGAGGAGGAGAGGCGCAGCTCGGGGTGCTTTATAGGCGAGGAGGCGGGCGGGAGATTGAGTCTTGCGGTAATGGCGGTGGCAACGACGGCGGCGTTAGGCGAGTAAAGGAGGGGAAACGGCAGAGGTGCATGCGGCGGAGTAAGGAGAAGTTAACGCCGCGTGAATGCGGGGTTAAGGCGAGGGAATCACGCAGGAGACGAAGCTCGCGTGCGGCATCAATGGCGGCAGGAGAGCGTCTGTCGCGGAGAAGAAGGAACGGGAAGAAGCACAAGGTCGGGCCAGGCCCGCCGTCGAGGCGAGAGCGGGAGAGGCGCGGCGGATTGATTGTCGGCCGTCCGATTTGACGGACGACCGTTATTATTCGCGCGGGAAGAGAGTGGGCGAGAAGCGCACAATCTTGGGCTTCGCCCAAGATCTTTATGGCAGAAATTTTAAACCTTTTTCAATTGATTTAATTCCAGAAATTCAAATAAGCTTTAGAAAATAGTAAATGAAGTCCAAAAATTTTGAGAAAATTCACATAAATTCTATGAGGCATTCTGGACTTAAATAAAATAATTCCAACTTTTAGTTGGTAATAGATTTTGCACATAAATTCTTTTAGCCTTAATATACTTTATTGAAAAGTTTTTAAAAATTCCAGAAAATCCACAAAAATTAATAAAGTCTTATTTTTAAATGAAATTGAAATTTTGGGCTGTTACATTATCAATCCTTGGGAGAGGATATTTGTTCTTGATGGTGACTTCATTCAGAGAACGATAGCCGACACACATTCGTAGGCTGTTGTCTTTCTTTTTTACAAACAAGGCGGGGCTTCCCCATGGGGAGGTACTAGGGTGAATGAATCCCTTGTCCAGCTGCTCCTTGAGTTGCTTCTTTAATTCGGCCAACTCATCAGATGTCATTTGATAAGGTCGCTTGGATATATGTGTTGTCATGGGTAACCAGCTCATCTGGAAACACATCGGGATATTCACATACCACGGACACTTTACTAAGATCTGGAATTGTGATGGAATTGAGCTTGGGCTATTGCGGTGGAGTGGCATATGTAGAGATAAATACGACTCGCTTGCCATCAGGGTTGACTAGAGAAACTGCTCGATTCGCACAATCGATCAGTCCTTGGTGTTTGGATAACCAATCCATCCCATGAATTATATCTAACCTAGGGGTATCTATTATAATGAGATCGGCTCTGAAATCTACCCCATTTACCTCTATATGAACCTCAAAACATCCGAGGTGTGTCCTTCTGGCGTACCCGGGTAAATGAATTAGTAGGACTCTATCTAGCAATGTAGTTTATAGTTATTGATACATGGCAAACTTTTTAGAGACAAAGGAATGAGTTGCTCCTAAATCATATAATGCTAACGTAGGTACGGAATGTACGAGAATCATACTCGTCACCACATCAGGTGATGCGTCAGCCTCTTCAGCAGTTGTGTGGTTCAGACGACCACATCCGAAGACTTACACCGGCTTGGGTGCTTGTTGCCCTCCTGGGCCTTAAGCGGGGCCCTGGGGTTGCTGCTGGACTCCAAATGGTTGATGTTAAGGCACCAAAAGATTCTTCTTTGGGCACTTGTTGGCATAATACGCGCGCTCATTGCAACTGAAGCATGTGATGTCTGTTGCCCAGTTTTGAGTATCGGGCGGCTGAACTCTGTAGTTATATTGCTGAACCGCTACAGGTTGAGGGCAGGGAGCTGGTGCTTGCAACCGTGGAGTTGGTGCTGAAGGGCGAGCATTTGATAGCTGCCAGACACAAGGTCTCAGCGGACCGCTGCTTCCTGATTTTTGCGCAAACCACTTGCACTTACGGCTCTCCACCACTGTCCGGGTGCTATATTTCACTCGGATCATCTTATTAATTAAGTTCTATAAGTTAGGGAGGTTGTGGGCAGCGAGCGACAACTTTATCTCGTCATTCAAACGCTCCCAGAATAAGGCGATATTTCTCTCTTCATTTGGTATCTTAGATGCAACATAGCGCGCGAGATAGTTGAAATGATGATTGAACTCCATCACTGACAAGTTCCCTTGCCGGAGCTCGTAGAATTCCTGCCTCCTGATATACATAAGTCTCGAAGGAATATGGGCATCACGGAAAGCTTCCTTGAAAGCGGCCCACGAGATGGTATGGCCTTCGGGAATGAAGGCCTGATGGATTTCCCACCATGATACTGTTGCTGCTTGCAACTGATAAGATGAGTAGAGAACATTTTCTTCGTCATTGCATTGGGCAATGATCAACTTGCTCTCTACCGTATGGAGCCAATCGTCCGCGTCGATAGGGTTGGCAGCTGATGGAAAGGTGGGTGGATGAGTTCGCATGAACTCACACATCCTGGACAGTGTCTTGTTGATGGTAGCTCCATTTCCTCCAGCAGCAACGCCGATGGCAGTGGTGTTCTACACCAACTATTGGAGCAGAAGAGTGTTGGTCTGTCGTCCTTGCTCAATCATGGTGAGCACTTGCGCCATGGTGGGTGGCGACTGCAAACCTCTGGTTCTTTGGGGACAGCAGGCTGAGATTGCTCAGCTAGCGTCGATGATAGAGGATGCACTGGGTTTAGTTGCAAAGGCGTAGGAGTCTCGTCCCCTAGTTGCTGTGACCCGGGAGTGGCTCCTGTTGCCATAAGATGGCGAACGGAGTGCGTTACCGTCATCCTGATCAAGCCAAAGACAGAGTAAACAATTGTCCGTAGGAGGAGAAGGAATAAACATAAGTTAAGTAGTTGTACAAGTTTTGTCATCCCAACCTAATTTAGCTTTATCTAAACTGGTAGCATGCATATTTAAAATTTAGGGGCGGCACACATGAATTTTCAACATACTAGTTAAGCATTGCATGGCGCTAAAACAAGGCTGTAATACCCCGGCCTGCTCATAGCGTGGCCCATGTGGCCCATGAGGAGTTGTGTGGTGGGATTAGTCCCACATTGCTTATCTCAAGTGAGTTGTACTAGTATATAATGCCTATTGGATCCAAACGTAGCACCTCAACGTTTAACCCTTTTACACGGCGAGGAATAAATCGTTCAACATAACAGCAGGCTAAACAGATCTAAAAATCAGCCCTTCGACTAAAATTTTTAAAACATCTCTAATTAATCTCAATTCTAATCTCTAACTAAATCAGCAAAACAAAGAGAATACAAAATTTCAGATCGAAAGTGTAAGTGGGGTGCTATGTGTGGTGGGTCCGCCCCACGGTGGGCTGGGCATTGAGCCGATTTTGGGTCAGGATGTTACAGTAGCATATTACAATAATTTTATAGCGAGGTCCCACCACGATTTACTCCTACAAAATAACTAAAAGTGCTCACCTTAAGGCCTACATGTAATACCCCAGCCCAAACTGAGCCTGGAATGCTACCACACTAACATAATTACAAGCTAAACTAAGACATTTTGCTAACTTTCGGCAGAATCTTCTTTGAATACCTAACCATACCGAAGGTTTACACAGCTAACAATAATAATAAATAATTATCCAGACGCACAGTCTAAGACATAACCATAAAAAGAAACAAACATCCAATGTATAATGCTCAACCCTAACCGAAGATATCCACGATGTAAAACATAATAAACCAAATCTCAAGTAGTTTACTCAAGTTCTAGGCTATCATTAAATTTGTTTATTCATTGGAGAGATTGTTCGTGCCAACGTGCAACCAAGCTTAATTCTACTCCCTCCCATGCATGCCGTCCACAATCGAGGTACCTGAAAACACAACATCAGCAAGAGTGAGTCCAAAACTCAGCAAAGAACAATTAGCAAGACAATAACATAAACAACTGTGACCGTGATCATCCATCCACAATTCTCAATAATAAACATTTCATATGCTCATGCTATGCAAGATGCTCAAATGTACTTCTCTTTTCTCTTTTGCATATACCGGTATTGCGGAGTGTTACACCCGTCAGTGTTCACTCATGCCCGCATTATCCAATGCGGGGACCCATTGCCCATCTTTTTCAGATGAGGACCCATTGCCCATATCTTAAATATGGGGACCTCAATGCCCACTTCCGTGGGTACATCATGCCAACATGCAAGCTTGATATGAAATGACATGGACAATCCACAATATGTTCTCATAAGAATTATCAATTATCGATCATCATATAAACAATGTGAAATAAACACATTCATCTCGCTTAATCATAATATGCACACATCACATCAACAATATTATAAACACACAATACCGTACTAAAATTGTATTTGCCTTTTTCCGCTACGACGCGCGAAGAAGCAAAGATGGTGCCTCTACTCCGGGACTCCATCTCCTACACAAGAATAGTGCTAACAATAAATACGCTAAAAAGTGGACTCCGTTTACGCCCCTCAGCCCAAAACCTCGAGACCTAGGGCTTGAATAGATGTTCTACTCAATTTCCCCGGCAGTCTAGAATAAAACTTCCCAGAACAGCAGTATTAAAAACACCATAACTTTCACTACCAAACTCGAATCAGGGTGATCTTGGTCTCTCTAGAACCATGAAAAAACTGTCTACGAAAACCTAGTTGGGCAAGTCCCCTGATTCGGCCTTCTAATAACCCTAAAATACAGGTGATGTTCTCTATCCTTACAATCTGTCAGTCAGAAAATAGCGACGGTAAAAATTTCATAACTTTTGATTGCCAACTCTAAAAATTGTGTTCTTTATCAACTTGGAAATCTTACTGAATTATATACAACATTAATTTTGGGTGGCCTTCCTGATTCGGCATCTAAAAAATTCATAATTTCCAGACAATACAATCTGTCAATTCTCGTCAGATCTCCTGGACAGTCGTGGTAAAACTGTCATAAATCCTAAACCGTAAGTCCAAATCAAGTTATCTCGGTGCCAAAAGAAAGGTAATATCGAGGGCTACAACTTTCTAAGAGGTGGACAAATCATAAAACGTACAAATCTTACCCAAAAATGACAAGCAACAGCGCTAAACAAATCTGATCTGCTATCTCTCCTTGACCGGCCCTCCAAAAATCGCCTCCTCGCCTTCCTTCCAATGGACCGCAGCAACGGGCTTCGCCGGTGAGGGAGAAGGTGCTGTGGTGGAGATGGAGGCGCACAGGAGAGGTGGTGGCGGCGCACAGGGTAGGGGAGGCCGGCGGCTCAAGTGGGAGGAAAGGGGAGAGGGGAGGGGGATTAGGGTTTTGGGGGGTGGGAACTCCCCCCTCATGGCCGGCCACACTTGGGCCCCTCCTCAGCAGCGGCCCAGGCCCAGGTTGCCGAATAAAAGCAGATAACCCCCTGTCTTTTCGGGTTTTACTATTCCTCTTATTCCTTTTTCTCCTCCTGACTAATTCTTTAATTTACCGATCCGATTTCCGGGGTATTACATTCTACCCCCCTTGACAGGATTCGACCCCGAATCTAAGCTCCAATCTATACGAAAGGAATCTTGCGATTGGGAGATTGATGTCAGAAACACGTACCCGATGCAAACAACCCTGGTTAAAGCTCACGAATGCGATCTCCCTAGTCTCAAGTTTCGACACACTTAGACCTTCACGCACACCAATGTCTTCGTCTCGACCTTTGCAGGTTCTCTCAACACACAGGACACGGATGTAAGGTCTTACTAGTTGACCAAAGACTATCGAAAAACAAGCTTTGGAGCTCCCAAGTACTCACTCAGCACTAGACACACAAGACGTTATGTACTCCGCGCATGGCCTCGAGAAAGTCTTGGCGATGCATCAACCTCCAAAATCCAATATATGTACCTTGGGCAGACCTTCCCTTCGGTACCAAACCAGAAGTCCTACACACGACACACGGGACTCTTGTTCCAACTCTCAATCGAGCGCTTCACCGAAACAAGTAATACCTCTTTTAACGAGGGATACACAACAAAACTCTCTTTGAACCATCTCTACTATAAATAGAGTCAGCTGAAAGCAACAGATTCTCATCGCAACCATGCCATGCCAACTCCCCAACACAAGGGTCAAATCCAAAATCGAAAATTCATCACAAAAACCATTCCACTTTCTAATTAGGCAGTTTGTAATTGAACACCACGAAAGCCATTGGAGAAATCACTCGAATACTCAAATCAATATTTTCCTTTATTCATTATGAACCGCAAAGAACGACACATACCAACATAAAGCCAAATCGGATTGCAACTGACACCCGTCATAACACGTAGCTCGAACAAGAGTTAAGAGATCATTCTATTACCCAAGAAAACACTCTTCTTCCTCAATCCCTATTTTAGGAATAAACCCTCATTTAAAATTCTGGGATTCCCAATTATCCCCCTGCTCCTTTCTCTTGTCCAACAACCTCAAAGTGTTGCTCAACCCGAAAGTAACACCCACTCTCATGTAGAGAGACTCTACTAATCCACAAATACATGCTCTAGCCAACTCCTCTACCAAACGAATCACTTTGATAAATAATTTCCAACGTTTCTCAACATAGATTTCTCCTACGATCACATCTTCTCAATCCTTTAAGAATAATCAATTTAAAATTCACATCACACACACTCCTTTACTACACCCAAAGAATGCTACCAGTGATCATTGCACTATTCGAAATCCTCTTTATTTCACTATTTCTACACAACCTCATTAGCCTCCAAGGTCCTAACATAGAACACCAAGGTAAAATTTTCAATCTCCAAGGCTCATGTAAATGTATTTCGATGCAACTGATACGAAAACTCTCGAATCTGATGACCAAAATTCTCACAATCTAAACATACTCATTCATTAACAACCACCTGAAAACATATTCTCAACCAAATTATCTTTAGAGAGATTCTGACTCTAGAGGGTTACTCACTGAAGCTAAGTCGTACCTGGTAATAATTCAACAATCCCTACTATCCCATCAATTGACATTACAATCATATTACTTCGCTAATCCCACTCTCCTTAGATTATACCTTCATATTTTGCCTATACAATCTGGCACATTACCCAACCATCTCTAATAAACTAACCAGGATTTTCATGTTTTCAACAATTCTAATGTTCCACTCAACATGAACAAATGATCTTAGACTACAAACCACTATAGGTTCTATTAGTTGCAAATATTGATATTGGTTTAGCCCCAAAGACAAAACTTTTTATTTAAGACAAACCCTCTCCAAGGACTACTCCAATAAATCAACTTATCACTCAATGCATCTCAAACAATATTGACACCCAGAGTCTCACCAAAATCATCTACTGGACCACCACTATCAGGTTGCCATTATACATCCTAAAAGACATTGCAACACGAATCGATTAACACCTTCTCAAAAGAAGATATAGGTAGTAACATGTTTCAGCACGTAAAAATATTTACCACTCGCAGTGGACACAAGATCAAGGGAGAGAGTCAAATAGCCAAGATTTCGAAAAACAGAAGACGAGGCCACAATTGAGTGCACAAGTTCCACTAGAAGCAAATTTTCAACTCTCAACGAACAAGAATAAAACATTGCCATTGAAACTCAAGAAACTCTTAAGCGACTACAACCAAAATGTTAAATGCACTTTAATAAGTTGCCAGCTGCAAAACTTAACTCCAACTTCAAATACCTCTGCCATACTCTTTTTCTTAACCACGAAAATATTTTTTTCTTTATGTACCACATCCCTTGCCACCTCTAACAAGAAGTGCCTTTAAAACCAGAGCACACTAATCATTTAAGAATCCAATGGGGCATTCTCACACCTCGATTTTCTCAACCATTCCAGCTACCATACTAATCATGATTTATCAAAGGTTCTTGAATACAAAACTCTAAACTTTTCATTCATCCGATATTACACAAGACGGTCGAATTACTTCCTTTCTAATAGAATCATCACCACTCCCATAAGTCACAATCCCTTATAAACAATCGTACTAACATTTAGAATAACACACTCTTAACATGATTCCTTACCGTCAACTCTTCCATTATAATGCCCCAAAATTTCACCAAATCGGTGTATACCACTTTATCATCTCATCCTCACATTGAGAGTACACTAAAATCTTACAACCTCACCATATCAACCACTTTATTTTAGAGGGAACCTACCACACAATCTAAAAGGTCATACCAAAACTCTTTTCACCAAAGGCATTCTATTTCCCCAACAATTTAACCATCATGCAAACATAGATCACCTATTAAATCCTATCATAAACCATTCTAAAAGAAATACAATAGTTTGTTTCATAATATTTCTATTATCCCAATAAGATTCCAGCAATCAACTTGTCCTAAAAATTATCTGATACACAAACCACACTATCAAGGCAAACCTCTTTTAACAAGGGCATGCCGCCACAAGTCATCCTCATAAAACACACACGAATAAATTACTTTTAAATTTCAATCATTCACCTCTTACCAATGCTCACACTAAATTGGTACACACTAATTCCAATCTAGAGGTTATCATAACCATTGACGGCTGTCCAATCCTAGACAAATCGTTAGTCCCTTCTCGATTTGTATTCCCACGAGCAAGTATAACATCATTATACATCCAATTAAAGAAAATCCCTAGATTATTATCTACTAGGACAGCAATCCAACACATCATTATCTTTTCCTTCCTTCATGGTTAGATTAATCCATTGAGACCGGATAACCCAACAAGTTTAGCCAACTAAACAATTTTTTTAATGTCCAACCAGTTCATCAACGTTCCATACTTCTTAATAACCCTTATGATTCCAATTAGGTATGGGCATACTCGTAGTCACTACTCCTCAGGTAGTTACTTTATGGCAACATCCCATTAATCAAGTTTAATTCCAAGGATCCAGTTTAAGACCAATCATGCGTCACGCTACAAATCCGACTTGGTACTCATGCCTTATCAATGAACTTCTATGTTTACTACCTCTCGCTTAAACATAACAAGACATTACAAAAGGTTTTTAACTCTTTTATGAAGAAGATGCATTAAACTTCAACACTCGAAATAATCCAAGAGAAATACATAAAGCCAAAGCTTTCACATACTAAAGAACTCACAAAAGATAGTTCATGTAATACCCCGAAGGTGATTCGGCTTATTAGAAGAAGTTTCGGAAGAGGGAGCTAATCGAAAAAACCCAGAATCATCTTTTCACCGGGGGGTTTTCTGTGATTTCACGGCAACCTGGGCCTGGGCCACGGCCCAGGAGGGGCCCATGTGGTGGATGGCCATAAGGGGGGGGGGTCCCACCCCAAACCCTAAACTCCACATTTCTCTCCCCCTCCCTCCCTTTGGAGCCGCCGCCACCTTTCCCCATTGCTGTGCGCCGCCTTGTACGTCGATTTTGGGTAAGATGCGTTTGTTTTCTGTCCTATCCATCGCTTAGAAAGTTGTAGGTATTGTTCTTAGCTTTCCATAGCCACCGAGATCACGTGATTTTGCCTTACGTTTTAGGAGATATGATTTTTTTAGTGCGCGCTATTCTGTCTGTCTTACGAGAAGGATCTGTCGGCTTGATCCTAGGTTTTGATTTAGTTAGAGGCATTTCCAGAACCTCCACCCAAATAAGTTATTGTAGACCTTTAAATTATCTTTCAAATCTGATAAATATCATCTCCATTGGATCTGTATAATGAAAGTTATGATATTTTCTTTACCACTGTTCTGAATTCTGGGTAGATAAATGTTAGCGTTTTCATCTATTGTTTAGACTACTGTAGATGACGAATCTAGGGTTTTGTCCTTCTAGAGTTTTATTCCTGGGAACGTTAGCTTTCTTTTGGCACCGAGATCAGGAAAATCCGATCTGTAGTTTGGGAGATATGAATTTTTTATTACGAACTGTCCGATCTGTCTGAAAACTGAGGTCAGTAGGTTTGTCCCTCGGTTTTGTTCAAATTAGGGGCCGAATAAGAACCTTCACCCAACTAAGTTATTTTAGCCCTTAAAATTATCTTTCCAAGCTGATAGGAATCATTCTCATTGGATCAATAGGTTGAAAGTTACGTCATTTTCTTTATCTCTGGTCTGTATTCTGGACAGACGTAGATGGGTTGTGTTTAGCTGTTAATTAGCCCTCTGTTTTGGCCGAATCAGGGGATTCCGTCAACTAATGTTTTGTAGCCTGATCAGTTAAGAATCAGTGAGCACTGGTTTCATGTCTTTTAGAGTTACAGACAATTAATGATGAATTTTCTCGTCTGTTGCCGAAGTTAGGTAATCTGGACTTTTTGTGTAGAGGATCAAATTGAACCTTTTGTTTGGTTGGTTTGGTTAGAGATTGTGGGAGGGCACGTATAGCACTGTCGTACTCGGTTATCCTCATATCGATAATTTTATATTGTAGGCGGTGAAGTGGTGAGTGGAGGGGTACCTCAGTTACCTCCCAAACCGTCATGTGTAGCAGCAAGTAACTTGTATACTATGATTGATGCATTATGTGATGTGTGAATGAATGATTATATTTGTCCGTATTTGTAGATGAATGCCATGTGTATCTTTTCATTTATGAGTACTATTCAATCTTGCCATGGGATCACATCATGACATGCATAAATTACCTTTGTAAGACCCATCAATTCCAAGATGGGCACTTGAAAATCCCATCAATTCGAATGGATGCGTGAGTCCACCATTCCAATGTGGGCCACGTTATGTGAGTCCACCATTCCAATGTGGGCCACGTTGGACGGCCGTATGAAACGTTCTTCATACGGTTACTTTAAGTGAACACCGACGGGTGTTTCACTCGCTATACTGCGATATATCTTTGCGATATGTCCAATTCCTTCAATGCATCATTTCACTTCATCCATTCATAAAGTTGTTTCCAATCAATGTTCAAGTTATGATTGTGATAAATTGTTCATGGTATGTTTGATTGTTACATACAAGTACTTGCTGAGTCTTTGGCTCATTCTTGCTTTGTTGTTTTATTTAGGTAAATGACAAGGAAGAATGATCTCGTGGAGGGTAGTTCAACACGATGCACTCACTACCATAATCCAAATATTTTGAGAACTTTTATTGTCGTTATTTATGTCTTGTGTTGAATTGTAATAAGTCATTTTGGTCATAACTACCGTATCCCTCTGAATTGTTTATTTCCATTTCGTTGATTAAACTTGATGATGAATCCTTGTTTCCGTATATCCTTATTAACTCCTTCACCTTGTCATGTGTTTTGATGTTATTATTCTAAAGAGTAGTGATTGTAGGTGACATCTTGACTTCCTTATAGTCAGGGTGTTACAGTTCACATTATCCAAGGTACCAAGCGAAAAAGTGAGTCATGTTTTCCCAACAGGAAAAGCAAACCTTCACCATAAAATGTCAACCTTGCGAATCAAAAACGCTAACAAGAAGCACAACTCTCGATAGTCCAAAGAACAAATCATTGCCTTATGGAACAAATAAAACCGGGGAAAACGTCCAACTGCATTGGAACCATTAACCCAAGGAAATTAAACAACCACCAGCGGTTGGTCAAAAAATCCTAGTACAACCCAAGGGAGTCAATAACCTTCCCAAAGGAATTCATACTCGACCCTGGAAGTAGGTTTGCCAAGGTAAGCACTCCACTATTCTTATACCTTAACTGGCGGTACAACCTGGCAATGCCCATGGCCACAACCAAACTCTACCTCTCGACATCGATTATCTCCACACATAATAATCATATAATCAATTAATAAGCAATCATACTCAATTAACATCAGCAATCATCAATACGATATAACGGAAACGTAAATGCAATGCTTTGCCCATTCCCATCCTACTGTGCACAGTGTGTCACTGTAATTTTCTTTTTCTTTTCTAGCTACCACAGACCTGAAGCCCGCTCTGATACCAACTGTAACACCCCAGCCCAAACTGAGCTTGGAATGCTACCACACTAACATAATTACAAGCCAAACTAAGATATTTTGCTAACTTTCGGCAGAATCTTCTTTGAATACCTAACCATACCGAAGGTTTGCACAGCTAACAATAATAATAAATAATTACCCAGATGTACAGTCTAAGACATAACCATAAAAAGAAACAAACATCCAATGTATAATGCTCAACCCTAACCGAAGATATCCATGATGTAAAACATAATAAACCAAATCTCAAGTAGTTTACTCAAGTTCTAGGCTATCATTAAATTTGTTTATTCATTGGAGAGATTGTTCGTGCCAATGTGCAACCAAGCTTAATTCTACTCCCTCCCATGCATGCCGTCCACAATCGAGGTACCTAAAAACACAACATCAGCAAGAGTGAGTCCAAGACTCAGCAAAGAACAATTAGCAAGACAATAACATAAACAACTGTGACCATGATCATCCATCCACAATTCTCAATAATAAACGTTTCATATGCTCATGCTATGCAAGATGCTCAAATGTACTTCTCTTTTCTCTTTTGCATGTACCGGTATTGCGGAGTGTTACACCCGTTGATGTTCACTCATACCCGTATTATCAAATGCGGGGACCCATTGCCCATCTTTTTCAGATGAGGACCCATTGCCCATATCTTAAATATGGGGATCTCAATGCCCACTCCCGTGGGGTACATCATGCCAACATGCAAGCTTGATATGAAATGACATGGACAATCCACTATAACACCCTGACTATAAGGAAGTCAAGATGTCACCCACAACCACTACTCTTTAGAAGAATAACATCAAAATGCATGTCAAGGTGAAGCAAGTAATAAGGATATACGAAAACAAGAATTTATCATCAAATTTAATCAACGGAATGGAAATAAACAATTCAGAGGGATACGGTAGTTATGACCAAAATGGCTTATTACAATTCAACACAAGACATAAATAACGACAGTAAAAGTTCTCAAAATGTTTGGATTATGGTAGTGAGTGCATCGTGTTGAACTACCCTCCACGAAATCGTTCTTCCTTGTCATTTACCTAAATAAAACAACAAAGCAAGAATGAGCCAAAGACTCAGCAAGTACTTGTATGTGACAATTAAACATACCATGAATAATATATCACAATCATAACTTGAACATTAATTGGGAACATCTTTATGAATGGATGAAATGAAATGATGCATTGAAGGAATTGGACATATTGCAACATATACCGGTATAGCGAGTGAAACACCCGTCGGTGTTCACTTAAAGTAACCGTATGAAGAACGTTTCATACGGCCGTCCAACGTGGCCCACATTGGAATGGTGGACTCACGTAACGTGGCCCACATTGGAATGGTGGACTCACGTACTCATTCTGGAATTGATGGGATTTTCAAGTGCCCATACTAGAATTGATGGGTCTTACAAAGGTAATTTATGCATGTCATGATGTGAGCACATGGCAAGATTGAATAGTACTCATAAATGAAAAGGTACACATGGCATTCATCTACAAATACGAACAATTATAATCATTCATTCACACATCACATAATGCATCAATCAAAGTATACAATTTACTTGCCTGCCGCGCTGCGACGGGTTGGGAGGTAATTGAGATACCCCTCCACTCACCGCTTCACCGCCTACAATATAAAATAATCAAAATGAGGACAAACAAGAAAGACATTTCTACACGTGCCCTCCCACAACCTCTAACCAAACTAACCAAACAAAAGGTTCAATTTGATCCATTCGCCCAAACATTCCAAATACCCCTTAACTGGCAGTTTTACTAGAAAATTCACCAATAAATAACCGTAAGTCCAAAAGACCTGAAACCAGTGCTCAACTTCTCTTAACGTAACGGGCTACGAAACTCTAGTTGATGGTAAACTCTAATTCGGCCAAAACAGAGGTCTAACCATCCAATGAAAAACTATAACTGCAGTCTGCCCAGAATTCAGAACATCCCTAAAGAAAAGGCTCTAACTTTTAAACCACTGATCCAAATAAAGTGATCTTTATCATCCTGAAAACATGGTGAAATTATCTTCATAAACCTAGTTGGGTGGCCGACCTGGTTCTGACTCTAACTAGATCAAAACCTAGGTGCAACCGACTATACCCAGAATTTCTGACAGACAGAGCAGTACGTGGTAAAACAGTCATAACTTTTAATCTACTAGGTGAATATTCGTGATCCAGGTGCCAAAAGAAAGCTAATGAAACCAGGAACAATTCTGCAGAAGACATAGATGTCAAATTCGGCCTCTAAGACGCCCAAAACTGAGGTACAACGTACTGGACAGAATCAATCTATTGACAGAATCAAAACGAAACTACAAATCCAATCGGATTCTCAACTCTAATGGAATCAAACAACGAATCGGAGGTCTAATTACCCTTGTAGACCAGTAGGACGACGAAGATCCGCTGCACACGGGTCTTCCTCCCTTCCCCTCTCTTTCTTCTCTTAGGGCCGGCCACCGGGAGACAACGAACGGCCGTCGACGTCGGCGGGGAACGGAGATGTTGGAGGGGACCTTGAGGAGGAGCGACGGGGATCACCGAAGATGGCACCACCACCAAGGGGCAGCAATGGAGGCCGGCTTGGGGAGAGGAGGAGGCGGCCAAGGGGGAGGGGAAGAGCCAAAAGGGGCGGCGGCTAGGGTTTGGGGGGGGAGTGGCGCCCCTTTGGCCGGCCCTACATGGGCCTACGGCCTCTTGGGCCACTGGTCGCGACTGCGGCCAAGTTGACGTAAATGACATTTACCCCATTGTTTGGAAAAATTCGACGAAAGTTGATTCTTTTACTCCCTCCGACTTCTTTCTTTTTACCGATTCGATTCCGGAAAGTTGTAAATCTTGTTTTCGAAAAATATTCCCAGACAATTGAAACGATACAACCTAGCTGGATAAACGAGGTATTACATCCACAATATGTTCTCATAAGAATTATCAATTATCGATCATCATATAAACAATGTGAAATAAACACATTCATCTCGCTTAATCATAATATGCACACATCACATCAACAATATTGTCAACACACAATACCGTACTAAAATTGTACTTGCCTTTTTCCGCTACGGCGCGCGAAGAAGCAAAGATGGTGCCTCTACTCCGGGACTCCGTCTCCTACACAAGAATAGCGCTAACAATAAATACGCTAAAAAGTGGACTCCGTTTACGCCCCTCAGCCCAAAACCTCGAGACCTAGGGCTTGAATAGATGTTCTACTCAATTTCCCCGGCAGTCTAGCATAAAACTTCCCAGGACAGCAGTATTAAAAACACCATAACTTTCACTACCAAACTCGGATCAGGGTGATCTTAGTCTCTCTGGAACCACGACAAAACTGTCTACGAAAACCTAGTTGGGCAAGTCCCCTGATTCGGCCTTCTAATAACCCTAAAATACAGGTGAAGTTCTCTGTCCTTACAATCTGTTAGTCAGAAAACAACGACGGTAAAAATTTCATAACTTTTGATTTCCAACTCTAAAAATTGTGTTCTTTATCAACTTTGAAATATTACTAAATTATATACAACATTTATTTTGGTTGGCCTTCCTGATTCGGCTTCTAAAAAATTCATAATTTCTAGATAAGACAATCTGTCAATTTTTGTCAGATCTCCTGGACAGTCACGGTAAAACTACCATAACTCCTAAACCGTAAGTCCAAATCAAGTGATCTTGGTGCCAAACGAAAGCTAAAACCGAGGGCTACAACTTTCTAAGAGGTGTACAGATCAGAAAACATACACATAGTACCCAATACTGACGGGAAACAGCGTCGAACAAATCTGATCTGCTATCTCTCCTTGACCGTCCCTCCGAAAAATCACCTCCTCACCTTCCTTCCAATGGACCGCAGCAACGGGCTTCACTGGGGAGGGAGAAGGTGCTGTGGTGGAGATGGAGGTGTAGGGGAGAGGTGGTGGCGGCGCACAGGGTAGGGGAGGCCGGCGGCTCAAGTGGGAGGAAAGGGGAGGGGGGAGGGGGATTAGGGTTTTGCGGGGTGGGAACTCCCCCGTCATGGCCGGCCATACTTGGGCCCCTCCTGGGCCGCGGCCCAGGCCCAAGTTTCCAAATAAAAGTAGATAACCCCCTGTCTTTTCGGCTTTTTCTATTCCTCTTATTCCCTTTTCTCCTCCCGACTAATTCTTTAATTTACAGATCCGATTTCTGGGTTATTAGACTACAGGTGAGCTCTAGACTATCTACTACAGTCTAGGCATCAACGTCGCGCTGGGAGGTGCACTGTAGACCGTATACTGTGGAGTGTGCGGCCACTCGATGTGCTGCAACATCACTCACAGAGTGTGCTACAGCGTGCCTTCCTCAAAAGCACTTGTGGGTACTACGGCTCCCACTGGCTGGCCATCTACATGTTATAAAGAGAAGGAGAGTTAGAGATCAAGTGACAAGCGATATGGTAAGAAATGACAGTAGACATGAAAGAAATTTCAGCACACACTTTTACCAATTTCTCTAGTTCTCTTAACTAATCCTTAAGGCTTTTAAATCAGGTATTTCTACCCCCTCAGTCTTTATATAAGTAGACCTTTGTAATATCATCCAAAAAACTCCAAATGAAGTTAGGGAAGGTTTAAAAGATAGTATATTAAAAAAATCAGCAAGCATTATATTCTTAAATTTTGATAAAAGAGAGGTCTAGAGTGGTATCCTTAGTAGTTCAAGGAAGACTCTTGAAAAGGACATTGTGTGGGATGTTTTAATGATATTTTGAAAATATTTTAGCTCTATTTTAAAGTCCTAAAAGTGGTTTAATTATATTATTTCTAGAGAGCATCCCTTCTCTCAAATCTAGAACCACTTTGAACAAGATGAGAGGAGATTATAAAAAAGAGTCTTCAGATTAGAAAAGAATGCTAAGAGGGAAAAGATTAGCAATCCTTTCTAAAATTTTAGAACCACTCATAAGGTTAAATTAAGTTGCATTTTTAACTCTAAGTCCTATCCTATTAACCATTCTACCTAAGGGTTGTCCTACAGTCAGTATGGCTCTGATACCAAGCGTTGTTAGACCCCCGTGCGTGGAATACCTAGAGATGTTATGTGTATACTGTGCTAGTCCTAGGATTAATGGCTAGCATACACATTCACAATATTTAGCAATCACATCCATACAAACACATACTAGAGTAAAGCAAAAGGGTGTTATACTTAAACTATTACAACAACGACCGACTAGCCAAATAAAAGCAGTCATCAGAGTAAACAAAATAAATATCAGTGGAATATACATTAAAAGTAGCAAAAGTCCAGTGGCATGCCCATCGATCTGGCAGGCAACCGACAAGGAACAAGACCTAGGCAGATCTGTCACCGAACCCTCTGGTGCGGGGGCAAAGAACTCATCGTCTGGCGTCAGCTTCTTTGCAATTTCTAAACCAACAACAATAGCAAGATTGAGTACAATGCGTACTCAGCAAGACTTGTAGTGTATCGTAAAAATTATATTAGATCCAAGGCTACCAAATGAATGGCTCTACTCTACACGTTCTTTTGCTCAAGGCCACGTTTATTTGCAATATTCACAAGTAGTAGTTTTCAACGCAATTTAAAAGAGCACCTTAAGAAAAAGTAAACTGTAACACCCTGACTATAAGGAAGTCAAGATGTCACCTACAACCATTACTCTTTAGAAGAATAACATCAAATCACATGACCAGGTTAATCAAGTAGAAAGATTATACGGAAACAAGAATTCATCATCAGGTTTAATCAATGGAATAGAAATAAACAATTCTGAGAGATAAGGTAGTTATGACCAAACTGGCTTATTACAATTCAACACAAGTCATAATTCACGACAGTAAAAATCCTCAAAATGTTTGGTTTATGGTAGTGAGTGCATCGTGATGAACTACCCTCCACAAGATCATTCTTCCTTGTCATTTACCTAAATAAAACAACAAAGCAAGAATGAGCCAAAGACTCGACAAAAGTAATCAGTATGTAACAATCAAACATTCCATGAGCAATATATCACAATCATCATTTGAACATTTACTGGAAACGAATTTATGAATGGATGAAGTGGAATGATGCATTGAAGGAATTGGACATATTGCAGCATATACCGGTATAGCGAGTGAAACACCGTCGGTGTTCACTTAAAGTGTCGTATGAAGAGCGTTTCATACGATCAGTCAACGTGGCCCACATTGGAATGGTGGACTCACGTAACATGGCCCACATTGGAATGGTGGACTCATGTACCCATTCGGAATTGATGGGATTTTCAAATGCCCATCTTGGAATTGATGGGTCTTACAAATGTAATTTATGCATGTCATGATGTGATCCCATGGCAATATTGAATAGTACTCATAATTGAAAAGAAACACATGGCATTCATCTACAAGTACGAACAAATATAATCATTCACTCACACATCACATTTTTGCATCAAACATAGTATACAAGGTACTTGCAGTATATCAACATCATGAACAAGGCACAAAACATTCATGTAAACAACATATCATTATGCATACAGTACTTGCCTTTTGCGTAGTGACTCGTTAGCAGGCAACGGAGGTGTTCCCACACGGGATGTCTCACCGCCTACACAAGCATGTTCCCAAAATAAGAACAACGATATAACACTACTACCGATGTTCTACAATAACCCCTGACTATTCAATATACCGCATAGACCCAAATTGAAAATAACTATTCTGCCAGATTTCAGCCCTTATGAGCAGCGGTACGAGAAAAAGCATATTTAATTATCTGGAACTCGAAACGACACGAAACCAGTGCCCAGATTTTCTTAACGTAACAGGCTACGAAACTCTAGTTGATGGTAAACTCTAATTCGGCCAAAACAGAGGTCTAACCATCCAATGAAAAACTATAACTGCAGTCTGTCCAGAATTCAGAACAGCCCTAAAGAAAAGGCTCTAACTTTTAAACCACTGATCCAAATAAAGTGATCTTTATCAGCCTGGAAAGATGGTGAAATTATCTGCATAAACCTAGTTGGGTGGCCGACCTGATTCTGACTCTAACTAGATCAAAACCTAGGTGCAACCGACTATATCCAACATTTCTGACTGACAGACCAGCACGTAGTAAAACAGTCATAACTTTTAATCTACTGGGTGAAAATTCGTGATCCAGGTGCCAAAAGAAAGCTAATGAGACCAGGATCATATCTCCAGAAGACATCGACCTGAGATTCGGCCTCTAAAGGCCTTCAATCTGCCGTGCAACCTACTGCTCTAAACTGGACAGATCTGGATTCGCAGACTAAACCAAATCAAACGAACAAAAGAGCAACAAAACTAATACAAACAGCGAATCGGAACCTTCGTTACCCTTGAAGACCCGTAGAACGACTATGATCCGCTGCACACGGCCTTCCTCCTTCCCTCTCTTCCTTCTCTTAGGGCGGCCACCGGGAGGCGCAGCGAGCAGGCGTCGGCGGCGGTGAGACGGCGATGTTGGAGGGACCTTGAGGAGGAGCGGGGATCACGGAGATGGCACCACCACAGCGAGGAGGTGCCAAGGAGCAGCAAGGAGGCCGGCTTGGGGAGGGAGGAGGCGGCCAAGGGGAGGAGGAGGCAAGGTGGCGGCTAGGGTTTAGGGAGGGCGCCCCCCTTTTTGGCCGGCCCCTCTTGGGCCTCCTGGGTCGCGGCCTGCGGCCCAGGTTGACGTACAATAGCGTTTAGCCCCCCCGCTGATTGGAAAAATCCGCCTAAAGTTGTTTCTTTTACTCCCTCCGACTTCTTTCTTTTTACCGATTCGATTCCGGAAAGTTTTAAATCTCGTTTTCGAATAAAATTCCCAGACATTCGAAACGATACAACCTAGCTGGATTTATGAGGTATTACACTCTATCCCCCTTAGAAAAGATTCGACCTCGAATCTACGCACCAATCTACTCGTAAGGAAACAGCGTCTGGAATGAAACAACGATATTTCAAGCTTGGAATTGCTCAGATACTCGCTTAACACTCGAGCATACCAGAAGATGCGTACTTCGCATAAGGATCCGAGACGGTCAATGCGATATGCTAACTTCCCAATTTCTGCAACCTTCTGAAACGAAGATAATCCAACTGGAAAATAGAGTCCTCATCGCATCCACGCAATGCTAACTCTCCCCCAAAAGGTTAGATTCTAAATTTGACAATCATCTCAAAACAAATCCATTCTCCAAATAAGCAGTTTACAAATGAACACCACGACAACCAAAGGAGAAATCACTCGAACGCTCAAACCAAATACTTGCGGTTTGTCTGAATTTGGAAAGAATCAACATGCCAACACAGCGCCAACTCAAATTGCGGGAAATACAAGTCAACGACACAAAACTCAAACGAGAATCAAGAAAACACTTCATTATCCGATGAACATACCTTTCCACAGTTTCTCTCTTCTAGGAATAGAATTTCTCTCGAACCTTGAAATTCGAATTCACTGACTACCACATGAGCTAAAACCTCTTAGTTAAACATCCTCAAATTATACTCAAATTGAAATACATCCTCCACACCCCAGTGGGGTGGCTCCATTGAATCCTCCGAATACTCTATGCATCTCATTCTACTTAATCAACCATAATTTGATTGAAGGCACCCAAAGCGCCACAAAAATAGATCCCACTGTAACATCCTGGCTATTCGAAAGCCAAGATGTCACGCAAATACATTACCTCTAATTTTTCAAGAACAACTCAGAATCCTGAGTACACACGCTCATGTACTACATCAAAAAGGTTCTATCAATGATCATTCCACTGCTCAGGAAACTCCTTTATTCCACTTTCTCTACACACACTCATTGAGTGACCAAAGGTCTAACATAACAATGCAAACCCAAATTTAATCTCCAAGATCTCTACCATAAATTTCAATTATAACATATAGGAAATCAGCGGATTGACTCTCCAATATTTTCCCAATTCTAACATACTCACTCATTTGCATACTTAGAAATTTCTCACCTAATCTCGCATCATTATTCAATTGCGTTGCTCTATAGAAGTAATCAAGGTTTTCATACCTTGATAATCACCGACCATTCAATCATGAATCAAGTTACGAAGTTTCACTATACCATAGGTTCTACTCAGTCGTAACACTTTTCAGACTTAGTTCGAAACCAAACATTCCATGTGAATCAATTTCCCTCCAAGGGATACAGATCAAAACTATTTCACATTCTACTACTCCTCCGATAACTTGGTAGAAAAATATTGTCGCTACGATTACTCATCCACCACCAAACAGTTGCCAAACTTTCACCTTGCAAACACTTCGCAACCCGAAACTGTGATCCTTTCTCAAAGGAAGAGGCGAACAAAAACAAATTCATTCATACGAGGAAGCGTTGCTCCTCACGGCGGCCATGAAACCAAAAGAAATATTCTGATAAAGGTGATCTTGGAAAACGAAAGCTGAGTTCATACATGGGAGGCACACATCCCTCAAAAGAGAATAGCAAATAACAGCCGACACGAAAGAAAGATATTACGTTTGAAATTCGCCATCTCTTGAGCGGAAAGAGCAATAAATTTAGGGACGCTTCAAATAATCACAAGATTTAATTAAGAATCGATAAGATCCTTCAACAGGACAACTTGCTCGAAACAGTTCATCTACTTGGGAAACACGAGATCCAAATGTTCTCAGCCACAAAACTCGAAACATTTCCCTTTACAGGATTTCACGGAAAGCAAACGGGTTAACTTCGTCTCGAAGAGATCAACGAAAATATTCTTTTATTGCAACCTCACTTAGCGAACTCAAACCAAGGAGCCTTTCGGACTAAATCACACGAAATCTTTAAGAAACAATAGGTTAATCCAATTCCTCTAGTTACCCAAAATAATTTCAGTTATCAGTTGATTCACGAGCTCCAAGGTACCGTGAAAGCTAAACTTGAAATATTCTTATTTGAACGATGCCACTAAAGGCGATCAATTTACTACAGGTATTAACATCAAGCCCATAACAACACTTAGAAAACTTTTCGGAAGACCCACGTGGAATGAATGGGTTGATTCCTTCTCGAAAGAAGAGGCAAATAAAGCGATCTTTACCAATGAAAAATCACTTACCACTGCAAGGAACACGAACTCGGGGAAAACCAATTAGGCAACGAACTCGAGAAAACATATGGGAAGTCCACATTGAAAACTTAGGCCTCACAAAAATAGAATATCCGACCTTAACAGTTAAGAACAAGCGGGTATTCAAGATCAAAACACCGCATCATGGAAGAACTATTATAATTTATTTATTTTTTCAACATATCGCTTTACTCGACAAACTATGTTTACCACAAAGAACTTGAATTCCCCAAAAGAGCATGAACACCAAAACTGGAAATTTGATCGTTTTAGAAATGTTACGAAAGGCGGACAACTCTCTTTCTTTATAAAGGAATCAACATTGCCATCACATTACTGATCATGTCAATAAACCTTCTAAAGGAACATGGCAAATCGTGTTATAGAAATTTTTCAGCATCAAATGGAATTGTAATAACAACTTATTCTAGAAACGAAACTTAGTACGAAAACCACAAAGCTCAAACAAACCTCTCACACAACTCCACCATAACATTAGAAAAAAGGGTTCGACATTTTTTTTAAGAGAGGTTCTAAACTCCAACATTCCAACTACTCCAAAAGAAACGAGTAGAGTCAAGACTTTCTTTGACAAACTTTGTAAAGCTAATTCCGTTCCCAAAATACCAAGCAGTTAACGGGTCCCCTTAATCAACAAGTGAGATAGGACCCTTACAAAAGAATGATCTTGTCAATAATATCGTGTACAAGTAGCAAACAAGACTTGTAGTGTATCGTAAAATTATATTAGATCCAAGGCTACCAAATGAATGGCTCTACTCTACTACCCTCCACAAGATCATTCTTCCTTGTCATTTACCTAAATAAAACAACAAAGCAAGAATGAGCGACTAAACAAATCTTGTTCTTTTGCTCAAGGCCACATTTATTTGCAATATTCACAAGTAGTAGTTTTCAACGCAATTTAAAAGAGCAACTTAAGAAAAAGTAAATACAGGAAAATAAATAAATAATTGAATGAAATAATACCAACACCCACAACCCTACTCGGTTCGGTTGCGAGCAGAAAGATAATCATGTTCAGCAATAGAAATGACACTGACAAATTCATGTTCAACCATAGAAATGACAGTCCTGCAATAAACATAGCAAATTAGCCATAGAAATGGCATGTCTTCTATAGACATAACAACCCAGCCATAGACATGACAGTTAACTCAACAAATTAAAAACCCCACGTCATTGCCCCCAATCTTTTGTGACAAAACAGTTTGAAAAGCAAAACTACCACCATACCAGCCGCACTAAGCACGCTCATGACCGCGAGCACGGCTATTCGAAAAGTTTATCACTCTATAGAGGTGTACAGCTTCACCCATAGTACGTGGTATTCTAGTTGCTTGAAATATCTCTATATCGCTGCTCACCACCAAAGGTAATAAGCCTAGAGTTTGTGACACAACCTTTACACTATCTAACCCTAACCTTGCACTAGCCATACGAATGATTATCCCCAATTACTCGGATAGAAACTCACAGTTTGAAGAGTTCTCACCCACTGCATAGAAGCCCGTTGAGTGAGTCCCTCACTTGCCGGATAGAAACCCGTCAAGTGAGTCTCTCACTCCATCCTGATAGAAACCCGTTGAAGTAAGCCATTCGTAGTTCTGACGGCAATAGAAATTGCTCGCACTACTTTTGCCCACTATTATGCAAGGCTATGATTCGATAACTTAATTAGCTACGGCTACCCCATCTTAGCACATACAGCTGTACGATTAGGTCTTAGTCCCAGATTTGTTGGCTTCAGTCCTTAGTCGACTACGGGCGAGAATTCCACCCTATCTACTAGTGAGTCAAAATCCTCAGTTTTTCATAATACAATATAACTCGCTCGCGTCTAAAACTAAGGTTCTCATTTTATTTTCATATCAAATAACAGAGATGCCCTCTCTAGATATTTTTGAAAATACTATCAAATTAGCATATTGTTCTTTTATCAATTTTGCAGAAAAACTATCGCTCTAGTTGAGTTTATGCGATAATCGCACTGAAAAATTCTCAATTGATATTACATAATGCTTAACCTATATTCTAATGGTAATAATAGTAGAGGATCAACATTTCAAAAGTATAATGCAGCAAGTCATATTACAACTACCATTTTCCCAGAAATAGCATTTTTCATACACAACATACACGCATGCTAATAGGATTTACAAAACAAAGTACAATAATTAAAATACTGGGATCAACATGATCAAAGGGGGTGCTTGCCTTGCCCTTGCTATTCTAGAAATATGATTTGTTGGTCGTCACAATAATAATTGGAGCAATCATCGTCTAATTCAAAAAGAACGAATTAAATAATACCAATAAATTCAATAGTAACCAAAATTAAATATTTTTACATATTATGGTACATTATGATTTTATACGAATTTAGAGATAAATTTCATTCAATTTGGAGTTCTGTAGCAAAAGTTATTATGGTTTGAATAGGCTCGGTTTTGAAAAATTCAGATTAAATGAGAAATGTGCTTTCTATTGGAGAAAACGTATTCTCGCGTCTGTTCTAATGAGGTTTATGCTTTCCAGTGAGGAAAGCGTATTTTCCTTGGGTTTCACCGAGGTTTACACCTTCTAGATTTGGAAAGTGTATTCTCGTCAAAACTAAAAGCGTATTTTCTATTTTTCTTACGATTTTCATTTACACTGACAGGTAGGGTCCACTTATTAACAATTAACTAAGCGTTAAGTTTGGATTAACGCTAATGAAGGTGCTTATACGCGCCGATGATGAGCTACGATGCTCGTCACCGTTGTAACACGCGATGGCGCTCGCGCCCGCGCGTGTCACCAGCGGTGTGATGCTTGGGGAGGTCGGGGAGTGCCCAAAATGGGATCTCCAGACTAATGCGCACCTGTCGGCACCAACGGTGAGGCCGGAGATGGCCAGACGCGGTGGTGCGCTGGCGTCGAGCGGAGGAGCTGCTACGACATAGAGCAAGAGCTCGAACAAGCAATTCCCTTGCCAAACCAATGCACGCAATAGCATCTAAGGGCTACTAGGGCCATACCGGAAGGACACGGAGGCTCGAAGGTGGTCGGAGATGACTGGTCGACGGCGAGCCGAGGCGGCAAGGTCGGTTGCACATGGAGAAGAGGCTCGGGTAAAGGAGATCGAAATCCAATGATCGGAGAAGTTTGGCGATGGTCCTGCGATGCTCTAGGCGCAAGGAATCGGCTCGGGATGCAGTGAAGCTCCAGCATCGACTGGAGCGGCGGTTCTGGTCAGAAACGAGGACGAAGGATCAATTTGGCTGATCCTATGAATCGAGTACGAAATCAAGTGAGAGGATAGCATCAGTGGTCACTGAAACATGATATGACGTAGTAAGGGTGATACAAAGCTCTTCACGGTCCGAGGATGAAGGTGGCGGCACACGACCGAATTAGGGCTTGCGCTCCTTGAGCTATAGGGCTCGATTCAGAGGAGGTGAAGTGGAGAGGAGGTGCGCACTAGCTCGGAAAAGAAGAGGCGCAGCTCGGGGTGTCCTATTTATAGACGGAGAGGGCTGAGATTGGCGAGGAGAGGCCGAGGTGACCATAGGCAAGACTGGCGGAGATCTCTGGTGTACGTGCAGGGTAGGCGCAGCGGGGTAGGGGGATGGGTGCGGGGGTTAATGGCGAAGCGACAGGAGTTGGTTGGGGTCCAAAACCGGGGGTGGTGAGTCGAAATAAGCGGGTAGGGCGGCGAGCTCACGCGCGGCCACACACACTGGCACTCAGCGCCGAGGTGGAAGACAATCCCTATGGGCGGGGCCCACAGGTTAACGAGGGAGAGATTAGTTTAGGATTTTTTTTTGTCTATTTTCGGCTGAATTAGTGCTTGATTTTATTTACTAGACAAATGACTTCATAATTTAATGTAAATTTTTGGGTAGGCTTTTGAACTAATTTTGTTTCTCCTTTAAATTTTTAAAAGGTTAATAATTTCTATGAATTTCTAAAAAATTCATACAAGTTTCTATTTTGCTCTTTTGTAACAGTACTACAAAACAGGCCATAAAGACGCCTCATCATAGATGGTTCTTTGAAACCGTCTGTGATAAAATAATCACAGACGGTTCCAAGATGAACCGTCTGTGATATGTAACTATCATAGACGGTTCATGGTTAGAACCGTTTGTGATACTTCACAGACGGTTCTAATCACGAACCGTCTGTGATACTGAGTGTAACACCCTGGCTATTCGGAAGCCAAGATGCTACCTAAAGATACAACATACCATCAAATTGCGGAATAAGGTTCAATATGCCTCTAATCAGACAACAATACTATAGTAACGAGGTGAAAATAACCAATTCATCAATGGTGAATAATCAAAGAACTAATCATGGAACGACATGACATGAAGTCTAAACATTACTTATTACAGTTCATCTCTCATCAAAGATTAACATAGTTGAATCCATTAATGAAAATATAATGTAATGAACTGTGTGGAACGCGCTGCTCTACTCCCTCCCATTAACATTATCATCAACAAGGTTCACCTAAATAAACACAGAAAAACAAAGGTGAGTCAAAACTCAGCAAGTACAATAAACAATTGAACATACCAGGTTATGAACAAGTCAGTCACATTACGAATTAAGAATTAATATCTGAAAACTTATGTATATGAATGGAATGAATGGATGCATTGAAAGGAATGGACTAACACATGCTCATACCGGTATAGCGAGTGAGACACCCGTCGGTGTTCACTTAAGCCCGTACTTAACAAAGTCCGAGGACCAAATTACCGTATGAAGAACATTTCATACGGGTGTCCGAAACTGCCCACATTGGAATGGTGGGTCTTACATGCCCATACTGGAGTTGATGAGTCTTTACAAATCCACTCACGTGGAATGCATATGAACAACACATGAATTTAATGAACATATGCAATGAATATTATCACTTTCTTCCTCATGGATTATTAAATAGGAACAGAATGTACATCATGGAATATGAACATGGATCATCAACTCATCGGCACAACAATCAACAGCGAGTGTTCCACAGAAATCAATATATCTTAACACATTGGAATTGCATGTAATGGAATATGAATATTGATTAACATCTTTGATTGAAAACATGGATCATAAAAATATTAGCATGAACACAAACACACATCATTCATCAATGTAAAGAATTTTAATGTACTTGCCTTTCGCGTCGCGACGCGTTAGCAAGCAACGAAGGTGTTCCCACACGCGATACCTCGCCGCCTACATAAGTACATATTTAGAATAAGGATAACGCGGCATGACTTAGCTACAAGGGACCTACACTAACCCTCTGACTAACCAACATAATTAACGAAGTTAAACTGACATTACACTATTCAGCTACCTGCCCATCCTACTGGACAGCACTATAAGAAAAATCATAATTAATTATCTAGGACTCGAAACAACATAAAACCAGCGCCCAACGAAACTTAACAGATAAACCTTCAAAACACTAGGAGACAAGATTTCCTAATTATCCCCGTACATAAGTCTAATCTGCAATTGAAAGTGCCTGACAGACATCTGACCAGACTACAGAACAGTAGCAAGGAAAAATACCCTAACTTTTATTCTACATATCCAATGGAGGTGATCTTTATCAAGTTGGAAATATTATTTAAAGGGCTACAATAACTTAGTTGGGCAAATCCCCTGACTCGGCCTTCTATTAACCCTAAGGTTCAGGTGAAGTTCTCTGTCCCATTAATCTGACAGTCATAACATAGCGACAGTAAAAATTCCATAACTTTTTATTGTAAACTCTAACAATTTTGTTCTTTAACAACATGGAAATCTTACGGAATTATCTACAACATTCATTTTGGGTGGCATTTCTGATTCGGCCTCTAAATAATTCATAATGGCCCGACAAGACAATTTGCCAAATCACGTCAGCTCTCCTGGACAGTCGCCGTAAAACTACTATATCTCCTAAACCGTAACCCCAAATCCAATGATCTCGGTGCCTAAAGAAAGATAAGACCAAGGGATACAATTTTCTAAGAGGTGGACAGATCAGAAAACGTACGGAACTTACCCAAATCTGACAAACAAATCTGGAGCAGGGGGAAGGAGAAAGTGGCGCACGGCAGGGAGGAGGGTGGCGGCTCCAAGTGGGGGAAAGGGGGAAGGGGGATGGGGGTTTAGGGTTTTTGGGGGAAGGTCATCCCCCCTTTGGCCGGCCCCCTCTTGGGCCACATGGGCCGTGGCCCAAGGCCCAGGTTGTCGGGAATTCGTGGAAACCCTCTTATGATCACTGAAAATTGTAATCCCTGTTTAATTCTTTCTCCCGAATACTCTCCTATTCTCCCGAATAAATTTCGGGGTATTACACTGAGAATATGTCATCACAGACGGTTTTTGTATAAAACTGTCTGTGATACTTGGGCGGGAAAACAAAAATTTGCACTTAATGGGCGGGCTGTCGAAAATCTCTCTATATTAACAGAGTCCTTCATCTCCTCCTTTGCCATCTCTATCTCCTCCTCTGCCATTTCTCCTCTGCCATCTCCGTCTCGCCCTGACCTTGCGCTCCGGCCTCCCCCTAGCTCGTCGGCCGCGGCCTCCTCCACCTCACGCCAGCCTCGTCGTCGCCGGCCTCCCACGACCTCGTCACCCCTGGCCTCCTCTACTTCGTCGCCCCATCCTCCCCGAGTTAAATCGTCCGGCCTCCTCCACCTCGCCTGCCTCATCGTTCTTAGGCCTCCCATGACCTCGTCACCCCAGCCTCCCACGACCTCACTCTCTCTAGTCCCCCTTTTGCTCTGTTATGTGGATTACTACTGTGATGTGTTAGTGCTCTGTGAATGGATTGAGTTGATGCTACTGTGATGTGGGTGATGCATGCCGTGTTGTTTTTAGTTCTCTGTGAATGGATTGAGTTGATGCTACTATGATGCTATGGCTATTGTGGGAAAGCTAGCGAAAAGTTCAATCCGAAAATCAATATCAGATTCATTCGCAAGGCTCCAGACGAAGTGAAAATCCATTATCGTTTTTTTTACCATAGAAAAAACTATCACAAACGGTTCTAAACAAGAACCGTCTGTGATAGTAACTATCACAGACAGTTCTTGTTTAGAATCGTCTGTGAAAATAGACTATCACAGACGGTTCTATTCACGAACCGTCTGTGATAGTTGTGATAGCCTTTTTCACAGACGGTTCAAAAGCCGTCTGTGATAACTTCGTGTCATCACAGACCCAAAAATTTAGACGGTTCAAAAACCGTCTGTGATGATGGTTTAGAACCGTTTGTGATGAGCTTTTGTGTAATAGTGTAAGTATTTTTCTAAATAAAATTTCATATAAATTATTTTGTAAATCATTTCTGAGATATTATACCCGAAATAATTCTGTCCTCTGTTATTTTTTATTTTATTTTATCTATTTCCTTTTTAGCACCTATTTGTTTGTAGTTCATGTTTTGCTTTTAAATTCAAAAACCAAAGTCAATGTGATATATTTCATATGCAAATGGTGAAAGTATTTTCACTAATACATTTATATTACATAATTCTAAAATTAGAACTTTAGAATATTACACTCTCTCTCCCTCCCTACGTGTCATCATCCTCCCTCCGTCACAGCACGACACGGCTCAAAACACACAGCGGCCCCAATACCCACCACTACGCGCGTGCATGTGTGTGAGGGGTAAGCTCCCACTGTCGGTGGACCCAATCCTAAGCCACTTGACGACACCGCTATTGCCTGCGTGAGCTTGCCCCCCTCACCCATCAACTGTACATTTGCTCCTCTCTCTTTCTCTGAGCTGTTCCTAGAAACTTTATTATCTTTCTATGTATTACCTGGTATGCGTATAGGCCTTGGAAAATGAGTAAAAGGGCTGTAAATTGATTAGCATATAGTAGTGCGGAAATAAGGAAGCAAAAGGGGAGAGAGAGAAAAGTATATATGACAAGGAAATGAAAGAAATCAGACAACAACCTTCTTAGCCTCCTCCATTATAACCTCCTCTCCACTTTTTCTCCCTCGTTACGAGTTCTTTGCTAGACCAGGTCTTGCAAGAGTATGCAAGAAGAGTAGCAGCAGCACAAGAGAGAGGGAGAGAGGTATGGAGAAGAAACAAAGCTCTCGTTTTGCTTTGGTTCTTTTATATACGTGTGGGTTTGTGTGTTTGCGAGCCTTTGTTCTTTCGCTTTTTCTTACTTGTTTTGAGTGCAACTGTTTGTTTGGATTTCACTGCACACTTTGTTCTTTTGTTTATCTCGGACGAGCCCTAACCATTTGGAGTTTTTCCCAGTTTCTTGTCGATTCCTTTGTTGTATCAGATTGATTTCAGGCACAAACACACATATGAGATAGGTATGTTTCTCCCCTTCAATTTTCTCTTTTTGCTCTTTCCGTTTGGTATTTTCCTCTCCTCGCCTGGGAAAGAACTTTCTGACATCTTCCTGCATGTTGTATTGTTGTGCAGTGTCAATCTTGATTCTTTCTTGAGTTCGTTCTTGCCATGTCTCACTTGGAAAGTAATATTTGTTTTAGTGAAGGGAAATTTGCTAGTTCGAGAAAGAAGGGCTATCAAAAGGGAAAAGTTTCCCTGTTGTTGTTGAGTAGCTTCAAGCCTTCAAGGACAAATCTGAGTGGCGATGGCATCCAATTCATCAGCGGCGGCTGTGGCAGCGTTATTTGGAATTAGGGATGGCGACCAACATGACCAGATTAAGCCACTGCTTGCGCAGCAGCACCAGCAGCCTCCTGTGGCACCGCCCAACGCGATGGCGGCGGGGTCTGGCCAGGCGGCCGCGGCGGCGCCACCAGTGAAGAAGAAGAGAAACCTACCAGGCAATCCAAGAAAGAACCCTTTTTCAGTTTCTGCATGCATATCATCTCCCAACTGATCTTACTTTGGATCTTGTTGGGAGTTTTCATGAGAGAGCTACTACTCTCTGAGATGCACATGCTTGGTTTCTCTATATATCGATCTTAGTTTATCTAGTCTTTGTTTCTTGATTTTGAAATTTTGGTTCCCAGTAGAAAACTGCCTTTTTTGAAAGGGAGTTGCATTACAGCACCAAATTTGTTTTCAATTGATTTAAATTGCATGAAATGGTCCTCTATCCTGCTTCAGTTCTATATCTCTCTCTTCGCTGTTCATTAATTGAATTTCTTCCATATCCTGCCTCGATCCAAAGCAAGTGGTCGTCACATGTTTTAGTCACTACTAGTACTTCATTTAAAGCTTGTATTCTCACCTGAATGAATTATCTTTAATTTAGGTGAAGAGTAGAGACTAGAGAGCATGCACCTAATTCTTTCTAGATTATTCCTACTTTTTTTGTTCTTTTGAAACCTCATGTTTCAAGTAGATAGATTGGTTCTATAATTCATTCGCTTTTCCGACGAGTAAAATTCCTTTAAACACATAGTCACGATCGAACGAGTGTCATCAGTTCAAATTGGACAAATATTTTTGCAAGATTCCATGTATATGAGCTGTTCTCCTCTTCATCCTCAGCTCTTTCTTTCTCTTACCAATTATGAGAGATGCAAATATAGGGGCCATGACACGATCCATGTCAATTCCTTTGTTCCCTATATCTCTTGCTGCAAATACGGCCTTTTGCCTCTTTCTTCCTCAAAGTCTCGTGCAAATATTCTGCCCTCCGTTGCCTTGATTTGTCCCTACGTACCTCACCAAACCTAAGGAAGAAAAATATTCCTCATATTAACCCAACACCAGTACTAGCTCCCACCACCATTAATTAATCATGCATGCCTAACTTATCGCCACATTAATTTCACTGGGCAATTGTGATGTCATAAGAAACATGTGTTCGTCATTAGTGTTGATTTTTTTTTTCTATCAGTGCTATAGTGCTCCTCTCTCCTAATCCACACAAAATGTTAACCACTGTACTCCTATCCTTCAAGCTTACCCATACGGCCTTACCCCATGCATGCATAGTGTAGTACTTCTAAATGTAACAATATATATTAAGCATGCATTTCATTCATCATTTCAGCATCTCCTTCTATTGTACCGGTACTACTCATCACTAGCTAGTAACACATGCAACCCCCTTTAATTTGTATACATTAATTAGTTGGTCAATATATAGACATGGTTAATTGAGCAAATTAATTGAGGTGCGTACATGTATTGTACGGTGCATGACATATATGTATGCAGACCCCGACGCAGAGGTGATCGCGCTGTCGCCGAAGACGCTGCTGGCGACGAACCGGTTCGTGTGCGAGGTGTGCAACAAGGGGTTCCAGCGGGAGCAGAACCTGCAGCTGCACCGGCGCGGGCACAACCTGCCGTGGAAGTTGAAGCAGAAGAACCCGGCGCAGGTGCAGCGACGCCGCGTGTACCTCTGCCCGGAGCCGACGTGCGTGCACCACGACCCGGCGCGCCCCCTCGGCGACCTCACCGGCGTCAAGAAGCACTTCTGCCGCAAGCACGGCGAGAAGAAGTGGAAGTGCGACAAGTGCTCCAAGCGCTACGCCGTGCAGTCCGACTGGAAGGCGCACTCCAAGATCTGCGGCACACGCGAGTACCGCTGCGACTGCGGCACGCTCTTCTCACGGTACGTACCTTATTCTATAAGGGGCTGTCTAGGCAAAACTTGAGTGTTTTTTTTTGTTAGAAGTACTTAAATATGGAGCCTTTGGATCCAAATCCAATGAATCTCATCCTCTCCCTCGACCATATATATAAAGTCTCTTCCTCACCTCCCCTCAAACCCTACCCCACCACCGCCGCCCAGCTGCCTCGCCGGCATTGCCTCTGACGCCATTGCCCCTTGTTGCCGTTCCGCCCACGAGCTGCGCCCACTACCCTCCTTCGAGCCCACGGACGGTAGCACCACCGTCGCCTCGCCACCCCACCGCCACATCACCTGCCACCGGTCTACCGCCATCCCCACCTCCCTCTATGGCTGGGGCTCCGGTGAATTCAAATCCTAAATCCAGTGAACCCCAAACCCTAACTCACGGACCATCACCGGATAGCCACCGCCGTCGCCAAGGATGTAGCTGGAGCACGAATTGCAAGGCAATCGGATAGTTGGAAATTTGAGTACCTAGTACTCCTTAGCAATTTCCATTCTATAATCTATACACGACAGTACTAAGCGTAGTTTCGGTGCTGAATGCATGCATATATGGCATGCCAAAAGGACGCACCACACCATCGATCGGTTTCTGCATTGCATGCATGGATTTCTATTGCCTATTGTCCTGCGTGGCTTCTTGGTGTTGGTGAATAATGAGCAAAGAATGTCCAGTGTTGCGTAATGGTATAATTAACTTAATCGGGGTTAGGATTTTTTTCTGGGTTGTTACGGTACTTACTAGTACATGGTTTATGAGGTTTGCCCGTGGAAGAGTGAGAAAGACAGAGAGAGAAGGACACAAGGGGGTTGGGTGAGGTAACGTCAGTACGGGAGGAAAGGAGGAGAGATCGATCGGAGCATAATTAGGGAACTGCTCACACGTGAAATGACCATTTTCTTGTGGATGCAAATGTTGCAAGCTTTATGTTAACTCATCATGCCTGGCTCAAAAAGCCCTTCCCACAAGTACTCATACACGCACTGTATACGTGTGTGTGACACTATACGTACGTGGTTCCATATTTGGATTGCCCGGGATGTCAGCACCACAATCTTGATACAAAGGAGAGTGGGCACAACACTTGACACAATCATATACTACATACGCTCTCTCAGAGCCGGTATTTGGGTGAATTGGGTTTGCCATATGTAAACTAGCTAGATGCGGTGCAGGGCTTTTCGTTTGGCCGTGTCAGAGCTAGCCAGGCCAGGTTCACACTTCACAGCTTTTCCTTGGATACGTTACTCCCTCCAGGCCCTCACATCTCTTCACATGGGTGCAACTTTCAGGAGTTAGCAGCACTGCATGCAGCAGAGATACACACACACACACACACACACACACACATTCATTGATGGATTTGGGCTGGAGAATGTGGTCACCACTATCTTTCACTAGTTTGGTGTGCATTTCTCTACTGGGGAAGAAGCACATATGGGATGCATCAGCAGATGCTGCATTGATTGTGGATTGAAAGATTTGTTTCATGGCACCTGCAACATATATTCTTTCGCCCATCAATAATTTTGAAGCACCGGGGACCCTATCTCCTACTGCTAGCTAGGCATACAGGCTTTGTTTTTCTTACTCTTCTTGTTGGGGCTCCTTTGGTTCCTTGGGAAGTGAGCTTTGCTACAAAGTCTTCTGATGTCTCTTGGCGCGTGTGCGCTCGCCCATGGCAATGTCTAATGCGTGCTACTCGTACAAAAAATTTGCGTCTTTTCTCCTTGGAAGCTTCCTACTATTAGGAACCTATCGGTAACATAACATGCCAAGCTACCTGCTTACTCGTTTCCTCTTTTTCCTCCTTGATTGACATTAGTTTATGGGATCTCGAGCTGTCATTGAGTGTGATAGAAGTGAAAGGAACATGTTTTAATCAAATGCTACACTTCAGACTCAAATGTATAGTATAATGTATTCTGGAAAAATAATTGTATAGTATAATGTAGAGTAATATTTATGAAGACAGACCAAATTCATTTGCGTAATGCCTATTTTGCAAAGACAGCATGCCTTTCCATTACTAACTAGTCCTTCTGTCCACGAAGGTAAGTCGTTTTTTTTTGTTTTTTATGGTCTCCACCAACAAAGAATTTGACAATGGGTTTTATCATAATATACTAGCAATAACACAACTATATATAATGAAAGTATTTCACAAGCCAAATCCAATAACATTATTTTTATGTAGTCATCTTTTATACTTCAACATATATTACTGGTCAAAGTTTCAAAACCCTGAATCCTACAGGTGACCTAAATTTGTGGAGGTGGCCAAGAGTAGTTGACTTAGCGTCTAAGATAAATAAACCACTTTTCCTAATTACCATGAGTATATTTTTTTGAAGTAAGTCAAATTACTTGAAGATGTGCATGATTCAGCTATATAGGATTTGATCTGTTGGATGGAAATTTGACTGACTTCTAACAAAAGTTCAGACGTATGAGGTATAGACACGCCTATTAAATTATGGGATGTCCATTTATAATGTGACTTAATTATGCTTTCTTAAGTATACGTCACATTTTTTAACCATTGCATGAAAATAAATCAGACACACACGCACTCCAAAGCTAATGCAAAAGCCACGAAAGTCAATATAGAATTCATAAAAAATCAGGCAAATTACAAATAGCAAAACTATTAAATTATCTAATAAGGTGTTCTATAAAATGATAGTTTGGCAAATAATAAATTTACCTTCGTTTTCCCTAGCTAGCATACATATAATATAGCTAGCACAGATGAAATTAAAATATCGGAGCTATCAAAATACTCACATTATTTAAGTTTTGAAAGGAAAGGCTTCCGTAGTGGAATATGCTACAGTTGCATTGTTCACATGATCAGTCGACCATATCTTAATCCAATGTACTCCTCGAAATCACCGCCATACACCGAGTCTCCCTCTATGCTTGTCCTTGCCCTTTTTTCCGAAGAAAAGTAGTAGTGCTATCTATCTATATCTATACTAATTGAATACTTTTTTAGAAGCTTTCATATTAATTCTAAGAGGTAAAAAGGTAAAAATTCTCATATTAATCGGAGAAAAAGAAGAAAAAAAGCTAGAAATTCTCACATTAATCATAGAAAAAAAGGCAAAATCCTAACCATCTAATCTATCTATCTATCTATCTATATCTATACTAATTGGAGACTCTCCTATAAGCCCCCATATTAATCTTAGGATGTAAAAAGGTAGAAATTCTCACATTAATCAGAGAAAAAAAGGTTAGAAATTTCCACATTAATTAGAGAAAAAGGGAAAGTCCTAACCATCCAATTTATAAAAGGTAGAAATTCCCACATTAATCGGAGAAAAAGAAAAATGCTAGAAATTCCCACATTAATTAGAGAAAAATGGCAAATCCTAACCATCCAATTTAAACGCATATAGCTTCACTAAATAATCGTGTAGAATGCGGATACTTACTAAATAATGACATCCGAACACGTGAGAAATTAATATGGCCTGATTTCTAAATGAGATCTTAAGGTTAACGTTAAATCTATAGCGTTATAATATAGACTCACCAAAAATCGAAGGCAAAAATATATATATTTGTCACTTAATATATAAAAAATTGTATAATTTTAAATTTTTTAGAATTTTGAGAGATAATTTCAAACTAAAAAATATATGTCAAATTCTTATTAGTTATGAGCTAAAAGTTACAAAAATTCTTAGCCTTGAAAATAATATTTAAAAAGTGTTATGTTCGTGCGGATGCACGGGTTGATGACTAGTAATACACTAATTTATGCTCTTCAAAATAAGTTGCATGAATTTTTTAGCACTTGTGCTTAGCAATTGGTTTGATCGGAACCTTTGTCTGAACTCTGTTTATTGTCACTGTAGGAGTAAGTACAGTTTTCTTTCTTACAAGAATATTAGCGTATATGCTTTTGGATTTGCACGGATGATGACAGCAAATTTTGCAGCTGAGCAACTTCACGTGTTTTCTGTATCAATTTCTACAATGTAACACTGTCCATACATTTCCATCGTACCATTTCACGTGCAAACCGCTGTTATTTCACGGCTCAAGCGGCTCGTGCACATACATTGTCCAACTGTAACTTGTCAAATTAACCCATGCATTGCATGCGTCCATGCGTCCATGCAGGAGGGACAGCTTCATCACCCACAGGGCCTTCTGCGACGCTCTCGCCCAGGAGAGCGCACGGCTGCCGCCCACCGGCCTCAGCGGCCTCGCCGCCGGCCACCTCTACGGCGCCACCAGCGCGGCTAACATGGCTCTCAGCCTCTCGCAGTTCGGCCCCCACCTCACCTCCTCCCTCCAGGACGCGCACGGCCACCATCACGCCTCTCAAGACATACTCCGCTTTGGTGGTGGTGGCGGCGGCATGGCAGCCCGCCTCGACCACCTCCTCTCATCGTCCAGCGCCTCCGCCTTCCGCCCCCTGCCTCCTCCACAAGCATCGGGATTCCTCCTCGGCACGGCGCAGGAGTTCGGCGACGGCGGCGACGGCAATGGTCCCCACGCGTTCTTGCAGGGCAAGCCGTTTCACGGCCTCATGCAGCTCCCGGGCCTCCAAGGCAATGGCTCCGGGGGGCCGTCGTCGCCGGCTCCTAGTCTTTTCAACTTCGGCTACATCGACAACAGTGCAAATAGCTCGGGTACCTCCAGTCATGGCCATGCAAGCCAGGGACACATGACCAACGACCAATTCAGCGAAGGAGGCGGAGGTGCCGGTTCTGAGACATCGGCGGCGGCACTTTTCAGCGCCGGTGGGAATTTCGCCTGTGGTGACCACCAAGTCACTCCTGCTGGGATGTACAATGAGCAGGCCGTGATGCTTCCGCAGATGTCAGCGACGGCGCTGCTGCAGAAGGCGGCGCAGATGGGCTCAAGCACGAGCACGAACGGCGGCGGGTCCGTGTTCGGCGGCTTCATGGGCTCGTCCGCGCCCTCCATCCAGCACGGGCGCGCATCCATGGCCGACCAGGGCCAGATGCACCTGCAAAACCTGATGAACTCGCTGGCTGGCGGTGGAAACGGCGGGGGCATGTTTGGCGGCAGCATGATTGACCCGAGGCTGTATGACATGGAGCACGAGGTGAAGTTTAGCCAGGGCCGTGGCGGCGGCGACGTGACGCGGGACTTTCTTGGCGTCGGTGTCGGCGGCGTCATGAGGGGGATGTCGGTGGCGAGAGGGGAGCACCATAGTGGCCGCAGCGACATGAGCTCCTTGGAGGCCGAGATGAAGTCGGCCTCGTCGTCCTTCAATAATGGAGGCAGGATGCAATGATGAGCTTATAGAAAAACATATTCTAGCTTAAGCTCGTATAGTGAGCGAGTTAACATGCATGCATGGAAGCATCGGGGTATGTTATTTACAGGTTGGTAGCACAATGTTGTGACTTGTGAGTTTAAGCTTGAATGCGTCCATGCAAGGGATAAAGCCAGCTTAATTTGGTGATTCGGAGACATGGACCACATATATGGTGAGCAAGCAGGGACTTCTTCTACTACTAATTCATGAAGCTAGATCAACTGGAATCATGAAACGACCTTATATTGGTTCGTGGTGTTGGTGTTCCTGTTAGTGTTTTGTTGCTGTTAATTGGATCTTGTTAAATGTAATTGGGTTAATTATACCGGGGGAGATAGTTGCAATAAGGTTGTAGCTAGCCAGTCGGGGATGATGATACTTAATTGCCCCTACTTTCTTCTATTTCTTGCTTTTCTTTTCCCTCTCTCTCGCTTACCCTTTGGAGCAAAAATATTGTTCTTGCAATTAGTGCAATTAATCATGTTAGCCCACATGAATGCCTCGCTCATTTTCTCCAATTTTCTACGTGTTTTTTTAAATTTTGACAGTATATATGGTGTGGATTGTCAGAAGTTCTGCATAATTACCAGTTAAGTTGCACCCAAAAGAAGATTGTTCTATATTTAGTTCATACTTGCTCGTTCCATAAAATACACTTTTCCATGTTATTACTTATTAGTATGACGCACAAGCGATTCAATGATCTCGATCCTAAATAAATATATTACACATATATTGAAGCAGTGTTGCTAGTAGTATAATAGTGGGTTAATGCAAATCGAACACTCAATTTTCTTTAAGTATTTGTGGTTTTCAATCTTTTTATAGACCATTGGATTACTTCCCATGCATTAGTCTATAGAACTAGTCATCAACCCATGCATCTGCACGGTTAGCAATTTTAAAAATGCACACTTAATTTTATTTCAAAAGTACATAATATTTTGTAGCATTACTATGGTCTATATTTTAGTAATTTTTTAATCCCAAATAAGCTACATGAATCAGAACTGAAAGAGAAGTTGAAAGCTATATTTTTTTACATTTTCTCTCGTAGAATTATTGTAGGATCTTTTAATAGAGCCGCCATTGTTTTTGTCTCCGTGTGAGAAACTATATATATTGGTGGGGAAGTTATAGGAAAAGATTTTCATGTATATCCATGTACGGAAGTAATTTGGCTCCGTGTCTCCTATTCGGACACAGGCATGCCAGAACATTTATTTTGCTTTGAATGTTTCCAAGTTAACTGCTTTGTACAATTTGATCGTGGAACAATCGAACATATAACTACATGAGACTCGTGTATGGCTAGAACAGAGTCTTAGGCCATAAGATGCATGGATGTGATTTTTTTCTTCGGTTAGTGTGAGAATTTGTAGCTATTGTTTTCTCAGATTAATTTGAGAATTTCTAGTTTTTTTGTACCTAGGATTAAGGTGAGAGCTCCTAGAGGAGCCTCTAATTAGTATAGAGATATTTTCCACCTAGGATTACCATGGAAACTCCTAGAGGAGCCTATAATTAGTATAGAGATATAGATTTAATTAGCATGATAACACATATTTTAAATAATATTTTTTGACTAAAAAATATACTGGGAAAAGGAGGTAGAAACGTGTGTGTGAGAGAGATGGGTGCCAATGTATTGTTTTCCTAGTGTAGTACACCATGGAGAGAGCCAAGTTAAGAATTCACATCCGGACTCTGGAGTTGTAATTGGATCAGGTTTTGTGCATGCACGCATGCCATGATTTGTTTTTTCCAGTTTCCATGTTGAACACATTTGTTAATACATATAAATCTAAACCGTATATGAACTCGGTAAGGAAGATTGAACTACCCTGATTTTATCCTTTTACGATTAATGTGGGAATTTCTAGTCTTTTTTTCTTTTCTCTAATTAATGTCGTGTGGGGGCTTCTAGGAAAGCCTCCAATTAGAATATATATATATATATATATATATATATATATATATATATATATATATATATATATATATATATTGCCAATGCATTGTTTTCGTAGTGCAGCTTACCATGGAGAGATCCAAGTTAAGAAGTCACATCCGGACTCTAGAGTTGTATTTTTTTTAGTTTCTTTGTTGAACACATTTGTTAATACATATAAATCTAAACCATAGATGAACTCGGTAAGGAAGATTGAACTACCTTGATTTTATCCTTTTTACAATTAATGTGGGAATTTCTAGTCTTTTTTTATTTTCTCCAATTAATGTGGTAATTTCTAGCTTTTTATCTCATAGGATTAATGTGGGGCTTCTAGGAGAGCCTCCAATTAGTATAGATATAGATATATATATATATATAGATAGATAGATAGATAGATAGATAGATAGATAGATGGGCCTTCCTTCAGTACATCTCTTTTAGAAAATTTTACAAATCTTAAAGCAAATCGGTTAATATTATATGGGGGTAAATTTGTATCAACGTAAAAAATATATCAAATTTAGGATTATATATACATATGTATATACATGTACATGTATATGTGTGTGTGTGTGTGTGTAATTACATGTGGCCTTTAATTTGAGCATCGTTTGTCGGACCATGGGCTTGAATACCCGAAACCCTCGTGTGTATACCGTACTAGTCCAATGATCAGTGACTAGTACACACATCCACAATATTAATAATCACATCCATACATTTAAACATACAAAATAAAATAAATATGGTACATAACTTAGATGATTATAGAGTTTACATCACAAGGGCTGACCAGCCAAATAAAAACTCAAGTATTAGAAGTAACGACTGAAACAACGGAAGCATAATCTGTATAAGGTCCAAAAGTCCAGCAGCATGCCCATCTGAAGCCTCAGGCAACCAACAAGAGATAAGTTCTAGAAAGACCCATCACCGAACACTTCGGTACTAGTGCAAAGAAAGCGTCATTCAATATAGGCTCATCCTCTAATTCTGAACAACAATTTATGCAAGATAGGGTACATTGTGTACTCAGCAAGACTTGTAGTGTATCATAAAATTTATATAAATGCCAGGCTAACAAGGGATGAGGCTCTATGCTACAAGTTGTTTTCAGCATTAAGCACATTTTATTTCCAATATCCATACGTAGTATTTTGCAACGAAATTTTAAAGAGTAGTTAAATAGATAAAGGACAACAAGTAAGTAATTGAACAAATAACAACTCGCAACCATCCACAGCTGCAAGCAACATCTTATTTTCAGCCATAGACATGGCACTAAACTCAAATATAAACCAACAAACCATTTTCCAACAAAGCTATTTTTTTATGAAAACCAAGAATATACCCATTAAGACTGCACTAAGTACGCTCATAACCGCAAGCACGGCTATTTAAATATATTTACACTATGTAGAGGTGTACAACTTTACCCACAGCATGCAAATTCTTTATTTTATTCGGCATCTGATGATACCACCCCTCACTACCTTTGGAGTCTAGAGTACGTATCAAAGCCTTTACATAACCTAGTCCTAACCTTGTACTAGCCCAGCAAATGAACACCCTCACTTCACTCGGGTACACCCCCGTCTCAGTGAGGCATTCACCGCTGTGTCAGCAAACTTTGTGTCCGACACCATGGTGAAGGGAGCCCCTTTGAACATGCCTACACCGGTCATGCTAGCACTACTACGGCCTACAAACGTGCAAGGCTAGTTTTCAATAACTTAATTAGCTAATGATGTCCCATACCGGCACATGTGGTTATACACTTAGGCGTAGACAGGACTTGCTAGTGTTCGGTCCTTAATTGACTCGGATGAGGATCTTCCACTATCTACTTGTAAGATACACCTTTCACACTTCTCAGGATATAATATAACTCGCCCACGTCACAAATAAATTTTTAATTTTTATTTTTATACAAAATAACGAAGGTAAACCCCTCTCGGCAATCATTTCAAAACTCTCAATTTCATGTTCATCATGTCATCCTTTTATCAAATTTTAATAAAGACTATAGCTTGAGTAAGCAATTGTGCGATACTCGCACTCAAAATTCCCATTTTGACATAATCTATTGTCTATACCATAATTTAATTTCTACAACAGTAAGGATATCAATATTTTAAGGAGGTTCATGCATCGAATAGGATTACGGCAACTGTTATCCCTGAATATAGCAATTTTAATCAAACATACACGCATGCTGTCGGACCCTAGGCGTGGAATACCCGAAGACCCTATGTGTATATCGTACTAGTCCCATGACCAGTGTCTAGTACATACACATTCACAACATTTAGCATTCACATCCATACATTCTCATATAAAAGTAACCAAATGGTACTAAACTTAAGTGGTAAAGTTATTGCAACAACGGTCGATCGGCCAAATAAAAGCAGTCATCATCATCAGAGTAAAAGTAGCAACGGAATAAGTAATAAAAGTAGCAAAATTCCAACGGCTTTGTAACACCCTGACTATAAGAAAGTCAAGATGTCACCTACAACCACTACTCTTTAGAAGAATAACATCAAAACACATGTCAAGGTTAATCAAGTAGTAAGATTATACGGAAATAAGAATTCATCATCAGGATTAATCAATGGAATGGAAATAAACAATTCTGAGAGATAAGGTAGTTATGACCAAACTGGCTTATTACAATTCAACACAAGTCATTATTAACGACAGTAAAAGTCCTCAAAATGTTTGGTTTATGGTAGTGAGTGCATCGTGATGAACTACCCTCCACAAGATCATTCTTCCTTGTCATTTACCTAAATAAAACAACAAAGTAAGAATGAGCCAAAGACTCGACAAGTAATCAGCGTATGTAACAATCAAACATTCCATGAACAATATATCACAATCATCATTTGAACATTTATTTGAAACGAATTTATGAATGGATGAAGTGGAATGATGCATTGAAGGAATTGGACATATTGCGGCATATACTAGGTATAGCGAGTGAAACACCGTCGGTGTTCACTTAAAGTAATCGTATGAAGAACGTTTCATACGATCAGTCAACGTGGCCCACATTGGAATGGTGGACTCACGTAACATGGCCCACATTGGAATGGTGGACTCATGTACCCATTCGGAATTGATGGGATTTTCAAGTGCCCATCTTGGAATTGATGGGTCTTACAAATGTAATTTATGCATGTCATGATGTGATCCCATGGCAATATTGAATAGTACTCATAATTGAAAAGAAACACATGGTATTCATCTACAAGTACGAACAATTATAATCATTCACTCACACATCACATTTTGCATCAAACATAGTATACAAGGTACTTGCGGTATATCAACATCATGAACAAGGCACAAAACATTCATGTAAACAACATATCATTATGCATACGAGACTTGCCTTTGGCGTAGTGACTCGTTAGCGAACAACGGGGTGTTCCCACACGGATGTCTCACCGCCTACACAAGCATGTTCCCAAAATAAGAACAACGATATAACACTGCTACCGATGTTCTACAATAACCCCTGACTATTCAATATACCGCATAGACCCAAATTGAAAATAAACTATTCTGCCAGATTTCAGCCCTTATGAGCAGCGGTACGAGAAAAAGCATATTTAATTATCTGGAACTCGAAACGACACGAAACCAGTGCCCAGATTTTCTTGACGTAACAGGCTACGAAACTCTAGTTGATGGTAAACTCTAATTCGGCCAAAACAGAGGTCTAACCATCCAATGAAAAACTTTAACTGCAGTCTGCCCAGAATTCAGAACAGCCCTAACGAAAAGGCTCTAACTTTTAAACCACTAATCCAAATAAAGTGATTTTTATCAGCCTGGAAAGATGGTGAAATTATCTTCATAAACCTAGTTGGGTGGCCGACCTGATTCTGACTCTAACTAGATCAAAACCTAGGTGCAACCGACTATACCCAACATTTCAGACAGACAGACCAGCACGTAGTAAAACAGTCATAACTTTTAATCTACTGTGTGAAAATTCATGATCCAGGTGCCAAAAGAAAGCTAATGAAACCAGGAACAATTCTCCAGAAGGCGAAGACATCCAATTCTGCCTCTAAGATACCCAAAACCGAGTTACAACGTACTGGACAGAATCAATCTATTAACCAAATCAAAACGAAACTACAAATCCAATCGGATCCTCAATTCTAATGGAATCAAACAACGAATCGGAGGTCTAATTACCCTTGTAGACCAGTAAAACGAAAGATCCGCTGCACACGGGTCTTCCTCGCTTCCCCTCGCTTTCCTCTCTTCGGGCCGGCCACCGGGGGACGACGAACGGCGTCGACGGCGGCGGGGAATGGAGATGATGGAGGGGCCCTTGAGGAGGAGCGACGGGGATCACCGGGGATAGCACCACCACCGCGAGGAGGCGCCAAGGATCAGCAAGGAGGCCGGCTTGGGGGAGGGAGGAGGCGGCCAAGGGGGAGGGGAGGAGATAGGGTGGCGGCTAGGGTTTAGGGGAGTGGCGCCCCTTTTGGCGGCCCTACATGGGCGGCCGGCCCTCTTGGGCATCTGGGTCGCGACCTGCGCCCAGTTGACGACTAAAAGCGTTTAGCCCCCTGCGATTGGAAAAATCCGCGAAAGTTGTTTCTTTTACTCCTCCGACTTCTTTCTTTTACCGATTCGATTAGGAAAGTTTTAAATCTCGTTTTGAATAATATTCCCGGACATTGAAACGATACAACCTAGCCGGATCTATGAGGTATTACACTCTATCCCCTTAGAAAGATTCGACCTCGAATCTACGCACCAATCTACTCGTAAGGAAATCGCGTGCGGAATGAAACAACGATATTTCAAGCTTGAATTGCTCGGATACTCGCTTAACACTCGAGCATACCGGACGATCGCGCCGCAGATAAGAACCCGTGACGATCAACGCGATAAGCCAACGTCCTAATTTCTACAACTTTCAAAAACGAAGAGAATCCAACTAGAAATAGAGAGTCCTCATCGCATCCACGTAATGCTAACTCTCACCAAAAGGTTACATTCCAAATTTGACAATTCATCTCGAAAACCAATCCATTTTACAACCAAAGGAGAAGTACTCAAACGTCTTAAACCAAAAACTTGCGGTTTGTCTGAATTTGGAAAAAAAATCAACACGCCAACACAGCACCATCTCAAATTGCAGAAAACACAAATCAACGACACAGAACTCAAACGAGAATCAAGAAAACACATCATTAACCCACGAATCAACCTTTGCCACAGTGCCTCGCTTCTAGGAATAAAATTTCTCTCAAACCTTGAAATTCGAATTCACTGACTACCACATGAGCTAAAACCTCTTAGTTAAACATCCTCAAATTATACTCAAATTGAAATACATCATCCACACCTCTGTGGGGTGGCTCCATTGAATCCTCAAATACTCTATGCATCTCATTCTACTTAATCAACCATAATTTGATTGAAGGCACCCAAAGCGCCACAAAAATAGATCCCATTTGTAACATCCTCGCTATTCAAAGCCAAGATGTCACGCAATTACATTACCTCAAATTTTTCAAGAACAACTCGTAATCCTCAATTACACGCTCATGTACTACATCAAAAAGGTTCTATCAATGATCATTCCACTGCTCAAGAAACTCCATTATTCCACTTTCTCTACACATAATCATTGTGTGACCAAAGGTCTAGCATAACAATGCAAACCCAGATTTAACCTCCAAGATCTCTAACACAAATTTCAATTATAACATATAGGGAAATCAACGGATTGACTCTCCAACATTTTCCGCAATTCTAACATGCTCACTCAATTGCATACTTAGAAATTTCTCACCAAATCTCGCAACATTATCCAATTGCGTTGCTCTATAGAAGTAATCAAGGTTTCCATACCTTCGATAATCACCGACCATTCAATCATGAACTGAAGTTCTGAAGTTTCACTATACCATAGGTTCTACTCAGTCGTAGCACTTTTCAGACTTACTTCGAAACCAAACATTCCATGTGAATTAATTTTTCCCCAAGAGATACAGATCAAAACCATTCTACATTCTACTACTCCTCCAGTAACTTGGTAGCAAAATATCACCGCTACGATTACTCATCTACCACCAAACAGTTGCCAAACTTAGCCTTTGCAAACACTTTGCAACCCAAAACTGTGATCCTTTCTCAAAAGGAAGAGGCGAACAAAGATAAGTTTATTCACACAGAAAGACGTTGCTCATCACGGCGAAAGGTGAAACCAAAAGAAATATTCTAATAAAGGTGATCTTGGAAAACAAAAGCGAGTTCATAAATGGAGGCACACATCCTCAAAAGAGAATAGCAAATAACGATGACTGAAAGAAAGATATTACGTTTGAAATTCGCCATCTCTTGAGCGGAAAGAGCAACAAATTTAGGGACGCTTCAAATAACCACAAGATTTAATTAAGAATCGATAAGATCCTTCAACAGGCCAACTTGCTCGAAACAGTTCATCTACTTGGGAAACACGAGATCCAAATGTTCTCAGCCACAAAACTTGAAACATTCACCTTTACAGGATTTCACGGAAAGCAAACGGATTAACTTCGTCTCGAAGAGATCAACGAAAATATTCTTTTATTGCAACCTCACTTTGCGAACTCAAACCAAGGAACCTTTCGGACTAAATCACACGAAATCTTTAAAGAACAATAGGTTAATCCAATTCCTCAAGTTACCCAAAATAATCTCAGTTACCAGTTGATTCACGAGCTCCAAGGTACCGTGAAAGCTAAACTTGAAATATTCTTATTTGAACGATGTCACCAAAGGCGATCAATTTACTACAAGTAATAACATCAAGCTCACAACCACATTTAGAAAACATTTCGAAAGACCAACGCGAAAAGAATGGGTTGAATACATCTCAAAAGAAGAGGCACGTGAAAACGCTTTTCACCAACTGGGAAATCACTTACCACTCGTAATGAACACAGAACCAAGGGGAAAACCAATTAGGCAATGAACTCATTGAACATAGGTGGAGTCCACAATTGAAAACATAAGCCTCGCAAGAAGAGAATGTCGGATCTTTACAGATAAGAACAACGAGCATTCAAGATCAAAACGCTCGCATCACTGAAGAACCATTATAACTTTGCAACAAATCGTTTTACGCGGCAAACTTCGTTTATCATAATAAACTTGGACCTCCAGTAGGTCATGAACACAAAACTCGAAATTGAATCATTTTGGAAACATCAAGAAAGGTGGTTAAACTTCTTTCTCTATAAAAGAATCAACCTTATTCTCACATTACTGATCATATCAATAAACCTTCTAAAGGAAACATGACAAATCGGGTTATAGAAATTTTCAAAGATCAAATGGAATTGTAATAACAACTTGTTCTCGAAAAGGAACCTAGTACGAATGCCACAAAGTGAGACAAACCTCTCACACAACACCACAAAACATTAGAAAGAGGTCGCGACACTTTTCCTTTTCAAAGGAGGTTATAAACTCCAACACTCCAACTACTCCAAAAGAATTGAACTGAGTGAAATTTCTTCAATAAACTTAGTAGAAGATAATTCCCATTATCAAAATACCAAGCAGTTAATCAGTCCCTTAAACAACAAGAGAGATAGGACTCTTACAAAAGAATGATCTTGTCAATAATATCGTGTACAAGTAGCAAAGAAAGCTCAAAGAATCGAAAGACAAGAATTGTTTTGAAAAACATCTAGGGACCAATAGGAACCCGTAGCCAACCAGTTTGTTTGATTACCATCTCCAACTTAATCACCACAAGGCACCTCAAAAGGGTTTTAACACTAATCCTCGGAAAAGAGATCGTTAAACTTCAAGGCGGAATGATCCAAAAGAAATACATGGAGCCAATGCTTCCTCGTGTTAATGAACTTGCAATGTAAAACTCTCATTATACAAACTATCAAACGAGTAAATGAGTCGCTATTTTCCAATGAGAAGGAAGGAACAAACATAGAAATATCAATATTGCCAAGCCGTCAAGATCATTTAAAATAAAAGAAATTCAACACCGAAAAATAATAATATTTTGAGAGAACCATTAAAGACCTATTGGATCTCATCACTACCATGAATCATGAACCTAAGAGAAATTCATCAACTACCACCGGACAAGAATTTGTCAAAATCGAAAATCAAAGAAGAGAACCTCTGTCTAAAGCATCCCAAAAGAAATATGCAAGATCATTGTGCACTTGATAAAGAACTTGCAAAAGAAATCGCCAATGCCCAAACCTCAAGCGAACACACGGTTGAATTTTCCAACAGTAAAATGCAGAACTTCCGTGAAAAGGTAAATCTTGCAAATTAACTATGCTCACGTGGAGCGAAATGTCACAATAGTTGAAAGAACAATAATTGTTTCAAAGAACGATCGAAATCTACTAGAGATTGCCCATCGCATTATAACCCTCCATTCAAAAGAAATTCACGAACTATCGAAACTACAACGAAAAACCGGATACAAACTTGAGAAGGACAAAACTTCATCAATGAGCTCGGGCTCAACACGTAACTATGGAGCAGGGTAAGAACTTCTCTACTATTGCAATACGAACAATGGTGTAGCTTTGGCAAAACCGGGGCGACAACCACGAACTCGGTTGATCGACGTCCGCTCACAAGTACGCATAACTAAGGCAATCAATTATGAATATATAGGATCATCTCATGACAATCATAGAATAATTCATAGATATATAGTATATCACATCAAGTCATAGATTAATAACAAGAAAGATAGTATGAAGCAATTCTATAACATACAACATAATGAACAACATCACTAGAAATGCGAAACAATGGATTTCCCAAACCCCACCTCATCATTACACGAGTGTGTCATTTTAATAACTTAATTACCACGGACCTAAAGCCCGCTCTGATACCAACTGTAACACCCTGACTATAAGAAAGTCAAAATGTCACCTACAACCACTACTCTTTAGAAGAATAACATCAAAACACATGTCAAGGTTAATCAAGTAGTAAGATTATACGAAATAAGAATTCATCATCGATTAATCAATGGAATGAAATAAACAATTACGAGAGATAAGGTAGTTATGACCAAACGGCTTATTACAATTCAACACAAGTCATTATTAACGACAAGTAAAGTCCTCAAAATGTTTGGTTTATGGTAGTGAGTGCATCGTGATGAACTACCCTCCACAAGATCATTCTTCCTTGTCATTTACCTAAATAAAACAACAAAGCAAGAATGAGCCAAAGACTCAGCAAGTAACTGTATGTAACAATCAAACATTCCATGAACAATATATCACAATCATCATTTGAACATTTACTGGAAACGAATTTATGAATGGATGAAGTGGAATGATGCATTGAAGGAATTGGACATATTGCGGATATCTTGGTATAGCGAGTGAAACACCGTCGGTGTTCACTTAAAGTAATCGTATGAAGAACGTTTCATACGACCAGTCAACGTGGCCCACATTGGAATGGTGGACTCACGTAACATGGCCCACATTGGAATGGTGGACTCATGTACCCATTCGGAATTGATGGGATTTTCAAGTGCCCATCTTGGAATTGATGGGTCTTACAAATGTAATTTATGCATGTCATGATGTGATCCCATGGCAATATTGAATAGTACTCATAATTGAAAAGAAACACATGGTATTCATCTACAAGTACGAACAATTATAATCATTCACTCACACATCACATTTTTGCATCAAACATAGTATACAAGGTACTTGCGAGATATCAACATCATGAACAAGGCACAAAACATTCATGTAAACAACATATCATTATGCATACAAGACTTGCCTTTGGCGTAGTGACTCGTTAGCGAACAACGGGGTGTTCCCACACGGATGTCTCACCGCCTACACAAGCATGTTCCCAAAATAAGATCAACGATATAACACTGCTACGATGTTCTACAATAACCCACGACTATTCAATATACCGTATAGACCCAAATTGAAAATAAACTATTCTGCCAGATTTCAGCCCTTATGAGCAGCGGTACGAGAAAAAGCATATTTAATTATCTGGAACTCGAAACAACACGAAACCAGTGCCCATATTTTCTTAACGTAACAGGCTACGAAACTCTAGTTGATGGTAAACTCTAATTCGGCCAAAACAGAGGTCTAACCATCCAATGAAAAACTTTAACTGCAGTCTGCCCAGAATTCAGAACAGCCCTAAAGAAAAGGCTCTAACTTTTAAACCACTGATCCAAATAAAGTGATTTTTATCAGCCTGGAAAGATGGTGAAATTATCTTCATAAACCTAGTTGTGTGGCCGACCTGATTCTAACTTTAACTAGATCAAAACCTAGGTGCAACCGACTATACCCAACATTTCAGACAGACAGACCAGCACGTAGTAAAACAGTCATAACTTTTAATCTACTGTGTGAAAATTCGTGATCCAGGTGCCAAAAGAAAGCTAATGAAACCAGGAACAATTCTCCAGAAGGCGAAGACATCCAATTCTGCCTCTAAGATACCCAAAACCGAGTTACAACGTACTGGACAGAATCAATCTATTAACCGAATCAAAACGAAACTACAAATCCAATCGGATCCTCAATTCTAATGGAATCAAACAACGAATCGGAGGTCTAATTACCCTTGTAGACCAGTAAAACGACGAAGATCCGCTGCACACGGGTCTTCCTCGCTTCCCCTCGCTTTCCTCTCTTGGGCCGCCACGGGGACGATGAGCAGCGTCGGCGGCGGGGGAATGGAGATGATGGAGGGGCCCTTGAGGAGGAGCGACGGGATCACGGGGATAGCACCACCACCGCGAGGAGGCACCAGGATCAGCAAGGAGGCCGGCTTGGGGGAGGGAGGAGGCGGCCAAGGGGGAGGGGAGGAGATAGGGTGGCGGCTAGGGTTTAGGGGGGGGGTGGCGCCCCCCCTTTTTGGCCGGCCCCTACATGGGCTGGCCGGCCCCTCTTGGGCCTCCTGGGTCGTGGCCTGCGGCCCAGGTTGACGTACAAAAGCGTTTAGCCCCCCTGCTGATTGGAAAAATCCGCCGAAAGTTGTTTCTTTTACTCCCTCCGACTTCTTTCTTTTTACCGATTCGATTCTGGAAAGTTTTAAATCTCGTTTTCGAATAATATTCCCAGACATTCGAAACGATACAACCTAGCTGGATCTATGAGGTATTACAGGCTTTCTCATCCAATCCCTCAGGCAACCGACAAAAAACAAAGCCTAGATACACCCATCACCGAACCCTTCGGTTCCGAGTGCAAAGAACATATCGTCTGGCATTGGTTCACCTTTGAACTCTGAACAACAATATAAGTAAGATTGAGTACAATGCTGATGAGGATAAAATTCCCTAATATTAATTAAAAGACACATACTTATGTGGTCGTAAACCTCACAGCTAACGACCCCCTATGGTCGTAGAATCCTAGAGGTCACTTGATGGGTAATCTGTTCGCACTACTACAGAAAAGGTAATCACATACGGTTCAAAACCATCATCACAGACGGTTTTTTGCACCATCTGACTTTTATGGGTCAGTGATACTATGTAGTCATTACAGACGGTTTTTGAACCATTTGTGAAAAGAAAAGCTATCATAGATGGATCTAAACAATAACTGTCTGTGATAGTCAATTATCACAGACGATTCTTAATGTAACACCCTCGCTATTCGGAAGCCAAGATGCCACCTAAGGATACAACATATGAACAATTTACGAATAAGATTCAATATGCATATATCCAAATATCAATAACAGGATAACGAGGTGAAAGCAGCCGATACATCAGTGGCGAATAATCAAGAAACTAATCATGGAACGACATGACATGAAGTTTAAACATTACTTAATACAGTCCTTCTCTCATCAAGGAATATCAAAGTTGAAACCATTAATGAAAATTATCGAGTAATGTTCTGTGTGCAACGTGTTGGTCTACTCCCTTCCCAAAATCATCAACATCAGGGTGGATCACCTAAATAACATTGAAAGCAAGGGTGAGTCGAAACTCAGCAAGTACCATATTAGAATAATCAAACAAATAGTGGATAAATCAATTCAATTGAATTATAAACAAATCTTGCACCACATACATGATTGAATGGAATGAATACATGAATGGATGGAATGAAAGAATGCACTAAAGGAATGGACTAATCACAGCTTATACCGGTATAGCGAGTGTAACACCCGTCGGTGTTCACTTAAAGTTACCGTATGAAGAACATTTCATACGGGTGTCCAACGTGGCCCACATTGGAATGGTGGATCACACGTACCCATTCTGGAATTGATGGGTTTTCAAATGCCCATACTGGAATTGATGGGTCTTTCAAAATTCCACTCCCGTGGACGGAAATTAAAGCATGTATGAATGGAATGAAGCAAGTAATATGAATGTCATCATCTTTTCTCAATTATCAATTTGAAACATATCAACATCATGAACAAGTGCAAGAACATACATGTATACATCACATTATCATGCATTCAATTGAAAACACCACAAGTTAATATGCAGTACTTGCATGTACTGGAATATGAATGTTGAGTAACTTCGTTGATTGAAAACATGAATCATAGAAACATTAGCATGAACACAAACACATCATTCATCAATGTAAAGGATTCAATGTACTTGCCTTTCGGCGTTACAGCGCTAGCAAGCAATGAAGGTGTTCCCACACGCGATACCTCACCGCCTACACAAGTGTTCCCGAAATAAGAACAACGTGGAAATACATTGCTACCGGTGTTCTACAATATCTCCTGACTACCCAATACACCGCACAGACCCGAATTGAAAATAAACTATTCAGCCAGATTTCAGCCCTTCTGATCAGCGGTACGAGAAAAAACATATTTAATTATCTGGAATTCGAAATGACCCGAAACCAGTGCCCAATGAATCTTAACGCACGACACTACGAAACTCTAGTTGACGGAGTTCTTTGATTCGGCCAAAACAGTGGCCTAAACAACAGTTGAAAACACTAACAGATATCTGCCCAGATTTCAGAACAGTGGTAAAGAAAATGACGTAACTTTTATTTTACTGATCCAATAGAGGTGATCTTTATCAACATGGAAAGATAATTTAAATTTATACAATAACCTATTTGGGTGGGAGTTCTGAATCTGACGGTAACTAGATCAAAACCGACGAGCAACCGACAGTCTCCAAAATCTCTGACAGACTGAGTAGTGTGCGGTTAAAAATTCATATCTCCTAAACCACAGGGTGTAATCTCGTGATCTCAGTGCCAAAAGAAAGCTAAGGAAACCAGGAACATAACTATAGGATACGAAAACTCGAGATTCGGCCTCTAAGTAATTCATAATGGCCCGACAAGAAAATCTGCCAAAACACGTCAGCTGTCCAGGACAGTCTCGGTAAAACTACCATATCTCCTAAACCGTAACTCCAAATCAGATGATCTCGGTGCCTAAAGAAAGCTAAGATCAAGGGCTACAACTTTCTAGGAGGTGGGAAGATCAGAAAACGTACGAAACTTATCCAAATCTGATAAACAAATCTGGCATACGACAGGGAGGAGGGTGGCGGCCGGTTGGAGAGGGGGAGGAGGGGGTGGCGGCTTGGGGAGGGGAGTGGGGAGAGAGAGGGGATAGGCTAGGGTTTGGGGATGAGGAAAACCCCCTTGGTTGGCCCCTCTCATGGGCCCCTCCTGGGCTGCGGCCCAGGCCCAGGTTGTCGGAATATCGCTGAAAACCCCCCGCCGATTCAGGAAATTTCAGATCTTGTTTGCATTTTCCCTCCCCAGCTGCTTTTCTAATTACCCGATCCGAATCCAGGGTATTACATTCTACCCCCCTTAACAGGATTCAACCTCGAATCTGCACGCCAATCTAAATGTAAGGAAACTATGACTGGAATGAAACAGCGATATTCCAATCTTGGAATTGCTCAGATACTCGCTTAACACTCGTGCACACCAGATGATGCGTACTTCGCATAAGGACCCGAGACGGTCAACGCGATAAGCCAATGTTCTCATTTCTACAACTTTCTAAAACGAAGAGAATCCAACTAGAAATAGAGAGTCCTCATCACATCCACGCAATGCTAACTCTCCACCAAAAGGTTAGATTCCAAATTTGACAATCATCTCGAAAACAAATCTGTAGGACCGTAAAGGCGACTAGGGGGGTGAATAGGCGTTTTCTCAACTTTCTCGTCTAAATCAAATTCAACACGAACTTTACTCCTTTAGCTATGAAAGCTAAAAAGATCAGTAAGCGCACAGTGGAAGCCTTGTGCTGAATTCGATGACCCCGCTCAACCGCACGACACACAAGTGGAGAATTGAACTCACTGTTCTGGACTGGGCATAGGCGGTCAGACCGGCTGGAGACTGGCGGTCGGACCGACGTTCAACGAGCGGTCGGACCGGCTACTAACTAGCGGTCGGACCGGTGGATATCGGTTCGACCCGGCAGTACTGAACGGTCTGAAACGCGGGCGGTCGGACCGCCGTTACACAACCGGTCAGACCGGTTCAGTCCAATACTGAAAAACTAAACCCAAGTCCAAAACGAAATTTGATTCAACTTTTGATTCAACCAATGAAACTTGACCAAATTTCGAGCACACCTCCCTAAGGATATTAGAGACCTATTTCTAGCGACGATCCTTCAGATCCACTTCGCAAAATCGATCTCTCAAGGTTTTTCCAAAGGAGTGCACAAACCCTAGAAATCTGAAAATCTTTGATTCAAGACTTGCTTGTGGGGGTTGATGATCTAGATGATTCTAGGAGTATTCCCACACATCAAAGCAAGACAAAATGGGTCAAGAGACCAAGCTTAAACACTTGAATCAAGGAAGCACCAAATTCATCCAAAAGAGAGAAGAACACAAAGGGAGACAAATGATCTCTCAAGCAAGCATCACAAGATTGATTGATCACACTTGATGCTTACAAAGCCTCTCCAACAAGGAGGATAAGAGCTCACACAAGGAGCACACACACAATCTCCAAACCCTAGTTTCTCCTCTTCTCTCCTCCAAACCCTAGAAAAAGGATGAAGGGTGACAAATGAAATGTTTCAAGGGGTTTTACATCTCCCCCTTCTCTATTTATAGGAGAGGCCAAGGGTTTCACTTTTGGGACCCACTCACACATGGGACCCACACACACATAACTATTGAAGCAAACGCCTGCTTCACCACGTGTAGGTTGATCAGCGGTTCTCATCACGTCGCCAAGCCTCTCTTGTCCGAATCCCATCGGAACCTCCCAGAGACTCGCACCGACTTCCGCACCGCCTGATCCAACCAGCTGCACCGAACTACCCGTTTGAACCATCTTGCCCATTCTGCACCATGCTTGAGTCACACGACCTCACCCGGCATCCATGATCGTTCTGGACCTCAGCTCTCCAAGCGTAGTCCCGATCCATTCACCGTTGACGTCGTTGACCTGCACAGCAATAGACAAACAAACCGTTTTCGGGAACAAGTTCTTTACAACTTGACCCACGTTAGTTCCACAATGCAATATACAACAATAAAGCATTGATAACCAAACATAAACCACTATCAAAACACATCAATGCAAACTTGGCTAACCTCCAAGTCATCGCCGGTCTGACCGCCCCACAAGGCCGGTCCGACCGATTCTAGGCCGGTCCGACCGATCCCACAACGGCGGTCGGACCGCCCGAAAAGACTTAGCCAAAATTCCAGCTTGAAAATCCGAAACCTTCTAGAATTTTCAACTCGATAGAACTTTTGACTGGGAGCTCCAAAAATGATGTGACCAGATCCAGGAGACTCCCCTCACTTGCCTACACAACCTATTTTTGGCTTAGCTCCAAAATCCACTTTTCATTTTGGCGGTCGGACCGGCAAGCACTGCCGGTCAGACCACCCCACTGGCCGGTCGGACCGAGACCTGGCCGGTCGGACCGCCGTGGCCTGACAGCCCTGGAGCAAACCCGAAAATGCGACAAATAACAAACCAACAAAGCCATTGCCAATTGACTCATCATCCTGAGATCGTGCACATATCCTCACGAAGATCGTGCACATATCCTCACGATATCCACAAAATCCATTTTCCAAATAAGCAGTTTACAAATGAACACCACGACAACCAAAGGAGAAATCACTCGAACGCCCAAACCAAATACTTGCGGTTTGTCTGAATTTGGAAAGAATCAACACGCCAACACAGCGCCAACTCAAATTGCGGAAAATACAAGTCAACGACACAAAACTCAAACGAGAATCAAGAAAACACCTCATTATCCCACGAATCATCCTTTGCCACAGTTCCTCGCTTCTAGGAATAAAATTTCTCTCGAACATTGAAATTCGAATTCACTGCCTACCACATGAGCTTAAACCTCTTAGTTAAACATCCTCAAATTATGCTCAAATTGAAATACATCATCCACACCATTGTGGAGAGGCTATATTGAATCCACCGAATACTCTAAATAACTCGTTCTACTAACCAACATTGATTTGATAAAAGGCGTTCAAAGCAACACAGAATAGGTCCCACACAATGACATTACCTCCAATTTCCAAGAACAACAACTCAAAATTCTTAGCACGCACGTTCATATACTTCATCAGAAGGGTTCTATCAATTATCATTCCACTGCTCAGGAAACTCTATTCTTCCACTCTCTCTACACACAATCATTGAGTGACCAAATGTCTAGCATGAAAATGCAAAGCCCAGATTTAACCTGCAAGACTTCTACTACAAATTGCAATTATAACAAATAGGGAAATCAATGGATTGAATCTACAACATTCCCACAATTCTAACATACTCACTTATTGAAATCCTCAAAAATTACCCACATAATCTCGCAATCTTATCCAATTGCGTTACAATATAAAATTAATCAAGGTCTCCATACCTTCGATAATCCTCAACCTTTTGACATGAACTGAAGTTCTGGAATTTCTCTATACCATAGGTTCTACTCAATTGTAACACTATTCAGACTTACTTCGAAGCCAAACATTCCATGTGAATCAATATTTTTTTTCCTCAAGAGATACAGATCAAATCCATTTCACATTCTTCTACTCCTCCAATAACTTGGTAGCAAAATATCACCACTACTAAAACTTAACCACCACCAAACAGTTGCCAATAAACGCTTTGTAAAACCCTACAACAAAACTTTTGGGTCTTTCTCAAAAGAAAGAGGCGAATAAGGATAAGCTAGCTCTCCCCGGCCGCCTCCTTCCAACGGCGCTTGCCGCCTGTCTCGGCGATCTTGTGGCCGGTCTTGGAGAGGGAAGGGAGGAGAAGGGAGGGAGGTTCTTGGGAGGTGGATCCATGTCTCCCTGCAGATCTTCAAGGGTAACGATTGTTTTAGTGGTAGTTTGTTTCGGTTTTATTGATTAATGGTGGATTAGATCTAAATCGCGTTCTGTCCTGGAGATTCTAGAACGCACCCGTCTCCTTGCGCGGCCAGTTTGGACCCTTTGTAGGCCGAATCTCGGGTTGACCTCTCCTAGAGAATTGTTCCTGGTTTCATTAGATTTCTTTTGGCACCTGGATCACGAATTTTCACCCAGTAGATTAAAAGTTATGACTGTTTTACCACGTACTGCTTTGTCTGTCAGAAATTCTGGGTATAGTCGGTTGCACCTAGGTTTTGATCTAGTTAGAATCAGAATCAGGTCGGCCACCCAACTAGGTTTATGAAGATAATTTCACCATGTTTTCAGGGTGATAAAGATCACTTTATTTGGATCAGTGGTGTAATAGTTAGAGCCTTTTCTTTAGGGCTGTTCTGAATTCTGGACAGACTGCAGTTATAATTTTTCATTGGATGGTTAGACCTCTGTTTTGGCCGAATTAGAGTTTACCATCAACTAGTGTTTCGTAGCTAGTTAAGTTAAGAAAGGATGAGCGCTGGTTTCAGATCTTTTGGACTTACGGTTAATTATTGGTGAATTTTCTAGTAAAACTGCCAGATTAGGGATATTTGGAATGTTTGGGTAAATTGATCAAATTGAACCTTTTGTTTGGTAGATTTGGCTAGAGATTGTGGGAGGACACGTGTAGCAATGCCTTTCTCGTTTGTCCTCATTTCGATTATTTTACATTGTAGGCGGTGAAGCGGTGAGTGGAGGGGTATCTCAATTACCTCCCAACCCGCTTAGCTACTGCAGTAAGTAACTTGTATAATATGATTGATGCATTATGTGATGTGTGAATGAATGATTATATTTGTTCGTATTTGTAGATGAATGCCATGTGTATCTTTTCATGTATGAGTACTATTCAATGTTTCCATGGAATCACATCATGACATGCATAATGACATTTGTAAGACCCATCAATTCCAGTATGGGCATTTGAAAATCCCATCAATTCTAGAATGGGTACGTGAGTCCACCATTCCAATGTGGACCACGCATACGTGAGTCCACCATTCCAATGTGGGCCACGTTGGACGATTGTATGAAACGCTCTTCATACGACACTTTAAGTGAACACCGACGGGTGTTTCACTCGCTATACCGGTATATGCTGCGATATGTCCAATTCCTTCAATGCATCATTCCACTTCATCCATTCATAAAGTTGTTTCCAGTCAATGTTCAAATTATAAAAGTGATATATTGTTCATGGAATGTTTGATTATTACATACAATTACTTGCTGAGTCTTTGGCTCATTCTTGCTTTGTTGTTTTATTTAGGTAAATGACAAGGAAGAACGGTTTTCATGGTAGATAGAACAACATGATGCACTCACTACCATAATCCAAAACATTTGAGAAATTAATATTGTCTTCGATCTATACCTGGTGTTGAATTGTAATAAGCCAACTTAGCCTTATTTACCATATCTTTCAATTGTTTATTTCATTCCGTTGATTAAACTTGATGATGAATACTTGTTTTCGTGATAATCTTAATACTTGCTTCACCTTATCATGCGCCTTGATGTTAATCTTTAAAGAGTAGTGGTTGTAGGTGACATCTTGACTTCCTTATAGTCAGGGTGTTACAGTTTGGTATCGAGCGGGCTTTAGGTCCGTGGTAATTAAGTTATTAAAATGATACACTGTGCACAGTAGGTGGGGTTTGGGAAATCCATTGCTTCCGCATTTCTAGTGATTTGATTCATTATGTAGTACTGTGTAGAATGGTTTCTGTACTATCTCTCATGTTGTTAATCTGCGACATGATGTGATATCCTATATCTATGAATTATTTTATGATTGTCATGAGATGATCCTATATATTCATAATTGATTGCATTAGCTATGCGCGATCGGTAGCGACGTTGAGCGCTTGAGTTCGTGGTTGTTGTCCCGGTTTTGCCAAGCTACACCACTGCTCGTGGTACGAGTAGAGAAGTTCTTACCTGCTCCATAGTTCCGTGTTGAGCCCGAGCTCATTGTTGAAGTTGTTGTCTTTCTCAAGTTTGTATCCGGTTTTCGTTGTAGTTTCGATAGTTAGTGAATTTCTTTTGAATGGAGGGTTATAATGCAAGGGCAATCTCTAGTAGATTTGATCGTTCTTTGAAACAATTATTGTTCTTTCAACTATTGTGATATTTCGCCCACGTGAGCGTAGTTAAATTGCAAGATTTACCTTTTCACGGAAGTTCTGCTTTTACCTCGTTGGAAAATTCAACCGTGTTCGCTTGAGGTTTCTGGGCATTGCGCATTTCTTTTGCAAGTTCTTTATCAAGTGCACAATGATCTTGCATATTTCTTTTAGGATGCTTTAGACTGACATGAAAGAAAGTTGTCCGCCTTTTCGTAATATTTCTAAAACGTTTTCCAGTTTGGTGTTCATGCTCTTTTGGGAATTTCTTTGTGGTAAACATATACCATAGGTTCTACTCAATTGTAACACTATTTTTCAATCGTGGACTTACTCGAGTTCGTTGCCTAATTGGTTTTCCCGAGTTCTGTGTTCCTTGCAGTGGTAAGTGATTTTTCCAAACATTCCATGTGAATCAATATTTTTTTCCTCAAATAAGAATATTTCAAGTTTAGCTTTCACTGCACCTTGAGCTCAAATCCATTTCACATTCTTCTACTCCTCCAATAACTTGGTAGCAAAATATCTTTTGGGTCTTTCAAAGGGTTTGCAAAAGAAAGAGATGAGTAATCGAATAAGGATAAGAATGTAGAATGGTTTTGATCTGATTCTTGGGGAAAATTAATTCACAAGGAATGTTTGGTTTCAAGTAAGTCCGAAAAGTGTTACGACCGAGTAGAACCTATGGTATAGTGAAACTTCGTAACTTCAGTTCATGATTGAATGGTCGGTGATTATCGGGTATGAAGTTAATTTGAGGATGTTTAACTAAGAGGTTTAACCGCAGTGGTATGCGATGAATTCGAATTTCTCTATACCATAGGTTCTACTCAATTGTAACACTATTCAGACTTACTTCGAAGCCAAACATTCCATGTGAATCAATATTTTTTTTCCTCAAGAGATACAGATCAAATCCATTTCACATTCTTCTACTCCTCCAATAACTTGGTAGCAAAATATCACCACTACTAAAACTTAACCACCACCAAACAGTTGCCAATAAACGCTTTGTAAAACCCTACAACAAAACTTTTGGGTCTTTCTCAAAAGAAAGAGGCGAATAAGGATAAGCTTCGTCACACATAAAAACGTTGCTCATCCCAACGAGCATGAATCCAAAAGAATATTCTGATAATGGGGATCTTGGAAAACGAAAGCTGAGTTCACAGTTGAGGGCACACATCCCTCAAGAGAAAATAGCAAATAACATCCGATACGAAAGAAAGACATTGCGATTGAAACTCGACATCTCTTGAGCGGAAAGAGCAAGAAGTTTAGAAACGACTCAAATAACCACAAGTTACAAAACTTGACTCAATTCTCAAATTCCCCTACTACACTCGTTCCGTTAACAATAAAATTAATCATTTGACTTGAAACGCTTTGCCACAACGGTCAAGCTAAGGTCGTTAGTCCAAACCACAAGATCTAATTAAGAACCAACAAAATATTTCGACAAGACAAATTTGCTCGGAACAAATTATCTACTTGGGAAAACACAGGATCCAAATGATCTCAGCCACAAAACTCGAACATTTCCCTTTACAGGATTTCACGGAAAGCAAATGGGTTAACTTCGTCTCGAAGAGATCGACGATTTTTTTTTCTTTGATAGCAACCTCACTTTGCGGACTCAAACCAAAGAGCCTTTCGGACTAAATCACACGAAACCTTTAAGAAGCAATGGGATAATCCAATTCCTTAAGTTATCCAAATGATTTCAGTTAACCGGTGATTCGCGATCTCCAAGGTACCGCGAAAGCTAAACTGGAAATATTCTCATTTGAACGGTATCACAAAAAGGCGATCAATTTACTACAAGTAATGACATCAAGCTCACAACCACAGTTAGAAAACATTTCGAAAGACCCATGTGAAAAAATGGGTTGAATACTTCTCAAAAGAAGAGGCACATAAAAACGCTTTTCACCAACTGGGAAATCACTTACCACTCGCAATGAACACAAAACTAAGGGAAAAACCATTAAAGCGATGAACTCATTGAACATAAGTGGAGTCCACAGTTGAGGTCATATCACCCGCACAAGAAGAAGATCAAACTTCAAATGAGAAGAAGGTACTGACTTGAAAGCTAGAAATCTCAATGTGGCAAAAGCATAAGATTCCAACAATATTAGCCAGCCAAAAAAAATTAGGTAGATTTAGCTAACCAGTTACGCTACTGGGGACATCGGTCAAGATAAATTATGCATCACGCTAATAATCTAACTTGAACTCATAGATTATTTACTCACAACCCCTCACAAAACAACAGAAAACCTGACAAAGGGTTGCGACACTTTTCTTTTTCAAAGGGAGGTTCTAAACTCCAACACTCTAAATATTCCAAAGGAAATGAACATAGTCGAAATTTCTTCAATGAACTTTGTGAAAGAAAATTCCCATTCTTCGAAATGCCCAACAGATAACCAAGTTGCCTCTATCAACAAAAAGGATGAGGCTATCAAAAGAGAATGATCCCACAACAATCACGTTCACAAGTAGTAAAGGAGCTCAAGAATCAAAAGACAAGAACTATTTTGAAAACCCTAGGGTCCAATAGAAACCCAAGCCCACAATTTTTTTCAACTTCCGACTTAATCACAACCCAAAGACCACAAATGGTTTTAACATTTTCTTGGAAAGAGATATATCAAATTTCAACAAGCGGAGAGATCCAAGAGAAATACATGGAACCAATGCTTTCTCATGTTAACGAACTTGCAACAAGAACTCTCATTATGCAAATTATCAAACGAGTAACTGGGTCGCTCTTTTCCAATGAGAAAGAAGCAACAACCATGGAAATATCAATGTTTCCAATTTACAAAGATCACTCGTAGTAAAAGCAATTCAATAATCGAAAAACAGTAATGTTTTCGGAGTACCATTAAAGGCATACTTAAACTCGTCTACCAAGAATCATGAACCCAAGAGAAATTCATCAATCACCACCAGACAAGAATTTGTCAAATTCAAAAATCAAGGAAGAGAGCGACTTACTAAAGCATCCCTAGAGAAATATGCAAGATCAATACACACTTAATAAAGAACTTGCAAAAGAAGTCTTCCAGTACCGAGATTCCAAACGAACGAATGAGTTAAATTTCCCCAATAGGGGTAAAACAGGTCTTTTGTGAAAAGATAAATCTTGTAATGGAACTATGCCCACGTGGAGCAGAAATTTCACAAGAATCAAAAGAACCCTAACTGGTTCAAAGAACGGTCAGAAACCTACGGGAGCTTGCTATTTCATTAAAACTCCAAATTCAAAAGAAATTCACGAACCGCGAAACTACAACGAGAAACCAGATACCGGTTCTAGAAAGGCGACAAGTTCATCAATGAGCTCATGCTCAACACAGAGCTTATGGAGCAGGTAAGAACTTCTCTAATTTCATACCACAAGCAAGGGTGTAGCCCGCAAAACCGGGACAACAACCACGAACTCAACTTCTCGACGTCCGCTACGAAACGCATAACTAATGCAATCAATTATGAATATAAATATGTATATATATCGGATCATCTCATGGCAATCATAGAATAATTTCATAGATAGAGGTTAACACATCATATCGTGGATTAACACATCATAGCATAAAATAATTTAACAACGACTCGTTACTCGTGCCACCACAATCGAAATGCGGAAGCAATAGTTTACCCAAACCCTCCTAGTGTGCACAAGGTGTCAATTTAATATATTTGAATGAACCACGGACCTAAAGCCCGCTCGATACCAAGCTGTAACACCACGGCTATTCGAAGCCAAGATGCCACCTAAGGATACAACATATGAACAATTTACTAATAAGATTCAATATGCATCTATCCAAATATCAATAACAGGATAACGAGGTGAAAGCGGCCAATACATCGATGGCGAATAATCAAGAAACTAATCATGGAGCGACATGACATGAAGTTTAAACATTACTTATCTGATCCTTCTCTCATCAAGGAATATCAAAGTTGAAACCATTAATGAAAATTATCGAGTAATGTTCGTGTGCAACGTGTTGGTCTACTCCTTCCCAAAATCATCAACATCGTGGTGGATCACCTAAATAACATTGAAAGCAAGGGTGAGTCGAAACTCGGCAAGTACCATATTAGAATAATCAATCAAATAGTGGATAAATCAATTCAATTGAATTATGAACAAATCTTGCACCAAATACATGATTGAATGGAATGAATACATGAATGGATGGAATGAAAGAATGCATCAAGGAATGGACTAATCACGACTTATACCGGTATAGCGAGTGTAACACCGTCGGTGTTCACTTAAAGTTACCGTATGAAGAACGTTTCATACGGGTGTCCAACGTGGCCCACATTGGAATGGTGGATCACACGTACCCATTCTGGAATTGATGGGTTTTCAAATGCCATACTGGAATTGATGGGTCTTTCAAATGCCCATACTTTGGAATTGATGGGTCTTTCAAAATTCCACTCCGTGGACGGAAATTAAAGCATGTATGAATGGAATGAAGCAAGTAATATGAATGTCATCATCTTTTCTCAATTATCAATTTGAAACATATCAACATCATGAACAAGTGCAAGAACATACATGTATACATCACATTATCATGCATTCAATTGAAAACACCACAAGTTAATATGCGATGCTTGCTCAGACTAGAATATGAATGTTGAGTAACTTCGTTGATTGAAAACATGAATCATAGAAACATTAGCATAAACACAAACACATCATTCATCAATGTAAAGGATTCAATGTACTTGCCTTTCGCGTTGCAACGCGCTAGCAAGCAATGAAGGTGTTCCCACACACGATACCTCACCGCCTACACAAGTGTTTCCGAAATAAGAACAACATGGAAATACATTGCTACCGGTGTTCTACAATATCTCCTGACTACCCAATACACCGCACAGACCCGAATTGAAAATAAACTATTCAGCCAGATTTCTGCCCTTCTGATCAGCGGTATGAGAAAAAACATATTTAATTATCTGGAATTCGAAATGACCCGAAACTAGTGCCCAATGAATCTTAACGCACGACACTACGAAACTCTAGTTGGCGGAGTTCTCTGATTCGGCCAAAAAAGTGGCCTAAACAACAGTTGAAAACACTAACAGATATCTGCCCAGATTTCAGAACAGTGGTAAAGAAAATGACGTAAATTTTATTCTACTGATCCAATAGAGGTGATATTTATCAACATGGAAAGATAATTTAAATTTCTACAATAACCTATTTGGGTGGGAGTTCTTAATCTGACGGTAACTAGATCAAAACCGACGAGCAACCGACAGTCTCCAAAATCTCTGACACACAGAGTAGTGTGCGGTTAAAACTTCATATCTCCTAAACCACAGGGTGTAATCTCGTGATATCAGTGCCAAAAGAAAGCTAAGGAAACCAGGAACATAACTCTAGGAGACGAAAACCCGAGATTCGGCCTCTAAGTAATTCATAATGGCCCGACAAGAAAATCTGCCAAAACACATCAGCTGTCCAGGACAGTCGCGGTAAAACTACCATATCTCCTAAACCGTAACTCCAAATCAGATGATCTCGGTGCCTAAAGAAAGCTAAGATCAAGGGCTACAACTTGCTAAGAGGTGGGAAGATCAGACAACGTACGAAACTTACCCAAATCTGACGAACAAGTCTGGCGTACGACAGGGAGGAGGGTGGCGGCCGGTTGGAGAGGGGGAGGAGGGGGTGGCGGCTTGGGGTGGTGAGTGGGGAGAGAGAGGGGATAGGCTTGGGTTTGGGGATGAGGAAAAAACCCCCCCTTGGTTGGCCCCTCTCATGGGCCCCTCCTGGGCTGCGGCCCAGGCCCAGGTTGTCGGAAGATCGCTGAAAACCCCCCGCCGATTCAGGAAATTTCAGATCTTGTTTGCATTTTCCCTCCCCAGCTGCTTTTCTAATTACCCGATCCGAATCCGGGGTATTACACTTAATCACAGACGGTTCTAGTTCAAAACCGTCTGTGAAAATAGACTATCACAGACGGTTTTTTTTAGTAAAATCCGTATGTGATAGTTTTTTGTATTGCAAAAAAATTCAAATTTCAAGCCAAACAAATCAATTGTTGGACAGTAGTTTCCATATTCTATTTCGATGGTTTGTAAGAAGGTAATTAAAAGATACTATCTCTCTCTCTCTCTCTCTCTCTCTCTTTATCTCTCAATCAATGGTTCACTCTCTAACGAGGACGAGGTCGAGTAGAGGCGTCCATCTTGAACTGAATTGACCTCCCTTGTCGACCACAATTGGGAGTCCTCATTGAGAACGAAATTTGATAGGATGCAGGGGACGAAATCAGAGTGAGAAGAAAACCAGGACGGGGATTTGAGGCAAAACTTCGTGCTCTGAGGCCAAGATATGGCGATACTGGTCGAGCTGCAATGCCTGCTCACCGGAGGCACCGTGAAATAGCAAGCTGCGTCTCCTCGTCGAACCGCGTCAAGGAATCGAGGGTAGTCGCCGGAGCTTGGCGTGGGGAGGGGAGAGGGAGATACTGATTGAATTCAAGGCGGGGGTGGCTATAATATATAAGACAACGCCTAAACATTTTGCCTCCTGCGCACACGTTCAAAAAATTTCGCCCTCCTGCACTGCGAATAACAGACGGTTTCAAACAAAAATTGTCTGTTATGTAATATCACAGATGGTTCTTGTTTATGACCGTCTTTGATACTTCACAGACGGTTTTCAACATGAACTCTTTGATTTTACTATCAAAATATGAGGTTCTACTCTACAAGTTATTTTTGTTAAAGCTATTTTTATCTGCAATAACCATATACATACTAATGTGCAACGGAAGTTTAAAAGACCGGTTAAATAACTACATGATAGTAAGTAAGAAATTGATTGAATAACAACAACAACAAACTCGCAACTCTCCTCGGCTGCGAGCAATAATTTATGCTCAGCCATAAACATGGCAGTTAACTCAAATAAAAACCCACAAGTCATTGCCCATGTTTTACCAATAAAACAGTTTTATGAAAATCAACACTAAAACCATACCATCCGCACTAAGTACGCTCATGACCGCGAGCATGGCTATTTAAATAGATTTACACTCTAGAGAGGTGTACAACTTTACCCATAGTACACAAATTCTCTAGTTTGTTCAGCATCCGTGGATACTACTGCTCACTACCGTAGGTAAGTGGTCTAGAGCACGTGACGAATCCTTTACATCACCTAGTCCTACCCTTACACTAGCCCAGTGAATGTTGTTCCTCACTTCACACGGATACCCTCCATCGAGTGAGGCATTCGTAGTTGTGTCGGCAAGCTTTGTGCCCAACACCTTGGTGAATGGAGCCCCTTCGAACATGCCTACCCGGTCATGTCCACACTCTACATCCCACCAACATGCAAGGCTAGCTTTCAGTGACTTAGTTAGCTGCGGCCATCCCATACTAGCACATACAGTTGTACATTAGGTTTTAGCTCTGGAGTTGCTGGCATTCAGCCCTTAATTAACCCCGGACGAGAATCTCCCCCTATCTACTAGTGAGGCATACACCTCACTCTTCTCATAATATATTATAACTCGCCCGTGTCCAAAACTAGGTTTTTTATTTTATTTTTATATAAAATAAATGTAATATTCTGAAAATAATAATAATAATAATAACGTCTTAAGGGCCTGTGCGTAATTAAATAAATTAGGTACGTAAAAATAGAATATTTTGGAATTGTACGGAGGGACTAAACTGTGCGAGGTATAAAAAGATCGTGGGGATTCTAGAAACCCTAGCCAGATTGTTTTGTCTTTTCCCGTGCACTTTCTCCAGCCGCCGTCGCCCGTGTCCTTGCGTCGCCTGTTCCCAGCGCGCCAGCCACCGTCGTTGTTTCCCTCCCCGCGCTAGCATTTCTGCTCGCCGTGTGTTCGCCCGCACGCGCCTAGCGCCAGCGCGTGAGCGCCCCTGCCTTTCAGCCGACACCCCGCCTGCCTGTGCGCGTGAAGGGGTTGTCCGGCCGCCACGCCGCTCTCGCCGCCCGCGCCACCCGCGTGCACGGCGTATCGCGCCTCTGATCGGCGCTGCTACGCGTGGATTTGGCGAATCATTTTTTCGTGCATGTCCATTTGTTGCCTTAAATCCGAAACAATCGTTGCAGCACCCGAGGTGTGGAGGTTTGCTGCATGTCATACAATGTTGCTGCACATTATACTTTGTCTGCTACTACATAGCATTAATTAAGTGCTTCCTGTTGGATAAAGTTACTTGTGGATTTGATTAGTACGGGAGAACGGAAGAACCACACCGGAAAAAGAGAGAGAAATTTAGGAGGAAGTAGACATTTCGGTTTTTGGTGGTGGGTAATGATCTGTAATTTTGTTACCTCTCTATTTTGCTAATTTAGTTAGATATTAGAATCGGGACTAGTTAGAAAGGTTTTAGAATTTTCTAGTAGCAGGGCCGATTATTAGATCTGTTTATCCTGCTATTCTGTTGAACGATTTATTCAGGTATCTTAATGGAAAATTTTGGAAATATCATCTACTAGTTAATTGTAGATAATTTCGATATCTTTCTATAGAATATTTAAGCATGTAGATCGGACAAGTAGAATTCGAGATATGAATTTTGGAAGACTGCTGTCTTTGTGGTTGTCGTCTTTCGGCGCTGTTTTGGTAGACTATAAATTAAAAATAGTAAATAGACTAATTAGAGTTTTTGATCTACATGAAAGATGTAGATAATTGTCTAAGGGTTCTGTAGAATCCAAGAACTTGAATTTTGGTTGGGTAAAACAAAAGTTATGAATTTAGTAAGACCCGTTGTCCCGAAGCTGACAGATCGGTTTTCTGGGCTAAAAACGGAGGGTTAGATGATTTAATTAGGAGTCTTGGTAATCTAAGAAAATGAGGAGAATTTTGTGTAAAATCCAGAACTGGGTGGTTTGTCGTGATCGGATTTTTGAGTCAAAAGTTACGCTATTTTTAGTAACAGGACAGCAAAGGGTGACTTTTCGGTACCGAAGAAGCGTGGTATATTTGGGGACGGGTAGGAGCGATATCGATTGATTGCTATTCTTGATGCTGTAGCTTGTATTAAAATTTGTGTATTTAATGTAGGAGAGGCGTCGTGCTTGTTGCCATCTTCTAGCCAAACCGTGCGTCGCAACTAGTAAAGGCAAGTGCATGGTAGACAACTGTAATACTCCGGAAATGGTTCGGTAAAAAGAAAGAGGTCGGAGAGAGTAAAAGAAATTGTTTTCGTCGGAAAATTCCAATCTTCGGGGGGGGGGGGTAAACGTTATTGCCAGACAACCTGGCCCGCAGTTCGCGACCCGGGTGGCCCATGAGGGGGCCGGCCGGCCCATGTAGGGGCCGGCAAAAAGGGGGGGCACCACTTCCCCCCCCCCCAAACCCTAGTGCCTCCACTCCCTCCCCCTTGAGCCGCCCCTCCTCCCCCTTGAGCCGCCCCCATCTCCTCCTCCCCTCCTCCTAGGCGCCTCCCCCTCCATTGGTGGCTGCCATTGGTGATCCCCGGAGCTGCACACCCGGTCTTCCACGCGTTCATCTTCGGTTCTTCCTCCGCCGGGCGTTTGCAATCCACTCGGGTTCGTGGAGTTGGGGCCAGCCAAAGAAGGAGAGGAGAAGTCTTCGGGAAGTTGATCCTCATCATTCTTCGGTTATACAAGGGTAACGAGAGACCCCATCGCTGTTTGATTGCGTTAGAGTTGTCGATTCAATGATTTTAGTAGTATCGTTTAATCTCTGTCAGTAGATTGATTCGGTCCAGAACGTTGTAACTCGGTTTTGGGTGCCTTAGAGGCAGAATTGGATGTCTTCACCTTCTGGAGTTTTGTTCCTTATTTCATTAGCTTTCTTTTGGCACCTGGATCATGAATTTTCACCCAGTAGATTAAACGTTATGACTGTTTTACTACGTACTGCTCTGTCTGTCAGAAATGCTGGGTATAGTCGGTTGCATCTAGGTTTTGATCTAGTTAGAGTCAGAATCAGGTCGGCCACCCAACTAGTTTTATGAAGATAATTTCACCATGTTTCCAGGATGATAAAGATCACTTTATTTGGATCAGTGGTTTAAAAGTTAGAGCCTTTTCTTTAGGGCTGTTCTGAATTCTGGGCAGACTGCAGTTATAGTTTTTCATTGGATGGTTAGACCTCTGTATTGGCCGAATTAGAGTTTACCATCAACTAGAGTTTTGTAGCCAGTTAAGTTAAGAAAAGTTGAGCACTAGTTTCAGGTCTTTTGGACTTACGGTTTTTTATTGGTGAATTTTCTAGTAAAACTGCCAGATTAGGGATATTTGGAATGTTTGGGTAAATTGATCAAATTGAACTTTTGTTTGGTTAGTTTGGCTAGAGATTGAGGAGGACACGTGTAGCATTGCCATATTCGTTTGCCCTCATTTCGATTATTTTATATTGTAGGCGGTGAAGCGGTGAGTGGAGGGGTATCTCAATTACCTCCCAACCCGTTGCAGCGCAGCAGGCAAGTAATTTGTATTCTATGATTGATGCAATGTATGATGTGTGAATGAATGATTATATTTGTTGCATTTGTAGATGAATGCCATGTGTTTCTTTTCATTTATGAGTATTATTCAATATTGACATGGGATCACATCATGACATGCATACATTACTTTTGTAAGACCCGTCAATTCCAGTATGGGCACTTGAAAATCCCATCAATTCCAGGATGGGTACGTGAGTCCACCATTCCAATGTGGGCCACGTTACGTGAGTCCACCATTCCAATGTGGGCCACGTTGAATGATCGTATGAAACGTTCTTCATACGATTACTTTAAGTGAACACCGACGGGTGATTCACTCGCTATCTGAGTATATCTTTGCAATATGTCCATTTCCTTCAATGCACCATTCCACTTCATCCATTCATAAATTCGTTTCAAGAAATGTTCAAATTATGATTGTGATATATTGCTCATAGTATGTTTGATTGTTACATACGCTTGCTTCTTGAGTCTTTGGCTCATTCTTGCTTTATTGTCTTATTTAGGTAAATGACAAGGAAGAATGATCTTGTGGAGGGTAGTTCATCACGATGCACTCACTACCATAAATCAAACAATTTGAGGACTTTTACTGTCGTTAATTATGACTTGTGTTGCATTGTAATAAGCCATCATGGCCTTGTTTACCATATCTTTCTGAATTGTTTACTTCCATTCCGTTGATTAAACTTGATGATGAATACTTGTTTCCGTATAATCTTAATACTTGCTTCACCTTATCATGCGTTTTGATGTTATTCAATTGAAGAGTAGTGGTTGTAGGTGACATCTTGACTTCCTTATAGTCAGGGTGTTATAACAACGATCAATGATTGATCACTGTTTTCTTTATCTTCCATTACCATTATTGTTGTGCTTTTATTTTATTTAATTGCAAGCAATGGAATGGTATGGATTTATATTGTTAATGGACATGATGAAAAATTGGATTTGATGAGTATTATGAAATTATGCGTGTTTGCATTCATAAGCATCTTTGCATATGAGCAGGTGATCATGAATGATCACAACTCCACGGGAGTGGAGGAGGTCCCCGATCCTTGTGGAGGAACGGGCTTGAGAGTGAATGTTGTCACGAGCATTCACTCATGCTATACCGGTATACGCAAAAGAAGTGCATGTGGACATGTAGATTAGAGTTGCATGGATATATGAGATTAATGGGTGTAAAACAAAAAGAAGATAACAGCATGAGAATATTAATAGAAGTACATGCGATGATAATGAAGTTTTGGATTGCTGTTGATGTATTATTGTTCGTTGTATATTGATGTGTTTGCTGAGTCGTGGACTCACCCTTACTCTTTTGTTGTCCTTAGGTGATCTTCGACGATGCCGTGACTGAGAGCGAGTAGAGCACCTGGATTAGATCCATACTCCAATCACATGATCATTTGCCATAAGAAACTTTTCATTCAATGTTGGATTACTCTTGGACATGTTAGAGGCTGAACAAAGTTTAGGTCACATTTTGGACTAGATTATTTATTTCAATGATTTGGATTCAGTAGTTCGTGCTATCCTGGGTTGTTTACCTAGTTATATTTCCCCTTGCTTATTTACTCTTGCTTGATTCATGATTATGCATGCTCTTTTGTGATCCAAGGATATGTCCATTGATGTTTTCTTCTTGGAAAAAATATAGTGTGTCTATAATTATTAGTTTAGAGAGTAGTTTAGTAGCATTTCAGGCTCAGTGTTGGGCTGGGGTGTTACAATAATATAGGAACACCCCTCTGGATATTTTTCAAAATCTCCCTAATTAACAATTTAACATATTATCCTTTTATAAGTTTTCTGGAAAATCTATCACTCTAGTAAGCAGTTGTGCGAGAATCGCACTCAAAAACTCCTAAATGACATTATATATTATCTAACCCATAATCTAATGGCTACAACGGTAAGGGATTAATATTCCAAGGAGAGATATGCAACAAATATGATTTACAACTACCGATTTCCCAGATATAGCATTTCCATACAAAACATACACGCATGCATAATTGGTTTTGCAAAAGAAAGTACAATAAGTAAAATACTGGGATCAACATGATCAAAGGAGGTGCTTGCCTTGCTCTTGCTGTTTCGAATATATGGACAGTTGGTCGTCGAAATAATCACTCGAGCAATCGACGTCTAATTCAAGAAAGAGCCGAAAACAAATTAAATAACACCCAATAAAATCAACAGTACAAAATTTCAAAAAAAAATACACATTATGGTAGAGCATAATTTTAGATGAATTTATAAACAAAAGTAATTCAATTTGGAGTTTTTATGCAAAATTTATTAATATTTTGAGTTGGTTCGATTTGAAAATTCCAGAGAATGTGTATTCTCTCGCATGTACTATTGAGGTTTATGCTTTCCTGTAAGGAAAGTGTATTCTCCTCAGAACTAAAAGAGTACTTTCATTTTCATTCGATTTTTATTAATCTACAAGTGGGGTCCACTTGTCTGTGACTCGGTCCATAGCATAGTGTGTAGACCGTGAGTCCATGGGCCCAACGCATGTGGGTTCACCAAAGTTTTACGGTGCATTTAAGTGTCTGTGGGACCCGCATGTCATTGACTCATCTATTAATAACATTTTGATTTAGTTTTTTCTTTAATCTTTGGCTTGGTCCCACATTCCAGCGACTCAAGAGTTAACTAAACCGATAGCTAATCATTATTTTGTCCTAATGATCGTGATTTGGTTTTAATTGCGGAGCTATAGTGCGTGTCCTGTTTAGAAAACACAAAGAAGCACAAGGGCTCTCAGGCCCCGCTTGTCGCTGGCACGGTGGCGCACGACGGTGCTGGGGAAAGCCCAAAATGGGTTCCCCATCACCTTGCGCACCCGTCGGTGCCAGAGGTGAGGGCTGGGGTGGCCTGATGCGGTAGTACGATGGTGCTGAGCGGCGGTGTAGCTACGGGTACAAGTAAACGACCAAACTAGCGATGCTTTCAACTAAATAATGTGCGCATAAGCTTCTACAGGTTGCTAGGAGTATATCAGAGGCGAGAGGAAGGACGATGGTGGTCGGAGATGGCTTGACAATTGTGAACCGTGGTGGCGGTGAGGGGCTTCACGTAGGGAGATCATTGGAGACGATGGGGAAGCTCGGGGAAGCTTGACGAAGGTTGATGATGTCCTAGAGATGATCCTGGTGCAGCGAATTGGTCTGAGCTTCACCGAGGAGGAAATGGCAGTGCAGGCGGTGTTACCGACCGGAGATGAGGAAGAAACAATTATTCGGCAACTCCTATGGATCAAAGAAGGAATTGAGTGAGGGGAAAGGTTCCTGGTGTTCCAGAACACCTGATGACGCGAGTAGAGAAGAGGAATTCTCTAGAGCTGTCGAATGGCTGTGGTGGCATGGTGGCCGAACTAGAGCTCGGAGCCCTTAGGTGTTTGTGTAACACCCTGGCTATTCGGAAGCCAAGATGTCACCTAAGGGATCTAACATACAATCATAATTCAGAAGAATTTTAAACAATATCTCATCTAAAAGCATAAAGAGATAACATACAATAGAACAAATGCAGGAATAAAGACTGAATTCAAATGATTATATCAAGGGGGATCAAGGACCACAAGCATAACTTAAGTAAACATAACACGGAGAGAAATACCAACCACATCTAACTTTATTTATTACAGTTCATCAATTAACGAATGGAAGAAATAACCAAGTCTTATTATTGAAAAGGGAGTATGGTGAAATGAATGAATAGTGTGTGTCTACACCCTCCCAATAGAGTCATCATCAACGATCACCTAAAGTACGTACATCATATTTTTTGGAGGGATTTTTCATGTTGATATTTGGTGCCAAAACAAAAGGCGACTGCATGAGCGTGCACCACAAAGAGTGATTGCATAATATATGTTGCCTGATTGATTAGCATTTATCATATATATAAGTTACTCATCATGGACTCATGGTACATCTTGTGATAAGAAGATTGTGAACGACATGGTTCGTCGGTTTTGTGACAGTAGCGAAATTAATCTGCATCTGTTGGACCGTAAAGGCGACTAGAGGGGGTGAATAGGAGCACGCTCACTTTTTCACAAATTATGAACTCAATACAATTTCACTCCAGTAGCTATTAGAAAGCTATGAAGATCAATATACCAGTACAGCGGAAGACTAGTATTGAATCCAATAAAAACCCCTAAGCAATGCGACAATAATCAGCAAGAATCAAAGCAATACAAGTACTGGCGGTCTGACCGCTGTAGTGAACCGGTCGGACCGATTGCCGGGCGGTCGGACCGCTGTTATGCTGGCGGTCGGACCGCTCCAAAATCGGTCGGACCGGTGGTGACGGGCGGTCGGACCGGCAGTCTACAGAATCGATCTGAAACAGTAAAATCAGCCCGATGACGAAGTTGCAATTAGGTCTAACTTTTGATTCTCAACTCCAAACTTCACGAAACTTTGCACACACCTTCTCTATGCTATTGAGGACCTATTCCAATCGAATATTATGATAATTCTTGGAACGATCTTGAGCAATTGCCAATTGATTAACAGAAGGTCTAAAACCGGGCAAGAACGAAAACTTGATCCTAAAGCTTGTTCGTGAGAGATTGATGATCAAGATGATGCTAGATAGATTCACACATATCACAGCAAGCTAATTCACGTGAAAGAATCAATCACAAACTCGCGGATCAAAGAAAGCCCTAAAAACACGAAATTGAAAGCAAGAACGAAAAGAGACTTATCTCAAGCAAACCTTGCATAGATTGATTTCGTGATTGTTGCTGGATTACATCCACACCATCATGGATCAGTGGACAATCAAGGATCACGAAATTCACCACAAACCATCAAGAGCCCTAGCCTCCACCTCAACTCCCCTAAGGACAATTAGGGTTTTGAAACATAAAAAGGCGAGAGAGAGAGCTTGGTGGTGCAGCCACCACCTCCCCCTATTTATAGTGGAGGCCTAGACTCCTAGGGTTTGACTCCATTGGGCTCCCGTTAAGGCCCACTAACAAACGGGTCACACACGCACGCTTCGCAAAGCGCCGTCTTTAACCTTTTGACCTAAACCGCTTCACCATGCATCATGGATTCGCCAATAGGTCACCCTTGTCCATCTTGTGTCACGCTTGAGTCGTTGACCTCACCCGCATCGTCGATCGCTCGGACCTCAACTCTTCAAGTCTAGTCCCGATTCTCCTCGCCGTTGACCGTCGTTGACCACCAAGCTACCTGCACAACCACAGACAAGAAAACACGAATTCGGGAACAAGTTCTTCACAACTTGACCCATGTTAGTCAAAACATGCATCATGCAAATCATATGCCATGAAACCAATGACTTTGACCTAACAAAACAACATCGCCACGGTTGGCCGACGTTCAAGTAGAAACCGGTCCGACCGCTCAGTGAGCGGTCGGACCGCCATGGCGGTCGGACCGCTCCTCAATGAGCGGTCGGACCGCCTGGGACTTAGCCAAATTCAAACTCCCAAAATCCAAACCTTCGAAACTTTAAACCAATAGAACTTTTCACTGGAGACTCCAAAAATTATGAGACCAAGTGCATTGGGATCCCCTCACTTGCCTACAACACCTATTTTTGGCCCAGCTCATTTTGACCACTTTGGTCACCGCCGTCCGATCGCCCTACATGGCCGGTCCGACCGATTTCGGACCGGCGGATCATGCAAGGACCGGTCGAACCGCCTCGATCGAAAAAACACGTAGCTTTGTCGAAAACACGTGAAACGACAAACCGTAAACGCCATTGCCAATTGTCACATCATCCTAAGATCCGAAACATATCCCCATGAAATCCACAATCTCCCCCTTGATGAACACATTGGCAATTATCCAGAAAATGTAAGTAAGAGGTTTAAAAACGAGTTTACTCGTAGTTTTCGCACAAAGGCACAACTTGGTCCATAAGCAAGAAAAAGCAATGAAAGTAACCAAGCTGGCATCAGAATAGTATAGGCATGTGAGACAAGGCAAAAGAAAGCATAAAAACTTTGATTTCCAGAAAAGGGTCAAATTTCTCACATAAGGTCCAAATGAAAGAACAATTGTTCAATTGACCTATGATCATTGTGAGGATAAAATAATGCAATTCAAGTTCAGAATATTCAATAAGACAATAAGAATGCAACTCAAGAACTCCCCCTCACTATGATCCTCGATTTTCAAAAACTTTTAACTTTTCAGTTACTCCCCCTTTGTTTAATCTTCTCCCCCAACAAAGAAATATCTTCTCATTAACACATCTTCTCCAAATAAACATAGCAAAGAAATATAACACATCTTCTCCCAAAGAAATATCTTCTCATTAATTAACACATCTTCTCCCCCTTTGACAATGGATTCATCAAGGAATCACGCCTTCCTCTCATCCAGAGATAACCAATAGATGATAAAGAAAGAAGCAGAAATAAAAGAAGCATAAACAGGAGTATGCATGAAGTGCAATGGAGTGGCTTCATTTTTTGAATTTTTCAATTTTTGATTACAAGAAGCTTTGGAGATTACCCAAAAGAACAAGCTAGTATCTCTAATATTGCACAAACAACATATCAAGCTGACAATACTAGCAAGATCATGGTAAGACATATATATCAAAGCTAAGCACAAAGGCTCAAAAGTAAAGCAGTAGATTTGATCAATTTAAGCAACGCTTCAAATTCAGCAAGTTCATCAACAGGGATCCTAAAGTGAAATTGGCCATGTCAAAATATCAAAGTGAGATCAAAAATCTAACAAAGACCACATTAAGAGTCAATCAAGTCCCGTATTGAATCATTTTGCTCAATATTTTGTAAACGCCCATTTGTCAACATTTTTCTCATTTGCATTGAATATTGAAGTTGACTAATGATCTAACTTAGTGACAAGATCCTGGACTAGGAGCCATCCACAAACTCATCCTAAGCTTCGACCAAAAGTTGATTAAAGGTATATCTTAGTAAAGAAGATCTGGACTAGGAGCCATCCACAAACTCTTTCTAAGCTTCTACAGGGCGACAAATCTTGAGGTTCATGTCATTTCGACAAGCGGTCCCCATGAGATCGTCGGTTCATCAAACTATCTCCAAGTTCATGTCATTTGACAAGCGGTCTCGTAAGAATAGTTTGGCACAATTTAAGCATAAGACAATCTTGATTTTCATTTTTCACAAGAGCAGTTTTTAGAATCTCAAGAACACAAAAGCTCAAGTAATGGTCAATTTTAGATCAAAGAGCTAACAAAGCAATTCTGACAGGGCCAATGTCACAAGAGGAGCACTAATTGCGCAACTCGCTAAAACATCCACAAATTGCAATTTCTTAGTTTGAGTTGTTTAAAAGGTTCTAGCTCATATAGCAAAGACTTAGCTACACATGTAAAAGCATGATAATTCTAGCAAGTCAAAGAACTAGACATGACATTGAGCAAGAATTGAAATACAAAAGCTCTAAAGGGTAATAGGCAAAGCTTCATCAATTTCAAAAGATAAGGTAAAATCTTATATTACAATGCATCTTTTTGGATTTTTCATACCACTTGCTGTAACCACTTGTTGTTACCACTTGTTGTTACCACTTGTTGGATTTTTCATATGAATGCAATATGATACAATGAGATGCAAATAAAAAGCCTAAAAACTTAAAAAGTTCAAAAAGATCACTAAGTTCAGAAAAAGAACAATAAAAGATCAAAAGAACAAGGAAAGATCAAAAAAAAAAAAAATCAAACTCCCCCTCAAACCAACCCATAAGGATAAATAACTCCTAACTCTCTTCTCAAGGTGGCAAACCTAGTTGGGTCTAAATATTTGGTGATGATAAAAACAAGAGACAAGATAAGTGACTAATGGGTGACAAGCGCCTGAGGTACTCTTCCTATCTAGCCGACAGCCCGCACAATTAGGATAAGAAAAACCCCCGAATGGACAAAGATAAAGAACAGGAATATCAATTGCCATACAAAGAGAGTAGAGTGTAAGTACACGAATAAGAGCTTAACGGCTGGCGATGGGAAGTTCTCGGAGATGCTTGAGACCCGTCGATCCAGCGTGAAGGAGGTGAACCATCTTGAGTCTCGGCAATATGATGTGAACAATGAGTCGACAAAGCACGTGCCCTTCCTCTTTCCGCGGCAATCCTGAAAAATCAAGGCACAGAAGAACGATGTGTCTCGATACTGGGGTTAGTTAAACAAGACTTGGGAACCCAGTACTGAGACACACGTCTGCGAGTAGTATGCAAAGCAGAAGTGTTATCCTTGACTTCATCTAAAATTCATTATGAGCAATGTTTAAGTTAACATGGGAATTAAAGCGTCGGTAGTCGGCCGACGTTGCGTTGTCAAGGGCGGTCGATCCGGCGACCAAATCGGTCGACCGGTGACCACCAATGCCGGGCCGTGACTGAAGAACATGAGAATTAGAATATGTAGAAACATAATGATTAGCATGTGAGAAAATCCTAATCCGGTTTATTCCTTTCGGTGTTACCATGTCTCATAATAGCTCTAGGTTGCTTGAATGAAATTCTATCAAGATTGTTTCTATCATTTTTCAACCTCGCCAACAGATTCAATCAAATGCCCACCTTTCTTGCAATAAGTGCAATGGTACTTGGTACCACTAGAAGAAGCACCATTTGAATTAATACAAGGTTGGGCAAAACCTCTGATTTAAAAGATGTTTTTGCGGGTTGGGTTTTGAATTCAATTAAACCTTTTTCCAAGACTTGAATGACTTTTGGGTTTGAATTGTCTTGAAAAGAATTGAATCCTAAACCTTGCTTCTTATAAGGAGTTTTAGACTTGTCAAGAATCATGTTTAATTGTTTCTTACCTTTAGAAAATTTCTCTAATGTATCATGAAGGTAAGCATTTTCTTTTCTCAAGTTAACACAAACATCACAAGTTTTATCCATAGATTTCTCCTTATATAAAGCAATTTCAAGCTTAAGAGCGTAACAAGAAGCACAAGTAGTATTTTCAATATTGTCCTTAAGCTTAGCATATTTGACTCTAGCGACTTCTAAGATATCTTTGATTTCACGTTCTTTTCTAAGCATGAAGTGCAAGGGCTAGAATCAATCACATCAGAAGCAATCAACTTGCTAGACTCTAAGCATTTTTCACAAGGAGCAGATTTAATTTCAATTAGCTCGGTTCTAGCATTTTCAAGTTGTTGTAAAGCAATATTATGAGCAGATTGTAAATTGGTAATTTCAATGCATAGCATGGCAAGATAAACATTCATCGAGTTCAAGAGTCTTAACATTTGCAAGTTCTAGTTTCAGTTTACCAATTTTTGACTCTAGTTTCTTATTTTTAGTCATGACAAATTCTAGCGCTTCATCTTGACTAAGCACTTGCTCAACTATAGAATTATATTTAGCAAAAAGCTCATCATAAGAAAAAGATACCTCATCATTATCAATGTCGTCGGTGTCAGCCATGAAGCACATGCCAGTAAAGTCCTTGGCCTTCCTTTCTTTTCCTCTTCGCTCCCGGAGTCCACATCACTAACGGATTGCTCTCCAAAAGCGGCAAGGACCCGGTGGCGGCCTTTATGAGCTTGACAACATCATACTCGAGTTGTTCTCATGAGGCTTCTTCCAAGTCGTCTTCTCCTCCTGTGCTTACCCTTACCTTTTAGCTTGGGGCAATTGGCGGATGTGGTAAAACTCTCCACACTCATAGCAAATAACAGGACCACCTCTCTTTTATTTCTCACATTATTGTAAGCCCGTGTGAATTTTTTAGCTAAAAGGGCTAACTCAACCTCAAGGATATTCTCAAGCTCCTCTTCATGAATAGCAGATAAACAAGCAAATGAAAATCCAGAAGAAGATTCAAAAGAGTCATCAAAAGCCTTTTGAGAGGATCCGCTACCAAAGCTAAATTATCTTTCTTGGGATGATCAACTCTTTTAATTTCATGAGTCTTGAGTTTACTATAAAGCAATTCTAAAGTAAGACTTGAAAGATCAACATTCTCTTCTATAGCAGTAGCCTTCATCTCCCACTCCTTGGTGTTGATTGCAGCCAAGAGGTGGGTGGCATTTTCAGATTGAGAATATTCAATATCAACAGCTTTCATTTGATTAATCACTTTATTAAAACGACTGAAAATGTCATCGATGCTCTCTCTAGGACGCATCTCAAATTTGTTATAATCACGCTTATAGATTGTTTGGCGCACTTTCTTAATTTGAGACGAACCCTCATGATATGTTTCGAGAGTGTTCCAAATCTCGTGCGCAGTCGCAAAATTGCAAATCCTATCATATTCTTGTCTACCAAGCGCACCATATAAAAGATTCTTGGCCTTGTTGTTGTTAGCCAAAAGAACCACGAAGCGGGAGTTTCAACCGGGAATAATGGCGGGGATCGAACAACGTCCCACAAAGCTTGTCCTCACTCTCAAGGAATACTGCATCGATTCTTCCAATAGGCATAGTCTTGTCCATTGAACATATGCGGTTTTGTAGTGAATCTATCCATCGCCAAAGTTCAGTGACCGGTTAAGATCAAGATTGAACTAACCGTGCTCTGATACCACTTGTTGGACCGTAAAGGCGACTAGAGGGGGTGAATAGAGCACGCTCACTTTTTCACAAATTATGAACTCAATACAATTTCACTCCGGTAGCTATTAGAAAGCTATGAAGATCAATATACCAAGACAATGGAAGACTAGTATTGAATCCAATAAAAACCCTAAGCAATGCGACAATAATCGGCAAGAATCAAAGCAATACAAATCTTGGCGGTCGACCATTGTAGTGAACCGTCGGACCGATTGCGGGCGGTCGGACGGCTTTTATCTTGGCGGTCGGACCGCTCCAAAATCGGTCGGACCGGTGGTGACGGATCGGACCGGCGATCTGAATCGATCTGAAACAGATAAATCGGCCGATGACGAAGTTGCAATTAGGTCTAACTTTTGATTCTCAACTCCAAACTTCACGAAACTTTGCACACACCTTCTCTATGCTATTGAGGACCTATTCCAATCGAATATTATGATAATTCTTGGAGCGATCTTGAGCAATTGCCAATTGATTAACGAAGGTCTAAAACCGGGCAAGAACGAAAACTTGATCCTAAAGCTTGTTCGTGAGAGATTGATGATCAAGATGATGCTAGATAGATTCACACATATCACAGCAAGCTAATTCACGTGAAAGAATCAATCACAAACTCGCGGATCAAAGAAAGCCCTAAAAACACGAAATTGAAAGCAAGAGCGAAAAGAGACTTATCTCAAGCAAACCTTGCATAGATTGATTTCGTGATTGTTCTTTGGATTACATCCACACCATCATGGATCAGTGGACAATCAAGGATCACGAAATTCACCACAAACCATCAAGAGCCCTAGCCTCCACCTCAACTCCCCTAAGGACAATTAGGGTTTTGAAACATAAAAAGGCGAGAGAGAGAGCTTGGTGGTGCAGCCACCACCTCCCCCTATTTATAGTGGAGGCCTAGACTCCTAGGGTTTGACTCCATTGGGCTCCCGTTAAGGCCCACTAACAAGCGGGTCACACACGCACGCCGCAGCGCCGCCGTCTTTAACCTTTTGACCTAAACCGCTTCACCATGCATCATGGATTCGCCAATAGGTCACCCTTGTCCATCTTGTGTCACGCTTGAGTCGTTGACCTCACCCGGCATCGTCGATCGTTCTGGACCTCAACTCTTCAAGTCTAGTCCCGATTCTCCTCGCCGTTGACCGTCGTTGACCACCAAGCTACCTGCACAACCACAGACAAGAAAACACGAATTCGGGAACAAGTTCTTCACAACTTGACCCATGTTAGTCAAAACATGCATCATGCAAATCATATGCCATGAAACCAATGACTTTGACCTAACAAAACAACATCGCCACGAAGTTGGCCGACGTTCAAGTAGAAACCGGTCGGCCGCTCCAGTGAGCGGTCGGACCGCCCATGGCGGTCGGACCGCTCCACAATGGCGAGTCGGACCGCCCCTTGGGACTTAGCCGAAATTCAAACTCCCAAAATCCGAAACCTTCTGGAAACTTTAAACCAATAGAACTTTTCACTGGAGACTCCAAAAATTATGAGACCAAGTGCATTGGGATCCCCTCACTTGCCTACAACACCTATTTTTGGCCCAGCTCATTTTGACCACTTTGGTCACCGCCGGTCCGACCGCCCTACATGGCCGGTCCGACCGATTTGGGACCGGTCGGACCGCCGTGCAAGGACCGGTCGAACCGCCCCTGATCAGAAAACCTGTAGCTTTGTCGAAAACACGTGAAACGACAAACCGTAAACGCCATTGCCAATTGTCACATCATCCTAAGATCTGAAACATATCCCCATGAAATCCACAGCATCATATGCATGACAATATGCTCTTGGTTTAGATATTATAGCTGCCATCTTTCTGTGGAAAACAATGCGGCCAATGCCTGCCGTGCTCCCGTGACAGCCTAGCCTTTGGAAGCTTATGCGTCACAGTGCACACGTTAGATTGGCTTCTTGCTAATTAAGGGTTTTTTTTTGAAGCAAACAGCAGGAAAGGATCCTACTGTATATAAATATATATAAATAAATAAAGTTTACAGCAAGATATTTACAAAAAGGAGTTACAAAATTTAACTCAAGTTGTTAAACCAATTACTAATATGAGGTTTATATCTTGCCTTTGCCCTATGGATAACCACGGCAAATTCTTGAAGAAAAGTGTTACGCCATTCTGCAAGGCTTGGATCAATATGTTTGAAGATCATGTTATTCCTTGTTATCCAAATAGACCAGGTTATCAATACTATAATATCCATCAAAAAAGACTGATGAATCTTGCCTTTCAGATCAAGAATAGCTTCATGTATTGATAACAGAGACGAACGTTGTAGACAAACATAACTCCAGTAATCTTGAACAAAGGGACATGTCCAAAATAAATATTGTAATGTTTCCTCTGCTCCTTGTTCATATAATACATAAGTATAATCATCCAAGTGACAATTCTTCCTTCACAATAGATTTCAAGTGTTAATTAGTCTATCCTTAAGCAATAACCAGAAGAAAAAAACTTTGTGACGAATTTGACAAGGGCTTGCCCATAACCATTTGAAATAAGGAGGAATTGGAGAGGTACCCAAATGTAATGCCAGGTATCCTCATCAGAGGTTAGAACCAAATCATGTAGCATTTGCCAAACTTGTTGAAACTGGCCATAAGCTTGTGCAGACAACGGTAGGTGAAAATGAGTAGAAAATCCACTACTTGCTTGATTGAAGAAATCGAGTTAGGTCTGTTTTTACAAATGCAAATAATTTTAGATGCTGATGACAAAGCAAGTTCCCACTCCATAAATCTTTCCAGAAAATAGCCGAGTTTCCATTTTCAACCGTACATGATGCCAAACCTTTGTATAAATGAAGCATCTTGAGAAGATATCTCCACCAAAAGGATCCTACTCGGAGATTGTCCGGAGGATGGGAGTTCAAATAATAGGCTTCCCAAACTAATCTAACCCAGGGAAGATTGGCATGACTATAGAACTTGTGGAGATTCTTCAAAAGAAGTGCAGAGTTATGTGTGGCTAATTGTAAAATTCCCAAACCACCTTGTTTTTTTGGTTTACAAACTTTTTCCCACGCCACAAGAGATTTACCTCAGCAATCAGTGTCAGAGCTTCTCTAGAAAAAATTCCTTCGATACTTATCAATTTGCTCCAGTACTCCACTTGGCAGCTTTAGCCCCATTTTTATTAAATGGGATTTAGATGCATCCCATAAGCATTTCATGTTATTTATAGAGCATGTGCCTAAATTATGCATTTGAAAAACTTCAAATCAAATGTAAACATCTAACTCAAACTAAAGCCACAAAAGAAATTTAAAATAAATGCTCATGAAGATCTCAGGAAAATAATTTATTTAAATACTATAATAATTATCATAAATAAATATGATTATTTAAAAAAAATTAGAATTCAATTTGACCTTGGGAAAAATTCAAACTCAATTCGTAAACATCTTCTGTAAAGGAATTTCAAATAAGAAATTAAATCATGAAAAGTAGGTTTACAAAATTTATATGAGTTCTTTTTTGTCCTAGGAATCCCTCTGTAAAACTTTAGATTTTTATAAATTTATTTCCTATTTTTAAACCACGGTCAAAGTAGATGAGTTTAAAATCTAAATCAGACAGCTATTCGGACCTAACCCAAACCCTATTGCATTGTAGCGACCGAGCCATTTTATTTGACTGGACTGAACCATCTCGTTCTCACCCAACCCAAACTCGGTCTGATCCGTGCCGCTTCACTACCGTTGTCTAGCGGGGCCCTTCGTCAAACCCATCTTTTCCGAAGCGGCGCTAAGCCACGCAGCTGCTTCGCCCCCACTCCAACGCATGAGATGTGTGATGCATGCATGCCTCTGCGCCGTGTTAACATAGCTCGCCACGCTAATCCTACCACATCCAAGTGCTGCTTCATCTCCCTCATCCCCCGCCCGTTCCTTCCTCTCCCCAATTAGCTCCACTTGGCCAAAGCCCTAAATGTCGCTCGACCATGGCCACACCACCTCGTGGTCGTTCTGCCACTCCGGCTAGCTACAACCGCTCCCGATTGCGTCACAGCGCACCAAACACCCTGATGAACAAGTTCCCTTCATCAATTTGGGGCTTGAGCCACCGGAGCGCTGCGCATGACTTTCTTCTCCACCGCTAGCCTAAAACTGTCGCCACCACCGCCGTGCCTCATCCAGCGAGCCTCCGCTCAATTCCTCTCTCCAGGAGTATCTATTAGCATCTCTCTACCTCCCCAACATCTCACGTGTGCTCTCTTCCTCCACAGCGACCCGCCACGTTGAACCGATCGCGCCGATCATCGTCGCCGTCATCGGCCCACATTGAAGCTTCTCCGCCTTTGCTGATCACCCCTATGTGCTCCAGGTAACCTGTCAGTACCCGTGCTTCCCCCAATTAGGCCCCAACCCCACCCATGCACCACTCGCCATTTCTTATCCACGGCCGACCGCCGCTCACCCTCGTCCGACCGCCACCATCTTGCCCCGGCCACGCCACCACTCACTACTACAAAACATGCTATACTAGACACCCCATCACAGACGGTTAAAATTATCACAGACGGTTCTTCGTTAACCGTCTGTGATAAATAAGTAGCACAGACGGTTCTTTATACGAACCGTCTGTGATACTTCACAGACGGTTTGTATAAAAAACTATCTGTGATAACACTTAGAATCACAGACGGTTCATATAAAGAACCGTTCTTTATATGAACCGTCTGTGATACTTATTTATCACAGACGGTTCTTTACAAGAACCGTCTGTGATACATGGCTATCACAGACAGTTTTTTTAAAAGAACCGTCTGTGATATACAAGCATTATAAGTAGATGCTCCCGACAGGCCCCCTTTCCATTCCATTTGAGGCGCCGCCACCCTGGTGCTGCTGCTGCCTCCTCCCCATTGGCCACCTGCGCTCTGCTGCCCTCCTCCCCGTTTGAGTCATACCCCCTGCCTCCTCCTCCCCTATTGCGGCACCTCTGCTGCCTCCTCCCACATTGTGCCACCTTGGAGAGAAGGGTAACGATCTGTAACCCTTTATTTTTACTCTAGACTAATCACTAATGTGTAACGATCTGTAACCCTTTATATTTGCTATAGACTAATCACTAATGTGTTTGGTCATTATGAAGGGTACTTGCGGTTTATTAATATATAATTTAACACTAATTAATTTGTTACGTGTGTATACGTGTAGATGGACCAAAACTGGATGTACATTGAGAACCGTGTGAGTGAAGAGTATATTAATGGCATGTTTGCTTTTAGAAGAGCCGCCGAGCAGGATATGTTGAAGAAGGTGATAAAATTTATGTACTGTCCATGCATTGATTGTGGTAATATGAAAATGTTTAACAACCCGGCGCAGATCGAAGCTCACTTAATACGAAGGGGTTTCAAAAAAGGATATACATGTTGGAGCGATCACGGTGAAGAGCGATTATCTGGAAGTCGATGTGACGACATCGCCGAGGAAGTCAACGATATGCAGGGTATGGAATGTGCTTTTGATGAGGATAGGTCGCATGATGACAATCTGGATCAGATGCTACGCGATGCAGAAGGGAACTACGGTGAGAGAGAGTTTTATAAATTCGAGGGCTTAATGGAGGACTCGGGGAAACCTTTGTTCCCTGGCTGCAAGCCGGAATACACAAGGTTATCAACCGTGCTTGAACTGCTGAAATTGAAGGCAAGCAATGGTTGGTCAGACAAGAGTTTTACGGCGTTGTTAGGTCTCTTAGCTGACATCCTTCCGGAGGGAAACGTGTTGCCCAGCACGACCAACCAAGCTAAGAAGGTTCTTTGTCCATTGGGAATGGAAGTAGAAAGAATACATACATGTCCGAACGATTGTATTCTCTATCGTAAAGAGTATGCAGATATGCATGCATGTCCCGTGTGCCAAGCATCCCGATACAAGCGTAAGAATACTGCTAAGGCGAAGCAAGGACCTCCTGCTAAGATGTTGTGGTATCTGCCTGTGATTCCACGTTTGAAGCGTTTATTTGCGAACCAAAAGGAGGCAAGATTGATGCGTTGGCACTAGGAGGAGCGTAAGAAAGATAGGAAGCTCAGACACCCTGCTGATTCTGCCCAGTGGAGAAACTTCGATCGGAACTTTGAAGAGTTCGGTGCGGAACCGAGGAACATAAGGTTAGGGTTGAGTACGGACGGAATGAATCCTTTCGGTAACATGAGCAGCCGACATAGCACCTGGCCCGTGAATCTATGTATGTACAACCTTCCTCCTTGGCTGTGTATGAAGCGGAAATACATTTTGATGTCACTACTTATCCAAGGGCGAAGCAACACAGGAGCGATATTGATGTGTACCGCACAATTGCTTTGGAAGATCTTGTGACACTTTGGAGCGAAGGGTACAAGTATGGGATGCGTACAAGCGAGAGAACACTACTACGAACACGTCATCACGACGGTTTCGAACCGTCTATATTTGTTAAATGCGTGATAACAAGAAGTTATCACAGACGGTTCAAAACCGTCTGTGATACTAATATCACAGACGGTTTTTTGTTGAAACCGTCTGTGAAGGCTAGTAGCACAGACGGTTTCAATTAAAAACTGTCTGTGATAAGTAGATATCACAGACGGTTATGTTTAAGAACCGTTTGTGATACTAGAAATATCACAGACGGTTTCAACAAAAAACCGTCTGTGGTAGTGAGTCATCCAAACTACATTTTTGCTGTTTTTTGGCTAGCCTCAGGAATTGCTAGCCATGCCCTCTGAAAACAAGCATGTACAAAAACAGATACATCACAGATAATAAATTGTTGACAACTCAAAGTGATCATTACTCAAAATAAATTACAAAAGATCGAATTTGTTGAAGTATTGTCGCTATAGTTACAATTGGATTACAATTGAGTCAATTATTTGCGTGAAACTCTGGGTCGGCGATGGCGTGAAACTCTCCTTTGTTAACTATTTCTGACATGATAAAGGTGCATAGCTTCCCTCGAACGTCCGCGATATCGTGCGCAACGAGTCCATCTAAATCTATTATCAAGCCCTGTCGCTAGGTCAAGAAAAATGGTAAGCGTATATATTTAAATTTACAATTAGAAAATAATTATTTCGAGATTGACAAACCTCGGGATTCTTCATCTTAGCACTCATGATTTTCTCCATATGATGGCAAACGTAGAATGCACATAGCTCATCATTTTTTTGCTGGCGGCACTGCAAAAATAGAATTACATATATACGTATAGTCAGTTGAAGACATATTATTATGAAGTATGATATAGGATTATTGTGTTGTAGCGCGTACCAAAAATTTCGTCCTGTGTGTTAGTTGGGCGTTGGATCTATTGTATTTTCCTTGTTGGCTAACATAGGAGATGAACGAACTACATGATTGAAGAAAGTTATCCTCGGGCATTTCAAACGAAGGAAGACTACAATAGAGATATGTATGGAGGAAATGAGCATACTTGTCGAGTATTCCTTGCAGAATGCTGAAGTCGTGATTGTTTCTAACTAGCGAATCAAGATATATCATATAGTTCCTCCTGGGTATAATGACTAAAAGGATCCAGTGGTACCTACTCATGTATGTCGCTATAGTCATTAAACCTAAGTACAAATGAAATTTGTATAGCAAATAGTGAAGCACTTACCCTTGGTTGTAGGGCACCAGTATGTAGTTCTTGCGGGTCTGAAGAAGCAATGCCGCCGTTATGTAGTTCTCGACGAAGGTCGGGTCTGCTTTGATGGTTTGCATAGATACCACGTGTGGGTCGAGAAACCCACGGTTCTCGCCCTTCGGGCATTTTTCATCATGTATCTATACATAAGCAATGAGTTGCGATATTTATCGGTATTACGTGAATGTAGAACTTGATTGTACACACTTACAGTGTCCAACATCGTAGAAGCGAGGCGTCGAGGGCTTCTAGGTTGAATAGGTTGAATAAGTCGTTGAAGCCCACGACGAAGTTGCCCGTCCCATTGAAGAAATGCTCATCCTTGTATGCGACGGTGATTCCAGTATCGCACCCCTTCTTTCCGGTCTTCCGGTACCGGGCATGCAAAGACCGACAAGCAAATCCAGCGGGCTAATTGTGCGTTAGGGCTGCGGTTTTCCGATGGAGTACTTTCCGGACTTACGGGACTTGGGAGGCGACTTAATGTTCGTCGATTTCGATTTGGCCTTAACGATTAGCAGCGTCTTCCTGCGAGACGACTCGGGAACCGATACGGTAGCACGCTTTTCTTGTTCCTTCGGCGTCTTCTCCACGGGAACCAATGAGGTGGCCTTCTGAGGTGAAATATGAGGTGGAGTCATGGAGGGTCCCGTTGGAGAGGAATGGTCTGTCGAGATTCTTTGCCTTCTTTGGGTCGGGGCGATGTCATCTTGGGCCTTTGGATAAAACGTACGTGACATCCCTAGTGTTGTTATCTCTCGTTCGGGCAAATCTCTAGTGGGACGGCCATGAAATGTTCATGTACCATGTCCACCTCCACCCTGGCGTAACCATGCGCCACCTGGACACCGTGCTGCACTGCCCCATCCTGGTATGGATGCACCATCCCCCGCCCAGCCTCAATAGGAATGGACCCAACTAACCTCAGTTGGAGCTTGCATGCCGTCGGCTCCTACAAAACGATACGCAGTTAGCTAAGGCGTCCTATAGGTCTATCTTTGGTGCACTCCATAGATGTACATTATCTTAATGCCGTCTATCGGTAATTGGTCGTCGTCATGTTCAAAATTATGCGTGGACGCGACACTACTCCGATGTCGAGGAGGACTGGTTCCCGCAATAACGGGGGCGGCTTGCGACTGGTTGCGGAGTACTTGATTCAGTTGATCCTGCAAACTTGCTATCTGTCCTTGAAATTGTTGTTTTAGCAGTTCCAACCCATCGTCGTACTCGGCCTTAGATCTCTTCCTACTTCTATACATGTAGTAGTCGTCTGCGAATCCATGTAGCCAAGGTACGTTAACCCCCTTGCCTCGCGTGCGACCCGGGTGCTCCTTGTGCCCTAGGGCCGTAGATAGTATATCCTTCTCCCTGTGTGCTTGGAAGGAGCCTTCGGAACTTTGGGCAATCAATTCACTCTGCAAGAGGTCATCATGTTATTATAGACACTATGAAGTTATGGACTTATAAACAACTAGGTAGTTCGACATATTTACCACACGTTGGGTCACTTCCTGGTCCGCCGGGTTTGTGAAAGAGACGCTGCCATCAGATGAGACTTTTGCCTCGCTTTTAACGACTTAGGGAGCGCTGCGTGATATCATGAAATAGATTCTCCTCCTCCGCCTCCCATTACGGGGTTTTAGCCGCGTACCCAGCGGTGCCGAGTCTGTGGGGGTGAGTGTTTCGTGCCTGGATTGCTTTGTGCGCCGCACTTTGCTTCTTAAATTCGTCCATCGTCTTCATAGCCACAAAGGCGTCCCATGTTTCCCGCGTCAAGAATGGAAACTTCGTGAAGGGCGTCTCACTCTTGTTCACGTACTACGTGACAAGAATGCTCTTGAAGGTCCTCCACGCGTGACCCATCGAGAGCAACGCATGCCGTTGCACGCGTGCCATGTGTGCTTCTGGGATAGTGAACTTGTCTTTAAAGTCTTCCCACAGCACGCCTCTCTGATCATCTGTCAGACACTTCCACTTTGGTGTGGTGATAGGGACCCGTTCCCTTACAAGTATCCCGCAGATGGTCCGGAATCTCGCCGCTTCTCTCGGGGGACTCAGAGGGACCCCAAGGTCACTAACCTCCGTGATGGTCAGTCGGCCCGCAGGCAATTTTGATATTTCTCGGCCATCTCGCTTACATATCTGCGGCGTCGGTGACGGCGTCGAAGATGGCGCCTCTGCCATGTGCGGCGTCGGTGAAGGCGGCGAAGACGGTGCCTCTGCCATCTCGCTTACTTGCTATCTATATAAGTTACATACGCTCAACATGTGCAATATTAGCAAATATTCATAATTAATTCCAGCATAAATATGAAACAATAAAGCATAAATAAAGCAATAAAGCAAAGTTTGTGCTCTCAGAAGGAGAGTTGCAAAAGAACAAGCCTTTGCCATCTCAATCATATTGTCTATACTCTTCATGAAATGAATATGATAATATAAATTCAAACTATGAGCTCTAAATAATACTTTGCTTAATCACAAATGATCTCAATCATTATCAAAAAGCGAATCGAATAACTAGCTTTCAACCGAAAGTAACCAATTAACAGTATATCAAATGGACAGTAGCAAGTAATACAATAGAGCTCAAGAATGAACTAACTATCACATTCAATCTCGTTATAAGATGAGTTCATCACGAGCATGTCAAGAGGCAATTGAATCAACATAGCTCATCACAGAGCTCAAGAATGGACTAACTATCACATTCAATCTCAGTATAAGACAGAGTTCATCACAGAGCATGTCAAGAAGCAATTGAATCAACAGAGCTCATCACAGTGCTCATCACAGAGCTCAAGAATGAACAGAGCTCATCACAGAGCATGTCAAGAGGCATTTGAATGAGCAGAGCTCATCACAAAGTTCATCACAGAGCATGTCAAGAGGCAATTGAATCAACAGAGCTCATCACGAGAGCATGGCGAGGCAGTTGAATCAGGCGGCCGAGGTCGGGGAGGCGGCGCCAGTCGGGGAGGTGGCGCCGAGGTCGGGCGGCGGCGCCGGGTCGGAGGCGGCGCCTGTGTCGGGACAGTGGCGCCGAGGTCGGGGGAGGCGGCGCCGAGGTCGGGGCGGCGGTGACGGCGAGCCCTAGAAGGGAGGCGAAAGATCGCGCGACAGCAAAGGGGCGCGGGAGAGGTGAAGAGTAAGAGCAAAACCCTAGCGGTCCCCGCCTTATAAAAATAACATCACAGACGGTTCTTTCAGAGAACCGTCGTGATATCTATATCACTGACGGTTCTCTGAAAGAACCGTCAGGATTCTTATCACAGACGGCTCTATTCTAGAACCGTCTGTGATATCCCCACAACACCATGTATGAACTGCTGGACAAGCAGTATGATGACAAGTTCATAACACATCTCCAAAATAACTCCAAATAATTTGACTTCAAAAATTCATATCTAATTCAACTCAACATTACCATGAACATCCACATTGACATCAATATTAAAGATCACAAGTCCATAACACATTAACACATGACAATGGAATAAATTAATTAATTACAATGGAGTAAATTCTTAATTAAAATACATCCCTTCATGGTGATCGACGCGCATATAGCTAGCTTCCTCACTGGGTTCTTCCTCGAGCCTGATGCCGTCTCCGAAAGGTGGCAACTCGTCAAATTGATTGTATTCTTCCTCGTCCACTACATTCTCAACTCCGACAATCCTCCTTTTTCCATGAAGAACTACATGGCGCTTCCTATTTGCCGAGTCGGTTACATAGAAAACTTGAACAACTTGGTTAACCAGTACGAATGGTTCGTCTTTGTATCCGACACGTTCGAGGTCCACGGTAGTGACGCCGTACTTATCGACCTTCACCTGTGGGAGATGGACCCAACGGCACCGAAATAGGGGGGTCTTGAAAAGCACGTAGTCGAGCTCCCATATCTCCTCTATTTGCCCATAGTACGAGCTTCTCAGCCCATCGGTACTAATTAAGAACCGTCTGTATACTATCACAGACGGTTCTTAATTAGAACCGTCTGTGAATGGCTGGTTCACAAAGACGGTTCTATTATTAAACCGTCTGTGATAGATTCTTATCACAGACGATTCTAAATAAGAACCGTCTGTGATAGGCTCGTATCGGCTATTCCAGGTCGGAACAGACCCAACACAGACGGTTCCAAAAGAACCGTCTGTGATGGGCCGTCTACTATAGCCTGTTTTGTAGTAGTGGAACTTCACTTTACGCGTCATGTTATTCTTCACCATCAATGATTTTCCTGCCCTTGGTAACCTGTCGGGGTTCAGTACAAAAGGAGCCAAAGCCTGTCCGCACTGCTTAGATGGTACCAAGAGTGTATGGCTGAACAACTCACGCAAAACTGTGTATATGCGTCACCGTAGGTTCCTTCCAAGGATTCACCCATACCGCAAGATGAAGAAACAATTCGACGGAAATAAGGAGGATGGTTCAGCTCCAAGGGCTTTTAGAAGGAAAGAGGTCTATGATATGGTTAAGGATATCGATGTTGTGCTTGGAAAGGGACGTAAATTAAGGACCCCTTAGAAAAACATCTGGAAGAAGCGGTCAATTTTTTAGGACTTGCCTTATTGGGAGCACTTAGAGTTCGCCACTGCATCGACGTCATGCACGTGCAGAAGAATGTATGAGATAGCTTGATTGGTCTCTTACTGAACATTAGTGGCAAAACAAAAGACGGTGTTAACGCACGGCGTGACTTGGTTGATATGAACATAAGAACCGAGTTAGCACCGAAAGAGACCGATAAAGGATGAACGTACCTTCCCCCAGCTTGCTACACTTTGTCCAAGACCGAGAGAAATGAACTGTGTCAAAGCTTGCATGGTGTGAAAGTTCCGTCCGGTTACTCCGCCAATATTAAGAAACTTGTTTCCATGAAAGATTTGAAATTAATTGGTATATAGTCTCATGATTGTCATGTGCTGATGACACAGATACTTACTGTTGCAATTAGGAGTATCTTGCCAAACAAGGTCCGAGTGACAATCTTTAGGCTGTGTTATTTTTTAACTCAATTCCTCAGAAGGTCATCGATCCCGAAGGACTCGACGCTCTGCAAGCCGAGGTGGTGACGACTCTATGTCATATTGAGATGTATTTTCCTCTGTCATTTTTTGATATCATGGATCATCTCATTGTTCACCTTGTGAAAGAGATAAAGATATGTGGCCCTGTGTTCCTACGTCATATGTACCCTTTCGAGAGATACAGGGGAATTCTGAAGTCCTACATACGGAATCGATCTCGGCCGCAGGGCAGTATCATCGAAGGTTATGCAACCGAAGAGGTCATTGAGTTCTGCGTGGACTACATGGCTTAGGTGGAACCGATAGGTGTGCCTCTATCTCGTCACGAGGGGAGACTGGAGGGTATTGGGACCATCAGGAGGAAAGCAATCACTCCCGATCTAGATACATACGCGTAGGCCCATTTCACGGTCTTGCAACACATGACCCAAGTGTCCCCGTACATCGACGAGCACAAAGACATGGTACGCCAACAGAATCCAGACCAGTCAGACGTTTGGATAACGAGAGAGCACAACCGTCGGTTCAACGAATGGTTAAAGATGCGATTCACTTGGAGGTCATCAAGTGATGAAACACTGCTATGGTTGGCCAAAGGACCAAAATTTACAATTGTGACATGGCAAGGATACGACATAAATGGGTACATGTTTTATACGGCAGCTCAGGATAGGAAGAGCACAGTCCAGAACAGCGGTGTCCGCATAGATGCATTTCACAAGGGGTTCAATACCGCGGGGGCACACGGGTTGAACTCGTACTATGGGTTCGTAGAGGAGATTTGGGAGCTCGACTCTGTACTTTTCAAGATCCCCCTGTTTCGATGTCATTGGGTTAAACTTCCGCAGGGCGTGAAGGTCGACAAGTACGGTGTCACTACTGTGGACCTCAAACATGTCGGATACAAGGACGAACCATTCGTACTCGCTAAGCAAGTTGTTCAAGTTTTTTATGTAACGGACCCAACAAATAAGAACCGCCACGTAGTTCTTCATGGGAAAAGAAGGATTGTCGGAGTTGAGAATGTCGTGGATGAGGAAGAGTACAATCAATTTGACGAGTTGCCACATTTCGGAGACGGCATCAGACTGGAGGAAGAACCCAGTGAGGAAGCTAGCTATATGGGCGTCGATCATCATGAAGGACTATATTTCAATTAAGCATGTATTCCATTGTAATTTGATGTTAACATGGAAACGCGTCACGTGTTATGGACCAGTGCTAAATCGGTCAGACTGCCATGTGTTGGGCGGTCTGACCGATTTCCCTTTGAAATGATTCTCTGTGCGGTAGTTCCGCCGTTGATAAACGGAACTACAGGTGTGCAGAAGTTCTGAAGTTCTTGCGGAACGTTTATTTCAGAGAAGCATATTTTTGGTGTGGGTCAATTTGTGAGGACCCCCGGGTTATTTCCATAAGACCGAGGTTTACTTAGTCTTAAGGAAATAACTCTGGGCCTCAAGTAAATGAATTCCACCTTAACTCCATCCAAGTCAATTCGAAGGTTATGCACCTTAAAAAGGTAATATTAATACAAGTCCAAAACAGTTGAGTTTGACTCATTTTGAGTTCCCAAGATTTAGTTATGGATTTACAAAGTTATCAGCAATTTCCTTTGTAACAATAAAGATTTTAAAAGTGCATTTTCCAACATAATACTCTCTGGTATAGAGACATGCTTGAAACCAATTTTAATATTAAGTTTATCAAAAATGAAAAGTATCAGAAGTGGTTTCATCCATTTTGGAGTTGAAATGAATTAGTTATGATTTTTCGAAGTTAACATACTTAACAGTGTGCAAATTAATACGTTCTCGGATTTTATAAAGCGATTAATGCTTTTCTCACCGAGCTTCACGCTAGCTACTGAAACTGCTAGTGGGCCGCGCGACAGTAGCGCACACACGCACTGACAGATGGGCCCGATGCACAGCGGCCCACCGCGTGAGCGCGCGCGTGATTCAAAGGCGGCGATTGTGAGCCGTTGGATCAAGATCCAAGGGTTCACAGCCACGGGCGCATTTCGGACGGTCCGAACGGCCTATCGAATCTGGACCGTTCATTTGGCATTGCACGGCTAAGATTCGCGGCGCGTTTCAGACGGTCCGAACGGCCCACTAAATCAGAGCTGTCGATTATACATCCAACGGTCAGAAACGATCCAAGTTATACGCGTTTGAAACGGACGGTCCGAACGTTTGAATGAAGGTAGGCCGTTGATATAAAGATAGACGGCTCACAGCGAAAGAACTTTCGAACGGTCCGAACGTTCACGCGAACCTGGGTCGTTGATCTAAAGATTGACAGTCCGATCAGCCCAATCAAAGAACGGCTCACAAGATCTGTTCCGTCCGTAGAAAATCCAACGGTTAAGATTTCATGGTGGATCGGAATGGTCCGAACGGCCCAATGCATCTGGCCCGTTCGTTGAGATCTGACGGCTCTACATATGTGTGTGTCTGTTCACATCACAGACGGTTCTATTAATACACCGTCTGTGATTACTAACCTCACAGATGGTTCAATTACATAACCGTCTGTGATATTAAAATTAGGGTTTCTCTGTTAAGTCATCACAGACGGTTTCATAACAGAACCGTCTGTGATAGTTAACATCACAGAAAGTTTGTTTATGGAACCGTCTGTGATTTATTATCACAGACGGTTCTATCATAGATCGGTCTATGATATCCAGCTATATAAGTTCCCGACTCGAACGGTTGTGCACTCTTCTGTCTTAGTCTTTTTCCACCAGCCCGACGATGCCCTCGGTCTCCTCCACTGACGCCACCTCCGACCAGCGCCGCCTCCGCCGTCGCCACGCCTCCGTCCGGTCTCGCCCGCCCCTGCCGACTACCCGGTGAGTTTCCCCGCGCCACCCCCCTTCTCTGCCGTGAGAGCCGAGGGTTTCCCACGGTGCCGCCCCCGCCCCTGCCGACCACCCGGTGAGTTTCCCCGCGCTTCCCCCCTTCTCTGCCGTGAGAGCCGAGGGTTTCCCTCGGTGCCGCCCCCGCCCCTGCCGACCACCCGAGGGTTTATGTGGTATTTTTACCCCTTTAGATGTTTTACTCTGCTGTGCTTTTGTTTGAAATGGGAGGTAGGGTTAAATTTCACTACTAGATGTACATGTAAGTTATATTTGCACAAATAGATTTGTACAGAGATCTATATTTAGTTTGTTTACACAATAAGATGCATGTGTATTTGCACAATTAGACATGCATGTATACTTGCATTTATGTATTCTGATGGCGTTCTTTGTGTTGGCAAATCTATCTTTTTCCTACTTGAAAAATACTAGAAAGACATCTCATTGACTGTTTTAGCTTTGGAATTGGAATTGACTGTTTAGGTAGCAGTAGTAGGCTCTACTTTTTTCAGTTTTGTATAGACTCTACATGGTAAAAATAATGTTGTACATGGCAGTGCTAATGAAACAATATTTTTTATTGACGTTCCATTCCATTCTCCACTTAGCAAATCTGGTATGACCAATTCTAATTCTAGTTTGGTGTCAAACAGTTCCTTGAAAACAAGCAAGAATCCAAATACGGTTAGCCGCCCTCCTCTAGCATCTCCATTCCACACCAGTTATGGATGAGGGATGGAAGTGTTCCCATGTTGTGGCATAGCAGCAGTAACACGTTAGCATCCAGAGGAAGTTAGCGAGTCTGGTTTTGTTAGAGAGTAGGTTTTCACACAACAGCAGCAGGTGTTTACGCCAGGAGAAGCTTCAGCAACAACAGGAGTCCAGGAGGGTTTCGGAGAGGAAAATTAGGAAAGCTACACAGTTTCTATCAAGCAAGAAATAAATTTCCTCTTCTAGTTTCTGTCTTGACCCCTCTAATTTCTCTCCATCCTACCCCTGTTATCTTTCCTTCAAGACGGCTCCCGCACACAGGAAGAGGCCATGCCCTCCTGTACCTCATCCATATAACCTACAAAGCAAACACGTCCACACAACCCACTAGATTGGTAATAAGACATAATCTATTCATTGACATCCCTTGATGGTTAACATACCATTTACCTCATTCTGTTTTGATCGGTTTTGGTGTAATGATTTAGTCCAGAAATTGTTAGGGTGAGGTGATTATTGCTTCTCTTTGTTTCTTTATGGTATGGTACTACTACAAAATAGGGCTGAGATGGCAATCGTTGATTCTTTTGCAACTCGCCTGCTGAGAGCACTCAAAATCATACAATATTTCAGCTATATGTTAAAACTGCACTGTTTGCAATATTTCCTTCTCCTTTGCAGTTTTTTGTGCAATTTCATATATTTTATTTACTACGTATCATATATTTAGGTTCAATGGGTAACTTCTATTTGTTTATGTAATCATTGCATATGTAACTTATATAGATAGCAAGTAAGCGAGATGGCAGAGGCACCGTCTTCGCCGCCGTCAGCAACGTCGCCAAATGCGTCTAGATCTCCGATCAAGGTGGTACGCAGGCGAGAAGGCAGAGGAATCTCCAAATTGCCCTCGGGCCGCATCGGCTATGTTGCCGAGGGAGGTTTATACAAGGGAACGAGCGCCACACTGACTCACAGGATGCGATTTCCGATACACGCTACAACACAATAATCATATATCATACTCCGTAATATTGCGTCTCGAACTGACTGTACATATATATGTAATTCTATTTTTGCAGTGCCACCAACAAAAACGAGATCACCTATGCGCATTCTACGTATGCCATCATATGCAGCTATTGATTGCTTCTAGGATGCATGATCCCCAGGTTTGTCAATCTCGTAATAATTATTTCCTAATTATAAATTTAAATATATATGCTTACTACTTTACTCCTGCTAGCGACAGGGCTTGAACATAGAGTTAAATGCACTCGAGATGGACCAGGTCACGCACGTTCGAGGGGAGCTCTGCGTCTTCATCAAGGCAGACATAGTTAACACTACCGGAGAGTTTCACGCCGTCGACACCGATGAACGACCTCGAAACAATTGATTCAATATTGTAATTCACTTTGACTGGTTGTAATTCAATTTGTAACTCTAGCGACAATATATACTTGAAACATTCTTTTGTAATTGATTTTGAGTTAAATGATCACTTTGAGTTGTCAACAATTATTTGTGATATGTTTCTGCTTGCTAGTTTTCAGCGGGGCATGGCTAGCAATTCCTGAGGCTAGCTGAAAATACGATAAAAATTAATTAGGTCTAAAGACTTATCACAGACGGTTCTAACCACGAACCGCTGCGTGATATCTGAAATCGCTGCGGTTCGTGGTTGGAACCGTCAGTGACTCTGAAATCACGAGCGGTTCCAACCACGAATAATGCAGGATTACGAATATCGACGACGGTTCTAACCACGAACCGTCTGTGATACTACAGAATCACAGATGGTTTGTGGTTGGAACCGTCTCTATACTCTGATAAGAGTTATCACAGACGGTTTTTCAACCGTCTGTGATAACCGCCTGTTATCACAGACATAAAATTTTAGACGGTTCAAAAACCGTCCGTGATGACTGTTACGAACCGTCAGTGATGAGCTTTTCTGTAGTAGTGATTTAACTCAACCTCATCATTATTTTGTCCTAATCGACTGGGATTTGGTTTTAATGACGATGCTACAGTGGATGTCCCGTTCGGACGGCACAGAGCAACGCTTGGGTGTTCCTCGCCGCACTTTTTGTCAGTGCGGTGGTGCACGACGGTGGCTAGGGATACCCAAAATGGGTTCCCCGCGAGCCTACGCACCTAATGGTGCCGATGGCGATGGCCAGGGTGGCTGGTAGCAGCAGCACTACGATGTTGAGCGGCGGTGGTGCTACGGCTGCAAGCCATCTACGAAACTGTTGATGCCGTTATCTAATTAGCGCATGCATGAGCTACTAAAGGTCACTAGGAGCTCACCGGATCTGAGAGGGAGGACAGAGGAGGTCAAAGGATGGACGGCAACGAAGATCCAAGGTGGAGGCGGGGAGCTTCACATGGGGAGCTCACTGGAGACGATTGGGTAGCCCAACGAGGCTTGGGGAAGCTTGAAGGTGCCCTCGGGGTGCTTCTGGTGTAGCTAATTGCTCCAGGGCGTGGCGAAGCTCTAACGGTGATGGTGGCGGTGTAAATAGCCGGAGATGGGAAAGAAACGAAGTTCCGCGACTCCTGTGGATCAAAGAATAAATTGGGTGAGGTGAAATGAAAAAACCCTTCAGGGCGGTGAAAATGGTAGTGGCGGCGTGGTGTCCAAAATGGGGCTCGAGCTCTCCTTGTGTTTGAGCTCAACTGAGGGAAGAAGAAGGTGGGGAATGACGAGGAAAAGAAGAGAGAAGGCTCGGGCGACCTTATTATAGATGGTAGGACGGAGGACCCGCACGAGGGAGAGAGTTGTCCGCGGGCAATGGCGGCAACACGTTCGGAGGCGCTGACTAAACAATAGGCAGTGATGGGCGAGGAGCAGGGCAGCGGGCAATGCGGGCGAGGGAGGAGAAACCAGGGGCGTGCGGCAAAACGATGGGCGCGCGAGTGGTTGGCACTCGGCATGGGCAGGGCGCAGCTGGCCATGGTGCTGGCGTGTGCTGGCGTGGGGGCAAGAAAGGTGGACGATGAAGCCTGCCCGTGGAGTCCACCCGTCAGCGAGAGGTAGAGGGAGAATTAGGTTAGGTTTTGGATTTAAATGCTGATATGTTTGCTAAATTTTTATTTCAAGCAAATAAGTCAAAATTTTATGAAACTTTTTGTGAGGGCTCTTGACCTAGAGTAATTGCTTAGGTAAATTTCTCATGAATTTGTCTTGTCTGTGATTTTCTCTAAAAACCTTACAAGTTCCTATTCTTATGATTGCATTTGTTATTCTTAAAAGAAATTCACATAAGTTGTTTAATATATTTTCCCTGAGCAATATTTGCCCAAATTAATTCTCTCAACTATTATTTTATTTATTTATTATCCAATTTCTTTTAAGTGCATGCTTGTTTGTATTTCATGATTTGCTTTTAAACAAAAGTTTGAAATCATGCATGGTTGGTTTCATAAGTGTAATATGCTCAAAATATATTCTCTCAATGCATTTCTATTACACATTCCCAAAATGCAAATTTTGGGATGTTACAGTGTATTTATACATTTGTATTTGATATACAACTCTAATATCTATCTATGATTAATCTGCAACGTTACAATTCGGCCCTGTATCAATTAATGAGATACTTTTTAGGATTTTTATTTTATTTTTTTAGGATTATTGTGGGATTTTCTTGCCCTCAAAATGAAGAAGGTGCATTGAATCTCACTGGTTGTTTGTATTTATATAGATATATTAACATTGGAATTAAGGTTAGTAATGTACAAAATACTTTTAGGGCTTGTTTGGATACATTGTGATCCAACTCAATCTCTTTGGATTAACTCGGAATTTGAACTAAAATCCCTTCCAATCCGAAAAGATTGATTTTAATCCTTCGTATCCAAACAATCCCTTAGGGTGAAAGGGAGAGTTAGCGCCGACCACCGCGCAATGTCCTCATCACCGACTTTTCGTTGAACTCCAAACTATCATTAGCTAGCCTAGACCAAGTAGAAGAATATTTTCCCACCTAAACTTATTTGGGCCACCCCATCAAAAAGCTTATTTGCCAGGAATTGTGAAGTGTAGGAGAGGGCCGGGGCCTGGCCCTGGAAAGTCGCTGCAGATGTTCGCACGAGGTGTACGAATGAGAGCGCGTGCACTATACTGCACTGCTTCCCGTTGCTCCCTTAACAGCTCACGCATTATGCTCCTAGTTGGACCCATGCATCTGTAAGCTTGCGTATACGAAGAACCGTGCGGCGCACGGTGTATGTAGGACATGATGGGGATAATTCCTCGTGGTGGGGGGACAAGTGCCGCGTTTGGTTGGTACGTACGTACGTCGATCTTAATTTCACCGGCCGGGGAATGTTTTAGGTTCAACTCGTAGATGTTCGCTGCTTAGGGCATGCGTGCGTTCTTCCATTTCAGCGTATATAAAAGTTCAACACCTCCAAATGGCAGAAGAAGTTATTAGTCACATTAGCTGATCCTTGAAAGTCTACTAAAAGACGACAACGATGGCGATCTCTCTCTCTCTCTCTCTCTCTCTCTCTCTCGAATATTGGGGCACTTTGCGCAATTAAAGGATCTATCTAGAAGCTCCATATGTAGAGTTTGCTTGCGTTTTTTTTTCTTCTAATGATTTTCCTGAGGAAAACGAGTGAAAGCAGCTAGCTGGTGAAAGAGACTACTCGCAATAAGTGTTGAGTTTTGTCTTTGTTTCTTGTGTCCGCGATATATAGAGAGTACTATATGATGATGAGCTTAAAGTTAGGCAAAAGTACAGTTGCATTCATGCTTCCACCAAACGATCGTTGGGAGAGAGAAGAAGGCAAGGGCGAGTGAATCTCGACAGGCGTATGTAGCACTCGAGTACACATGTACGTATTTATCGTAAGGAAGTACGTACCGAAGCATGCAGCTAGCAGAGCAGGAGACAGAAGTAATATTTGTGCTGCTAGCTACCTAGCTCCTGATTACTAGCGCACGTGTGTAAGTGCATCGACCATGATTAGATCACAGAATATATTAGAGATGGGACATTGTGATGACCTCAAGAATGAGATGACCAGATCTGCAGGCTGCAGCATGCATGTTCTGTACTCCAAGACTGCATGTTCTGTACTCCAAGACCGCGAATCTTACATGACTCCCACGCTGCTAGTTTGCTGCTACTACTACTACAGGTCCACAATTAAAAGTAGAGATCGACAAACACCGGTTAAAATAAACCAGAGAACTTCCCCAATTGACATGAGCCAGTGCCCGCACATCTACTACATAAGAAACAGATGTGGATGTGGTGCGGTTTGTTTCTAGCGCTGTCGCTGCGTGCTTGGGCCTGTACGTACGGAGAAAACCTTCGCCCACCAGATATGCATATAATATATCGCTCACGGTCACGGGTGTTCTAGCCTTTCAGGGTCGGGAGAATCCTATGCGCGTGTGACATCTTGATGTGTGTCGTCTATAGGTGCGCTGGTTAATATATAGCTTTCCGGTTTCAATCATAGTGCAGGAGAAGCGAGCTGTGCGATCCCTGTTGATATATACCATTTTCCTTTGGCCTTTTTACATTTGGGTAGAGCTGTAGGCTCTTTCAGTCTTTTGGACTTTTGTTCGTTTTTTATGCATACTTTCAGAAAGAATTCCTGCATTGCATGCACAGCACAGCTGGTGTTGGTTTGTACTTCGTAGGGGCCTGTCTCAAGCGTGGCTAGAATATAGTTTCTCTCTACAGTGTAAGCTCTTGTAGCAACCTAGGCTTGTGTACAGCGTTCAGGTAAACAATCCATCTGTTGAAGAGGAAAGTATATAGGATTGTTAGTAGCATTACATTCTCAGGCAAGCCATTTGGAATGTCCACCTTCAGAAGAGAAAAGGAAACAGAGAACATGTTCAGCTTTGAAATCTCCTTGGAGTTCAGGGAAGCGCGGAAGTGTAGCCACGGCACTGCAACTCTGGATCTGGCATTCTGGACTGATGTTTGGATTCCAAAGTACCAGCCGTAGGCCAATAATTTGGTCAAGACAAAGGGAGCCAATGACATTTGCAAATCTAAGGTACAGCAGGGGAAAAGGAGCCGAAGTGGCTGCGCTCAAATTGCCACTTACATTTATGCAATGATTATTTTGAGTCGCCACAAGGAAAGAGCGAATTGGCAATTATGGTTATATTAATAGCATACCAGCAGCATGGTGCACGGGTAGAACTAGCTGTTAGCACTAACGAGAAAGTGAGAATTGCTCAGCTTCTTTGTTGCCTACTCGGCGACAATGCACACCTAATATATTGGCACTCTGATCACGACGCCTCAACTGACTCACTACAACAGTTATCATGAAGGATTTCGAGGGACTAAAACAAGGCTAGGATTTTCAACAGTACCAGTCTAATGGATTGAGAATGGAGTACTTCACAAGTCTGCATTACAGTTGTTCAACAACGACCACAGTCGATAGCTCACAGGACCACGATTGATAAGCACACACATTCACGCAAGTCAATAGGTCGTTTAGTTGGAATCACGGGGGATGGCCCAGAGGTGTTACCCCATACAAATATTCAGCAGTTTTTTCCTGAACTTAGCAGTAAAACATGACACGCTTCACATTTTCCTTCAGATCAGGCAGAGGCCTAACAGCAACATTCCCAGCAGCTCTAGTGCTGCGTGCACCAGGCAGAGGACCGCGGCTTGTCGTGGCACCACTCGCCATCGACCCACTATCAGAAGTATCCGGTTCCATGTAAAACCGAGCTCGAAAAGCCGCAAGATGAGCATAGTACGCAGGGGGCACTGCAGAGAACAAACCCATTGTACGAATATGTTATACCAGAGAATCAGTATTTATTTGCACGTCAAACTAGATAAAGAGAGTGGAAGTTTTGACGCATCTGCTAGCTTACCAATTGATACGGAGCGGGTGCACCTTGCATAGCTGCAACAATAGGGACGATGTTTAGTTTACCAGTCATGACTCATCAGATGTAAATATCAAAACATACTGACAGGACAGTATATTACGTGTAGCACAAGTTGTTTGTGAGAGTTTGCAAAGCATCAGCAGTGAATTTGTTCTCATCCCACAGAACATGGTAATGCGCAGGGCGGCTTGTTCCCTAAAAGTGATGTAAAAGTTAAACCAAGTCCATTCCATCAAGTGAATAATGTTTATTTGTAACTGTATAGAAGACTGACCTGAATGCCAGCATGGCTACACAAGTAGAAATCAAACTCAGTAGGATGGCATATCTTTGAATCAACCACAGTGCCTGAAATCAGATACACACACACAATATGAAATTGACTTTAAATTAAGGATTTAGGTTTTGGGCATAGGGCTTACAGGCTATAAAAATAACTAAACTCACCAACAAGGCAACAACTTACCAGGCAGTATATTTCCGCTTCTTCTATCAACAGTGCGCTGATCCTTGTGGTTATTAGCAAACAACCGCGTATGATGACGCTTCTGGACCACCACAAAGGTAACAGGTGGCTGATAATTGGCCTCCAAGGATGCACAGGCCTAGGTTAATTAAACCAAAATATCACTTCAGGTTCAGAATGAGAACATTGTGAAAAAATGTAGACAAAATAAGCTCACCTTTCTAATGGCATCAAGCTCATACAACAGAACCTGATAGAACTGTCCTTCACTAACACCATCCCTGAAAAAGAGAGATGCTAAATATGTGGAGTTGTGGACGATAGTGCCAATAGGATATGCTCATATGAAGATCAGTACCTGTAAAATATGATCCTCTGGGGTTTCTGTCCAGTTGACCTCTTGAAAGAAATGAGAAGCTCTCTGCATATTTAACAGAATTTAAATATGCAAATCCCTTTCAAGTAATATTCAGATGTGAAAAGTGAATAAGATCATACCTGATCATTCCACCAGTTACAGTCCCTCTCTGAGGGTCTTGCCAAACTTTGAAAAGATCCTGTATCAACTCCTGACGATGGGTTTGTGCACTCACTAATCCAGCATACTTGGTGACCTCAGGCCAGTCTTGAGAAGCAACAACCTGCATGAAGCATGATATCATTACAAACAATTGGATGGCCCAGCGAGACATGATCAGGGCAGCTGTAAAACTGAGACATGGCTGCCTTTTGTGGAAAGAGCAACCTTTTACCAAGACTAGTTTTATTACATGATAATACAGAGACACAGTATAAAATAAGATTGACAAGTTATGCACTTACAGCTGCAATGGAAGGGCTAGAATCTTCTCCAGGATGAGGATGGGTAACATCAGCACCAAATATAATGGTTGGTCTATCACTAACAAGGGGAATTCTCCTTGTCAAAGCATCGACAAGTACAGTATTTCTTCCTCCCACCTACAAGATTAAAGGAATGTATTAAAATAAGTATATAAAAAACTACACAAACCAAGGTAGACAACAGGCAGAACACAACAAACCTTAACATTGATTTTAAGGGCGACATTTGCAAGGTACTGCTTGCTCATCTTAAAAACATGTTTCGTGAGACAGCATTGAGAGACCAATCCAAGATCTGTCTCACATATTCTTTTGAGATCACCTGAGGAATGACAAGAATATTAATAAAGATTTCAATCAGGTAATACTTGAGTGTTCTTTTTAAGTAAAAGGCATACCATAAAGAGAACCATTATTGTCAGGCAATATTACAATCAAAAGGTCAAGTTCCCTGCCCTGTTGTTTAAGTATATTCATGGCATCTTGATAGCGTGCCTTGAGCGCTCTTTCTACATGTTCAGGCCTCGCGGTTACAGGAGGAAGCAAAGGATCAATTGAAAAGTCCTACGTTGAGAGAAAATGAAGCATGTGAGAGAGAATATGAAGATCCAAGAATAGCCATATTGAAAAGAGATGTCTGGAGGCACTATTTAGATGACAGAGAAACCTACCATCCCAGATATTTGGCACATGACAGCCAGCTCACGACAAAAACTCCTAGCAGCACTATCTTGGACATGCCGAGAAAAGTTAATACATGTCCAGTTGTTAACTCTCCCACCATTGACCATTTTCTGCCCCAAGCACATTATGAAGAAAATTAATTTGCAGTTGTACACAGTATTGCCAAAGGCAGCATCTTCCAGACAATTATCATCTCAATAGTTTTTAAAGAACAAAAGCAAACCAAATATTGTATGAGAAATACACATAAATACCTATTTCATATTGATCTTTTTAAGAACTCGGTTCAAAGAGCATACCTTATTCATCATATTCCATTCACCAATTCTTGGCAAGACATCCTTCTCTCTGCCACTATCGTGGTACTTAAGCTAATAGTAAAGGGCAATAGTCAAACATCCAGGCATAACATATAAAATACATGAATTGAAAGATATCAACCATGTGTTGAAACATTTAACTTACCCAAGGGGGCGGTAGGACACGAGCTTCAACTGATGCGAGTCGCTCATCAATCCTTATGCCAAACTCTTGTGCATATGGATCCTCATGGTATGCATTGTGATGCACAGTCTGGTAATCAAAGACAAAAATGACAAGGATGAAACCTAGAAGCCAGTTTTGCTGTTCAAAATGGAAAGGAAACTGAGCAGTGATAATATATGCAAGAGAAAACAAATAGATGGCCTCCTATCCCAAAAATGTGTTTAGCATAACACATCCATCAAGCCACCTTAATATGTAAAACATGTAAAAACACTTCATACCCATAATTAAAAGAAAAATAAGACTCAATCTGGACAAAATAACAAGACAATATATCTTTGTGAGACAGATAAGGAACTTATTTTCCAGACACATAAGAAATGTATATGGGCAAGATCCCACAAACACTTCAAAAGGGGAAAAAATGTTTGCCAACATACCGGGGAAGACAAACCCTAGTTGCAACAAAAAAGTGCTTGTACATATTTAAATACCAAGTCCAAAAAGATTAGATGAATAAATTCAGGAAGTTGAAAGAACTTGTATACGTAGCTGAAAATATGTGACTTATCAGAGAAATAGATCGTCTCATAAAAGAAACAAAGAAATTCACACAATTTTACAATAGAACACAGATAGTTCAGTTCAAAATAATTACACCACAAAATGTGGCCGTAATTACCTGCAAAATGTCCAGCTCACGCTCTTGAGGGCGCTGGCAAGTCACTTTAAGAAGAGAGGTTATCTGTTTTTCATTTAGACGTTTTGAGTAACGCTGACCCTCGACAATCTTACAGACCTGACATTTCAATGTGTTAGGAAGCAGCTTGTGATATAGCATTAAGGTGTCGAACTGTCTACATAGCATTTCTAATGTTGTTGATTGTTGACTATGTTAGAAAAGGAACATATAATACTATAATAGAGGTCATTTAGGGTGCTAACCTCCATCGGCAGATAATTTGGCCTCTGTTGATTGCCCACTTGCAAGCAAGGTAAAGTGATATGCTGAATGTTAAAGCCATATGTCTCCTGGAAGTATTGCACTACTGTTTTCACAGTACCATGATCATCGATAGGGAAACTGTCACAGGACAAACCAAGTGCAATCAGCAAATTATCCTCCTCTACACTATCTGTAACAGAATGATAGGCATAAGAGAGGCTTCACATATAAGTAAGCGAACTACGTACGATAACTCTCTTGTTGCTTGTGAGGTAAGGCCAGATATACGATACTTTCTGCGCATATTGCCTCTATGTGTGACCTCAATCTTTACACCTCGTAGAGCCTTCTTGATCTGACCAATGGAAAAAGAAGGGAAGCTTGTGCTAAGTAAAGACAGTGCGCACAAAAATTCAAATCAAGCACTATGTACTTATTCCCTTCTTAATGGAATGATGCGCAAAGCTTTTGCATGTTCTCAAAAAAAAGTACTAGATACTAAAACAGCATAAGAGCATAATATAAACCATGACGATCATGACGGTAGTCGATAGAATAACCTAACCTTCACACGATCAGCATCGGATAATGGTCTAACTGAGATGTCTCTGTTCAAAAGCTGTGCAACAAAATTAATTACAGGTAGAGGCTCGATGAATGCTGTAGATGACATATCTGCAAGAGAAAATGTCAAGCTACCTTCAGATGCAAGAGGAGACCAGAGGCAATTTAATTGTGTCTGCCACTGCTTCATATATTAGGACTGGAGTGGATAGTGAACACATTCTAGCCACTTATCAAGCATAACATGTGACAAATAAATATCAAATACAGCATTGCTCCTAATATTGGCTGCTATGTACCATGACAGCGAGCTAGGATAACTTACTTTACAACTGCATTAATCTGCAACAATATAGAACAAAGATGCTACTAAATTGGTACGCAGCTATAGGAATGGACAGGGGACGTCAAATATTTCCAATAAGTCAGAGAGAGAGAGAGAGATGGTTCAAACTTTGGATAAAGTTTCCATATGTATGGTCTCTATACATTTGTTTCTCATCATTATTAATTTATGAGTGACTACGGTACATGTGTATGTAATTTATGCACTTTACATACACTTTTTTTACTATCTACCAGCCATCCTACAGGTGGAAGAGGTGGGAGTGGGGGAAGTATTGGGGGAGAGAGAATTTTAAAAAGTTTTTTGTAATTAATAGTTTTATGAACCATGGCCATCCCCTTAATTTATTATTTCAAGGCAAGTGATATTTCTCAATAGTCACCCACATATGTGGTGTTTGGTTTGAGGGGTCACCTCATCCTAGGATGGGTTGGTCTATCATGGGAATATAGGATCGTGATCGTCCCATCAAATTTGGTGGGATGACCCAATCCCTTGATTTATACTAGCCTTGTATAACGAATGGGGTGGTGATGGACCAATCCATTCCATTCCTCAAACCAAACAAGTGGGTTAGGTTCGGAGCTAGGATTGGATGGTCTATTCACCATCCGGTTCCTGAAACCAAACAGCCCAATAGGCCACTCAATCTAAGCAAGATATGTATATCATAAAACACTTCATCTACTACAAGTTATTCTGACAGGAAAATGTTCCAAAATGGTAATTAATTAATTAGAGCAGTAATATAAAGTGACGATGAAGAGTTGGGATCTAACCAATATTCAGTGAAAGTCCCATCTGTGTGGGTCGTATGCTCTGGTAAAAACCACGCCAACTTTCCAAGCCCTCACCAAGTTGCTGGCGCCTCCCTAAGTTAGGTGAATAAAATGACCTGGCAACTGGGGAATACCTACACATGAAAAATGAATAAATGTTCAACAGCCATGCTAAAAGAATAATGATAAGCAACAAATGGTGGGAAAAAATTACCTCGCTGTGGGCAATTCACGTAGAACAATGTCCAGCACTTGAAGAGCTTCTTGAGGAGCATCTGCTTGCCTACCAGCTAAAAACATAGCTAAATGGTGGAGATCAGCACGTGCAGCGAATTTAACCACGACCTTAAATAATCTCTCACGCCTAAGACAAACAGATATATCAGTAAGGAACATAAATTGTATCAGGTTATGGATATGTCCAAAATAGCATACCTCTGTGCGCCTTGCCCACCATCAAGGCTATCCTCCTCATCCCGCAGAATAATTTCAAAGGCCCTGGAAGTAAATGGCAATGGCCCAGCGGTATATAGGCTCTTCCTTCCATCATAGGCAGGGAGACGACCGCCCAAATGAGATTGCCTGTACAGTGTTACAAGTACTCCCATGACAGCACGATTGACACCACGTGAAGTAACCTCAGGAGTTATCGACACCTGATAACATATCAAATGAAAGTTCATGAAAGCAACAGACTTCATATGTATAATAAAGGCATAAAGCTGCACATTAACAGGATCTTACATCATACTGGTGAAGATCTTTATCAGGCAGTTCAGCAAAAAAATGGTTTGCTTTCACGATGCACCTATCACCAAATGTACCCTTGCCAGGGCGCATCGGAAATTTTATTGATTTGCTAGATGATGGTGCCGGTTGAATGGCCTGACTAGTAGAACTTTGACCCTGGATGGCAAGTTGCTGAAACTGTTCCTGGACTTGTCCAGTGCTCACCTCAACAGGCAGCAAGGACGGGCCAGTTCCCGATGGTGATGGTGTAACCACCGGAGCTTGGTACTGGACTTGTGGGGCTTGGTGCAGCTCGGGAACTGTGCTTGATAGACCTGCAGGAACTCCGCGTCCACCACTGCCACTCCTATGCCCGCCATAGTATGGCTGTGGCATTCCTCTTTGGCGTGGGCCACCAGGACCATGGTACTCATGTGCTTGATACTCAACAGGACTGCCACCTGATTGGTGTGATGTTGGCCCTCCACGACCCTGGTAACGTCCACCACGTCCCTGGTGCTGTCCACCACCACGTCCCTGGAGTTCTCCGCTACCACGACCACCTTGTTCAGAATATTGAGGATTGGCAGGTACCCAACCGTGTCCATGCTGTTGAGCTCTCTCAGCTCGCTGTGGTGGACCCTGTCCAGGGGCTCCTGTAGCTTCCTGTGTTCCAGAACTTTCCCCAGCGCTAGGGGGCCCAGTTCTTTTCTTTCTCACCATGGTTAAAGCTGCAAGGCCAAGCATATATATAATTTTACTATTACTGTCCGACAACATAAATCGAAAGCAAGCACAAAGCTCCAATGCATATATAGAACGATTAAGACAAAGAGTACCAAGTTGAACAATTTCAAATAAAGACAGAATATAATGACCAAGAAGGCTAGCACAAACTAAACTAAACAGAAAAGGGGAAAATGACCATCTTTTGCCATAAAACTGAAGACCACTGCATATGCCAAATTGTATGGCCTAAATTGGAACACAACATCTGCAATTTTTTCAGGCGACAGCATACATATTTACATAGCCTTTGCCACTGTGTGCATAAAACAGTTTTTGTTATGTCCCTAAATGCCAAAAACCAAAATAAATCAAATCATATTTAAAAAAGCAATGCAATTGTTCACAAGAAAATGCATTAGAAAGGTATGATACAAACAACAACAAAAACTTTTTTTTGTGGAAGGTTAAAACAACAAAAAATGTGTCAAGACCATAACAATATCACAACAGATAATCAACACATTATTATTCACCAAATAATAAACAAAGATCCATTGTTCTAATGAAAGTGCAAAGAAAGTCAGCACTCAGCACACAATTCACAGATAATGAGTGAGATTCATTGTTCTAAACAAAATAAATCATGGTAATTAAAGACAGCATATCGTTCTCAATTCACCTTGATAATGTTAGCAAGCCACACTATCACGAGACATGCATGCTAGATACCCCCAACCCATGAGAAAATATACCAAACTACCATAGCATAGTGAAAAGGGAACAAGATTTGCATGAAATGGGTGGCATTGGAAATGGAATGAACTGCAAATGAGCAGGCTGCCAGACATAAGTGGAAGTGCTCATCCAAAGTTTAGCATACCACCCTATGAGTTTTCCCCTAATTAGTAAAATTTTGTTTATCTATATTTCGATGATAACTGGTAAGATTGTCAGATCATGTTTGTCGAGCATCATCTTATATGTTATACTCTATGTATCACCGATACAGAATACCTATACGGCAATACCGGTACAGCGATTCGGTGATACGCAATTTCCCAAAAACAAGGAAATGGTGATACGGTGAGTATATATGTATTTAAAAATGAGGAAAATGTAAAGAGGCTACAAGAGATTAAGACAATGAGATTACCTTGATGGAAAATTAAAAATTATACAAGTATACATTCCTTGGAATGAGAGAGCGAGAGAGCACATCAACGTTTTCACTCGATTTAGGGTTGGAAGTAATGGGCTTTTTTGTTCTTTCAAATGAGGTGTTTTGGGCTTGGGGGGGTCGGGGAGTATCGGGATCATTTTTTATTAATTTTAAAAGCTGAAATTCACCGATACTTCCCGATCCCATATCGAGAAGGATCGCGAAGGATCAGAGTATCGAGTACGTACAGACCGGTACGGCAGTTTTGTGAAGGATCGGTGATTCGTAGGTTATTCTTATCGTTAATCCGTTATCACACAAAGAACAAGAAGGATAGTGTAGGTGAATTTATCCATTTCAGTTCAAATAGATAATATGTGCATTGCACCACGGAGGCAATGAAACTTATAAGTCATAACAGAGAACCATCTCACATAAAAAAAGGAACAACTCAATAAGTCTAATCATAATAGAAATGGACAATACTGAATAGTAAATTTAATTCCCCCTGAACGGTGTCGTCGGCGCAGAGGCCCTATCCAGTGAAGTACCACTTCATCCGAGGTCGCTTGATGAAAATTCGAGAATGATGAATAAGTCCTGTACTATGGTCTTTGTGGGGTAGGCTTGTACAAAGACTTTAAGGACAAGATCTTGATCATCGACTTTAAGGACAACATCTTGATTGTCAAATTTAGACTAGCATCTTAGCATATACTTGGTCCCCCAACCCTCAAAGTTGGCATGGCATTGTGTTAGAAATAAACAAAGAAAAATTGCCTCATCTCCAAGTGTCATCCTCTCCATGAGAGTAAGGATCTTGCTAACACCAACAGCAAGAGTCCAGCGAGTAACAGAACCATCTCACATAAAAAAAGGAACAACTCAATAAGTCTAATCATAATAGAAATGGACAATACTGAATAGTAAATTTAATTCCCAGAGGCCCTGGGAAAATTCGAGCTAAATTCAAATCTTTCCAACTAGAGCCTAGAGGATATCACAGCACAGTTCACAGTTGGCTCACATACCTATATGAATGGTTCACCACATAAAACAATTGACAGTGAAACAAACTACCAATCTGCCTGGATAATAACAGCACGACAAACTAACAACTTATTCTGATTGGCTTAGAAGCTTTAGGCTGAGTTGTATCCTCATTTGCTGGTGAGATCGAGTTGTATCCTCATTTGCTGGTGAGATCATGAATTCACCTAAAGAACACGCTCTCCGCATGAGTGTCGCAGCATAAAAGGAGCAAATTTCGCACCTTAATTTACATAGTAGTTGGCTCTAACATTAGTGTAAAAAATCAATGCATATGAGCATGACAGACAAATGACTCCCAATTTCTCATTGCACACTGGAAGAAGCTCCACCCATAGTATCAGCTACACCCTTTAACATGCCGTTTTGGACATTGCATGGTATTGAAGATTTAACTTTGACCGTTTTATCCCTTTTTTATGACCATATTTTCACCAGAGATTATAAAATCATAATATCATGAGAGTACCTTTGATGATAAATGTACTGTTAGAGGTCACAGTTGGGAAAGTTAACTATAGGCGTAACACGTTGACATCTATTTATAAATGGATGAGTATTAGCAAAGCTACTACTCGTATTATACACAACGTTCATATGTTCACACAACGTGCATGCACCCCGTGGAGACATGAACAAACTGTAATCACAAAAACGCCGAACTGTAAACAACCCATAAGCACAAAAAAAACTAACCCTACATCCCACACAAGCAGAGTGATCACAACCCCAAGGCAATAATACGAAATTACGAACACAAGCAAATCCAACACCCCCCTGATTACTAGTACGTCGAAGTAACAGATAGAGCCCCCAGAATCCCCAGGGAACAGCACGCCCCGAGCCGAATCCGCGAAAATCCGTCACGGAACCGACCCAAAATCCACAAACAAATCCACCCAAAATCCTTGAAACCCGCAGGATCACCGAATCACCGCGATTCCCCAACCTCCCGCCGAGGCCCCAGAAAAACGCAAAGCAGTAGGGAAATCAAGGACCAAAAGGATGCACGGAGGCCATACCAGAGCACTGCGGCGAATGGCGGCGCGAGGGGACGGGCGTGGAGGTCTCTCGAACCCTAGGCCTCCCGCTCCACCACCACTGGCAGGAAGCGCCACTCCACTCTCTCGCTCGCCTCCACCGAGACGGAGACGAAGGGACGGCGCGTGGTGCGGTTAATTAGTATAGCAAGCCAGGGCACAGCAGAGAACGGGGAAACGGACGGGGCGTCCGCGTCGGGTCGCGGGCACTTAAAAGAGTCAGCCTAACGATCGTGCCGACCGCGCATGGGGGCCGGTCTGGCTCCGGTCTGGCTCGACCACCCGGGGTTTTGGGACGAGTGGCGCCCGGCCGGAGGGCGAGGAGCGCCAAGTAGTATATCTGTATGACAGCGTGGGGCCGAGGAGGACTCCACTCCTGTTGCCTCGTCTTTTGGTGAGAATCGCGTGGGCAACCCGATGACGCTGCAACGGTTGGGTGCGGTCACGCCTTTCCATACTGCGAAGGCCCAGGGAAACACTCGAGGCCAGTCAAAGGGCACGGGCGCACGGCCCAATGGTACCAAAACTGGCGCGGCATCTGTGCCGTGGGGTTCGTGTGGGGCCCCGTTATCGACGGCTCAGGTTGGCTCTTCGTCCGGTGAGTGAGAGCGGCAGGTAGCTTTCGGCACCGGGTCCCACGCTCGCAGACCACGAACGGGCTTGACGGCGCCGGGCCCATGAAGAGCGCACCATGGTACGGCGGGACCCGCGCGGCAGTGGGCTCGTGTCACAGAAGTGTAAAGCTACTGGGTGACGGAAGTTTCCAGAGGATACCGGATAGGTCACTCGTCACTCGATAGAGTGGGCTGTGGAGGCCCACCGGTAGGGGCCGTACGGGCGCGAGAAGGAAAGGGCAGCGGTGCCGCTAGCGACCCGCGGCCGGAGGACAGCGTCGGCGGGGTCCCCGAGGAGGCGATGGGGACGCTCTCGCCGTTTCGTGCCTGCAGGCCGGCGGGCAACCAGTGGGCTGACTCGGGCCTGATCCTGCCTTCTCCCGAATCTTGCTGTGGGCAGGCGTAGAAAAGTGGGATCCGGATGCTACGATCACCATCTATATAAGTATATGAAAATAATGTAACTATTGATATGAAATTTTGATTTTTATATCCTTATTTAAACAGGATAGCGTGGGCCCCGGCCACCTCCCTTGTATTCACCAGTTAACCGGCTCGTTAGCTTACCTGCTATTAATGGCTTTGACGACGAGATTGTTTTTGTTCCCGGCCAACGCCATCTATGTCTCAGGTGTTACTCGATTTAAAGTTTTCTGTTTCTTTTCTGCAATGGACCCTATTTGCCGACTTACTTGGGTGATCCACTACACTGATAACGAACGGTTTGCAGTTTTTGACTGATTCTCTCCCGTCATCTCATGCTGTTGTTGCTTCATCGATCTATCGCATTTGGCGCATGAGATTTTTCTTCCAAGGCTCAAATTCGTCCACTACTTCACCCGCACTCGACTAACAATCTTGGTTAGTGGTTACTGCACTCATCCTATATTTTTTTTCCCTTCAAATCATCCCTTTTATGCCATTCTCTGTTCAGTATTTACCGTTTTTGCTAGCTTCTAGCCGCACAATTGCGCAGTATTAAATCTAAAATTGTATTACAAGTGACCTACTATATTGTAGCATAATTTTACTATTACTTTTAGTTATATTTATTTTTGTATTTGTAAAGTTCACCTACATTTATTTTTGTCTAGTTTAGAATTTTTATTATTATTTTTTTGTATTTGTATAGTTCATCTAAATTTACTTTTGTCTAGTTTAAATTTTTATTTATAGGATTCACCTAAATTTAATTTTATCTAGTTTAGAATTTTTTAATATAAAAAACAGAAATTATTAAATAGTAATCTAACTTACCGAAGAAAGTAGCTGGCTTAAAAAAAAAATCAGACGACTGTAACTTAATCCCTTTACCTCTTTACTTGTAAGCCAACAGCCAGCTAGCGAGCGATCGAACAAGCCAATCTGTTACTCATCGCCTGACCGTTGGGACGGCTAAGCTTCGCTCGCTGCCTTCCTCGGCGAGTGCACGACAGTACGCCTTTGGCCCAGCCCCCACCGAACATTCGACGGCAGCAATAACGCGGTCCATCTCTCAGGCCTATTTTGGCCATATCTCGCACGTCAAATCAAATCAAGATTAAACAAAGACGGCATGCATCCACCAGCAGCTAGCTAGCTAGCAGAGACAGGAAATCAACACACACTTGACTGCAACTCTGACTACGCGTCAGGAGAAGAAATAAGAACAACAGGAGCTCAACAATCGATCTCTTAACAGTTCGACAAGCCACAAACAACACGCACAAGTTACGTAAAAGAAAAATAGAGGCAGGGCAATCAGTAAAACAAAACAAGCAGCCAGAGCAAAACAAAGAGCAGAGGGGGATATGGCCATGTACTATACCTTGATGGGAGTAGTACCCGTTGTCCAATTGGGAGGCCATGCCAAGGCCACAAAAAGCTCAGAAGGTGCAGCCAAAAGCGGCGGCGCAAAAGAGCCCGGCGCCGGCACCAATGGCAGATCCCAAACTAATCCGCAGGCAGGAAGGAAAAGGAAGGAGCTAGAGGGGAGACGAGAGGGAAGAGATGGGACGAGGACAGATGCAAGTTTATAGATAAGATTTGGTGGCGGGTGGGCTCGTCTTGTACGTCCCTCTCGGCTCTCACACCTCCTCGCCCGCACAAAAAAACAGCCACGTATTGGCGGGCGATACGATGCAGTAGTGGCTAGCGCACGCACAGCGCCATCGTAAACTATTGGTAGCTTAGCTAGCTAGCTGCTGCTGCTGACGGTGAGATGCAACACACGTACGGTAGGCACCGGGGCACTGTGCATGAACAGGAAGGTTATTGCCTCGCCTCGCCTCGCCTCGCCTCGCCTGCAGCGTAGTACCACCAGCAGGCTATATGGGTTTGGCCATCGCAAACAACAAATCGACCTAGGTTAGCTGCGACGTTGGCCTTGGGGTTAGGAGGAATCATGCTGCTGGCGGGTGGCTGTGACAATGACAGGTGGGGCTAGAACGATCTCCAGTTCTACATGTCACCGTCGTCGTGGGTGTTCGACTATGATATGCTGGAAAGGGACCGGTCACTAGTAGTTTGATTGTCTCTACGCTTCTCGCACCACTAATTGGTTGTTTGGAGGATGGCATGGCACACCAATGACGAATTAGTGGCCAGTGGTGCCATATCCTCTGGGATAATAAATCAATAACGCAATGCAGCGTTTCATTTCGGTCTTCGGAGTTTATAAAGAGAGTGCCCAGTCATCCGCCACAGGGGTCAGGCAAAGAAGCACATTTCCAGCAAAGGCAAAAGCTAAGGAAACCAGGAAAGCGAGCGCTTCCTGAAGTTGCATGGGAATATGCTATGCTATATCTATGCCCGCGGAGTAAGTGCGGGCGGGATTGAACGCTCTCGTCTGCGGGTGCCAATGGTGCCTAGGGCCTCTCGTGCTCGCGGCTTTTCCCCCAAAAAAAGAAGGCAAGTGGCAGCGTAAAACGGCACTAGTGTATATGTGCACTTGCACTGTTGCGCTTGTGCGCGCAGGTGTAGTGGAGCTGAGATCCATCCGTGCGAGTTGTTTGGGAGACAAGGTGCATCTTCAGGTTGCTGTGGTTCTCACTTCTCATGTATCTTTTATTTGGCCCATAAGGGAGAGTTGCACATTGCACTAGGCCTTGATGTAGAGATATTCTTGTCCCGATGGGAAGGAGAAGATGCTGGGCTTGAATTGTTATCTCCTTCGGTAGTTCGGCCTGCTAGCAAGGATGCCCAAGCAAGTACCCACGCTGCCATGTGCCAAAAGGCTCGTGCACACGTGACGAGTCCGTACGTACGTATAGCGAGGCGCCACTTCAATTCGTCGGAGCTACGCGACAGAGGAAAGCCGGGAGCTACGCGACGTACGTGCATGCCCTGCTCCGATCGCTGTGACGTCGACGGCACTAGCCAGCCTCTAGTAGACTAGCGGTACGTATTAGCATCCAACAGGTACGCGCGCCAGTCGAACCTAAGGGGATCTCTAATGTACAGAGCTTAAAAAGGTCCTAAGTGTTGAGTAATCGTTGTTAGTGAGTTCAATTCGAATAGGTACCTCGTATATAATATTCAGAATCGTAAGAACGAATCAAGAACACAAGACACAATAATAGATTGAACACACAGACATGAGGGGACATCAGTGTCTGCTTTCTTGCTTCTCAATAAACACGTTACAATGAGGGGGCTCCTTCCTTTATATAGGCATCAGGGGTTGGATGAGGAGTCCAATTGGGTCAGGACTCTCTGGTCCTAGGCCTAGTTTCTTAACACTCCCGCTTGGACACTCGTCCGATATATTCATGTCTCGTTAAAACTCCATAAAAATTCAGTGGAAAAATTTTGGAGAAAGAGTACATGACATGTGTTCTGCTGTGTTGCACGAATTGCCTCATTAAAAATCTTGACCGAGAAACTTCAGGAAAAAGAGTACAATTCACATAATTTCATTTAATCTCCAGGATTTATTCTTTGGGTACTCGATCTTCGTGATCAAGATTCAATAATGAGTTCGTGAAGATTCTCCCACTGAATTCTGCACTTCTCTAAGTCTTATTATTCCAATTCCACATATGCATCTTTCAAAGCTAGATGCTGGAAGCGATTTAGTGAATAAATATGTAAAATTTTCACATGACTTAGTATGCAATACTTTAATTTCATCTATCATTTGCAATTCATGAGCATAGAAGAACTTGGAGTTGATATACTTTGTGAGGGGACTCTTCACATAACCTATTTGCTCTTGTGCAACACAAGCTGTATTATCTTTGTAGATAATAGTGGGGGTTTGCGCGGTATTCAATCCACATGACTGCTGGATGTGATGAATCATCCGCTGAAGCCAAGCACATTCTTGTGATGCCTCGTATAGTGCTATGATTTGTGAGTGGTTCGTCGAAGTCGATACAAGACTTTGCTTAGACGATTTTAATGGAATTGTAGTTCCACCACATAGGAATACATAGCCTGTTTGCGACTTGGCTATATGTGGGTCCGACAGAAACCTGACATCTACATAGCCATTCATACACATGTCTTAGTTCTTTTTGTAGAACATACAAAGTTCTTTGCTTCCTTGGAGGTAACGGAAGATGTCCATTATTTCCTGCCAATACCTTTGGTAGGTTCTGTACTATACCTTACTAATAGGTTTACAGCAAATGTAATGTCTGATCAAGTACAGTTTGCTAAATACATGAGTGCTCCTACTGCACTCAGGTACGGAAATTCGGTCCCAGGACTTCCTCCCCCTCTTCTTTAGGTCTGTATGGGTCCTTGTTTTACTGCAAGGATCTCCCGACCATCGGCACTTTCGAAGGATATGCCTTTTTCAAAACCGAACATTTTCAACACTTTCCGAGTGTAGGTTGGCTGATGTACTAGAATCCCTTTCGGGGTATGCTCAAGCTGCAAGCCTAGGCAAAATTTGGTTTGACCCAAATCTTTTATTTTGAACTCCAACTCCAGGTAAGAGCTAGCTTTCTTAATACCTTCCAGGTTCCAATGATATTCATATCATCTTCATACACTGAGATTATACAAAATCCATCCTGGGATCGTCGTATAAATACACAGGATAATTCTCATTGTTCGTGTAGCCTTTCTTGCATAGAAAGTCGCTTCAAGCGATTATACCACATTCTATCTGATTGCTTCAGTCCATACAGTGACTTTCTGAGTTGCACACTGTATAAATTTTTATTTGCTCTGTCTGGATTCGGGACATGGATACATTCAGGTATCTTCATATAAATGTCCGAGTCTAAATTTCTATAAAGGTATGCAGTTACCACATCCATCAATTTCACTTTTAACTTCAAGTTCACTGCCATTGAGATAAATATCTAAAGGTAATTTCGTCCATGATCGGGGAATATGTTTCTTCATAACAATCTCCTGGACGTTGAGTGAAACCTTGTGCAACGAGCCTTACTTCTTTCATTTCTCTTTCGAACAAATACCCACTTATGCCCGACGGGTTGCACATGGGGAGGTGTGCGGCTTACACGACCAAACACCCCTCTTTTATTCAGAGAGAACAATTTAGTTTCTATTGCCTTCTTCCAATCTTATCAATCTGATCTTTTCTTATATTCAGCGAGTGATGCAGGCTTTGGATCAAGATCGATGATTGTGGTAATTTCCTTTGCAAAGTAAATATCGCCATTGGTTGTTGGCTTATTCATAGATTCTCTCGTGGTCATATAATTTATAGCTATTTCTTCATAGGGCGATACTTCTAATACTTCTACTTGCTCACCGCTGCTTTCAATTGCAGGCCAAGTCCCTTTAGTTTTTCAGCTTCGATGTGTGCGCACACATCCATGCTGATGTCTCCCTTCATGGGGATGCTCAGTTCTAGTATGCCTTTTCTGAAGGTTCCATACCGGTGCCAGGTCTCAACTGGCTCCCCTTCTTGTTCTGGGGTACTTTGGTGATCGCCTGTGTCAAGTCCTTCTTATTCTTTTTCACCAGGCGTCCCCGGTTACTTCGGATTCGAGGGGCCGGAGTTCTCGTCCTTTCAAAGGCCTTAGGATAGGATTAGGGATACCTTCATCGGTATGTCAACCCTCTCCGGTGCATTGCGTACAGGCATATGCGACTTGGTCACGCTCTTCAAATCACTAAAGTGGTTAGGCAGTTGATTCGCTAATGCTTGCAAATCAATTATCTTCTGGACTGTAATTGTCTTCTAGACTTCAATTATCTTCTGGACTTCTCTATTTGCTTCACTAGTGCGCGGGTCATATGCATGGATTTCAATTATCTACTAGACTTCAATTATCTTCTAAACTTCAATTATCTTCTGGACTTCAATTGTCTTCTAGACTTCAATTATCTTTTGGACTTCTCTATTTCTCGACATTTTTCATCAAGCGTTGATTTCCTCCCCCTAATGACGAGAAATAATTCTCATCTAATATGCTATCAGCGAAGTGGGTTGCATGCAAATCTCCAATCGTGGGGGTCCAAATACCTGATTATGGATGTTGTCTCATAACTAACGTATGTCCTAGATTTTTGGAGAGTGCCAATTTCAGTTCGCTGTGGTGGTGGTATAGGTATATAAACCTTGCAACCAAACCTTCAAAGATGAGAGATTTTTTAGTGTTGACCCTTGCGCTAGTTGCATAGGTGAATGGATGTTATATGCCTGTAGTCTAAAATTGATGAGAGTTGTTGCGTGCAAGACTACGTGTCCCCAACATGTAGTTGGTAAATAACAATTCTGCTAGTCCATTCTGGGTGTGGACATGCGGTACGGGATGCTCAATTTTAATTCTCATTTTCACACAATAATCATCAAATGCCCTCGAAGTAAATTCTCCAGCGTTGTCCATTCTGGTGGACTTCACATGATGATGAGGGAAATTATTCTTAATGTTAATTATCGGCGAGATTAGCTTTGCAGAAGCGTGGTTTCTCGTAGACAATGAACAATCGTGCGACCATTTCGAGGAAGCATCGATGAGCACCATAAAATACCTAAATGGCCATGACAGTGGTTGTGATTTCCGATGATGTCAATGAGTGAGTATGATAGAGTTGCAGGAATCTTAGAGATTTAGTCCGACGAATTCACTATTGGGTATAAGAGAAATTTGTTGTAGAGGTCTTGAAAGCTAAATCCGGGCTTTGCCATTTTATGCTAGACCATTGGTCACACATGTGTTTGTGTGTAGAGAAAAGTGGAATAATGGAGGTTCCTGAGCAGTGGAGTGATCGATGGTAAAACCTTTCTGACGTAGTATTTGAACGTGCGTGCTGAGGATTCTGAGTTGTTCTTGAAAAAAAATGATGAGAGGTAATGTGATTGTGAAGGATCTATTTTGTGGCGCTTTGGGCGCCTTCTATCAACTCGATTTTGTTAGTAGAATGAGTTACCTAGAGTATTCAGTGGATTCCTTATAGCCTCACTACAGAGGTGTGGATGATGTATTTCAATTTGAGCATAATTTGAGGATGTTTAACTAAGAGGTTTAACCTCATGTGGTATGCAGTGAATTCGAATTTCAAGGCTCGAGAGAAATTTTATTCCTAGAAGCGAGGAACTGTGGCAAATGATGATTCGTGTGATAATGAGGCGTTTTCTTGATTCTTGTTTGAGTTTTGTGTCGTTGACTTGTGTTTTTCGCAATTTGAGTTGGCGCTGTGTTGACGTATTGATTCTTTCCAAATTCAGACAAACCGCAAGTATTTGGTTTAGGCGTTCGAGTGTGTAATACCCCGAAGGTGATTCGGCTTATTAGAAGAAGTTTCGGAAGAGGGGGCTAATCGAAAAACCAGAATCATCTTTTCACTGGGGGGTTTTCTGTGATTTCACGGCAGCCTGGGCCTGGGCCACGGCCCAGGAGGGGCCCATGTGGCGGCTAGCCATAAAGGGGGGGGGGTTCCCACCCCCAAACCCTAAACTCCACATTTCTCTCCCCCTCCCCCCCTTTGGAGCCGCCGCCACCTTTCCCCATTGCTGTGCGCCGCCTTGTACGTCGATTTTGGGTAAAATGTATTCGTTTTCTGTCCTGTTCATCTCTTAGAAAGTTGTAGGTATTGTTCTTAGCTTTCCATAGCCACCGAGATCACGTGATTCCTCCTTACGGTTCAGGAGATATGATTTTTTTAGTGCACGCTGTTCTGTCTGTCTGACGAGAAGGATCTGTCGGCTTGATCCTAGGTTTTGATTTAGTTAGAGGCATTTCCAGAACCTCCACCCAAATAAGTTATTGTAGCCCTTTAAATTATCTTTCAAAGCTGATAAAGATCATCTCCATTGGATCTGTATAATGAAAGTTATGATATTTTCTTTACCACTGTTCTGAATTCTGGGCAGATAAATATTAGCGTTTTCATCTATTGTGTAGACTACTGTAGAGGCCGAATCTGGGGTTGTGCCCTTCTAGAGTTTTATTCCTGGGAACGTTAGCTTTCTTTTGGCACCAAGATCAGGAAAATACGATCTGTAGTTTGGGAGATATGAATTTTTCATTGCGATCTGTTCAGTCTGCCTGAAAACTGGGGTCAGTAGGTTTGTCCCTCGGTTGTGTTCAAATTAGGGGCCGAATTAGAACCTTCATCCAACTAAGTTATTGTAGTTCTCGAATTTATCTTTCCAAGTTGATAAGGATCATTCTCATTGGATCAGTAGGCTAAAAGTTACGCCGTTTTCTTTATTACTGATCTGTATTCTGGACAGACGTAGATGGGTTGTGTTTAACTGATAATTAGCCCTCTGTTTTGGCCGAATCAGGGGATTCCGTCAACTAATGTTTTGTAGCCTGATCAGTTAAGAATTAGTGAGCACTGGTTTTATGTCTTTTAGAGTTACAGACAATTAATGGTGAATTTTCTCGTACGACTGCCAGAAGTTAGGTAATCTGGACTTTTTGTGTAGAGGATCAAATTGAACCTTTTGTTTGGTTGGTTTGGTTAGAGATTGTGGGAGGGCACGTGTAGCACTGTCGTACTCGGTTGTCCTCATATCGATCATTTTATATTGTAGGCGGTGAAGCGGTGAGTGGAGGGTACCTCGCCACCTCCCAAACCGTCGCAGTGCAAGCGAGCAAGTAACTTGTATACTATGATTGATGCATTATGTGATGTGTGAATGAATGATTATATTTATCCGTATTTATAGATGAATGCCATGTGTATCTTTTCATTTATGAGTACTATTCAACCTTCCCATGGGATCACATCATGACATGCATAAATTACCTTTGTAAGACCCATCAATTCCAGTATGGGCACTTGAAAATCCCATCAATTCCAGAATGGGTACGTGAGTCCACCATTCCAATGTGGGCCACGTTACGTGAGTCCACTATTCCAATGTGGGCCACGTTGGACGGCCGTATGAAACGTTCTTCATACGGTTACTTTAAGTGAACACCGACGGGTGTTTCACTCGCTATACTGGTATATGCTGCGATATGTCCAATTCCTTCAATGCATCATTTCACTTCATCCATTCATAAAGTTGTTTCCAATCAATGTTCAAGTTATGATTGTGATAAATTGTTCATGGTATGTTTGATTGTTACATACAAGTACTTGCTGAGTCTTTGGCTCATTCTTGCTTTGTTGTTTTATTTAGGTAAATAACAAGGAAGAATGATCTCGTGGAGGGTAGTTCAACACGATGCACTCACTACCATAATCCAAATATTTTGAGAACTTTTATTGTCGTTATTTATGTCTTGTGTTGAATTGTAATAAGCCATTTTGGTCATAACTACCGTATCCCTCTGAATTGTTTATTTCCATTCCGTTGATTAAACTTGATGATGAATCCTTGTTTCCGTATATCCTTATTAACTCCTTCACCTTGTCATGCGTTTTGATGTTATTATTCTAAAGAGTAGTGATTGTAGGTGACATCTTGACTTCCTTGTAGTCGTGGTGTTACGATTGGTATCGAGCGGGCTTTAGGTCCGTGGTTCATTCAAACATATTAAATTGACACCTTGTGTGCACATTAGGAGGGGTTGGGTAAACTGTTGCTTCGCATTTCAATTGTGGTGACTCGAGTATTGAGTTGTTGTTAAATTGTGTTGTGCTATGATGTGTTAATCCATGATATGATGTGATAACCTCTATCTATGAAATTATTCTATGATCGTCATGAGATGATCCGATATATATATATATATATATATATTCATAATTTATTGCAATTAGTTATGCGTTTAGCTAGCGGCGTTGATCGCTTGAGTTCGTGGTTGATGTCCAGGTTTTGCCAAAGCTACACCACCGCTTGTAGTATGATATTAGAGAACTTCTTACCTCTGCTCCATAAGCTCAGATTGAGCATGAGCTCATTGATGAACTTGTTGCCTTTCTCGAACCGATAACTGGTTTCTGGTTGTGGTTCTGGCGATTCGTGAATTCTTTTGAAATTGGGGTTTTAATGAAGAAGGCAAGCTCCAAAGCTTCTCGATTCGTTCTTTGTAACAAATATTGCCCTTTCGACTATTGTGATATTTCGCTCCACGTGAGCATAGTTCAAATGCAAGATTCCTCTTTTCACAAAAGACTTGTTTTACCCTATTGGGGAAATTTAACTCATTCGTTCGCTTGGAATCTCGGTATTGGAAAACTTCTTTTGCAAGTTCTTTATCAAGTGTGTATTGATCTTGCATATTTCTCTTGAGTTGCTTTAGTAAGTCGTTCTCTTCCTTGATTTTCGAATTTGACAAATTCTTGTCCGGTGGCGATTGATGAATTTATCTTGGGTTCATGATTTTGGTAGACGAGTTTAAAATGCCTTTAATGGTACTCCAAAACATTATTGTTTTTCGATTGTCGAATTGCTTTTACTACGAATGATCTTTGTAAATTGGCAACATTGATATTTTCATGGTTGTTCTTTCTTTCTCATTGGAAAAGAGCGACTCATTTACTCGTTTGATGGTTTGCCTAATGAGAATTCTTGTTGCAAGTTCGTTAACACGAAAGCTTTGGCTCAATGTATTCCTTTTGGAACCCTCTCGCTTGTTGAAATTTGATGCATCTCTTTTACAAGAAAAGCGTTAAAACCCTTTTGGAGTGCTTGGTTATGCTTAAGTCGGGGTTGTACCCAAACAAAGATTGTGGGCTACGGGTTTCTATTAGACCCTATTTGTTTTTAAAATAGTTTCTTGCCTTTCCGTTCTTGAGCTCTCATTCTTTGTTTGTGAACGTTATTTTGACAAGATCGATCTCCTTATGTTAGCCCTATCTCTCTTGTTGATAAGGGCAGCTCGGTTATCCGTTTGATATTCGAGAATGAAAATTTCCTTTCACAAAGTTCATTGAAGAAATTTCGACTATGTTCATTTCTTTGGAATATTTGGAGTGTTGGAGTTTAGAACCTCCTTTGGAAAAGAAAAGTGTCGAAACCCCTTTCTCTAGAGTTTTGAAGTCTTTGGGTGTGACGTTTGTTCAACTTTGTGGTTTTCGTGCTGAATTCTTTTCTAGAACAAGTTGTTATTATAATTCCATATGATCTTTGAAAATTTTATGACCCGATTTATCATGTTTCCTTTAGAAGGTTTATTGACACGATCAGTAATGTGAGAGTAAGGTTGATTCTTTTGTAGAGAAAGAAGTTTGACCACCTTCTTGATGTTTTCAAAATGATTTAATTTCGAGTTTTGTGTTCATGACCTATTGGAGGTCCCAGTTTATTATGATAAACGAAGTTTGCCACGTAAAACGATTTGTGCAGAGTTATAATGGTTCTTCAGTGATGCGATCATTTTGATCTTGAATGATCGTTGTTCTTATCTGTAAAGATCCGACATTCTCTTCTTGTGAGGCTCATGTTTTCATTTGTGGACTCCACCTATGTTCAATGAGTTCATTGCGTAATTGGTTTTCCTCTTGGTTCTGTGTTCACTGCGAGTGGTAAGCAATTCTCTAGTTGGTGAAGATCATTTCTATTTGCCTCTTCTTTTGAGAAAGAATTAACCCATTCTTTCCACGTGGGTATTTCGAAATACTTTCTAAATGTTGTAGTGAGTTTGATGTTGATAAATGTGGAAATTTGATCGCCCTTGGTGATATCGCTTAACATGAGAATACTTCGAGTTTAGTTTTCGTGACCTTTTGGGAGTTCATGAATCATCTGGAAACTGAAAATATTTTGGGTAACTTGAGGTATAGGATTATCCTATTGCTTCTTAAGAGTTTCGTGTGATTTAGCCCTAAAGGCTCCTTGGTTTGGGTTCGCTAAGAGAGGTTACAATCAAAGTAAATTATCGTCGATTCGTTGAGAATCCGCTTGTTTTCCCTGAAGTCTTGTAAAGGGAAATGCTTCGAATTTTGTGGCTGAAGGTATTTGGATCTCATGTTTCATGAGTAGATGAACTGTTCCGAACAAATTTGGCGGGTTGAAAAATGTTATTGGTTCTTAAGTAGTTCCGTGGATTGGACTAAAGAACTTACCTTGTTCATGTGGCAAGGTGTTATTCGTTCAAGGACTAATTGTTGTGTTAAAGGAAAGGGTACAGTAGAAGTAGTCATTAGTGCGAGTCAAGTTTTGTAACTTGAGGTTTTTAAAACATGCCTAAATTTTACGCCTTTTTACTCCAAAGATTTGAGTTTCAATCGTAATGCCGTTTTCTTATCGGTTGTTATTTGCTATTATCTTCGAGGAATGTGTTCCTCAACTACGAACTTAGTTTTTATTTTCTAAGATCACCTTTAGCAGAATATTTCTTTTGGTTTCTTGGCCGTGGTGAGCAACGCTTCCTGTATGAATGAACTTGTTTTTGTTCGCCTCTTCCTTTTGAGAAAGGATCACGGCTTAGTGTTGCGAAGTGTTTGCAAGGTGAAAGTTTGGCAACTGTTTGGTGGTGGATGAGTAATCGTAGCGGCGATATTTTGCTACCAAGTTATCGGAGGAGTAGTAGAATGTGAAATAGTTTTGATCTGTATCCTTGGAGGGAAATTGATTCACCGAGATGTTTGACTTGAAGTAAGTCCGAAAAGTGTTACTACCGATTAACACCGTATAGTGAAATTCTAGAACTTCAATTCGAGATTGAAAGGTTGGTGATTATCGGAGGTATGGAAACCTTCATTGAATTTTTAGAGTAACGCAATTGGATAGCATTGCGAGATGGTGTGGGTGATTTCTGATGATGTCAATGAGTGAGTATGTTAGTATGGTGGTAATGTTGGAGATTTAATTCGATGATTTCACAATCGGTTATAAGAGCAATCCGTTGTAGAGGTTTTGGAAGTTGGATCTGGTTGTGCATTTTATGCTAGACCATTGGTCACGCGATGATTGTGCGTAGAGGAAGTGGGATAATAGAGTTTCCTGAGCAATGAATGGTCATTGATAGAACTCTTCTGATGTAATACATGTCCGTGCGTGCTAAGGATCTTGAATTGTTGTTATTGGAAATTGAAGGTAATGTGATTGCGTGGTGCCTACTCTCGTGGTGTTATGGATGCCTTCAATCAAATCGATTTTGTATTACCTAGAGTATCCTAGATTTCATAGAGTCTCTTCACAATGGTGTGGATGATTTAATTCAGTTTGAGCATGATTTGAGGATATTTAACTAAGAGGTTTAAGCTCGTGTGGTATGCGATGAAGTCAAATTCAAGGTTCGAGAGAAATTTTATCCCTAGAAGAGAGAAACGTGGAAAGAAATGTTCATCGGATAATTAGGTGTTTTCTTGATTCTCGCTTGAGTTTGGTATTGTTGACCAGGTGTTTTCTGCAATTTGAGTTGAGGTCGTGTTGGCATGTAGATTCTTTCCAATTCGGACAAAACCGATGTTTGGTTTAGGCGTTCGATAATTTCTCCTTTGGTTGTAGTGGTGTTCATTTGTAAACTGCCTATTTAGAAAATGGATTTGTTTTGAGATGAATTGTCAAATTTAGAATTTAATCTTTTGGTGGAGAGTTAGCATTGAGTGGACGCGATGAGGACTCTCTATTTTCAATTGGATTCTCTTCGTTTTCGAAAGTTGCAGAAATTAGAAAGTTGGTATTTCGTTTTGACCGTCTCTGTATACGCGCAAGTACACAACGTCGGGTGTGTTCTGGTGCTGAGTGGGCAGCTGAACCATTCAAGGTTCGAGTTTTAGTTGAATACGTTGACCATCGAGTAAGGTCTTACCTTCGATCCTCTTCTGATGAGTGTACCTAGAAAGTTCAAGTTGATTGTTAGGTCAAACGTTGCTTCACATCTTTGCTTTGTGGTTTCTCTATTCCGAGAGAGAGGCCACTTGGGAGATAGAGTCTCGCATGCGCGGCGAGATCCGACATGTTTGTTTCGTGCAGGTTAAATCCGTTGATTTCAACTCCTTGGAAATTCGCTCGTATTAGTTGCTTGCTAGAATTGAGGTCGAATTCCGCTAAGGGGGTAGAATGTAATACCGAAGGTGATTCGACTTATTAGAAGAAGTTTCGGAAGAGGGAGCTAATCGAAAAACTAGAATCATCTTTTCACTGGGGGGTTTTCTGTGATTTCACGGCAACCTGGGCCTGAGCCACGGCCCAGGAGGGGCCCATGTGGTGGCTGGCCATAAGGGGGGGAGGAGTTCCCACCCCCAAACCCTAAACTCCACATTTCTCTCCCTCTCCCCCCCTTTGGAGCCGCCGCCACCTTTCCCCATTGCTGTGCGCCGCCTTGTACGTCGATTTTGGGTAAGATGCGTTCGTTTTCTGTCCTGTCCATCTCTTAGAAAGTTGTAGGTATTGTTCTTAGCTTTCAATAGCCACCGAGATCACGTGATTCCTTCTTACGGTTTAGGAGATATGATTTTGTTAGTGCGCGATGTTCTGTCTGTCTGACGAGAAGGATCTGTCGGCTTGATCCTAGGTTTTGATTTAGTTAGAGGCATTTCCAGAACCTCCACCCCAATAAGTTATTGTAGCCCTTTAAATTATATTTCAAAGCTGATAAAGATCATCTCCATTGGATCTGTATAATGAAAGTTATGATATTTTCTTTATCACTGTTCTGAATTCTGGGCAGATAAATGTTAGTGTTTTCATCTATTGTTTAGACTACTGTAGAGGCCGAATATGGGGTTTTGCCCTTCTAGAGTTTTATTCCTGAGGACGTTAGCTTTCTTTTGGCACCAAGATCAGGAAAATCCGATCTGTAGTTTGGGAGATATGAATTTTTGATTGCGATCTGTTCAGTCTGCCTGAAAACTGGGGTCAGTAGGTTTGTCCCTCGGTTTTGTTCAAATTAGGGGCCGAATTAGAACCTTCACCCAACTAAGTTATTGTAGTTCTCGAATTTATCTTTCCAAGTTGATAAGGATCATTCTCATTGGATCAGTAGGCTAAAAGTTAGGCCATTTTCTTTATTACTGATCTGTATTCTGGACAGACGTAGATGAGTTGTGTTTAACTGATAATTAGCCCTCTGTTTTGGCCGAATCAGGGGATTCCGTCAACTAATGTTTTGTAGCCTGATCATTTAAGAATCAGTGAGCACTAATTTCATGTCTTTTAGAGTTACAGACAATTAATGGTGAATTTTCTCGTACGACTGCCAGAAGTTAGGTAATCTGGACTTTTTGTGTAGAGGATCAAATTGAACCTTTTGTTTGGTTGGTTTGGTTAGAGATTGTGGGAGGGCACATGTAGCAATCGCTCGCACTCGGTTGTCCTCATATCGATCATTTTATATTGTAGGCGGTGAAGCGGTGAGTGGAGGGTACCTCGCCACCTCCCAAACCGTCGCAAATGTGCAGCAGCAAGTAACTTGTATACTATGATTGATGCATTATGTGATGTGTGAATGAATAATTATATTTGTCCGTATTTGTAGATGAATGCCATGTGTATCTTTTCATTTATGAGTACTATTCAATCTTGTCATGGGATCACATCATGACATGCATAAATTACCTTTGTAAGACCCATCAATTACAGTATGGGCACTTGAAAATCCCATCAATTCCATAATGGGTACGTGAGTCCACCATTCCAATGTGGGCCACGTTACGTGAGTCCACCATTCCAATGTGGGCCACGTTGGACGGCCGTATGAAACGTTCTTCATACGGTTACTTTAAGTGAACACCGACGGTTGTTCACTCGCTATACCGGTATATCTTTGCGATATGTCCAATTCCTTCAATGCATCATTTCACTTCATCCATTCATAAAGTTGTTTCCAATCAATGTTCAAGTTATGATTGTGATAAATTGTTCATGGTATGTTTGATTGTTACATACAAGTACTTGCTGAGTCTTTGGCTCATTCTTGCTTTGTTGTTTTATTTAGGTAAATGACAAGGAAGAATGATCTCGTGGAGGGTAGTTCAAAACGATGCACTCACTACCATAATCCAAATATTTTGAGAACTTTTATTGTCGTTATTTATGTCTTGTGTTGAATTGTAATAAGCCATTTTGGTCATAACTCATCGTATCCTCTCAATTGTTTATTTCCATTCCGTTGATTAAACTTGATGATGAATCCTTGTTTCCGTATATCCTTATTAACTCCTTCACCTTGTCATGCGTTTTGATGTTATTATTCTAAAGAGTAGTGATTGTAGGTGACATCTTGACTTCCTTATAGTCAGGGTGTTACAGAGTGATTTCTCCTTTGGTTGTCGTGGTGTTCATTTGTAAACTGCTTATTTGAAAAATGGATTTGTTTTCGAGATGAATGTCAAATTTGGAATCTAACCTTTTGGTGGAGAGTTAGCATTACGTGGATTCGATGAGGACTCTATTTCTAGTTGGATTCTCTTCGTTTTTGAAAGTTGTAGAAATTGGAACGTTGGCTTACCGTGTTGATCGTCTCGGGTCCTTATGCGAAGTACGCATCGTCTGGTGTGCTCGAGTGTTAAGCGAGTATCTGAGCAATTCCAAACTTGGAATATCGCTGTTTCATTCCAGTCGTAGTTTCCTTACGATTAGATTGGTGTGCAGATTCGAGGTCGAATTCTGTTAAGGGTGGTAGAATGTAATACCCCGGATTCGGATCGGGTAATTAGAAAAGCAGCTGGGGAGGGAAAAGGCAAACAAGAACTGAAATTTCATGAATCGGCGGGGGTTTTCAGCGATCTTCCGACAACCTGAGCCTGGACCGTAGCCCAAGAGGGGCCCATGAGATGGGCCAGCCAATGGGGGGTTTTCCTCCCCCCAAACCCTAGCCTCTCCCCTCTGTCTCCCCACTCCCCTCCCCAAGCCGCCACCCCCTCCTCCCCCTCTCCAACCGGCAGCCACCCTCCTCCCTGTCGTGCGCTAGATTTGTTTGTCAGATTTGGGTAAGTTCCATACGTTTTCTGATCTTCGCACCTCTTAGAAAGTTATAGCCATTGATCTTAGATTTCTCTAGGCACCGAGATCTTCTGATTTGGAGTTACGGTTTAGGAGATATGGTAGTTTTACCGCGACTGTCCAGGACAGCTGACGAGAATTGGCAGTTATCTTGTCTGACCATATTGAATTCTTTAGAGCCCGAATCAGAAATTACACCCAAAATGAATGTTGTAGATGATTCAGTAATCTTTCTAAGTTGATAAAGAACACAATTTTTAGAGTTGGAAATCAAAAGTTAAGAAGTTCTTACCGCCGCTGTTTCGCTGACTGGCAGATTGCAGAGATAGAAACTTTACCTGAATATAAGAATTAGTAGGAGGCCGATTCAGGGGACTTTCCCAACTAGATTATTGTAGCTGGTTTTGTCATGATTCCAGATTGGTAAAGATCACTCAATTTGGACTTATAGATGAAAAGTTATGCTGTGTTCTTTGCTACTGGTCTGCTGTCAGGACAGATGTCTGTCAGGCACTTTCAACTACAGATTAGTCTTATTTGTGGGCATAATTAGGAAATCTTGCCTGCTAGTGTTTTGAATATTTTTCTGTTAAGTTTTTTTGGCACTGGTCTCATGTCATTCCGAGTTCCAGAACATAAAATATGATTTTTTTCTAGTACCGCTGTCCAGTAGGAGGGGCAGGAGTCTGAATAGAGTGATGCTAGTTTTAACTCCGTTGATTTCGTAGAATAGCCAAAGGGTTAATGTAGGCCACCTGTAGTTATGTCAATCCATATCTTCTTATTTCGAATAATTATTTGTGTAGGCGGTAAGGCGGTGAGTGGAGGTGCACCGTTGTTGCCTCTTAGCACGTCACATCGCGGAAGGCAAGTACCATGAGTTAAAATGTGTTGATTTCGACTGTTGCTTGATGATGTGATATGTTTGTGAATGTCCTTGTTATTCATCCATGATGTCGATTCTGGTTCAAGTGATAATTCTTGTGAGAGACGATAATGAATGTTCTTGATATTCGTCCATGATATTTATTTCGTTTCGAATGGATACATCATGTGATTTCAGTTAATGGCATTCATATTCATTGATTCATTCCATTCATGTTGTTCTATTTCCTTCCACGGGAGTGGAATTTTGTAAGTCCCATCAATTCCAGTATGGGCACATGATATCCACCATTTCAATGTGGGTATGTAAGACCCACCATTTCAATGTGGGCGGTTTCGGACACCCGTATGAAACGTTCTTCATACGGTATTTGGGTCCCCGGACTTTGCTAAGTTCGGGCTTAAGTAAACACCGACGGGTGTATCACTCGCTATACCGATATAAGCAGTTGAGTAGTCCTTTTCCTTTTAGTGCATACATCCATTCCATTCATCCTCACAACTTTAAAGAGACTTGTGTATAACTTGTGAGATTGTTGCCTCGTTCAGTTATGTCATGTTTAAATGAACATTGTACTTGCTGAGTTTCGACTCACCCTTGCTTTTCTTTATTTATTTAGGTGATCCTTGTTGGTGATGATGTTAATGGGAGGGAGTAGACCAGCACGTTCCACACAAATCATCACATTATATTTTCATTAATGTTTTCAACTATGTTTTTCTTTGTTGAGAGATGAATGTAATGAGTATCGTTTAGACTTCATGTCATGCCGTTCCACGTTTAGTTTCTTGAATATTCGCCATTGATGAATTGGTTATTTACATCTCATTACCCTGTTATCGTTAATTGGTTAGATGCATTTTGAATCTTATTTCGCAAATTGATGGTATGTTGTGCTTTTAGGTAACATTTTGGCTTCCAAATAGCCAGGGTGTTACACTTAGGTCGTAGCAAAATTAAAATATGTGTTGTAGTTGAGTTTTCTTGCAACACATGTTATATATGTTGCAAAGTGTGTGTTAGAATAGGTTGGTTTTGTTGTAGTGAGTACTGTGTAATTGTAGGTGACTGGGTTTTAAGAACATTTCAAGCGACTATGAGCTGGCAAAAACGTTATATCATATAACAAGTTGTCGAAGTGGTAATTTGTTTTTGTCAAACTAGTCTAAGGTTAGTTTATAAAAATCGGTGTCACACTTTGGCTAGCAAAAAGGAATATTACCACACTTTTTTTATATTATTGACCTGTGAGACCTGGATGATAGAAAATGAATCTTATCACATATGTGGCTACGAACCAAACAAACGATTAGCTTGTTAAAACTTGACTAACTCGTAGAGTGGAAAAATGGCGATAGTTTCTCTCTAAAACTACGATGAACACTGGCCCATGAATTACGACCTAGAAGCACAAATCTCTTCATATATCCTATTTTGCTGATCTGGGCTACAATGCACACGTTGGCATAGGAAGCTTTGTGCTACGCTTTATGCAACTTTCTTGGCAACTTTGCTTCTGCCAGTAGGCAAACCGTAGGCATGCAGGGCAAGGCAATACGGCAGGTAAAAAAAGAAAGTGAGCATCTAACTACTAGCAGCACAAGTACGTAGGTTTTGCTCTGTGCTGGTTGGCCTTTGCAGTTACCCATTCGAGCTTGAACTTTGTTCCTCACCATGTCATGTGTCCTTCCTTCTTCGAATCTCTCTACACATGTGCGTGTTGTTCTCTTTTGTGAGTTGTGACGGTTGATATCTGATCTGAATTCTAAAGAGGTCAAGGGCTGGAGACGCAAGGGGGTGCGGGGGGCGAAGCCCCCGCAGTACGAATTCTTCTACTTTTTCAGATTTATTTTCGTCTATGACTCGAGTCAGTTTTATACTACCATATATACCCCCTACAAGCTGCACAGGAAGAGTTGACGACTCATGAAAATCTCTGTGTTTTGTAAACACTTTTTCTGATATAGTGAAGATCGCCGTCGTGCGCCTGTGGTTTTTTCCTGAAAGGGTTTTCCACGTGAAAATCGGTGTATCCCTGTTCTTATTCTACTTCGTTATTTGCTTGTCGATTTCTAACAAGTGGTATCAGAGCCACTTCGTTGCCCGTTTCTATCTAGGGTTTGTTCGACATAACGTCATTGAAGTGTGATCTTCCGCTGCTGGATCGGGACACACGATTCTCTCTGTGGTAAGTTAAGATGCGGGGGTTATTGGTGCAATCCGATCTGGATGAGGCGCTAGATGGCTTCGGGAAGAAGGCAACCAATACATGGTCTGATGAAGAGAAGAGAAAGGACCGTAAGACACTGTCCCAACTTCAACTTCACCTGCATAATAATATTCTGAAAGAGATGCTAAAAATCATATCAACCAGTGCTCTATGGCTGAAGCTGGAAGAGATATGTATGACAAAGGATTTCACCGGCAAGATGCATCTCAAGCAGAAATTGTTCTTACATAAGTTGCAAGAGGGAGGTAATGTGTTGAATCATCTTTCGAAACATAAAGAGATCATCTCTGATATAGAGTCAATGGAGGTAAAATATGACGAGGAAGATTTGGGTTTAATTCTTTTGTATTCTTTGTCTAGTTCATACTCAAATTTCATAGATATAATATTGTATAGTCGTGATACACTGACCCTTAATGAGGTTTATGAAGCCTTGCATGATAAAAAAAATGGATGAAACATATAATGTCTTCTGAAGGTTCAAGTTCACAAGCAAAAGGCTTGTTTGTTCATGGCAGGCGAGATGAAAAGAACTCAAACAATGGATCTCGAGGCAAAAGTTCGAACATCTACAAGGACCAGTCGAAATTCAGAGGTAAGTACAAGTCATGCAAATATTGTAAAAAAGTGGGCACGATATATCTGAATCTACAAGTTGCAGAACAAAGAAAAAATGAACGACACATGCAAACCGAAAGGTAAAATAGAGGATGAAGGTACGACAAATATAGCTCGTGATAGTATTTCTAATGGTGAGATGCTTGTTGTTTTTGTTTTTGCTGGATGTTCTGAAACTAATGATGAATGGATTCTTGATACTGCTTGCACTTTTCATATGTGCCCGAATAGAGATTGGTTTACCTCTTATGAACTAGTCAATAGTATTGGTTCTGTTTTAATGGGTGATGATTCAACATGTAAGGTAGCAAGCATTGGCTCTATTTGGATCAAGATGTTTGATGACACCATCAGAACCTTATCGAATGTTCGATACATTCCGGACTTGAAGAGAAATCTTATTTCATTGAATGCTCTTGATGGTAAAGGTTACAAGTATTCAGGTGGAGGTGGAGTCCTCAAAGTCACCAAAGGTTCTTTTGCTGTAATGAAAGGTGACAGAAAGGCTTCCAATGGCCTATGTTATCTTGGAGGTACGACAGTTACAGGTAATGCTACTGTTGTTTCAAAAAGGTTATCAGATTCTGATGCTACGAATCTTTGGCATATGCGTCTTGGGCATATGACTGAACTTGGCTTGGCGGAATTAAGCAAGAGAGGAATTTTTGAATGATATAGCATCGGTGACTTAAAATTTTGTGAGCATTGCATGTTTGGCAAGCACAAGAGGGTGAAGTTTAATACTTCGGTTCATACTACAGAAGGTATTTTGGTTTATGTGCATTCTGATTTATAGGGATCATCTCACAAGCCATTGCTAGGAGGTGCTTGTTATATGTTAACAATTATTGATGATTACTCTAGAAGAGTGTGGCCTTATTTCTTGAAGCATAAATCATAAGCATTTTCAACATTTAAAGAGGGGAAGACTATGGTTCAAAGGCAAACTGGAAAGAAGGTAAAGAAACTTCGTATTGATAATGGGATGGAATTCTGTTTTAATGAATTTGAATCATATTGCAAGATTGAAGGCATTATTCGCACTTTGCTCCGTATAGTTGCTATGCATGATTATGAGTTTCTGCAGTTAGATGTTAAAACTGTATTTTTACATAGGGAGTTAGAAGAAGATATATATATATATGGATCAACCTGAAGGTTTGATTGTTCCTGGAAGAGAGAATCTTGCTTGTAAGTTAAAGAAGTCTCTTTATGGATTGAAACAATCTCCTAGGCAGCAGCATAAGAGATTTGACACATTCAAACTTTCCCAAGGCTTTAAGAGGTCTGATTATGATAACTGTGTTTATTTAAAAATTATCAATGGTTCAGATATATATTTGCTCCTATATGTTGATGACATGCTGATTGCAATAAAAGATAAAACAGATATTGCAAAGTTAAAGGCGCAATTGAGTAGTGAATTTGAGATGAAGGATTTAGGTACAACAAAGAAAATTCTTAGCATGAAAATAACCAGAGATAGACTATCTAGAAAATTATACCTACATCAGAAAGGGTGTATTGATAAGGTCCTTCGTCGCTTTAATATGCATGAGACTAAACCAGTGAGTACTCCATTAGCTGCACATTTCAGATTATCTTTAGCTTTATGCCCACAATCAGATGGTGATGTTGAGTACATGTCTGGAGTTCCATATTCTAGTGCAGTTGGTTCTCTTATGTATGTCATGATATGTTCTCGTCCTGATTTATCACATGCACTAAGTGTTGTTAGTAGATGCATGACTAATCCTGGTAAAGAGCATTGGAAAGCAGTTCAGTATATTTTTAAATACTTGCGTAGTACATCTAATGCTTGTATACAGTTTGAAAAATCTAAAGATTGACTTATTAGTTATGTGGATTCTGATTATGCTGGTGATTTAGACAAGAGGAGGTCACTTACAGGTTATGTGTTCACCATTGGTGGTTGTGTTGTAAGCTGGAAAGCAAGTTTGCAGCCCATTGTAGCTTTATCTACCACTGAAGCAGAGTATATGATTATTTCTGAAGCATAGAAAGAAGCTATATGGTTGAGAGGTTTATACATTGAGCTTTATGGAGATACTTCTTCCATTACTATATTTTTGCGATAGTCAAAGTATTATATTCCTTACAAATGATCAGATGTTTCATGAAAGAACAAAGCACATTGATGTCAGATATCATTATATTTGAGATGTCATTGCTCAAGGTAATGTTAAGGTATGCAAGATAAGTACTCATGATAATCCTGCTGATATGATAACAAAGCTGGTTCCAGATACTAAGTTTGAGCTTTGCTCAAGCTTGGTTGGTGTTAAAGTTTAATCCAAGAGACTTTTGACGCACAGTGATTATGTATTTGTTAGAGAAGTTTTTCATATGCTACAAGGAGGGAATTCGTCTTAAGGTGAAGATTGTTGATATGTGATCCGAATGCGGGGGGCAGAGCCCCCCGTGGTACATATTCTTCTACTTTTTTGGATTTATTTCTGTCTACGACTCGAGTCAGTTTTATACCACCATATATACCTCTTGTAAGCCGCACGGGAAGAGTTAACGACTAATGAACATCTCTGCGTTTTGTAAATATTTTTTCTGATACAGTGAAGATCGTCGTCGTGCGTCTGTGGTTTTTTCTCACAAAATTTTCACATAAAAATCGGTATCTCTGTTTTTAATCTACTTTATCATTTGTCTTTTTGATTTCTAACGGTAACGGCCATCTGACCAAACAAGCACCGTTCGATTCTGTTGCTCGCGTTAATCTCTTCCGGTCAAAGACTCAAAGGTGAAGTTCGATCAGGCCACTGTTGCGAGACCGAAGAGAAGAATATTTCAGGCTCTTCTAGCGTCATGCACAACTACTAACATTGTGCACGCGACACTCTACACGCACATCACTTGGATAAATGTAGTGCACCTGTGTACGTATTCACGCACATCACTTGGATAAATGTAGTGCACCTGTGTATTGGATAAATGTAGTGCACCTGTGTACGTATTCACGCACATCACTTGGATAAATGTAGTGCACCTGTGTACGTATTCAGGTCTAAGCTGGTTAGCCTGTGTGCGTAGCCAAAGAAGGAAGGAAATCCGAGCTGTGACTCGTGGAAAGGATTGGGTAAAAGACGGTGGTGTCGTTTATTCTGACGATGGGGGGGATTCGCGTTCAGCGTATTTGCAGAGAACATCGCAAATGGGGATGATACAAATCACACGAATAGAGTTTGGACCTTGGTCTTTCTTTTCTTCAGGTAGTGAAAGGGGGGAGGTTGTTCTTCAGGTGTCACTCTGGGGCAAGATTGGTCAGGTAAGTTAGGAGGCGTCACTTGTACAACAGGGTCCTTGTAAAGATGGAACATCAACAGTAGAAAACTAAGCTTTGAACTTAAAAATGACAGACTAAGGAGGCAAAACTACTGATTTTAGCGCGTATATCCTTCCACACAATTTCTTCTTGTTTAGTTTTCTCCTTGTGGATTGATCGGCATAGGCACCTTCGACGTACATCGACCACCACTAACAAATCCACCGGTGGTCAGCTCTGAATAAGGGGTTTCTTTGACGTGACAAATTGTGCGTGAACATAACCAACGGAGAGTTCATAATGCGATGACATTAGCCGTTTATAATCCTTGCCACATAAGATTTTTAATGATGGTAGTCAGTCATGCAGCTAGACAATCTATAAAAGACTACTTTTTACTGTTGCATCATGCCATCTGTATCCCACGAGTTTTGTGACCCTTTTTTGTGGACGACCTGTACAAAAAGCGGGGTTACTGTATTGTATTAGTTGTTTTAAGTTTTTGTTGTGTGTGGCTCATATATAACAAGATGAAATAAAGTACTTGTGTCCGAAAAGAGGGACTATGAGTCCGAGTCCAACATGTAACTGGGGTATAAATATATACGGGCGGGGCCACCACGATTCGGCTCCCGGGGACGTAGATTTTGCCGAACCTCGTAAATAAGTTCTTATATTTCTTGTGTGTTTGTTGTAATTATTCTCTTGCGCAAAGGGTTATCGTCGGTTCCAACAGTTTTGACTATAGATGATATTGTCGATGCGTAAGACACAGGCCCTGCATGTTGTGCATCGACAGACACGGACTGTATTAACATTCCAACTTACTTTTTTGGGTCTATCTACATAGAATGTGATAGTTTTCTTCGTATAAAACTGTTATATTTTAAAAGTTCATTTACAACTCTATTATACATAAATTATAGTAAATTGTTTATGTAATTTTGGTTCCTGGTCATTGTAATTATTCTTGAAAGTCTTAATAACTCATATTTCCACCACATGATTCAAAATCTCACATGTACTTTTAGAAGTTGAGCAAAAAAATTACAACTCTATTATACATAAATTACAGTAAATTATTTATGTAATTTTGGTTCTTGGTCACTGTAATTATTCTTTACAGTCTTAATAACTCGTATTTCCATCACATGATTCAAAATCTCACATGTACTTTGAGAAGTTGAGCAAAAACAAAGACAAAACAAAAATTATATACCAACAAAATACGACAATGTGGTGAACCTGTTATATTCTTCACATGTACTTTGAGAAGTTGAGCAAAAACAAATATAAAAAATAAAATTATATACCAACAAAATACGACAATGTGGTGAACCCATTATTCTCAAAATTCTCTCTAGAAAATGAATACATAAAACGTTGGTGACAATCTGACAAACAATGAGACATAAGCTAAACAGGTAGAAATGGTACAAATAAATTAGACAGTAAGTAATTTACATGAAAATCATACAAATCAGCAAGATGATCAAGTGGCCCAGATGAGCCGTCACAAACCGAAATCATTTGAATGTCAGGATAAACCTCTCGTATAGCACTGTAAAACTTAAGTTAATTTCTCATTCAACAGAATTAAATAATACCGTAGGCAAGCAGTATATACCACCTTGCCATGTATGTATGCATGCATGCATAAAATGGTCCCAGAATGAGAGCTGCTGACACAAAAGCTTCGATCTGCACGTTATCATTTGATCTAAATCGCGGAGCCCTCCATCACGCTTTAGTAGTTTAGTACTAGTGTAATCGAGCTTTCACCATGCATGTAACTAGGAGCATATATATGTGTACAAAGATACAGCGCGCCACAGCGAAATATATACTGTCGATCGACAAAACGTGCAGTTCGTTTCTTGTCCCCGCTTTCGACACCTCTGAGCTCATTAAATTCTGCTAATGATGGCCATCTCTCGTGATGCGTGGGATCACTAGGCCAGCCGGACAGCCAGGCAGGCCAGTGCGGCTGCTCCGCTAACCCTAGACGCACGCGGCACGCCCAACGACGATATACAGTCGACAACCCCGGCCAAGTGCCAACCCATGAACCAATAAAGCCGGCGGCCATATATACAACGTCGAGGGAGCGGGGGAGCAGTGGAGACTTGAGGGAGGCGCGACGACAAGAGAAACACACACACAGAGGAAGAGGGAGGGAGAGGGAGAGGGAGGGAGAGTCCGAGAGATGGGGAGCGGTGGGAGGAAGGGAGCTGCGAGGCAGTACAACAGGTCCAAGGTGCCGAGGTTGAGATGGACTAGCGAGCTCCACCACAGCTTCGTGCGAGCCATAGGCGGCCTTGGTGGCCAAGACAGTATGCCAACTTTCTTCTCCGATTCTCTCCTGCTTCTCTCCTCTTGTTTGCCTTGCCTTCGATCTTCAAGGCACTGTGTTTGCTCGATCATTCATGTGTGATCTTAATTAATTTGTTCAGAGTCCATCTTTCTGTTTTATTTATGTTCTCGTAGGCGATTGTGCCTTCTTCTCTCTTTCCATGGCCTTACGCTAGCTCTTGCTGATGTTGACTGCAGAAGCAACTCCTAAGCTCATTCTTCAGCTCATGGATGTTAGAGGGCTTACCATATCCCATGTCAAGAGCCACCTTCAGGTCGGTTTTTCTTCCTTTCTTCAGACCTTAGCAAGTCCTTGGGACAGTCTTGAGCTTGCTGCTGTTATATATCTTCCCTTGAAATTTAGAATGTGCAAGCATGTGACTCGAGTTCTTTTTGCTGTTTCAAACAGATGTACAGGGGCACACGGCATGACATTAGAAAGAAAGGTGAGAGGGACAATAATCCTTGTCCTGTTCTTCCTGTTCAATTTCTTAGGCCAATCGTCTTCCGAGTGGTCATAAGCTTTAGCTTCTTTTTTTTAGGAATTGGGATTAGATCACGCCTTATAATATTGCCTAGTTGTTTACAATATTGCTCTGAAGCAAGATCACGCCTAACACAATAAACTGAAACTTCCTGATACTGATTAGTTTTAAGACGGCTCTGCCTAGCTTGTGGTTTGTGTTAGGCACTCGGTATGTGGTTGTGGGGGGACACTAATTTTGCACATGTATGTATGCTGCTAATGCAGAGCCAAACCACCTCTTTTTTCTTCTTTTTGCATGTTACCATCAGAGATGCAACCACAACTACATATGAAGCACTCATTTGCCATTGATGAGCGAGGCCCCAAAGAATTCATGTGCCCACCCATGAAAAGGTTTTTTGCTGCCACTTTTCTACCTCCCAATAGTGCTCAAGTTTTTTTTTTAAGAAGAGATCATGTTTAGCGGCTAATCTTTGACACACAAACACCTTTTCCATGTCCATTTTTCTTCCTCTTTTCTTGGTTTCTTTGGATGAACAGAGCCAACGTAGGGACAGAAGTTGCAGCCACATACAAAAGCATGAAAGGAAGCAGTGACATGAGGACTCCTGGCAACCAGTACTGCATCGATGATTACATGCAACTGCAAGCAATGTCCATGGATAAGAGAGTAAACGAGGGCCTCGGATGGCAGAGGGATACTGCAGCTGGTGCTCGTGCTGCTGCTGCTGCAAACCTCCAAGCGTTGGGATTTTGGATGCAAGGACCTGAGCCCTTTAAGGTACACCAGGTAAAAAAGAAAAGCTAAAAAGAAGCATTGGGAAAAAGCTTATCAAAAGAAGAAATCTCTCTCTTGTCTTAACTGCTTTCCTACCCCTGATATTTCTCTTCACATGTCTCTCTAATCTTCCTTGCTTTATAGTATTACTACTACATGGTCAACGTAATATGGATCATTCACATTGGTTCTGGTGTATTTCTTCGTAGAATTCTCCTAGATGTCTAGATGCTAGTATCTACTATCTACTAATACTATGTGGAACTGAGCTAGGGTGTCCAGATATGCTTAGCCTCTTATCTTTAACTGACATTCTCAGTTTGCACTATGCATACCCTCCTACCTTGCTGTCATGTCTCTATTGGGGAACCTCTGTAAATACTCATGATCTGATAGGATCTGATAACTGCCTGTAAGTGGGCATGCAAATCTCAGCCAGGGTCAACATAGTCAACTTGTATGGGCTGTATTTCAGAAGGACAATGTTGTAGACTGGTAGCGGTAGTACTAGTACTAGTGTAGGACACTGCCAGAAATGGTTCTTGAGAGCCCTATTTTTTGACAGGAATAATAGCTTTGCTTCAGGCATTTGCTTCAGCTCATCGACAATGGTATGCCAAAAGAACAGGCTTTTGCAGCACTCTGCTCCAATCCTTGCAGTTGCACGCAATAGTTTCATGATAACGATGATGGTGCAGTGCAGTGCAGATAGAAAGAACAAACTCATTAAAGCTTCTCTGATGCTTTGCTCCTATTGCAAACAAAAGTTGACTAGTATACATCTTCGGAAGCACATTAGTACTATAGCTACTGTCGTGCCCCTGGCTCGGACCGCGCTGATTCTTGCAGTTTCACTGCAAGGAATGATCTCAAGTTAGATCTCATCTCATAAAAAACTTGAGTGCATTTCAGGGAAATAAATTTCACAGTTACAGCAGGAGAACACATTTTTTTTCATATACTTGGAATGAATTTAACAGCTTGATCCTTCATTCCTTGTAACTACTCCTGAATTGGTTTTTGCAGGTTAGCAAACCGAAAGCACGCCACCTCAACCCTGTGGCGAGGCAGCTCTCTTCCAAGGAGAACTACGAAAGTAGATGCTTCATGTTCAGCAGTGCAACTCGAGATGAACCGGGCGACTTAGCCAAGAAATGCTCACCGTCGCTATCGTTAGCCATCGATCAGAAAGCTGTGAACGCTATCTCCTCCTGGCGCAGTGAGAGCAGCTGCGTCCTCTCGCCGTCGTCGAGGAGCTTCAGTGACTGCTCAAGGCCCCCAGGCTGCAGCTTTGTTGGCCAGAGAATTAACTTGGACCTTTCTCTGTCAATATGTGGATCATAATGTGGACCAGTGTGTTGATTTTTGTAGATCAGTCTATCCATGATGCTCCCCTCTTTATATTTGTTTCTGCCGATCTGGTTTAATTCTTGTGGATAGCCCTCGAAGCATCCCTGCAAATTGACTAGTAATTAGTCACTCTAATGTGTGACAAGATGCCATGCAATTATCTTAGAATTAACTGTCTTAATAAATAACAGTGATATTAGGATTGGCAATTTCCATTGTGTAAGTGCCAAATCTATCAAGCTATATTATCACAAACTCATAGGGCTGACTGATCACAGGGCTGACTGTCCCTTTCAGTACCAAACAAAAGGAGCAGTTATACTTGACAAGAATAGGAAAAGTGAAATACTTGCCCCAAACATCCTTTGTACAGTGACCTTTTGTTTGATTGTGTTTTGTATCAAAAGCAACTGTCTGCTAGAAGTGACCAGAAATTTGGTAACATGCAGATATAGTGGCATTTCAAACATCCTTTCCTTTACTTCATTTTGTTTAACACGGGTCTCGCCACAAACTTAGGAGATTTTCTTAAGTGGCATCTATCTCAGCGATCCGGACAAGCCAAATGTAGGAGGCCTCCTACCCCCTATTGAGAAATACACAGATGCCTGTCCATAGTGTTGCTCTACTCCTTACCACTGATTTTTACAGCTCCTGCAACTGCAGGAATGTGCTGAACAAAGAAGATTCCCCGTGTCCTGAAATCGTTGTTGCTTGCCTAAAGGCAACCAACGAAAGAATTAGGCGACAAATTTTTGGAGGTTCACCACAGTACCTGTCAATGGAGTTTCACAAGGTAGTAATGTAGTATCCGAGGTTGAGGAGATAACTCGAGGGCATTTCACACATTTATCTATGCAACTACGTACGTGTTAGCTCACATGTGCACAGTACATGTGCCAGGCATGCCTGTATAGAGATCATCAAACAGTAGAGATGCTTAAATTCAGGTCTGTATTTACGAGCAACGTACTCATGGCTACGCTGTAGTGTTACCATGTCCTTTTCTTTTTCTCCCTATGCTGGTAGAAAGAACTCAATGATTAAAACATTAGTCAGCTCATGTGCGTGCGTGTGATGTCTGTTCGAGTTGGTGCTTGTTAAAAGCATAAGAGAGGCAAACTTGTCACATAGACCACTGATTTGCTAGTTAAAAGATTGGCAAATCCCTCACTGCCTCTGACCCCAAAAAAGAAATGATCCGAAAAGGTGGTTAAGAATGTTATGAATAGCGCTGGTATTCATCGTGAAGTTAATTGGTCAGTATATATACAGTACATGATGATATATATGCAGATAGCCCTTTATACAATGGGAAAATACACAGATAACAATATACATCTAACATCCCCTCACGGGCAACTTATGGTGGATCAACAACATGAAGTTTGGAGAGATAGAAGCTGTGCTGAGCTCTGATCTGCGCCTTTGTGAAGAAGTCTGCCAACTGAAACTCTGAAGGCACATACTGAAAAGCAACAACCTGGTCCTGCACCTATGTCCGCATGTAGGAAACATCAACACCATTATATTTGGTAAGTCCATGCTTCTCCGAATCTCTAGCAATACTAATAGTCCTGTGTTGTCAGACAAAAGAGGAGTTGGTGCTGAAACAGAAACACCAAAATCCTCAAGTAACCACCGTAGCCAAGTAACCTCCACAGTCAACAAAAATGTGGCGCACAACTCAGCCTAAGCACTCAAACGAGAAACTGCTGTCAGCTTCTTAGTCTTCCAAGCAATAAGAGAACCACCAAGAAAAACACAATAGGCAGAAAGAAACTGGCGATCAGAGTGATCACTAGCCCAAGTGGCATCAGAATATGCCTAGAGCTGTAAAGAGCTGGAGCAAGAGAAAAATAGACGACAAGTGATGGTTCTACAAATATATCGTAGAACACAAAGAAGGCGACTATAGTGGAGCTGAGTAGGAGTAGAAACAAACTGACTCAAAATATGCACAAGATATAAAATGTCAGGACGAATGACATCCAGATAAACAAGACTCCCGACAAAGTGACGATAGCGAGTAGGATCAGTAAGAGGCTCATCATCAATAGGCCGAAGATGAACATTAAGCTCTATGGAAATCTCAATGGTGTGCTGATCCGTAAGAGAAGCACGATCAAGCAGATCCATAATATACTTTTCTTAGGACAGATAGAAGCCCTCAGGCGTAGAAATAACCTCAATCCCAAGAAAGTAGCGAAGAGGACCTAGATCAGATATGAGAAACTACTCATTGAGACGCTCCTTAAGAAAAGTGATGTACCAAGAATCATCTCCAGTAATGATCATATCATCAACATATAAAAGGAGAAGCATCCGACCACGAGGCGAAGTGTGAATAAAAAGAGCAGGATCATGAGCACTGGCAGAGAAACCAGCTGCAGTGATAACAGAAGAAAAACGATCAAACCAGGCACGGGGAGTTTGCTTGAGGCCGTAAAGAGATCGGCGAAGGCAACAAACCATTCCTTTAGGAACAGAATACTCCAGTGGTAGCTACATATAAACCTCCTTATGCAACTCGTCATTGAGAAAGACATTCTTGACATCAAGCTGAGAGATCGACCATGCCCAAACAGATGCCACAGCGAGAAGAGTGCGAACGGTGGTCATGTGAGCCACAAGAGCGAAGGTCTCATCATAATCACGACAATGCTCCTGCTGAAAACCACGTGCCACGAGACAAGCCTTGTAGCGCTCAAGAGAACCATCAGAGCGGGTTTTAACCTTGTAGACCCATTTGACATGTGATAGGAGTAACACGCGCGGGAAGATGGACAATATCCCGCGTACCAGTACGCTCAAGGGTAGCAATCTCCTCTGCCATCGTATGCTGCCACTCCTGATGAATAGCAGCATCACGATAAGAAGTCGGTTCGGCAAGAGCCACTAAACAAAAGCGCGCAGGAGGCTGAATGACTAACGATCACGAAGAACATATCGAGGAGGATAGGCCGAAGAAGATAACCCATCGGAAGAATATGGCACATCAGGAGAATCCTCAACTCGCGGACGACGAGTGTAGTTGAGAGGATAAGAAGGAACAAGATCAGGAGGAGCCTCTAGAGAGGGTGGTAGTGCCGAAGGAGATGGTGGAGGAGGCACCGAAGAGGGCGAAGGTGGTGATGGAGGTGTGGTGACTATGGGAGAGGCAGGAAAGGTCAGGAAAGAAAGAGGCTCGACAAGAGATGCTGGAGTGGTGGAAGGAGAAGGACGAGGGTAGAAAGGACGAGACTCATCAAAAGTGATGTCCCAAGAAACCCGCATCCATTGGCCAATAGGATCTCAACAACGATATTCCTTATGCTCAGCGCTATAGCCCAGAAAAACGTACTCCACCGACTGAGCGGTTAGCTTGGTGCACTCACAAGAGGCAAGAAGAACATAGCACACACACCCAAAGAGACAGAGACTAGAATAGTCAGGAGGCTTGCCATAGAGACGCTCAACTGGGATCCCACCCTGAAGAGCAGAAGAAGGCTGAATGTTAATCAGGAAAGTGACAGTAGAAATAGCCTCAGCCCAGAAGTGTGGTGGGACAGCAGAAGCAAGCATAAGAGCACAGGCTGTCTCAAGGAGATGACGATGCTTCCGATCAGCCACACCGTTCTGGGCATGAGCACCAAGGTAAGAAAGCTGAGAGAGAGTTCCCTGCTCAGCAAGAAAACCATGAAGGACTCCTGACAAGTATTCCCCAGTAGAGTTAGCACGAAAGACACGAATAGGAGAATCAAACTGAATACGGATCATGGTGCCAAAAGTATTGTAGATGGATAAAACCTCGCTATAAGATGACATAAAGTATATCCATGTGTGGCGAAAAAGTCATCAATAAAAATTATATAATATCGACGACCCCTTTCGAAACGAAAGGAGTCGTACCCCATACATCAGAATGAATAAGATCAAAAGGATGCTGTGACACTGACTTACTGGAAGGATATGGAAGTTGAAATTGTTTACCAAGCTTACAACCCTGACAATTTAGAGAAGCATTATCAGACACAGGCCCTAAAAGACCACGACGAAGTAAAGAAGATAGACGCAACCAGTAAAGATGTCCCAAATGATGATGCCACTGAGTAAAAGACGCAGTGGGGGGAATGCAGCAAAAGCAGTGGCGACTGTGGAGGCGACAAGACTGGTAGGGGCAGCGGAAGGAAGATGAAGCCAGTTAAGCTCCCAAAGACGCTGTGAGTCACAACGACGAGGGTCAGTACCAACCAGAGTACCATGCGTCGATTCTGAACACAACAAGAATCAAAATCGAGAATAACACGACAACCATGATCAGTGAGTTGACCGACAGATATGAGCTGTATGGTTAATTTGGGAACATGAGAAATAGCAGGAACATGAAAATAGGAATTAAAAAGAGTGTCGCGTCGTGCGACAGAAAGAGAGGTACCATCTGCTGTCTGAACAGTGATAGGAGCAGCTAAAGGATGAATGGAAGTGAGACTGGTAGAATCATATGTCATGTGAAAAGAAGCACTAGAGTCAAGAATCTAAGGTGATATACCTGAGGAAGAAGTAGAAGGTGGTCTCTCACTAGAAGACTGTGCAGCAGAACTAACAGAACTAGATAGTGCAGAAGCACAAAAGCAGCCATGCAATGCAGCAATGTGAGAAACTCCCGAGAATCAGAAACACTAGAGCTCCGCTGAGAGGAGGAACCACTAGTGCCCTTCGGAGGATGGCCACCACAACATAAATCTTTATTCTTCTTGTAGCAGAACTGCTCCACATGTCTATGCTTGTTACAATAGGTGCAGTGTAGTCCCCTACCAACAGCAGCTGTCACTAGTGAAGACACAGCTGGTGATGGAGTAGCTGTAGCAGGTGATGAGGACATCACTTCTACTGATACGAACACTCCTCATGTGCAAGGTCCAATTACTCAAGCACGTGCTTGTCAACTTATTTATCAGGTAAATTCGTTTCTAGGGCTGAGTGTATTATTTGAGAACTCTATGATGTTGTATAATAGAGATGATTTACTTGTACTTAGGAATCTAGGACTACGACTAGTTCAAGAAGGTCTACGACCAGTTCTGCAGGGTCTACGACCACTTCAAGAAGGCTTACGACCAGAGATAACATGGACTACTCAAGACCACCCCAGGACCAGTCCTACGACCAGGTCTTCGACCAGAGATACACGACCTGAATAGTGAATAAGGTGCGACGTCACTGTTTTGGCCTAATATGGTCTTGTAAGCGCGTCGAGATCGGAGTCCAGGTTGTGTACGCCTCTTCCCGCGGCCGCACAACCCTAGGTCGACCTCCTCACGTCCCCCTATATATATACAGTAGCCGTCATAGTTTAACGTGGGATTTTCTTTGACATTATTCTACTTAGCAGTCTCGTCGCACGTTCGGTTGAGGAACCCCACATTGTGAGCTTCATCTATATTCGTAATACAATATCAGATTGCATCTTCTACTTTCTTGCTTGTGTTCTCAATTCGCATGCAGGAGATAGCCTTCTTAGCGAGTTCAACCGCGTTCGGCACGGTTGATAACCATTGGAGCAGTGGTGTAGTGATTGCAGGAGGTTTGATCTGTTCTGGTCGGAGCCTTCGGATTATCAACGTCAAGTTCTCCACAATCGACTTATCAGTACCTTTCGGAAGATCGGGCCACCGTTACATCAGTTGGTATCAGAGCAAAAGTTATCCGTTAGGTTATCACAATTTGTTTTCCCCTGTTAGATTAGTTGTTTTCCATCGTCCTAAAACTCCAGAAAATTGCCCCACAAAATATTTTTGTTCGTCGTGTTCTTCCGCTGTCCCATCACCCATTATGCCTTTGCAATTTCTGTTCTTTATTTTGCGCTATTGAATTAGTGTCCTTTGTCTAAGTCGTGTTGCTGGTTTAGAGTCGTGTTTTTGGTCGCTAGTCAACACCGTCGCCCGCCGTGCCACCATCCATCCTGGTCGCGTCACCCCTTTTTTCGACCACCTCCTCGTGTTCGACCACCTAGTCGGAATCGACCACCTACTCGAAGTCGGCCACCTACTCGGGTTCGACCACCTACTCGTTCCCGCCCCGACCACCCTATTGTTTCTTGTTGCTCTCGGACACCCCACGCACTCATCATATCGTGCCTGCCGCACAAAGTCCGAGAAGAATTTTCATAACCAAAGTTCAGAGAGAGAGAGAGAGAGTATCTTTTAATTACCTATATACCCCTGCCTTCTACAAAAAATTTGTGACCCATATATATCCATAGACCCAAAAGAGGGTTTTGCAGAGTTTTGAGTCAATGTCACATTCGCAAAAAAAAACCCTAGGTTGGGTTTCGGCAATCAAAAAAAAAGAAAGAGAGAAAAAAGAAGAAGAAAGGAACCCTAGGTTGGGTTTCGGTAGTCAAAAAAGAAGAAGAGAATCCTTGTATCCAGTCCTTGTTATCGATCAGGGTGTGCTAGGGCTAGGAACACTTCTTAGGCCAGCAATCGCGACAGGTACTTTGGACCCTTATTCAACTTTGCTAATCAGGTTACGGTTTTGCTAATCCTTGCTACATATTGTGCCTTCCGAGCTCCACCTACTCTTGATCAGAACAGGTCTCCTCTTGCAATCATACTCACTCTCGACAAGGTATCATGAACCAGCCACCGGTCGTACCACCTGCTGCGTTGGTAAGAACACTTGTAAGAGTGTGATAAGACGCTTGAGAGTGTGTGTTTCCACCTTCCATCACCTAGTAGCTGATAGGGATAATACATTTGTATTGTTTTTTATTTTCTGCTAACCATGACAGATGAAACGTCTGATGAGAAAGAGTGTGTTATAAAGGGAGAGCCCATGACGCTCTTGGATGAACAATGCAGTACCATTAATGAGGATATCGACAAGAAGTTTCAAGCTACCACGATCACATTGCAGCGCTCAATCAACGATAGTATTGCCGCGCTCACTACACGCCTTGAAAGAATGGTGAACTGACCACCAAACATTGGACGTGAGTATGATCACGATGCAGTCCAAGATCTTGAGGAGGGAGATGATCATGAGAGGAGAAACCATGATACCGGCGCTGGGTTTGCTGACCAAGTTGCACATCAACGACAGCACCTACATCACAACCGTCATGGTATGGGAGGTAATCATTTTCAGTACCACAATGCTCGTGCTAATGATGACCCATTTGCTAAAGTTAAATTTACCATACCATCTTTTGTGGGTGTTTATGATGCTGAAATTTATCTAGATTGGGAGATAACAATTGAACAAAAATTTAATGCCCATCTAGTTCCTAAAGTGCATAGAGTCAGACAAGCTACTAGTGAATTTAAAGATTTTGCTATCATTTGGTGGAATCAAGTAGTTAATTCTGGTTTAACACCTGATACATGGGATAGATTGAAAGTAGCTATGCGTGCTAGATTTGTTCCTCCTGCTTTTAAACGTGATATGTGTAAGAAATTACAGCGCTTAGACCAAGGTAATAAATCTGTCGAGGAATATTATCAAGAACTACAGATAGGCATGCTGTGCTGTAATGTTGTTGAGAATGAGGAGGATAAGATGGCTCATTTTTATGGTGGTTTAAAGCGTGAGATTCAAGACATAGTTGTTTACAAAGAATATAATGATATTAATAGGTTGTTCCAGCTTGCTTGTTTGGTAGAAAAAGAATTACAGGGTAGACAACAAAGGCCCAGGAGCAACTTTGGTAGTACGTCTACATCGAGATCAACGCCGGGACAAGCCAAGATAGCCCCACATGCTTTTCGGTCTGCTGCCCCCTCTGTGAGTAGAGCGCTCAAGAAGACCATCTCCACCGTCACGCGCAACCGAGACGAGCAAATCTACTAGTGTGCAGGCATCAGCGCAGAGCTCTTCATCGGTTGCTTCCACAGATCGTACAACAGGAATTGTATACCACCGTTGTAAAGGAATGGACCACTTCATGAGAGATTGTCCAAGTCAACGAGCGTACATTGCGACAGAAGATGGTGGTTATGTAAGTGCTAGTGATGTTGAGGATGAATATGCTCTTGCAGCTAACCTTGCAGACAATGATAATGATCATGAGGCAGATAGTGATGGTGAGAAAATTTTAGGTGCCGCTGCTACGGTAAATTATAGGACCATAATTGTGCAACGAGTATTGAGCTCTCAAAGAGAGCAAGAGTTGACGCTACAACGTCATAATTTGTTTCAGATGTTCCTCATCGTTAAGGATTGCCGTGTTCGTGTCATAGTTGATGGCGGAAGCTGCAATAACTTGGTGAATTCAAGATTAGTCAAGAAGCTTGGCTTGACCACACGTGTGCATCCTCACCCATACCATATTCAGTGGTTCAACAATAGCGGTAAGGTGAAGATAACACAATCTGCAAGAGTGCATTTTTCCATTGGTTCCTATCATGATGTTGCTAATTTCGACGTAGTACCTATGCAAGCCTGTTCTCTTTTATTAGGTCGTCCATGGGAATTTGATACCGATGCAACTCATCATGGTAGAAGTAATAACTACTCCTTTATGCACAAAGGAAAGAAAATAACTTTGCTACCTTTGATGCCCACTGAAATTGTGAATTGTGATAGAGAGCTAGCTGAAAATGAGAAGAAAGAACTTGAACATGAATATGAAAATCAGCAAGTAGTGAAGAATGTTTTCTCACCTAAGAAAGAGCGGTTAGCACCTAGTTCTAAGACCGAGGGAATTAAATTAAAGGGTTGTGTCATGCTTACAACCAAATCTGATCTTGCTGAAATTTTTGATAATGAGCTGCCATGCTATGCTTTGATATGTAAAAATGCTTTATATTCACTTGCGCATATATCTAGCTCTCTGCCTCCTGCTACTGCTAACCTTTTGCAGGAGTATGTGGATGTATTTTCAGCTGAGGTACCCCTGGGATTACCACCTATTCGAGGGATTGAGCATCAAATTGATTTGATCCCAAGAGCGACTTTGCCAAACCGTGCTGCATATAGGACCAATCCGGAGGAGACTAAGGAAATTCACCGACAAGTCCAAGATCTTTTGGACCGTGGGTACGTAAGAGAAAGCCTTAGTCTTTGTGATGTTCCTGTTCTTTTGGTTCCTAAGAAAGACGGTAGTTGGCGTATGTGTGTTGATTGTAGAGCCATTAATAATATTACCATAAAGTATCGTCATCCTATCCCTAGGCTAGATGACATGCTTGATGAGTTGAGTGTTTCTATTATTTTCACAAAGATTGACTTGCGGAGTGGTTACCACCAGATTAGAATGAAATTAGGAGATGAATGAAAAACTGCTTTTAAAACTAAGTTCGGACTATATGAGTGGTTAGTGATGCCTTTTGGTTTAACTAATGCACCTAGCACTTTCATGCGTTTGATGAACGAAGTTTTGCGTGCTTTCATTGGAAAATTTGTGGTGGTTTATTTTGATGATATTCTGATCTATAGCAAGTCATATGAAGAACACATGGATCATTTATGTGTTGTTTTTAATGTATTGAGAGATGCACGTTTGTTTGGTAACCTTGAGAAGTGCACCTTTTGCACGGATCAAGTCTCTTTTCTTGGCTATGTTGTTACTCCACAGGGCGTCGAAGTTGATCACGCCAAGATCGTCGCTATCCAGAGTTGGCCGCCTCCTAAAACGGTCACACAAGTGCGGAGTTTTCTAGGGATCGCTGGTTTCTATCGGCGTTTTATTCGAGATTTCAGCACCCTCGCTACACAGCTGAATGAGCTTACAAAGAATGAAGTTCCTTTTACTTGGGCCACCATACAACAACAAGCTTTTGACGCTCTCAAAGATAAGCTAACACACGCCCCTTTGCTTCAACTTCCTGATTTCAGCAAGACTTTTGAATTAGAATGTGATGCTAGTGGTATATGTCTTGGTGGTGTGTTAATTCAAGAAGGAAAACCTTTTGCTTACTTTAGTGAAAAATTAAGTGGTCCTAGTTTGAACTATTCTACCTATGATAAAGAATTATATGCTCTAGTTCGAACTTTGGAAACATGGCAACATTATTTATGGCCCAAAGAGTTTGTAATACATTCTGATCATGAATCTTTGAAGCATATTCGAAGTCAAACCAACCTGAACCGCAGACATGCTAAGTGGGTTGAGTTTATTGAGTCTTTTCCCTACGTCATTAAATATAAAAAGGGCAAAGAAAATGTGATAGCTGATGCTTTGTCTAAGAGATATACCATGCTTTCACTGTAACACCCCAGCCTAACACTGAGCCTGGAATGCCACCAAACTACTCTTATCATCTATTATACATCAACACACTGTGAAATTTTAGCAAGCATAACAACATTAAAACCCATCCACGGGTCGCATTAACACAAGCATAACACTATGACAATCATAGATAAATTAGACCTAGGAGCATAGCAAAATAATAAACCAAGATTAACATAAACCAAGCAACTATGGTTATTCAATACCATCATGTCCTAGATATAAATATTCATGTTATTCTAAAAGTTTCTCATGTCCAATGAATCAAATAATTGGGTGAAGTGCATGATTCCAAGTGCGCTAGCCCTTCCCAAGTAAAACGTCATCACCGGGTCACCTAAAAACAACAATAGAGCAAGAATGAGTCCAAGACTCAAAGAAATACATAATAAAGCCAAAAACAATAGTTTATTAACCAAAATCAAAGTTATCATCATCATCCATTTAGTTAATGCCATTGTCATTCTCAAACAAACAAGCCATATTCCATATAGGTAAAGTTGCACAATTTAACAATTTACTTAGATATGCGAATGCACCAACATGCTCATGCTCATATGCATCTCATCAGCTGATACCGGTATAGCGGAGTGTTCACCCGTCGATGACACACTCTATCCTTCACTCCCGTGAAGTCTCCACCAAAGTAGGATTTTATCTAGAGCTCTCCGGACTAGTCATGTATCTTTCTCACCGACCTCACCGGAATAGTTACATGACTTTCTCACCGACCTGGCTCATGCAACCCCTGTCATGATGAATGTAAATGATGCGATATCTTTATTTATTCATCAACATAGTCCATCTCATTAACTCAATATCTCCTCATTATCTCATTATCATAATCTCATTCACTCAAAGTCATCAATATCATGTATAAGAATAAGCTGAACGAAAGTATAATAATAGCATGATAAGTAACATCAATGATCATGGTGAACAACCCATTGTTCACCACTCTACCATGTACTTGCCTTTCGCGCTGTGACGAGTTAGGAGGCAACGACGGAATTTCTCCACTCCCTGCCCCACCGCCCTTGATGATCCCAGAGAGGCGATGAACGAGCACTTGGTGAAGATGATTTCTGATGCGGGGGATTGCCCGATCTTCACGACGTAGGATCGATGATAACTTTGGATCCGTGCAACCTGACGAACCGATGGCGCCAACCATCACAAAACAAAGAACTCGCGACAAAAGAATTCGCCAACCACACCGATGACGGTTGCAATTATGTGAAACTTTTGATTCTCAACTCCAATCTTTATGAAACTTTGACACACCTTCTATATGCTATTGAGGACCTATTCCAATTGAATATTATGATAATTCTTGAACGATCTTGAGCAATTGTCAATTGATTAATGTAAGGTCTAGAACCGCAAAAACGAAAACTTGATCCTAATGCTTGTTCGTGAGTGATTGATGATCAAGATGATGCTAGATAGATTCACACATATCACAGAAGCTAATTCACGGCAAGAATCAATCACAAACTTATGGATCAAAGAAAGCCCTAAAATCACCAAATTGAAAGCAAGAACGAAAAGAGACTTATCTCAAGCAAACCTTGCATAGATTGATTTCGTGATTGAAGTCGGATTACATCCACACCATCATGGATCAAGAGACAATCAAGGATCACGAATTCACCACAAACCATCAAGAGCCCTAGCCTCCACCTCAACTCCCTAAAGACAATTAGGTTTGAAAACATAAAAGGCGAGGAGAGAGAGGTGCAGCCACCATCTCCTCCTATTTATAGTGGAGGCCTAAAACTCTTAGGGTTTGACTTAATTGGGCTCCGCTAAGGCCCACTAACAAACGGGTCACACACGCACGCTTCGCAAAGCGCCGTTTTAACCTTTTGACCTAAACCGCTTCACCATGCATCATGGATTCGCCAATAGGTCACAATTGTCCATCTTGTGTCACGCTTGAGTCGTTGACTCACCCGCATCGCCGATCGCTCGACCTCAACTCTTCAAGTCTAGTCCCGATTCTCCTCGCCGCTGACCGTCGCTGACCACCAAGCTACCGCACAACCACGCATAAGAAAACACGAATTAGAACAAGTTCTTCACAACTTGACCCATGTTAGTCAAAACATGCATCATGCAAATCATATGCCATGAAACCAATGACTTTGACCTAACAAAACAACATCGCCACGGTTGGCCGACGCTCAAGTAGAAACCGGTCCGACCGCCCAGTGAGCGGTCGGATCGCCTTCATGGCGGCCGGACCGCTCCTCGTGAGCCGGCCGGACCGCCCCTTGGGACTTAGCCAAATTCAACCTCCCAAAATCCAAACCTTCGGAAACTTTAAACCAATAGAACTTTTCACCGAGGCTCCAAAATCATGAGACCAAGTGCATTGGGATCCCTTACTTGTCTACAACACCTATTTTTGGCCCACTCGATTTGAACACTTTGGTCATCGCCGTCCGATCCGCTTCAGATGGCCGGTCCGACCGATATGGGACCGGCGGATCACTGCGGCAAGGACCGGTCGGACCGCCCGAGCAAGAAGCTCAGAACTTTGTCGAAAACGCGTGAAACGACAAACCGTAAACGCCATTGCCAATTGTCACATCATCCTAAGATCCGAGCATATCCCCATGAAATCCACAATCTCCCCTTGATGAACACATTGGCAATTATCCGTAAAATGTAAGTAAGAGGTTTGAAAACGAGTTTACTCGCAGCAGACAAAGGCACAACTTGGTCCATAAGCAAGAAAAAGCAATGAAAATGACCAAGCCGGCATCGTAATAGTATAGGCATGTGAGACAAGGCAAAAGAAAGCATAAAAACTTTGATTTCGTAAAAGGGTCAAAATTCTCACATGAGGTCCATATGAAAGAACAATTGTTCAATTGACCTATGATCATTGTGAGTATAAAAGAATGCAATTCAAGTTCGTAATATTCAATAAGACAATAAGAATGCAACTCAAGAACTCCCCTCACTATGATCATCAAATTTCATTTTCGCCCCCTTTGTATAAACTTCTCCCCAATCTTCTTATTAACACATCTTCTCCAAATAAGAGTAGCAAAGAAATATTACACATCTTCTCCCAAAGAAATATCTTTTCATTTAACACATCTTCTCCCTTTGACAATGGATTCATCAAGGAATCACGCCTTCCTCTCATCCAGAATAACAAATAGAGAATAAAGAAAGAAGCGAAACAAAAGAAGCATAAAGAGGAATATGCATGAAGTGCAATGGAGTGGCTTCAATTTTGTATTTTTCAATTTTTGATAAGAAGCTTTGGAGATTACCCAAAAGAACAATGTAGTTTCTCTAATATTGCACAAACAAAGATATCAAGCCCGATAACGCTAGCAAGATCATGGTAAGACATATATAGCAAAGCTAAGCACAAAAGCTCAAAAGTAAAGCATTAGATTTTATCAATTTAAGCAACGCTCAAATTCAAAGAAGTTCATCAACAGGATCCTAAAGTGAAATTGGCCATGTCAAACTGTCAAAGTGAGATCAAAATCTAACAAAGACCACAAGAAGAGTCAATCAAGTCCCGTATTGAATCATTTTGCTCAATATTTTGTAAACGCCCATTTGTCAACATTTTCTCATTTGCATTGAATATTGAAGTTGACTAATGATCTAACTTAGTGACAAGATCCCGACTAGGAGCCATCCACAAACTCATCCTAAGCTTCACCAAAAGTTGATTAAAGGTATATCTTAGTAAAGAAGATCCCGGACTAGGAGCCATCCACAAACTCTTTCTAAGCTTCTACCGGCGACAAATCTTGAGGTTCATGTCATTTCGACAAGCAAATTCCCATGAGATCGTCTCGTTCATCAAACTATCTCCAAGTTCATGTCATTTGACAAGCAGTCTCGTAAGAATAGTTTGGCACAATTTAAGCATAAGACAATCTTGATTTTCATTTTTCACAAGAGCAGTTTTTAGAATCTCAAGAACACAAAAGCTCAAGTAATGGTCAATTTTAGATCAAAGAGCTTAACAAAGCAATTCTGACAGGGCCAATGTCACAAGAGGAGCACTAATTACGCAACTCGCTAAAACATCCACAAATTGCAATTTCTTAGTTTGAGTTGTTTAACAGGTTCTAGCTCATATAGCAAAGACTTAGCTACACATGTAAAAGCATGATAATTCTAGCAAGTCAAAGAACTAGACATGACATTGAGCAAGAATAGAAATACAAAAAGCTCTAAAGGGTAATAGGCAAAGCTTCATCAATTTTAAAAGATAAGCAGAAAATCTTATATTACAATGCATTTTTTTTTTTTTTTTTTGAATTTTTCATACCACTTGTTGTATTTTTCATATGAATGCAATATGACACAATGAGATGCAATTAAAAGGCCTAAAAATCTAAAAAGTTCGAAAAGATCACTAAGTTCAGAAAAAGAACAATAAAAGATCAAAAGAACAAGGAAAGATAAGAAAAAGATCAAACTCCCCCTCAAACCAACCCATAAGGATAAATTACCCCTAACTCACTTCTTAAGGAGGAAAATCTGGTTTGATCTAAAGGCTTGGTAAGAATATCTGCCAATTGAGCTTCGGACTCTACAAAGTGCATCACAATATCACCTTTTTCAACATGATCTTTAAGGAAGTGAAAGCGAATGTCTATGTGCTTAGTCCTAGAATGTTGCAATCGGGTTTTAGCAATATTAATAGCGTATGTTATCACGTAAAAGAGGAACACTAGCAAAGTTTAACCCATAATCTTTCAAAGTGGACGCTATCCACAAAATCAAGCTACAAAGAACTAGCAAAGAAGAACATACTCCGCCTCAAGAAGGATTGTGCAATGTAAGACCGCTTAGAAGACCAAGATACAAGAGACGTGCCTAGAAAGTGACAGTGCTCGAGGTACTCTTCCTATCTAACCGATGCACCGCAAAATCGTAATCAAAACCTCTAATGGACAAAGTCAAGAGCAGAATACCAAATGCCATATAAAAGGGTAGAGTGTAAATACCGAATATGCGCTTAACGGCTTGGCGATGGGAAGTTCTCGAGACGCTCAAATCTTGCACAAAGGCATACCGTGAAGTGAATGTCCGGTCTCGAGGCCGTTAAATACGTATGGAGCCGATCATGTCATGCAGTACTCGCTTGATCAACGACTTCTCCTTCCTCATCCGATCCAAAATAATGGTTGCCATGGGAGTGGAAATTGGCTTGCAAATACCCATGTTGAAGCGCTTGAGTAGATCTTTAGTGTACTTCGCCCGATGGATGAAAGTTCCTTCCTTGCATTGCTTGATTTGAAGTCCCAAAAGTAATTAAGCTCTCCCATCATACTCATCTCAAATTCCCTCGACATAGTGTCGTAAAAGTCGGAAACAAGAGCATTAGAGGAACCACCAAAATAATATCATCCACGTAAATTTGGGCAAGTAGGAAGTCATTGTCACGCCTAATAATAAATAGAGTTTTATCCACTTTACCCATCTCAAAATTATTTTTAAGCAAGAAGGTCTTAAGTCTATCATACTGTGCTCTAGGGCTTGTTTAAGACCATATAATGCTTTAGATAGCTTGAAAACACGATTTGGATATTTAGGATCCTCAAAACCAGGGGTTGCTTAACATACACTTCCTCATCTATGAAACCATTTAAAAGGCACTTTTAACATCCATCCGATATAATTTAAAACCTTTTGATGCAAGAAATGCAAGCAGTATGCGAATGGCTTCTAGTCTAGCAACAGAGCAAATGTCTCATCAAAATCTAACCTTCAACTTGGTCAAACCCCGAGCTACCAATCGCCTTATTTCTAACCACGTAACCATCCTCACCTTGTTTATTCTTAAACACCCAACGGGTTCCTATAACATTATGACCACTAGGAGGTTCTACTAGGTTCCAAACTTTGTTTCTTTCAAAATTCTCTAACTCCTCATGCATGGCATTTACCCACTAGAATCGATAAAGCATGTGATATATCGCGGGTTCAAAAGAAGCAACAAAAGCCGAATGAGAGTAGAGATTTGGATCATTATACCCGAGCGAGTGACTCGCTCATGTAGATTACCTATTATCTGCTCCGAGGATGCCGTCTCGAATGCGAAGGAGCGCCCGGGTGAGATGTCGCTTTCTTCGACCTCCGCAGTATCGCGATGATGATGATGCAAAGAGAGCCTCAATCAAGGTGAAGTAGACGAGTGGTGTTCTTGTATCAATATGGGCGCTTTGCAAGCAGATGAGGGAATGACATTAGCTTCGCCTCATCTTCCTCCACAAAATACTCTGTCACCAGAATCATCTCAGAGTAATTGATCTAGCCTGTGGCTAGTCTCATCAAAAGTGACATTACAAGTCTCCGAATAATGTTAGTCTCAAGATTAAAAACTCGAAACCCTCGAATGAGCAGGATAACCCAAAAATACCCCATCAAAAGTTCTTGATTCAAATTTATCTAAATTGCTGTCTTAAGAATAAAACATTTTGATCCAAAAACTCAAAATGCTAAATGAGGGTTTTCTACCAAAACGAAGCTCATAAGGAGTCTTGCCTAAAGAAGGTCTCAAAAGACACGATTGGCAATATGGCAAGCAAGAGCAATAGCTTCGCCCAAAATCTCCTAGGTGTGCTATACTCATCTAGCATCGCCCTAGCCATTTCGACTAAGGTCCTATTCTTCCTTTCCACCACGCCATTTTGTTGAGGGACGGTGGAGAGGAGAACTGATGCTCAATACCACGCCAAGACAAAAAGAAGCAAAAGAAGCATTTTTGAACTCCGTACATTATCACTGCGAATCGCTCTCAAAGCACCGTGAAGCTCAAGCCAAACGAAGAACAAGATCATGAAAATAACCAAAAGCTTCATCCTTTGAAGTAAGAAAGAACACCCAAGTATATCTTGAAAGATCATCGACTATGACTAGAATATACCATTTTCCACCAATCGACCGGACTCTAGCAGACCAACAAAGATCCATATGAAGCAACCGTCCCGGTCCGTCTACCATAACCATAGTCATGTAAGGGTGTGAGGCAAGAACTTGTTTGCCATGCCTACAAGGCGCACATACAAAGATCTTTGACAGCTTTGAGCTTAGGCAAACCTCTCATGAGATCAAGGTTGCTAACTCGCACAAATGATCAAAACCAATGTGCCCCAAACGCCGATGCCAAAGCCAAAATCAAGAAGATGTAAGCAAACATTTAAGAGATCCAAAGAAGAGATTCCAAAAGTCACCCAAAAATTCTACCAATTCTAGAGATTCCAAACACAAGCTCACCAAGAGAATCAAGCACACGACAAGCATTTTTCTTAAAAATAGCCTCATACCCATCATCAAGAAGTCGAGAAATGAAAGGAGATTATACCTAAGCTTGTCCACAAGAGCGACATCCTTTAGAATGAATTTGTTGTTTACCCTAATTGATCCTGCCTTCAATTCGCCTTGTGTATCATCTCCAAAAGTGATGAAGTCATCACCGTTGCTCGCGTGAAAGAGGTGAACCATTTTGAGTTCCCGTCATGTGGCGTGAACATCCGAGTCAACGAACCACGTGTTCTTCCCTTTCCGCGGTAATCCTAAAATCAAGGAGCAAGAACGATGTGTCTCAATATCGGGATTAGATAAACAAGATTTAGGAATCCAAGATCGAGACACACGTCTGCAAGGAGTATACAAACCGTAAGTACTATCCTTGATTTCATTTAACATTTGGTTATGAGCAATGTTCAAATTAAAATGAGACTTGAATCGTCCATGGGCGGTCCGACCGCTTTGTCTTGGGCGGGGTCGATCGGTGACCAAAACGGTCGACCGGTGAGCACCAATGGCCGACCGCCATCCGATACACATTAGAATTAGGATGTCTAGAAACATAATGATTTGCATGAGATAAAAATCCTAATCCAGTTTATTCTTTTCTGTTACTATGTCTCATAGAAGCTCTAGGTTGCATGAATGAAATTCTATCAAAATTTTTCCTATCATTTTTCAACCTACGCCAACAAAGATTCAATCAAATGTCCACCTTTTTGCAATAAGTGCAATGGTACTTGGTACCACTAGAAGAAGCACCATTTGAATTAATACAAGGTTGGGCAAAACTCGCAGATTTAAAAGATGTTTTTGCAGTTGGGTTTTGAATTCAATTAAACCCTTTTCCAAGACTTGAATGACTTTTGGGTTCGAATTGTCTTGAAAAGAATTGAATCCTAAACCTTGCTTCTTATAAGGAGTTTTAGACTTGTCAAGAATCATGTTTAATTGTTTCTTACCTTTAGAAAATTTCTCTAATGTATCATGAAGGTAAGCATTTTCTTTCTCAAGTTGACACAAGAATCACAAGTTTTATCCATAGATTTTTCCTTATACAAAGCAATTTCAAGCTTAAGAGTGGAACATGAAGCACAAGTAGTATTTTCAATATTGTCCTTAAGCTTAGCATATTTGACTCTAGCACTTCTAAGATATCTTTGATTTCACGCTCTTTTCTAAGCATGAAGTGCAAGGGCTAGAATCAAAAACATCAAAAGCAATCAATTTACTAGATTCTAAACATTTTTCACAAGGAGCACTTTTAATTTCATTTAGTTCAGATTTAGCATTCTCAAGTTGTTGTACACAAATATTGTGAGCAGATTGTAACTTGGTAATTTGTAATGCATAGCATGACAAGATAAACATTCATCAGTTCAAGAGTCTTAGCAGCTTTAAGCTCTACTTTCATTTTGCTAATTTTTGACTCTAATTTCTTATTTTTGTCATAACAAATTCAAGCGCTTCATCTTGACTAAGCAATTGCTCAACTATAGAATCATATTTAGCGTAAAGCTCATCATAAGAAAAAGATACCTCATTATCATCAATGTCGTCTGTGTCACCATGAAGCACATGCCGTGAAATCTTTGGCCTTTCCTTTCTTTTACCTTGAGGGATCTCCTCCTCCTTGTCCTCCTCACTCCGGTATCCACATCGCCAAGGATTGATCCTCAAAAGCGGCAAGGACCCGGTGAGCAGCCTTCACAAGCTTATTTGCCTCATACCTTGATTTGTTGAAAGGAGGCTTCTTCCAAGTCGGCTTTCCTTCCTTATGATTGCTCTTACCTTTTAGCTTGGGGCAATTTGTCTGATATGATTGAGCTCACCACATTCATAGCATGTTACCGACCACCTCTCTTTTGTTTCTCACATTATTGTAGGCCTGTGAATTTCTTAGCTAGAAGAGCTAACTCCGCTTCAGAATACTTTCAAGCTCCTCTTCATGAATAGCAGATAAACAAGCGATTCTCAACTCCAATCTTTATGAAACTTTGGACACACCTTCTATATGCTATTGAGGACCTATTCCAATTGAATATTATGATAATTCTTGGAACGATCTTGAGCAATTGTCAATTGATTAATGTAAGGTCTAGAACCGCAAAACGAAAACTTGATCCTAATGCTTGTTCGTGAGTGATTGATGATCAAGATGATCCCGCTCTACCCGATCACACCAAGTAGACGTGTCATCCTAAGATCCGCCGCTCGCAAAACACAAGGAATCACAAGAACGGCGGAACGGCACAACAGATTGGAACTCCCAATTCTAGTAGAGGCAATATGGCTCAAACCCTAGAATCAAGAATAGATTGATCTGTCAAAAATATTTTCGCCTTTTCTGGCGGCGCAACGTAGGCTTTAATAGCCAGGAAACCGACCGGCCGTCCCGAACAAACTCGGTTCGGTCAAACAAAAACAAAAACGGACTCAGAGTCCTAATCGGTTTGGTAGTTACATGGGTGCGAGGTTTACAAAAAAAACAAGATGTCTTTCCTTCTGAAATCCCAATGCATACACGCTACTCCTTTAGTCTTAATTGAATAGAAAACTGATTTGTTTATTCCTTGCTCCATGCATCAGCACCTTTAGTCTTGATTGAATAGAAACCGATTTGTTTATTCCTTGCCCCATGCGCCATGACGTGAAACACACTTAGCACATGCATGCATAGTGCTTCTTGCATTTAACACATATGCATGCTTGTTCCTGCCTCCCGAATGCATGCACATCATCTTTGCTCTTTCGCCCTGATGTCGTCTCCCATGCTTCTATACGTATAAAACTGCACACACATAATATGAGACTATTAGGCAGTAACATATATTCATTACAATTACAATTAAAATTAATTAAGAGCGAGTTCACCTGTTGATTAATCTTTTTAGCTCTTACTCGTGTAATCGGTCCAATCGGCGGGATGCCCTCATCATCCTTCCCCTCTTGAAAAGGAGTCGTCCTCGACTCTGATTCTTCCGGTCCAAAGAATGGTGACAAATCAGCAACATTAAATGTAGAACTCACAGCATAATCGTCACCCGGAAGCTCTATCTTATATGCATTGTCATTGATCTTCTCAAGTACTTTGAATGGTCCATCTCCTCGAGGCATCAACTTGGACTTACGCTTGTCCGGAAAGCGTTCTTTGCGTAGATGCACCCAAACTAAGTCACCCGGTTCAAATAGCATCTTCTTTCTTGACTTGTTCGCCTTCTCAGCATAGTAACGTGCCTTCTTTTCAATTTCTTCTTTAGTCTTGACATGAATTTGCTTCACATATTCAGCACGTTTTGACGCCTCCATATTAGCATGTTCATGTAGCGGCAGTGGTAGCAAATCAAGTGGTGCAATTGGTTTAAAACCATACACCACCTCGAACGGGCACAATTGAGTAGTAGAATGTACCGCCCTATTGTATGCAAACTCCACATGCGGCAAACAATCTTCCCACTCTTTGAGATTCTTCTTGATCATCGTTCGTAGTAGCATTGAAAGTGTTCTATTTACCACCTCCGTTTGGCCATCTGTTTGTGGGTGACAAGTTGTAGAGAATAACAACTTTGTCCCAAGCTTGGCCCACAAAGTCTTCCAAAAGTAGCTCATGAACTTGACGTCTCGATCTGAAACAATCGTTTTTGGCATGCCATGCAATCTTACAATTTCCCTGAAAAACAAGTCAGCTACATGCGACGCATCGTCGCTTTTGTGACAAGGAATAAAATGTGCCATTTTAGAGAACCTATCGACAACTACAAAAACTGAATCCCTTCCCCTCTTAGTCCTAGGCAGTCCTAAAACAAAGTCCATACTAATATCCTCCCAAGGTACACTAGGAACAGGAAGTGGGGTATATAAACCATGTGGATTAAGTTTAGATTTTGCTTTGTGGCATGTCACACATCGCTGTACAAACCTTTCGACATCACGCCTCATTTTAGGCCAATAAAAGTGATCGCCAAAGATCATGAAGGTCTTTTCTCTCCCAAAATGTCCCATTAATCCACCTGCATGAGATTCCTGCAATAAAAGCAAACGCACGGACGAATCTGGAACACATAATTTGTTAGCACGAAATAAAAACCCATCATGAACGTGAAACTTGTCCCATCCTTTTCCATCTTTGCATTTAGAATATGGTTCTGAAAATTCACTATCGGAAGCATACAAATCTTTCAAACTCTCTAATCCAGGTACCTTCACTTCCAATTGAGTTAAAAGCACATGTTTTCTAGATAAAGCGTCAGCTACCACATTCTCTTTTCCTTTCTTGTTCTTAACAACATATGGGAAAGTTTCAATGAATTCTACCCACTTAGCATGTCTACGGTTCAGTTTAGCTTGGCTTTTCAAATATTTCAAAGCTTCATGATCAGAGTGGATAACAAATTCTCTAGGCCAAAGATAATGTTGCCAAGTTTCAAGCACACGTACCAAAGCATACAATTCTTTATCATACACAGGATAGTTCAATTGGGCACCTCCTAGTTTCTCACTAAAGTATGCTACGGGTTTTCCTTCTTGCATCAAAACACCACCAATACCTATTCCGCTAGCATCACATTCAATTTCAAAAGTCTTAGTGAAATCAGGCAAAACAAGCAATGGTGCTTCAATCAAACGCTTCTTGCTTCTTGAAAAGCTTTTTCTTGTGATGCACCCCACTCAAACACAACACCCTTTTAGTTAACTCATTTAATGGGGCAAGAATAGTATCAAATCTTTAACAAAACGTCGATAAAAACTAGCAAGACCATGAAAGCTTCTGATTTGACTAACATTCACAGGGGTAGGCCAGTTCTTAATTGCTTCAGTTTTAGATTCATCTACCTCAATACCTTGTCCAGAAACAACATAGCCCAAGAACACAACTTTATCAGTGCAAAAAGTGCATTTATCAAGATTAGCATACAATTTCTCATTCCTAAGCACTTGTAGCACTTGTCTAGTATGATCAATGTGTTCATCCATCGTTTTGTTATAGATCAAGATATCATCAAAGTATACCACAACAAATTTACCAATGAAAGCTCTTAAAACATGATTCATCAATCGCATGAATGTACTGGGTGCATTAGATAAACCAAAAGGCATGACTAACCACTCATATAATCCAAATTTAGTCTTAAAAGCAGTCTTCCATTCATCACCAAGTTTCATCCTAATTTGATGGTAACCGCTTCTCAAATCAATTTTGGAGAATATAATAGCACCACTAAGTTCATCTAGCATATCATCTAACCTAGGAATAGGATGACGATATCTAACAGTGATATTGTTAATGGCACGACAATCAACACACATTCTCCATGTACCATCTTTCTTAGTAACAAGAATTACAGGAACAGCACAAGGACTAAGACTTTCGCGTACATACCCTTTCTCAAGTAGCCCTTGCACTTGGCGCTGAATTTCTTTGGTCTCCTCCGGATTGGTACGGTATGGTGGACGGTTTGGAAGTGAAGCGCCGGGAACTAGATCAATTTGATGCTCTATTCCGCGCAATGGTGGAAGTCCCGCTGGTATCTCCTCTGGAAACACATCCTCAAATGCCTGCAAAAGAGAGGAAACACAACTAGGAAGAGAGGTTAAGTCGTTAGTTGAAAGCAAAACAGTTGCATCTTTGTACACAAGCACAAAGTGCATCTTTGATGGGTCATTGCTCACATCTCTCAAATCTGATTTTGTGGCTAACATAACCAACCCTCCCTCACTCTTACTTTTTCCTCTCATATTTGGCTTGTGGCTCTCACTCACCGATGTATGGAACTCACTCTTTTCTTTCTTTTTACTCTCATTTTCAGCAATCTTCTTTTGCTGAAATTCAGCCTGTATTTGGCTAGGAGTCATTGGATTAAGCTCCTTGGTCTTTCCCTTCCACTTAAAAGCATATCTATTGGAACGACCATCATGTTGCACACTTCTATCATATTGCCATGGCCTTCCCAACAGCAGATGGCACACGGTCATAGGCACCACATCACATTCAACGGTGTCCTCATAATCTCCAATTTTAAAAGTAACATGCACCACAAACTGAACCTTCACATCCCCACATTCGCTAAACCATTGCACATGATATGGACGTGGATGTTTCAGCTTCTTTAAACCAAGCTTCTCACACAATTCAATGCTAGCCAAGTTATGACAACTACCTCCATCAATAATAAGTTTGATTACCTTGTTGTTTACCTTGGCTTGTGTTTGAAACAAGTTGAATCGCTGCGGATGTGCGTCTCCTTCTTGGGCAAGCATGCTCAAATTTTTAGTGACGACTAGTGCCTCTCCCGTTTCATAACTCAACACATCAATCTCATCATCTTCATCGGATGCATTTTCATATTTCTCATTTGCATGACTAGGTTCAACCTCATCTTCACTTGCGGATTCAAAATCTCCATCTTCTATCACAAGCATGACTCGGTTGTTGGGACACTCCCTAGCGATGTGCCCACGTCCCAAACACTTGAAGCATTGAATTTCTACTCTTTCAGTAGCATTAATTGAAGATGTAGGGATGGAGCCACCTTCTTCTCACTTGATGTAGGTGCTGATTTTGCAATCGAGAAAGAACGAGCATTAGTATTTGAACTAGTACTAGTCAAGATGTACCTCGCCCTAAATCAAGCGTGCTTTGGTGGCATTAGATGAGAATGATGGAGCTTTCAAGTTGAACGATGTTTGCCCTTGGTGCCGGTTTCATATCTTCTAGTAATCGCTTCTCCGCTTTTGTCGCTTGATGCACCAAATTAACAACGATATTGTAGGGTGATATTGCACTATACGCTTAATGTTTTTATTCATGCCAAACAGAAAACGCGCAAGTGTTTGCTCTTCATCTTCGTGCACATGTGCCCTAATCATAGATTGCTCCATCTCCTTGTAATATTCCTCCACCGAGCGACCTCCCTGCCTCAAATTCTGTAATTTATCAAAAAGGTCACGTTTATAGGTGTTAGGAACAAACCGTGCTCTCAGCTCTTGCTTCATTTCAGCCCATGATGCAATTGGAGGTTCCCCATTATCTTCTCTTTGGTTCAATACTTGTTCCCACCAAATCAACGATACCCATCAAACTCAAGTGACGCCATGTGTAGCTTCTTCTCTCCGAATAATTGTGCATTCTAATATCTTCTCTACCTTGAGCTCCCATGTGAGATATGCATCTGGATCGGAAGCACCTTCAAATTTAGGAATATTGAACTTGAGCTTCCCAAATTTTTCCTCCACGTGGTGCTCATCATGACGACGACCATGGCGTTGATAGTTATCATTGCGGTGTAACCAAACGTCGTCGCCGAAGTCCTCAATGTGGGCAGCACCGCCGCGCCCACGGCCACGGCCACGCCTCTCCTTGGCCATGGTTAGCACCCACAACACCTCCCCCACGCCCGGGAAAGGGTGGACGAACCGCGTTGGCAGCGACTCGACCCGCTTGAGCTTCTCTAGCGAATCGTGCAACCCTCTCTTCATCGGTCACATCAAGCTCAATACCTTCTTCATGTACACCAACTGGGCCCCGCTCTTTGCGAAGCTCCTCTAGTATCTCCCTCCTCAAGACGCTCATGTTGTCATTCAACTGAGTGTTGAAATCATTTGTGAGCTTCTCAAGGTCAGCTTGTGTAACATATGCTGGTTCTCCTTCTTTTCCTGACATGGTTAGTGCAAACAAAGAAAGACTATATATGTGGATGTGGATTTTTTTTGTGGAAACCACTCAACCTCACCTTCTCTTACCGATCAAGTTCTTATGCGCCCTTGATGGAATTGAAGAGCTGCACGTACTTTGGTGACTGTGAGACAACACAAGGTGATAGATTGCGAATTCAATTGCACAAGCACTGTTAGACAATGGCTTATTTGTGGAGCTTGGAGGGAAAGTATTTACCTATGCAATCTGAAATTTCTAGATATTGTAAAGCTAGGTAACAATCCAAACTAGAATTCAATGCCTAGTTGCTGATCCAAAGATATAAGCGAAGAACAAAGCAACTCACACGCAAAGATGATGGAACTTAGTGCAATCACAGGAATGAGCTAAAAATATAAGTGATGAACAACTAGCTCTTATTGCACAAGTTATAGAGAGACGCTAGCTAATTGCTCAATGATATAAATTAGGGCACAAGATTGCTCAAAACAATGAAATAGCACAATCTGAAATTTTGACAATGATAGGGTGTGCTCACAATAGGTGATCGGTCAAGTCTCTTTTTTTTTCTTCTTTTTTTTGTCACTGCCTTCTTTTTTTTTTTTTCTTTTTTTTTTTTTTACTCGACCAATCAAAATGTTACAAGAACAGCACTCAAAACCCCACTTTTGGCTATAAAAGAAATAACAATTCAGATGTGTGTAAAGTGTAAATGAGCAGCCCTAGAGCAATATCAAATAGCTAGTCTCGAATAGGAGCAAAGTATTCACAAAGGATTGATTTGGCTCACAAAAGATATATGAGTTTTTTTTTTCGCGACGCGGAACAGCACGCGATCAGCCTATCTTGGGCACTAGTATCAATAAACAGTAATATGGGTGTCTTTGTGGCGATTATGCGATCGCGAGCAATCAGAGCAATGATTTTTTTTTCCTTTTTTTGTCTTGCTCGCACGGCTGATGGCGCCTCAGGCGTGACTTTTGACACACCGACGGCTACAGATCGATGTTTTATATATATATATATATATATATATATATATATATATATATATATATACATATATATTTGAGAAAACAAAAATCAAGCAACACAAAAGAAAACTATGATCAGCGACTAAACACAGTTTCTAATGGATTAAAACCTAACGAAACTCACAAGAAAAAATCAGATCAAACTACGGGCTACGGAATTTTTTTTGTGTGTGTGTGTATAGGACAGGAAAATAAATCTAACTACGGGTAAATTGATCCTACCGTGACAACCGATGCTCTGATACCAAGATGATGCGGGGGATTGCCCGATCTTCACGACGTAGGATCGATGATAACTTTGGATCCGTGCAACCTGACGAACCGATGGCGCCAACCACTGTCAAAACAGCAACCTGCGACAAAAGAATTCACCCAACCACACGCTCGTGATCCCGTCTACCCGATCACACCAAGTAGACGTGTCGCTGCTCCTGCAAAACACAAGGAATCACAAGAACGGCGGAACGGCACAACAGATTGGAACTCCCAATTCTAGTAGAGGCAATATGGCTCAAACCCTAGAATCAAGAATATATTGATCTGTCAAAAAATATTTTCGCCCCTTTCCTGGCGGCGCAACGTAGGCTTTAATAGCCAGGAAACCGGCGGCCGTCCCGAACAAACTCGGTTCGGTCAAACAAAAACAAAAACGGACTCAGAGTCCTAATCGGTTTGGTAGTTACATGGGTGCGAGGTTTACAAAAAAAACAAGATGTCTTTCCTTCTGAAATCCCAATGCATACACGTCACTCCTTTAGTCTTAATTGAATAGAAAACTGATTTGTTTATTCCTTGCTCCATGCATCAGCACCTTTAGTCTTGATTGAATAGAAACCGATTTGTTTATTCCTTGCCCCATGCGCCATGACGTGAAACACACTTAGCACATGCATGCATAGTGCTTCTTGCATTTAACACATATGCATGCTTGTTCCTGCCTCCCGAATGCATGCACATCATCTTTGCTCTTTCGCCCTGATGTCGTCTCCCATGCTTCTATACGTATAAAACTGCACACACATAATATGAGACTATTAGGCAGTAACATATATTCATTACAATTAAAATTAAAATTAATTAAGAGCGAGTTCACCTATTGATTAATCTTTTTAGCTCTTACTCGTGTAATCGGTCCAATCGGCGGGATGCCCTCATCAATTTCCTTCTCTTTCTTCCTCCTCCCTTTCTTCCTCTTCTTTTTTCCTTCCTCTCCTTCCTTTCTCCTCATCTTGGTAGAGAAACATGGAGGGGGTGCTACAGTGCGGTGCATACTGTAACTACAGTATTTTTAGGGTTTCCCCCCTCCTTTTATACGTGGCCGGCCCCTCATGGGCCGCCTGGGCCAAGGCCCAAGGCCCAGGTTGCCGAAAAACTACAGAAATCCCCTTTTTCTTATGTCTAATTTCTCTTTTGAGTGTTTTCGTCCTTGTAATAAATCGGAGTATTACATTCACAACTTGACTTCAAAATCTTTGGATTAGAGACAATAAAGGAGCAATATGTGCGTGATGTTGATTTTAAAGATGTGTTACTAAATTGTCAAGAGGGAAAGAGTTGGAATAAATCTATGGTGCATGATGGGTTCGTGTACCGTGCTAACAAGCTATGCATTCCAGCTAGCTCTATTCGTCTTTTGTTGTTACAAGAGGCGCATGGAGGAGGATTGATGGGTCACTTTGGCGTGAAGAAGACCGAGGACATTCTGACCCACCACTTTTATTGGCCAAAGAAGAGGCGTGACGTCGAACGCTTCATTACCCGTTGCACCACGTGCCAAAAAGCTAAGTCACGACTTAATCATCATGGTTTATACATGCCTCTTCCTGTTCCTAGCATACCTTGTGAAGATATTTCTATGGACTTTATTTTAGCGCTTCCTAGAACAAAGAAGGGGAGCGATAGTATTTTTGTTGTCGTGGATAGATTCTCTAAGATGGCTCATTTTATACCATGTCATAAAAGTGATGATGTTTCAAATGTTGCTGATTTATTCTTTAAGAAATTTTTTCGCTTGCATGGTATTCCGAATACGATAGTTTCTGATCGTGATGCTAACTTTCTTAGTCATTTTTGGAGAACCTTGTGGGGTAAGTTGGGGACTAAGCTGTTATTTTTCACTACTTGTCATCCCCAAACTGATGGACAAACTGAGGTTGTCAATAGAACCTTGTCCACTATGCTTAGGGTTGTGCTTAAAAAGAACTTAAAAATGTGGGAGGACTGCTTGCCTCATGTGGAGTTTGCTTATAATCGTTCGCTGCATTCTACCACAAAGAAGTGTCCTTTTGAGATTGTTTATGGATTCATCCCTCGTGCACCTATCGACTTGTTACCTCTTCCAGCTTCGGAGAAAGTAAATTTTGATGCTCAACAACGTGCTGAGTTGATACTAAAGATGCATGAGACAACGAAAGAGAATATTGAGATTATGAATGCTAAATATAAAATTGCGGGTAGTCAGGGACGCAAGCATGTTTCTTTTGAACCTGGTGATCTTGTGCGGTTACACTTGCGTAAAGAACGATTTCCTGAATTAAGAAAGTCTAAACTCACGTCACGTGCAGATGGTCCTTTTAAAGTTCTTGAACGTATTAATGATAATGCATATAAGTTAGACTTGCCTGCAGATTTTGGGGTTAGCTCTTGTTTTAACATTGCAGATTTGCGGCCTTTCTTGGGCGCGAAGGATGATCTTGAGTCGAGGACGATTCCAATTCAAGAAGGGGAGGATGATGAGGACACCACTTCTACTGATACAAACACTCCTCATGTGCAAGGTCCAGTTACTCGAGCACGTGCTCGTCAACTTATTTATCAGGTAAATTCGTTTCTAGGGCTGAGTGTATTATTTGAGAACTCCATGATGCTGCCTAACGGGGATGATTTACTTGTACTTAGGAATCTAGGACTACGACCAGTTCAAGAAGGACTACGATCAGTTTCGCAGGGTCTACGACCACTTCAAGAAGGCTTACGACCAGAGATAACATGGACTCCTTAAGACCACCCTAGGACCAGTCCTACAACCAGGTCTTCGACCAGAGATACGCGGCCTGAATAGTGAATAAGGTGCCACGTCACCGTTTTGGCCTAATATGGTCTTGTAAGCATGTCAAGGTCGGAGTCCAGGTTGTGTATGCCTCTTCCCGCGGCCGCACAACCCTAGGTCGACCTCCTCACGTCCCCCTATATATATACAGTAGCCGTCATAGTTTACATGGGTTTTTCCTTTGAGATTATTCTGCTTAGCAGTCTCGTTACACGTTCGGTTGAGGAACTCCACATTGTGAGCTTCATCTATATTCGTAATACAATATCAGATTGCAACTTCTACTTTCTTGCTTGTGTTCTCGATTCACATGCAGGAGATAGCCTTCTTGGCGAGGTCAACCGCGTTCGGCACGGGTGATAACCATCGGAGCAGTGGTGTAGTGCTTGGAGGAGGTTTGATCTGTTCTTGTCGGAGCCTTCGGATCATCAACGTCGAGTTCTCCACAATCGACTTATCAGTACCTTTCGGAATATCGGGCCACCGTTACATCAGCAGGTGTAGAAGCTGGAGGAGCTGTTAGAACTGAAGGAAGCGACTGGAATGGCAGCAGACCCACAACACGAAGACGAATCTCCTCAGCACGAATAGCTGCAAGGGCCTCCAACAGAGCCACACGAGGGTGTCGTGCCAGCAACTGAGCACGAGTCTGCTCATACTCACCCCAAAAGACGTGTCAAGAAGTCGTAGATACAACGAAGCTCTAGGTGAGACTGCTGATGCTGACAGCACTGACAAGTACGACAAATATCTGGTCCTAAAGAGTCAATCTGACGCCATACCGCAAACAACTGGGCATAAAACTCATCCACTGTGGCATCTCCCTCCTGCAGCGACTGCTCCTAACACACAACAGAAAGATACAACGAATCACCAAACGGCTTGTAGCGGTTGCGCAGATGCTCCGACATCAACTGTGTTGAGGCCAAGCCTACCACATCCCTAGTGAGATGCACTTCCATGCTAGCAACCAGAATAGCAGAGGCACGAGCATCCTTATCAATCCATGTCTTGTAGGCAGCATACTGAGTCTGAAAAGTCGCTATGACATCCTCAAAAGTATCAGATATCCCTTTACGAGTGTCTTCGGAAGCATCCTTCGGGAGCACGGGCTCAACAGGTGGAATAGGGCGAGGCGAACAAGACAACTCCCCGGTGAGAAAATCCCAAAGACGCTGACCACGCATATGGAGACGCATGTGCTGAAACCAGTCCCGATAATTGAGACCATCGAAGATCACTGGACAACGAGGAACAGAGACAGTGCCCATTGGTAGGCGGCGATGGATGGCGCGGCGACCAAGACAACGAAGTCTAACAGGCGGTGCTAGACGGCGTGGCGGTTAGAACGACGTACTGGTTTTTTTCTGCTCCTGGCCGCTCACTTAACGACCAAACACAGTTGTGCTCGGCCCGTGACCAAACAGCCCGTCAGCCGAAAGACCACGCACGGGGGACTAGGGTTCCCCCGGCGCAAGCGGCGGCGGCGGATCAGTGCCGACCGGCTGCATCCAAGAAGACGGCGGACGCGGCCGCCCCTGTCGCTCGCGTCGTAGAAGACCCGGTTCTGGATCGAGATGGAGCGGCCTCGAGCGACGCCGACGCGCACCGCTCCTCCCAAGACAATAGTGAGCTCGGGTGGCACGGTGAAGCCGTGAAAATGAATCGGCGGCAGCCGGCGTCGGGCAGTGACGAACCCGAGGAGGAACCTGCGGCGGCCGGCGTCAGGAGGTGACGAATCCGAGACATCGACTGCAGAAGACGGTGACGGCGGCAAGCGTGGAGAGGGCAAAGCCAGACGGCGACCGTAGGATGAACCAGCAGTGATGTGACAAAAGAAAACCCTAAGTACGCTCTGGTACTATGTTATGAATAGGCTTGTATTCATCATAAGGTCAATTGACTAGTATATATATACAGTACAAGTATAACATATATACAGATACCTCTTACATAATAGAGAAATACATGGACAACAATATACATCTGACAAAGAATATACTCGTCAGTTTCTGTGTTTGCCTTTGGCGCTGCGAATGGCATGTTTTGTCAAAATCAAACCATTTACCACTTCCCCAAAAGTTTGAAGCTGACAGCATCTCATCTCATGTACGAATTATTACCATGATGCGCACTACAGTAGATTGCAGGGAAAAAGTACGGTGGACGAAACAAAAGCCATTGCAGAGGCTGCTTCTTCATCAGCATGCATGCTTTGTGACTGAACTGGCCATAATAGATGGAGTTCAGAAAACAGTAGAACACCATCATATCCGGCAACCTCTTGGTTTTGACATTGCAGCACGCCAAATAAACGACAAGGAGCTAACCTCCAAGAACTGGGAGAACTCTGCAGCTTACAAATTGACCTACCAAAAACCAGGCAAACAGCTGTTGTTGGGGGGAGCTACGGATGATATAAGAGTAGGAGCATATAAGCGTTCTTTGTATGTTAAAATCCTCTCGATCATAGAAGGCTCAAACTGCAGCATGGTTGAAGTGAGCATGCTGAAAAACTGTATCCCCGTATGCCGTTACAGGTACTCTGATTGATATCAACAGCAGGGGTGTTTCACTTCTTTGTTGCTTTGTGTCAGACACCAAAGCCTTGACAGAAAGACGAGGCTTAGTCGAGATGAGTTCAGCTGCAAGAACGGACACCACAGCCACCGGAGATCCAAGGGGTACCCCAGAAAAGCGGGAGCATCTTCACTAGTACTGCCACCTGGACATTAGGAACGTATCGTTTACCGTACAAAACATCACGTAAGATTAATGAACAACAGTGCAAACTAATTTTCAACTTAGCATAGTCCGCACAGTTCCTAAAACTCCGAATTTTGTGTATATCTATCTACTATTATATTATTAAAGCAAAGAAAAAAAAAGGGCAACTCCGTCTATCTGCCTTTAAGGGTTAGAAATTACCACGTTAATAGAAGAAAAAAAAGGAAAGTTCTACGCTGCTGATTTTGATGGATCCAAATTATAACGATGCGAATTAAACATGTATATATAGGAGTTGTTACAATTGTACGAGGAATATAACTATATTTTCATCATAAGCATTGTGGTTGTGTAATAAGTACAACTCTATGCTTAAATATAAACATATGCATTGTATTATTTAACCGTGCATTTCACGGAAAATTCAGCTAGTTTTAAAGTGAAAGAGCACATATCTTAATTATAGTCGAGTTATCTGAAAGTCTAGTTCTCCTCTCTATTTTAAACAAAAAGAACAGATAAGTGAAATATAGAAGGACATTCAACTTGACATGGTACGTGAATTATCTGAAAGTCTAGTTTTCCTCTACATCTCAAAGCAAAATAAGATGTGCCAAATATAGGTATATATACAGGCTTAAACTTTATAGTGGATCATAACATTATGTGAAATTTCTTCACGATGGCAGCCTTGATGAACAACATTAGCTTACAAGTGAAATGATCGCCTGACACATGCAGCATCCAAAAGTAATCGTGCTGAAATTGCAGTATGTCAGATGTCAATACCTGACCATACGTATCTCAGTTGATGTCAATACCTGACCATACGTATCTCAGTTCTCATCATGACGGAATGGAAAATAAGACCTTAGTTCCACTAGTCAGCATTAAAAACTTTGTTGTTTCCCAATTTGGAGTCTTTAGATCATGGTGCTTTGAATCCTACCGTTGGTTGACCAGTAACTTTGCTAACCTGTAACAAATTATTGCGGGTTTGTTCAAGGTTACCTCAGATCTGAGATCCACAGTTGATTTTCAGCAACTGATTTGACAGCAACAGCAGCAGCCTTGAAACATTGTTCTCTGTCTTTCAAAGCATGTTGATTTGAGCCTTCATTATCATTCTTCTGCACCTTCATCTCTGTCTCATCAATGCCTCTTCTATTATACCCAACTGCGAACTTTATCATAGGCCAATAATAAAGCTAAGGGAAAATTTTGTCTGTGGTACTGGAAAGCTGTGCATCGGAAATTGGATCGTATCATTTTTGCCATCAAATTTTTAGCCCCATTTCATTTTTGTTATTATCGTTAGTATATGTTAGTTTTGACTATTAGAGTGGATCGTTTGACCGCTGTTTCTTTATTAGATTTTTCTAAAAAGACGTCAAGTACCCGTGTCAGTTTGTGGACCCCACTACCAGTCCCTCATTTCTCTCTTTGCCCACTATCAGCTCCGGCGCACAGAGCAGGAAGGAGAGCGGCACAGCGAGGCGGAGGAAGAGGCGGGCGCACGCTCGCGGCAGCCGACCGGGAGGGCTACCACCGATGTCGCCGAGGAAGGGCGGCCATGGCCGATGGAGATCAACGGAGGTGTGGGTGGAGCCGGCGCGAGGTGAAGAGAGAGAGAGAGAGAGAGAGGGGAGAGAGACAAGGAGAGAGAGAAGGGAGGCGAGGCCACCGTAGGGTGGAGTCGGCGTGGAGGCCGATGAAGGCGTGGGCGGAGCCGGCGCAAGGTGGCCCAAGGCAGTGGCATGGAGGTCGATGGAGGGGGAATCAAGAAGACGGAGCCGGCGGAGGGAGTGCTTGTTGGACCCGGATTTTGCAAATCCAAATCCTCTGTGAAAACATTGTGCTATTCCCTGTATCAGTAGATAGCACTCACAAGAATCTTGCTGAATCATTTCATACATAGTGTAAAACCATATCATTCATTAATTTAACACATCAGAGTTTACATAGACCACATCGGGTTAAGATTTACAATAAGGACCGAACGGGCTAAATTGATTACATTACAAAAGCAGAAGCGACAACGGAAGCAAAAGGGTGAGAGCACATCTCTCCACAGGCAAGTGACTGGGGAAACCCGTGTGCGTCCGATATTACCTGAAAACTCAGATAATATAGGATGCACGCAAGCACCGACAGCGTCAGCCGGACTGAGGCGAGACCTAGACTAGAAGAACTAACTACTCCTCATGATCTCCTGGGCCCCCAACTTCTGGATCCTCGTAGTATGCGTAATCTCCAAGATTTCTTGCTTCTTAGGGTTTTTGGGAAAGAGCGATAATGAGCACAACTTTCATGCTCGCGAGCCAACACACATAATGCAATAATATACATGCAAGGTTTAACAAGGATGGCTCAGGTTTTTTTATTTGCTAAAGCAATGTTTCCAATTATCATAATTGCAAATTCCTACCACTTAGCATTTTAATCAAATTATATTTTATTAAAGAGAGTAATTGTGCAATATTTATATCAGCAGAGGTTCCTTCCATCGGAAACTCTACCCATGCTTCTTTTGATTGTAGCTACCTCCATTTATTAACACCACCGGGTTCGAAAACCTAGGAAAATCCAATCTCAGGGCTAGGTGAGCCCACCATATTTTTCATCCCACCACAACATTTTTGAAATAGAACTAACTCTAGTAAAGTTCTCATGCCCGCCTTTGACCGTAGGCGCGGCTGTTTAAACAGTGTAGACTCTGCAGAAGTTGTACACTATACCCACACAAGAGATAATCATACTCGTTACATCACATGATTTTGTAGTCATGTAGTTGAGCTATCGTCACAGTAACCTTTCAATGTATCTCGCCTCTTCCGTCATCTCACCCATATGGGTTGTCCCTATTTGCGGTGGGTCCCATAAGTTGTACAAGATGTTTACCACCACGACTTGCGTAGCTGGTAAATTCACCATTCCTTGGTGTCTCATTCAAGCTGGATCGTATCCACTACTTGCACGACCTTGCTCGGCCACCGATGAGATGATTTCCAGGGTCCAATAAATTTACTAAGCCAAGTTGCATTTTGCAGACTTGTGATTGTACTTATTTTACACAACAGGTTATGATAAGATTAAGTCCTTATGGTTATTTAGACGGTTCATTCCATCTACCAATATTCCTTGGGCTGCATTAGCACCCATCAACATATCATCCATCATACCATCCGCCTAGACGGTAACAACAAGTTATTAGGGTTTTGGGAGTAAAACCAAATTATCCCAACCATGTCAGTCATTTACCCATAATGACTTTCCAAAACCACTTTTATGTTTAAAAGATGATGATTAGGACAATTAATGCCCCGGTACTTAAGCAAGACTAGCTAGCATGTCGCTTAAGTAGTACAACCTATAACTAGTAATTACCATATAGTTTATGAGGGTGACATGGAATAATGGATTCAATTATCAAAGTATATTATATTAATTAATTAATCATCAAATGGGTATTTAACTACCTTAAGCTTTAACATATATTTGATTAAGGAATTATAGCATGCAATTTTAGTAATTTAAATGAATATAATTTACATAAAATGTAGGATCAATATGATCAAAGCATTAACTTGTCTGGGTTAAAGGTAAGAGAGTCTTGATAGTCTTGTGCTTGATCAAGTTAGAGATCTCTCGCGTCTTCGAATCCTATTCGGATGAACGTGCCGGAAAAAGGCACAAACAAGCAAAGAGAGCAAATAAATACAAAAGGTAAAACAAATGAACTCCAAATGAAAAAATACCAGTGCCATTAGCAAGTTCTTGAATCTACAAAAATTTAGAAATAAATTTCATAATTTTTGGAGTTATAACGGAGGAGAACGGAGCTTCCGAAGTTTGAATTGGAATTAAATTGAAAAATAAAAAAGGAGGAGAGAGAATGTCCCACTGACATGTGGGACCTATGAATAGTGCTTGATCCATGTGCACAATGCTTGGACTGGTAGGTCAACATGCACTTTGCACTGGTCCATGGTGCACCGGGTGCACACTGCACAAGGGGCCCACCTATTGGTCAATGGAGGGGGAACTCCCAGGTGTTTAATTTAATTGGTGCTCATTACTGTTCAGCAGCCGTAGGCGGTAGTGAGTCAAGGGGGGTTAATACAATCATTTAATGGCTAATCACTAGTTTAGGGCTTCATTAAATGCAGCTAATCGCCGCTTGTCTTAAATCCCGACTGGGATTTGGTTGCGCACGGCTCCGATCCGAAATACGGACAGAGCAAGGGCGGGAAGACTTGGGCGCGCGGGGCTTCACCGGAGTCGACAAGCGGTGGAGCCAGGGAAGGGTACGGTGGGAGGCCCTCGGCGAGGCAGAGCCAGTGCCGGTAGAGGCGATGCCGGAGAAGGCCCGGTGTGGCGGCGGCGCGATTGAAAGTGGTGGCGCACGGGATGCGCGAGGCACTAGGGATGGAGTGGCGCGGCGGCGAAGAGGGTGCATGCACGAGCCACGCGCGGCCACAAGGGAGGCGGGGAGGCTGGAGGTGCTTCAGAGGGGTTCAGCGATGCGGGCAGGGGCGGTGGACGGGGAGCATGCGCGGGGAGCTCGCTGGGGAGGAAGAAGAAGGCCGACGATATGGGGGGATGGCTTCCTCGGGTCTTGGGGGCGCAATGATGGGGTCTCCCGGCGAGGCTCACCAACACGGCGGTGCGGTGGCAAGGCAGCCCGGCCGAATCGGGAGCTGCGGCTCGGCTTCGGCTGTGCTTGGTGGAGGCTTACCAGCAGGGAGGGGAGAAAGCAAAGTGGGGAAGGCAAGGGGAGGAGGGGGCCTCTTATAGGCGCCAGAGGGCAAGGGAGATGGCCGTTGAGGCCCGCACAGCGCATGGTCCCGAGGGGAGCGGCATGGCGAGCGCAGGCGAGAGGATGGGGCAGAGGCAGGTGAGAGTGGTGCTCTGGCAGGCGCACGGCGACGACCTGGGAGGGCCTGAGCAGGTGGACGAGGCGACCAAGGGAGGCGGGTGTCAAAGGTGCTCGTGCACGAGTGATGCAGTCGACGCAGGCTCGCATGCGAAGCACAGCGCGCGACCTGGCGCGGTGGAGACGGGACAAGGCGATGAGAGGGCACCGAAGTCGCGGGCGGTAGGGGAGAAGGTGCAGCACTGACGCACGGGAGCGGCTCAAGGGGTGTGGGCACTCGTGGGCGCGGTCGGGCTGATGGCAGCGGGCACAGGATATGGGGCAGGCTGTGCTCGGCTGACTTGGCCAGGAGAGGAAGAAGGCAGGGGATGGGGTCTGGGCCAATGTGGCCGAAAGGAGAAAGGGGCCGGGTGGAGCTGCTGGGCAGGAGGGGAAGTGGGCCAAGGCGAGCTGGGCCGACCCGAGCCCAAAACAAGAGAGGAGGGCAAAAGAGAGAAAGGGTCCAAAATCCAAAAGAGGAATTCAAACTTGAATTTTGAATTCGAGAACTTCAAGGAGGTTTGAAACACAAACCCGAGCTTGGCAAGAAACTAGAAGTTTTTAAATTACATAATAATTTGAAATAAAATTTGAAAACCAAGAACCGAATGTAATTACTATTCACCATTTCAAAATGGGGCGTTACAGTGATGGCACTAAGCCAATGAAGACTCAATGCGAACATGATAACACAACGCACGCAAACACTATATAAACTCCAAGCAGCAAATAGAGCGTGAGAAGATTTTGTGCCGCACTGTCTCACTGCATATTTTTGCTTTTCTTTGTTATTTAAACACCAAAGGAAAGAAAAATCACAATCCCTATGATTACGCTAATCAAATCAGCTAACGAATCCTAATCGTATCGGCTAACAGATCAAACCGAAACTAATTAGCTGACAACTTATCTCATGCGTATGCAAATGCACGCACGACAAACATGGAAAGAGCAAAGTAACAAGATTAGTTCCTCGCCCTCGCTCCCGCTCGGATCGCGATCCGTGCTCCCGATCGGCCAAGTCTCTCCTCTCGCTCGGCCGTCCGATCTCCCTTCCCGCTCATCTCGCGTCTCCCGCGCCTCGCTTCGCCACCGATCCGAAATCGGACGGCGCGTCTCGCCCGCCCGCTCTGTTCTTCTTCCTCCTTCTTCTCTCTCTCTCCGTGCGCTCTCTTGGTGGCGTCTGCTTTTAAATTATCATGCATGGCTAGTTTTATTAAAAATGGTTTTGGGAGTAGATAATTACCAAATTGCCATTATGCCTCCTTGATGAATTGAAAATGAAATGTCTCCTTGATTGACATATATCCTTGGACACCATAGGATGGTTAATACTAGTTGGACATAATTGTATACCAACTTGGGGCGTAGTATTGCTTAGTCTTGCTTTAGTTACATGAGACTTTCGATCACATGTTCAGGATGAATGAAATTTGACTAATGGAACTATGGAGCAGTGGTGTGAGGCCACTTTTATTAAAGATGTTGTGCCATGGCGAGGGATTGCCATTTGGTGGGAATGAACAAAAATGATTTATGCTCGGGCTTGAGGTAGGGAGTTAAGGTGGGTGTGTGATGCACATTGGGTTGCAGTAGACTTGTGCAAGCGACCAACTAAGGACTTAACTTTGCAAGTCATTGATCAGGCCACCTCGTGCAACCACAAGTCCGGTATGGGACGGACTGGCCAACTAATTAGGAAAGTTTTGAGTCGGTTACATTGTGGGCGATTATTGGCGCAAGAGGGGGCCGTGAGGAAGCGAAACCTTAGCGGCGAGCAGAGGCAAAATGGAACTTTGTAAAGGCCTTGTGATAATCACTTAGTCGCACACCTCGGAAGTGTGTGGCGGACGATCTGAGTGATTTATCTCTTGTGGGTAAAGTGTACAACCTCTGCGAGTGTCAAAAATCTATTGAATAGCGTGTCCCGATTACGGACATGCACAGTGATTTCGCGCAAGGGTAGCATTTTCAAAAATATGGTTTGGTTCGATGGAAAGGCTTGGTTGGAATGGTTGGGAAGTGAGCAGGATGTTCACTTTGATTCAAAAGAACTTGGTTATCTATGTATTATTCTTTTAAAATCACTGCCTTGCAATCTAATTATTGTATTCTTTATTAAACTTGCTTTACGCAAATTAGCCATAAAGCCATTCTTGTTTAAGCTTTGGCATGAATACTATGTGCATACATTTCTCACGACTTCTTTGAGTACTTTATGTACTCACGGCTTTATGCCCTTTGTTGATCGGTCCAGCGGAAGAATCGGAAATATTGAGTTCTCGAAGAAGGCTACTTGGAAGACTTCGCGAACTAGGTCACGTCCTCCACTCGATTGCTGTGGGCATGTCGATTGGGCACCACGATTTTGAGATTTTCATTGCGGATACTCTGTTGTGATTAAGCCACGTAGGCGACTTTTGTAGAACCTTGACCATAAGGTCTTTCTTTGTTTTAATTAATATTACTTTATGCGCTTCATTAGTTCGTTGTTGAATGGTTATGATAGCATCATTGTTACAAGCTGTGCGAGCTAGCTCTCGATCATGGGACTAGCTTGGTATGCACAGAGGTCTCGGGTTTGTGTGACACCGGGGTCCGACAAGAGATAGTATCGAGCCATATCATTGCAGGCGTAACCTGATTAGATTGGTCGTCTTAGCCAAAAATTCAAAATATATTTTCTAAATCAAACCAAGCAATTAACCTGATTAGATATTCTTCTCTCATCTTATTCTGTTCTTTCTTACCTTGTTCTATTCTTTTCTTATCATCTTACCCTCTTATATCATTCTTGAGTTCTTTTATCTTATCTTTTCTGAAACTTGGTTTTTCAAATTTAAATTGACTCCCTCATCTCTGGATTATCCCTAGGATCGAGCCCTTCAAGATCAAGCAATGGAAGTTTTGGAAGTTCAAGATCCGCCGCCTGATCCAAGTTGACCCTCCATATAAGCTAGATTGGTAGTTGCCCTCCCTAGTTTTAGAGTCGTTTAGTCTGCGTAATAGTGCTTTTGTGCTTAAGTGTCTCTTTCTTGTTTGCTTCTTGATAGCTTTCCGGCTATCCGTTCGTTGGGTTAAACCAACTTTGTCCGCAATAGGCTGATCCATCTATCTCCTTTGTTTCTTACTCATCTAAATGCTGTTCCCTCTCATCTAAATTGCTTTCTTCTTCTCATCTATTAAACCCGGGAAGTTTCGTGCAGATGGTTCGGACCGCAACTCCATAAGCGAGATGAGACCCCAGCGCCAATGCCGTCTTCCCGGCCGGTGCAGATCCGGGTTTGAGTCGAGTTCATGGCAGCCAGAGACGCGGTGATAGCTCTATGATGCGAGAATATGACTCGAGATGATGAATCAGCGAGAACAGACCAGCTTTGCCCTACTCGCGATGATGAATCGAAGCAGATCAGCGTTTGCCACACACCGCCACCTCCACCCCAGCTTTCCCTCGGTCCAGGTGGCGAGTTTTAAGGACCCATCCACCCTTTCTCTAGCTCCTCAGAGCCATTGGGCGCGAATGGTAGCTCGCTCCATGGAAAAAAGCTCGCTATCACCGTTGTGATGATCGCGAGAAGGTTCTATATGCCACCCACCACCTTGAAGGTACCGCTGCGAATGGTGGGAGAACTATTGTGCCCCATGGAAACCACGATAGTATCACTTGGGCGAGTTTTGAGGTTTTTCGCCACTCCCATATCCCTCGATGGAAAGGTGGAAATGAAGAAGAATGAGTTCTGAGTCAGAAGAAGGCAACATGTCGCTGAGTGAATATCTTAATAGGTTCACCACTGCCCTTATGCCCTGAGGACGCACATAGATGATGCCCGCCAAGCGCTTCAAGAGAGGACTCAACCCCACTAAGGTAAGTCATTGGGAATGACTATGCATTTCCAAGACTGGTGAACAAGGCCATGCTCATCGAGGAATCCCGCCGTGAGCTTGAAGAATCCCGCAAGAGAAAGATGATAAAGACAAGGCCCATCGGCCTCACTCCCTGAGAGTCAATGAATATGCCGCCCCGCCTGTTGCTCCACCGCTCACATTCTGAGCCCTCTAGCAAGACTTTCAGCCCAAAGGACCTGCCTAACAAACTCAAAGAACCAGCAGCCTGGAACCAAGAACTCCGCAACGGGATCACCTACTTTAGTGCCATCACCGGGCACTTCGCCAATAGTTGCCCGCAGAGGCAAGGCCCTTCTCCTTCGCTTCAACATAGGAGCCATCGACCAGACCCCCCACCAGAGCCGGACGTGGAGCCCCAAACTCCAATCGCACTACCAAGACTCTCACCTTTTGAAGAGGTGGTGAACCACACCATCGTGGAGGAAGCCTGCATGACTTGGTCAGGGTAAGTTTCTTGTCAATTCAAAGACCGCCATCGCTTTGTTTGATTCGAGCTTCGATTCGCTTGTTTCTGAGTTTTGGCTAAAAGACACAGCTTGGAAGTTTTGGCTCTTAAAAGTGTTTTGGTGGTTATTTAAGTTCCAACAATCACCCCCTAATCTTGTTGTCATTATTCAAGTACCTTCTCACCGAACTTCAGAGTAGCATCGGTTCGTCATTCGAACACATTGCGAAATGCACATCTTCCTTCTTCGTTGGCAAAATGCCCTCGGATGCCACAATTGTAGCATTTCATCTTCTTCTTGTGGAACTTGCGCTCACTGGTATCGAGTCGTTGTTGTCCTCATCATCACCATGGTCGCCGCCACGGTCACCAGCTTTGCCTCAGCCACCACCGCAGTCACGGTTCTTCTTTGCCCCGCTGCCTGACCCTTCTCCATTCTTCTTCTCTTTGGTGAGGGTCTCCCATTGTGTACGCGTGAGCAATAGATTCGACTCCCCTTCGGGTCGTGAAACTATTTCGAACGCGCTCGTCATAGGCTTTGTACCACCCGACAAGGTCTTCGACGGTGAGGGTCTTCAAGTCCACGCACTGCTCGATGGAGGTGACGAGCTGCATGGAACGCGCCACAGCTGCACAAAGAAACCTATGAACAATGACATTCTCATCTATCGTGTTGTCCAACGCGCAGATCCCGGTGATGACCAACATCACCCGACCGACAAAATCTTCAATGGTCTCCCCTTCCTCCATCTTCAGCCCCTCGAAGTCCTTCTTGAGGGTCGCAGGTTGGCCTCACGCAGACGCTCGTGCCCCATGCGTGTTGTCTTGATTGCCTCACATGGCAACTTCGCCGTGTCTTCCCAAGCGAGGGAAGACATGGCATGCTCCAGCATGGCCTGGTAGATGACGTACAAGGCCACCGATCCTTGCGGTACTCCGTGGCACCAGGTTCCACAGCTTCCCACATGTCCTACGCCTGCAAAGCGACGCTCATCTTCATTGCCCGAATCGTGTAGTTCATGCTGATGAGATGCGGCTATGAAATTGTCACCACACTCTCTTTCTTCAACACTTGCGATGCGAACAGATCACCTCGCAGCAGGTCTCACACAGCAGACGGAGACAACTCCTTCCTTCTCTTGGCATCCTCTACGACTCACGGAAATCACCAAGGCTCTGTTACCAATTGATGGCACTAAGCTGATGAAGACTCAACGCAAACACAAAGACACAACGCATGCAGACACTCTGGAAACTCCAATCAGCAAACAAAGTGTGAGAAGATTTTGTGACGCACGGTCTCGCTGTATCTTTTCGTTTTTCTTTCTTATTTAAACACCAAAGGAAAGACAAATTACAATCCCTATAATTACGCTAATCAAATCACAATCCCTGTGATTATGCTAATTAAATCAGCTAACAAATCCTAACCGTACAGCTAACAGATCAAACCGAAACTAATTAACTAACAACTTATCTTATGTGTATGCAAATGCACGCACGACAAACATGGAAAGAACAAAGAAATAAGATTAGGTCCAACAGGGAGGGCGGCCATGGTGCAGCGACTGGTGGGCACGCGAGCGGGGTTGGCGTGAGGGGACCTGAGGCAGAGGCGAAGCTGCGGCAAGGAGCCCACGCAAGGTGGCCTAAGGCGGTGGCATGGAGGCCGACGAAGGGGGCATCAAGAAGATGTAGCTAGCGGAGGGAGACAGGGCGATCATGGTGCGACAACTGGTGGGCGTGTGTGCGGGGCCGATGCAATGAGACCCGAGGCGGAGGCAAAGCCACTGTGGGGTGGAGCCGACATGGAGGCCGGCGGAGGTGTGGGCAGAGCCAGTACGAGGTAGCCTGAGGCGAAGGAGCCGACGAGGTGGTGGTTACGATGGGAGCCAATGGTGGCGGCCGCGTGGAGGAGCCCAACGAGGTGGGCGCACGACAGAGGCGAGGTGGTGGTTGCGAGGGGAGCCAATGGTGGTGGCCGCGTGGAGGAGCCCAACGAGGTGGGCGCACGACAGATGTGAGGTCTTCGCGGGCGCTAGAGCTTGGGCATGCGTGATGGGGCCCGAGGCAGTGGCGTGGAGGCCAGTGAACGCGCGGGTGGGGTTAGCGTGTGGGTGGCGGCTAGGGGTGGAGCTGACCGGCGCTGGTAAAGAGAGATAGAGGAGAGAGACGTGGAGAGAGAAGGGATGAAGAACAAGAAGGGTAAATAAGAATTTTTTCTCGCATATAATTTGACAGTCAAAGGGCCTTGACAGACGGACATGGCAAAAATGACTGGGTCCAATTTTCAGTGGCAGAACTGATTGCACACCTTTCCAGTGGCACCAACAAAATTCTCGATTGTAATTGCATTTATTTTGATGGATAATAATGAAGGATGGCGGAAATGGGAGTCTCAAGGATACAATTATTTTGATGGGTAATAATGAAGGATGGCGGAAATGGGTAATAAAACAAGTCTGCAATAGTAAAGAACTAAAGATATGTTGAAGAAGAAAATTGCAACAAAATATTGAATGAATTTAACTTCATTCACAAATTAATCTAAACAATAAAACTATATAGGTAGTACAATCTTAGCTACCTTGATCAGCTAATCTTGGTTGATAAGAACTAGACTCAGTGACAGAGAGCATGAACTATTGGAGCAAATCTAAGACGATCAAAAGGTCGAAGGGATGTCCGGTCATGAAGAGCGTAACGGGGAGCAGCATCAGGAGGATCATATGTGGGTGTCGGCAAGATAGCAGGAGAGGAGACTGGTGAAGGATGAGGACGCCTAGAGTAGTGAATAACAGAGAAACGAGACAGTGGTGCTGCAAGAACAAGAGGTGGTGATGCAAGAGACAGCACCGGAGGTGGAGGTATAGAAGGAACTACTCGAGACAAACCGGAGAAGACTGTGATAGTGGAGAAATGGGTGGAGAGTCAGAAAGTGACAACTATGAAATCGACAAAACGGTGAAAAACAGGAGGAGCCGAATCTCAATAGAAGAAAGGTCGGGATTCGTTAGAGACAACATCATGTGAAATCCTTATTCATCGAGCAGAAGGATCATAGTAGCGATAGCCCTTATGCTTAGAACTATAACCAAGAAACACACACTCAATTAACTGAGCCGATAGTTTGGTATGCTCACGAGGCCGCAGCAGAACAAAACAAGTACAGCTAAAAACACGAAGGTGAGTGTACTGGGGGTTCGAGAGTAGAGATGCTATATAGGACTGACATCCTTAAGAGCAGTGGAAGACTGCATATAGATGAGATATGCAGCCGTATAAATAGCCTCAGTACAAAACTGTGGTGGAACGTGAGAGGCAAGGAGAAGAATGCGGGTAGTCTCAATCAGATGACGTTGTTTGCGCTCAGCAACCCCATTCCGAGAAAGGGCACCACGAGAAGAAAACTGGTAAAGAGTGCCCTGCTCAGAAAGAAATTGTCTAAAAGCGCCATAACAGTACCCGCTAGTAGAATCACAACGAAAAGTACAAATGGAAGAATTAAACTGAGTACGAACCATCTTTGCAAAGCTATGTAGATCATAAGAAAATGACAACGATTAGACATAGGAAAAATCTATGTAAAATAGGAATAATCATTTATGTCCACCTTTAGAGATAGTAGGCATAAGTCCCCATACATATGAATGAACTAAGTCAAAAGGACGAGAAGATAGGGACTCGTAACAATGATAAGGAAGTTGTAGATGCTTGCCCAGCTTACAACCCTGATAAAATATGGCCGTATCAATAGTAACACGTCCAATAACACCCTGATGAACTAATAAACAAAGGCGAGACCCACACAAGTGACCTAAACGATGATGCCACTACGCAAAAACTCAAGAGGTGGTGACAGTAGTGGCGGTGGAGGTAGACGTAGAGATGATACGACCAGCTAAAGTGGACGGAAGGTGGAGGCGGTCGAGGATGTAGATACCATAACGATCCCTACGACACTGGCTAGTCCTAAGTACCGTCCTGGTCTGTGGGTCTGGACAAAACAGGAGTGAGAGTTAAAACCAACCCTACAACCAAGATCAGTAAACTGGTCCACCGAGAGAAGCTGCATGGTAAGCTGAGGAACATGGGAAACAACTGGAATAGAAAAATCAGTGGACAAAAGAGTGCCCTGACAGCTGACAGGCAGAGGAGTATCGTCAGCTATCTGAATAGAGATAGGAAAAACAGGAGACCCTACTGAAGTGAGAGATGTAGAGTCCGGTGTCATGTAAAGAGGCACTAGAATCCAAAACCCAAAAAGTACCTGGAGGAGACGTCTGAGCTAGACTAGCAGAACCTACTGAGCTGTGAGAGAGCTGCTGAAGTAGAGTCTGGCAGAACTGCTGAACAGAGTCACCTCGCTGACAAGGTCCTGACATGCTGGTCTGTCTTTCCATCAAGAAGGGCCTCCCTGCCCCCTTGGATCGTCCACTCTCACGTGTCTTGTTCTATTTTTTGCACCGCACAACTCTGGTAGTCGTGCCCAAAGTTCTTGTAATAATTGCACTAAACCCCGGTTGATGCAAAAACAGAAGCGGAAATAGAAACCTAAGGAGGGATTGTAGTCGAAGCAGAAGCCGTCGGTGTAGTCAAAGAATAAGGGGTAGCAAGTACAACCGGAACAAATTGTGCTGCTAACCCGCGGCGAAGCTCCTCAACACAAAGCATCGAAAGAATCTTGGTGACTGTCGGTCGTGGTGAGCGACTCAGGAGTTGAGCCCTGACATGCTCAAACTCTGGGCGAAGATGGCAGATGAAGTTATAAAGGCGAAGACGATCATGATCTGCCTTTTGCACCATATGACACTCTTAACAGAGCGGAGAAGCCACCTTGTCCAACTGCCGCTAGAGACTGGCCAGGGCTCGAAAGAAGTCATTGACGGAGGAGTCCTCCTAGCAAAACCTCGCCAACTCATGCTGAAGCGAAAAGAACTGAGCATCTCTACTCTACTGGTATCGCTCGCGCAAGTACTCTCAGATCCGACGAGTGGTATGCAAACTAACAATGTCTGGCCGGATGGAGTCATCGACGCTGACCACTAGGATGGCTCAAACACGGGGTTCATTAGTATACCAGCACTCAAAAGCTTCTGTGGCATACTAAAAGCCTCATCAGTAGTGCCCGCAGCAGCAGCAACAACGGCCTCTGCCTCCTTCTTAGTAGCTTTATCTTCTACAGGAGGTGCAGAAGTCGATTCTCTAGGAGAAGGCTAAACCGGCGACGACGGACAAGGTCGAGCACCAGTGACATGTCCCTAGAGGCGGAGACTATAGAGCGTGATCTCCATGAGGGAAGACCACAACCTGTAGTTCATCCCATGAAGCTTTGATCCCGAGAATGGGATCGCAGCGGATAGAACGGAAGCCATCAGTAGGCAACGCTGGACAGTGCGATGACCAAGGCAACAAAGTCTAACAAGCGGCGTTGGATGGTGTGGCGTTCAGATCGATGTTCTACTTTTTTCGGGTCGGGCCAGCTCACACTAAAAGGCATTTGGCCTTCTAAGGCTGGCCGAGGAACTCAATGCACGTGGGGGGGGGGGAGCTAGGGTTCCCCCTGCTGTTGCTCGAGCGGCGGCGATGGAGGCGCTTCGGCGGCACCCTTACGTGTGTGTGGAGGCGGCCTGGGGAGCGGCGGTGGCTTCGAGCTGAGATGGCGGCCGGCCGGGAGCAGGCGTGGCGAGGCGTTAGGCGAGCGCGAGACCGACGGGCATCGGGAGGGTGACGGCGGCATCAGGGTCGTTAGCGGCGATGTCGAGCGATCCGTCGTGAGGCGCTTCGCACGGCGGCGGTGTGGCCGGGCGCGCGACTCGCGGTGTTTGAAATGGCGGCGGCGGCGATGACGTCGGGCGACGGATGGCATCGGATATATATATATATAAACGTTAGAATAGGGATTCTTATATGTATTTTGTATATATCTTTTGTGTGTGTGTGTGTGTCTCTCTCTCTATATATATATATAGAGAGAGAGAGACACACACACACACACAAAAGATATATACAAAATACATATAAGAATCCTTATTCTAACGTTTCTTACTCCGAATAACTTTGATACAGTTGCGTGCAGTTCTGTTTCTGAGAACACAAGTTTTCTGAATAGGAAATATGCGGTGACACCATCTGTCCATTCAAAGATTAATAATTTAGAAAATGTGTAACGTTGGTTCTCAGGACAACACTATTGGGGAACTTCTCGAGCTTAACTATATGAATTGGCCTAGGACCATCTGCTTCACTGTATGAAATGGATTGGTTGGAAGAAAGAAAGATGCAGTCCTGCCCCTACTTCTTGAATAAAAGAGTGGTAACAGAAGTTGCATAAATCAAATTACCATGACGCAAATCTAGCAATAGAAAAGGTGGTATATTTAGCCCTAAATCACCATCTTCTTCTGCCTTTCTAATACTCTGGTCTACGCTATGTATCATTCAGCGAATGGACAGAAAGAAGCAAGCAAACGAGAGTGCACATAATCACTAAATAAGATCTAAATCAACAATGTTTGAGGTTGAAAACAGAATAAAGGTGACAATCATGTCAAGAAAATGCTGTAGAAGAAGTGTCATGAGCTAGAATCCTTATCAGTTCCAGACAGTCTAGAAAAATGTTGGGTATATAGGATCATTGATTCATTCCCAACACTTGAATACGATAATAAGCCATATGTCCAAGCTAATAAGTGATAACTCAACTTCTAATAGCAGAAGTTGAAAACTTACTGGGGAGGTTTAAGCTTCCCAGATCTCAGTGAATGCAACATTTTCGGTAAGCATCTGAACAAAATTGAAGGCCTCCACTAGCAAATGAAAAGAAAAGCAAGCCGCTTCTTGATAGCTTAACCAGTGAGAGATTTTAAGTCCTGACAACATTTTCACTTGTATTGGAGTGAGGTGGACTAAAATCTTCTCCAATGCTGCCTATTTTGGTGCCACAAATGCCCAAGATCAGAAACACACAGGTGATTGAACCATTCACAATGAGTTAACGACACCTCTAGGTCTCGTATGGCTAAAAAGTTACAAAATAGAATTTATACTAACCAGTTGATTCTGAAGCATTGCCCTTCCCATTTGTTACCGAATTCAATGAATTTTCAATTTCTGATATCTCAGAACATACTTTTATTTTCTTTGCTGCAACTTTCACATCACATGGTTCTGAATTTTCAGAACTATGGCTGTTTGCATGACCAATGTACTGAAGAAAAAACAATAACAAAGCTTTCATGTAAGGATATTTAAACATAGAATGCAAGGAAGCTGAAGTTGCAAAACAAAATATGGATAACCCACCACAATCAAAAGTGAATATGACTTAAAGTTGTACTAATGCTTGCAAGCTATTCTGATGATATTCTATAACTTGGTCAATAAAAAAAACAACTGGATGAAAACCTAAGCGGCGTAAATCGTAACTCAAAAGTAACTTGTGGAAAAGGTTTGAACTCTCGAAGTGTGTACCAGGAGAAAAACATATGCACAGGAAGGATAGAAGTATTAATTACATATCAGGTGGGAAAATATAAGGTCACAGGGTAAGAGGCATGCCCCAAATGATGAATGAAATGCCATACAAATGCAAGTGCAGCACCTTGAATATAACTGAAATTGAAATAGCAATGTGCTGTAAGATAGCGTTCCATGCACTAGAATTATCCATTATAGAAGAACAATGGAAGAATAAGGAGCAAGACTGATGACCTCTTTGTTGGAAGTAATCTTTGTTTAGTTGGTATTTTCATGTGTATTTGATAGGGAGTAGTTTCCGTTTGGGTGTTGGCTTCGTATCCGAGTCGGCTTGCCCAGTCCATGGCTTAGTCGGAAGGCACTAAGCCTATATAATCTGGATGCTTGTACCCCAGAGTTGTAATGCAAGCAAACAGCAAGAGCAAGTAATGTAACATTGATAGAATAAAAGCAATAGAAAAGCTAAACCGAGTACATCACCAAATTATCTCTTGTTTTTTTTTAATACGTGTATTTCATCCGAGAGTAAGTTTTTTCTTCAATTTGTTCTAACAATTGGTATCAGAGCTATGACGAATGATGGGTGACCCTAGGGTGGCTCGGTGGGAGTGCACACGCGGCTACTCCTGGCGGCGCATAAGGCGCGGCAGCGGCAGGTGCGCACGGCGGTGCGCAAGTGATGCGATGGGTGCGGTCGGCGCGGCGGCTAGATGCGGCGAGACCGACACGCTGCATGGTGCATGCGGCTTTGTGAAAAGGAGGAATATGCACGTCGGTGGAACGCAAGATGAGTTGCGCGTTGTCAAGTTGAAAGAGTTGTACTTGTATTAGACGGTTGTGGTGCCATATTTGTGTGTGTGTCCGTGGAGTTGAGCTCGGGACGTTGAAGGGATGTGTTCGTCGTCCTAAGTCAAGTCCGTGAAGTTGAGTCCAGGACGTTGAGAAGATGTGTTCGTCGTCTTGAGTCGAGTCCGGGATGTTGAGGAGATGTTTTGGGCTGAACGAGATTATATCTTATTTTTTTTAATGGGAAATGCTTTGGGCTGAACGTCCGATAGAGAGAGTTGGCTTGCCGAGTCAGTGGCTTAGTCGAAGGCACGCTTGCCCATCTACCCATTAAATTGATAGAACAAAAGCATTGAAAAGACTACTCACCTCCAACGAGACAAAGCCTCGAACCTTCCTGTCGCTCCCAACCACCCACCTCCAGTGAAGGCCAGGGAACCTTCCCATCGCTCCTTCGCGAGAGACTCCTTCCCATCGCTCCCAACTACCCACCTCTAGTGAACCTTCCCATCACTCCTTCGCGAGAGACTCTACCTCCGCCATCTCCTCCTGCCGAGGGGTGGTCCTTGTCCCCACCTCCTCGTCTCCTGCAGCTGCACTACTCCTCCAATGGCTCGCCACCCTCCGCCAATCCAGATGCGAGGCCGTCCCATTCCATCCCCCTCCCCTCCATTTGATTTGTTACTTTCTTTTGAACTTTGTTTTGATATGTTGTGGCCCGTTGAAAAAAATATTGCGTCCCATTGAAAAGAATATTGCATAATGTTCTTTGAGATGTTGCGTCCTGTAGAAAAATATTGCACCAGTAGAGAAAAAATATTGCGTCTGTAGAAATAAATGTTGCATACTATTCACGGTGATGTTGCAATATTTTTCACCGTGTTTTTTTCGCAGATGCTTTGTTTTGATTCTGGATGTTCACGACGCCGTCAACCTCGCCCCCTCGAGCCCCCTCGTCCACCTTCGAACTCCATCTCGGCTACCCCCGTGGCCCTGTCCCTCCACCTCATGGCGTCGACGACCATGGCACCCTTGGACATCCCCGAGCCCAAGCTCCACCTTGTGGTGCTGAGGAGCCTCTCAGGCGCCTCCCATGCCCCTCGCGGCGTCGTCGTTGAGGGTGACGCCAGTGGTTTTTGCAGGTATTGCATGTGCCCTAAAAAATGTTAAATGTTGCAGTTATAGGATTTTTTTTTGTTGCACCAGGTAATTTGAGATGTTGGGTACTGTATTTTTTAAATATTGTAGTAACAGATGATTGAGAATGAGATTTTCCCAGAAATTTTTTAAATGTCACAGGATGAATTTTATTTCATGTAGCGCTCGGATCGTGGTGTTGTTGCGGTAATATATTTTTCACTGTTTTTGTTGCGCTTTTTGTACAGAGATGTTGCATGCAACAATATACGACGCTAGTGCTCGGACCGTGCACCCTTTTTTAATACGTGTGTTTCTTTCGGGAGCAAGTTTTTTCTATAGTTTGTTCCAACACTCTTCAAGAATGGAAATGGCTTCCTTCATTGCACTTTTCTCACGTTTTGTAACAAGATGACAATCACATCAAGTTTTTGCAATAGTGTATAGCAATTAAGTGTATATAAGCAAAAGTACCAACCATTAAGGTGCATTTTACCAATGTTTTTGGTTATTATAATTCCCTACATGGTACTGTAAGTCACAATCAGCAGATCATACATCATCAATTCTTATATTATTATTATTATTCCTTTTTAATTTATCTTCGTTTCTCTTTTCTTGTATATTACACGGCAACAACCAGCTGCAAGAACTGAGTTATCGAATCCAGATTTTACCAATCTAAATCCTCTATGAAAATATTGTGCTATTCCCTGGATCAGTAGATAACACTCACAAATACATCATTGAATCATTTCATATACGATGTAAACTGAACCAAACAATATATTACAGACATCAGAGTGACATAGACCATATCGGGTTGAGTTTTACATTAGGGGCCGAACAGGCCAAATGGATATATTACAAAGGTAGCAAAAGCAGTAGCGGAATCAAAAGGGTAGAGTGCATCTCTCCACAGGCAAGCGACTGGGGAAACCCGTATGCGTCTGATATTAACCAAAGACTTGCTAATATTGGTTGCACGCAGGCACCGACAGAGTCAGCTAGGCTGAGGCGAGATCCAAACTAAATGAACTACACTATTCTTTATCATCTCCGGGGCCTCCACTTCGGGATCCTCGTAGTGTGCGTAGTATCCATGAGTTCTTGCTTCTGAGGGTTTGGGGAAAGAGCGAGGATGAGCACAACTTTCGTGCTCGCGAGCCAACACACAAAATACAGTAATAATACATGCAAGGCTTAACAAGGATGGCTCAGGTTCTTTTATTTGCTTAAAGCAACATTTCCAACTATAGTATTTAGAAATTCCAATGACTTAGCAGTTTGACCAAATCTCATTTTAAAAAGAGATATTGTGCAATATTTATAACGACAAAGACTATCTCCACCTATGCTTACATTTTGATTGGAGTCTCCTCCATACATTAACATCACTGGGTACGACGACCCAGGAAAAATCTAAACCTCAGGCTAGGTGAGCTGACACTATAATCATCCCACCTGCAAGGTTTTATAAATAGAACTAACTCAAGTTAAGTTCTCATGGCCGCCTTTGACCGTAGACACGACTGTTTAAACAGTTTAGACTCTGCAGATGTTGTACACTGTACCCACAAGAGACAATTATACTCATTGCCCCACATGATTCCTTAGTCAAGTAGTTGAGCGATCGTCACAATAACCTTTCAAAATATCTTGCTCATCCTGTCATCTCACCCATATGGGCCACGTGATGGCCCCATAAGTTGTGCAGGATGTTTACATCAGCAACTAGTGTAGCCGGATTACCCACAACGTCTAGCGCGACTTACAACTTCACCTTGCATTGGTGTCCTATTCAAGTCGGTCGTAACCAGTGCTTACACTATCCCGCTACCCCTCTAGCGAGATGATATTTAGAGTTTAATTAATTTTTGCTAAGCCAAGTTGTACTTTACAGACTTGTGATTGTATTTTTTTACACGGGATGCCATAACAAGGTTAAGTCCTTAATCCATTCAGATGGTTCATGATGAGTCACGGCGGCCCGATCTTCCGATAGGTTCGATTTGGTTCGTCGTGAGGACGTTGACGCTTTGAGGCTTCCGACCAACAGATCGTCACCTCACAATTCGCTACACCCGCACGTTTGTCGTTATCGACCACGCTTACACGCGATCGACCTTACCACGAAGGTTATGGTTCCTGCAAGCAATCGAAGCAACTCACAAGAACAAGGTAGATGCAATCTGAATTGTATTGCGGATATAGATGAAGTTTACAAGTGGGGTTCCTCAAACCGATAATCGGTGAAACTGCAATTGGCAGAATAATCTAAGAAAAACCCGCCTCTAAACTATGGCGACTACTGTATATATATAGGGGGACGTGAGGAGGTCGACCTAGGGTTGTGCGGCCGTAGGATGAAGCGTACACAACCAGGACTCCTACCTCGTTACGTTTACAAAGTCTTATTAGTTTCCAAAACGGTGACGCAGCACCTTGTGTTGCGTATTTACGTCGAAGATCCGTCGTAGGACTGGTCCTAGGGTGGTCTCGAGGAGTCCATGCAATCTTTGGTCGTAGATTGTATCCAACGAGTACTGTGCTTGCTTTTCTGGTCGTAGATTGCTCCAATCGAATCAACTAGTCGTAGGTCCTCTTGTAGTGGTCGTAGATCTTCTTGCAATGGTCGTAGACCTTCTTGAACTGGTCGTAGGCCTAGATTCCTGAGTACAAGTAAATCATCTCCATTAGGCAAGATCATAGAGTTCTCAAATAATACACTCGACCCTAGAAACGACTTTACCTGATCGATTAAGTGACGTGCTCTAGCTCTTGTCATAGGACCGTGTAGTTCAGCACCCTGATCTAAAGGGTCTTGTGTCGTGCGTGTATCCGAAGGAGGGATGTCCTCATCATACTCCCCCTCTTGAATTGGAGTCGTCCTCGACTCAAGCTCATCTTCTTCTCCCACGTATGGTTTCAAATCTGAAATGTTAAATGTGGGGCTAACCCCAAAATCTGCAGGTAATTCTAATTGATATGCATTATCATTTATCTTCTTAATTATCTTAAACGGTCCTTCAGCTCTAGGCATCAACTTTGATTTTCTTAATTCCGGAAACCTATCCTTTCTCAAATGAACCCAAACTAAATCACCTGGTTCAAATTTGACAACTTTCCTACCTTTACTTCCAAAGAACCTTATACCTTTCACCATATGCTCTATATTCTTTTAGTGGTTTCATGCAACTTGAGAATAAATGCAGCACGCTTCTTAGCATCTAGATTAATTTTTTCAGAGGTCGGTAAAGGTAGTAAATCAATAGGAGCACGGGGGTTAAAACCATACACTACCTGAAATGGACTTACCTTGGTGGTGGAGTGTACTGACCTATTGTAAGCAAACTCAATATGCGGTAAACACTCTTCCCACATCTTCAAGTTCTTCTTTAAAACAACCCGCAACATGGTGGATAACGTGCGGTTGACAACCTCTGTTTGTCCATCAGTTTGGGGATGGCATGTAGTAGAGAACAGCAGCTTTGTCCTCAATTTATTCAAAAGTGATCTCCAAAAGTGGCTCAAAAACTTCGCATCACGATCCGAGACAATAGTATTGGGCACTCCATGTAAGCGAATGATTTCCCTGAAAAACAAATCAGCTATGTTTGTAGCATCATCGCTCTTGTGACAAGATATAAAATGTGCCATTTTAGAAAATCGATCCACTACTACAAATATACTATCTCTCCCCCTCTTTGTCCTAGGCAATCCTAAAACAAAATCCATAGAAATATCCTCCCAAGGGGCGCTAGGAATAGGGAGAGGCATATAAAGTCCATGTGGAAGGAGACGGGACTTAGCTTTGTTGCATGTAGTGCAGCGAGCTACGTAGCGCTTGACATCACGCCTCATCTTTGGCCAAAAGAAGTGGGTGGCCAGCACATCTTCTGTCTTCTTTGCTCCAAAATGCGCCATCAAACCTCCTCCATGTGCCTCCTGTAACAACAAAAGACGAACAGAGCTAGCTGGAACGCATAGCTTGTTAGCACGATAAACCAAACCATCATTCAGCACATAGTTATTCCATGTCTTCCCTCCTTTACAATGTTCAAGCACTTTCTTAAAGTCCAAATCAGTGACATATAAACTCTTAATAGCCTCCAAACCAAAAATCTTATGGTCAAGTTGAGATAACATGGTATAACGTCTAGAGAGCGCATCAGCAATCACATTATCCTTACCTTTCTTATGCTTTATAACATATGGGAATGACTCAATAAATTCTACCCAGTTAGCATGTCGTTTATTCAGTTTAGCTTGACTTCTAATATGTTTTAGCGATTCATGATCCGAATGTATAACAAATTCTTTGGGCCATAGATAATGCTGCCAAGTTTGAAGCACTCGAACTAAAGCATACAATTCCTTATCATAGGTGGAATAATTCAAACTAGGCCCATTTAGTTTTTCATTTGAAATATGCAACTGGTTTACCTTCTTGAATCAATACACCACCTATCCCAATCCCACCGCATCACATTCAATTTCAAAAGTCTTACCAAAATCAGGGAGTTGGAGTAGGGGTGCTTGGGTGAGCTTCTCTTTCAACAAGTTGAATGCCTTCTCTTGTGCAGGTCCCCATTGGAAAGGCACTCCTTTCTTTGTCAATTCATTCAATGGTGCGGCAATGGTGCTGAAATCCGCACAAAGCACCGATAGAATCCAAAGAAGGCCATGGAAGCTCCGCACTTGTGACACAGTAGTAGGCGTCGGCCAGCTTTGGATGGCTACAATCTTTGTCTCATCCACCTCAATGCCCTGTGGTGTCACAACATAACCAAGAAAAGCAACTCGATCGGTGCAAAAGGTGCACTTCTCGAGGTTACCAAACAAACGTGCGTCTCTCAAAGCATTAAAAATAGCACGTATATGATTTAAGTGTTGCTCATGTGACTTGCTATAAATCAAGATATCATCAAAGTAAACCACCACAAATTTTCCAATGAAAGGACGTAAAACCTCGTTCATCAAACGCATAAAAGTACTAGGTGCATTAGTTAGACCGAAAGGCATCACTAACCATTCATATAATCCGAACTTAGTTTTAAAAGCAGTTTTCCATTCATCTCCTAATTTCATTCTAATCTGTGGTAACCACTCATAAGTCAATCTTTGTGAAAATAATAGAACCACTCAATTCATCTAGCATGTCGTCTAGCCTTGGGATAGGATGACGATACCTTATAGTAATGTTATTAATGGCTCGCAATCAACACACATCGCCAACTACCGTCTTTCTTAGGAACCAAAAGAACTGGAACAAAGACATGGACTAAGGCTTTCTCTTACGTACCCACGGTCCAAAAGATCTTGGACTTGTCGCTGAATTTCCTTAGTCTCCTCTGGATTGGTCCTATATGCAACACGGTTTGGCAAAGTCACTTCTGGGGTCAAATCAATTTGATGCTCAATTCCTCGAATAGGTGGTAATCCCGGGGGTACCTCAGTTGGAAATACATCCACATACTCCTGCAAAGGTTAGCAACAAAGAGGAGGCAAAGAGCTAGCTATGTCCTCAAGCGAATATAAGGTATTTTTGCATATCAAAGCATAGCATGGCAGCTCATTATTACAAATTTCAGCAAGTTCAGATTTAGTGGCAATCATAACACATCCCTTTAATTTAATTCCCTCGAACTTAGGACTAGACGCCACTTTCTCCCTTTTGGGTGGGAAAACATGTTTTGCTACTTGCTGATTTTCAGAATCATGCTTATCGGTGTTTCTTTCATTTTTAGCGCGCTCTTCTTCATCTTTTAAAATCTCAGCTGGTGTTAAAGGTAACAACTTAATCTTCTTACCCTTATGTGAAAATGAGTAGGTATTAGCTCTACCATGGTGCAAAACATCATTGTCATATATCCAAGGTCTACCGAGCAACAAAGAGCATGCTTGCATAGGCACGATATCAAAGTCAGCACTATCTTTGTAATTACCTGCTAAAAATTGCACTTTCACAACTTTGTGTACCTTTAATTTACCACACGAATTGAACCATTGGATGTAGTAGGGACGTGGGTGTGGTCGTGTGGTCAAGCCAAGCTTCTCGACCATCTCGGAACTTGCAAGATTGTTGCAGCTCCCTCCATCAATGTTGACTCTGCATGCTCTGTCCTTCACGAGAAATCTGGTCTGAAACAAGTTGTGCCGTTGATTTTGCTCCGCTCTCTCCACTTGTGCGCCAAAGACTCGTTCTGCCGACAAGGCTCACATGATACTCGGTGTCAACAAAGCAGCTACTTGTTCCTCTACATCGTCAAGATCACCGCTCATCTCATCTCCTCCACCGCAATGTTAGCCGCAAGTACATATTCGTCCTCAATATCACTAGTACTTACATAACCACCGCCTTTGGTGGCAAGGTATGCTCACGATTGGGGGCGATCCCTCATGACGTGCCCCATTCCCTTGCAACGGTGGCACACAATCCCGATGGTACGACCGGTGGAAAGCAACCAACGAAGAACTCTTGGTGGTGCACGCACACTAGTAACTTTACTTACCTCGGGTGCATGTGATGTGGTCGGAGGTGTTCTTGAGCGCCCCTACTCGTGGAGGGGCAGCAGACCGTGTAGTGAAGGTGGGGCTGTTTTGAATTGCCCCAAGACTAGTCGTGGTGTAGACATGCTCCCAAAGTTGTTCCTTGGCCTCTGTTGTCGTCCTGCAATTCCTTTTACGCCAAACATGCAAGTTGGAACAATCTAGGGGCCTATCGTATTCTTTGTAATCCACTATATCCCGAATTTCACGTCTTAATCCTCCATAAAAATGTGACATTGCAGCTTCTTCATCTTCAATAATATCACAACGCAACATGCTAATTTGTAGCTCGATAATATTCTTCTACGGATCTATTACCTTGGTTTAAGCGCTGCAATTTATTACGCAAATCACGCTTAAAAGAAGGTGGGACAAATCATTACGCATAGCAACCTTTAAACCATCCCACGTAGTAGGCGCTAATCCTTCTGCATACCCTATTCCACCAAATGATGGCAAAGTTTTAAATTCACTTGTGGCTTGCCTAACTCTATGCACTTCGTGAACTAAGTGAGCATTCAATTTACATTCTACCATCATCTCCCAATCTAGATATATTTCGCATCATAAGCACCCGCAAAAGATGGTATAGTGAACTTGACTTTAGCATATGGATCATCATGGGCATTATGTTGCTGAAAATTGTTACCTCTCATACCTTGACGGTTGAAGTTCGGCAGATTCTGTTGTCGTGTTTCGAAGGTGTCGTGGTCGTGCATCTCATTATCAAACTCATGGTCATGGGTGCACCATGAGGTTCCACACCCCGGTGTTTGGTGGTCGGTTCACCATTCTTTCGAGGCGTGTAGTGAGCGTTGCAATAGTATCGTTGATTGAGCGTTGTAATGTGATCGTGGTAGCTTGAAGCTTCCTGTCGATGTCCTCGTTAACAGTAGTGCGTTGTTCATCCAAGAGCGTAATGAGCTCTTCCCTCAGAACACACTCTTGCGCATCCAATCCTTCACCTGACATGGTTAGTAGTAGACAAAAGACAACACAAAAGTATTATTCCTATCACTACTAGGTGGTCGGAGGATGGAATCACACACTCACAAGCGTCTTACCAAGCTCTTATGAGTTTCTTACCAAATTACAGCAGGTGGTCTGATCGGAGAAGGTGGGATGTACGACCACGGCGGAGGCGAATGCGAGGATCCAATCTGAGGGCCGAAAGTATGTGGAGCTCGGATAGGCAATGTTTAGTAGCAAGGAATAGCAATAATGAAATCAGATTAGCAAAGTGAATAAAAGTCCACAAGAAATCACGATTCTTTGGCCCAATCGTGTTCCTAGAACTAGCTCAAGCAAACGGAAGGATAGGGTAGATACAAACACAATCGGATCCAAAATCACAAAGCAACTGTTTTTTTTTTCACTCTTTGCTTTCTTTCTTTCTTTTTTTTGCACTCTTTGCTTTTTTTTTGGATTGCAAAAACCCAACCTAGGGTTTCCTTTTTTTTTGCGAATGTGACCTTGACTCAAAACTCTTCAAAACCCTTTTCTGGGTCTATGGATATATATGGGTCACAAACTTTTTCCGGAGAGCAGGGTTAAAAAGGTAATTAAAAGATACTCTCTCTCTCTCTCTCTGAACTTTAGCTACGGGAAAAATCCGACCAGTCGATTGTTTCCGACCAGGTGGTGGGGTGTCCGAGAGCAACAAGATAATAAATAGGGTTGTCGGACACGAGTGGTCGGTCGAATCCGACCAGGCGTTCGTTTCCGACCAGGTGGAGAAGCCGAATCCGAGTAGGTGGTCGTATGGGGGTGGTGTCTAGATGATCGAAACAAAGAAAGACTTGGCGCTAGAAACTAGATTACGGCGACTAGACCAAAGAACAAAGACACCGACGATGGATTCGAATTCAACAACGTGAAACTGAAACACAATTGCGAAGGCACAAAGTGGTTTGGACAGCGGAATAATTACGATCTAAAACTTTTTGTAGGGCAATTTTCTGGACTCTAGGTGATGGAACAAAACTCACAAAAAGGGGATAAACGAAATTACCTAACGGGCAACCTTAGCTCTGATACCACTTGATGAGTCACGGCGGCCCGATCTTCCGATAGGTTCGATTTGGTTCGTCGTGAGGACGTTGACGCTTTGAGGCTTCCGACCAACAGATCGTCACCTCGCAATTCGCTACACCCGCACGTCTGTCGTTATCGACCACGCTTACACGCGATCGACCTTACCACGAAGGTTATGGTTCCTGCAAGCAATCGAAGCAACTCACAAGAACAAGGTAGATGCAATCTGAATTGTATTGCGGATATAGATGAAGTTTACAAGTGGGGTTCCTCAAACCGATAATCGGTGAAACTGCAATTGGCAGAATAATCTAAGAAAAGCCCGCCTCTAAACTATGGCGGCTACTGTATATATATAGGGGGACGTGAGGAGGTCGACCTAGGGTTGTGCGGCCGTAGGATGAAGCGTACACAACCAGGACTCCTACCTCGTTACGTTTACAAAGTCTTATTAGTTTCAAAGCGGTGACCAAAGACCTTGTGTTGCGTATTTACGGTCGAAGATCCGTCGTGGGATCGGTCCTAGGGTGGTCTCGAGGAGTCCATGCAATCTTTGGTCGTAGATTGTATCCAACGAGTACTGTGCTTGCTTTTCTGGTCGTAGATTGCTCCAATCGAATCAACTAGTCGTAGGTCCTCTTGTAGTGGTCGTAGATCTTCTTGCAATGGTCGTAGACCTTCTTGAACTGGTCGTAGGCCTAGATTCCCGAGTACAAGTAAATCATCTCCATTAGGCAGCATCATAGAGTTCTCAAATAATACACTCAGCCCTAGAAACGACTTTACCTGATCGATTAAGTGACGTGCTCTAGCTCTTGTCATAGGACCGTGTAGTTCAGCACCCTGATCTGAAGGGTCTTGTGTCGTGCGTGTATCCGAAGGAGGGATGTCCTCATCAGTTCATATCACATACAAACCACTCTCGTGCTCTGACGACACCCACCACCATACCATCCGCCCAAATGAGTTAACGACTATTTAATAGGGTTTTAGGGAACAAAATATATTACCACAATATTCCAGTCATTTACCCACAATAATTACCCAAAACCACTTTCATGGTTAAAAGATGATGATTGGGGCATTTAATGCCCCGGTACTTAAGCAAGACTAGCATGTCGCTTAAGTACAACCTATAACTAGTAATTTTCACATAGTTACTAGGGTGACATGGAATAATGGATTCAATTGCCAAAAGATAGTATAATAATTAATTAATCATCAAATGGGTATTTAACTACTTTAAGGTTTAACATACATTTGCTTAAGGAATTAAAGTATGCAATTTTGGTAATTTAAAGAAATATAATTTGTATAAAATGTAGGTTGAAAATGATCAAATTATTGATTCACTTAGAGTGAAGGTGATAGAGTCTTGAAAGTCCTCTGCTTGATCAAACTGGAGATCTCATACGTCTTCGAACTCTATTCGGACGAACGCATCGGAAAAGAATAAACAGATAAAGAGAACAAATAAATACACAATAAATAGAAAATGAACCCCAATTTAAATAAGACCTATGCCATTAGTAAGGTCTTGAATTTAGACAAATTTAGAAACAAAAATCACTAGAATCGAGTTATAACGGAGGAGAACGAGCTTTTGAAGTACTGGCTTCGAGTACTTCCTGTTCCGAGTGTTGATCATTTCGAGTACTGTGGGCTTCGAGTACTGTTCTTTCCGAGTACCTCTGGCTTTGAGTACTGTTCACTTCGAGTACTATGAGCTTCGAGTTCTGCTCTCTTCGAGTTGACGCGGTCGAAGGGAGGTTCGACTACAGGACGTAGTCGAAAGGAGCTTCGACTACACGATGTAGTCGAAAAGGGTTCGACTACACGACGTGGTCGGAAGGAACTTCGACTACAAGATGTGGTTGGAAGGAGTTTCAACTACATGTGGTCGAAAGGAACATCGACTACAGGTGGTCGTAAAGGGTATCAACTACATGTGGTCGGAAGGGGTATCGACTACAGGTGGTTGAAAAGGGTATCGACTACAGGTGGTCGAAAAGGGTATTGACTATATGTGGTCGTAAAGGGTATCGATTACATGTGGTCGGAATGAGTTTTGACTATGCGGCGCGGTCGGAAGAAGGTTCGACAACGCGACGTGGTCGGAAGGATTTCGACAACGCAGTGTGGTCTAAAGGAGGTTCAGCAACGCGGCTACCTGGTCGTGGACATAGTCGAAAAGGAGTTTCGACTGCTCGGCGTGGCTGGAAAGACAAGAGGGAGAACCAAGCACAGAGAAAGGGGCTTACCAAGGCCGATAGAGAGGTCGAACGGTGGTTGGGGAGCTCGCGATTGGTGACGAAGGAAGACGATGGCGAATGGGTTGGCCGAGACTGAAGGAGAAGAGGAAAGACGGCGGTTCATACGACACAAAACTGAAATCGAGTGAGGGGATCACTCCAAGGAGCTCTGGGGCATGAATTGATGTGGGTAGAAGAGGGTCTGCACTGGTGCGACGAGAACTGGAAGGAGGCGTGTAGCGGCTCGAACTCGGAGCTCGGAGCTTCGGGCAACCACCGCAGCACAAGCGGCGAGAACCAGGCGGGCGCGTAGCGGGGAGGTGACGGGAGTGACAACTCGAGCGGGCGACGCAGGTGGCGAGGCTAACACGAGCAGGCGCTGGTATCAAGATGGGGCGACGGAGTCAAGGGCAGGTGGAGGGGAGCAGGTGGTAGCAGAGGACCAGAAGGCGCAGGCGCGCGGCCATGGCGCTGACGCGGCGGTGAGACAAGCGACGGGATAGGGCGACGGAGGCGGCGACTTCGGGGGTCAAGCTGGTGGCGAAGGCGATGGGAGCAGGTGGGCGTTGTAGGTGTCGGGCGATGAGGAGGGGGGTGCCGGAGTCCACGAGCAGATGGCGGAGGGGATGGAGCCGTAGGGGCTGGTCAATGGGACGGGACAACATAGTTCCAGGGGAGGGGCACTGGCCTAGCTGGGCTGGAAGGGGAAAAGGGGAGGATGAGCCGGGGAGAAAGGGGAGGAGGTGGTCGGCCGGCCAAAAAGGTAGAGAAGATGTGTTGGGTCCAAAGAGAGAGAGGTTTTGAAATGGAGGTAGAAGCTTACATATTTTGAAAATACAACATACGTTGAAATAGATTTTTTGAAATGAACAGACAAAAAGAAATACTATTTACAATAAAAAAAACGAACTGTTACATGAGTTCATAGTATAACAGCGGCAGCTGATCCGCCAAGTAAAAATTACATTGCGAGTAGTGTTAATTTTTTACTTAGCAGTTGCTACAACTACATGGAGTTTTGGATCATTACATTGTGCACTCTAGGCAATGGTACACCCATTCCTGAAATCACGAGAATACTAGATGGCTGATGTATGTTCACTAATCTCACGCTTCATCGACTCATAGCAGTTTAGGTGATAGTGATACCAGTGCAATCTGGAAATGTTAATACAGAATATGTCAAATTTCGTTCAATTTCATGATGCAACAATTAGGCATGCTATAACAATACTCACGTATTTCCCAGAAGAACCACACTGCTCCTAGAAGTTTACAACTCACACACAAAGGCTAACGAAATGGAAGCTACTTTTGAGCCTCCAATATCCACAACTAAACTCTAGTACTTGTTGTCACAGCAAATAAACTCGAAATCCACCCCAGGTTAGAAATTTTTAAGAGAAATATAAATTTGTGATAATTATACTGAGAATAAATATAAAAAATATTTTGAGCGTATTTTTAATTTTTTTTTTCTCAAATTAATTATTTCATTGGCTCACAAACAACACCTTTAAAGGAATTTTTTGAGAAAAATGTAAAATAGATAAAATTCTAAAAAAAATTATACAAACAAGTACACCGTATCAGGAGTATTAAAAAAGTTTATAATTTTTAAAATTCATTTGCTATATTTAAATTCCTACAACTTTTAATCTTTTCTAGAGGAATCATCGTCCCTGCGACCAAATGAGGTATTTTCGCACCCTAAAGGCTGGACGAGATATTTCATAGCTCCTGGAGCCGAACAAGAGCATATATCGTACGCACGATAAATCTAGTCGTCTGGGATGCAGTCAAAATGTTATTTTTAACCTTGATGTGACTAGTTTTGCAATTGTGTAAATATTAGCCACAAGCTCGCAAAACCGAGGTCACGTTGGTCGACGAAGGCTCGTGCTCGTACCGACCCATTCCACCCCACATGTACTACGCGCCCGGAAGGATGGTGGGCCTGGTGGCTACGTACGGCGAGGCCGTAGATGGCGACCACCGATCGATCGCAGCGGCGTGGTACAGGAGGTGGTGGCAGCGAGCGAGCAACGGCACGGCGGGGGATCGGGCCCTTCGGCGCATGCACCAGCCGAACGCGGGAGGTGAGTGGGCCCAAATCTGCCTCGGTCATTTGACGCCGTGCGTGACGAACGAGCCGAGATGTGTTTAGCAAATTTGACTAGTAAACGGGCCTTTTTCCTGTGCCGGACGCGCGGACGTGCCCGAAACAAACAGGCTAAGGCCAAATCAAGCCCATCAGGCCATACGTTCAACCTGCTCACAATCCCGACGTCTCGGATCTCGCCGGAACACAAGTTCGCATCGAGCTCGATCAAAAATCCCAAGCTCCATACCCCTCGACAATGGAGACCCAGACCGACGTCGCCCCCGGAGATGGCGGCGGCGGAGACGACCTCGCGGCCATGCGCGAGCAGTGCCGGAGCCTGGAGGAGGCCATCGCCTTCCGCCGCGAGGCGCAGCTCGGCCTCGTCGCCTCTCTCCAGCGCCTCGTCCCCGACCTGGTCCCCTCCCTCGACCGCTCCCTCCGCCTCATCGCCGCCTTCAACGGCCGCCCCTTCGTCCCAACCCCGAACCCCAACGCCGCCCACGCCCAGAACCACCCCAATCTCAAGCCCCACCACCGCCGCGCCCTCCCCGACCCAGCCCGCTCCACCTGCCGCAAGACCTCGCCGGGCTCCTCCCCGGCAGCCGCAGCTGGCGGCGCTGCTCCAGGTGGCCTCGATGCTGTACGCACCATGGTCGCCGTCTGCCTGCTCGAGCTCGCCCCCTTCGCCGAGATCGACGCCGCCGCGCTGGCTCGCCGCCTGCAGGCCGTACCCTCGTCTGCCAGCGAGGCCGCGCGGGCAGCTCTCTCTGACCTAGCGGCTGAGCTCGGCGGCTCAGCGCCCGCCGCTGTAGCCCTAGCCCTCCACCGAATAGCTGAGGACGGCGGCGGCGTGCAGATCGAGGATGCCATGATTGGGGGCAAGCAGATGACGATGGTCTGGGCCATCGACCGGAGCAAGCTACTCAAAGAGCTACCGGAATCTGCCACTTTGTCGCCACTCCAACCTCCGCCCACTCCGCAGGCGGCTTCGTCTGAGACCGATACTAACAGTGCAATCATACCAAGACCACCGCAGCAGCAGCAGCAGCAGCAGCAGCCGCCGGATATGTGGGCGCACTCGATGCCGCCGATGTTCCCACGACCCAGGGGTATGGCCATGCCGGGGATGCAGAGGATGCCACCAGGTTTGATGCCGCTGCAGCGGCCGTTCATGAGTCCAAGTGGAGTTATCCCAATGGGCGGTGGTTCGGGACCTAGCCCCACCCAGCAGAAGCAGAGGACCGAGGAGGAGGACCTGAAGGACCTTGAGGTGCTACTGAATAAGAAGACATATAGAGAGAAGCAGAACACGAAGACTGGGGAGGAGCTGCTTGATCTCATTCACCGGCCCACGGCAAAGGAGACGGCTGTTGCAGCAAAGGTTTGCTTTTTCTTCACCTCTTGGTTGGTAGTGCTATTGTTGTGTGTAGTTTGAGATACTTTAACTGTTTGCAGTTGGTGTAGATGTCTTCTAATGTTAGTCTTGAAGTAGTAAATGAGCTAGTTTGTGGAGGCATTGTTGGTGTTGGAACTATCGTAGGATGGATAATTGTGAGCGGTCTGCTATATTAAACAGTTCATCATAAATTGCTTTAGCTGATGCACTGGATTAATGTGGAAGAAAAATCAGCATTGTTTCATGTTGTTAAACACTTCCAGCGTCATCTACATGTTGTCAACTTTGCAAAACCAACAACATCTAATTTTACACATAAAATTGTCCTATGATCCACACTAAATCATTCTGTTTTGGTTGACATATCTTTCGCTTTTTAATTATCATCTCTTTTTGCTAACCTTGGTTTTGCATTCTGGCAGTTTAAAACAAAGGGTGGTTCCCAGCTGAAGGAATACTGCACCAATTTAACTAAAGAAGATTGCCGACGCCGATCTGGTTCCTTCGTGGCGTGCGATAAGGTTAGTGTTAATGTTCTTACACTCTTTTTTCCTACTCAATGTATACTTCCTCACATTTTTTTCCTTTTAAGAAAAATCCATCTGGTATATTCAATGCAATCACTACCTTTCATTGCAGTTTGTCTAATGAGATAAAGTGCCTATCCACAATTATGTTTCCTGTAAAGCTAGAATTATTTAGTTAGATAACATATCATGTGAAATTTATCCTGTAGAGCTTCCTTCTGGTTCGTTAAATTGAGACTGAACCTGGGAGGGCATAATCATAATTGCCATTGTTGCTCTGAGTCGATGTCAGGACTCAAAAACAAGATAGTTGTTAAATATTTGTTGAGACCACAGATGGCAACATGAAACCATATGATTTCTTCGATTTAAATTCTTTGTATAATTTTTCTTGGTAGTTGGTACCAGGGGTCTGATAATTGGCCGATTATCGGCTCTGCCGGCCCCCTCCGGTAGAGAATCAAACCGGCGCCGAAATTTCCGGTTTGGTTGAATTTTGCTTGAATTTGATTTTTTTTTTTAATTTAAAATCCGAAAATTTCAAAAAAAATTTGAAAAATTTCGGCCGAAATCGGCCGAAATTTGCCGATTATTGGCCATATCGGGCTTACCGGTCACCCCCGGTAATTTTTTTTACCGGTATTGAAACCGTTGGTTGGTACTATGCTTGAATACTTGATTTGTTTTGTTACATGGCTTTTAGATATTAATGATAAGCAGTTTGCAACTTTTTTTCTTTCGCTCTGAGCAGGTTCACTTTCGCCGTATTATTGCTCCACATACTGATACAAACCTAGGAGATTGTTCTTTTCTGGACACTTGCCGTCACACAAAGGTAGGCCATATAGTCATACAGCGTTTTTATTTTGATCTCCTGTCATGCACCTGTCTGTATCTTACATGTATCCTACAATTTGTAGACTTGCAAGTATGTCCACTACGAGCTTGATCAAACACCAGATATACCTCCAATGATGGCTGGTGCCCTTGCTCCCCCTAGGCAAATAAAGCCTCAGAGAGCTGAATATTGTTCAGAAATAGAGCTTGGAGAAGTTCAATGGATAAACTGTGACATTCGGAACTTCAGAATGGACATCTTAGGACAGTTTGGAGTAATTATGGCTGACCCCCCTTGGGATATTCATATGGAACTGCCATATGGCACAATGGCCGACGATGAAATGAGGACTCTTAATGTTCCTGCTTTACAAACTGATGGTTTGATTTTCTTATGGGTCACTGGTCGTGCAATGGAGCTTGGTCGGGAGTGGTAAGTTTTCAAACCTTTAACCTTTTCAGCAACGTTGCCTGGGGAATGAAGAATTCTTGAGCATTTCTCTTACAGTGTTTTTACTCCAATTAAATCTATTGACCATTGAATGGCTTTCATTCCATTCTTCATACTTGTAACTTGACAGACGATAGATGCCATAATAACAAAATTTGTCATATTCTGCATTTTTATATATTCTTTCTTCTTTAGTGTCCACTGTTCGGGGTGCAATGTTGTTTTTTCTCTGAATATTAGACTTTTTGTTTTTTTGGAAAACATTTTTTCTCACTGATCAACTATACCTCTTCATTGTTATTAAGTTTGGAGCTCTGGGGTTATAAGCGTGTCGAGGAAATTATTTGGGTGAAGACCAATCAACTTCAACGTATTATTCGAACTGGCCGCACTGGCCATTGGTTGAACCACAGTAAAGAACATTGTCTTGTTGGAATAAAAGGAAACCCCTTAGTGAACAGGAACATGGACACTGATGTTATTGTCGCTGAAGTCCGTGAAACAAGCAGAAAACCTGATGAGGTAATACACCCACTTCAATTGTTCATACTAGCTGGTTCAGAACAAGTGATGCCTTTTTAGTTGTTTCTGTGTAGCTAGATGTGGCTTACAAGTTACAAAAGCATTGCCTGAATGTTTCTACCTAGCGATTCATAACGGATTGGCCTTTCCTACAATAAACATGCATATACCCACTTCTAATAAAAACCACACAACTGAAAACCTTTCGATTTTATTTTCTTCTGATCGATCTCATTTCAAGAACAGGATGCATGCTTCAAAATCTTTTTGTGTGTGCAGATGTACCCCATGCTAGAACGGATAAGCCCAAGGACAAGGAAGCTAGAACTGTTTGCAAGAATGCATAATGCTCATGCTGGGTGCGCACTAGTTATTGCCCCCCCAACTTTTCTTCTGCGTTCAAACTATTGGTAACACTTGCCTTTTACTTTTTTGCTTAGATGGCTTTCTCTGGGTAACCAGTTAAATGGAGTAAGGCTTGTCGATGAAGGGTTGAGGGCAAGGTACAAGGCTGCTTATCCCGATGTTGAGGTGCAGCCGCCATCACCTCCCAGAGCAAGCGCTCCTATGGATGTTGATCAAAGTACTACATCACAGAAGCCTGTTCTATCAGATGGTGAGAGGCCCACCTGATGTTACCAGCTTCCGAAGACCTAGCTATGCTTGACGTTGGGAATCATCTTGCAAGGAGGCGCTATTAACCACATATTTTTTGTTGTTAGCCTCGTTTCTTAGTTGATAAATTAGGCAAGTCGGTTGTGTTTTGGTCATTCGCAGTAGGAAGAAAATTGGGGGGTGGGGGTACCTTTGTCTTCTGTCGACATAACATCTTTCTAAGAGGGAGTGTTCGCCTTCATGGTATTGCCAATAATGTTTACCAGTGTATGCCCATCAGTTTCTCAGTTGACTTGTCCCCGTTTGGAACCCAAGATTTTCCCACGTTCCAAACAGGTCCTTAGTATGGATGGCCTACAGATAATGGCGCCCGTGGGATTCAGTTTATTCCTGCCCGAGGTGATGGTTCGGTACTCTGGTGGTTGAGAAATCTGGACCGTTTTAGCCCGTTGTGTAATAAATTTTTTAAAAATAATCTTTATAATTTGAAAATTCCAAAATAACCCTCTTATTGTACTAGCTGCCATCGGGAACGGTAGCAATCTAGTTACTGCCGTCTCAGGCGGCAGCATCTTGGTTCAAGGTGCTGCTCCTAAACAAAAAAAAATTGATACTATTTGTTGGATAATTTTTTAAATATATAAATTAAGCTCAAACAATTATGAAATTTTATGTGGAGCCTCCTTGCACAGTCTGTTTGTTTGTGTAATTTTTTTGAAATTTTATGCATTCTTATTTTTTCTCCAAAATTCTTTAAAGGCGAATGTTTTCACGAATTTTCTAATATAGCAAATGAGGTCCAAATATTATGAATTTTTTTTCAGACTCCGTACACAGTGGACTTGATTGTGTAAATTTTACATAATTTGATATGCTCTGAAATTGTCTTGACAAATTCAGGGTTTCGATCTAAAAAATTAGGACAAGCCGTTTCGGAAAATAGGGTTTCATGATTTCATTTGACTTGAGATGTGCGAAGTTTGGTACGACATGACTACTATTGGTCGCTCTGGTTCTTGATCATATTTCTTCTGTACGGTGGAGTTAAAGCAAAGTACAGAAATTAACTTAACTGATGGGGCTGAGAATATTGCGATTACGGAGAAGCCGTAAAACATAGAAGAATCGATGTCGATGTGAATAGTTATATCTGGGATTCCACCAGAAGAGGCATACTTTGATGGCTCAGCGAAGGCACAGAACCAGAACTACATTGCAGTCCGCACAGAAGCACGTTACATGTGGTCACATGGCATGATGGTTCGGCTAATTGCTTTACCATGGACGCTACTACTACGGTAACTTGCGACACGAGCTTCCGGGCTATGTAAGTACGCATGCCTTTAAGGGATAGTAAAAAACATGACGAATAGGAGGGGGGACTACTACGGAATGGCCCGACCTAATGCGTGGACCGGGGCCATTTGCCCTTCCTTGCAAGCTCGGCGTTGTACTCCTCGCCGGCTGCCCTGGCCTCGGCCGCCATTTCCCGCTTTTTCTCGTGCTCCCTCTCGCGTGCCTCACGCTCCCTGCGCCTGCACGCCTCGAGATGGGCCTGCGTCTCCCGCCGGATACGCTGGTTGTGCTCTTCAGTTCGACGCTCCTCCTCCCGGATCTCGCGTGCCCTTTCGGCATTCCACTCCTCGAAGTCGTTTCGCCACTGGTCGTGTAGGTGGATCTCTAGGTCGATCCACTTGCGGTAGCCACATAGCGGCTCCGGGGACTACGAGTAAACGGGAGAGATTGTTAGTGCATACTTTGAAAAAAATTGGTAGGGGAACTTACTATAAGTAGTCCTTACCGATTACCGATAGCTGCTCGTATCCCAACGACGGTCGGAATAGTCAGAGGAGTAGTTAGGACAACCCTGGTAACGCATGCAGAGGCTGAGCTGGTACTTGGATTTGAAGAACTTGCATGTGTCCCTGCAACAACAGAGGGGCGGCGTCTCCCCCTCTGACGGGTGTTGCGGCGAAGGCTCGGTTGGAACGTTCTGCAGGGGTTGCTGCTACTGAAGGCTTCATTGCGTAGAGATGACATCTGGCAAGTCGCTCTTCTTGGGACCGCCTCAGCGACCCTAGCTTGTTCAAATTTCGTGCCGTTGAACCCCTTACTAGATCACGGATCTCGTCCCATTGCTTCTTGAGGTTGTCCATCCTAGCGTGGTGAAGCAAGCTCTGGTGTAGCATTAGGTTTGGTTGTGTGGTTTTCTCTCGTAGTTGACTTCCACCTCTGATGCGGGGTGCCCGATCTTCTCGACGTAGAATCTCTTGATAACTTGTGTACCCTGACGAACCACCAGCTGATCCCCCGCGCCAATGCACGGACTTGCAACTCTATGGAAAATTCGCCCAAACACACACTTGATTGGATCCTCGTTGACCACAAGCGAAGATCGTCGAACCCTCAATTCCCAGCGGAAAAGCAAGAACGACCCCTTATTCTCAATGCCCAATTCCCTCTGTTTTGGCTATAAGCACAACAGGAGAATCAAGCAAAAGCTTTGAAAATATATTAAGCGTGGTGCGAGGTTACAATGGGGTCTACCCTCTATATATAGTGCTCCTACTCCTCCTCATGGCTGGCCAAGAGGCCCTACTCCTATTCTAATTCGGATTTGGAGTCCTACTCCAATTCCGATACATTCCAAAACAGAAAAGGAAACTATGATTTTACAACCGTCATATTGTTTCGGTCATATCTTTTGATACATGACGAATTTCGGAGTGAGGGAGGATCTGTTGGATCGGGCTTGAAGTTAGCTTTCCAACAAGCCCAAAAACACTCAAATCCGACTTCGTATGAGAAAGTTATGGCCTTTTACTCGGACTGTCCTGCTGATTCCGAATCCGAATTTGAGGCTGATTCGAATCCGAATTGAATTCTGAGTTGATTTCGAATTTGAATTTGGTTGGGCTTGTGGAAGTTTCGAATTTGACTTGGATTCTTGGGCTTCTCTCCCTTGCTTGTCTCCCACGAGCTTCTCCTCCATTGTGACGGCCTTTCTTCAAGAACGACCTCATATCCTTCATCTCCGTTCATTATTGAATCTTCCAATCTGAGCATAAGCAAAATACTAGTTTTAGGTAGTATGAAATTCTCAACTAATTTAAAAGGAAATTCGGTGAGCAGATTCACCGTTGGATAAGCTTCTCTTGTTTTCAACTCTCTTAGCAAGCTCATGTTGTTACGAGGTATTTAATGAATTGAAAATATTATATGAAACAACATAGCTAAGGATGTCGCATCATCCTCCCTTTCTTCAAAAAAGCCGTCCTCGGCTTTTGATAACTGAAAATGTGCTAGGCGAAGAAAACAACGTATATGCATGGTATATGTATTTATCATCCAAACAAGTTCCGTGTAGCGCATGATGATTTGCGAACATGTATTAAACAAAGAGAACAACGTATATCGTGATATATGTATGAATCAATTGTTGTGTTATTCGCGTTGTTTTGTATAATCGATAGCTCGGAATCACATTTCAAATTGCACAACTGACTCATATGATAAAATTTCACCTTCTCAATACCAAAGTCAAGTAAAGTGGGTGAAAACCAATTGATACCATTCCATAATTCAACTGCGCTACTATGATTAGTTATACATTCAAGAGATAAACAAGTTGGCATCATGTTGCATTCTAAACAATAGACACTTGTATTTAAACCCATCTTAAAGATATCATGACATTGCTTAATAGATGGTTTGCATAAAACATGTGATTGTAAATCAACAAGATTATCATAGGTAATGTATATTTGATAAACTTGAAACATGTTGTCTACACCAACATCACCAATCAAATTGAATTTATATGTGTGTATGTAGCTATTTACTAGTGATCTTAAGTGTGAAATTTCAAGAACCTTCTTAATCACACTAGATACATGTTTAGGACTATCGAATATGATATAACACAAAGAATTATTAATGTGTATTCTACTAAGAACTTCTTTTGAGTAATCAATTTCACATTATGCAAATTAAGCATATCAAATTTAGAGCGTGGAATCATCAAATGAATAATGGATTTCTCGCTTTCGCACCTTGTTTTCATAAGCGACCAATTCAAGACAAATAGTGTTACCTTGATCTTGGTATTCCCTCTCCATCTATGGTTAGCTCTTTATCTTTCTCTTCCAATGGTGAGGGCTCTTGAATCTCCAACTCCTTATTTGCTTGGTCCACCTGCAGAATGTGGGATACAACACTAGAAATAGAGGGTAAGTTGTTAGGTTCAAAAATAATCTTACTTGTCCTATCATCTATCTCTCTCTTTTCTTTTGGTGTATCTCTCACACTCTCAATTGGGATGCTCTCAATCTCGCGTATGGTGGAATCACACACTCACTCTTTTATCACTCTCACTCAATTTGGCTATGTGGCTCTCATTCTCACATGGGTTTTGATACATCCCATCCTTGTAAGACCGTGGGCGGCAAGGGCACAACTACCACCAACCACAACCTCCTCACGTGTTGCGGGTTGTGACGGGCAAAGACTACTCATCACCTCGGTCGAAGAAAAATTATCATGCTCGATCTTCTTCTCAAGTGACACACCAAAGGATGAATTAGAACTAAAGAGCAGCCAGCAGATTTAATTGATGTGCTTGAATGTGTTTAAGTCTCTTTTCTGCCTTCATAGCAAATTTCACAAGATCTTGCAGACTACGAAAATATTCATCTTGAAGTGCAGCAACGATCTGATAATTCAAGCCTGCTTTGAAATATGCCTTTTCTTGATATGCACTAGTGATATTGGCACGACGCATTGCATGGTTTAACTCAATATAGTAATATTTGACAACTTTGCATCCTTGTTTAATGCTCTCCACGTGTCGTAGTAGTTCCCGCTCATAATAGGATAGAATAAATTCTCTTCTCATGATGCTTTTTAAACAGACCCAAGATGTAATGAATCGTTTTCCACCTAGTTGTTGCCACCAACTAGAGGCATAGTCTGTAAAAAACAAAGTGGCCACTCTCACTTCCTTGGCTTCTGATTCGAACTTATGGGATTCAAGCTCGAACTCCATGTCTTGTACCCACTGAAGATACTCCTCTGGATCATTACTACCATAGAAGGGAAGATACGTATACTCGCGATCTGCCATTGTTAGCAGCAAAGCAATGAATATGTATGTAGGTGTATGTGTATATGTAGAGGTCACTCAACTCACAATCCTAACAAGGTGAAGTTTCTTTACCGTTCGAAAAGGAATTAAGATCAACAATACTTACACTTCAAGGCAGCAGGAACCACAAGGTGATGTGTGAGCGAATTTCAAGAGCAAGTCAAAGCACAACAACGGGTGTTTTGTGGAGTTTGGTATGGATAACTACTTAATTTAAAAATTCTAGGTATTGTAAGGCTAAGTAAATATCCAAACTAGAATTCAATGCCTAGTTGCCGATCACAAAGATATAAGTGAAAATCAAAACAACTCACACGCAAAGATATTGAAACTTAGTGCAATCAAGGAATGAGCTATGTAAGATATAAGTGAAGAACAAAATAGCTCGTATTGCATAAGTTATAGAAAGACGCTAGCTAGTTGCAAATAATGAAACTAGGGCACAAGATTGCACAAAATATTGATATTCTAACAATTGAATCAAGAAGAATGAGTGGGGATTTTCGCTCAAGTTTATGGTTCGGCTATGCGCTTTCTTTTTCCTTTTCTCTTTTCTCTTTTCTCTTTTTTTTCTTCTTTCTTTTTTTTTCTTCTCTTTTTTCTTCTTTTTTTTGAACTATGGCCAAAATTCTTGTTCAACCAAAAAAGAGCAAAAAATATTTTCCACCTTTTGATCTTTGAACAATTGCAAGAATACAAATATTAATATGCAGCCCTAAGCAACGATTTAGCTAGTCTTAAATAGGTTCAAAGTATTCGCAAAAGATTAAAAGGTTCACAAAGGATAAATTGATGTCTCACTTCTTTTTGTTTTTTTATAGACACGACTAAAAAAAATCAAACTAGGCTCAAATAAAAAGCAACGCAAGAGAATTCAAGATCAGCAAACTAAACTTGATTCTAATGGACAAAAATTTAACAAAACTCACTAGAATAACAAATTAAATACTACGGTTGAATTTTTTTTGTATGGCTTTTTCGTGTATGGGAAAAAAATAACTGGATAAAGATCCTACCGAGTCAACGGAGCTCTGATACCACCTGATGCGGGGTGCCCGATCTTTTCGACGTAGAAGCTCTCGATAACTTGTGTATCCTGACGAACCACCAGCTGATCCCCCGTGCCAATGCACGGACTTGCAACTCTATAAAAAATTCGTCCAAACACACATTTGATTGGATCCTCGCTGACCACAAGCGAAGATCGTCGAACCCTCAATTCCCAGCGGAAAAGCAAGAACGACCCCTTATTCTCAATGCCCAATTCCCTCTGTTTTGGCTATAAGCACAACAGGAGAATCAAGCAAAAGCTTTGAAAATATATTAAACGTGGTCTGAGGTTACAATGGGGGTCTACCCCTCTATATATAGTGCTCCTACTCCTCCTCATGGCTGGCCAAGAGGCCCTACTCCTATTCTAATTCGGTTTGGAGTCCTACTCCAATTCCGATACATTCCAAAACAGAAAAGGAAACTCTAATTTTACAACCGTCATATTGTTTCGGTCATATCTTTTTATACAGGACGGATTTCGGAGTGAGGGAGGATCCGGTGGATCGGTCTTGAAGTTAGCTTTCCAACAAGCCCAAAAACACTCAAATCCGACTTCGTATGAGAAAGTTATGGTCTTTTTACTCCGGACTGTCCTGCTGATTCCGAATCCGAATTTGAGGCTGATTCCGAATCTGAATTGAATTCTGAGTTGATTCCAATTTTGAATTTGGTTGGGCTTGTGGAAGTTTCGAATTTGACTTGGATTCTTGGGCTTCTCTCCCCTTGCTTGTCTCCCACGAGCTTCTCCTCCATTGTGACGGTCTTTCTTCAAGAACAGCCTCATATCCTTCATCTCCGTTCATTATTGAATCTTCCAATCTGAGCATAAGCAAAATACTAGTTTTAGGTAGTATGAAATTCTCAACTAATTTAAAAGGAAATTCAGTGAACAGATTCACCTGTTGGATAAGCTTCTCTTGTTTTTCAACTCTCTTAGCAAGCTCATGTTGTTCTGAGGTATTTAATGAATTGAAAATATTATATGAAACAACATAGCCAAGGATGTCCGCATCAACCTCCTTTTATGAGCCAAAGGGTTGGCATGGTGTGGTTGGCAGAGTGTTGTCTAATCTTTTTGCAGAGAGAAGTCATGTCTCATTTTTCGGAGTGCCGTCCTTTCGGTATGAAAAGCTGGGGAGGCAGAGTGTTGTCACGTCTTGCTTTGCAGAGTCCTGTCTCGTCCTGGTTTGCAGAGAGAAGTCACGTCTTACTCTGCTGAGTGCTGTCATTTCGGTCTGAAAAGCTGGCGAGACAGAGTGTTGCCACGTCTTACTGTGCAGAGTGCTATCATTTCGATCTGAAAAGCTGGCGAGGCAGTGTGTTATCACGTCTTACTCTGCAGAGTGCTGTCATTTCGGTCTGAAAAGCTGGCGAGGAAGTGTGTTGTCACGTCTTACTCTGCAGAGTGCTGTCATTTCGGTCTGAAAAGCTGGCGAGACAGAGTGTGGTCACGTCTTACTCTGCAGAGTGCTGTCATTTCGGTCTGAAAAGCTGGCGAGGCAGTTTGTACTCATGTCTTACTTTGAAGAGTGATGTAATTTTGGTCTGAAAAGCTGGCGAGGCAGTGTGTTGTCACGTCTTACTTTGCAGAATGCTGTCATTTCGGTCTGGAAAGCAGGCGAGGCAGTGTGTTGTGACTTAAGTTTGCAAATTTGTTTTGCAATTGAAGTTGTTTTGAAAGCCATCTGCTGCTTTGTCAGGATAATCGGTAGTTCCGGCGTTATAAGTGCGGAACTACCGCTGGACAGAACTTCCGAAAATCTCGCGGAACGTTTTTTCCAGAGAGCACCCTTTTTGGGACTTAGCCGATTTTCTGGAAGCGCGGTAGTACCGCCATGTTGGGAGTGGAACTACCGCACCGTGGAAGTTCTGATTTTCGTGCGGAACGTTTTTTCCAGAGAGGGTATTTTTGTGCTTCATTTAAGAGCGGTAGTATCGCAAGAAATTTACGGAACTTCCGATAATCGGAAGTACCGCAAATTAGTTGGCGGTAGTTCCGCGCTGATTTTTCCAATGGCTAGTTTCTCGTCTGAAATAGCCGTTACTGTGTGGAGTCATGCCGTGCGGTCTTGCCATTACGAAAACTAAGTATGCTGAAATTGTCTGCAACATTAAGCTGAAATTGTCTGCAACATTACAGATTTAGGTCTCAAAATTTGGAATGTAGGATTTGGAAATTAGGGTTTGATTAATTCACACGCAAAGTATTCATAACGGAATTAGATAGAGACATACATGATACAAACGAGTACAACAACGCCGCAAAGGCATACATCACGTAGTGCAGGGATGCATAGATAAAGAGTGGATATTACAATCTTATTAAAACTGAACTTCTACTTGGCAAGAACAAGAAATAATAGAAGAAAAATTACCAAACTGGCTATGTTAACTAATTTATGAAGCGATTTCTAAACCCTTTCCATCCTTTCATCCAGTCTTTTAAAAACATTATCTTTATTTTCCATCGGTTGATCCGATGGTCGAGGCACTTGACGAAATGCACCTCCTGGTAAAGGCCGAACTGTCTCATGACCCGCTGCGGATTGTACGGCTTGACCATGTGCGAGAAGACCAGGTGGCAGGTGATCAACCAGAGTGCCTCGTCCAGAGTGCACTGGGACGATAATCCGTAGGGGGCCGTGTCGTGAAGGAACTGTGTTGTCCATGGTCACCAGATGACCTTGTCCTCGTGGAGAGTCTCGAAAAGGTTATGGAACTCTGGGTACACGCACCTCGATCTCTCCCTAGCCCACCCTAGGGTAGCACATGTCCAATGTGTTCCCATCGTAGGCCCATCGACGGGGTTGTCGCCTGCAGCATTCCTGTAAAGCTCGACGGTCACCTGGTAAGGGTGCACAGTGCTACGGAAGTACGGTCGGCCAATTGGAAAGTGCTCCCACGACCATAACTGTAGCAGGGCGTAGCATACCGCGAGGACTGGCTCCTCGCCCGTGCTGCGCTGATAAGCATCACACAACCCTCGGTAGGTGGCGCAAAGCACTGCGGAGCCCCAACTGTACTGTGGAACCTCCTCGGGCCAGGCGTCCGCCAAAGACTGTGCCAGATGGATGTTGTTGGGGTACACGCAGTCTCCCTGCATGGTAGAAAACAGGATCCATCTGAATAGGAACAAAATGTATGCGACTAAGTGTGTCCTCACTTACTCCACAGTCGCATGCACGGGGCAGATCATGTACTGCCGTAGCCAGGAATGTGGCACACCCGACTCGTTCGCAAGAATCGGGTGACCGAATCTGTCGACCAAACGGACCTTTCAGTCTACTGCCCTCGGAGGGGGCACTACTGGAAGACCACGCAGCGTTAGACATGTAAGCAGAGTCACGTCCTCCAGAGTAATGGTCATCTCCCCCCATCAGAGGTGGAAAGTGTGAGTCTCTGGTCTCCAACGGTCCACGAGCACAGACAGGAGTGCCACGTCAAACTACAGCGTGTGTGGGAGGTCCAATATCCGGGCAAGGGGCAGGAGCCTGGTCTCCCGCAACCTAGGGATGTATCGCTCGTCAAGGGGCCAGCTCTCTCGGAGGGCACTCAGGACCAGGCTCGGAGGGCCGATACCGGCGGACCACGCCCGGCAACGGTGTCCCACATCCCAGCATGGGTCGAGCAGCTCGTACGCATCGTCAACTGGAGCCTGCGCCATCTCCTGCCAACAGGGAAACAACATGTCAGTGCACGCATGTAAAACATATTGTGTGGCACAGTAAAATAAGGCAAAACATACGACAAAAAAATTCAACAACACAATATGACCATAATGAGTTAACAAGAGACCCAGACAACTTAACAAGTAGTACATAAAGGCATGGATTAACAACAACACAGCCCATCAAAGATATTGAAATAAGCAAGCGACATCACGACTTAGTAATTATATCTTCCTCGCTATGGTTCACTGCTTGTGTCGGGTCTGTTTGGGCAGCGGCTGGTGGAGTGCCCAACTGTCTTGCACAGTCTGCAATGGGGGCGGCGAACCCGTTGCCCGCGCTGGCTATCGTCCATGTCATTCCGGATGCGTCGGGACTGGCGTCTTCCACGGCCGGGGTGCTTTAGTGCATCGTTGGGCACCCACTTCACCTGCCCCACCCAGAGGTTCCTGTAGTGCGTGTCCAGCCCGTACGAATGGAACTCGGTACTCCAAGTGGCATAGAGGTTGTAGATGTTGTAGTACTCGGAGATGTAACGCTCCGAGACCTACCGCCACGCCGCGTACACATGAGAGCATGGTTTGTGCAGAAGCTGTGGCTTGTTGCAGGTGCACGACGTTTCTTCACCAATCGTGTATACCTACTTACGATCCCCTCTAGCGTGGCCCATCACGTACTTCTCCCTGAGCCTGATCTCGAACTTCTGCCTGACGCCATCCATGGTATGAGCGGCGTGCGATCGAGCCTTGCTGATCTTATTATCCATGTAGGCATGCATTACTTCGAAGAATTGCTTCCCATCCTCCAGATGTTTCTTGGCCATCATGGCTCTGTTAACAAAGTATCCGATGGTACGGTTCCAGCTCTCCTCCACGATCGCAGTGATCGGCAGGGAGCGAACACCCTTGAGCACACCGTTGTACACCTCCGACATGTTGGTCGTCATGATCCCGTACCTTGCACCGTCGGTGTCATGCAGCATGGATCATTTCTCCAGGTCAGGTGCGTGCAAGTTAACCCACTGTGTGAACTCCCCAACTCTCGTGGACCCTCCAGCCGCTGCCCCTGCCTCAGCATGCGCTGAGTCCCTTACATGCTTCCCGGTCTCCTCATCGAGCTACCTCCACACCACTTCGAACTTCCTCCTTTGGTTCTGCATGCAGAGCTTCTTGAACATCTTCATGAGGTCATTGCTCTGAAACCTTGTGTGGAAGTTGGCCGCGAGTTGCCTCATGCACCAACGGCTCCTAACATCGTTCCACTGGAACGGCTGCTGCGTCTCGTTTTGCATCATGCACAACGCAGATATCAAACCAGCATTGCAATCCGAGATGACACACATCTGGCCGATCTTGGACCACCGCTTGCTTCACATTGCACAGGAACCACAACTAGCATCGGTGTTCTCGCTCTCAATAATTGCGAATGCCACGGATACTAACTGGTCATTCGCATCGGCCGCAACGGCAGTGAGGATGGTACCCCTGTACTTTCTACATAGGAAGGTGCTATCTATCGTGAGCACGGGACGACAATGCTTGAACCCTTCGATCGCCTGACGGAAGGCCCAGAAGACCCTTTCAAGAACAAAACAATTGGACCCCTCGGTCGGATGCACCCACTCAAGCTTGTTTACGTACGTCCCGGGATTAGATTTCGCGATTTGATGCAGCAATCTTGGTACTAGGTTGTAAGCCTCTTCGAATATGCCGAACATTCGCTCTAAAACCCCGTGTTTCGCATGCCATGCCGTCTTGTAGCTGACCGGGAACCCTACCATATTGGCAACATTCGCCAGCAGGAGCTTTGGTGAAATGGACACATCTGCAGCGACGAGGTGGCTTATCAAGTTGGCAACATACGAGGACATCATGTTGTGGTGCCTGTGAAGCGACTCAGCTAACTTGCATGTGTGGTCCTTTAGCACCATTATCCGGAAGCCCATAGCAGCGGCCGTGAACCTCTGCACACGGACCTTGCCAGCACATGATTCATCAACGCACCTGACGATGTACGTGTCGGGGTTGGACCTCTGCACCCGATAGGTCCGACCGATGTTAACGACGTATCTAGCAATAACATGCTGTGCGGCGCTCTTGTTAGGGAAGCGCTGACCTAGGAGCAGAGTGTCCTCATTGAACCCCCACTCAGCCCCCTCCGGACGTGGTAGAACTAGCGATGTCGTCGCAACGTCGTCCAATCGTGAGGGAATGTAAGCAATGTCAGTGGTCACAAAACCACCAACTGCACCTCCACCCGCAGCAGCTTCTCCGTCTTCGTCGTCTTTCGAACTAGTTGTTTCCACGTCCTCCTCGCTTTCCACCTCATCCACCTGGTCGGCCAGGTACTCGTGACAATCAATACGGGCTGACCTCCATCTCTCCACTCCTTCGTTGGGCTCGAAATTGACCGCACGCCTCCTCAGGTCTCCATCGCCTACATCTCCTCCAACATCGGAGACCAACGCAGGCTCGTCCTCACCAGCAGCTTCACCTTCACCGGAACCACCCGCGTCGGATGTCCTCGTCCTCTCCAAGAACTGAACGTAGACCATCGGCCGCACATATATCGCAGTAGCGGGGTTGCAAACAACCCCCATGTAGTTGGCCCATGAAGCGTCACATGTGACCTTTATAAGTTGCCAAACGGTCTCGCCTGTATCACCCACCACCGAGGCATACAACGTCTCGATGCGCAGCTTCTTCCTTCCAGTGGCGCGATCGAACGCGGAACGCACGCACCGCCTTAGCTCCGAGAGGCTCATGTCCTTCAGAGCTGGCGCTCGGATCACGGTGCGGTGACAATTTGACAGGTCTGCACCGTACGGTCCGTCGTGTACGAGAGCGTCCCCGTGGAACATGAACAGATCTTGAATTTCCGCCATAAAGTACCTAACACATGTGCATATGAAACCATCGAATTATTTGTGGGATTTTTTTTCCAAATGAATACTTCTACAAATTTGGTTATGCCCACTGTACACGAGCATTTTGTCGTACAGGTTTTCAATCCCGATTGGAGTTCGTATGATTTTTCTATCTATGAAATGTCCAAGCTAATATTATTTGTAGTATACAAAATCCGTAGCCTATTCTATGTTACACTTCAGAAATTTCCCGTGGTACTAAATTAAAAAGAAAACCAAAAAACCTGATTTCCCTAAATTTTTATATAGTTATGAATTTTTTAACTAGTTCGATATTACAGTGCAAAAATAATTCACTTCAGAATTTCTTATTCCATTTGTACGTTTCCATACCCGAGTTAGACCTAGCTTACACCAATGACATGCGGGGTCTACGACACAGTATTCTTTTTTATTAAATTTTGGACACAAAAACTTACTGACAGGTGCGGCCAGTTTCTCATTCTCGCGGTGTACTGCGTAGTGCGTGCACCGAAGGCAACATGCACGATCAAGAGTACATATACAAAGTGTTCAGTGTATCTATTTCTATTTCGTTTAACGACCTCCAAATATTTTGCTATTTTATGACCAAGTTCATGAAACTATGCAAATAACCGAGATAAAATTTACAACACAATTAACAAAAGGTCTGTTAAGTCAACTAATTACGGCCTAATGACATTGCTAACTACTGAGTCTTCCAATTTTACGTCCGAACACTAGGTCAAAATAAACTGTCGACACAACTATAACTACTCCGTGGCTACAATTCATCTAATTGCATCCTAATCACATTGCTAAAACTAGCGATAATAATAGCCGGATGCGAATGACACTTACCTTTTTCTAGGTGCTCGTAGCAGGCCGTACAACTTATTTGCTTCTCCCTTATCTTCCAAGAACTGTTTTTTCTCTCTCCCTCGTGAAATTTTTCCTTTGCTCTCGCGCGTGAATTTTTTTCCGCTCGTGGAATTTTTTGCACAATTTTTTTTTCGCTTATCGCATCGCAGGAGCCAGTGAGAGAGCTCACTGGCTCCTTTTATGGATGCGCAAGGCATGAGGCAATGCCTTGCTCGTCTTGGCCACGCGGCCAAGGTGCCTGGGGCCGGGCGTGCCCCGGTCCATCACGTGTGGATTCGGCGAAGAGGTCGCCGCCCGACCCGTGTGGGGCAGTGGCAGTCTTTGCCGTTAGGGATCCCGGCGCGCTAGTACAACAAGGGGGCTATTTTTGGAATTTTCAAACTATAGAGGCTATTTTTAGAATTTTTGTTGCGTAACGGGGCTAAAACAGTCCAGACTTCGGTGGCTGATCGGGCGTGCGGCCCTCTTGTTATCCTTAGGACCTGAGGCCTTGGGCTGACCGGGCCCGGCGATTGCACAATATTATTTTCCTTTTTATAAAATAAATTTCAAAGTTTTTCCGACTAACGGCCAATCTAACTAGGTCACATCCTACAGTCGACTCGGCTCTGATACCAACTCTGTCGGGACCGGATTTCTGAATTCGAACCCTCTGTGTATTTCTGCACCAGTCTCAGATCAGTAGCAAGTGCACACAGTAGAAACATTGTTGATAACCAGTTCGAATCACGAAATAACATTAATAAATAACTAAGTACCGACCTTATGGCCACTTATTACAAAAGAGGTCAAAAGACCTTAAGTCTTACAGCCGCGGAAACAACAAAAAGAGTAAACTTCGAGTGGTGACCCATCAAATTGCCCACCGGCATTCGACTGGGGAAACACAGCCTAGTACTCCGGGAAGCCTTCGTCGAAGCCACATGCGAAGTAGTCGTAGTCGTTCTCGACATCTTCGTAGACTTCTGAGATTGGTTGAGCGTAGCATGTGAGTACATAAAGTACTCTGCGAGTCTTGGGAAATGATGTATATGCATAGCTTTAACAATAGGGCATATAGGGTTCATTTGCACAAAGCAGCATTTTAAGTTTAAACATCTTTTTAAGAAGCTCATTTGACAAAAGGTGATTAAAAAGATAAAGTAAATTAAATTAAACTCTAATGCAGGTTCCAACTACCATACATTAGTAAAAGGCTCTAACCGCCTGGTTTTTAAGAATTGAGGTCTAGCTGTTCAACTGGCTCTAACTGCTAGAACCATAATCCAAGAGTTCCAACTACTCCCAGATTCCCAAAATAAATCTTTTAAACCAAAACTGAAATCTACCATGTGTATACGCACCTTGCAGCCCTTGGCCAGTAGGCACGGCTATTCGAATAGTTTTTAACACTCTGCAGAGGTTGTACAGCTTGACCCACACGAGACAATCAACTTATACTGTCCGCTTACACACTGCCGAAGGTGTGCGACTAAGCGAATGGTTTTTAGTACGTTTTTGACCATGTTTTTTAGTACGTTTTCGAGTATGTTTTTGACCACGTTTTCGACTACGTTTTCAAGTATATTTTCGACCACGTTTTCGAGTACGTCTTCGAGTACGATTTCGAACATGTTTGCGACTTGGTCTCTGGTGAATGCTTCGCCAACCCTCACAGAAGAGTAGTAGTACCACTATATACATGTGGTATTGCCGGGCAGTGGTAGTACCGGCGTTAAAACGCGGTATTACCGTTTTGCCTGATAAAATCGAAGCTGAGCTTGAATGCAAATGATCCTTTATAATAATTACTCAACAAATAATTTTTAGGATCAATATGCATGAGATATATATAATATAAACTCAAATGAATATAGATTTTATTCAAATAGATATTTTGAGAAAGATTTTGAAATTATTTTCACAAATACATCAAGAGAACCGAATGAAAGCAATGTTCATGAAACTTCTTCAAATATGTCAAATTGAGCATATGATGACATTTAAATCATTCAAATTGTATGTATGAGTCATTAATACCATTATGTACCTATTCATATGAATAAATTTGGCTCAAATGGTAAAACTCACTTAAGTGCCCGAAAGTGACTACTTAGGTCAAGATAGTATTTTAGATGAATTTGAAAAATAAATAACTTTTGATAGGTTGGCCTTTTGGAAATCTTTTGAATACCAAAAAGGTATAGAATAGCCAACTCTAGGATATTCCTGTAACACCCTGGCTATTCAGAAGCCAAGATGTCATGCAAAACTATCAAACTACTAAGAATAGCATTAAAGCTGGTTTATACAGATTCAATCAACAATAATTTCTAAAGAATGACAATAAACGATCACCAGATTCATGGAAAAGAATGGATAAACAGATATAATACCACGAACAGTCAAGCAATACCAAAGTTGGATTATTATAAATCTGGAAATTTATTTAACAAGTTGGCTTGGTGAAAGGTAATAATAATTATTACGTTTGGGTAAAAGTGAAGTGTAGTGTGCGAACTACCCCACCCAAATCACCTTGTCGCCCTCCCCAATACCTAAATAAAACATACAAAGCAAGGGTGAGTCGAAGACTCAAGCAAGTACTAAACAAGAATAATCAAGCATGGAGTGGACAACACAATTCGGTTGAATTACGAACAATTATTGGAACACATACATGTATGTATGGAATGAATACATGAATGGATGAAATGTAAGAATGCATTGAAGGTATGAACTTATCATTTGCATATCTGGGTATAGCAAGTGATACACCGTCGGTGTTCACTTAAGCCCGTACTTCACAAATCGGGGACCCAATCACCGTATGAAGAACGTTTCATACGGTGTCCAAGTTGCCACATTGGAATGGTGGTCAACACTACCCACATTGGAATGGTGGGTTTTCAAATGCCCATCTTTGGAATTGATGGGTCTTTCAAATGCCCATACTGGAATTGATGGGACTTACCAAAAGAATTCACTTGGTCATAATGAATTTTATGAATGAACATGATGATTTCTCATGGTATGAATGAATATCACACATTATTGGAAAAGACACATGGCATTCAACAACATGTGTAAACAAGTATGAGTATGCATCCCCACACAACATAATATATCAAGAATGCCACACAAGTTAGTTGCATGTAATGGAATGCAACAACTGAAATGAATGCTAATTCTTTAATCACAAGAATCATCTTCTTGAAATGAAATAAACATCAGGATGGATAGAAAAAGGCATTCACAATTTATCCCAACATCAAGCAAACAATTGGAAACATCACCAAACAGCATAGGGTACTTGCCTTCCGCGATGTGACGTAATAGGAGGACACGAAGATGCCCCTCCACTCACCGCCTACACAAATGTATAATCGAAATAAGAATAACAAGGTATGACATTGCTACAAGAGCCCTTCCATCCACTCTATCTCTCCCACCCAAACAACGGGATCAATTTTTACCAAGTTTACCCAACAGCCCGATTACCGCTAAACTGGCAGCGATACTAGAAAAATCACCATTAATTATCTGTAACTCCAAAAGACCTAAAACCAGTGCTCACTGAATCTTAACAGATCAGGCTACAAAACATTAGTTGGCGGAATCCCCTGATTCGGCCAAAACAGAGGGCTAATTAACAGCTAAACACAACCCATCTACGTCTGTCCAGAATACAGATCAGAGATAAAGAAAATGGCGTAACTGTCAACCTATGGGTCCAATGAGAATGATTCTTATCAGCTTGGAAAGATAATTTTAAGGGCTAAAATAACCTAGTTGGGTGAAGGTTCTGATTCGGCCCCTAATTTGAACAAAACCGAGGAACAAACCTACTGACCTCAGTTTTCAGACAGACCGGACAGTTCGTAATAAAAAATTCATACCTCCCAAACTACAGATCGGATTTTCCTGATCTCAGTGCCAAAAGAAAGCTAACGTTCCCAGGAATAAAACTCTATAAGGGCAAAACCCTAGATTCGGCCTCTACAGTAGTCTAAACAATAGATGAAAACACTAACAATTATCTGCCCAAAATTCAGAACAGTGGTAAAGAAAATATTATAACTTTCATTATACAGATCCAATGGAGATGATCTTTATCAGCTTTGAAATATAATTTAAAGGGCTACAATAAATTATTTGGGTGGAGGTTCTGGAAATGTCTCTAACTAAATCAAAACCTAGGATCAAGCCGACAGATCTTTCTCGTCAGACAGACAAACAGCGCGCACAAAAAAATCATATCTCCTAAACCGTAAGGCGGAATCACGTGATCTCGGTGGATATGGAAAGCTAAGAACAATACCTACAACTTTCTAAGAGATGGACAGGACAGAAATCGAACGCATCTTACCCAAAATCGACGTACAAGGCGGTGCACAGCAAGGGGGAAGGGGGGCGGCGGCTCCAAAGGGGGGGAGTGGGAGAGAAATGTGGAGTTTAGGGTTTGGGGGGTGGGAACCCCCCCTCTTATGGCCAGCCACCACATGGGCCCCTCTGGCCGTGGCTCGAGCCCAGTTGCCGTGAAATCACTGAAAACCCCCCGGTGAAAAGATGATTCTGGTTTTTCGATTAGCTCCCTCTTCCGAAACTTTTTCTAATAAGCCGAATCACCTTCGGGGTATTACAATTCCTTTTGGAACGGTTTTCAAATTCCTTCTAGAAAAGATTTTACACAAAAGTCTAGTTTAAGTTAAAAACAAGATCCTATAATTTTGGATTTTGGTTATAAACTCATTTTCAATTAAAATAGGTTTTTCTTGAATCAAAACCTTTGGGAAACCTTTGAAAGACATTTGTATACACTTTGCAACTAGTTTTTCACAAGATTACTTATAGATATGAAATTTTTTTACTTTTGGTTAAAAGGCTCAATTTTGAAAAACATTACTGGTACTTAATTTATTTGAGCACACTTAGGGATGTGATATACATGTATATGACTTAGCACTCCCCCTTAATGTGCCACGACCATCTTACTCAAGATTTCAATAATGAAGTTGTTAGATAAGAGCAAGAACACTATTTCTAAAAGATTTTCATGGAATGCAACCTACACAAGGTAAAAGGGGTAGATATATCAATGTAAATACGTGTTATCGAGATGGCATTGGTTCTTGATATGTAGTGATCATCCTCAAGCTTGGCTTCAATTTTGCACATGGTGGAATCCACCTCTTCATATGAGTCAAACCTCCAATGCCTCTGGTACCCAAATATCTTGTGTCTTGCATTGTGTCTTATCTTGCTATTTTCCTTCTTCTTGGGGGTGAAACCATGTAACACCCTGACCCAAAATCGGCTCAATGCCCAGCCCACCGTGGGGCGGACCTGCCCACACATAGCACCCCACTTACACTTTCGTCCTCGCTTCGTGTAAAAGGGTTAACCCGGAGGTGCTACGTTTGGATCCAACAGGCATTATATACTACTACAACTCATTTGAGACAGCAATGTGGAACTAATCCCACCACACAACTCCTCATGGGCCACATGGGCCACGCTATGAGCGGTAGGGTATTACACTCACCCCCTCAAGGGTCGCGCCCTCGGCGACATACCGCATCTGCAAATGCCTGAACCACGCCTCGGTACACGTCCGTGCGTCGGTCTTGCACACATATGCCATGCCATGTGTCCACTCGGGCCCACATGTGCCATGCGCCATATGCCCGCGCCGTCCCGCACACGCCCGTCAAATGAGGTTGATGCTCTGATACCATCTGTAACACCCTGACCCAAAATCGGCTCAATGCCCAGCCCACCGTGGGACGGACCCGCCCACACATAGCACCCCACTTACACTTTCGTCCTCGCTTCGTGTAAAAGGGTTAACGTATTACAAACCAATTCCACTCTTATCTTGCAAGCATCTTTGCTTGCTCAATATCTCATCGAGAGTGACCTTCCCCTTGTAGCTTCTTTTCAAGTCATTTTACAATTTTGTGACTTGGGTCTTGAGCTCTTTGTTTTCCTCTATAAGTTTAGTATCAAAAGACAGAGAAAATAGAAGCGTCTATTTTTGAGCAACAAGACATATCAAGAAAATCATCATAAGAGGTGAATATGCTAACCTTAGATGAAATGCAAGAGTTAGGAGCTACACATGCCATATCATATAATAAATTACATGTAATGTCTATATCCACCTTGGACTTATATATCTCATTTTGGAGGAGAGTTTCATGTTCATTTTTTAGATCATAATTATTTTGAATTGAAATATACTATTTCTTTAGAACTTTGAATTTTGATTTCTCCTTTCTTAAATACTCATTAAGTTCCTCAAGCATACCCATCAACTCATCATATGAAGGCTCATCATCATTATTTACCTTCAGATTACCTTTGGCCACAAAGCAATGAGGTGATGTGGATGGGGTTGAGGACTCATCACTGTCGGAGCTAGAAGTTGAGCATTCTTCTCCCGATGTCCATTCTTCTTTGCAATCATCATTGATTGAGGTGGACCTTTCATAATTGTCTTGAAGATAGGTCCATATTTCATGAGCGTTTTGAGATTGCATACTTCATTGAATACCTCTACACTCAAATAACTAAATAAAGCGTTAATTGCTTGAGCGTCGAGATGTGAGCTTTTCTCTTCCTCAATAGTTGGAGCAAGAGGATCCTTTGGAGGAGAAAAGCCCACATCTACAATCCTCCATATTTTAGGGCTCATGGCCTTAAAGTAGCATGACATGCGATTTTCCAATAAGCTTAATTTGTACTATCAAATAGAGATATTTCACCTAGGACAGCCCATAGTCTCAGGGGTGGGCATGGCGTAGACTCCCGGTGGTGCCGGAGCAGAGGATGCATCAACACTCGGCCAAGAATAACCAGGGACTGCTACGGGAGGGACGAACAATGGCAGTGCAGTCGGAACGGGGTTCCAGTAGAAACCCGTAGGAGGGGTAGGAGTAAAAGCTACAGGAGGAACCCATCCTGAAGAGAACTGAGGCGCAGGCACAGCAGCTAGGGTCTGAACTGAACCCCGAGGAACACTGGAAGAAGAAGCTGTTGGGACTGACTCCCACCTGATGAGGCTCGCTGGGTTCTGCTTGCACACAGACAACTTGTGTCATCCCGACCACACTGACGGCATGTCCCTCTGAAGGAACACTCTGTGCCCTTCACCACACCTGAAACACTTCACACCTTGTCCTGGAGCAGGACGCATCTGGGGTGCAGATGACGAAGAACGTGGCGACGAAGAAGAAGACTGCCACTGCTGAACAGGGCGCGAGGGATGACCTCCCTGAAACCTCTTGGGAGCAGGTCGCTGAGAAGACCCACCTCCCCCCACCGAAACTCCGCTTCTGACCACTACCAGCACCACCAGTAGGGACAGAGCCAATAGTAGCCTACCTCTATGAAGAATGATCCCTCTCCAGCTCCATCTGATGAGGACATCGACCCTAAGGATACAACCACTACTTCAACCTGCTGCACTGCATCCTCTACTTCCTTTACTTCACCAACATCTTCTCCAATTGGACTTTCGGCTAATGCAATGCCATATTACCCAATTAGATCGAGCTACGTCTACATGCCATGGTGCTACGTCTACATACCATGGTACTATGTGTACATGCCATGGTGCTACTACATGTGCCAAGCAGGAGTTCAAGCTGGATACATTTTGGTCAGATCAGTTCGGAATCAGCCTGACAGCACCAACTTAAAACAGATATAACTTTTGCAAACGGAGTCCGATTCGGGTGTTCTTGGGCTTGTTGGAAAGCTAACGACGATATCTTTCCAACGGATCCAGCCTCACCTCTAAATTCCTTCTGTAGACTTCGGAATCGTTAAAAGAAGATACTATGTCACTAATTTGGGCCGATTTGGGCCTTGTAATCGTACCGGAATTGGCCCATATGCCGCCGGCCCACCTGGGGGCTTGATTACTGTTCATGTGAACAGTAATTCGTGCCTTTAGTCCCACCCCTCTATTTCTTTTAGATTTGTGATTCCTCATCCCCTATTTAAGGAGGACGCACCCCCTCTAGTTTCCTTGGATTTTGTTTAGTTAAAAGTTAGCCTTGTTGCAGCTTCGTGTATTGGCTTGTGTCGACTAGACCAACCATAATACCGCTTTTCGAAATCCCAATTTTAATATTTCAATCTTTATTTGCAATTTCAGATTGCTTTATCTTGTTCTTGCGTGCTTCTTCGGTGTATGCAGGAATCGACCTTCGTGGTCAGGTCAACCGGGTATTCGTGCATGGTTGATAACGACTTGTCGATCAGTTTAGCGATTGCGTGGTTTCGAGCCTTGCGTGTTCGTAGCCAGGATCGTCAGAGTTGAGCGACGCCTACCGGACTTATCGTTCTCATCGAAAGATCGGGCCAACAAATCAAACCTTAGGGTTCATCACCATCCCCCTGGCCTGTTCGACCACGGAGCTGAAGTCACGCAAACCAGTCGCCCCCAGAATCTGGCGATACTCTTGATTGAGGCCCCGACAGAACCTCTTGGCCTTCTCCTGGTCGTCACTAGCCACCGCTGGTACAAAGCGTACCAGGTTGTTAAACCCAGTCTCATACTCAGATACTGACATCTTCCCTTGGACAAATGTCAGCAGTGATTGCTCCATCTTCTCAATGAAGGAGTCCGGATAGAACTTCTTCCTGAATTTCTCCACAAAAACCTCCCAAGTAACTAGTCCCTGAACTGGTGTTCTAGCAGACAGAACCCCTTCCCACTAGATATTAGCTTGGCCCTTCAGCTGAAAGGCCACAAATCGAGCCTTTTGCACGGAACTCAGCTCTAGCGCTCCAAACTGTCTCTCCATATACCTCAATCAATCTGCAGACTGAACCGGAGTACCTGCTCCGTCAAAAGTTGTAACACCCCAGCCCAACACTGAGCCTGGAATGCCACTAAACTACTCTTCCAAACTAATAATTATCGACACACTATAAAATTACAGCAGGAAAACATCAATAAATATATCCATGGACCACAAAAGAACATGCATAATTATGGATCAAGCGATAATAAATAATCAAGGGGAAATATAACCAGATAAATAATCCAAAATAGCATCAACCAATGAATCCAAATCATTGAAACAAATAGTCTAGTCCAAAACGTTGTCCTAAACTTTATTCAACCTCTAACATGTCCTAGAGTAATCCTGCATTGAATAAAAAGGTTCTTATGGCAAATGATCATGTGATTGAAGTATGGATCTACTCCATGTGCTCTACTCGCTCTCGATCCACGGCGCCTCGAAGATCACCTAAAAACAACAAAAGAGCAAGGGTGAGTCCACGACTCAGCAAACACATCAATATTCAACGAACAATAATAAATCAACAGCATTCAATAACTTCATTATCATCACAGGTACTTCTATTAATACTATCATGCTGTTATCTTCTCTTTGTTTCACACCCATTAATCTCATATATCAATGCAACTCTAATCTACATGTCCACATGCACTTCTTTCGCGTATACCGGTATAGCATGAGTGAATGCTCGCGACAACATTCACTCTCAAGCCCGTTCCTCCTCAAGGATCGGGGACCTCCTCCACTCCCGTGGAGTTGTGATCATTCATGATCACCTACTCATATGCAAAGATGCTTATGTATGAAAAAAATGCAAACTCCATCATATTCATCATATCCAACTTTTTCCCTCATGGTTGTCAACAAATATATAACCATACCATTCCATTGTTTGCAATTAAATAAAATAAAAGCACAACAATAATGGTACTGAAAGATAAAGAATCACAATGATCATCATTGATCGCGGTCTACCATGCACTTGCCTTTACTAGTTGCGACGCACGATTTGACTAGAAGATGGCAACAAGCACGACGACTCTCCTACATTAAATACTCAAATTTCAATACAAGCTACAGCATCATAAGAACAGCAATCAATCGACATCACTCCTACTTGTCCCCAAATATACCACGTTACTCCGGTACCGAATAGTCACCCCTAGCTGTCCTGTTACTAAAAAGAGCGTAACTTTCGACTCAAAAGTCCGATCACGACCAACCACCCAGTTCTGGATTCTACACAAAATTATCCATATTTTATTAGATTACCAAGTCTCCTAATTAAATCATCTAACACTCCGTTTTTAGCCCAGAAAACCGATCTGTCAGCTTCGGGACAGCGGGTCTTACTAAATTCATAACTTTTGTTTTACCCAACCAAAATTCGAGTTCTTGTATTCTACAGAACCCTTAAACAATTATCTACATCTTTCATATAGATCAAAAACTCTAATTAATCTATTTACTATTTTTAATCTATAGTCTACCAAAACAGCGCCGAAAGACGATAACCACAAAGACAGCAGTCTTCCAAAATTCATAACTCGAATTATACTTGTCCGATTGACATGTTTAAATATTCTATAGAAAGATATCGAAATTATCTACAATTAACTAGTAGATGATATTTTCAAAATTCGCCATTAAGGTATCCGAATAAATCATTCAACAGAACAACAGGCTAAACAGATCTAATAATCGGCCCTTAGACTAAAAACTATAGAACCCTCCCTAATTAATCTCGATTCTAATCTCTAACCAAATTAGTAAAACAGAGGGAGATAAAATTACAGATCATTACCCACAAGAACCCAGATCCTAGCTTCTTTCTTCTAATTTTTCTCTCTTCCTTTATTCTCTTCCTTCTCTTCTTGTTTGTTTTGCACAGCCGTTGCTCTACTTGTACTCTTGATTTCTTTCCCTTGCTTTCAGCGGTACATGTAGTAGTCACACGCACACATGCAGCAGCAGCCCGCACACATGCATGCAAGCACCCGCACAGCGACTTGCAGGCTCACGCTAGCCGAGCGGCGGAAAATACATGCACAGGCGAGTAGGCCGAGCACAGGCTGGCGACGCAAGCAGGCGTCCACGTCCACGCGGCCGCGGCGAGCAGCAACTCGGTGCTGGCCTCCACGCACCGGCAAAAGAAAAACAAGGAGATGAGGCGCTACACTGGCGGCGGCGCACGAGAACAAAGGAAAACAAAACGACGGCTAGGTGGAGAAAAGAAAAGACTGTTAGGGTTTCTAGAACTCCACTCCCACGATTTATATAGCTCTAAAAAAAACTCTGAAATATCCTATTTTCACGTATCCTCTTTATTTAATTACGCACATGCCCTAAAGAGGTTTATTTATTTATTTATTTTTCAGAATATTATAAAAGTGTCCAAGCGAAGCGACATCCACTCACAGAGACTCATCCTAGTCTCGGGTGAAACCGCTGCAACAACGGGTTCTCGCCACAGTACAATGGCGAGGAAATACCGCCGCAATTCTTGGCGGAGTTCTTTGGTTCTCCTCGGAGATTCGAATCGGTCTGTGACGCAATGGGAGGCTCGATGATCGGAGGCGCAATGAGGCAATCTCCTCGATGGCGACACCACCAACCCATCAGACAAAGACAAAGAAATAGCCTGACCACGTCCACGACCACGACCACGGCCACGGCCTCTACCTCTGGCCATCTAAGAATATCACAGCAAACAGAACCAAACACTTAGCTTAACAACAACATAGCACAAAACAATCCAACAACGAGTCAAAATCGAATCACATCAATGGAAATGTGGAAGCAATAAACTACCCATTCCCTCCTATTGTGCGCAGTGTGTCAATTTTAAGATGTTTGAAAGAACCACGGACCTAAAGCCCGCTCTGATACCAACTGTAACACCCTGGCTACTCGGAAGCCAAAATGTTACCTAAAGATCTAACATATAACCAAATTGCGGAAGAATTTAAATTGTAACTTCTCTAAATACAAATAGAGACCAACTTCAATAGCAGCATGGCAGGAATAAGGATTGAATTCATCAGAATATAATCAGAGAGTAATTAAAATAAACCACTAGTAGTATTTAACCAAAACATAACATGGAGAGGAATAACATGCAGTCTTAAATTTATTTATTACAATTCCTCGGTTAACAAATGAAAGGCATAAACGACATTGTTAATGAAAGTAAATTATGGTGAATTGAGTGGAATGTGCTGGTCTACTCCCTCCCCACAAAGCCATCATCAATGATCACCTAAATAAATATAGAAAACAAGAATGAGTCGAAACTCAGCAAGTACAGTAAACATTTGAACAAACAAGGTTATGAACAAGTCAATCTCAATACGAACTATGAACTTATCTCTGAAAACTGATATGTATGAATGGGATGAATGGATGCATTGAAAGGAATGGACTACACACATGCTCATACCGGTATAGCGAGTGACACACCCGTCGGTGCTCACTTAAGCCCGTACTTAACAAAGTCCGAGGATCCAATCACCGTATGAAGGACGTTTCATACGGGTGTCCTAAATTGTCCACATTGGAGTGGTGGGTCTTACGTGCCCATACTGAAATTGATGGGTCTTAACAATTCTACTCCCGTGGACGGAACACGAACAATGCAAGAATGGAATGAACACATGCAATGAATGTCACCACTTTTATCCACATGGATTATCAATTTAAGAACGAAATGTTTATCATAGAGAATGAACATGAATCATAACAACACATCACATTAACAACATTCAATAGAACTCAATATGTCATAACGCAGTGTACTTGCCTTCTGCGATGTGACGTGCTAGAAGGCAACGAAGGTGCTCCTACGCTCGCCGCCTCGCCGCCTACACGAATGTTTATTCAAGAATAAGAACACATGGTATGACGATGCTACCGGTGGTCTACAATGCCCCCTTGACTACCCAATACAACGAATAGACCCGAACTGAAAAGATACAATTCACTCATTTAAAACAATTCTGGACAGCGACACGGAAAATTCATAATTAATGATCTGGAACTCGGAATGAAATGAATCTAGTGCCCAATGAAACTTAACGATCAAGCATACAAAACTCTAGTTGACAAGATTTCCTAATTCTGCCAAAACATTTGACTAAACAACACTTGAAAATGCCTGACAGACATCTGTCCAGACAATCAGAACAGCAGCGAAGAACATAGCATAAGTTTTAATCCATAAGTCCAATTTGAGTGTTCTTTATCAATATGGAAATATAATAAAATTACCTACAGAAAAAGTTTTGGGTCACAAGTCTGAATCTGAACCTAAACAATTCATATTTCATCAAACATCTATACTGACAATTCTCGTCAGGTTTCTCAGGACAGCAGTAAGGAATTTATCATAACTTTTGAACCACAGATCGGATTTTGGTGATATTGGTTGCCATGGAAAGCTAAAAACCGTGGATACAATTATCTAAGAGGGTGAACCTCCAGATAGGCCTCTAAGAGGTCGAAATAGACCGCGCAACATACTAGACATATTGTGGAAATCCTAAGACAGCAATTCGATTTCATCCTACTAAACAATTTAGCATCCAAACAGCAGTAAACAACGAATTGGATCCTTCGTTATCGTTGAAGACCCGCTGGACGACGAAGATCAACCTCCCGAAGAACTCCCCCTTTCTCCTTCTTTCTCCTCTTCTTTGGTCGGCCACCACGAAAGCGGCACCCAGGGAATCGGCTGGAGGGGCGACTTCGGAGAGAACCTTGGGGGCAGCGCCGGGGATCACCGGGGGCCAGCACCAAGGGGAGGAGGCGGCACCAAGGGGCAAGGGAGGTGCCGGTTTAGGGGTGTAGGGGTGGCGGCTCTAGGGGGAAAAGTGGGGAGGGAGAGTGGAGATGGGGGTGACTAGGGTTGTAGGGGGAGGTGGGGCGCATGGGCCTTGGGCCTAGACGCCTCCCCCCGGACTTGGCCCATCCTTGGCCGGCCATTGGCTGGCCAGGGTTTGCCCCACCCTGGGCCGAAGGTCCAGGGTCCACGAATTTTTGAAAAACTCGAATTTTCAAAAAATTCTCTCTCCCGAACAAATTCCGCTCAAAACGAAATTCGGAGTATTACACATACCACCAAACAAGTATCGGTACTACCGATTTTCGGTAGAACCGCTTATCAACAGCGGTTATACCTTTTTTCAAAACAGTTTTCCAGAAGTTTAAATCAAAGCAATGCATGAACCCTAACAATTTATAAAATACATTTGCAAACTTAGATCATACAACAAGGAGTAGGTAAATGGACTTCAACCATTTGCAAAGTATAGTCACATGCTACAAGGATTAAATGCAGGAGCCTCAACTATTTACAAAACACATTTGCAAATTTACAAAACACATTTGCAAATACTAGCATCATGCTATGGTGAGCTAGAGCAAGCGAGATTGAGCTATCAACACATGATGAGACTCGAGCTACTAGGCAAGACCCCTCTTAATAGTACGGTAACCTATACTAGTAATCCGATCTCCCAACAAAACACCTAGACCGATAAAAGACTAGAAAGACATCCTTAGCCCTAGCTAGTCGTACCTTTGCCTTGCACATCCTCTTGAAGCTTGATAACGCACATCTTCACTTCAAGTTCGGGTTCTTGACTTGAATATCATCAACGCATGATGATCTTATTCACTTCAGAATCTTGCCTTGATGCCCATCAACACATGATGACATCCTTCATCCCGAATCTTGACTTGAATATCATCAACTCATGATGATCTTTTTCACGTGCCCTCCATCAACACATGATGGGACTTCTCTTGACTGGATGATCAACTCATGATCATCTTCTCTTCGAGATCTTGATATGCATCAATACATCATGCATCCTTCACTTTACTTGATGACAATCCACTCATGATGTCATCCTAAGTCACCGTCATCATAGAACTTAACCTATTTCACCAACTCATGGAAAATGTTAGTTCCGCAATGTGATTGCCATTAATTACCACAACATACCATTAACTCATAATTGTGGGTCAATATACTGCAATCTTTCCCTCTTTGGTAATTGATGACAACCATCACAATTATAAATAATTGAATATAAGAACATATGAGTACATATGAACTACACATGTTTTATATACTCAAGGGTATGTTTCGAAGTAAAGATCCCAAGTATATGTGGATAAAGAAAAATATGGATCAATACTAATGAAACCACAAATTATAAAGTGAACTCCCCCTAAATGTGTGCATACATGAATATGTTGTGGATTTCATGGGGATAGCGATCGGCGATGCGGGTGAGGTCAACGACTCAAGCGTGACACAAGATGGACAAGGGTGACCTATTGGCGAATCCATGACGCATGGTGAAGCGGTTTAGGTCAAAGGTTAAAGACGGCGCTTGCGCGTGCGTGTGTGACCCGCTTGTTAGTGGGCCTTAACGGAGCCCAATTAAGTCAAACCCTAAGAGTTTTAGGCCTCCACTATAAATAGGAGGAGATGGTGGTCGCACCTCTCTCTCTCTCGCCTGCTTATGTTTCAAAACCCTAATTGTCTTTAGGGAGTTGAGGTGGAGGCTAGGGCTTTTCATGGTTTGAGGAGAATTTCGTGATCCTTGATTGTCTCTCGATCCATGATGGTGTGGATTTAATCCAAAGATCAACCACGAAATCAATCTATGCAAGGTTTGCTTGAGATAAGTCTCTTTTCGTTCTCGCTTTCAATTTCGTGTTTTTAGGGCTTTCTTTGATCCGCGAGTTTGTGATTGATTCTTTCACGTGAATTAGCTTGCTGTGATATGTGTGAATCTATCTAGCATCATCTTGATCATCAATCACTCACGAACAAGCAATAGGATCAAGTTTTCGTTCTTGCCGGTTTTAGACCTTCGTTAATCAATTGACAATTGCTCAAGATCGTTCCAAGAATTATCATAATATTCGATTGGAATAGGTCCTCAATAGCATAGAGAAGGTGTGTGCAAAGTTTCGTGAAGTTTGGAGTTGAGAATCAAAAGTTAGACCTAATTGCAACTTCGTCATCGGGCCGATTTTCTTGCTTTGGATCGGTTACGTGATCACGGTCCGATCGCCCATCACCACCGGTCCGATCGATTTGAGCGGTCCGACCGCCAAGATAACAATGGTCCGACCGCTTCGCAATCGGTCCAACCGGTTCACTACTGAGGTCGACCGCCAAGATTTGTGTTGCTTTGATTCTTAGCGATTATTGTCGCATTGCTTAGGGTTTTTATTGGATTCAATACTAGTCTTCCATTTGATCTTGGTATATTGATCTTCATAGCTTTCTAATAGCTACTGGAGTGAAATTGTATTGAGTTCATAATTTGTTAAAAGTGAGCGTGCTCTATTCACCCCCTCTAGTCGCCTTTACGGTCCAACAAGTGGTATCGAGCCGGCTTAGTTCAATCTTGATCTTAACCGGTCACCGAACTTTGGCGATGGATAAGTTTTCTACTAAACCGCATATCTTCGATGGGCACGACTATGCCTATTGGAAGAATCGTATGCGCGTCTTTCTTGAGAGCGAGGACAAGCTATTTGGGATGTTGTTAGAGTCCCACCGGTTATTCCCGAAATTGCTACACCGCTACGCAATTCTTTTGGCTAACAACAATAAGGCTAAGAATCTTTTATATGGTGCACTTGGTAGACAAGAATATGATAGAATTTGCAATCTTTCAATCACAAGCATGAAATTTGGAACACTCTCGAAACATATCATGAGGGTTCGTCCCAAATCAAAAGGTGCGCCAAATCGTTTACAAGCGTGAGTACAATAAATTCGAGATGCGTCCCGAGAGAGCATCGATGACATTTTCATCGCTTTAATAAAGTAATTAATCAAATGAAAGTCGTTGATATTGAATATTCTCAATCTGAAAATGCCACCCATCTCTTGGCCGCAATCAACACCAAGGAGTGGGAGATGAAAGCTCTTGCTATAGAAGAAAATGTTGATCTTTCAAGTCTTACTTTAGAATTGCTTTATAGTAAACTCAAGACTCATGAAATTAAAAGAGTTGATCATCCTAAGAAAGATAATTTAGCTTTGGTAGCGCATCCTCTCAAAAGGCTTTTGATGACTCTTGTGAATCTTCTTCGGATTTTCATTTGCTTGTTTATCTGCTATTCATGAAGAGGAGCTTGAAAGTATTCTGAAATGAGTTAGCTCTTCTAGCTAAGAAATTCACACGGCCTACAATAATGTGAGAAACAAAAGAGAGGTGGTCCTAACATGCTATGAATGTGGTGAGCTCAATCATATCCGCAAATTGCCCCAAGTCGAAAGGTAAGAGCAATCATAAGGAAGGAAAGCCGACTTGGAAGAAGCCTCCTTTCAACAAATCAAGGTATGAGGCAAATAAGCTTGTGAAGGTCGCTCACCGGTCCTTGCCGCTTTTGAGGATCAATCCTTGAGCGATGTGGATACCGGGAGTGAGGAGGACAAGGAGGAGGAGATCCCTCAAGGTAAAAAGAAAGGGAAGGCCAAAGATTTCACTGGCATGTGCTTCATGGCTGACACGGACGACATTGATGATAATGAGGTATCTTTTTCTTATGATGAGCTTTACGCTAAATATGATTCTATAGTTGAGCAATTGCTTAGTCAAGATGAAGCGCTTGAATTTGTTATGACAAAAATAAGAAATTAGAGTCAAAAATTAGCAAACCGAAAGTAGAGCTTAAAACTGCTAAGACTCTTGAACCTGATGAATGTTTATCTTGTCATGTTATGCATTCTGAAATTACCAAGTTACAATCTGCTCATAATATTTGTGTACAACAACTTGAGAATGCTAAATCTGAACTAAATGAAATTAAAAGTGCTCCTTGTGAAAAATGTTTAGAATCTAGTAAATTGATTGCTTTTGATGTTTTTGATTCTAGCCCTTGCACTTCATGCTTAGAAAAAGAACGTGAAATCAAAGATATCTTAGAAGTTTGCTAGAGTCAAATATGCTAAGCTTAAGGACAATATTGAAAATACTACTTGTGCTTCATGTTCCACTCTTAAGCTTGAAATTGCTTTGTATAAGGAAAAATCTATGGATAAAACTTGTGATTCTTGTGTCAACTTGAGAAAAGAAAATGCTTACCTTCATGATACATTAGAGAAATTTTCTAAAGGTAAGAAACAATTAAACATGATTCTTGACAAGTCTAAAACTCCTTATAAGAAGCAAGGTTTAGGATTCAATTCTTTTCAAGACAATTCAAACCCAAAAGTCATTCAAGTCTTGGAAAAGGTTTAATTGAATTCAAAACCCAACCTCGCAAAAACATCTTTTAAATCTGCAGTTTTGCCCAACCTTGTATTAATTCAAATGGTGCTTCTTCTAGTGGTACCAAGTACCATTGCACTTATTGCAAAAAGGTGGACATTTGATTGAATATTTGTTGGCGTAGGTTGAAAAATGATAGGAAAAATTTTGATAGAATTTCATTCATGCAACCTAGAGCTTCTATGAGACATGGTAACACCGAAAAGAATAAACACGGATTAGGATTTTTATCTCATGCAAATCATTATGTTTCTAGACATCCTAATTCTAATGTGTATCAGATCAAGGTCCGATCACTGGTGCTCACCGGTCGACTGTTTTGGTCACCGGTCGACTTGACAAAGACAAAGCCGAGACCGCCCATGGACAGTTCAAGTCTCATTTTAATTTGAACATTGCTCATAACCAAATGTTAAATGAAATCAAGGATAGTACTTACGGTTTGTATACTCCTTGCGAGACGTGTGTCTCAAGATCTTGGATTCCTAAATCTTGTTTATCTAATCCCATGTTGAGACACATCGTTCTTTGCTCCTTGATTTTTAGGATTACCGCGGAAAGGGAAGAACACGTGGTTCGTTGACTCGGATGTTCACGCCACATGACCGGAACTCAAAATGGTTCACCTCTTTCACGCGAGCAACGGTGATGACTTCATCACCTTTGGAGATGATACACAAGGGCGAATTGAAGGAACAGGATCAATTAGGGTAAACAACAAATTCATTCTAAAGGATGTCGCTCTTGTGGACAAGCTTAGGTATAATCTCCTTTCTGCTTCTCGACTTCTTGATGATGGGTATGAGACTGCTTTTAAGAAAAATGCTTGTCGTGTGCTTGATTCTCTTGGTGAGCTTGTGTTTGGAATCTCTAGAGTTGGTAGAATTTTTGAGCCGACTTTTCGAATCTCTTCTTTGGATCTCTTAAATGTTTGCTTACATCTTCTTGATTTTTGGCTTTGGCATCGACGTTTGGGGCACATTGGTTTTGATCATTTGACGCGAGTTAGCAACCTTGATCTCATGAGAGGTTTGCCTAAGCTCAAAGTCACAAAGATCTTTGTATGTGCGCTTTGTAGGCATGGCAAACAAGTTCTTGCCTCACACCCTTCTCAGGACTATGGTTATGACCGACGGACTGTGACGGTTGCTTCATATGGATACTATTGGTCCCGCTAGAGTCCCATCGATTGGTGGAAAATGGTATATTCTAGTCATAGTCGATGATCTTTCAAGATATACTTGGGTGTTCTTTCTTACTTCAAAGGATGAAGCTTTTGGTTATTTTCATGATCTTGTTCTTCGTTTGGCTTCGAGCTTCCTGGTGCTTTGAGAGAGATTCGCAGATGATAATGGCACGGAGTTCAAAAATGCTTCTTTTGCTTCTTTTTGTGCCGAAGTGGTATTGAGCATCGCTTCTCCTCTCCACACGTCCCTCAACAAAATGGCGTGGTGGAAAGGAAGAATAGGACCTTAATCGAAATGGCTAGGACGATGCTAGATGAGTATAGCACACCTAGGAGATTTTGGGCGAAGCTATTGCTCTTGCTTGCCATATTGCCAATCGTGTCTTTTGAGACCTTCTTTAGGCAAGACTCCTTATGAGCTTCGTTTTGGTAGAAAACCCTCTGCTTCGCATTTTGAGTTTTGGATCAAAATGTTTTATTCTTAAGACAGCAATTTAGATAAATTTGAATCAAGAACTTTTGATGGGGTATTTTGGGTTATCCCGCTCATTCGAGGGTTTTCGAGTTTTTAATCTGAGACTAACATTATTCAGAGACTTGTAATGTCACTTTTGATGAGACTAGCCACGAGCTAGATCAATTGCTCTGATGATTTACTGGTGTGAGAGTATTTTTGTGGAGGAAGATGAGGACGAAGCTAATATCATTCCCTCATTTGTCAGCTGCTAGCGCCCATATTGATACAAGAACACCTTTCGTCTACTTCACCTTCATTGAGGCTCTCTTGCATCATCATCATCGCCATACTGCGGAGGTCGAAGAAACGACATCTCACCCGGCGCTCCACTTCGCATTCAGAGACAAAGATCCTCCGGAGCAGGATAATAGGTAATCTACATGAGCGAGTCACTCGCTCCGGTATAATGATCCAAATCTCTACTCTCATTCGGCTTTTGTTGCTTCTTTTGAACCCCGCGATATATCACATGCTTTATCGATTCTAGCCGGGTAAATGCCATGCATGAGGAGTTAGAGAATTTTGAAAGAAACAAAGTTTGGAACCTAGTAGAACCTCCTAGTGGTCATAATGTTATAGGAACCCGTTGGGTGTTTAAGAATAAACAAGGTGAGGATGGTTACGTGGTTAGAAATAAGGCCGATTGGTAGCTCGGGGTTTCACCAAGTTGAGGGGTTAGATTTTGATGAGACATTTGCTCTGTTGCTAGACTAGAAGCCATTCGCATTCTCGCTTGCATTTGTTGCATCAAAAGGTTTTAAATTATATCGGATGGATGTTAAAAGTGCCTTTTAAATGGTTTCATAGATGAGGAAGTGTATGTTAAGCAACCCCTGGTTTTGAGGATCCTAAATATCCAAATCGTGTTTTCAAGCTATCTAAAGCATTGTATGGTCTTAAACAAGCCCCTAGAGCACGGTATGATAGACTTAAGACCTTCTTGCTTAAAAATAATTTTGAGATGGGTAAAGTGGATAAAACCCTATTCATTCTTAGGCGTGACAATGACTTCCGCTTGCTCAAATTTATGTGGATGATATTATCTTTGGTGGTTCCTCTAATGCTCTTGTTTCCACTTTTACGACACTATGTCTAGGAATTTGAGATGAGTATGATGGGAGAGCTTAATTACTTTTGGGACTTCAAATCAAGCAATGCAAGGAAGGAACTTTCATCCATCGACGAAGTACACTAAAGATCTTCTCAAACGCTTCAACATGGGTGACTGCAAGCCAATTTCCACTCCCATGGCAACTTCAACTGCTTTGGATCCAGATGAGGAAGGAGAAGTCGTGGATCAACGCGAGTACCGCATGACATGATCGGCTCCCTTCAGATTTGACGCCTCGAGACCGGACATTCACTTCACGGTATGCCTTTGTGCAAGATTTGAGCGTCTCCGAGAACTTCCCATCGCCAAGCCGTTAAGCGCATATTCGGTATTTACACTCTACCCTCTTATATGGCATTTGGTATTCTGCTCTTGACTTTGTCCATTAGAGGTTTTTCGATTCGATTTTGCGGTCGTCGGTTAGATAGGAAGAGTACCTCGCACTGTCACTTTCTAGGCACGTCTCTTGTATCTTGGTCTTCTAGAAAGCGGTCTTACATTGCACAATCCACTCTTTGAGCGGAGTATGTTCTTCTTGCTAGTTGTCAGAGCTGATTTTGTGGATGACGTCCACTTTGAAAGATTATGGGTTAAACTTTGCTAGTGTTCCTCTTTTACGTGATAACACTTCGCTATTAATATTGCTAAAACCCAATGCAACATTCTAGGACTAAGCACATAGACATTCGCTTTCACTTCCTTAAAGATCATGTTGAAAAAGGTGATATTGTGATGCACTTTGTAGAGTCCAAGCTCAATTGGCGATATTCTTACCAAGCCTTTAGATCAAACCAGATTTTCCTCCTTAAGAAGTGAGTTAGGGTAATTTATCCTTATGGGTTGGTTTGAGGGGAGTTTGATCTTTTCTTATCTTTCCTTGTTCTTTTGATCTTTTATTGTTCTTTTTCAACTTAGTGATCTTTTGAACTTTTTAGATTTTTAGGCCTTTTAATTGCATCTCATTGTGTCATATTGCATTCATATGAAAAATACAACAAGTGGTATGAAAAATTCAAAAAAAAATGCATTGTAATATAAGATTTTCTGCTTATCTTTTAAAATTGATGAAGCTTTGCCTATTACCCTTTAGAGCTTTTGTATTTCAATTCTTGCTCAATGTCATGTCTAGTTCTTTGACTTGCTAGAATTATCATGCTTTTACATGTGTAGCTAAGTCTTTGCTATATGAGCTAGAACCTTTTAAACAACTCAAACTAAGAAATTGCAATTTGTGGATGTTTTAGCGAGTTGCGTAATTAGTGCTCCTCTTGTGACATTGGCCCTGTCAGAATTGCTTTGTTAGCTCTTTGATCTAAAATTGACCATTACTTGAGCTTTTGTGTTCTTGAGATTCTAAAACTGCTCTTGTGAAAAATGAAAATCAAGATTGTCTTATGCTTAAATTGTGCCAAACTATTCTTACGAGGCCTTTGTCAAATGACATGAACTTGGAGATAGTTTGATGAACCGAACGATCTCATGGGGATTTGCTTGTCGAAATGACATGAACCTCAAGATTTGTCGCCTTGTAGAAGCTTAGAAAGAGTTTGTGGATGGCTCCTAGTCCGGGATCTTCTTTACTAAGATATACCTTTAATCAACTTTTGGTCAAGCTTAGGATGAGTTTGTGGATGGCTCCTAGTCCGGGATCTTGTCACTAAGTTAGATCATTAGTCAACTTCAATATTCAATGCAAATGAGAAAAATGTTGACAAATGGGCGTTTACAAAATATTGAGCAAAATGATTCAATACGGACTTGATTGACTCTTCTTGTGGTCTTTGTTAGATTTTTGATCTCACTTTGACATTTGACATGGCCAATTTCACTTTAGGATCCTGTTGATGAACTTCTTTGAATTTGAAGCGTTGCTTAAATTGATAAAATCTAATGCTTTTCTTTTGAGCCTTTGTGCTTAGCTTTGATATATATGTCTTACCATGATCTTGCTAGCGTTGTCGGGCTTGATATCTTTGTTTGTGCAATATTAGAGAAACTACATTGTTCTTTTGGGTAATCTCCAAAGCTTCTTATCAAAAATTGAAAATACAAAAATTGAAGCCACTCCATTGCACTTCATGCATATTCCTCTTTATGCTTCTTTTGTTTACCTTCTTTCTTTATTCTCTATTTGTTATTCTGGATGAGAGGAAGGCGTGATTCCTTGATGAATCCATTGTCAAAGGGGAGAAGATGTGTTAAATGAAAGATATTTCTTTGGGAGAAGATGTGTAATATTTCTTTGCTACTCTTATTTGGAGAAGATTGGGGAGAAGTTTATACAAAGGGAGAAACTGAAAATTTGAAATTTGATGATCATAGTAAGGGGAGTTCTTGAGTTGCATTCTTATTGTCTTATTGAATATTACGAACTTGAATTGCATTCTTTTATACTCACAATGATCATAGGTCAATTGAACAATTGTTCTTTCATATGGACCTCATGTGAGAATTTTGACCCTTTTAAAATCAAAGTTTTATGCTTTCTTTTGCCTTGTCTCACATGCCTATACTATTACGATGCCACTTGGTCATGTTCATTGCTTTTTCTTGCTTATGGACCAAGTTGTGCCTTTGTCTAAAACTGCGAGTAAACTCGTTTTCAAACCTCTTACTTACATTTTTCGGATAATTGCCAATGTGTTCATCAAGGGAGATTGTGGATTTCATGGGGATATGCTCGGATCTTAGGATGATGTGACAATTGGCAATGGCGTTTACGGTTTGTCGTTTCACGCGTTTTCGACAAAGTTCTGAGCTTCTTGCTCGGGGCGGTCCGACCGGTCCTTGCACGGCGATCCGACCGGTCCCATATCGGTCGGACCGGCCATCCGAAGCGATCGGACGGCGATGACCAAAAGTGTTCAAATCGAGTGGGCCAAAAATAGGTGTTGTAGACAAGTAAGGGGATCCCAATGCACTTGGTCTCATGATTTTGGAGCCTCGAAAGAAAAGTTCTATTGGTTTAAAGTTTCGAAGGTTTGGATTTTGGGAGCTTGAATTTCGCTAAGTCTAAGGCGGTCCGACCGCTCACGAGGAGCGGTCCGGCCGCCATGGAGCGGCTCGACCGGCTCACCCGAGCGGTCGGACCGTGAACTACTTGAACGTCGGCCAACCGTGGCGATGTTGTTTTGTTAGGTCAAAGTCATTGGTTTCATGGCATATGATTTGCATGATGCATGTTTTGACTAACATGGGTCAAGTTGTGAAGAACTTGTTCCCGAATTCGTGTTTTCTTGTGCGTGGTTGTGCGGTAGCTTGGTGGTCAACGACGGTCAGCGGCGAGGAGAATCGAGACTAGACTTGAAGAGTTGAGGTCGAGCGATCGACGATGCGGGTGAGGTCAACGACTCAAGCGTGACACAAGATGGACAAGGGTGACCTATTGGCGAATCCATGACGCATGGTGAAGCGGTTTAGGTCAAAGGTTAAAGACGGCGCGCAAGCGTGCGTGTGTGACCCGCTTGTTAGTGGGCCTTAACGGAGCCCAATTAAGTCAAACCCTAAGAGTTTTAGGCCTCCACTATAAATAGGAGGAGATGGTGGCTGCACTCTCTCTCTCTCGCTTTTTATGTTTCAAAACCCTAATTGTCTTTAGGGAGTTGAGGTGGAGGCTAGGGCTTTTCATGGTTTGAGGAGAATTTCGTGATCCTTGATTGTCTCTTGATCCATGATGGTGTGGATTTAATCCATCAACCACGAAATCAATCTATGCAAGGTTTGCTTGAGATAAGTCTCTTTTCGTTCTCGCTTTCAATTTCGTGTTTTTAGGGCTTTCTTTGATCCGCGAGTTTGTGATTGATTCTTTCACGTGAATTAGCTTGCTGTGATATGTGTGAATCTATCTAGCATCATCTTGATCATCAATCACTCACGAACAAGCAATAGGATCAAGTTTTCGTTCTTGCCCTGCTTTAGACCTTCATTAATCAATTGACAATTGCTCAAGATCGTTCCAAGAATTATCATAATATTCGATTGGAATAGGTCCTCAATAGCATAGAGAAGGTGTGTGCAAAGTTTCGTGAAGTTTGGAGTTGAGAATCAAAAGTTAGACCTAATTGCAACCGTCATCGGCCGATTTTCTTGTTTGGATCGGTTCGTAGATCGCCGGTCCGATCACCCATCACCACCGGTCCGACCGATTTGAGCGTCCGACCGCAAGATAACAGCGAATAGCTACTGGAGTGAAATTGTATTGAGTTCATAATTTGTTAAAAAGTGAGCGTGCTCCTATTCACCCCCCCTCTAGTCGCCTTTACGGTCCAACATATGTAAAAAAGACATATGCACATATTCAAGTTAGACTTTTGGTGGAGTTCAACCTATATTTCTGATATGAGGAATGCAACAAGATATAAGAATTTGATGTCAAATGTATACCTCTTTGATTTTCACATTTTCATCCAAATAATACTACACGATAGATATATCAATAGAAGTATTAGTCTCACATATGGATTTATCATTAATCACTAAAATACTACATTAACTCATAATGGCGGATCTAGATTCTTCAGCGTGTCGCCCTAGCCTCGTGCAGAGCGGCTACAGGCGCTGGTGCAATTGTGTCAAAGGCTCGGGTGGACGAGGTACTCGACCGGCGTGAGTAGCCTGGGGGTGTCATGAAGGGGTCCTACATCGATAGGCTCGGTCCGGGCGAAGCCCCCACGGAGACCTGGCTACCACGCTGGTCCAAGTAGAAGTCTCCAGAGCGTGACTCCTCGTGCGACAAGTCCGGCTCGTCCCAAATCATTGCACGACCTGTGAAACATTACGTTACACATGTAAACATGGCGAAAACCATGAAATAGCTCGACGGTGGTCATACCTGGTAATGTGAAGGTAGACGACAACGACTCTGCGTACTCCTGCCCTATGTATGGGTGGAACTCAGGACCTACAAGAGAAAATTGTTGTTAGTAACTAGTGGGTTCGAAATAAAGAAGTGGATATGAATGTCTCAAGCTAACCTGCAAATTGTCCCAGGGTACTCACAGCACAATGCAACAAGGACCCGCTCACCACGTCCGGGTGAGGTTCCCGTGGCCGTGAACCACTGTGGCTCACCCCTCGTTCACGCACTGGTGGGTCCACTGGGTCCCTCAGCGTGTGACATGTCGTGATCTGGATCCCTTGCCTCGACTTCTCGAGGAACTACTCCATGACCACTCTAATGTGATGTGTCGTCATGCTGAAGCGCTCGCCAAGTGTCATCTGATGCACGAAGGATGCCAACTCATGCACCTCCGGATGTAGATCCACTTGTACACGTAATCAACAAGTTGCAAATTAAATATCAAGTACCGACCATTCAATACGTACCATGCAGTGGAATGCGAAGTTCAGGTGGGTAGAATACATGTCGTACGTCGCAGCCTCGTGTGCTGGTGGGTCATCCACGATCCTGATGCAGAGAACCCTCGTCCAACTGGAGTACCACTCTATGTACTCTGTGTACATCCCGGGGTCGTAGGGAGCAAGCTCCTCAACGACATCGTTGTAGGCGCTGAGCCAGTCATGAACCCAAGAGAACATCCTCTCTGCCTAGGAGGTAGTACTAGGTACTCCCTTCCTAGTGTACCTACGGAAGGCAAAATAATTATTTCGTGGGCACGTAACGCAAATTTTACAAAAGAAGTAAAGCGGGAACTTACTCATGGACGTTCGGCGGCACCCACTACCCCCAAGGGGCTGAGACCTGTTGTCGTAGACTGAACTAGCGCATGACCCGCTGCACCTGGTACTCCTCCACGAAGACGCTGTGCACCAAGCATGTCCGCATGTACCAGTACACATAGTCTCGCGTTCACAAACTCAATAGTCCTCGGGGGGCGCACACATACACCCTTTAAGAACTGTGCGGCGTCCAGACGATGCGGCCATCTATCAGCTGATTTAACATGGCAATGTAGTCCGTGTAGGACGCGTGCGTAGTGATCGGCGTGTAGGTGACATGTGGAATAGAACAACGGAAACTTAGCACACGAATTTGTGAATACATTACAAAAAAAGAATAAATGTTCATTAAACTAACCCGTCGGCCGCACCACACCGTGCCCATGGTCGGTCGGTCCACGTTATCGTCCACGGTGGCGTACAAGCTGACCGTGTACGCTCCCAAGTCCAGCTATGGTCATCCGATCTGGAAGCGCTCGAAGGACTGCAGCTGCAAAATCAGCGGGCATCCAGAGAGGATGGAGCAGTCCTGGACCCGGTGGCACGCCTTGCATAGTGCACAGTACATCGCGCACAGCACCGTCGGACCCCAGGCGTAGGGCTGGATCTCTACCGACCAGTATGCCAGTTCACGTGCGTACTAGATGTAGTACTTGTTGATGTTGTCACTGTGGGACCCCAAGAACAAGACCCACCTGAACAGCCACAGCAGATAGGCCTCGAAGTGCCTCCAAACAATGTGGTCGGGTGCGTCCTCCGCCATACGCTCGGGCTGCAAGAAGACATATACACGTTAGCAAGATTCACAAATGAATTGATACGAGAGGATAATAGTTACGAAGACTTACGTAGAACTGGAAGATCCACCTCAGCGTCGGCCCGTGGGTGCTGCTGAACTCTCTGTACCCGCTGTCCGACGGTAGCACCTCCTGGAACCTCACTAGGAACTCTATGTGCCACGTGGCCCGGATGTCGTACGTTGCTAGGGGGAAGCCAGCGCAGGGCAACTCGGTCAGGTAGGTCACGTCATGAAGGTTCAGTGCCATCTCCCCGCACGGTAGGTGAAACATGTGCGTCTCCGGCCTCCAACGGTCAACCAACACCGTGAGTAAGCACCAGTTGTACAGGAAGCGCCTATACTTACAACCGCATCTCGTGTGGTTCTGGTCATCCTCCCACGTCGCTTCAACCATCCTCGCCAGCAGAAGGAGGCCTGCCGCCCTCAAACTATGTCGGGTAAGGTACAGAACAAACGTTAGTCCACCAAAGTAGTCAGGCTGGAAATGAGTACACGAAGATCGCAACGACGCGTACCTCAAAACCCAACGTGGGTTCACACTCCATGCCCTCATGGGCGTGCGCAGACGCAACGTAACAAGCACAATCGCCGCCTCGCTCTCCTGGGGGAGGATGGTACTGAGGTGGCTACGGTGATGCGCGTCAATCACCGGGTCGAGAAACTCGTACGGTCATTGCGCAGCCTGCCCTGGTTCCGCCATCCTGAAAATTCGGTGCATGCATTGCAAAACTATGAAATATGTACATAACGTAATAAAAAGCGACATTAACAAAATAATTACTAGGCACATATAGAAACCAAATTTAAGTTGGGATTATTTTGATTAAGCTACATAAACCCCACTAACCTACTCTGTAATTTTTATAGTTTTTTAATAGGAATGTTGCTATTTTTCTACTTTAAAAAGAATTTTAATAGGGTCTTCCAATTTTAATAGAATTTTTAAATTAGAGCCGAGTGCAAATAAAAACAATAAACAAAGTTCATAATTTTATCATTCAGCTATACGTAGCCTATGTAGCAACTCTGGATTTTCTTTACAATTATAAGATGTGTCATGTTATTTTCCTAGTTTAAATAGTATTTTCAGCACTAACAAAATAATTACCGCGCACAAACTCTACAACCTGGACTAAGCTACTCTTAAATTTTTATATATTTGCAATAGGTATCTTGCTAATTTTCTTGTTTGAAAAGTGTCTCCAGCATTGCTTAAATATTTACAGTGTGCAAATGGAAACAAAAAATAACGACTACAATATTTTAGTTCGTCTCTGCATAACCTATTTAGCAACTCCGAATTTGTGTTTTACAATTTAGGACGTGTTATGCTATTTTTCTAGTTTTAAAAATTATATTTCAGCATTAACAATATAATTACCACGCACAAATGGAAAGCTAAATAAAGTTGAAATTATTTTGATTACGCTCTACCTACCCTACTAAGCTACTCTAATTTTTTTTATAAATTTGTAATGGACGTCTACCTATTTCTGCAGATTTATCCTAACCGAGCCTGAGCCTGCCTAATTTGACTAAAAATATCTAATATATTGAATTCTATGTCGTTATTTTTATTTGCTAACGGACAAGGTTTTGACATAATGTAAGGAGTTGTAAAAACTTGTACCTGCAGATGGTCGACCGGATCGGATGCTCTGTCTCTCTCCCCCCACTACAAACTGGCAGAGCTTCGCTACTTTTATTCTCCCCCGCTCCTCCTCTCTCTTCTGTTTTTTAAATTAAAATGACATTTGTATTGATTTTTTTGGATTTATATAGATGGGCCCCTGTTGCCAGTTCAACTGACGATAGGGTCACGTGATTTCCTGTCGTCAGTAGAAATGGTGATAGAATACTGTTCACTTCATGTCGCTAGTTCAACTGGTAACAGATAGTTGGACCGACGATAGAGAGTAAAGTGGGTTCCTGTCGCCAATTGAAATAGCGACAAGAGCACTAGGTCTCTGTCGCTATTTGGCGACAAAGACCTAGTGCTCTGTCGTTATTTAAATTGGCGATAGAGATCTAATTTTGTAATTGTTTTGGACGACTATTCAGTTTTGTATTTTTAATAATATTATTAAAAAAAATCTGGACATGTACGCCAAATAACGAAATTGACCACTAACTCTATGCGTCTGTTGAGCTCCCCCGCCGTCCAAACAGTCTGGACCAGCCCAAAGCTAATGGGCTCGGAATACCTCCTTTTCCCCAGAAATCGCAGGGTTTTAGTGTAGGGGATTACAAGGAGCGCAGACATCCGGAGCGCAGCGGCAGAAAGGGCGGCAAGCGGCGATGGAGTTCTGCCCGTCGTGCGGGATGCTGCTGCAGATCCAGCCAGCCACTGGCGGCCACCGCCTGCGCCTCTTCTGCCCCACCTGCCCCTACGTCTGCCCCATCAAAAACAAGGTCTATCCTTAGCCTTTCCCCCATCCCGCTTCTGCTTCCCCGAACCCTTGTGTCGTTCTGTTTTGATGCCTCGGTCGATCGAGTTGATCTGATGCGGTGGTGCGACCCGCTTGGTGGCTTTGTGGGGCGCGCAGATCGTGAAGAAGGCGAGGCTGGTGAAGAAGGAGGTGGAGCCCATCTTCAGCGGCGCCGACGCCATGAAGTTTGCCCCCAAGACCGCCAGTAAGCTCTTCACCCTACTTTTTGTTGACCTATTGGGATAATCATTTGTCATCTTTGCTCCCCTATTCCACTGTGCGCCACCTTTAGATTGTGAATCCTTATTGCTTTTGCAGTATTTATTTAGAAGGTTAGCATTGAGCGAAAGATTCGTTGTTTCTGCCGTAAATTACTTGGGAAATTTAGTTCTATTGTTTGTACTAGTAACCGAGATTTTTTCTTCGCGGCAAACTTTCTATGAGTTTCATTACTGAGTAAATTACCAAGAGTCAAGTGTAGTTGAAGTGTTATATTAAATGTCTTCCTGGTTTCTTTAGTTTTGGTAGATAAAGCAAATGAGTTCACTTGTTTGTCAATAATTAGATGCAAAAGACTGAAAAGGGGGTCAAACTTGTTTCTCAATTAATGTTAGTTGGGAAGCATAATTTGATCAATGCTTAATCTGTTTCTTTTCTCTTTCAAACTTGAATCACATCAGGTATCAGTCAAGTGCAAAAAATAACTTAATTGTAATCATTCTGGGATTTTCGACACATTTTTATTAGGAGAGTGGTAGATTGACTCGTTGCTAGATATTATCTGTGTTACTACCTTGTTACTAAGGTAGCAGCACATGGTAGATGCGTCATGCATGGTTAGTTCCGTGATTGTCAAAAAATTGGTTGACATAGCATCAGTGTTTTTTTTGGGCGCTTTTATGCTAATTGTTTAGATTGTCTAGTGTGATGACCTAATAGGCTGCAATTGATCTTTGGCAGTGGAATGAAAAATCATTATGTGCTTGAAAATCAATTTAGTGGACCTGATTATGATAGCATATCAATGACATATATATGTTCACTAATGACTATTGCCACATAAAGGAACCTTTTCTCTTAAACATGGTTAGGCATTATATAAAAATGATAAGTACTGACTACATTAGTGACCTGGAGCTGAATACATATTCTGCCAAACCATAGTTCTGTAAGTACATCCAATAAACTTGCTTTTCAGCAACATGCCCAAGGTGCCACAATGGAGAAGCATACTACAAGCAGATGCAGATTCGATCAGCTGATGAGCCAATGACTACTTTTTACAAGTGTTGTAAAGAAGATTGCCAGTTTGAGTGGAGGGATGACTGACGCCGAACATTTTAATATTTTACCTACATTTTTTTGTATTACCATATCTATCTTCAGTTTCGAATGGTGAATTGTGACATGTCCTGATAGATCTATGTAAACATGTGAACCTCATCACAATCAACCTGTGTTGTAGTACAGAACTTCCGAAAAGCAACCAATCTACTGCAAAATAAAGTGATATATGTGATTGTGTAGGGCGTGTAGTCTTTTGGCTCCATGTGGCATCGGAGAAGTTCGCTTCTTATTTGGTTTGGTCATTGGAGACTTAAAAGGTCATTGGAGACTTGGCAGTGCTAAGTATTGATTTGGAGTTATCTAAAAAATGTATTGATTTGGAGTTATCTAAAAAATGTATTGATTTGGAGTTTGGTACTTTGGATGCTGTTTTATGCAACTACCTCGAAGAAACTGGCTCCTAGCCAATCTCATGCCGATCAAGTAGGGGTCTACAAGTTAGATCACCTATTGTTCACTGAGACGCGTTGCTTCTGTTCTCAAACTTAGATGGCTTCCAGCTGGTGCAGGACTTCATGCAGAATCAAACACTGCAACAGCATGTGTGCACGCACTCCAGATTGCTAGAGAACTGGGTATAGGTATCGGACCTAATAGGCTGCAACCTGCGGTGGGCTCTGAAGGGAGAAGTTGACAAAGGGCCGAATGGAGTTTTATTCAGAGAGGCATGCTATCTTATGCATCATCTTTTCTTCTCTGATGTGTTATTTGCCCCAGGTCTTGTAATTCAGTTGCACACCAATTGACAAAGTTAGGTGCGTCTATGGATCCGTCCAACATTCGTCCTTCACGAGGATTTCCCATATTTTGTTGTGTGCCGTGGGTCCATTTGGCTGACGACATTGGCTAATGAAATACAGCTAATTATTCCTTTTAAAAAAAACTTTGATGACCTCTTGTAACATCCCAAATTTTATCTTTTCAAAAATTTATTTTCAAATTATTTAATTCAAATATTTGGATTTTAATCGGAGTCTTTGCATTTATTTAAATTCCAAATCCGAAATTCAAAACCAAATTCGATCGTCTTAATTCAAAACTCATCGCTAGTTTCCAAATTCAAAATTTCTAATTTGAATTATCCTTGAAACTTCTTTTTTCCGTTTTCTTTTCCTTTTCCTCTCCCTCTCCTTTTCTTTTCTTTTCCTTTTCTCAGCCTGGCTCTGCCCAGTCCTGGCCGCTCCGCCCACCACCAATCGCGCCCTAGCTCCGCGCCGTGTGCTGCCAGCACCCGGACCAAGCGATCCCTGCGCGCTGCCCATCCCGACAGCGCGCCTCGTGCCAGCCATACCTTGCGCCGCGCGTCCGTGCCGGCGCATCGCTCCTCCCCTTCTCCCCTATAAAAGGCTGGCCTTCCCCTCCTCTACCCCCTTCCTCCCTCTCTACCCCCTCTCCCTCTTCTCCACCAAGCACAGCGCATGAACTGGTTTCGGTCGCCAGCGCCGCCATCACCTCTCTGCCGTTCCGGCTGCGCTGGTGAACTCCGTCCGCTCCCGTCCACATCACGTCACATTCCCGGACCCCCTCTTCGTTTGCCCCAAAACCATTTCAGGATTCCCCTACCATTGCCGATGCCATCGCCTTCCTCCCCATACCCGGCAAGCCGTCGCCGCTACCGCCACCATTTCCTCCCTAGTGAGCCTCTCCCCGATTCCCTGCACCTGGAGCACCTCCTCGCCCTCCCCGCTCTTCCCCACCAGCCTCTCTAGCTCCCCTTCCCCAAAGCCGCCGCCGTACCAAGCCCGCTGTGCTGCTTGGGGCTCTCGTCGCAAGCGCACCCCTGGCCGTCCCGGCCCCTCCGTCCACCTCGATGCGATCCCCTCGCTCTCTCGGTGCGCGTGCTCTCCCTATTCTCGCCCCTCTCTCACCAAAGCGCCGCCGCCATGATCGTTTTGCCGCTGTTTATTAGTTAAACCTAAAATCTGCTAATATCTTCCTTGATAGATGTTACTCTATTCCTTTGTAACCCTAGCATATTGATTCCGCAATATTGATTACAACGTTGTCGAATAGTTAAACGTGGTAGAATTGCTTAGTCTTGCTTATCGATCTTGGTCACCTCTGGGGAAAAACCATTATTACATGTTATGCTTTAGTTTGGAAAATGTATGACATTAAGTAATGTCAGTAATTGGAAAATAAAATAAAATAGTGGAAAATTATTTTAGACTAGGGCGAGTGGTATGAGTTTTGTTTGTCTCGCCCTGGTCAATTAAGAACCGACGCTTGTGACTATCCAAACTGAGCAAAAATCGGGTAACCACATATCCTAATGGGAAGGACCTAGCTGAAAATTTACTAAGTCCAGACATTTAGCCCGTAGGCTGTAGATGGTAGGAGTTACCTGGGTAGTGCAGACGATGATAATTGATGTCCATGTCTGTTGGGGCTTGTGCCGGGCGATTGTAATTGGCGTCCATGTACAGGCAGGCTATCCCCTACAACGGTGAGCTTTGAGTCGATGGTAAATGACATCCATGACTTGGGGTTGAGCTCATCGGGCGGGCTAATGTTAGGATAAAGTTTTGTAAAAGCCCTGTGATAATCGCTTAGTCGCACACCTTTGGAAGTGTGTCAGTCAGTCGACATTATAAGTTGATTACCTCGTGTGGGTCAACGATGTTTCCACTGTGTGCACTAGCTACTGATCTAGAACTAGTGCGGAAATACATAGAGGGTCTAGATCAGCAGATTTGGGTCCCGACAGAGTTGGTATCAGAGCCGAGTCGACTGTAGTACGTGACCTTTTAGAATGGCCGCTAGTTGGAAACTTCAAAATTTATTTTATAAAAAGAAAAAATTTGGCTATCCTTATCTTTTATCATCTTTCTATCCTTACCTTTTTGCGGAATTCTTTCTTACCTAGTCTTTCATTCACCGTTTTCCAGTATTAAATGGATCCTCTTACACTTGAAAACTTCTATAGATGGTCAACACGATTTTTACAATTACGTTCAAGGCTGCAAGTAATGGAGCCATCAAGCCTTATAGTCTAAGTTGCCAGGGCTCCTTCTGTGTATTGAGTCATTTCACCAGCTTAAGAGTTTTGATCGAGTAGACGATTTTTCTTTGAGTTGTTTTTAGTTGCAAAAAAGTAATTTGATTTTCTATAAAGTATTTGGATCTTGTGGGTTGTTACAAGCTTCCTTGTTTCTCTCGTCTCTGCTTTTCCCTCTCTTCCCCTGCTAACCTTGGTCCACTTAGATGGTTAACCATGGAAGAGGTCATGGAGGAGGCCGTGTAGCCGTCCGAGGCTATGGTTGTGGAAGAGGTCGTGGTCAACCACTTCCTCAGGAGCCAATTTTGCCACAAGCACCCTAAGTTCAACTGGAGCAATTCTTTGAGGAAGAACCCCTACCACCACTACCTCCTGGTTAGCCCCAAATAATGGTCATGCAACTGTAACTTCTACAGGCTCTTGCTCAGAACCAAGTCAATCAGCCTGCACTAGCTCCCGCTCCAGTCTTTCCACCTCATTCCAGACTGGGAGAATTCATGAGAACCAGGCCGCCAACCTTCGCTGGTTCAGTTGATCCTTTAGAAGCTGATGATTGGCTTAAGGATGTCGAGAAGAAACTTATCTTGGATCAGTGAGATTACCAAGAGAAAGTCCTCTATGCTGCCCATCAACTCATAGGAACTGCAGGAACTTGGTGGAAAAATTACTGCTCAGCTCACCAGGACGTCCAGACCATTTACTTGGCATGAGTTTGATGCTGCTTTCCGCACGGCTCACATTCCTTTGGGAATTATGGAGATGAAGAAGAGGGAGTTCCACAAGCTGTAGTAGGACAACCTTAGCGTGTCAGAATATCTCAACCGGTTCACTCAACTGTCAAGGTATGCAACGGAGGACGTTGCGAATGAGGGAGGGAAGATTTGGCGCTTCATGGAAGAACTTGACCCTAGCATCAAGGTACAGTTGGTGTTAGTTGACTACCCCAACTTTCAGTAGATGGTCAACAAGGCCCTCGTGAAAGAGGATACTCAACGCCGGCTATTCGAGTCCTGTAAAAGGAAGATGGCTTTTCAGGCTCAGCATGGAGCCAGCAGTTTCAGGCCTCGCATGAACCAGTCGCACTTCAACAGGCAGCAGATGGTCAATGCACCCAAGACTTCCATGCCAGGACCTCGTTCGATCATGCAGGGATTTCGTAACAATACTAGTGATCAACCGCAACAGAATAAAACTTCGGCAGCAAGAGTCCAGTGCTTTCACTACCATGAAAATTGGGCATTATGCTAGCAATTGCTCTCATAAGCGTCAGAACTTGACTCCAGTGCGCTTCAACTTGGGAACTACACCAGCTTGTGCATCATCTCCAGGACAAGGACGTGGCGTCCCTCAGACTCCAAGGACTCTACAAACATTTGGGAGAGGACGTGTTAACCACATCACCACAGAGGAAGCCCAGGATGCACCAGACATAGTTCTGGGTAAGTTCCTTGTTAATTCAGTACATGCATCCGCATTATTTGACTCTAGAGTTTCGCATTCTTTTATTTCAAAGAGTTTTACTGAAAAACATTGCTGTGATGTTTTTGAACTTAAGAACCCTATGATAGTCCAATCACCTGGAAAGGAAATGAGAACTAATTCAGTATGCTCGGGTGTAATCACCTGGAAAGGAAATGAGAACTAATTCAGTATGCTCGGGTGTATCTATAGATATAAATGAGGTTAGGTTCCTAGCGAACCTTATCTTACTAGAGTCCAGAGGCACTGACGTAATCCTTAGCATGGATTGGTTAACTAATTTGAAGGGACAGATTGATTGTGCCAACAGAGCCATCACCCTAACCAATACCGAAGGTATTCAGGTGGAGTTTGTGTCCAACAAACCATCAAAGAAAAGTTGTGTTCTAAACAGTCTGACATGCATATCTTTAGAAAGTGTGCCGGTAGTGCGAGAATACCCGGGTGTATTTCCCAATGAACTCCCTGGGATGCCACCAGACCGAGAGATTGAGTTCATCGTTGACTTGATACCTGGTACAACTCTTTTATCCAAGAGACCTTACCGATTACCAGCAAATGAGCTAGCTGAGATGAAGAAACAAATAGAAGAGTTGTTAGAAAAAGGATATATTCGACCCAGTTCATCACCTTGGGGAGTATCAGTAATCATTATTAAAAAAATAAGGATGACAATATAAGGATGTGTGTGGATTATAGGTCCTTGAATGAAGTCACAATCAAGAATAAGTATCCTTTACCGCGAATTGATGACTTATTTGATCAGTTAGAGGCAGCAAGTGTTTTCTACAAGATTGATCTACGCTCTGAATATCATTAGCTGAAGATAAGACCGACAGATATCCCTAAGACCGCGTTCACCACTCGTTATGGTCTTTATGAATGTACAGTGATGTCTTTTGGCCTAACAAATGCACCAACTTATTTCATGAACTTGATGAACAAGGTGTTTATGGAATACCTAGATAAATTTGTAGTGGTATTCATAGATGATATTCTTATTTACTCTCAAAATAAGAATGAGCATGAGAAACATCTGAGGTTAGTTCTGGAAAAACTCAAAGATTACCAATTTTATGCTAAATTCAGTAAGTGCAAGTTTTGGTTGAATGAAGTTGCTTTTTTTGGGCACGCAATTTCTACTGAAGGAGTAGCAGTGGATCCAAGAAAGGTTAGGGATGTACTTAACTGGAGGCAACTCAAGCCAGTTCTGGAAATCAGAAGTTTTCTTGGTTTAGCCAGTTACTACCGTCGTTTTATTGAAGGCTTTTCGAAGATTGCCAAACCCCTCACCGAATTGATCAAGAAAGAAATAAAGTTTGAATGGACCTTTGCTTGTGAGTAGAGTTTTCAAGAGCTAAATAAGAGGTTAACTACCTCGCCAGTGCTGGTTTTGCCAGACAATCAAAAAAACTTTGAGATTTTCTGTGATGCATCAAAACAAGGTCTCGACTGTGTTAATGCAAGAAGGCAAGGTAGTAGCCTATGCCTCGAGACAACTGCGTCCACATGAGTAGAACTACCCAACCCTTGATTTAGAGTTAGCCGCAGTTGTACATGCTCTAAAAATTTGGAGGCATTACCTTGTGGGTAATCGTTGTGAGATCTATACCGACTATAAGAGTCATAAATACATTTTCACTCATGTAGATATCAACTTAAGGCAAAGAAGGTGGATGGAGTTAATCAAGAATTATGATGTTGGAATACACTATCATCTAGGCAAAGCTAATGTAGTAGCTGATGCTTTAAGCTTAAAAAAGCTATTGCATTAATGTCTTGATTAAGGAAAACTAGCCTGCTCTACATGATGAATTTCAGTGATATGTGAATACCGTTGAGGTCCAACCAACATTAGAAGATTGGATCAGAGAAGCTCAAAGGAAAACCCAGACGTCAAGAAAATCAATGATAACATGAGAAAATGCAAGGCACCAGGATTCTCAGAAGATGAGAGAGGCATTATCTGGTTTGGGGAAAGAATCTTCCTACCAAATCTCAATGAAATTAAAAACTTGATTCTAAAGGAAGCCTATGAATCAACATATTTGATTCATCCATGAAGCACAAAGATGTACCAAGATCTTCACGAGAGACATTGGTGGTCGAGCATGAGAAGAAAAATATCTGAATACGTATCATTTTGTGACGTGTGTCAAAGAGTTAAAGCTGAACATCAAAGGCCTACAGGATTACTATAACATCCTAATTTTCTTGCCTTTTTGAAAATTTTCAAAATAAAAATAACCAATTGATTTTATTAAATTGTTAAAGCTTAATTTGGATATTTCATAAATTAAAAATAATTTAATGTGACTAAATCAAACTCTGACTAAATAAAAATTGTTTTATTTGATTTTCTGGTTTTATCTTGAATTTCCTTTTTTCTAGACCTTGTTGTCATTTCTGTGGAGTTCTTTCTGTTTCTTTTTGGCTTTCCCCAAATTTGGAGTCTTTTTGAAGCTTTAAAACTTAAAAAGGAACCATTTGATTTATCTTCATTTGTTAAAAGCTTAATGTGAGATTCTAAAAAATAGAAACTATTTAACATGAATAAATAAAACTTCAATTAATTCACAACTTGATTTATTTGGTTTTTCTGGTATTTAAAGTCAAAAGGTTTATTTAAAGTAATTTATGGGATTTTCTAGATTTTAATAAGGGCTTTTTCAAAAAAAAAATATTTGCAAAATTTAAGGAAAACTTTAAGTTGTAAATAATCTTATTAAGTTAAAATTAATTCAAGGAATTTCCATGTATTTTTTTAGAATTTTTGGACTTTATTTAATATTTTCTAAAAAACCTATTTCCTTTCATCGATTTCTGTAAATAAAAAATCTTTAAAATTTTCCTTTCTCTGTTTGGACCGAATTATCTCTGGCTCGTTCCTATTCTCGGCCCATGGGCCCTTTTCCCCAGTCCATCTTCCCGCACGCCGACCCGCTCTGCTCGCATCTCTTCTCTCACTCTGCCCGGCAGGTCCCGCCTGTCAGCCGCACCGTGCCTCCTCCTAGCCATCTTCTTCACCTACTCTCACCCATGCCGAGCACGGCGTCAATGCTCGCGCGTGATTCTCGTCAGCTCCTATCGCTCCGCCGATCCCTTGCTGACCGCGCCGCGTCATCGTCTTCACCAATCCCACCTGTCAGCCTCCCCCTACTCACCACCATCTCCTTCATCTCGTCCATGCCGCCAGCGCTTGCCCGCATCACCACCGCGACGAAAGTCATCGCCTTTGGCGCAAATCCCGCCCCTTTTCCCTCGGCAGCGTGCGCATTTAATTGCCCGTCTTTTGCCGCACCACCCCCTCTATTCTTTCTCCCTCCACCTGTTCCTGTCTCGTCCCCGTCGCGTCGCCCTTGACCTAACTGAACCGCTCCGCCCATGCCACGAAGCTTCTCCGCTACTCTTCCTTCCTCTATAAATGGAGCACTAGGACCCCCTCGTTCCCCCCTTGCTTTCCCCTCATCTCTCTCTCTCTCTCTCTCGCCCTCGCTTCGCCGTGCTTCGAGTTCCACTTCTAGCACCGCCGTTCAAGCCCCTCTGCCGTCATGGTCGCCTTCGTTGGCTTCGCAAGGGTGCGTTTAACCCCGAGCGCACCTCCTCTCCGCCGAAGCGTCGTCAAAGCTGTAGCACCGACGCAAGACGGATCTCGCCACCGCTCTTTCTCTCACCGTCGGTCACTCCATCGAGCCTCACCGCTGAAACTGTGTGCCTTGGGTTTGCCTCGCTCCCCTCTCCCCATTGCTCCCTTCTCCACCGCATGCCGTGGCGCGTAGTGCCGGCAAGCCATCGGGACCGAAGAGCCTCGCCGCTAGACTTCACCGCGCTACTGCTTCAGGCTATGGTCGAAGCCTCCTTCCGACCACCTGTAGTCGAACCTCCTTCCAACCAAGTAGTCGAAACCTCCTTCCGACCACCTGTAGTTGAAACCTCCTTTTGACCGCATGAAGTTGAAACCTCCTTTTGACCACATGTAGTTGAAACCTCCTTCCGACCAGGTAGTCAAAACCTCCTTCTGACCATCTGTAGTCGAAACCTCCTTCCGACCAGGTAGTCAAAACCTCCTTCCGACCACCTGTAGTCGAACCTCCTTTCGACCAGATAGTCGAACCTCCTTCCGACCAGATAGTCGAAACCTCCTTCCGACCAGGCTGTGGTCGAAACCTCCTTCCGACCTACTAGTCGAAACCTCCTTCCGACCAGGTAGTTGAAACCTCCTTCCAACCACCTGTAGTCGAACATCCTTCTGACCAGGTAGTCGAAACCTCCTTCCTACCACCTGCAGTCGAAACCTCCTTCCGACCAGATAGTCGAAACATCCTTCTGACCTGCTGTAGTTGAACCTTCTTCCGACCACTTGTAGTTGAACCCCCTTCTGCTGCAGACTGTGGTTGAACCTCCTTCCGAGAGCCTGTTCTCCTTCATTCGAGCTCCGACTCAAGTGATTCAAATGTCTAAATTCAGTACCTTTCTTTTGGTTCTAGTTTGCCAATTTTTGGATTTTATTGGGAATTATTTTATTTATTTGGGTCTTTTCGCACGTATAGATTCTCGCATTTCTAAAGAATTTTTGGACCTGACAATCGAAGCATCTCAACTCTTCATCAAAGGTAAGTCGTAGATCTTTGATCATATTGAGCCCATTTTATAAAATTATATTATTTTATATCAACATGCATTGCTACTTTTATAATAACTGCTTTCGAGAATAGTTAAATACATAATTGTCATTATGCCACCTTGAATAATTACTATTGACATGTTCCCTTGAATGACATAAATCCTTGGACACCATAGGTTGGGTTAATTTTAGTTGGACATATTTATTTACCAACATGGGTACCATATTATGATTTGTCATGCTTTAGTTGCAGTGGGATTCATGATCATGCTCATAAATGATTAATCTTGACTTAATGATATATGGAATTGTGGCGTAGCCACTATTATTTAAATTTGTTGTGCCATGGTAAACTGTTGCCATTTGGTCGGGTTGAACCATAAATTATTTCATACTCAGGCGATTGATCGTGTAGTAATGGGGATAATTTTAGGATGTGGTTGACTCACCTGAGTAGTTACTAAAGACTTAACTTTGTGCACCATTGATCTGGGCCTCACCGTACAACCACAAGTCTATTTATGGGGGTGGACCTGGCCAACTAATTAGCAATATTTTAATTTAGTTCTGTTTTGGTTGATTATGGTGCAAGAGGGAGCCGGCGTGGCGAAACCTTAGCGAGCAGCATCGAGTCAAAACGGAGCTTTGTAAAAGTCTTGTGATAGTCACTCCTTGATTCACATGTCTAAGAAAATATTTATTTTTATCAAGATGATTATATCTTGTGGGTCAAGCTGTACAATCTCTACAGAGTGTTAAAAACTATTCGGATATACGTGTCCCCGGTTATGGACAATGCTTAGTGATTTCACACGAGGGGTTTATTTTCAAAAAAAAATATTGGAATAGTTTGGTTGTGAAGCTATCTGGTTGTTGGTTGATGGTTGGGAAGTGAGCGTGTTCACTAGTTGATTAAAAGAACTTATTTACTTATGTACTTAATCTTTTAAATTATACTTTTCAATTTATTTACTATATTTACTGTCAATACTGCTTTCTGCAAAATAACCACAAAGCTATCATTGTCAAGCCTTGCATGAATACAATTTGCATACATTTCTCTACGACTTGCTGAGTACTTTATGTACTCGCGGCTATACGCTATTTGTTGATCAGTCACCGCAGATGAACCAGAGAACACCGAGTTCTATGAAGAGTAGTACTTCGAAGACCATGCAAATTAGGATGTGTTCTCCACTTGATTGCCTGTGGGCATGTCGGATGGCTACCACGAGCTGCTTCATTCCGCTGCAAGTTTACTCCGTTGTTTTAAGCCCAGCGTAGCAAACTCTGTAAGACTTGACCATAAGGCTCTTTTGCTACTAAGTGGTATTATTTGTCTGCTTCTTAGATATTTTGTTGTATGGGTATGATTTCATCGATGTTGCAACTGTGTGAGCTAGGTACTGATCATGGGACTAGTTCAGAATATATAGAGGGCTTGGGTCCAGCGACTTGGGGTCCCGACAATTACTTCAACCTCTAAAGGTACCTAAATAGAAATGGAAAAAAATGGAATGGACTTTATCACTGGTCTACCAAGAATAAAATCTGGATATGATTCTATCTGGGTTGTTGTGGATCGGCTATCAAAAGTTGCACATTTTATTCCAGTGAAGACTACCTACTCGGGGGGATCGACTCGCAGAGTTGTATATGACAAGAATAGTATGTCTGCATGGGGTACCGAAGAAGATTGTATCAGATCGAGGATCCCAGTTCACCTCCAGATTCTAGCAGAAATTGCAGGGAATTTTGGGCACCAGTTTGAATTTCAGTACAACTTATCATCCATAGACAAACGGACAGATTGAACGGGTGAATCAAATTCTTGAAGATATGTTAAGGGCATATGCTTTAACCAATAGTGCAAGTTGGGATGTAAGTTTGCCGTATGCAGAATTCTCTTATAACAATAGTTATCAGTCAAGCTTGTAAATGTCGCCTTTTGAAGCGCTTTATGGGAGAAAGTGAAGAACTCCTTTGTACTGGAATGAAACCGGAGAATGGCAAGTGTTTGGACCAGATGTTTTGAAGGAGGCCGAAAAACAAGTGCGGAGTATTAGAGAAAATCTGAAAACAGCTCAAACCAGGCAAAAAAGTTATGCTGATAATCGCCGACGAGATCTAACCTTTGCACTAGTAGATTACGTATACCTAAAGGTTTCACCTCTAAAGGGAATGCGGCGTTTCAGAGAAAGTGGAAAATTTGCACCAAGATATATTGGATCTTTTCCAGTGATAGTCAAAAGAGGAGAAGTCGCTTACAAGTTGAAGTTTCCACCTTATTTGTTAGATGTGCATGATGTCTTTCATGTATCTCAGTTGAAGAAGTGTCGGCGTGTGCCAGAGAAGCAGATGTCGTTGGAAGCAATTGATATGCAGGAAGATCTCAACTACAAGGAGCAACCCATCGAGATTTTGGAAGTAGCAGAGCGAGTGACCAGAAGCAAGACTATCAAATTCTGCAAGGTGCAGTGGGGCAATCATTCAGAGAAAGAAGCAACCTGCGAGCACGAAGTGGATTTGAGAGCAGAGTACCCCAATCTGTTTCTCGGTCTGTCTGAATCTCAGGGTCGAGATTCCTTCTAAGTGGGGTAGGTTTGTAACATCCTAAATTTTGCCTTTTCAAAAATTTGTTTTCTAAATTATTTAATTCAAATATTTGGATTTTAATCGAAGTCTTTGCATTTATTTAAATTCCAAATCCAAAATTCAAGACCAAATTCGATCGTCTCAATTCAAAACTCATTGCCAGTTTCCAAATTCAAATATTGTAATTTGAATTTTCCTTGAAACTTCTTTTTTCCTTTTCATATCTCTCTGTTTCCTTTCTTTGTTTCTTTTCTTTTCATTTTCTCTGCTGCTCTGCTTGATCCTAGCTGCTACGCTCACGCTAATTGTGCCCCTACTCAAGATCTTGTGTCGCACCACATGTATTAGCACCCGACCCGCGATACGGGTCGCCGCGCCGATCTGATAGCACGCGCGGCACAGACGCAGCCCATACCTGCGTCGCCCGAGCCGCAAGACCCGTTCTCGACGCACCGCTCCTCCCCTTCTTCCCTATAAAAGGTCGGCCTTCCCCTCCTCTACCCCTTCTTCCCTCTCTGCCTCCCCACTTCTCCAACAAGCACAAGCGTGTGAAGCGGTTTCGGCCGCCAACGCCACCGTCACCTCTCCATCGTTTCGGCTGCACTGGTGAACTTCGTGCACTCCCGTCTACGTCACATCACGTTCCCGAACCCACTTTTCGTTTGCCCCCAAAACAATTTTAGGATTCCTCCACTGGAGCCGACGTTGCTGTCTTCTTCCCCATACCTGGCGGGCAGTCGCTACCATCGCCACCAATTCCTCCCTGGTGAGCCTCTCCCCGATTCCCTGCACCTGGAGCACCTCCTCGCCCTCCCTGTTCTTCCCCCACCACCCTCTCTAGATCCCCCTCTCCCCAACACTGCCGCCGCACCAAGCCCGTCGCGCCGCTTGCGGCTCTCGTCACTAGTGCTCCCCCCGCTGTCCCAGCCCCCTCCGTCCACCTCGGTGTGATCTCCTCGCTCTCTCGGTGCTCGTGCTCTCCCTATTCCCGCCCCTCTGTCACCAGAGCACCGCCGCCATGGTTGTCGTGGCGCCGCCGCCTATCTCTGTTGCCCGGTCGCCACTGGTCACCTTGAGTCGCACCACCTCTACCCACAGGACTGCCTCCCCCTAGGCAACCCATTTTTGGGGTTGCCACATCCTCCCTGCTGCCCCCTCGCCGCAAGCGAGCAAGGCCCGAGGGCACTCTGCCCTCCTCTGTTTTCTGTTGTGCTCTATGTTTTCCCCTTTGAGACACTGACATCAGGGGGGCACATGTCATGCTCCTTTACTCTTTCCTCTCTCTCTCTCACTCTCTAGCCAGTGAGCCCATAATGCCATTCTATGCCTTGCAATACAAAAACCAGATCAGCATATTCCTATAATATACTCTCTCTGTCATTTTCTGGATTTTCCGTTCCAGCAAAACTTCCGGATGTTCGTTCTCCTTCATACGAACTCCGATTCCGTCGAATCTTGTTACTAAATTCATATAAATTCATTATATGTCTTTTTCGTACTATTTTTTTTAATTTTTTAATTTTTTGTTATTTATTTGTTTCGATTGCGCGTGTAGAGTCTAACGCCATCGACACCGGTTTGGACTAACCGGACGCAGTGACCTAAACCTTCGACGAAGGCGAGTCTCCTTTGAACATTATGTGCCTATCATTATCAGATCATGTTTTCAGTTTTAAAGTATTATGCATTGCTATTTTCAAAGTGTAGTTTGTTAGTTAAACCTAAAATCTGCTAATGTCTTCCTTGATAATTGTTACCCTATTCCTTTGTAACCCTAGCATAGTGATTCCGCAATATTGATTACAACATTTGGGAATTGTTAAATGTGGTATAATTGCTTAGTCCTACTTATCGGTCTTGGTCACCTCTAGGGGAAACCCCATTATTACCTGTTATGCTTTAGTTTGGAAAATGTATGATATTATGTAATGTTAGTAATTGAAAAATAAAATAAAATGGTGGAAAATTATTTTAGACTAGGGCGAGTGGTATGAGTTTTGTTTTTCTCTCCCTGGTCGATTAAGGACAGACACTTGTGACTATTCAAACTGATCAAAAACCGTGCAAACCACATGTCCTAATGGGAAGGACCTGGCTGAATAATTTACTAAGTCCAGACATTTAGCCCGCAGGCTGTAGATGGTAGGAGTTACCTAGGTAGTGCAGACGATGGTAATTGACGTCTATATCTGTCGGAGCTTGTGTCGGGCGATGGTAATTGACCTCCATGTCCGGGCAGGTTATCCCCCACAACGGTGAACTCCGGGTCGATGGTAAATGACGTCTATGACTTGGAGTTGAGCTCATCGGGCGGGCTATTGTTAAAGTATTGTAAAAGTTCTGTGATGATCACTTAGTCGCACACCTTCGGAAGTGTGTCAGTCAACATTATAAGTTGATTACCTCGTATGGGTCAATCTGTACAACTTTTGTAGAGTGTAAAACTATTCGAATAGTCGTACCCACGGTCAAGGGCGGGCAAGATGCGTTTTCAAATGATAGATTTTAGTTTCGTTTTTAAAGTAATACTTTGGGAATCTGGGAGTAGTTGGAACTCTTGGATTGTTGGCCTGACAGTTAGAGCCAGTTGGGCAGCTAGAGCCCTACTCTTGAAAGCTTGGCGGATAGAGCCTCAATGCTAGTGACTGGTAGCTGGAACGTTCACTAGAGTATTAAATTATTTCAATTATTGAATCTTCGTTTGTCAAATGTACTTTATTAAAAATATTTAAACATAAAATACTACTTTGTACAAAAGAACCATATAAGCCTAATTGTTGAAGTTATGCATATGCATCTTTTTCAAGACTCGTGGAGTATTTTATGTACTCACATGCTATACTCCAACCATATCTTAGAAGTCTTCAATGATACCGAGGACGACTTCTACGCCTGCGGGTTTGGCGAAGGGCACCCGGAGTACTACGTTGCGCTCCCCAATCGAATGCCGGTAGGCAATTTGATGTGTCATCACTCAGAGTTTATCATTTTGTTATTTCCGCTGCGGTAAGACTCAAGATATTTTGACATCTTTTGTAATAAGTGGTCATAAGGCCAATACTCGGTTGTCTGTTAATGGTATTTTGTGATTTGAACTTGCTGTCAACGATATTTCAATTATTTGTATTAGTTACTGATCTGGAACTAGTACATAAATACACAGAGGGTCCGGATCAACATATTCGAGTCCCGATACCTCCAATGCATTTGCCAGAACTATGGACTAACAACCAATGCTGGCCACCAGGAAAATGTAGAGTTTTTGGAGAAGATTGTTATATGGAGAAGAATGTATAGATGTTTTGAGGGATTGAAGCTTAGTTCTAATTACATCAACATGCAATTTTCATGAAGATAGTAAAAATAGTAGAGTATGTCGGTATATCTCAACACCTACGGTCTACAGAACAGCCAAAAGAACCCAGAGATACTTGTAGAATTATATACATACATAACGAACTTGAAAAGATTGGATATTTCAGCACCTATCTACAGTTCTGTATTTGACTATTTGAACAATAGGATTAGCTGATTAAGATTCCATATTCATTCCAGTACACCTTCGCTGCCTCAATGAAAAAATTTCGTTAACGGCGTCAAAATATAATGTTAGGAATACTATAGTCAAAACTAACCAAACAATTTAATGATTATCAACACGCTTCGCAACATTCCAAACTACAGCAATGTTTAAACTAATTATTAATGTAATTCACATTTGTATGATGAAAAAAAATGTAGAACAGGCGGTAATAGGAACATCTGAACATTCTTTCCTATGATGTTCAGATGAAACTCAAAACTAGAATTTAAACATCATTTATCTGGTAACCACTTCTTCCGAGCTCCCTCCATAAGCTTTTCCCCGCATCCTTGTTAACTCATGAAACCAATGTTTGTACTGAGCTTCAATCAAATCAAGCTCCCCACTTAGTACATCTTGATTATCAGTGATGGAAGTTGACGAACAACCACTCACCAACTCCGAACCAGGTGATGCTTGATCTATATGGAAAATTGGAAAATTCTTTGATCCATCCTCTAAAACATGGTTGCAGTCTAGTTTATCGATGCCATCTCTGTACCCGCCACAGTCCATAGCCCCGTAGTCATCAGTCCCACAGTCAGTCGGACTTTTGGAACTCCCAGCAAGCTGCACAGAAATGTCCGAACCTTCAGAGCCCTTTGCTCCTCCTAGGTTGGTTGCACTTGAGACGGAATCAAGATAACCATTTGATGATGCATTGATATCTTTTGAATGAATTATACTTTCAACTAACACATAATCGGGTGCCAACTCTGACAGGTTCTGCTGGGAAGTAATTACTTGCTCACTTTCAACCATTTTAGATTCCCTATATGGGCTCATAGCTGCATCATTTACCAGTTTCCGACCAGGAACAAGATTAACTATCAAAAGGTCAATAAAATCAGCAATGAAAGTAACATCACAGTCTGCTAACTCCAACTGTTCAACCATTTCAGCGGCCACAGACATAGCCGTGTCAGAATCCAAGTAGAAGAGGAAATGAATATTCCTTACGCGACCTGCAAACAGAAGGCAATGATGCACCACAAAAATACAGGAATTTGAGTTCCAAACAACACAAAATAAGACATACCACACAAATCAGCAATTCGCAAAACCAGAGAGACTGAATTGTCATCAAGTTTCTCGCCCTTTAGCTTCAGTTCCGTATTTTTGTTAGTTCTCGTGAACTCCAACACGGATGTATGTGGAGCAACAAGACCACTTTTCTTGCCTGAGCTAGCATGCATACATTCACGAGTGTCAACATCCATGTGCAAAGATTCCAGAGAGATGTCTACTGCTTTAAGTGTTGATAATGGAAATTTAATGCCACCAAAGCCGTTTGTATTATTAGGGCAAAGAAATGGGTCTTGCAATAGTTCTTTGGTGGACAACCTCTCAGAAGCAGGAACTAAACATTTCTCAATGAACTGTTTTACTTGAGGATTTGCAATTTTAGCCAGTGCAGCGGGCTTGACACCCTACAAATTAGGGGCAATAATTTAGATAAAATAGTGTGTTGAATCACAATTCTACAAAGATAAATCAAGAACACTTACATTGGATACTTTCTTAAAAATTTGAGCTGGATTGGTACATTCACTATATGGATATTCAAGAGTTAACATCTCCAACATGCACATTCCAAATGAGTATATATCAACAAGCTCATCATAATTCTCATCATATAGCTCAGGTGCCATGAATTCAGGAGTACCTGCAGAAAGTAGTAGAGGCCCCATTTGTGAGACAGAAACTCCAGACCACAGGTATAAGCAAGTCGATTTTGAAAGAACCATGAGTTCATGAAAACTTGAAACCATAAGTAGGTCATGTGCAATACTCGTGTATGTAACACATAAGGTTCAAATGTCAACAATTCAGGCCACTAATGGCTAATTTGCTATGCATGTGGCTAACATCAATGTCCCCCAGGCGCTAGGCTTAGTCGGGCGGCAGACCAGCGCCTAGCGCCTAATCGTCGTCTAGGCGAGATAAATCAGCTAGGCGGGAGGGTGGCGCCTAGGCGGGCGCCTAGAGGAACACTGGCTAACATTGACCACGGACTATGTCAAGTGCTTTAGTGGTACCATCAAAACAGTCACTAAGTTGTCTCTCCAAACCAAAGGACCATAACAGATTTGTTCAGAAATAACATGGAAATCAATAAAGAAGGCCTGAGATTATTACCAATAACACTTCTCACTCTAGGCGTTCGCATCATTGTAGCTAGCCCAAGATCTCCGATCTTAACTTCTCCATGATTCCCATTAACAAAAATATTATCACACTTCAGGTCTCTGTGGATAACTGGAGGTTGGTGGCTGTGCAGGTAATCCAATCCATGAAGAATCTGTCTTGCCCAATGCTTTATTGCCTTCAAGTCAACACGTGGATGTTTCCGACGGTAACTAGAAATGCACAAAGTTGTAATGGTGTCATTCCTCAAGAAGCATGGAAGTAGCAACAGAGCATGTTTGTTACTTGTCACTTACTGCCTGAGACTTCCAGACGTGAACAATTCTGTAATAACATTAATTGTCTTCTTTTGATCATCAACCCAATAATTATAGAACTTCATTACATTTCCATGCTTGAGAGACTTCAGTAGATGAACTTCTGAGTAAAGCCTCTCAAGATTATATGGACATTGCATCACCTCATCTATCTTCACTTGATTCCATGCAACCTCGATACCTTCAATCTCATCAAATGCCTTGTAACTAAATCCAAATTAAGAATGGATACAAAAAAGTTACAGACAGCCCCATGTACACTATAAGGACGATACAGAAAAGCTAAAGGGAAAATAAGCCATGTAGCTTTATGATTGTGTAGCTATTTGCCATTATAAATATGTTCTCTGAATGCCACTACCAGAACTTTATTTGGTACAATACCCTTGGCCAAAACCGGTAAAACTAAGGGTCTAAGGAACTGGTCAGCTTGAAAGTTGAAACAGCTGCAAATCACAAACCTTGGGTGATCTGTGATTCCTAAGTGGTTATTTGGCATAGATGGGTGCTGAAAGGCTGCCAAGACATGAATTGAACACTAAATTACCAGTTTTCCTTTATTTGTGACCTTTCTGGTCGTTTTGACCAAAGTGGAACAGTAACAAAGACGCCTATGGCTACAGCTGAGCATGTGCATTAGTAGCAGGTATGTATTACTATTAGTACTCTATGGAGTAAAAAACAGATAGAACAATGCATTCCAAAAACATGTATCTGAAATTTGAACCATTATATTACCATTTACATATAATAAGGAGTGACAGTGTAAAGAATATAAATTGTAGTCCAACACTGACATGGTGTGTTTTTAAATCAACAACTTGTTAACTGTGATGAAATTATCTAATTTGAAGGCTGTTGATTGCTCTGACTGTGTTGGCCGAAACATGATTGCAAGTTTGCAACTACGGTCAGTGCCAATCAGATTTTCAAAATGAGACAAACCATTGCAATCAAAAGAAATCTCTTTCACAAAGAAACATAAAGCGAAAGAAGAGCATGCTGAGGACATACACAGTCTTGAAAGCTCCTCTCCCCAACACCTCATTGTACTGTATCAAAGGAAAAACAATTCGGATCAATACAACAGACAGATGTGTCGTTTTCGTGGATCATTTTGCAAACTCACATGCGCTTATGTGCAGTTTTCTAATTGGACGGTCAAATCTGCAACATTTTCATAGTGCAATTTTTTAATATAACTCTGACCCAACCTTTTTTTGAGAGAGAGTATAACATTTTGTACTCATAATGTGCACAAATCCGTGGCAAACGGCCTACATATGGAACTAGGCAGACAACAAGCATATAAAACACGGAGCTTTTTTTATACCAATAAATAGTAAACTTGCCAATATGTAATGCAGGTACAATGTCATAGCAAATTAAAGAACTAGCATGGACATGTCAAATCACATTCACATCGGATCAAACGAACTAAAATGGAAGATATTTCTATCAGAAAAGAAAAAAAAAAACTTACGCGCATGTATCGCCTGGTCGGATCCACCTCCGCGTACTCCGCGTCAACCACCTCATCCCGATCACCAAACACCTCCATTCAGATCACGCCCCACACACAAACGAATCTACAAGCACAGACCACCAGAGAGGAAGCAGAAAGAGACGGACCAGCGAGATCGCCGGGGAAGACGGGGAGCGGACGGGCGCCTACTGCACGCAGCACGCCGCCGGGGAGGCAGATGAGGACGGCGCGGCCGGTGCCGGGCGTTCAGTGAAGGGCTCGGAGAACGGGTCGCACGACGGCCGCACGCGGCGGCGACGGCTGCGCAGCGACGTCGGCTTCACCAGCCTCGCAACGCCCATGGCCCGGCACCCGGTGGATGGCACGCGGCTGAGGCAGCACCTCATTCTCCCTCAGTCTGTCTCCTCCCGGCGGCGGCGGAGGCGGAGGCGGAACCCATCGCGGCGGCTGCCTCGCTGCGGCGCTAGGAATACGGGGAGGCGAAGGCGGTTGCCATGGATTGGAGGGGTGGGGCCAGGACTAGGGTTACGGATTTGACGGCGCGGTGTTGTGCGGGGGAGGAGGAGGAGAGGAGAAATAGCGAGGTTAGTTGCGGTGGGGAGGAAAAGATGGGAGAGAAATAGTAACAGACGTTCGGTTTGGTTGGGAGCGTAGAGCTTCTGACTTTCCAGCCACTGCAAAACAGAACAGAGATGTCGATTTGTTTGCTACTTGCTAGTAGTACTTCGTTTCGTTTAAACTTTTACAGATTTGATTAATTTTGTTTGGTCGCTTGCAAAACTGGAGCACTCTATTTATTTTGTGTTCCTATTAGGTTTCCAATAAGTAAACACTGAACAGATAATTGACACGTTTTATGGGTTCCTGAATCGATTTACTAGGTCTTCCATCTCGAAGCCTTAGCAGATGTGAAAATGTACATTTAAAAAACAATATTAATTTAAAAAATTGCAAAAATTAAATAGTCAAAAAAGATTCAGAACTAGGTTACTGTCGCCAGTTCAACTGGCCGATAGGAGGCTAGATTTTATTTTATTTTATTTTTTGTGTGCAGAATTGGAAATATTTATTGTTGTTTTATTTAAATTTCTATCGTTATTCTAGCGTCCGAACCGCCACACAACACTCACTAACTAAACTACTGCCACCAACGGCGCCGCCGGTGAAGACCATGGTGGTGATTTCAGAAAGAATGTTATTTACACATTACAATTGGACGCACATCATAATAAGAAACATAATAAGATAGCAATAAGAAACAATTTTTAAAGCAAAACGTCGTCACATAATTTTTCGACAACTCACAGTGATGTTACAAAACATTCCAGCACAACGTCATCACATAGTTTTTCGACAAATCACAAAGTTATTACAACACATTCCAGCAAGATGTCATGGCGTAGTTTTTCAACAAATTACAATGACAATACAATACATTCACACTACTGCAGAAAAATGTCATCACAGATGATTCAAAAACATCATCACAGATGGTTTTGTGAGCCATCTGGGTTTATGGGTCAATAATGACATAAGGTCAGCACAGACGGTTTTTGAACCGTCTATGATGCAGACTATCACAGACGGTTCTTAACTCAGAACCGTCTGTGTTAGTTGACTATCACAGATGGTTTGTAGATAAAACTATATGTGATAGCTGATGTATTACAGACGGTTTGTAGATGAAACCGTCTGTGACAGCTGATGTATCACATAAGGTTTGTCCTAAGGAACCGTCTGTGATAGTCTTTGCCTCTCGCCATTCATTTCATCTTTGTCTGTGTAACCGTATTCATGCCAGTCAAGTTTTCCTCCCTTGCGTCCTAAGGTCCTACCATTCCATTCTTGATCTCTTCTTTATAAAATCTTCAAGCAGCGGTTGCTTGTGCCTTTAATGCCTTTAAAATCGGCTTCATATATTATATTCGTAGCCCCTTGTTAGCTAACTCGAGGCCTGAATTAAGCTAACTAGCTCGCTCCTTGGCCGTTCATTCTAAACGTGCAGGTGAACCACAGCCTACTTCATCGAATCTGACACACTGGAGTGTGTGATTTGCTTCATGCCACGGCAGCAAATCCTCCAAGTGCTTGTAGAATCCTCCTAAACTTGGGCTGTCGTGGTATGAAGCAAATCACACACTCTAGTGTGTCAGGTTCGATGAAGTAAGTCATGGTTCGCCTGCACGTTTAGGATGAACACCCAAAGAGCGAGCTAACTAGCTGAATTCAAGCCTCGAGTTAACTAACAAGAGTCTACGAGCACAAGCAGCCACTGCTTGGAGATTTTATAGAGAAGAGATCACGAATGGAATGATAGGACCTTAAGACACAAGGGAGGAGAACTTGATCGGCATGAACACAATTACACAAACAAAGGTGAAATGAATGGCCAGAGGCAGGTAAAGAGGTGTTGTAGTAGTTTTTGACTCATTTGGTCTTGTTTTGGAATGGAATAAAAAATTTTGTAGATGAAATCGTCTGTGATAGTTGACTATGCACCGTTTAAAACTATACTAGATTCGCCCCTCCCACTAGACCACCATAAATTTTACATTATTTATGTGTTGTTAAGAATGCAACATTAACTTGTCGCATGATTTTAGTCATTATATGCTACTAGAAGTTTAGAACTGCAATTGTATTCTCAACAAAAAATTTATACCCACATTAAGCTTCATTGCAGTATTCAAAACAATACTACAAACAAGGTTACAGCTATGATCTCACAAATTGAGTAAATCTCACTCAATTTGGGAATATTTTTTGCAATTTGGGAATATTTGTACTAAATGATCCATTCATCCTGCAAGAAATATATGTACCAAATAATCCATTCATCATTCAACCTACACAGTGGCAGTCCCAGGATTGAAATTTAGGTTGGGCAGAACAACCACTAGTATTATCCGATAACAAAGCAAGACGTACATAATACACATTGCTATCACTGTAAATAGAGCACATGACACTAAATGAAACTCAAAACTACAATTCGCATAATGTGAACATACAAAGACAGGTAAATTGTAGAAAATGTGCCGCATCAATTAAGTTTATATAACAATTTGCCACCAAAATACCAAATTATTGAATATACTAGTAACAACCCATAAAAAATAGATGGATAGTGAGTATTCATATTAATTCATCATAAATCATAAAACAGAAAGACATACCACTAAAGTACTAGTTACGTCTAGGAGGCTGAGGCAATTTCATTCTCCGAGATATCATGTCTTCAATCTTTTCTTAATTCCCGCTTGCACCGGTACTTGGGGTCGAGCCACTCGACGCAATTGTAAAATAACTCTTTAAATCTAGCAAATCAAATAATCAACCAATCACAATCCAATGGAATTCCTGGACAATAGCGTAATATAAACAATAAATGATAAATCATTGGAACCAAATCAACCAATTCTTAGCCTTGCCTCTGGACTTAGACTTGACATTTTGAGGAACCATCTCGATTTCTAGCCACCAGACCCGACCGCCCACCTCGCCTCCTCTCCACAACCGCAAGTAGGAAAACTAAACCACTGAAAAGTGAAGACAGCAACACAGCAGTCAACGGTCATTGATGTGACAATGGGTGTCCTGATCATTCGATGAGAAGGATAACTCAGCTTGGGTGGAGACGACTCTCACGATTCGGCTACTAATCGCGTACAACCAATAAACCCGGCAATCGCTGAACCAACTCCGAGATCGTTATCGACCTTTCTAGAAGCACAATCGACCTGACCACGAAGGTCTATTCTTGCATGCAATCGAAGAACACACAAGAATAAGATAATAAGTAATCTGAAATTGCAAATAGGATTGAAATATTTGATAAAGTTGGGATTTTGAAGTGGTATTATGGTTGGTCTAATCGACACAAGCCAATACACGAAGTTGCAATGAAGCTAACTTTTAACTAAACAAAATCCAAGAAAACTAGAGGGGTACGACCTCCTTATATAGGGAAGGGGAAGCCACACATAGCTAACAAAATAGAGAATGATACTATTTATAGTACTATTCATATATAAATAGTACTTTATGAACAGTACGGACCACCTAGGGTGGTGCCTTCCCTTGGGCCCAAGCATTACAAGGCCTAATTTGGCCTAAACAGGTAATACAACACCTTATTTTCGTGATTGTGGTGCCCACAGAAGGAATTTGAAGGTGAGGCTGAATTCGTTGGAAAGAGGATGATATAAGCTTTCCATCAAGTCCTCGTGGAGCTCAAACGGACTCCGTGTGTGAAAGTTATGCACGTTTGAAGTCAGTGCTATCTTCGGAAGCCGAATTGGATTCCAAAACGTGTCCAGCTCGAACTCTTGCTTAGCTTGGACAAAATGTGATGTGATACTGCACAAATATACATTTTCATCATTAGGTAGCATCATATAGTTCCTATAATATAAATGCACTTCTAAAAACGAGCTCACTTGATAATTTAAGTGAAGCGTATGAGCTCTTGTAATTGGAATAGCAAGTATAGCAAATATGATTGTATCTATAGGGGTCATGTCCTCATCAGTCATTATGGTGTCACCCATTCATGCAAAGGAGAAGGCGAGAAGCAAATCGGCCAGAGACTTTTTAGACTTCAGTTGCCATTCCACATTTCCACGGTCTGCTAGTACCAATTGTCATTCCACATTTCCACAGCATGTCCGCACTGCTAGAGACTTTTCAGCCTTCGTTTTAAAGTTCTTATCTCCAAACCTCTCAAGTCCGAATATATTTCTTTATATAGAAGAAATAATCGGTCCTTGGAGTTCTTCCACTATGGGTAGATCGTGGAAAAGATACATTCCATAGATCGAATTGACTTTTTGACCACCTTTCGACCACCGTGGAAAAGATAGAATCCATGGATCATGACTTCAAGATGGTCGAAAAGTCAATTTAGTCTATGGATTGAAGTCTTCAAGAAATTGGTAGAATAAAAACCACTGAAAATATGTTTTAACTATCATTATTACTACTAAAATTATATCTAAATATTTTCTAAAATAGCTAATTTTACGATAAGTAGTTCAACACATGTGCAAAGAACTTAGTGTACTCATGCCTAATCCTACAGTCGTCGTTGTAGAAGACGACGTACTCGCCCCACCCTTCGGTCACACCGCAGTCGGTGCTTATGCACCGGTGGCCGTCCTCTGGCACCGCCAACACCCGGCCCTGTGGCCCAGCCATTTTCTTCCACATCGCCTCCTGGACTGCGTCCGCTGCGAGCCTCCGGCACTGCCTGCACCCCTGGTTGGTCCTCTTGGCCGTCTCGCACCCGCCGCCGGCTGGCTCGCCCTCGACCTGGCTGATGTAGTGCTTCCCAATATCGTGCGCCTCACTGACCGTGTAGAGGAGGAGGCCAAGCACGTAGGCCACGGCCTTGTGGCCGACAACGGCCGCCCGGTTGAGGCACAAGAGGTCGCGTTGCATGTCCTGGTGCGCGAAAACGAGTGTAAGGCCGACGATGAAGCAGGCCTCCGGGTTGCCGACGTCGGCCAGGTGGTTGACGACAACGAGGTAGCACTCGTTGTCTAGCCACTTCATCGCCTCCTCCCGCTCCAGCGCCACGCGCCTCCCCACAGCGTGCTCCTTGGACGCTTTGTACATGCCTTGCAACTAAAATTCGAGACTTCAGAATCTTAGTACAAGAATTACTCTATAAGAGAAAATTAAATGACCAAATTAAAGTCATTGCTGCTAGTCAGATTAGTGACATGTTTGTTGAAACAAGAACTAGAATTGAGCACAACATATTTCGAGAAGAAAAACCATTCTAGTGACTGCCAACCTCTCCTTCATCCCATGTACTTCTCGTAGGGAATTTTTTGTAGGTATGCCCGAACTCCCTGCAAATTGAGCACTTCTTTGTGCAACGCCCCGCTTTTGCTTTGTCCATGTCATTCCTGATACGTCGTACCTACCGTCGGCCAACCTTTCCCTTTAGCCTAGCAATGTTCGCGGCCCAAATAAGTTGCTCCTAAGTAGGATAGACAGTGAAATGGCCATCCTATAGCCATACAACTCTGCATTCCAAGTCTGCATCACCTCTTCCTTGGTGAAATATCCAGAAAGGTAATGACCGGGATGCTACACTACCATCGAATATGCGGTCATAACATGTGGCATGGCCTATGCAGAAGAATATGCTTGTTACAGGTGAATACGCAACTAGCACGGTATAGTGTGCACTCGTGGATGATCCTCTCGCGGTTTGTCCTGCGGCTTCCTTTCTCCCTGCACATAATCTCGAAATGAAGCTCCCTTGTACCCATCTTGAATGCTCGTGTGCATCTCACCCTTCTTGCTCTTCTCCTCCATGTACTTGGTGATCATAGCGAAGTACAAGAACTTTGTCATTTGCCATGGAGAGTGACGTGTTGTTGCTTCGGTCAACGAAGTGCTTTGTGGTACCCCAGAGAATTGCCTCCACAGTAGCAACCAAAGGGAGGCACCTCATGCCGCGCATAACCTAATTGTTCACCTCGGTTAGATTTGTTGTCATGACACCATATCGAGCACTGTCCTTGTCATGTAGTAACGACCACTTCTCCTTAGGCTCGTGATCAATCCAGTCCGAGAAGCATTTCACCTGTGCCCCCATCTTCCTCATCAGACCAAGAGCATTTGTGGGTATCTGTGGCAATGCCTTGGGGTCCTGGTCAGCGCTTGTAGATGGTCTTTTTGCTGCCTCCCTTCTGTTCACCTCGGTACGCTCATCTAGAATCTTCCAGAGGGTATCGAGCTTTCTCTTCTGGTTTTGGTTACACAGACGCTTGAATAGGTTCATCAAGTCTTTATTGCGGAACTACTTGTATATGTTTGCACCCAAGTGACTCATGTACCACTGGCTCTGTAGATCCACCCACGGAAGTGCCTCGTTCCCCCTTGTTGTAGCTGGGTTATTGCACTCAACAGGCCCGTATGTCGATCATATATGACGCATTCGTTAGGACGGCCCTGTACAACAGAGATCTTCACATTCCTCAGAAGCCACAACAAATTGTCTGCATTCTAGCTTTCACGAATGCAAAGGCCACAGGAAGAACTTGATTGCTCCTATCTGTCGCTATTGCAGTTAGTATCTGACCCTTGTACTTCTTAGTCAGAAATATGTCATCCATGCACAAGATTGGATGGCAATACTGGAATACATTGATGCATGGATCAAAGGCGAAGAATGCTCGCTTCAGTTCCCTCTTATGTTCCCATCGCAAATGTATGCCATCTTGAATGTCGACATGAGTGTCAGGATTTCTATCTTGTATGACTCGGAGTTGGCCGGAGAAGTTGTGATATGAGTCCTCAAACGTACTGAACCTTGATTCTAGTGCCTTTTACTTTTTCCTCCACGCCTTAGCATAACTGATTGTGTACTGGAACCTTCCTACTTGTTCAACCACCGTTGTTGGAATGGCCTTGGCCAGAAGGACCAAATCCCACCCTTCCTTCATCGCTAGGCCTACATAAAATTACAATGACCTAGTTCCCTTGAGCTTCATTAGCTGCCAATATGTGCCATGTCGTGCTCGGTTGACAAGGCAACTCAATTTCAAATCATACACGGCATGGTCCAAGTTGAATGTGTGGAACAACCACCACGTCACAGCGCCCCATGTATGCTGCTTTGGTCTTATTAGGGTTATGGTTGTCAATTGGAAATAACACAAATCAATCCCCTCGGGACCCTCCAGAATAGTCTCTTGATCGTAGTAAAATTTAAAATTAGTTGTGTTCGATTTATTTGATGTACTGCATTATAAACAAGGTTTTCACGATTAACAACATATCTCAAACTAAACTACCCATCGAAAAGGACTATCTACAATATACTACACTATGTAACCATAGATCTAAAACTACATAATCCATTAAGCCAAAAAAAATTACCTCAAAGGTAGACGATCGAACGGGTAACGCTTCACTAGCGCCTCCCCCTACTCCTCTATACTCCTCTCCCTTTCCTCCCCTCTTTCTCTTTTTTTCTAAAGTATACTGACTTTTGCCTGAATTTTAGGGGTTTTGGGGTCTTTTATAGGGGATATTGTGTCGCTATTTGGAATAGCGACAGGGACTTGTGGGATCCAAGATTCTTGTTGCCAATTCAAATGACGATTTGCTTAAATTTTAATATTAAAAGATTGCTAGGCATCCCGAACCCAACCAATACAAAAGCCTACCCAAACAACAAAACTCCAACGATATGATTTCTAACATACTCTCTTCTAACTTACTTACACTTGCCTCACAACTGTACTAGACGCTATGTCTCAGTTGTCTATTTCAATGAGCCGAAGAGCAGTGGCACTGGCAAGTGCAAGACACATGAACTGCCTGGATTGCGGCATCTAGGCAAATGTCCTTTACTCCAACACTGAAGAGAACAGGGGGCGTGCATTCTAGAAGTGTTCGTGTGTCTGTGTTTATCGGTGAGTTCGATTTTTGTGAATGTTGGTATTTGGTTTTAGGGTTTGTTTGTCACTTTTTTTTCACAATTCGGTGTGGTTCTCAGGCCAATGGTTGTCAATACTTTCAGTGGGTGGACTCTATTGGTGTTGTGGTCGAAAGAGCAGTTGAACGTCCGCATGTGGTTCCATATGGTCCAATGGTGAGCATGCCACCTGCAGAGGAGTGTTTTGAAAAGATTCTTAATCACTTTAAGTGGCTCGAGAAACTTATGCTTGTGCATGTATCCTTCTGGTAGTGTGCTCAATATGTATTATGTAGTGGTGGTTGTGTGCATAAGGGACTCATGTATGAACAATGTTGTATGTTTTTTTATGAACGTGACATGACAAGGGATTTACGTATGAACTTCGGTATTACACTTGTGCATACAGCGAAGACAACACACTGCGACACTACCTTTTAAGTCAGAAATGACATTTCTCTGCCACACCACCTTTTCAGACCGAAAAAGCCGCAAGCTATCATGCCCTACATTTGCATACTGAAAAGGCGACATACTGGGACGCTACCTTTCAAGACAGAAATGATCACACACCGTCAGGGCACACACTGCCACCTTTGCGGACCTAGGGGACAACACATTGCGATGCTACTTTTTTAGACTAAAATGATCATACTCTGCCACGACAACTTTTCAGAACAAAAAGACAACACTAGGTCACAACACCTTTTCAGTCCGAAAAGACTGCATAGTGTCAGATCACATACTTCCACCTTTGTAGACCGATAAGACAACACACTACGACGCTGCCTTTTCAGACCGAAATGACCACACTCTACCACGACACCTTTTCGTACCAAAAGAGAACACACTGCGACGCTACATTTTCGTACCGAAATGACCACACCCCGCCACACCAACTTTTCAAACCAAAAGACAACACACTGGGACGCTACCTTTTCTTAATGAAATGACCACACTCTACAATGCCACCTTTTCATATCGATGTATTTGCACTTCTTCCACCCTCAGTATTACACCCTATCCGCTCATAAAAGGAGGGAGAAGAAAGCTAGAGGATAACACTACACCACCATACCTAGTATTTCACTCCAACTTGGTTCACACAACAGAGAGGAAGGAGATGTCAGACTTGTCATCAAACTTCTACCCGAAGATGTCACAGAAGCGCATGTGGCTTGCCGAGATGGCTAAACCCTACTCCGATTGTTTTATGAAGGATGTGCCGGTACCACCAGAGTTTTCACATCCGCAATGTGTGTGTGAAAAACTGGCATAGATCATTCAGTCCACACACCCGGCGACCGCCGCCTGAGCGTACTACACAAGCGGGAACATCTTCGTAAACGAATCTTATAGATTTTTCATATGTTATGTTGCATTCCACATGTCCCTAACTTTATGGGCCCATAATGGCAACCGAAGATGCGATGCAACTTCTTCCAAAGAAACGACGACCCGAACATGCACGATAGGGTAATCATCGAGCAGAAGTACATATTCAACTATACGAAGCGAGCTAAGACATTCGAACGTTGGAACCCTTATGTACCCAACCCTATTGAATAGACACCGGAGGAGCCTAGGAAAGTTGAGTGCTGGTGGAGGACTCCCGAACATGAAGCTGAGTACGACTGGGCCGAGCATGTGACGCACAAGGGGAAGGCTCCAGCTAGTGAGACCGATAGTTGTCCTAGCGCTCCCCGTCGCCCGGTCGCACTCCATATCAAAGAGTTAAGTTAGGTTCAATTTGCATCCTGATTATTGATTTTGATATATATTCTGTTATCCTAACATCATTAAATCGTCCAGCCCGTCTCGCAGAACATGACTGACTTCGAGATTGGTCGCCACCGCGAGTAGTCCAGAGATAAGGGGAAGGGACCGATGGTCCGCTAGGACTAATCAACTTCATTCCTATAAACCTTTTTCCGATTCCAAAAAGGCACACATGTATCGTAGATGTATTTCGGTTTGTTCATTTGTGCATGTTAGCATTTCTAATACACCTAACCAAACTCGACGCGCCATGCAATTCACAATTAAATTATAAAGTCTTTCACACTTAAATTTCTTTTTCAAAATATTTTGACTATTAAACATTACATGATCTTTTCCCAAAGGAATCGGTTCCACAAACAATACAATCGGGACAACAGCGCGCATGGCAACCCTAATCCCAAATATATTTTTTTCAATTTCTCTCAGTAGGGGACTGTTTGTGTTATTGTGCCGCCGATCTCGCATTCTTTACCTCGTATTTCTTTGTATTCCCTGATTTTGGATTCCGAACTACGTAGACACTTAAACAAATTACCAAAAAAAATTCTCAAAATTACTAAATTTTTAGGCTGAATTATGTACACACAAATTAAACAAACAAACAAACAAACAAGACTCTTTCGTCAGTTGAATTGGTGACATGGCCCCGTCACCGATTGGAACGGCGATATGACCCTTTCACCAATTTAAATGGCGACAGGAGCCTATCAGGGCTACTGTCGCCAGTTGGATTGGCAATAGTAACCTATTTTCTGTTAAAAAAAACTTTTTAATTTTTTTAATTAATATTATTTAAAAAATTCTAAAAAGGTTCATATTTTTTGAGATAAAAATATCCACAACACACCTTATATTTTTGCACGTAGATCGACCGAACTTGAAGTTTTGAACGCTTGTACTTGGTTTATCTAAACGAACCTAGTCCGTACATACACCGCAATCCATTTTTTTCAAAAATCATGAAAGAATAATGACCTTTAACACTCTCGACCAAATCTTTACTACTTAAAAGACTCTAGTAATGGTGAGTGACACGCTCTTCTTACCCTTGAAGGAGAACGCGACAATGCTACGATAGCACAAACAAAAATTTATCACGCAACCAAGGAACCACCGCTAGTAATAGATCACGAGATTACCGCTAGACGCGCCGACTCGTAGCGGAAGTAGAGTTGTTGTAGCGAATTGATGCAGTCGTAGTCATACTCACGACGCATCTCCTCCTTCGAGTGGTCGCACTCGCCGCGTGTCTACTCCTTCGAGTGGTTGTACTCACCACGCGACTTCTCCTCTGACTCCAGTGATTGTCACGAGTCGCGGATCGTCCTAATGCTGATGCTTGGCAACAACACCTCTGAGGTATCCACACGTACGGGATAGGATCACCACGCACTGGAGTGCTTGCACCGATAGCGTGGTTGAGAAGGCGTGACTATTAGGGTTTCGGAAGTTCTTCCAAAGATCATCGTCTTTCTTACCCTATGCCACCGCCCCTCTTTATATAGGCATCCATGATGGGTCTCGAACTTGAGGCCCATTAGAAACTCGTGGCCTATACGAATTCGGATCACCATCCAAAACAGATCCTAGCCCTTTAAGTGTGCGACCCTACAGGTTCATGTGTAATTGGTTATGACTCGAAAACTCTTTTTCGACCACCAGTCGTTAGCGGTACCTAGCAGCACATAATGATTTCCAAAAACACATAGAATATATCGGACGAACCTTGATGTAATATGATCTATGATCAGGTTCTCATCACTTACGATTAGTTTGTATCTCCATACGACCATATCATATTTGGTCTCGACCAGTTCTTAACTCCTTATGACCAGGTTCTTACCATTATGTGATTACGTTCGACCAGTCTACGACCAGCACGTATCTCCATACGACTAGTCCGTAACTGATCGAACTAAGCGATCTACTCATGCATTCTTCCTTTGCCTCACGATGTTTGGTTGAACTCCAGGTGAGATATGGTGTCATCCATGGACTATTCAATACTTTCTCGATCGAGTGACGGATAACTTCACGTGGTCGACACTTCGACCACTAGTGGCATGGCCATGCACTTTCTTTATCCGATCACCACGAGGGGCCCATAGACATCTCTCCTGTTATGTTAGGAGGGGCAAATCCCATCTCGACCAGTCACATCCCTCCGCGTGTTTCATAACATACCCGAAAGCTACCTTTATAACTACTCAGTTACGAGTAGCGTTTGGCAACCCCTAAGAGTGCTATTACACATGTAGAGAACCATGCTGATCTCATGTCTAAGGATTATACATCATCATTACTTGAGACCAACTAATGACACAAAGATTCATAACAATCTCAATAGTGTCTCAATGATGGGTCTATCCAGCCCTATGTTCTCTAACATGAGCTCGCATTATTGATTCGATATCGCTATATCCATGACCGGTGAAACATGGTCATCAATCAATACATGTGTTGGTCGTAGAGTCACTGGTGTTCCAACCAGTGACATCTGACTAGGGATACATTTAGAATGACATCATATAAGTTAAAGAGTTCCACCAACAAGTTACATACTTATTGATCTATAACAAATGATTCATTCAAGGAACACAATAACATATTATCAAAATCATGAATATAACGAAATATCATCATCTCTATGATTGCCTTTATGACATATTTTCAACAACCCTCCCCCTCTCACAACCCATCCGCGCCAACAGGTGGGACCAGTGCGCGCCCGCCTTCTCTATCCCCACGCAGGTCTACCTCTTCTTACCCCTTCCAATGACTTCTGGACCATTGTCTCACAGGCCCCCGCGACTTCTTCATCATCTCTCCCAGGGCGATTTCCCCACATGCCAGGCCGTCCCCGTCGCTATTCCTTCGTCTGTTGACCCACCCCCAACACCGCCCTTGTGTACGCCCTGTACCCGCAATGTTGTATTTGCCATCACCGTCAAGGTATCACGATGTAGTGCTCGTCACCCGCACGCTATTCCTCGACCCACACCGTCACGGTTTCTTCCCGTAATCCACAGGCGAGCTTGAGCTCCCCTGTCCTTGCCATCATGAAGTTGTCAGGCTCTTCGAAGCTCTAGGCTCATGGCCCGAAATCAGTCCGACTACTCACTGTTTCACTGCCCACCAGTCGCTCGACGAAATGTTGTGCTCATTATGTTCTTATCTGATCGCTCTCACCTCTCCTTGATATCTAATCTCACTCTCGCTCTCCTTTCTCACAATGGTAGAAAACATAAGGCGTCAGGCGAGAGCGGCACGGCCGCACGACGTCGACAACTGGCAGGCCAAGGGCAAGGGACGTGCAGTGCAGGCGCGGTTGGCCAAAGACGAAGGCCACACGTGACACAAGCATAATAGGGCGAGGGTCGGTACGGCTAGTCGGGCGCGCGTGCAGAGCAAGCGCAGTAGGCCAAAGGCAGGTGCAACTGGCAAGCTTACGGTTTGATATAACTCCCTATCTCGCTGTCTTTGCCTCTCTGCGTGGACATGTGGTACGCTTGTATTCATTCGGGTTAGCTCTCAATTGGCTTATTGTGAAAAATTAGGAATTGTTAATTTCACTGGCTTCTGTGATGATTGTGCATTTGCTTCCAATTTGGATTGAAACGATACAATAACTAATATGACATTAATTCATTAACTCATGAATTTTTATCCCCGCAATCTAATATTACTTAAGACTAAAAGCGTTTTGATGAGCATATCGAAGGACGTTTGCGGTAGCCAAGAGCTGCACAAGAAATTAAAATGCCTTGAACCCAAGTTGGTGGAAGAAAACGATATCCATAGCTCAAATATCAGCGCTTGCCAGCAAGGCCTTCAACAACTGAATTTGTTTGGTGGTATAAAAATGAATACTCTACATGTGTGATATCACCACATAACGATGGATTTGCTATATTATCATAATTGTACCATATTTATTAATAATTCATACAATCGTATCTTCCAATTAGCACAATACCTAATGCAACTTTTTGATTATTTTCTAATTAGTTAACTATGTCTTTCATAGATTTATATAACGTTTCGATATATTGTTGTTATCCGTAGCAACGCAAGCGAATTCTGCTGCTCTAGAAAAATCGAGCTCGATAAGATCAAAATTTTAATCTCTCGTTCTCTCGTATCAAACCCGGAAACGCAATGTACCGCTCTCCGAACAAATGGGTGACAGAAAATGACAGTGATAGCCTGACTAAAAAGGAAAGAGAAAAGAATGACAGTGACAGATAGGACGCGATATTCTCATCGAGAAACGACGGTTTGTTCATTGCTGAATTGCTGCCACGACAGACGCGGCCCTCTGCCTAGAAGCGGTTCCTAGCCACTTTACGGCCTTGGGTCATGCTAAAAAAAAAGAGAGGCAAAGCTGGGCTTAGAATTGGACCGGCCCAAGTTAAACGCGCGCGTGTGGGCGACGACGAGTGCGACAGCGACGGGGTTAAACGTGCGGGCGACGGGGTGCGACGGTAACAAGCGCGCTCGGGGTGCGACGGTAGCAAGCGCGCTTGGGCCACGGCAATGCATGTCCGCTCCGGTGATGTCGTGAGCGTGCGACCTCCGGTGGCACAAGCATTTTTCTATCAATCAAGCGCTTTTCCAGAATGCCTGGAAGCCCATTGCACAGAAGTTCTCCTCCTCCAAGCACCCGAGATCGCTATAAACATTCCTGCAAAAGAACATCATTTGCCCAGAAACCATTCTCACATCCCTCTCTTGGAAGCTTTATTCACTTATTCATGCTCTTCGATCGCCTGTCAGCATCCACAGCCTAACAAGCCACGCTGAGCAGGCAAGCACAAAGTTCAGCCTAGCTATTAGCTAACGTAGAGACCGATCTTTGGCTCCGTACATCCGCCAGCCATCGTCGTTATGGACGGCACCAAGGAGGCGCAGAGTGGTCCGGAGTGGCAGGTGTCCATGCCGGAAGGCACGTCGGCGACGGTGGCGCACAAGCCCGGCACGGCCGAGAGGGCACGGGCGCGGCTGGTTTCTTGCGCGGTCCTGCTCAAAACCGAGGTGTCTGGCTTCGCCAAGAAGGTCTGGAAGATTGGTGCAGATGATCCCCAGAAGGCGGTGTACGGCATGAAACTAGGCATCGCTCTCACCCTGGTCTCCCTCTTCTACTACGTCAGGCCCCTGTACGACGGCGTCGGTGGGAACGCCGTGTGGGCCATCATGACAGTTGTGCTAGTCTTTGAGTACACAGTTGGTAAGTGGAAAATCGTAACTCAAAATCAAGAAAAGCAGAGCTAGCTACAGCCACAATTCACAACTATGGCACGCGCGCACGTATTTAACTTGGTTTGCTCACCGACCCTAATTAATTTGCGCACGCGCGTGCAGGTGGTAGCATGCACAGGGGGTTCAACAGAACCGCCGGGTCGATGAGCGCGGCCGCGCTCGCGCTAGGCATGCACTGGGTTGCGAGCAAATCCGGCAAAAAGTTCGAGCCGGTCGTCGCGAGTGGCTCCGTCTTTCTGCTGGGTACGTGTCCAACTTCGTACTAACACTTTCCTCTGTCGCCGTACTTAACTGTCAGGTCACGTGATGTACAATACAAACACTAACACCGTAGCAAATACACGCGCAGCTGCTGTAGCCGCGTTTTCGCGGTTCATACCGACGGTGAAGGCGCGGTTCGACTACGGCGTGACCGTCTTCATCATGACGTACAGCTTCGTCGCCGTGTCGGGGTACCGCGTCGAGGAGCTGGCGGCGCTGGCGCTGCGGCGGATATCCACCATCGCCATCGGCCTCTTCGTCTGCCTCGCAGTCTGCGTGCTCATCTGCCCGGTGTGGTCCGGCCAGGAGCTGCACCTCCTCACTGCGCGCAACATGGAGAAGCTCGCGGACGCCACGGAGGGCTGCGTCGAGGACTACTTCGCCGAGCCCGAAAAGCGCGCGCCGGCCAAGTCGGAGGGGTACAAGTGCGTGCTCAACTCGAAGACGTCCGAGGACTCGCAGGCCGACCTGGCGCGGTGGGAGCCCCCGCACGGCCGATTCGGCTTCCGCCACCCCTATGGCCAGTACACCAAGGTTGGCGCCGCCATGCGCCAATGCGCATACTGCGTCGAGGCCCTGAACAGCTGCGTGGGCGCGGCGCCCGAGCACGCCCCGCGTCTCCTCGGCGACGTGTGCACGAGGCTTGGCACGCAGTGCGCGCGGGTGCTCAAGGAGGCGTCGAGCTCCATCGCCGCCATGACGACCTCCCAGACGCTGGGCTTCGCCGTGGCAGAGATGAACGCGGCCGTGCACGAGTTGCAGGGCGACCTGAGGGCGCTCCTGTCCAGGCTGGCCGAGGAACCGACAGAGACGTCGTTGATAGAAGCCATGTCGCTCTTCACCGTTGCGTTGCTGCTCATAGAGATCTCCGCGAGGGTCAAGGGGTCGTCGACGACGTCCACACGCTGGCGACTCTCGCGAGGTTCAACTTCAAACCGGGCGATGATGGTGAGGACAAGGCAGAAACCGAGATGGAAGTACGCCCAATGAACGACCTGGATTCGGACGCGTCACCAGAAAACCTGACAAGCACGCCGCCTGAACAGGATTCGGACAGACTTCGGAATCCTGCCGGTGACAAACAAGTCTAAACTACAATGGGTCAAGCCAGACAGGTTTCACCGGATTTACCATGGCTGCACCGTTGGATTCAGGCTTAATTTGTTGGGTTTTGACATTGTTAACAGCGGATGGAGTTGGCAGGGCAGCTTCACATGGCTTTCAGGCCTTCATAACCGTGGGTGCCATATTCCTTTTTTTTAAAAAAAAAAAACGTTGCTGTCATGTTGCACATTACTACACTAGTTAACAAAGTACTACTATGCGACACGGTGAACGTAGGCTAGTACGAAAGGAACAACAGTGACATATAACATGAGATCATGCGGTTATCGTCTTAGCGGATGGCGATTTCGTCCTTGCCTTCATGAGGAAGCGGCCCAGCAAAACACGGGACGAACTCTAGTTAGGCACGCGAGGCATAGTAGGCCTTTCAATACGACGATTTGGACATGTATTCTTACTTTGCGACTCAGGTCCAGACTCTATAGTCCAGTTTGGTGTGACAGACATCGTTGGCCCAGAAGACAGAGAAGAACAAGCTGTAACCTTCATTATATTACCCGGGCCTCTGAGCTCGGCCGAAGTTTATTAATAAGCAGCAGAAAACAAAGTACTACAGACAATAAGACTGTCAATAGAGTTTAAAACCAACAAGAAAATAAACAACAATGCGGAACTCACCGTACAACACATCTAAATCAAACAACATTACGAAACTCGCCACTCAACACACCAATTCAGACATTAGATCAGCATTAGTCGGTTGTTCAAGGTTGTTCCTCTTGAAGAAACCGGCCGCTCTCCATGTCCACAGTTCCTCCTTGATCACCCATAACAGCTCGGCCGACGTTCTATGCTCTGCATGAAAAATCCTCACATTTTTGTCCTTCCAAACGAGCCAGTGTACCAGAATTACAAGTGAGTCGAAGGCATTGTGGAATTTCTTATGGAGACCCTTTCGAGTATAGTACCACCACGACTCCACCGTGAGCTCATGTGACGGTGGTACCTCAAAGGGTTTATTAATCCAACCTTGGACCAAGGTCCAGACTTGCCGAGTGTAGCTACAAGGAGCGAACATGTGGAGGCATGTCTCTGGTTCGGCTGAGCAGAGGGCACAAGAAGGCTGATGAGGTCAACCCCGCTTTTCCAATTTGTCAGCTGACAAAAACTATCTTTGATCACTAGCCACATAAAGAATTTGCATCGCGTCGGTGCTCTAGACTTCCAAATTGTGCTCCCACACAATGATTTGGTTTTCGCCAAGAAGAAGAGGCTATAGGCCGAAGATGCAGAGTTTGTGCCTACTGAGCTTGGTGACCAGATAATGGTGTCTTGTACACTCTGTTCAAGAGATACAAGTGAGATTGCATCCCAGATGTCACAACCCCATTTTTCACTAAGTGGGATTTAGATGCATCTCATAAGTATTTCATGTTATTTTTGGAACATATGCATAAATTGTTGCATTTGAAAATTTCAAATCTAAGTAAAACTTGCAACTCAAATTAAAACTCCAAAAGAAATCTGAAATAAATGCTTATAAAGATCTCTAAAAAATAATTTATTTAAATAATAGAATAATTATCATTAATAAATATTATTTTTATAAAAAATTTAGAATCCAATTTAACCTTGAGAAAATTCAAACCCAATCCATAAACATCTTCTTTAAATGAATTAAAGTAAGCAAATAAAATCATGAACAGTTACATTTAAAAATTTATATGAATTCTTTATCATCCAAGTAATCTCTCTACAAAATTTTATAATTTTCTAAATTTATTTGCTATTTTTAATCATCGGTCAAAGTAGAGGTTTTGGAATTCAAAAACCAGTCAACTGTTTGGGTCTAGCACTGTTGCGACCGGACCCTAACCACTTGATTTGATCGGACCGCACCGCCTCACCTGCACCACCCTCCGACCCGAGCCACTTCACTGCTGTCGCTGACGAGCCTGCCCATTGGTCAGATTCGTCGTCTTCTTCGCCACGACGGTTTCGAGCGCGTTGGTGTTGCGTGAGCTTGCCACCGAGCCCTCTTTTGTCACCTCATGCTTCCATGACTGACTACGAAGCATCGCATGGACTTCACAAATATCCTTAACCAACTCACTTTTCCCCTCTCACTCTCTCGCCTCTCCCTCCTTTTCGTTTCCACCGAGGAAGAAGACAAGGAGAGAACCGCCGCTCTACTGCCTCGCGTGAGCCCACGACACCGCCGCTAGATTATGCAACAAAGCAAGAGCGAATAATATTCTTATTGTAGTTATTCTTGCTACTAGTGCATAAGTGTCAAAATAGTTAATTCCTTCTTTTTGCCGAAATCCTTTTGCTAATAATCTAGCCTTGTAAGTATTTCGTGTACCATCCGCATGATACTTTCTCCTAAATACCCACTTGGATTCAATTATTTTTGACCCTCGTGGTAAATCGACAAGCCTCCAAGTTTGGTTAGATATTATAGAATCCATTTCATCTTGAATGGCTTCTTTCCAGAAAACCGAGTCTCTAGAATTCACTACTTCATTATAAGTGCTAGGATCATCTTCCACTTGAAGAATAAGAGGTACCTTTCGAATAAAATTCTCTCTATTTCTTTCAACCAGAAATAAGGAAATACGCTGAGAATCTATTTCGCTGGTCCTAAGACCTTAGCTTTATGAGCATGCTTACTCTTTCGAACATCAAGTTGTTGTTCAACAATTTCAGAAGAAGTCTCCTCTTGAAAGTTGTTTAAATTTTATTGTTGTTCAATACCCTTTAAGATATTTTCCTCTTGAGAATCTATAAGGTTTTGATAAGTTTTACCTATCGTGGTTAAATTCTCAAAAAAACTCCACATATCTGGATTCAACAAATATATTGGACTTTAGGTTTAAAAGCCTATAAGCTTTGCTGTTTGCGACATAGCCTACAAAAGCACTCTTTAATCCTCTTGGACCCAACTTAGTCCTTATAGGATCAAGTTTCTTGTAGTAAGCAAGACACCTCCACACTTTAAAATACCAAATTACAGGCTTTCTTCCTTTCCATATCTCATATGGAGAAAATTAACTTTTCTTTAGAGGAATTCTATTTATAATATAAGAAGCAGTAAGTAATGCTTCACCCCAAAGACTAAAAGATAACTCTGAATGTATCAACATAGCATTTATCATCTAAAGAAAAGTTCTATTTTTACACTCTGCCAAGCCATTTTGTTGTAGTGTTCTTGGAGCGAAACTTTGGTAGATAGTATCATTCTCTTCACAGAATACATCAAATATATTTCAAAATGTTCTCCACCTCTATCACTTCTTATAATTTTATTTTTCCGACCTAATTGATTTTCCATTTCTGTTTTGTAAACTTTGAAAACACCAAAGGCATCGTCTTTATGTTTAAGGAAATAAACATAAGAATATCTAGAGCAATCATCAATAAAAGTAATGAAATACCTATTTTCACCTCTACTTAATATGCCATTAAGTTCACATATATCTAAATGTACAAGATCTAACAAGTTAGAACTTCTTTCTACACTATGAAAAGGTTTTTTTAACCATATTTGATTTAACGCAAATTTCACATTTATTAAACTCATCAATTTTACAAGAAATCAAACCATGTTTAACCAATCTTTTCATAGTGCTTATACCAACATGTGCTAATCTATCATACCATAATGAAACAGAGTCAAGCATATAAGCAGAATAAGAAAATTTATTTATTGCTGCAGCATCAGAATTGTCAACAGTACATAGTTTTATCATCCCATTACATGAATACCCCTTTCCTACAAATACACCACCGCAGGTCAAGATTAACTTTCCTGATTCATACACAGTTTTGATACCCGGCTTCCCAAGAAGATCACCACTTACAAGGTTCATGTTCATATATGGCACATGAAGAACGTTCGCCTTTCCAGAAGTGAAGTTCAGTTCGATGCTTCCTTTCCCATGCACTTTGGAACGATTTTTATTTCCCATTTGTATTTCTTGTTCATTGGTTGCATCAACATAAGTCTTGAATAAAGACTTATCATAGGAAACATGAACAGTGGCACATATATCATACCATCATCCAGGAACTTTACCTTGTACCTCCATGACTTCACTCACAGCAGCGATGATCTCATCGTCATCTATTTTAGTTGCACATGCTGTATTTTTTGTTATTTGCACACTTACGCTGCCTACAATCACGAGCAAAATGCCCGTTCTTGCCACAAACATAGCAACTTTTTTCTTCTGTAGTTTTCTTCTTAAAAGCACCAATGTTTTTCTTGGGTCTGATACGAAAACCTTTATTTCCACCTTTCTTGTTAGGCTTGCTGTCACTTACAGCATTTGCCTTGGAAAAACCGGCGTTAAGATTGATATTAGCTTTTTTTCTCTTACCCTCGATTTCTCTTCGATTCGAAGGTACTTCTGAATTTGTTCCAAGGAAAGATCCTCAGAATTATGCAGAAGTCTTTTCCTACAGTTACTCCAAATTGGTGGCAATTTCGCAACAATTGCACCAACCTGAAAAACTTCAGGAATATCAATCTTTACCGCCTTCAGTTTATTCACTATTACTTGTAACTCATGTATTTGAGAAAGAAGGGATTTACCATCATTCATTTTAAAGTCGAAGTAACTAGATATAAGGAACTTCTTTATACCTTCCTCCTCTGCTTTGTATTTGCTCTCCGATGGCGTGTCGGTGTAGCATTCCGGAGATGTCTCTCATCCTCGCCGATGGCGTCGTCTAATAAATAAATAAATAAATAAATAAATAATAACGTCTTTAAGGGCTTGTTAGAGATCATTTTAAGAGCTATATAAATAGATTGTGGGAATTCTAGAAAACCCTAGCGGAGAGGGTGTTGAGAATGTGTCCACAACACATCGATCATCCTCGCTCCTCTTTGTGCCTTCGGTCTTGCAGGCTTTCTTGCTTTCGGCGGTAGCGTGCTGCGTGTGCGTGATCGTCTTGATTCCGCTAGCACAGGAGATTAATCCAACCTTGAAAATATCATCTACTAGTTAATTGTAGATAATTTCGATATCTTCTATAGCATTTTTAATCATGTCAATCGGACAAGTAGAATTCGAGTTATGATTTTCGGAAGGCTGCTGTCATTGTGGTTGTCGTCTTTCGGCGCTGTTTTGGTAGACTGCGGATTAAAAATAGTAAATGGACTAATTAGAGTTTTTGATCTACTTGAAAGTTGTAGATAATTGTCCAATGGTTCTGTAGAATCTAAAAACTCGAATTTTGGTTGGATAAAACAAAAGTTATGAATTTAGTAAGACCGCTGTTCCGAAGCGGACAGATCGGCTTTCTGGGCTAAAAACAGAGGGTTAGATGATTTAATTGGAAGTCTTTGTAATCTAAGAAAATGTGGAGAATTTTATGAAGAATCCAGAACTGGGTGGTTTGTCGTGATCGGACTTTTGAGTCAAAAGTTACGTTCGTTTTAGTACTAAGTCAGCAATAGGTAACTTTTCGGTACCGGGGTAGCGTGGTATATTTGGGGACGGGTAGGAGCGAAGTACATTGATTTCTATTCTTGTTGCTGTAGCTTGTATTGAAGTTTGTGTATTTAATGTAGGAGAGGCGTCGTGCTTGTTGCCATCTTCTAACCAAATCGTGCGTCGCAACTAGTAAAGGCAAGTGCATGGTAGACAGCGATCAATGATTGATCACTGTTTTCTTTATCTTCTATTACCATTATTGTTGTGCTTTTATTTTATTTAATTGCAAGCAATGGAATGGTATGGATTTAAATTGTTAATGGACATGATGAAAAATTGGATATGATGAGTATTATGAAATTATGCATGTTTGCATTCATAAGCATCTTTGCATATGAGCAGGTGATCATGAATGATCACAACTCCACGGGAGTGGAGGAGGTCCCCGATCCTTATGGAGGAACGGGCTTGAGAGTGAATGTTGTCGCGAGCATTCACTCATGCTATACCAGTATACGCGAAAGAAGTGCATGTGGACATGTAGATTAGATTTGCATTGATACATGAGGTTAATGAGTGTGAAACAAAGAGAAGTTAACAGCATGATAATATTAATAGAAGTACCTGTGATAACAATGAAGTTATTGAATGCTGTTGATTGATTGTTGTTCGTTGTATATCGATGTATTTGCTGAGTCGTGGACTCACCCTTGCTCTTTTGTTGTTTTTAGGTGATCTTCGAGAGCGCCGTGACTGAGAGCGAGTAGAGCACATGGATTAGTTCTATAATTCAATCACATGATCATTTGCCATAAGAACCTTTTCATTCAATGCAGGATTACTCTTGGACATGTTAGAGGCTGAATAAAGTTTAGATCACATTTTGGATTAGATTATTTATTTCAATGATTTGGATTCATTGGTTGTTGCTATTTGGTCTATTTACCTGGTTATATTCCCCTTGCTTATTTATGATCGTTTGATCCATAATTATGCTTGTTCTTTTGTGATCTATGGATATGTTTATTGTTGTTTTCTTGCTGTAATTTTATAGTGTGTCGATAATTATTAGTTTAGAGAGTAGTGTGGTGGCATTCTAGGCTCAGTGTTGGGCTGGGGTGTTACAGTCGCTCTCCTTGGGCACTGATACTAGAAGAAGCGCTGGATCAAGAATGTAGAAGAGCTTCATGGTCGTGAGGAAGAACTTCGGCTTGTCCTACCAGCGGGTGAAAAGTTCGTGCCGTCGAAACGATCAAGTTGCGATTATTTGCACCCTGTTAAAATACTTCGAGGGTCTACTGCAAATAAGCTAGTAGGATAAGATAAATCTAAACAAAGTTTGCACCAAAGCAAAGTGAAAACACGTCGTGAACAGAACAAGAGAATGAGATTGTAAAATTACCTCTCAAAATCTGAAGGACGTCTTCTTATATAGAGTTTGAAAGGATGCGAAATAAAGAGACGCGACTCTTCGAATGCATCCTTTTGTGAAAAGATGCGAAATGAAGAGACACGACTCTTCGAATACATCCTTTCACGAAGGGACATAACTTGTTGTTTGAAAACAACTTCCAACCGCTTGTGACTCAGAGAACCCCTTGGGAAGATGCATTGGTGGAAGAAAGGTGCTGTACGTGGCCGCCGGTGGCCGGAGTGTCCGGCCGGCGTGGTTGGTGGAGGGTGCTTGTACTCTCTCATTTTTTTTCAACCTTCATTGTATAGCTGCGGTCTCGGGAATTCCTCGACAATAGGGAGAACTGAACTACATGCAGAGGCAGAGGGGAATGGAGATGTCGTTTGCGTCTCAAAAAAACACAATTGACAAAGTTGCTGTCTCAAATTTTGATGTTTATTTGGAGTCGAGATTTGTGGGACATGTGTATGTCTCGAAAGCTTCATCAAATCTGCAGGCTCAGTCTAGGGTTAAATTCCGTGAGGACTAAACGGATCGTTTTCATTTTGCAATCAATCCAAGGAGAAGTTCGATCTGGTGGAAGCTGTCACCGAGCGATAGCACTATATATGGACAAATATCTCCTAGGAATAAGATTAGGAAACCTGAGTGCTACTTGAGAGTTGAGACTGCATATCTTTAGCATGTTGTTCAGAGCACATGCGCGGGGACTACCGAAATTTCGAGATTGCGATATCTCCTGAAATATTGTTCAGCCGTTTGAGAATGCATTACCCATTAAGTATTTTGCGAAACATTATCCTATTGTTACCAATCGGACCAGATATCAAGTTGATCGAGCTAGTGGTCCGTCAACTATACCATCTCCTTCACGCTATTTCAGACATGGATGAATTATCATCTACCTATTTCTTCCATCCAACTGAGTGCAGAAGTTTTGTACTCCACTAGAAACTGTGTCATATCCTGTCCCAGTTCCCTCTGAAATCTCGTCAGGTGCGAGAGACTGCTTTCTACGCACCTGGGCTTAATGGGTTGCAGCACGCCGGCATCAGGAAGACAGGGACGCCTTTCCCGCTCCATACGGGCTGTCCTTTTGTCCAATTATAAAATCTCCGGAGGCGATACGATCAAACATGCATGAGGCAACTCGCACAAATCCGGCCTCTAGTGCGTGGCGCTGCTGTAGTGCAACAAACTGCACCAGAGATAACAACATGCGGCCAGAAAAAGGCGCACAGGGTGACAGAGTTCATGACCTGATCGACCACTTTGTGCGTATGCTTCTTTTCCGTGGAGTACAAGTGGTACGTGGTAGTACTACCGTCAATTTGTCTGCTTGTATGGTCATGTCAACTGTCAAATTATATTATGTTAAAACATATACGCACACAGGTACAACATGAATGTGAGGACGGTGCCGACTTTGCGATGACGATCATAAGTCGGTTTTAATCCTGTAATCGTTAGTCTATTTGGTTTCTGGCTCTTTGATTTCTGGTTTATACTTAGTGTTGAATTCTTTAGCTTCTGATCTACACTATAATTTTTAGTCTATATATGTAACTTTTGACTTATCAATACATACAATATGTATAATTACCTCAAATATTCCACTCTCATTGTATTAGAGCGGATCGAACCTGCGACCGCACCCTTCCGCTATTCCCGCCGCCATGGCCGGCGAAGACGACACCGCTATCACGCCGACGCCGCGAAAGCAGTCACCACCGCCGCAGACGCGCGAGCAGAGGCCGCCGCCACGCCACCACGAGCGGAGGCCGCCAGCATCGACCTCTCCGATGCCGCCACCATTGCTTCCCTCCATGCTCAGGCATACGACATCCTCAACATTAAGGCTTTCGTCCCCGTCGTTCTCGACCTCGCCTCTCCAAGTTACAACAAATGGCACGGCCTCTTCCTCATCACCCTAGGCAAGTACGCCCTCTCCGATCACGTACTTGCAGACTGGGTCCGGATGGATTATCTCGTTCTCTTGTGGCTCTATGGCTCTACGACACCATCTCCGCCGAACTTCTCGAGATCGTGATGACTCCTACCTCCACGGTGCGGCACGTATGGGTGGGCCTCGAGCAACAGTTCATCGACAACCAGGAGATGTGTGCCCTATACTTGGACGCGGAGTTTCGCAACTTCGTCCAGGGCAACCTCTCCATCTCCGACTACTGCTGTAAGCTGAAGAGCATAGCCGACGCCCTCGGCGACTTGGTCGAACCGGTGCGCGATCGCACCCTTGTTCTGTCCCTTCTGCGTAGCCTGAACACGAAGTTCGCATACATGGCGGCCCTGCTGAAGCTGCAAAAGTTGTTCCCCTCGTTCATCGAGGCCCGCTCTAATCTGCTGCTCAAAGAAATCACGATGTCATCATGCCCCTCCGCACCCTCCACAACCCTTATCGCCATGACCACTACAGGCAATGGGGGTCCCGGCGGTGGTGTCTCTGGGGGCGATGGTGGTGCGTCCGGCAGCCGCTCCACTGGCGCACCCCAGGGCGCTCCCTCCGGTGGCACCAGTAGTGGTGGGGGCGGCTCCAATCGCTGTCGCCGCTGCGAAAATGGCGACAACAACCACAAGACCGGCGGTAGAAGTGCAGGTGGTCACTCTGGGGCAGCACCTCTGGTTGGTCGCCCTCCTTCTGCAACCCCTGGACCAACACTATCTAGGTGTGGCCCGGATAGCTCCATCCACACTAGGCCCCTGGCCTCCTCGGTCCGTGCACCCCTAGCGCGCCCACCCAGCCGTGCCCCGGTAGTGCGCCCCTGCCGCACGCGCTGGCGGCCGGCCAACTCCAGGCCGGCTACACGCTACCCTTGTACCCGCCGCTATCGCCTCCTCAGGTTGATCCGGGTCCTGCGTCTCCCGGTCTTGGTCCATGGGATCAGTAGTCATTGACAAACTCTTTCAACACCATGACTCTTACTTCCCTACCGACCATCGACTGGTACATGGACTCTGGTGCGACCTCACACATGACGTCGGATGCCGGTAACCTCTCCCGTTCCCATCCCCATCACTCCTTCACTCCTTCCACCATTGTTGTTGATGACGGGTCACTGCTACTTGTCACCTCAACTAGTTCTACTAGTCTTGGCTCTCTTCATCTTACTAATGTTGTTGTCACTCCGTACTTTATCAAGAATCTTGTTTTCGTTCATCAATTCACTATTGACAACAAATGTTCCGTTGAGTTTGACCCTGTTGCTTTTTCTATTAAGGATCTACGTTCCAGGAACGTGATCACTAGGTGCAATAGCACCGAACCTCTCTACCCCTTGCATCTGCCAGTGTCTGCCTTCCCTTCATGCGCACTCGTCGCCGACGCCTCCGCCTCCCTTTGGCATTGTCGTCACGGGCACCTTGGCCCTAAGTCTCTGTCTCGCCTTGCTAGTGCGTCCGCCATTGCTTGTGATAATGGACCCGCTGACACTATCTGTTATGCTTGTCAACTTGGTCACCATGCGTGTCTACCTTTTGCTACTTCACAGTCTCGTGCTTTCAAGAATTTTGATTTAGTTCATTATGATATTTGGACCTCGCATGTCGTCAGTGTGTCCGATTAAAAATACTACTTGGCTATTCTTGATGATTGCTCATATTATATTTAGACGTTTCCTTTGCGCCTGAAATATGATACTTTTACCACTATCTCTCACTTTTTTTTCTTACGTTGCTACTCAGTTCAACGCTAACATCAAGAGTATTCAGTGTGATAATGGCCGTGAGTTTGACAACTCCACCGCTCGTACTTTTTTCCTTACCCATGGTGTTACACTCCGCATGTCATGTCCATACACCTCTCAGCAGAATGGCAAGGCCGAACGTATTATTCGTTCCACTAATAACATTGTTCGGTCTCTTATGTTTCAGGCCAGCCTCCCTTCCTCTTACTGGGTTAGGGCTCTTGACCCCGCTACATACATTCTCAATGGCCAACCCACCAAAACTCTTAATTTTTCAACATATTTTTTTTGCACTCTTTGGTGTTTCCCCCTCCATCTCTTATATTCGCGTTTTTGGCTGCAAGTGTTACCCGAACCTTTCTGTCATCGCTTCTCACAAGCTTTCTCCTCGCTCCACCATGTGCGTGTTTCTCGGCTACCCGTCCGAACACAAGGGATCGATGCCTCAATCTCTCCTCAAATCGGGTCATCATCTCCCGTCATGTTATGTTTGACGAGTCCTTCTCTTTGCCGAGTTCGCCGCTCTGCCCTCTCCCACTGACCTCGATTTTTTGTTGGAGCTTAATCACACACCGATGCCCATTGGGCCTCAACATCTTGCAGGTCCTAGTGCCCCTCCTAGTATGGCACACCCGCCCGTTCTCCTACTGGTCATAGTGCTTGACGGTGCTGCCTCTCCCGTGTCGGTTGTGCACAACCCTAATGCGCCCACAGCACCCGATGTCGTGCGCATTCCCAGCGCGCACGTAACGCCGGCTGGCAGCGTTCCTCCTGGCCCCGCGGCTGTGGTAGCACCTAGTGCTCTAGCCGAGGCTCCTCCCGTGGCAGTCGAAGCACACGATACTCCTGCCGGTCTACCAGTCGGTCCGCCAACTCCCAGCAGGGTCATTCTCCCGCAGCTTCCCCCAAGTGTTGTGCCGCTCCAGCCGGTCAACAACTCCCATACCATGGTGACTCTTGGCAAGTACGATTTTTGGCAGCCGCTCACCCACATGAACCTTCATGCCGCTGCTATGTCTCTTGTTCCGACCACATACCGGGCTGCTCCGCCGACCCTAATTGGCGCGGTGCCATGGAGGAAGAATACACCGCTCTTCAGGCCAACAACACATGGGATCTTGTTTCACGGCATCTAATACCAATGTGGTCACTGGGAAGTGGATTTTTCGACATAAACTCAATTCAGATGGCACTCTTGCCCGCTATAAGGCTCGATGGGTTATTCGTGGTTTCACACAGCGTCGTGGTGTTGATTTTGATGAGATTTTAGTCCAGTCATCAAGCCGGCCACTATTCGCACAGTTCTCACTCTGGCCCTATCCCGGGATTAACCTATCCACCAGCTGGATGTTAAGAATGTGTTTCTTCATGGCACATTCTAGGAGACTGTCTTCTGTTCGCATTCGGCTTGATTTGTTTATTCATCTTTCCCAGATTACATTTGCCACCTCAACAAGTCTCTCTACGGTCGCAAACAGGCGCCCTAGGCTTGGTACATTGTTTTGCGGCTTTCTTGCTGTCCCTTGGATTCCTGGAGGCAAAGTTCGATACCTCCCTCCTTGTGTCTCATCGAGGCAGTGACACTGTCTACCTGCTGCTCTATGTGGACGACATTGTGCTGACTGCTTCTTTGGACTGTGTGCTCCGCCAGGTCGTTGCCTCCCTCCAGCAGGCTTTTTCTACGAAGGATTTTGGTCCACTTTATCATTTTCTGGGTATTTCTATCAGTCGTCGTGATAACAACATGTTCCTCTCTCAGCGGCAGTATACTCTTGACATACTGGACCTTGTCAGTATGACCGCTTGCAAGCCTTGCAGCACCCTGTCGACACTCACTCCAAGGTCTTCTCTGCTGCTGGCACTTCTGTGGCTGATACGACGTTCTACCGAAGTCTTGCGGTTGCTTTGCAGTACCTCACTTTTACTCGCCCAGATATTGCCTACGTCGTATAGTAAGTTTACCTCACTACTACAGAAAAGCTCATCACAGACGGTTCGTAACAGTCATCACAGACGGTTTTTGAACCGTCTGAAATTTTATGTCTGTGATAACAGGCGGTTATCACAGACGGTTGGAAAACCGTCTGTGACAAATCTTATCACAGACGGTTCCAACCACGAACCGTCCGTGATTCAGAATCACGCAGACGGTTCGTGGTTGGAACTGTCGTGATACTACGTAATCGCTGCACGGTTCGTGGTTGGAGCCGCTCGTGATTCTCGTAGTATCATAGACGGTTCTAACCACGAACCGCCTCAGATTCAGAGTATCACGCACGGTTCGTGGTTGGAACCGCTCGTGATAATTCTTTAGACCTAATTAATTTTTATTGTATTTCCAGCTAGCCTCAGGAATTGCTAGCCATGCCCTCTGAAAACTAGCAAGTAGAAACATATCACGATAATTGTTGACAACTCAAAGTGATCATTTAACTCAAAATCAATTAGAAAAGAATGTTTCAAGTATATATTGTCGCTAGAGTTACAAATTGAATTACAACCACCAAAGTGAATTACAATATTGAATCAATTGTTTCGAGGTCGTTCATCGGTGTTGACGTGTGAAACTCTCCTGGTGTTAACTATGTCCGCTTTGATGAAGCCACGAGCTCCTCGAATGTGCATGACTCGTCCATCTCAAGTGCATTTAACTCTATATTCAAGCCCATGCGCTAGCAGTAGTAAAGTAGTAAGCATATATTTAAATTTATAATTAGGAGATAATTATTACGAGATTGACAAACACAGGGATCGTCGTCCCTAGAAGCAATCAATAGTCGCACATGATGGCATACGTAGAATGCGCATAGGTGATCTCGCTTTTCTTTGTTTGCCGCAAAAATAGAATTACATATATATGTACAATACGAGACGCAATATTACAGAGTATGATATATGATTATTGTGTTGTAGCGCGTACCGGAAATCGCATCCTGTGAGTCAGTGTGGCGCTCGTTCCCTTGTATAAACCTCCCTCGGTAACATAGCCGATGAACGCTCTACATGATTCAAAAAAGTTATCCTTGTCCATTTCAAACGAAGGAAGACTACAATAGAGTTATGTGCGGAGGAAATGAACATACCTGTCGAGTATTCCTTTAAGAAGGGTGAAGTCGTGATTTTTGTTTAGTAGAGAATCAAGGTACAATACCATGTTCCTCTTTGGCACAAGAATCAGAAGAATCCAGTGGAACCTACTTGTGTATGTCGCTATAGTCATAAACCGATGTTGAAACGTAATTTGTATAGCAAATATTGAAGCACTTACTTCTGGTTGTAGGGCACCATTATGTAGTCCTTGTCGTCCAGAGCAAGCAATCCCATTTTTATGTAATTCTCGACGTCGGATGCGTCTTGGTTGATTGTTTGCTCAGAGACCACGTGTGGGTCGAGGAAACCCACCGGTTCTTTGATTTGACGGGCACATTTCATAATGTATATGTACATAAGCAATGAGTTATGATATTTATCGGTATCATCGTGAGTGTAGAAATTGATTGTACACACTTACAGTGTCCAGCATCGTAGAAGTGAGGCGTCGAGGGCAGTTAGGTTGTATAGGTCAAATAAGTCTTCGAAGCCCACGACGAAGTGGCTAGGCTCGTGGAGAAAATGCTCCCTCCCGTATCTGATGGTGATTCCAGTATGCCCCCCTCCTCTCGGGACTTGCGCAAGTACCAATCATGCAAAGCTTGACAAGCTAGTCCTGAGTTCTTTATTTCTGCGTCGGAGACCAATAGACTTCCGAGGGAGTATTTCACGGGTTAGGGAGGTGCTTTAATGTTCTTCGATTTCGATTTCTCCTTAACGAGGTGGCTGAGGGACGTCTTCCCGTGAGACGCCTCAGGGACCGATATGGTGACACGCTTTTCTTGTCCCTTCGCCGTCTTCTCGACGGGAAGCGATGTGGCGGCCTTCTGAAGCTTTGGTTGAGGCGGACTCATCGAGGGTCCTATTGGAGAGGCAGGGTCCTGTCGATATCGCGTCACTGAAGGGTCCAGTGCGATGTCCTTCTTGGGCCACTAGATAAAGGTGTGCGTGGCATCCCCTAGTGTTCTGATTTCTTTGTTCGGGGGAATCTCTAGCGGGATGGCCATGAAATTATCATGTACCATGTCCACCGCACTGGCGCGTAACCTGCGCCCGGTGGGCACCGTCTTTGCCTCGCCCTTCCTGGTATGGATACACCATACCCCGCCCAGCCTCAATAGGAATCGTCCCAACCATCCTCACTTGGAGCTTGCAGGGCGTCGGCCCCTACAAAACGGTACACAATTAGCTAAGGCGTCCTATAGGTCTATCTTTGGAGCATTCCAGAGATGTACATTGCCTCGATGTCATCGATCGGTAAACACGTCGTCATGTCCAGAATTATGTGTGGACGCGACGCTACTCCGATGTTGAGCAGGACTTGCTCCCAAATTAACAGGGGCGGTTTGCGCCTGCATGAGTTGATTTACTTGGTTCTGCAAGTTTGTTATTTGTTCTTAAAATTTTTCAATAATCACATGTTCCAACCGAGCGTCGTGCTGGTTCTTGGATCTCTTCCTACTCCTATATGTATCGGAGTTGTGTGGGAATCCATCCCTCCAAGGTACATAAACCCCAACGCCTCGTGTGCGACCCGGGTGCTCCTTGTTTTCCAGTAGTGATGCGACATCCTTCTCCCTGTCTACTTCGAAGGAACCTTGGGAAGATGCGGAAGTCAATGCTTCCTGCAAGAGGACATCATGTTATTGTAGACACAATGAAGTTATGGACTTATTAACAATTAAGTGGTTTGACAAATTTACCAGCGTTGAGACACTGCCTCGTCTGCCGGGTTTGTGAAAGAGATGCTGTCTGAAGACGTGGCTGATGCCCTCGCTCTTAACTGTGCTCGAGCGCTTGTCGAGATCTCAAGAAGCGGTCCGGCGGCGAGCTCGCCCTCTGCCGCCCATTGCGTGGCTTTACCCGCGTACCCAGCGGTGCTGAGTCCGTGGGGGTGCGTGTTTTGTGCCTGAATAGCTCTATGCGCCGCACTTTGCTCCTGAAATTCGGTCGTCGTCTTCATCTGCACGAATGCATCCCATGTATCCCGCGATAAAAATTGATACGTCGTGAAGGGCGTCCGACCCGTGTTCACGTACTGCGTGACAAGCAGGCTTTGAAGGTCCTCCACGCGTGGGACATCGCGAGCAGTGCGTGCCATCGCACACGTGCCTGGTCTGCTTAGGGAAAGTGAACGAGGCAGAAAGTTCAGGCCACAAATGGTCTCTCTGTACATCCGTCAGAGACTTCCAGGTTGGGGTAGTGATGGGGACCCGTTCCCTTGCAAGTACCCCGCAGACGGTCCAAAATCTCGTAGCTGCTTTCTTGGGACTCAGCAGGATCCCGACGTCACTGACCTCTGTGATCGTCATGCGGCCCAAGGGCAATTTAGAGATTCCTCTGCCTTCTCGCCTGTGTACCACCTTGATCGGAGATCCAGACGCATTTGGCGATGTCGCTGACGGCGGCGAAGGCGGTGCCTCTGCCATCTATATAAGTTATGTAAGCAATGATTACATAATCAAATATAAGTTACCCATTGAACCTAAATATATGATACGTAGTAAATAAAATATATGAAATTACACAAAAAAATGCAAAGGAGAAGGAAATATTGCAAACAAACAAACACACATACAAGATGTAACAGAACGACACATTCTTACCTCTCATCTTATGTGTTATTATAGCATATTTCCAACATCATATAAATACCAAAAATGATATATATAAACATGTAATTTATTCATGTCAAATAAATAATATAATATGCTCAAAAGGTAGGACTCGAAAACATACAAAATTAGCATAATGCTCAAATTTAAATATTTGTTTATTTGCTCTCAGATATCGGGCTGCTCGAGATGAAATCTTGGCATCCTAAATATCAAAAGTTAATATCTTATATAACAAGTTATTCTACCAGCCAACAGAGAATTGAATTTGCTTAATAGTGCAATTAATTTCAAAATCAAAACTATAGCATTTCAGTCAACAGAGAAGTAAATGACTAATAGAGCTAAAGTATCACAAATCAGAGCATGGTCAGAGCATGGAAAATTACTGGCTTCATATGCCAGACTTTGAAATTTTAGTAATTCAAAGCTGGACACGAGGGACTAGAAACTTGGCTAGTGTCTCCATAGCCAATCTCAAGCTGAGACGACTACAGGCAAAAATCACAGCCTGCCAACTCAACTTGACAATACTAAGATCACTTTAGAGTACTTTGATCTCCAACAATTAACCTTGAATATCTTTACCAACAAGATGAAAATCTGTATGCTCTCTCTGATTGCTTCACTTGGGAAGAGATAGCAAAGGTAGATCTCATACAGTTTTTTGCGGACTTGCATGCCAATAAACTAGACATGTCAGGGATAAATAAATCTTATGTCACTTCGATACCAAAAACTGAGATGCCGATGCAGATTAAGGATTTCAGACCCATTTCTCTACTACATGCCTGTACACTACATGTAGCAAAGCAAGGAGAGAAGAACCGTAGGGTGGCACCGGATCGGGGGAGGCGGCGTTGGGTGGCGCCGGATCGAGGGAGGCGGCGTTGGGTGGCGCCGGATCGAGGGAGGCGGCGTTGGGTGGCGCCGGATCGGGGGAGGCGGTGTTGGGCGATTCTGGGAAGAACTAGGGCAAGTGTTAAGAACTAGGGCAAGTGCCGGACCACTTATGTGAGTAATCAATCCAGGCCGTTGATATCCAAATCGGACAGTTCAAGTGAACAGGGCGATCGGCCGGTCCAATCGGCCACTCAATCCAGGCCGTTGATATCCAAATCGGACAGTTCAAGTGAAAGGGGCGATCGGTCGGTCTGATCGGCCACTCAATCCAGGCCGTGATCTCCAAATCGGACGGCTCGGATCCAGGAGTGGGAAGGCCCGAGTGGTCCGAACGGGTACGAGATCTGGACCGGAGGATCTCCATCGGACGGCTCACACACGACGCGGTTAGGCGGTTGAGCTGAACCGCGAGACTCGGGTTCGAGCCCGAGGAACAGTGATTTAATCACAGACGGTTCTATTAAAGAACCGTCTGTGATAACTATAACATCACAAGTTCTTTAATAGAACCATCTGTGATTATTTATCACAGACAGTTCTATTAAAGAACCATCTGTGATAACCCTAAACATCACAGACGGTTCTTTAATGGAGCCGTCTGTGATGTGAGTGATCAATCCAGGCCGTTGATATCCAAATCGGAAGTTCAAATGAACGGGGCGATCGGTCGGTCCGATCGGCCACTCAATCCAGGCCGTTGATATCCAAATCGGACAGTTCAAGTGAAAGGGGCGATCGGCCGGTCCGATCGGCCACTCAATCCAGGCCGTGATCTCCAAATCTGATGGCTCGGATCCAGGAGCGGGAAGGCCTGAGTGGTCCGAACGGGTACGAGATCTGGACCGGAGGATCTCCATCGGACGGCTCACACACGACGCGGTTAGGCGGTTGAGCGGAACCGCGAGACTCGGGTTGGAATCTGACTCGGGTTCGAGCCCAAGGAGCAGTGATTCCAGATTTTGATGAATTGAAAGGTTGAGATGATTTGAGAATTTCCAGAGGTAGCTCCACAGCTCCAAAAATTCTGAAATTTTTGTTGAGTGATCCTAACTTCAAGATCAACCGTGTATGAATTTTCCAGAATTTCTCATGCAGTGCATTGCCCGCTCAAAAATTCACAAGCTGCTGGACAGGGGGTTTGACCAGGGAGACAATAGGTTTGACCAGCCCTTAAGAAATAGCAAATAATTTCTAAAAATTATGAAATTTCTCAGGGAGGTTACCCAGATGATCAAGAATTTAGGAAAAATATTTTTCGAGGATGATGACAAGGTTTGACTAGAATACCTTGAATTGCAACACTTCGAGTCAATAACCTTAATTGAATTTGAAGTCCACATTTCAAGGAGATAAATTCTAGAGAATTCAAATGACAACAAGGATGCATCCAAAAGTTTTAATTTATCCTCATTTTCATACATTTGAAACACAACTAATTGCCGGTCAGACCGCCAGGCCACAGAAGCAATGCACTTTTAACTTTGCTCAAATGACAAAACACATTTGCCCATTTGTGTGCATTTCCAACAAGGTTTCAAAGATGATATTCTCAACAAGTTGATAACTCTAACAAGTCCGCATTAACATCAACATTAGAGATGACAAGTCCATAACACATGTTAACATCAAATTACAATGGAATACATGCTTAATTGAAATATAGTCCTTCATGATGATCGACGCGCATATAGCTAGCTTCCTCACTGGGTTCTTCCTCCAGTCTGATGCCGTCTCCGAAAGGAGGCAACTCGTCAAATTGATTGTACTCTTCCTCATCCACGACATTCTCAACTCCGACAATCCTTCTTTTCCCATGAAGAACTACGTGGCGGTTCTTATTTGCTGGGTACGTTACATAAAAAACTTGAACAACTTACTTAGCGAGTACGAATGGTTCGTCCTTGTATCCGACACATTTGAGGTCTACAGTAGTGACGCTGTACTTGTCGACCTTCATGCCCTGTGAAAGTTTAACCCGATGACATCGAAACAGGGGGATCTTGAAAAGTACATAGTCGAGCTCCCAAATCTCCTCTACGAACCTATAGTACGAGTTCAACCCGCGTGCCCCCGCGGTATTGAACCCCTCGTGAAATGCATCTATGCGGACACCGCTGTTCTGGACTGTGCTCTTCCTATCCCGAGCTGCCGTATAAATCGTGTACCCATTTATGTCGTATCCTTGCCATGTCAAAATTGTAAATTTTGGTCCTTTGGCCAACCATAGCAGCGTTTCATCACTTGATGACCTCCAAGTGAATCACATCTTTAACCATTCGTTGAACCGACGGTTGTGCTCTCTCGTTATCCAAACCTTCGACCGGTCTGGATTCTGTTGGCGTACAATGTCTTTGTGCTCGTCGATGTACGGGGACACTTGAGTCATGTGTTGCAAGACCGTGAAATGAGCCTGCGCGTATGTATCTAGATCGGGAGTGATTGCTTTCCTCCCGATGGTCCCGATACCCTCCAGTCTCCCCTCGTGACGAGATAGAGGCACACCTATCGGTTCCACCTGAGCCATGTAGTCGACGCAGAACTCAATGATCTCTTCGGTTGCATAACCTTCGATGATATTGCCCTCTGGCCGAGATCGATTCCGTACGTAGGACTTCAGAATTCCCATGTATCTCTCGAAAGGGTACATATGACGTAGGAACACAGGGCCACATATCTTTATCTCTTTCACAAGGTGAACAATGAGATGGACCATGATATCAAAAATTAACAGAGAGAAATACATCTCAAGATGACATAGAGTCGTCACCACCTCGGCCCGCAGAGCTTCGAGTCCTTCGGGATCGATGACCTTCTGAGCAATTGAGTTAAAGAAATAACACAGCCTAAAGATTGCCACTCTGACCTTGTTTGGCAAGATACTCCTAATTGTAACAGGAAGCATCTGTGTCATCAGCACATGACAATCATGAGACTCCATACCAATTAATTTCAAATGTTTCATGGAAACAAGTTTCTTAATATTGGCGGAGTAACCGGACGGAACTTTCACACCATGCAAACTTTGACACAGTTCATTTCTCTCGGCCTTGGACAAAGTGTAGCAAGCTGGGGGAAGGTACGTTCGTCCTTTATCGGTCTCTTTCGATGCTAACTCGGTTCTTATGTTCATATCAACCAAGTCATGCCGTGCGTTAACACCGTCATTTGTTTTGCCACTAATGTTTAGTAAGAGACCAATCAAGCTATCACATACATTCTTCTCCACGTGCATGCACTACTACAGAAAAGCTCATCACAGATGGTTCTAAACCATCATCACAGACGGTTTTTGAACCATATGAATTTTTATGCCTGTGATGACACGAGGTCATCACAGACGGTTTTTTAACCGTCTGTGATAGTCTGTTTTCACAGACGGTTCTAACCACGAACCGTCTATGATATTCTCAGTATCATGGTAAAACCCTAAAATCACAAACGGTTCGTGGTTAGAACCGTCTGTGATATTCTCGATATCACGAGCGGTTCGTGGTTAGAACGATGCAGGAAGCATCCTGACGGTTCTAACCACGAACCGCTCGTGATATCTACATATCACGCATGCTTCTCTAGAACCGCTGCGTGATAGTGACATATCACAGACGGTTCGTCTTGGAACCGTCTGTGATTATTTTATCACAAACGATTTCCAAGAACCGTCTGTGATGAGGTGTCTTCTATGGCCTGTTTTGTAGTAGTGATGACGTCGATGCAGTGGCGAACTTCTAAGTGCTCCTAATAAGGCAAGTCCCAAAAAATTGACCGCTTCTTCCAGATATTTTTATGAGGGGTCCTTAATTTACGTCTCTTTCCAAGCACAACATCGATATCCTTAACAATATCATAGACCTCTTTCCCTCTAAAAGCCGTTGGAGCTGAACCGTCCTCCTTATTTCCGTCGAATTGTTTCTTCATCTTGCGGTATGGGTGAATCCTGGGAAGGAACCTACGGTGACGCATATACACAGTTTTACGCGAGTTGTTCAGCCATACACTCTCGGTACCATCTAAGCAGTTTGGACAGGCTTTGGCTCTTTTTGTACTGAACCCCGACAGGTTACCAAGGGTAGGAAAATCATTGATGGTGTAGAATAACATGGCGCGTAAAGTGAAGTTCTCTCGTTTGTACGCATCCCATATTTGTACCCCTTCGTTCCAAAGGGTCACAAGATCTTCCAGCAATGGTGCTAGGTACACATCAATATCGTTCCCAGGTTGCTTCGGCCCTTGGATAAGTGGTGACATCAAAATGTATTTCCGCTTCATACACATCTAAGGAGGAAGGTTGTACATACATAAATTCACGGACCAGGTGCTATGTCGGCTACTCTTGTTACCGAAAGGATTCATTCCGTCCGTACTCAACCCTAACCTTATGTTCCTCGGTTCCGCACCTAACTCTTCGAAGCTCCGATCGAAGTTTCTCCACTGGGCAGAATCAGCATGGTGTCTGAGTTTCTCCACAGGCAGAAACCACAACATCTTAGCAGGAAGTCATTGCTTCGCCTTCGCAGTATTTTTATGCTTGTATCGGGATGCTTTGCACACGGGACATACATGCATGTCTGCATACTCTTTACGGTAGAGGATACAATCGTTCGGACATGCATGTATTCTTTCTACTTCCATTCCCAATGGACAAATAACCTTCTTAGCTTGGTAGGTCGTGCTGGGAAACACGTTTCCCTCCGGAAGGATGTTAGCTAAGAGACCTAACAACGCCGTAAAACTCTTGTCGGACCAACCATTGCTTGCCTTCAATTTCAGCAGTTCAAGCACGGTTGACAACCTTGTGTATTCCGGCTTGCAGCCAGGGAACAAAGGTTTCCCCGAGTCCTCCATTAAGCCCTTGAATTTACAAAACTCTCTCACCGTAGTTCCCTTCTGCATCGCGTAGCATCTGATCCAGATTGTCATCATGCGATCTATCCTTATCAAAATCAGATTCCATACCCTGCATATCGTTGACTTCCTCGGCGATGTCGTCATTACTGACTTCCGGTATAATCTGCTCTTCACCGTGACTGCTCCAACATGTATATCCTTTTTTGAAACTCCTTCATATTAAGTGAGCTTCGATCTGCGCTAGGTTGTTAAACATTTTCATATTACCGCAATCATTGCATGGACAGTACATAAATTTTATCCCCTTCTTCAACATATCCTGCTCGGCGGCTCTTCTAAAAGCAAACACGCCATTAATATACTCTTCACTCACACGGTTCTCATTGTACATCCAGTTTCGGTCCATCTACACGTATACGCACGTAACAAATTAATTAGTGTTAAATTATATTAATAAATCGCAAGTACCCTTCATAATGACCAAACACATTAGTGATTAGTCTAGAGAAAATATAAAGGGTTACAGATCGTTACACATTAGTGATTAATCTAGAGCAAAAATAAAGGGTTACAGATTGTTACCCTTCTCTCTAATGTGACGCAATGTGGGAGGAGGCAGCAGAGGTGCCGCAATGGGGGAGGAGGAGGCAGGGGTAACAGCTCAAAACGAAATGAGCAGCAATATACATGGAAGGAGGCAGCAGCAGCAAGGTGGCGCAACGGGGGAGGAGGCAGCAGCAGCAGGGTGGCCAATAGGGAGGAGGCAGCAGCAGCAGAGTGGCGGCGCCTCAAATGGAATATCGAGCATCTAATTTATAGTGCTTGTATATCACAGACTATTATTGTAAAGAACCGTCTATGATAGGCATGTATCATAGACGGTTCTTTAGAATAACCGTCTGTGATAAATAAGTATCACAGACGGTTCTTTATACGAACCGTCTGTGATACTTCACAAACGGTTCGTATAAAGAACCGTCTGTGATAACACATAGAATCACAGACGGTTCGTATATCACAGACGGTTCTTTATACGAACCGTCTGTGAAGTATCACAAACGGTTCTTTATACGAACCGTCTGTGAAGTATCACAGACGGTTCGTAACGGTTCTTATGAACCGTCTGTGATACTTATTTATCACTGACGGTTAACGAAGAACCGCCTGTGATATTTTTATCTAGCATAGCATATTTTGTAGTAGTGCCTCTATATGCATGATTATCGCGAGCCGCACCTCGCCGCTGTGAAGCGCATTCTTCGGTATCTTCACAGCACCATCGACTAGGACCTTCTTCTTCACTGAGCCACCTCTATAGATCTGGTTGTCTACTCCGACGTCGACTGGGCTGGTTGTCCTAACACGCGTAAGTCCACTTCAGGTTGCACTATATTTTTGGGTGACAATCTCGTCTCCTGGTCCTCGAAGCGGCAACACAATGTCTTTTGTTCGAGTGCGGAGGCTGAGTACCGGGCTGTGGCCAATATTGTTGCTGAGGCGTGCTGCTGCGCCAACTTCTTCATGAGTTTCACAGTACTCCACTCCGAGCTACCCTCGTATACTGCGACAATATCAGCGTGGTCTATCTCTCAACAAATTCGATGCAACATCAGTGCACTAAACATGTTGAGATTGACCTTCACTTCGTCCGGGAACGAGTTGGTCTTGGCGATGTTCGCGTTCTGACGACATCTTCACCAAACGACTACTTGTTTCTGTCTTCACCGAGTTTCGGTCCAGTTTGAACGTCCATTCCGCCGACGCTCTAACTCCAGGGGTGGGTAGACTCTTCTGTTCCTGTTAGACTATTTGGTTCCCGGCTCTTCGATTTCTGGTCTACACTTAGTGTTAGACTCTTTGGTTTATAATCCACACTGTAACCTTTGATCTATATATGTAACTTTTGCCTTATAAATACATACAATGTATATAATTACCCTAAATATTCCACTCTCTCTGACTGCCGGCGGATGTGAAGCTGTGAGCTTCTCCGCGATAAATAATCATGAAAGTCGTAGTAAAGTCAGGCGTGTAATTACGAGGATATAACTAATCCGATGGTGCAACCAGGTTAAAATCTGATGATACCCTTCCGGTCTGAGTACTCGTCCTGGTTTGGAGCGGTTTGATAGATGTTCAAGGGGGCCTTTGTTGTCTGGTTTTCGGGCGACGAATCGGAATCCGGCTCGTTCAATGGGTGCACTTTCATCTCGGTTTCTCCCTTTTTGCCGTCATCATCGTCCGCCTGCTTGAAGCTCGCGAGGCTCGCCAGCGTGTCGACGCCGTCGACAACGCTCTCGATCTTCGCGGATATCTCTATCAGCAGTGTCGCCACCGTGAAGAGCGGCATGACATCCAAAAGAGAGCTCTCAGACGGTTGTAACGCCAGCTTGGACGGGAGAGCCCGCAGGTCGCCCTGCAGCTCGTGCACGGCCGTGTTCATGTCCGCCACGGCGAGGTCCAGCGTCCGGGAGGTGGTCATCGTGGCGACGGAGCTCGACGCCTCCTTGAGCACCCGCGAGCACTGCGTGCCAAGCCTCGTGCACACGTCGCCGAGGAGCCCCTTGACGTGCTCGGGAGCTTGGACCTCGGCGCCGACGCAGCTGTTGAGGGCCTCGACGCAGTACGCGCACTGGCGCATGGCTGCGCCGACCTTGGTGTACTGGCCGTAGGGGTGGCGGAAGCCGAACCGGCCGTGGGCGGGCTCCCACCGTGCCAGGTTGGCCTGCGAGTCCTCGGACGCCTTGGCGTTGAGCACGCACTTGTACCCCTCCGACTTGTGCCGCTGCGCGCGCTTTGCGAGCTCGGCGAAGTAGTCCTCGACGCAGCCCTCCACGGCGCCCGCGAGCTTCTCCATGTTGCGCACGGTGAGGAGGTGCAGCTCCTGGCCGGCCCACACGGGCCAGATGACCACGCAGACGGCGAGGCAGATGAAGATGCCGATGGCGATGGTGGATAGCCGCTGCTGCGCCAGCACCGCCAGCTCGTCAACGCGGTACCCCGACACGGCCACGAGGCTGTACGTCAGGATGAAGATGGTCACGCCGTAGTCGAACCGCGCCTTCACCGTCGGTATGAACCGCGAGAAGGTGGCTGCCGCAGCTGCACGCGCGCGCATGTTTACCTGGGTGTTAGTGTTGCTCGCACATAGCGTGACAAGTCGGTACGACTGACGACCGACAAAGAGGAGCTAGCACTACGTACGAAGTTGGATATACGTACCCAGCAGAAAGAGGGAACCACTGAGGATCACCGGCTCGAGCTTTTCGCCGGACTTGTTCGCCACCCAGTTCACGCCGAGCGCGAGCACGCCGGCGCTCGCCGTCGCGACGGCCCTGTTGAACCCCTTGTACACGCTGCCGCCTACACGTGCAAGCACACAGACGGTGAGCAAACCAAGTAAAAATACATGCATTCTATAGCTGCGATTGCAACTGATCCGCATGCACTCTAATGACTTTTTGGTTTAATTGATACCGCATCGCAATAGAATAGCAAAAATAGTTTCTTCACAAATAAATTGACAAAAATAGCATCGCAGACGCACCGACAAGCGACACATGATCCCTGCTGCGCCCTCACCGTCCAGTAGAGGGATCCCGCGTGCCTACTAAGCGGACGACAAAAAATCGCACCTGACGTTTTTCACCATGTGCATAAACAGTGCTCAGATACACCGTTTGATGTTTTTTTGCTTGTTCGCTTGATGGGCGCATGGGATTCCGTGCCATGCGATGGGGGCATGGCAGAGGCACGTGTCTTCTACTGGCGCGCGCGTTCGCGGTGTTATTTTTGTCAATTCTCTCACGAATTGGCTATTTTTGCTATTTTGTGCACTGATGTCATTTTAGCCTATAACTCCACTCTAATCTGTACTTGTGTAGTTTTAAGTGTGACTTCCGTACGACTTACCAACAGTGTACTCGAACACCACGACGATTGTCATGATGGCCCACATGGCAGCCCCACCGACGCCGTCGTAGAGAGGCCTGGTGTAGTAGAAGATGGAAACCAGGGTGAGAGCCAGGCCTACTTTGAGGCCGTGCACCGCCTTCCGAGGATCGTCGGCGCCGATCTTCCAGACCTTCTTGGCAAATCTGGACACAGTGGTTCTGACCATAACCATGCAGGAGACCAGCCACGGCCACGCCCTCCCGGCCGGGCCGGCCTCGTACTCCACCGTCACCGACGCGCCTTCCGGCACCGTCACCTGCCATTCCAGACCACTCTGCGCGTCCCTCGCGGCGGCGGCCATGCTGACCGGTAGACGAACGTAGCTAGCAAGGACAGATGGGTCCCTATTGTAAGCGTGTGTATACGCAACAAAATGCGACCCAAATTTGGCGCCTTAGAACCTTGTACTACTACTAGGTTAACCTTTGTGCGTTGCTTCGCTTCCGTGTCACTTATTTTTGTGGATACATGACACGAGCTGAGAGGATTGAGAAGCGAAGCAAGCTTCTGGGCAAATGATCTCCCTATCTCATCTTGGAATGTTGTAAGATATCCGGAGACTCGTATATATAGAGATGAAAATTTTGGGGTATTGGACTTCGACGTGGGGCCATGCTTGCTTGCTTGTGTCAGGGTGGAGATTGGAGTAGGCCAACCTTGCGCACGAAAGCTACAAATAAGTGCAACAGCGATACATGCATTTTGGAAAAGGGGATGGGCGACAGAAAACTGCGAGCGAGTGGATCGCCAATAGGGTGAAATGTGGTACAGAACTATAGATCGAGTGCGATTTCTTTTCATCTAATTTGTTTGCCACACAGTTGTCTCTCTCTTCTGCTGGTTTATGGTTGAGAGAGATTCTGAATTACTGATCGATTATTTCAGTCAACGTAATGTTGAGAAAGATACGATGGTTAGTGAACGTACGTACATAGAGGTACAAGCGCAAAATAAGAAAATATATAAAGGGGCATTGTGGCCGAATTGGGGTGTTTGGATTCGAGAGCCTATTGCATGGGATGCTCAAAAGCTCAAATATATGTACGTAAGGCCCGGGAAGAACAGTACTGGCTTAACACTGAAATATTGCATGCATGTATATGATGTATATAGTCAAATGGAACTTCTTCCACTGTAGAGACCGTGAGATTTAGTCCTAGTCTAGGTGTGAATAATTGACATCGTTGTTGAGGAGTTTGGAAAGTGAATTATCAGTTTTTTTTTTGCAAATATTGGCATGATGTCTGGAGCTAGGCGGTTTGGCCGGCCTGGTGACCGAGGTGCAGGTCTGGGGAATTAAACACCAAACACTTATGTTGGAGTGTTTGGGGATATGTTTGCTTCAGGTGTCATTGAAAACAGAAACTGGATGCGAATTCAATAGAAACTGGATGCGAAACTGGATAGAGATTGACTAAGAAGTCCAGAGAGAGGTGGTTGTTGGTTTTGGAAAGTGGTCAGACTGTTCCTGTTATCGGTGGTGGCGGTTTGACCAGCCTTGGCGGTTCAGTGCTGACGAGGATTCAATTAATGAAATTATTTATCTGTAATGCTTATTACAAATAATAGTATCATTAACAACCATCATATGTACCCATTGTCATTAGTTTACAATGACAAAGGAAGATTACGACCACTTCACGGTCGTAAGGTCCATCCCGACCACTTTGTGGTCGTAAGATCTACTACGACCATCTTATGGTCGTAAGGTCTACTACAATCATCTTATGCTCGTAATGTTTGCTACAACCAGGTCAACTACGAACACCCTATAGTCGATAGAACCCATAGACATGTGGACCTAATCGACTACGGACTCTGTACACTATGCTTATTCACGCGTGGTAGTTAATACACGTGTTGGTTATCTCTAACATAACCACACGTAGTTCTCTTTGTCTCTGGTGTAACCGCATGAAGAACATGCAGGAGAATGTCTCTCTGACAGTAACCGCTACCAATGTGTGCAATCGACCAAACATCAAGGTGCCACTTGGCACATATCAATTGTCACCCCTTCGTAAGTTATATAAAGGGTAACGCCAGTGGATAGAGGGAGAAAATGATCAAGTGATTAATTCAGAAGCCATTAGCCTTAGTTTCGGTGACTTGTTTCATTCTGTAAACATATTCAATACAAGCACATAGGAGTATGGTTGTGATTCTCTCCAGAGAAGGCCCGAACTTATCTAAAAATGCCCATGTCTCCTCTTGTATAATCTTGATTATAGTGACCCATCATTTATTTCATAAGATCGATATTAAAATATTGACAAGTGCATAGTGAGGTGTTATGAAATTTGAGAATTGACCTAGGGTCGTGGAATTGTTGCATATGTGTTTCATGATGCAAGTTTTGGCTAATATGTATCAAGTTGTGAAGACCTTTTGCCCGAAACCGATTTTTTAGTCTATTATTATTCAGGGAAGCTTGGAGTCAACGACGAGGATAAATGAGATTCGGTCTCGTGTAGCGTTGTGGACGTACTTCAGGAGCGTGGGCTCGTGGAGACCACCAGGCAGGGGCTGATCTAGGCGTACTGCAGCTTCAACCCCACGGTCGAGAGCTTGCAACTCGGCAACCTCCTTGTCTCATCGCGCTCTCCTGGTGTTGAAGCTCTAGACCAGAGGTGGGCATTGGGCACTACTACAAAACAGGCAATAGAAAACGCCTCATGTGATAAAATAATCACAGACGGTTCCAAGACGAACCGTTTGTGATATGTAACTATCACATACGGTTTTAGAGAACCATCTGTGAAGTATCACAGGCGGTTCTAACCACGAACCGTCTGTGATACCGAGAATATCACAGACGGTTCATAGTCAGAACAGTCTGTGATTTTAGATTTACCATAACTTGAATTTACCATGGCTTGTATTTTTACCATGGTAAAACCCTAAAATCACAGACGGTTTTATACAAAAATCGTCTGTGATGAGATACTCATCACGGACGGTTCGTATTAAGAACCGTCTGTGATGAGATGCTTATCACAGTATGTCATCACAGACGGTTTTTGTATAAAACCGTCTGTGATACTTGGGCGGGAAAATGAAAATTTGCACTTAATGGGCGGGCTGCAGAAAATCTCTCTATATTAACAGAGTCATTCATCTCTTCCTTTGCAATCTCCATCTCCTCCTCTGCCATTTCTCCTTTGCCATCTAGCTCTGTCTCGCCCTGACCTTGCGCTCCGACCTCCCCCGAGCTCGTCGCCCGCGGCCTCCTCCATCTCGCCCCAGCCTCGTCGTCGCCGGCCTCCCACGACCTCGTCGCCCCCGGCCTCCTCTACTTCGTCGCCCCGTCCTCCCCCGAGTTCGTCGCCCGCGGCCTCCTCCACCTTGCCCCAGCCTCATCGTCCCGGCCTCCCATGACCTCGTCACCCCAGCCTCCCACGAACTCACTCTCTCTACTCCCCCCTTTTGCTCTGTGATGTGGATTACTACTGTGATGTGTTAGTGCTCTGTGAATGAATTGAGTTGATGCTACTGTGATGTGGGTGATGCATGCCGTGTTGTTTTTAGTGCTCTGTGAATGGATTGAGTTGATGCTACTGTGATGCTATGGCTATTGCGGGAAAGCTAGCAAAAAGTTCAATCCGAAAATCAATATCAGATTCATTCGCGAGGCTCGGGAGGCTCCAGATGAAGTGAACTATCACAGACGGTTCTTATTTAGAACCGTCTATGAAAATAGACTATCACAGACGGTTCGTGAATAGAACTGTCTGTGATAGTCTATTTTCACAGACGGTTCGTGAATAGAACCGTCTGTGAAAACAGACTATAAACCGTCTGTGATGACCTCGTGTCATCACAGACACAAAAATTTAGACGGTTCAAAAATCGTCTGTGATGATGGTTTAGAACCGTCTGTGATGAGCTTTTGTGTAGTAGTGAGGCCAAGTCGTGCCAGCACCACACGGGCTCGTTGTGCTTCGGGTTGCATCGTGTCATGCCAGTTCGGCCCGGTCACCCTGTCGTGTCGTGCCGTGCCGTGCCAGCCCACCTCGCCTTCAGCCAGGCCCAAGCATAGCCCAAAGCCTATCGTGATGGGTTCATACCGTGCCAGCCCAAGCCCAACCCTAAGTAACTATAGACGACGGAGACGGAGGCGACTATGGCGGTGGCGACCGTGCCACCGCCATCTTCATTCCTCTCGTGTCCGCCACATTAAAAACCTAGTTAAAATTGAATTAATTACGTAAAGACAAGAGCACATAAATATTTCGGGGGAAAAGGTGAATTTTTCTTGATATTTTATAGATACAATATTACTACCTCGTTAAAAACCTTACGTCTCAGAGTGGGATTCCCTGAGTAAGGAAAAAAGTACAGTAAGAATATGCGTACATACTAAATACTCATCAATGTCGAGATCGTTCATGCGTTCGAGGTCAGTGTACGCCTGCACGATCTCAAGATCCTCCAGTTGATGCTGTTGCTATTCTTTAGCCAATTCCTAGTCCTTGGTGCATGTGATTGGCTCCACCATCCTAGACGTGAGGGATGATCTTCTTTCTTCAATTATTCTCCCTACTATGCTAAACATTGCTTCTGAAGAGACAGCGGACACCGACACCAGCAGAACATCCTGTGCGAAATGTGACATCACAGAAAATATCCGCTTGTTGTTCTTCCACCACTCGAGGAAGTCTATCTTTCCACTGGAAAGATCTGGATCGATGTTTGCAAAATCATGCTCCAGGTAGTGGTTTAGCTCTAAGACATAATTCCACAAGGGCGCTGCCTGAGACTGAGAGGACAAAGAACTGGACTTGCCCTTTAGTTTCTTCCACAAGTAGGATGTCAAGCTTTTCTTTTCTGTGTTGTATTTTCTGTGAAGCCTCCGATCTTGCGTTATTGCCGAATTTGTCATGATACATGCGGAAAATACAAAAAACTCCTCTTTGACATGTACGAAAGCTTTCGAGTAATCAAGACCGAGGCATTCACCTATTCCCTCCATACCGATCTGCAAACCTGGCAACTTTTTCGTAGAATAAAAATAATAACAAAGCAATACACGTGTGAAATAGAACTAAAATATTTAATAATTTTTTCGTCCATTAGTGCGATAGCATGACCTAAAAGGGGATCCTCCCTAGATTTGGTAATCTTGTCTGCAATTAACCAAATAAATTCCATAACTAAGAAAGAGGCATGGTAATAAACACTAGATAACATCTTTGTTGCTTTATAAAAAGGTCTTAAAAACTCTAAAAAAATGATAAGCAATTTGCCAATCTGAATTAGTAACTATCAATTCATTGTTTTGAGAGTTAGCATTGACAAAAATGGATATGACATATTCGGACTATTGTAACTTCTTTAATCGAGTTCCACCTCACTTTCATGTCAAGATCGAATTTTCTTAGCTCCTTCCCATTGGTTGCGCAGTACTCTGTGAACCTGGCTGCCACTTATGGAGAATTTGTGAGGTAGCGAACGGCGTCGCGGACACTGTTCAAATATCCACTAATCATTTGCATACCGTCTTGAACAACAAGGTTCAAGATATACGTCTGCAATCTTGGGGTGAGGATGTTCATAGCAGTCGTGTTCGATGATGCACTATCAAGAGTTATAGAAGCAATCATATTATCTATCTTAAAATCATTAAGTACGTGTAGTATACATTCGGCAATGGTCTCTCCTGTGTGTGATTCGTTAATTACCTTAAACCCTATGACTCTCTTATTTAGCTTCTAATTCTCGTCTAAATGATGGGCTACAACACTAAGGTAGGCACTTCTTTGGTGTAATGATGTCCAAATGTCTGAAGTTATAGCAAAAGAGAACTGAACTTGTAGGAATAGTTCTTTTAGCTTTGCTAGTTCCTCATGATACATCCGTAAAATACCAGATGTAGTGGTTCTCCTACTAACATGTTGGTACTGTGGGCAAAAACCGCATTGGACCATTCTTTCGAATGCGCGACTTTCACCCATCCTAATCGGTTGATCTTCCGCAACAATATATCTAGCAATTTTCTCACAGGCAGAAAGCGGGTTGTATACCCAAGTACTTATAGAGCCATCCGCCTGAAAGTTTAGCTGCGTTTGTACTCCTCCCACTCAGCTTCGCGCCTTCATCTTGCACAAGCATGCTTTGTAGTGCTGGTTCAAATACCATGTCCCTACAGTTGTATGAGTAGTTAATTTAACTTAGCAATAATTACAAGTTGCGATATCTACTGTTTGGCCGTCTTGAATTTCCTGGTTCCAGGTCATGTGCTTCCAGCAATTCGCCCTTCGTCCAGACCAGCCAATGTTGCTGTCCGTGGACGCGGGAGAGAACTCTGGAGTCCCCATTGGCTCTGGACCGCCCTGGTACTCCTTGTAGCCCTCCGTACCATCCATATGATGATCATCCATACCGTAGTCTCCCCTACTTGGCGAGAACTAGAGAGCATCAACGGGGGTCGGAGCAGGAGGAGGACTAGGGGAGCGGCGGCGAGAGCTTACACTAAGTCATCCTACTGCCATTTTCGTGCTACGACTCCTCGGTAGCATACCACTCGGGAGCTCCTTGGTGCTCCGACTCCTTGGTAGCGTAATGGATGGATGGATGGTGAATAAATGGGGAGAGTAGATGGATGTTGAAGAAATGAGGAGAGTAGATGGATGATGAAGAATTGAGGTGAGCTAAGAGTGGATGAATAAATGAGCACGGAGCTTCGTTTTATAGGCACGATCGCGTGGAGCGTCGGAGAGAATAAACACCCGTAGAGCCATTGCTTTTTCGTGCTTATCACATCAAATTTATGTCATGTCTCGCGTCTCGGGATTCGCATAGAGCCGTTCACTCTGTCTCTCGCAGCTTGCCCATTGCTTCTCTGTGCTTGCCCGTTGTCTCTCGTGATTGAAAAAAGACATAACTGTGCTTGCCCATTGTCTCTCGTGATTGAAAAAAGACATGACCGGTCACTCGCTGTCTCGCTCTATATTTTTTCCTAGATCCCCTCTGTCTGTCTCCATCGATGTGAAAGAAAGCAAAGTTTCAGTCCTCAGTCCTCACCACCACCCAGATTCCCTCTATTCTTTATTTCCTTCCTAATATCCCCCTCTCTTGCTTTCCCAGTTTCCTGGCCGGCTCGGTTCCACTTCCATCGCCCCCATCACCTGCCCCTCCTGGTGCTTCTTCTTCTACTAAACCCCCATCGCCCCCATCGCTAGCCCGGTCTTTCGAGCCGCCTCCCTCTGGTGCTCCATGGTGGCCTGACGTCGCTGCCGCCGGCTCCCTCGTGGCTACCCGTGCTCCTCCCCGGACCGCTCCGACGAGTGTGCGCCTGTGCGCCGCCCCCTCCTCGGTCGGCGTGGCCTTCGGCTGCCGGCCCCTTGCATGCGCTCGTGACTCTACTCTCCCCCATGGCTCGGCCCCACGGTGCTGCGCCCGGCTTCATGGTGCCGTCGGTCTCCTGTTTGGGCCGCCCCCACGGCTCCTCCTCTGAGCCCCTGCCGCTTCCCCATATTGCCACCGCCTAAGCCGTCGGGCTCGGCCCCACGCCCCTAGTGCTCGCGCCTCTCCGGCTCCCCCATGCCCCGACGCCGCTGACCTCTACTGATGTCTCATGGCCTGGCCTGACCGTCTTGGTCCAACACGGAGGCACGGTGGGAGGCGTGCTGACCGTGGGAGGCTCCCCGAGGCCCCGCGCCCTTAGTGCTCACGCCTCTCCAGCTCCGGCTTTCTAGGCCCAGCCCGGCCCACCGTTCGTGCATTGTCAACCTGGTCTACCACGTGTCGAGTTGTGCCGTACTTGGGCCGGGCCGGGCCGGGCCGGCTGGGCCTCGAGCTGGCCCAAAAAAAACACAGCTCGACTCCTAGCTCTACTCTAGACGATGAAGTATGTTTGCTCTCTATCTGTTGTCTTGAACTAAAGGATTCATCAGTGCACCCCCATGATTATTTACATTGAGTAGTTATTTTTAACACAGCAAGAACATGAAAACTAGGAGGCACCGTGTGGTTGTAGTGGATCTGGAGTTGGATACTAGTAAGGAAGGTAAGTTTGTTACTTATAGTGAACTCTGCATAGCCTGTATGCAGTCTTTTGCACGGTACCAGTTCGAATAATGGGTTATTACAAAATATTTGGATACTTCTCGTCAATTTAGTTTTCTATTCATGATCCAATTGTGCATGTTGGTTGGAACTTTGTATTCTTCGAAACCAAGAATTTCTTTGGAATATTTATGGTTGAGAGAGTATTGTTACAAACTATTTTGAGGATGGAGGAGCCCTGTAGTTCTATCCTTTGCATTTTACTTATGCTGCCGTGTAATTTATAAGTGGCAAAAGCAGCAAGCTACTGTGGAATCTCGTGAACCCGTGGTTTTGTACTACACGTGAAACTGAAACTTGAGGTTTTATGTACATACTCTGTTGTAGATGATTGTTAGAAGAGACTACGGTTCTATTTGTTTAGGTTTAGACTTTTTGACTTATAGTTTAAAGTCAGTTTTTTGGCTTAATTAGTTTATAAGCCTAGCTTTTAAGATAAGTTTTAGTGTTTGGTAATCTGGTTTTTTTATAGGATGTTGGCTTATTGAGTTGTGTATGAAGAGGGGGATGGAAGAGCAAAAAAAAAAACGGAACGATTTGCATTTATATGCAATGATATTTTGTGGGTAATTTCAGCGAACTTTAGTGACAATCGGTTATTCCATTCCGTAAAAGCCAAAAAATCGCTTCTTTTTTGGCTTATGACTTTTAGACTTAAAATGGTTTAAACTTTTTATAAGCCAGATAAAAAAGTCACTCCTTTGTTTAGGTTTAGACTTTTTTATTTTTAAACCGGACAAAAAGCCTAAACAAATAGGACCTATAAGCTGTCAATCAGATGAGATCAAAATGTTCGTATTTTTGACATCTGATTCCTTGTAATCCAAGGTTGTGATGATGCTGGAACTACATTTTCCCGTTGCATTGAGAGCATACATCGGCGGGTTCTACCTGTTTTATGCCTTTCTCCGGAAGGTTGTGATTTTCCCGTTGCATTGAGAGCATATATAGATCGTTGGGTGGGTTCTACCTGTTTTATGCCTTTCACCAGAGAGGGAAGAACGAGCAAGTTTTCAGGTTTTAGTTTTCCTTTCTTTTTTGGAATTATTTTTTATGCTTTCAAGATTATTGCAATTCACATTAGCTTATTTGCATTGTTTTCGTAAGGGAGATAGCATCTAACATGATATCAGCAAAAGAGAAGCATCTAACGTTATACTATACATGTTATGTGTTTTCTCTCTTCTTTCAGAATATTTAGTTTTGGATTTTCTACACTTTTTTAAATGTTGCAGAGTGTGTGTATCCATGTATGTGGAATAAAAATGCAACCAGTGACCTAAAATTTTGATATATCTATATCCAATATTCCCCAAACACTACAAGTGTTAAATAATATCTTTTCTGTGTGCTATTTGATCAATTTTAGTGCTAAAATTTCATGTCAATGATGTATTTATGGTTTATTTTTGTTATGTCGTTGGTGTGGATATAAATTAACATTAGTTCTAGGATGTTAGCCTGTAAAAGTTTAGCCTAAGACGTGATAAAATTCTAGATCCGCCGTTGGCGCTAGCTGTACCTAGTTTTCTGCAGGTTCATCATCTTGCTACATCTCGCGTAAGCAATTTTATCTTTAGAAGTTGTACATTTAGTACAACAAACACGAATCATCTAGAACTCGCGCGACCGATAGCCGCCTACAAATTTTACACCAAACAGATGTGTTGCAACAAAATGTACTTAATGAAAAAAATACAAATGCAGGTAATCTTACTCTAATCACAGCCAGATTGGATTTTGAGAGCATATTCGATCGTAGGCCTTAACCGAAAGTGCAACGAAAAAACATAGAAATCGATTGGCGTGGATCTCGTTATACAATTTGTACTTCAGCTAGCTACACGCACTAGCTATAGCACCTTGTAATTATGACTAGTCAGTCATCAGTGGATGCACACTGTTTGCCTAGTTACGTTTCCTTTCCCTTTTTTTTTTTTCATTTTTTCTATAAAATAAAAAGCACATTTTCTTTGAATTACTTTTCCTACCTGTCTTTTCTAAATCGAAAGGCAAACCTTTTCAATTTTCATTCATGGAAAATTGAATGAAAATTGGAAATGACTATGAAACAAGGAGCCATTGTTTGCTCTCCAGCGGCTAAAACAAAATTGGGAACTGTCATACACGAGATTTACCGGGTTAAGCATTGGTGGACCTAGGATTAAAATGAAGAGTGTGCTTACGAGACCCCAGCCTTCCTCTACTTCCAAACTTCACTCCCTCGCTAATGGTCAATGGATATCGGTGCTAGAGGGGTACTCAGGATGTAATACCCTGGAATTTAGTCGGGTAAATAAACAGCTAGTCGGGAGAAGAAAGAACAATAATAAAAAAATTCCTGGAAAAAAGGGGGTTACGCTTATTTTCGCCAACCTGGGCTACGGCCCAGGAGACCCAAGAGGGAAGGCCGGCCAGGGGGGGGCGGCCAAGAGAGAGGGGGGCGCCCCAAACCCTAGCCGCCCCCGCACTCTTCTCTCTTTTCCCCCCCAAGCCGCCACCCCCTCTTCCCATTGCCTCTCCCCTTGTAACACCCTGACTATAAGGAAGTCAAGATGTCACCTACATCCACTACTCTTCAATTGAATAACATCAAAACGCATGATAAGGTGAAGCAAGTATTAAGATTATACGGAAACAAGTACTCATCATCAAGTTTAAACAACGGAATGGAAGTAAACAATTCAGAAAGATATGGTAAACAAGGCCATGATGGCTTATTACAATGCATCTCAAGACATAATTAACGACAGTAAAAGTCCTCAAATTGTTGGTTTTATGGTAGTGAGTGCATCGTGATGAACTACCCTCCACAAGATCATTCTTCCTTGTCATTTACCTAAATAAGACAATAAAGCAAGAATGGGCCAAAGACTCAAAGAAGCAAATCAGTATGTAACAATCAAACATACTATGAGCAATATATCACAATCATAATTTGAACATTTACTGGAACGAATTTATGAATGGATGAAGTGGAATGGTGCATTGAAGGAAATGGACATATTGCAGCATATACCGGTATAGCGAGTGAATCACCCGTCGGTGTTCACTTAAAGTAATCGTATGAAGAACGTTTCATCGATCGTCAACGTGGCCCACATTGGAATGGTGGACTCACGTAACGTGGCCCACATTGGAATGGTGGACTCACGTACCCATCCTGAAATTGATGGGATTTCAAGTGCCCATACTGGAATTGATGGGTCTTACAAAAGTAATGTATGCATGTCATGATGTGATCCCATGTCAATATTGAATAGTACTCATAAATGAAAAGAACACATGGCATTCATCTACAAATACGAACAAATGTAATCATTCAATCACACATCATACATGGCATCAATCATAGAATACAAATTACTTGCCTGCCGCGCTGCAACGGATTGGGAAGTAATTGAGATACCCCTCCACTCACCGCTTCACCGCCTACAATATAAAATAATCGAAATGAGAGCAAACGAATATGGCAATGCTACACGTGTCCTCCCTCAATCTCTAGCCAAACTAACCAAATAAAAGTTCAATTTGATCAATTTACCCAAACATTTCAATTATCCCTAATCTGGCAGTTTTACTAGAAATTCACCAATAAAAAACCGTAAGTCCAAAAGACCTGAAACCAGTGCTCAAATTTTCTTAACTTAACTGGCTACAAAACTCTAGTTGATGGTAAACTCTAATTCGGCCAATACAGAGGTCTAACCATCCAATGAAAAACTTTAACTGCAGTCTGCCCAGAATTCAGAACAGCCCTAAAGAAAAGGCTCTAACTTTTAAACCACTGATCCAAATAAAGTGATTGTTATCAGCCTGGAAAGATGGTGAAATTATCTTCATAAAACTAGTTGGGTGGCCGACCTGATTCTGACTCTAACTAGATCAAAACCTAGGTGCAACCGACTATACCCAACATTTCTGACAGACAGACCAGTAGGTAGTAAAACAGTCATAACTTTTAATCTACTGGGTGAAAATTCGTGTTCCAGGTGCCAAAAGAAAGCTAATGAAATAAGGAACAAATCTCTAGTAGGCGAAGACATCCAATTCTGCCTCTAAGACACCCAAAACCGAGTTACAACATTCTGTACCGAATCAATCTACTGACAGAGATTAAGCGATACTACCAAAATCATTGAATCGACAACTCTAACGCAATCAAACAGCGATGGGGTCTCTCGTTACCCTTGTAGACCCGAAGAACGACGAGGATCAACTTCCCGAAGACTTCTCCTCTCCTTCTTTGGCCGGCCCCAACTCCACGAACCCGAGTGGATTGCAAACGCCCGGCGGAGGAAGAAACGAAGGTGTACACGTGGAAGACCGGGTGTGCAACTCCAGGGATCACCACCAATGGAGGGGGAGGCGCCTAGGAGGAGGGGAGATGCCGAGTGGAGGAGGAGATGGGGGCGGCTCCAAGGGGGAGGAGGGGCGGCTCAAGGGGAGGAAGGGGAGGCACTAGGGTTTGGGGGGGGGAAGTGGTGCTCCCCCCTTTGGCCGGCCCCTTAACAGGATTCGACCTCGAATCTATTCAACGATCCAACAGAAAGAAATAAATACCGGAAATTACAACTTAAACAATTTACCTTAAACGAACAGGTCAGGGTAATGTTCTCGCATGCGGGGCTTCAACTCCCAAGTGGCCTCTCTCTCAGTCTGATGAGACCAAAGAACTTTGACATACTTCAGGGTCTTGTTTCTCAGAACCCGTTCTGATTCTTCTAATATCTTCACTGGCCGGGACTCGAAGGTAAGGTCTTGCTTGACAATCAAAGGCTCCAAAGGAATGACATGATCTGGGTCTCTCAGAAACTTTCTCAAAGATCGAAACATGAAACACGCTGTGAACCCCATCGATAGAATCGGGAAGGTCCAAGCGGTACGCTAGCTTTCCAATTCGTACCACGATTGGGAAGGGTCCAACATACCTTGGACTAAGCTTCCCTTTGGTGCCGAAACGCACTACGCCTTTAGATGGCGATACTCTCAACAGAACTTCATTTCCCACCTCGAATTCCAAATCTCGTCTTCTGACATCAGCGTAGCTCTTCTGTCGGCTCTGGGCAGCCAACAAATTCTGCCTAACCTCTGCCACTCTAGCCACTGTCTGCTGAACCCAGTCGGGACCCAAGACTGCCCGCTCTCCAACCTCATCCCGGCTGACAACGGGACTCGCACTTACGCCCATAAAGAACCTCGTATGGTGCGGCTCGAATCTTGGAATGATAATCGTTGTTATAAGCAAACTCGCCAAGGCTAAATGCTCTTCCCAATTCCCTTTCGAGGATAAAACACAACACCGAGCATGTCTTCTAATGTATCAATAGTGCGCTCAGATCGCCCATCTGCTTGGGGATGAAAGGTCGTGCTAAGACGGAGTTGTGTGCCCAATGCACTCTGCAAACTTTCCTAGAATTTGGAAACGAACTTGGCATCTCGGTCAGAAACAATGGTCTTTGGCACTCCGTGCAAACGCACAATTTCGTACATAAAGAGGAGCCAAATCGCTTGTCAATTGGTTGTACGAATAGGAATGAAATGTGCGGACTTCTTGAACCGGTCCACAATTACCCAAATGGCATCCTTTCCTCATTGCGTGCGAGGTAAACCAACCACAAAATCCATAGATATATCGTCCCATGGCCAAACCGGTACCTCCAAGGGTTGCAATAGATCCTGCTGGTCGCTTGTGCTCACCTTGACCACCGGCACACCCACATGAAGCCACATCTTGTGCGATATCAATTTTCATCCGTTTCCACGAAACTTTTCTTTAAATCTTTGTACATCTTGGTCTCACCAGATGTACGGTATAAAGTACGATGGGCCTCTTTCAAAATCTCTAATTTAACTCGAGACTCTGTGGCACACAAAGGCGTCCTTTAAATCGCAAAGAATCAAACTTATCCACACCGGTGACCTTGCTTGCCCTCAAGACAACGCTTCCTCACTCGTTGGAGCATCGATCTTGTTCTTTGCTACTCGCACCGATCCGGAAGGGCTAACTCTAAAATCAATCGAGTCTCGATGCATGCGGTACCCGCAGCGTAAGGAAATATCCATACGCTCAAAGTCAGCAATAAGACAACTGAGGATAGGAGGTGTCGCCTTGCGACTCAAGGCATCAGCTACCACATTAGCCTTGCCGGGATGGTACTGAATAGTAAGATCATAGTCCTTGATCAACTCTAGCCATCTCCTCTGTCTCAAGTTCAAGTCCTACAGGTAAAGATGTATTTGAGCTCTTGTGGTCAGTGAACACATCACAAGATTCGCCGTACAAATAATGACGCCAGATCTTCAAAGCATGAATAGATCATGGGTGGGATAATTCGGTTCATGCTTCTTCAGCTGTCTCGATGCATAGGCAATCACTTTACCATCCTGCATGAGTACACAACCAAGTCCAACTATGGACGCATCTGAATAGATAGTGAATCTCTTCCCAGGCTCAGGAAGAGTAAGAATTGGAGCCGATCTTTCAAAGTGCAAAAACTACGCTCACAAGCATCAGACCACTGGAACCTAACACCTTTCTGTGTCAACTGGGACATCGGTTTAGCAATGGTTGAAAAACCCTCCACAAACCGCCGTAATAGCCGCTAAACCCGAAAACTCCTTACTTCTTTAACATTGGTTGGTCTCTTCCACTCTACCACTGTCGAAATCTTGCTAGGATCAACTGAAATACCCTTCTGATTAATAACGTGACCCAAAAATCCAACTTCAGAAATCCAGAACTCACACTTCTTCAGCTTGGCATAGAATTGATTCTCTCTTAAAGTTTCAAGTACCAACCGCAAATGGTGGGTGTGATCCTCCTCTGTCTTGGAATAAATCAAGATATCATCTATGAATACCACAACGAAATCATCAAGGTATTGATGCAAAGATATCTCGCTCATGGCTTCCATGAAAATGCAGGAGCATTCGTTAGTCCAAAAGACATAACTTTATACTCATAATGACCATACCTCGTAGACAAAGCCGTTTTCTCAATATCCTGCTCACGAACTCGAATCTGATTATAACCCGACTGGAGATCAATCTTGGAGAATATCTTAGCTCCTTTCAATGGTCGAAAAGGTCCTCAATGCGAGGCAAAGGATACTTATTCTTCACAATCGCTGATTAAGCGCTAGATAATCTATGCACATACGCCACCGCCATCTTTCTTCTTAATAAAAAGAACAGCGCTCCCAAGGCGATACGCTCTGTTGAATCATACCTTTGGACAGAGTCGTCCAATTGTTTCTTCAATTCTTCCCGAAATGGCCGAGCCAAGCGGTAAGGAGACTTGGACAAAGGCCGAGTTCCTGAACAAGATCAATCCGAACTCCACTTTCCTCACCGGAGGCATTCCGGAAGTTCTATAGGAAAGACATCGGAGAACTCCTTCACAATCGAATCTCCTCAATACGCGCGAAGAATCGGTCTTTTCATTGAGGAGCAAAGTATTCCGATGGTCGGCACGGCGGCTAGGGAATAGGTTAGCGAGCACAAATACTGAATCAGACGGTGCACTGCGGCCCTGGAATACCAGTTCTTCACCGGAAGGAGCTAGCAAGGTCACCGTCTTCCAGAAACAACAAATCTTGGCACGGTATTGGAATAACCACCATACCCAGAATAACATCGAATGGTGCCAATTGAATAACCATAAGATTCGCAGTGAAAACCTCATCATCAATAAGTATAGAACAACCGGACAGACGGTAGAGCTAGAAATAAGTCCTCCCGGGAGCCGACTACCACCGACTCGTAAATAAGTGAAAACTCAAACCCACTTTTCTAACAAACTCCAAAGACACGAGCGAGTAAGTAGCCCCGAATCAAACAAAGACAAAGGCATCATGCGAATCCACAAGTAAAGTACTGTCACCACATCAGACGTCCCAAGGTCTCGGGGTGGGCATGGCGAGACCCCGATGCACGGTGCAGTAAGACGACCAGACACTCTGCGACGGAAAGCCGGAAACAATTCTTTGGAGGAACAAACGACGGAGGTGCGTAAGGTGCGAGATTCCAATAGAACCTGCAGGAGGCGCCGAGTAAAAGCTGCGAGTGGAACCCATCTTTGGAGGATACTGGTGCGAGAACCTATTTGCCGAGTCTGAATCAACCTCTGTGGAAGCCGGAGGAAGAAGGCTCTGGGGCGGTCTCCCATTTGATGATACTAGCCGGATTTTGCTTGCACATCGAGGACTTGTGGCCCTCCCGACCACATCTTCTTGGCATGTTCCTTGAAGGAACATTCAAGCTCGATGCCCGTCACCACACCGAAACACTTCATGCCCCGACTGGGACAGACGCATCGTGGGGAAAGATGAAGAACGTGGCGCCAAGAAGAAGATCGCCATCTTTGAACCGGACGGGTGCTGGTTCTTTGAAACCTCTTAGCGGCGGTCGCTAAAAGACCCACCACCTCCACCGAACTCCGCTCGCCACGCGGATCCACCAAGAGCAATGAACCACTAGCAACATGCCCTTGCGGCGAAGGAGCTCTTTCCAACTCCATCCTCTAGCTCGCTCAACCACCGAGCTAAAGTCACGTGAGACTGTTGCTCCCGAATCCGCGATACTCCTGATTGAGGCCCCGCCGGAACCTCTTAGCCTTCTCTTTATCATCACTTGCCACGGCTGGGACAAAGCGCACCAGATTGTTAAATACGGCATCATACTCAGATACCGATATTTTTCCTTGCACAAAGGTCGAGTGATTGCTCCATCTTCTCGATGAAGGAGTCGATAAAGCGTGACTGAACCTCTCCACAAATACCTCCCAAGTAACAAGACCCTGTGCTGGAGTCCTGGAAGACAGGACTCCTTCCCACCAGATGTCGGCCTGGCCCTTCAGCGGAAAGGCCACAAATCGCGCCTCTCGCGCGGATGCCACTCTAAGGCTCCAAGCGGACGCTCCATGTACCTCAACCAGTCCGCACTGAACCGTGTGCTCTCCGTCAAAAGTGTCCAGCGGCGACATCCACTCACGGAGGCTCATCCTAGCCTCGGGTGGAACGATGAGCGCAATGAGTTCCGCCACAGCAGAAATGGCAGGAATGGCCGCTGCAATTGTTGGCGAGTTGTTGATTCTCCCTTAATAGGTTCTCGAATGAGATCACCGTATTGCGGCGGTGGCTCAAGAACGGAGGCGCAATGAGGCAATCTCCTCGATACAAAGCACCACCAACCCTTCGAGCGAAGACGATGTAGCTGCCGAACCGCGGCCACGACCACGACTACGGGTCGGTGGACGACCACGACCACGACCTCTACCTCTTGCCATCTATGAACAACGCAAAATAAAGAAAACCAAATACTTAGCTCAACGAACTGAAAAACATAATAATTGGAACATAACCAAGCAATTGCGGAAAACAATGGTTTACCCAACCCTTCCTATTGTGCACAGTGTGTCATTTTAATATTATTATTACCACGGACCTGAAGCCCGCTCTGATACCAACTGTAACACCCTGACTATAAGGAAGTCAAGATGTCACGTACATCCACTACTCTTCAATTGAATAACATCAAAACGCATGATAAGGTGAAGCAAGTATTAAGATTATACGGAAACAAGTACTCATCATCAAGTTTAAACAACGGAATGGAAGTAAACAATTCAGAAAGATATGGTAAACAAGGCCATGATGGCTTATTACAATGCATCTCAAGACATAATTAACGACAGTAAAAGTCCTCAAATTGTTGGTTTTATGGTAGTGAGTGCATCGTGATGAACTACCCTCCACAAGATCATTCTTCCTTGTCATTTACCTAAATAAGACAATAAAGCAAGAATGAGCCAAAGACTCAAAGAAGCAATCAGTATGTAACAATCAAACATACTATGAGCAATATATCACAATCATAATTTGAACATTTATCGAACGAATTTATGAATGGATGAAGTGGAATGGTGCATTGAAGGAAATGGACATATTGCGGATATACTGGGATAGCGAGTGAATCACCGTCGGTGTTCACTTAAAGTAATCGTATGAAGAACGTTTCATACGATCGTCAACGTGGCCCACATTGGAATGGTGGACTCACGTAACGTGGCCCACATTGGAATGGTGGACTCACGTACCCATCCTGGAATTGATGGGATTTCAAGTGCCCATACTGGAATTGATGGGTCTTACAAAAGTAATGTATGCATGTCATGATGTGATCCCATGTCAATATTGAATAGTACTCATAAATGAAAAGAACACATGGCATTCATCTACAAATACGAACAAATGTAATCATTCAATCACACATCATACATGGCATCAATCATAGAATACAAATTACTTGCATGCCGCGCTGCAACGGATTGGGAGGTAATTGAGATACCCCTCCACTCACCGCTTCACCGCCTACAATATAAAATAATCGAAATGAGGGCAAACGAATATAGCAATGCTACACGTGTCCTCCCTCAATCTCTAGCCAAACTAACCAAATAAAAGTTCAATTTGATCAATTTACCCAAATATTTCAATTATCCCTAATCTGGCAGTTTTACTAGAAAATTCACCAATAAAAAACCGTAAGTCCAAAAGACCTGAAACCAGTGCTCACATTTTCTTAACTTAACTGGCTGCAAAACTGTAGTTGATGGTAAACTGTAATTCGGCCAATACAGAGGTCTAACCATCCAATGAAAAACTTTAACTGCAGTCTGCCCAGAATTCAGAACAGCCCTAAAGAAAAGGCTCTAACTTTTAAACCACTGATCCAAATAAAGTGATTGTTATCAGCCTGGAAAGATGGTGAAATTATCTTCATAAACCTAGTTGGGTGGCCGACCTGATTCTGACTCTAACTAGATCAAAACCTAGGTGCAACCGACTATACCCAACATTTCTGACAGACAGACCAGTACGTAGTAAAACAGTCATAACTTTTAATCTACGGGGTGAAAATTCGTGATCCAGGTGCCAAAAGAAAGCTAATGAAATAAGGAACAAATATCTAGAAGGAGAAGACATCCAATTCTGCCTCTAAGACACCCAAACCGAGTTACAACATTCTGTACCGAATCAATCTACTGACAGAGATTAAGCGATACTACCAAAATCATTGAATCGACAACTCTAACGCAATCAAACAGCGATGGGGTCTCTCGTTACCCTTGTAGACCCGAAGAACGACGAGGATCAACTTCCCGAAGACTTCTCCTCTCCTTCTTTGGCCGGCCCTAACTCCACGAACCCGAGTGGATTGCAAACGCCCGGCGGAGGAAGAAACGAAGGTGTACACGTGGAAGACCGGGTGTGCAACTCCGGGGATCACCACCAATGGAAGGGGAGGCGCCTAGGAGGAGGGGAGATGCCGAGTGGAGGAGGAGATGGGGCTGCTCCAAGGGGAGGAGGGCGGCTCAAGGGGAGGAAGGGAGGCACTAGGGTTTGGGGAAGTGGTGCCCCTTTGGCGGCCCTACATGGGCGGCCGCCCACTTGGGCCACAGGTCGCGAATCGCGGCCAAAGTTGCCTGGCAATAACGTATACCCCCCCCCCCGACGATTGGAATTTTCCGACGAAAACAATTTCTTTTACTCTCTCCGACCTCTTTCTTTTTACCGAACCATTTCCGGAGTATTACACCCCTGCGCCACCACCTCCCCAGCAGCACCACCTCCCTCCCTGGCGAAAATCATTGCTGCGGTTCATTGGAGGAAAGGCGAGGAGACCACCATTGGAGTGCCTGCCAAGACGTAGTAGCAGATCGGTGTTGTTCAGTGCTGTTGCTCGTCCGTATTGGGTAAGATTCGTATGTTTTCTGATCTGATCGTATCTTAGAAAGTTGTAACCCTTGGTTTTAGCTTTCTTTGGGCACCGAGATCACCTGATTTGGACCTACAGTTTAGGAGTTATGGTAGTTTTACCGTGACTGACCAAGAGAGCTGACGAGTTGTGGCAGATTGTATTGTCTGGCTATTATGAATTTTTAGAGGCCGAATTAGAAAAGCCACCCAAAATGAATATTGTAGAGGAGTCAGTAATATTTCCAAGCTGATAAAGAACATAATTTTTAGAGTTGGCAATCAAAAGTTATGAAATTTTTACCGTCGCTATTTTGCTAACTGTCAGATTGCAGAGATAGAAAACATAGAAAATTTTACCTGAATATAAGAATTAGTAGGAGGCCTAATTAGGAGACTTGTCCAACTAGACTATTGTAGCTGGTTTTGTCGTGATTCCAGAGAGTCCAAGATCGCCCCGTTCCGAGTTGTGTAGCAAAAGTTATGATAATTTTAGTGCTCTATCTAGAGAACCCGATGTGAAGTTGATGTTTTTTTAAATTGGCCTGGTATGGGTATTACTTGGCTGATTCAGCAAGGCTCACCAACTAGACTTAGTTGGAGAATTTAATTACCTTTCCAGAAAGTCTAAGAACATCTTATTTGGACCCCTGTACTAATAGATATGGATTTTTGAAATTGACTATCCACCGAGGGGACAGATCGACGTTTAGGAATTTGGGGACGGGATCGAGTTAGAAGTTTTGCAAGTCCATGGTTGTTGTTATATAGTTTGTTTTGGTCCTCTGATGTGTCTTAGAGTGTGTTATAATTATTATTCAGGTGGTGGACCGGTACCGGGAGCAGCACCTTCTGTACATCCCTCATTCTCTCGTGGTTAAGGCAAGTATAATGATGAACATAATACGTATTATTGAATGGCAATGTTTGGTATATATTATGAGTACTTGTGTGTTCATGTTTGTGATGATAATGACATAATTGGTATTGTTCATGGTTGTTAGAGATATGAATCACGTGTTATTCATGGTTGATGGTCTATGGTCATGAGATTTTAGAGTAAGAATAGGTTATTCATATGCAGTGTTGTTGTGGATGCATATTTGTATTACTTTGAGAATTCATACATATGCATTATGTTGGGTTACAGTCTTGGTCATGTGAGGGCCAAGCAACTCTTGCAAGGACGGCATGCATGGGAGGGCGTAGAATTGTTTTGGATGCATTCACTACTACACAACCTTTTAAATATGATTATCATATAGGTCGTACCTTAATAATAAGCTAACTGTTTAAGGATTAATTTTGGTTATGCCTGAATGCAGTGGGTTATTTGTAATAATGAGAGTGGTAAGTGTTAGTTATGCTTGCTGATGCTTTAGCTGAATAGATTATTTATGAATGCTTTGATGAACTTTGGATGTTGAGTTATTGATGATAATATATGCATATGTTGGAACCTCATGTATGCCTAGTTAAACCAAGGAGGTTCTGCCGAAATTTAGAACTATGTCTTATGTTTATTGTTTGTCATGTTTATTTAGTAGCATTCCGGGCCCCCTGATGGGTTGGGGTGTTACACAGGATCCGACCGACATTAGCAGCGCTCCAACCCTAGCTGCCCCTAGGGTTAATCATGTTGGGAATGAAGACATTTAGCAAGAAAACAATGTTATTTTCTTTTGAGCAGAGGGTATGTACAATTGACACATTTTTCACTATTCTTGCTAAATTTTAAGGACCTAAACTTGCATGGGCGTGTTTGAGACCCTGATCTTGAGAATTATACAATTAGGTCCCTAAACTTGTATAAGTGGCTCAACGAAGATTCAGATACAACTTATCGATAATTAGAGATGATATGACATCTTAACTCAATCTATACCGCAATTTGACCATGTGATCGCCTTTTGTAATTATCGGAAAATTATTATTTTTGTTTTTCTTTGAAGGAAGTTTTCACATGTCTGAATAAATTTTAAAGCTTATGAGTTCTGATTGATCTTAATTAGCAATCGCATGGTCATAGATATAGTAAATTATGTGTATTTGCAAAAAAAAATCGTATGCAAAGTCATATATGTACGTACATTGTTAATTTTAGTTTTTGTTATTTTCGTTGTGTCTTACTTTGCATATTGATCTTTGCGATTGCACATGGAACCATCATTACTGTATGCATGATTTTTCAGTGATTTTTTAATAGTGCAAAGTGCATCTCCTAAGTTTTGATTAAAAAAATGAGTGTCTATATATCTTTTGACTGTTTTTTTTAATTAGACATTTTTTTGACCGTAGGATCAAAACCAACTAAACTTAGATTGCTTATACGTTCAAAAAAAAGAAGCATGTCAGCTAGACCGCAAAAACATTAACAGATAATGGATTTTTAACGGGCTGTGATTCATGGGCCTTTAATAATTATTATTTTCATAGTTAACATGCCATTAATCCTAACGGGCTGCATTTTTGCCATTTTCTTACAACCAGTTAAATTTTAGGCATTTTAAGTCATTCTCCAAACCCAATAGGACAACAAAACAAACAATAAAACAATGCAAATAGACAATACGAGCGAATCAACTAAGAGAAAGTTAAAATGACATTAATGGGTCACGATTTGATGGTCTTCTATTGATCAATTTGAAATCCAAATGAAATAAGATAAAAGCCCTACTAAATTGGACTATATGACACGAAACATGGCCCTCAAGTATGAGCAAAGAAGAAATCGTTCAATCGACGAAAGCAAAAACTCCAAGAAGAAAAGAGAAACAAACCTGACAGAACAAGAAAGGGGATATGACACGAAAACAATGGAATAAGATATGGAAGGTATGATTAATACCTAGAAGTTGCTGAAATTTCTTTTTCCACGACAATGCAACATGTTCTACTCCATTCCCTTGTTTTGCAATCTGTTCTCTTACTGCAATTTGTTCTTTCGTGCTGCAACTAACATCTTTTCTACTGCTTTCTTGAATATTTTGAAGTCTGCAACAATCTAATCTCTTCTTTGCAAAAGTGTAAAACTTTATACTTTGCACTCTATTATAGGGAAATTGAGGTTTCCCTGCTGCATATAGAGATATCATTGACGCTACAGAACATAAGAAAAAAAAAATCAGACATAGTTATGGTATGAACTAGAAATCATAGGTGAACTGTGTAATGACATATAATTGACCCTACAAAATAAAATATGTTGATCAAGATTATGAACATGTACTAATAGAGCAATTTCAGAATGTAGTATATTATTGCTCTTAGTGCAAAACTATTCTTCTTAGGTAGTAATAAATGAAGTCAAAAAAAATTATATATACAAAACACCAACACAAACCAAAGCAACTAAAAGGTGAACCCTACAATACAAGGAGAATAAAAAATATATCATCATGAGCAAGTACTAATACTCCAATATTATGATGGAGAACAATGTTGGACAATTCTAAGTCAATGGAATCCAAAGAAACGAAGGTATGCAGTACTGGAAAAAATTGTGTATCCTAATTTCAATTATGTCCAACATCAGTGGATCAAAAAAATTACTTGCTTTTTCCAATTCATGTAGAACTCAATGATATTGATGACAAATAGAACAACTGATGAGTGTACCAAATTTTCAAGGTTGGGAATTGAGGTGTGATTCTTGTAAAGTGAAATTACATGATGATATGAAGTTTAATACATTACAATTATACATGCAAATTTTGAAAATTTTTACTTTAAGTAGAACTGATATTTAGAATAAAGACCCACCTTGAACATTATTGCATTTTTTCTACAAAACAAAATTATATTATGGCGAATTATAACATTAGTGCATGATCACGGTGACAAACATCGGTGAAAATACAAATGAGATATTGCATATGCAAAATTAAAGCCTTCGGTGAACATTGCTGCATGCTATTGCAATAGGGGAAAAAGCTATTAATTTCAAGCCTTAAAACATAATAACCACCAATAGAACTTGAAAAAATAGACAGAAAAAGATCCAACAACGGAAATGTTCAAATGAACTACTTGACCATTTTCAATATGCAAGTAAGCAATGGAGGGGACATGATCTTCCAAAATCAAGAGTCATATGGAAGTGATGACACACCAACTGCCCAAGAGAAGGTAATAAGCATGATACAAATAAAAAAATACATAAGAAAAACTAAAATTATGTACATTTATGAATATATAATATTACAACGGCATCTTTGCACCCAATTCATAGCTTCATTCTTGAGAACTACTCATTGAAATGCCATTGAACACAAAGTTTGTCCTTTTAATCCTACGAAAAATTCCAAGCTCTTCTCCAACCATAAAAATATGAAAGATAATTTGCGTGAAAAGAAAAAAGAAATGTAAATCTTTGCCAAAATACATGTTTGGCGAAACACCTAAATAGATGTTTGTAACTAGACAGTTCTAAGATATATATAAACCACAAATTATAGCACTATAATGAAATAATTATAAAAATTATAGTTCAGTAAAAACAAGTCTATAGATGTGAAACTTAATAGGAATAATGAATGACTGCCAAATATGCAATAAATAGTTTAAACTACTACACATATACATAGCTCTGATGGCATGACTGAAACAACACAAAAGATAAAAAGATCTTGGAGTAGACTATTCTTTTTAGGTACTAACCAGTGAAATAAAAATAAAACAATTATGCATCTACTCCCAAAAGAAACACAATATAATAAAAGGTGAACCCTACAATGAAAATAGAAATGATCAGCAAGTGCTTAACACAAACTGGAAATACATAAAAAGAAAATAAAAAATATCGTAACATATGCATAACAAAAGGAACAAATAGTTTCATCTCTTTCTTCTAGAACTGATATAATGACTCGTTAAATTTAGCATCTTCAGAACATGTTGACTCCTGAGATAACTAACACAAATAAATTTCAAATGAAGGTTAAATAAGAACAAACAAGATTAAAACTGCATTGACTCACATCTATTGGCTAATTTCACATGTGATGATCATCAATTTCATGATCTTGAGAGCAAGAACCAAGAATTTCATAATCATCATTATCATGCATGATCTGTAATATTCTGGAAAAAATAAATAAATAAATAAATAAATAACGTTTTAAGGGCCGGTGCGTAATTAATCAAATGGAATACGTGAAAATAGGATATTTCGGAGTTTTTTTTAAGAGCTATATAAATCGTGGGAGTGGAGTTCTAGAAACCCTAGCATTCTTTTTCCTTTTTTTTTCTCCACCCAGCCGCCGCATGCACCCTATTGCGCCGCCTACATTTTTTTTCGTCGCCTGCGTCCTTGTGCCGCCTCACGCATTTGCCGATCCTCACCATCACACTATCACTGACGCGCCACGGCCGAACGCTTGCTGCCCGAGCGCTTCCACGGCCGAACGCCAGCAGCCGCGTGAGTGCCGTTCCCGTGTGGCGCCAATGACCTGCGCCTCTGCCGTGTGCATGTAGACTGTGACCCTGCGCTGTGAGCATCAACCAGCGCCGCATGCCTTGGTAGCAATTTCAGTTTATTAGTGGCATGCAAACCGTGAGGCCAAGGCAGCCGCTTCTATGTTGTGCTAGCAATTGGTAAAAGAAGAAACAGTAGGAGGTTTAAGTCAAGGAAGAGAGAAATAGAGGAAAAGAAGCCAAGATCTGGATTTTCGTCGTGTGGGTAACGATCAAACTTTCCTCTCTGTTGTTTATTTATATTTATAGTTTTAGAATCGAGATTAGAATTAAGAATTGGCATGTTTCTAGTCGAGTGATTTTTATTAGATCATTTAGCCCATTGCATTGAGCGATTTATTCGGGTACCTTAATGGCGAATTTTGGAAATATCATCTACTAGTTAATTGTAGATAATTTCGATATTTTGCTAGGAGAGCGAACTTGAGTATGCAGTGGATTTCTCAATCAGTGTTGGTTAGTTCTCCTGGGGGTATTATTGCTAGCTCCACTGTTTGTCCTGGGTGCTCTATTGTCATTGATGGAGATAAGTTCACGGGGAATTTGATAGTTATTCAAATGGAGCCGTTCGACGTTATCTTGGGTATGGATTGGTTGCACTCTTATCGAGCCGTGATATCCTGTTTACGTAGAGAAGGTCTGCATGCGAGATCCCGTCTGGGAGACTTTGACCTTTCAGGTGCGCCTCGCGCTCTTTTCGATGTTAGTCGGATGTTCTGGTCGTTGTAGATGAAAATCGGGCTTCTTTAGCTCTTCTTTGAGAAACCAAGTGTGGCTTCACAGTTGGGGAGATTCGGTGGTTAGTGATTACCGGATGTGTTCCCGGTGAGCTTAGGGCTTGCCACCTGCGCGAGATGTGGAGTTTCGCATTGATCTTGTTCCGGGTACTCGTCCCATCTCGATGTCTCCATATCGACTAGCACGTCCGTTTCAGGACGAGTTGAAGAAGCAATTGGATGATTTGTTGGCTAAAGGTTTGATCAGGCGTAGTGTATCACCATGGGGAGCTCCTGTTCTATTCACGAGAAAGAAGGATGGGAGTCGGGCGCATGTGTGTTGATTACCGTCGCGCTTAATGCGATCACAATCAAGAACAAATATCCATTGCCCGCATTGAGGACTTGTTTCATCGGTTAAATGGAGCTCAAGTATTCTCCAAGATTGATCTCCAGTCAGGGTATAATCAAATCCGTGTGCGTGAGCAGGATGTAGAGAAGACTGCTTTCTCCACCAGGTATGGGCATTATGAGTATAAAGTTATGTCTTTTGGATTGACTAATGCACCTGCCATTTTTATAGAGACCATGAACAACATGTTACACGAGTATCTAGACGACTTCGTGGTGGTGTTCATTGATGATATTCTTATCTATTCCAAGACCAATGAGGATCATGAGCGTCATTTGAGGCTGGTTTTAGAGACTTTGAGAGAGCACAAGTTCTATGCTAAGTTGAAGAAGTGTGAGTTACGGATTTGGTGAGTTTTACGGGTCATGTGATAAATCCTCGGGGCATTCTTTGTTGATCCTAGCAAGGTCTCTCTGGTGGTGGATTGGAAGAGGCCGACTAGTGTGAAGGAGGTGAGGAGTTTCTTGGGCTTGGTGGTTATTATCGGCGTTTTGTGCGGATTTCTCTCATCGCCAAACCGATATCACAGACTTACTCGAAAGGTGTGATATTCGGTGGGTGATGAGTGTGGCGCAGTTTACGCACTTTGAAAGAGAGGTTGGTGACCTCTCCTATTCTCACTCTTCCCGAGCCAGAAGCGGTTCACGATCTTTTGAGATCGTCTCAGTGGGTTTTGGTGTGTTCTCATGCAAGGCGGTAAGGTGATTGCTTATGCGTCGAGACGATTAAAGAAGCACGAGCAGAATTATCCTACTCATGATTTGGAGTTGGCTGCGGTTGTCTTTGCTCTCAAAATTTGGAGGCATTATCTATATGGCGAGCCTTGTGATATTTTCACGATCACAAGAGTCTCAAGTATATCTTCACTCGAAGGATCTGAATTTGAGGCAAAGGAGGTGGTTGGAATTGATCAAGGATTATGATCTCACTATTCAGTATCATCCAGGCAAGGCCAATGTTGTTGCAGATGCTCTTAGTCGCAAGGCGACTCCCCCTACTCTAGATTGCCTTATTGCCGATTTTGATCGCATGGGTATATCCTATTGTTATGCGGGCACATCACATGTTGAGACACGATTGATCCTTGAGTCACTATTCGGACCGTGTGCGGGAAGCACAACAGAGTGACCGGTTATTACGGGAGGTTAGAAAGCGTCGGATGAGGGTAAAGAGGGTGATTTTAGCATGGGCGATTACGGTGCTTTGAGGTTTAAAGGCCGCCTTTGCGTGCAAAAAGCGGAGGTCAAAGATGATATCTTGAGGAGGCACATCGCACTTTCAGTACCTTTCGTTCATCTGGTGAGATTAAGATGTATCGAGATTTGAAACAGAATTTTTGGTGGAAAAGGATGAAGGTAGACATTGCTAATTATGTGGCTTCTTGCGGTGTCTGTCAGCAAGTGAAAGCTGAGCACAAGCGTCCTGCATGGTTGTTGCAGCCTTTGGAGGTTCCAGTGGCCTTGGGATGATATCTCTATGGACTTTGTGGTGGCCTTACCTCTTACGCCGCGAGGAAGGATGCGATTTGGGTAGTGGTGGATCGATTGACAAGAAGTCTGCACTTCATTCCTATTCGCACGACAAATTCAACTAGTGATCTAGCTCCTATTTATGTGCGTGAAATAGTAAGATCGCATGGTGTGCCCAAGACCATCATTTGAGACGACGCAGTTTGTCTCCAAGTTAGGAGAGTCTGCGAGTGCATTGGGCTGCAGCTCCGCCTTAGTCTGACGTTTCACCCTCGACGGATGGGCGGTCCGAGCGCACTATTCGGACTTTGGAGGACATGTTGCGGTCTTGCGTTTTGTCTTGGAAGGGTAGTTGGGAGGACCGATTGCCACTTGCGAGTTTGCTTATAATAATAGTTATCATTCGATATTAGAGCGCGCCATTTGAGGTTCTCTATGGCGGAAGTGCGATCGCCACTTTGTTGGGATGCGATTGGAGAGAAGGCAATTTTGGGTCGGATGGATTGAAAAAACGTTGAGCGCGTCGCCATGGTGAGGCGAGAATCATTACGACTCGAGGTAGATGTGAAAAGCTATCTTGATGTGAGGCGTGACTTGGAGTTTACTGTGGGTGACCAGTGCTCTTGAGGTGTCTCCCACTAAAGGTATTGTTCGGTTTGGTACCAAAGGAAGCTTAGCCCGAGGTATGTTGGACCATTCCGATTATTGCAAGAATTGGGAAGTTAGCTTACCGCTGGACCTTCACGAGTCCATGCGTGGAGTTCACAATGTGTTTCACGTCTCGATGCTGAGAAAGTTTTTGAGAGACCCAGAGCATAAGATTTCATTAGACCCGCTGACTATTGAGCAAGATCTCACAATTGAGTCGCGTCCGTCGCGCGATCCGGAGAGGTCGGAGCGAGTCTTGGAGGCACAAGACGTGGGTATCGTCAAGGTGCTATGGGCGCATCGATCGAGAGAGAGCGACTTGGGAGTTGGAGTCCGCATGCGCGAGCAATATCCGGAGTTGTTCACGTCGGGTACGTGTTATTTTGTTGTTTAATTTCAGCAGTGTAGTTGTTCTTTGAGTAGATCGGTGAGTAGAATTCGGGATCAAATTCTGTTAAGGGGGGTAGAATGTAATATTCTGAAAAATAAATAAATAAATAAATAAATAACGTCTTAAGGGCCGGTGCGTAATTAATCAAATGGAATACGTGAAAATAGGATATTTCGGAGTTTTTTTTAAGAGCTATATAAATCGTGGGAGTGGAGTTCTAGAAACCCTAGCATTCTTTTTCCTTTTTTTTTCTCCACCCAGCCGCCGCATGCACCCTATTGCGCCGCCTACATTTTTTTTCGTCGCCTGCGTCCTTGTGCCGCATACGCCTTCGCGATCCTCACCATCACACCGCTATCACAGACGCTGCATGCAGCGAACGCTTGCTGCCGGCGCTTCACGGCGAACGCCCGGCCCGCGTGAGTGCCGTTCCCGTGTGGGCGCCAGCGACCGCTTCCCTCCTGCCGTGTGCATGTAGACCTGACAGCCACACGCTGTGAGCATCAACCAGCGCCGCATGCCTTGGTAGCAATTTCAGTTTATTAGTGGCATGCAAACCGTGAGGCCAAGGCAGCCGCTTCTATGTTGTGCTAGCAATTGGTAAAAGAAGAAACAGTAGGAGGTTTAAGTCAAGGAAGAGAGAAAAAATAGAGGAAAAGAAGCCAAGATCTGGATTTTCGTCGTGTGGGTAACGATCAAACTTTCCTCTCTGTTGTTTATTTATATTTATAGTTTTAGAATCGAGATTAGAATTAAGAATTGGCATGTTTCTAGTCGAGAGCTGATTTTTATTAGATCTGTTTAGCCCGTTGTTCTGTTGAACGATTTATTCGGGTACCTTAATGGCGAATTTTGGAAATATCATCTACTAGTTAATTGTATATAATTTCGATATCTTTCTATAGCATATTTAATCAAGTCGAGCGGACAAGTAGAATTCGAGATATGAATTTTGGAAGACTGCTGTCTTTGTGGTTGTCGTCTTTCGGCGCTGTTTTGGTAGACTGCAGATTAAAAATAGTAATTGGACTAATTAGAGTTTTTGATCTACATAAAAGATGTAGATAATTGTCCAAGGGTTCTGTAGAATCTAAGAACTCGAATTTTGGTTGGGTAAAACAAAAGGTATGAATTTAGTAAGACCAGCTGTTCCGAAGCGGACAGATCGGTTTTCTGGCCTAAAAACGGAGGGTTAGATGATTTAATTAGAAGACTTTGTAATCTAAGAAAATGAGGGTAATTTTGTGTAGAATCCAGAACTGGGTGGTTTGTCGTGATCGGACTTTTGAGTCAAAAGTTACGTTTGTTTTAGTACCTAGACAGCAATGTGCAACTATTCGGTCTCGGAGTAACGTGGTATATTTGGGGATGGGTAGGAGCGATGTCTATTGATTGCTATTCTTGATGCTGTAGCTTGTATTGAAATTTGTGCATTTAATGTAGGAGGCGTCGTGCTTGTTGCCATCCTCTAGTCAAATCGTCGTCGCAAACGAAGGTATGCGATCTCGAAAAATTGTGTATCCTAATTTCAATTATGTCCAACATTAGTGGATCAAAAAAAAATTACTTGCTTTTTCCAATTCATGTAGAACTCAATGATATTGATGACAAAAAGAACAACTGATGAGTGTACCAAATTTTCAAGGTTGGGAATTGAGGTGTGATTCTTGTAAAGTGAAATTACATGATGATATGAAGTTTAATACATTACAATTATACATGCAAATTTTGAAAAATTTTACTTTAAGTAGAACTGATATTTAGAATAAAGACCCACCTTGAACATTATTGCATTTTTTCTACAAAACAAAATTATATTATGGCGAATTATAACATTAGTGCATGATCACGGTGACAAACATCGGTGAAAATACAAATGAGATATTGCATATGCAAAATTAAAGCCTTCGGTGAACATTGCTGCATGCTATTGCAATAGGGGAAAAAGCTATTAATTTCAAGCCTTAAAACATAATAACCACCAATAGAACTTGAAAAAATAGACAGAAAAAGATCCAACAACGGAAATGTTCAAATGAACTACTTGACCATTTTCAATATGCAAGTAAGCAATGGAGGGGACATGATCTTCCAAAATCAAGAGTCATATGGAAGTGATGACACACCAACTGCCCAACAGAAGGTAATAAGCATGATATAAATAAAAAAAATACATAAGAAAAACTAAAATTATGTACATTTATGAATATATAATATTACAACGGCATCTTTGCACCCGATTCATAGCTTCATTCTTGAGAACTACTCATTGAAATGCCATTGAACACAAAGTTTGTCCTTTTAATCCTACGAAAAATTCCAAGCTCTTCTCCAACCATAAAAAGATGAAAGATAATTTATCTGAAAAGAAAAAGAAATGTAAATCTTTGCCAAAATACATGTTTGGCGAAACACCTAAATAGATGTTTGTAACTAGACAGTTCTAAGATATATATAAACCACAAATTATAGCACTATAATGAAATAATTATAAAAATTATAGTTCAGTAAAAACAAGTCTATAGATGTGAAACTTAATAGGAATAATGAATGACTGCCAAATATGCAATAAATAGTTTAAACTACTACACATATACATAGCTCTGATGGCATGACTGAAACAACACAAAAGATAAAAAGATCTTGGAGTAGACTATTCTTTTTAGGTACTAACCAGTGAAATAAAAATAAAACAATTATGCATCTACTCCCAAAAGAAACACAATATAATAAAAGGTGAACCCTACAATGAAAATAGAAATGATCAGCAAGTGCTTAACACAAACTGGAAATACATAAAAAAGAAAATAAAAAAATATCGTAACATATGCATAACAAAAGGAACAAATAGTTTCATCTCTTTCTTCTAGAACTGATATAATGACTCGTTAAATTTAGCATCTTCAGAAGATGTTGACTCCTGAGATAACTAACACAAATAAATTTCAAATGAAGGTTAAATAAGAACAAACAAGATTAAAACTGCATTGACTCACATCTATTGGCTAATTTCACATGTGATGATCATCAATTTCATGATCTTGAGAGCAAGAACCAAGAATTTCATAATCATCATTATCATGCATGATCCCTACTCTCAAAATCACTGGACGTATCTTTGAAAGAAGACTTCCTCGTCCTAACCATCTAAAAATAGTTGCAACAAATTATCAATACAAAACAAAACAAAAAACATAATGTTCAGACTAGAGAATCACATGAACAATCTTGGAAAAAGAATATGTCTGGCTTGACCATCTAACCATAACACACAACAATGAGCAAAAGAAAACATATATTTCGAATGACATATAAACATTAACAATTAGCTACTATCTGTACTACCGGCATGGAAAGAATTGCTTGAGAATGGAAAAATTAAGTACCTCAAATATTCAATAGAATAAATGACACTTGGCGGATAAGGTCAATGATGCAAAAGAAGTGTTTCTCCATAATATAAGAATCTACACAAACAGTACAACAGCATTAACTATTACATTTACATTCGTCAGAATGGGTGGGTACTCCAAATCTGACAGGCAAAAACTGCATATACATAATTTTGTATTACAAAAGAAAATGCTTCATTGAGCACATAGTTTCGATGACCATACAATAAACTGTTAATATTAAAAAAGAATTAGATAAACATAGATAAAGCAAAATATAATAAATCCATAATAGCAGATAATATGCGTGAAAATTATTACAAATCCAACATAATACATAAAAGTCCACACTGAAGAGTGAAATTACAATTACATTATTATTACATAAATATACTTCATACAAAACTACACTATTATACTACGACTATTTCTTACAGAAAATAGCAAACGACTTATGATGGACACGGGTCCTCAGCAACAAGCTCGTCATGCCAATATTCGACCCTCCCCCGAGGTTTTAATAACTTGATTATTAAGTATATCATCGTCGCGAAGCTCCTCGATGCAGACATGAACATAACCATCAGCAGAACAAGATATTTTGAACCGGTTACTCTGTAGAACAAACTGAGTAACAACAGTGACAACATAAACTTTATCAACATCCTTAATGCTATGAATATAAACATGAAGCAACTTCTTGTTGTCCATGTTGTCAGTCCTCGCAAAATACTTGCAAATCAGAATGGAACTATCCACTAACTCCTGCACATTATCACTACTAGAAGATTCCGAACTGGTGGAAATCATTTCCTAAAAATTCATATTACAAGGAAAGCATGAAGAGAATTTCAATACGCAAAAAATAGCAATATATACTTCACGACCAAAAACTGGAGTATTAAACTTTTATCTGCAAATTAAGGAATTGTTTCAGTGATTTACATATACTTTACTCAAGAATTACGTTATTATACAAAATATAAAAGTTGAAGGTAACATATTGTAAACCATACAACATATGTACATGCCACATGGATTGAGTTCAAATTGGAATAAAAATATGTTTAGCAACAATCACAAATAATGATTTTGCTAATGCCACCCCCACACACCCCCTAGGACCAAGTTAAACATACCAATAAAATAAGAAGAATATACTACAAAAAACATACAATACATTACAATATTGTTGTGTAAACACTAATTACCATGGCAAAAAAACATAACTAATAAATATATACAATACAAACCTATAGAATAAAAATCCAGATGCTAACAAACATTTAGCATTAATATAGAATAACTATACAATGCATGTACAATGACACTTCCACAGCTAAGACTAATATCCGGATTTACCTAAGAAAAACAATATGAAATAAGCATGAAGTTCATGCTACTTCATACTTAAAGTTTGCACAATTACTAATTACATAGTTAATAACACATGAGCACTACTACCAATTACCGCTGCTATTTGACAAACTATACATGACATCCCTTACAAAAACATCTCAGAGCATAGAACTACCAAAAATAACAGGTCAAAAATAACCATTAAAATACTAATTCCCTTGCACTACTATTCATGATACTGCCACAAATCCTATTCACTACATCAATTAAAAACAAAAACTACTAGAAAAACAAAACTAGAAAAATTTCAAACTTACTCGTGAAGGAAAACTTAGTAGACTAACTTTATAAATACTCTAACTTCACTTAACCAAATAAAAAATACGAGGAAACAAAGAATTGGAAACACCAATTATTAAAACAGTAGAACACTGCAAATAAATAAATACTTGAACATATATGCACAAATCAATGTTATATGACCACTAAAATGCCAAAAAAAAAAAACAGTACTAAAAATCCAACAACACAAATTGAGAAAATGCTCACACCAATTAAGTATATAGTAACCGATGCATGCTCTTGTAGCAGACCCAACAAGAAAAACACATTATCCAAGCATTGACAAAATCGCTATTACAACACGTAAACCCCTAAACCTCTTCAATATACAGAATAAAAACAGAATCTTAAAAATGCAAAAGCATCTTCCCTTAACATCTATTTAATAGACACTTCCTTTTATTAAACCTCGACACAGATTTGAGAAACACAGTAAATTGAATAAACTTGATCCATCTATGAGAATATCCACACCAAACTTTCATTTCAAGTACAAGAGCTTAACACAAAAAAAAGGGATAGATCCATGCATCAAACCAAACTATCATCTCGAGAGAGAAAAATAAAACAAAAGCACTAATCATCCACTCTAGCAACGAACATGCATAGGCCATAAATGGCATACAGGCAACGAACATGCATTACAGGCACCAACATGCACTACAACTACCAAACAGAAAAAATAAAAATAAAAACATCAGATCCAGACAGATCCAAAAGAGCAATGATACAAAGACCCTGTCTCGCCCTTAGAAATCATAAGGACGAATCAAACCCTAACTTCGAAGATATGCCTACAAACAAAGCCCAGATCTGCAAGATATATAGACACATAGATTAATCAACAAACAAGCTGCCAAAACGAAGCACATAAAGAAAAAATGAGGAAAAAAGGATAGGAAATAAAAAAATACCTACACGGTCACGGTTCTGTTAGCGAGCCCGACGCAGAGGCCCACACCCACGCCGACGAAGAAGACGGCGAAAAGGACAGATAATGAACTCCACCACCGTCGTGACTAATCTATCACAGGGCATGACGTCAACACCGACGAAGAATACAGTGAAAAGAATAACTCCGCCTCCTCCGCTGCTAGTCTATCAGTGAGGAAGACAGCGACGCCAACGCCGACACACCACCACCAATTCGCCTCCTCGACACTTTCCCCGAAAATCGCCACCGAAATCGCCTCCAATGCCCTCTTTCTATCCCTGTCTCGAGTGTTCCGCTAAGGACCAAGTGAGCACGGTTCCCCAAAAAAAATAATTAGATATGGACATGAGACACGTTGGGCGGGTTCGAATATAACCCGGTAATGGCTAGCAAACCCAGGTAATGCAACACAAATCTCAACGAGTATCGAACGGACAAAAAAAAACGACTGAAAACGATGAAAAAAACGGTCGACAGAGATTTCGCAGTTTCGTAAAAAGAAAAACGGACCAAAACGGGTTGAAGAGAGTACGTAGTATGCTTATCTAGTTCCAACGAGATTGGCCACGAGATGGAGAGAAGCCAGAGGTGCACTTATCAAAACAGGGCTACTGGCTAGTGGCAGCAGCTGTAACCAACAGAGCGGCTGAAATATCACGCGCCAACTTGTGACCGATCGACGGCCCCGTCCGCCTGCAGCAACCAGCTAGCCTCTCTCCGCTTCGTCCTTCCTCATCACCAACGCCGTACCCCCGCACTTTCGCGTAGGTCGTCCTTCCTCGCTCGGGCGCTCACTGTCACTGGTGGTGGACGGTACAGTGGCGAGCACTAGGATATCACAACACACAGCACCGCCGATAAGGACGCCAGTATATCTCGCTCTCTGGTTCGTTCCAACACGCGCTCGTGGCAGCGTTTCCTTAGCTGGCAATTGGCGTACAGTGGTTGCCACTGTAACACTATGATATAAAATCGGCTCAATGTTCAGTCCATTGTGAAGTGGATTTGCGCCCATATAATACATCACTTACATTTTCATCCTCACTTTGTGTAAAAAGGTTAACTCGAAGGTACCACATTTGGATCCAACATGCATTATATACTACTACAACTCACTTGAGATAAGCAATGTGGGACCAATCCCACCACACAACTCCTCATAGGCCACACTATGAACAGGCTGGGGTATTACACTCAACCCACCTTAAGGGCTGACGCCCTCGGCAGCATACCGCATACGCGGTAAATGCCCAAAACCACCACTCGGTACACGTTCGTGCGTCCAGTGCCAGCACATATGCCATGCCATGTGTCCACTTCGGGCCCATATGTGCCATGCGCCATATGCTCGCGCCCCTGTCTCGCACGCGCCTGTGCAGCTAAGGTTGATGCTCTGATACCATCTGTAACACCCTGACCCAAAATCGGCTTAATGCACAGCCCACCGTGGGGCGGACCCGCGCACACATAGCACCTCACTTATACTTTCGTCCTCGCTTTGTGTAAAAGGGTTAACTCAAAGGTGCTACGTTTGGATCCAACAAGCATTATATAGTACTACAACCCACTTTAGATAAGCAATGTGGGACTAATCCCACTACACAACTCCTCATAGGCCACATGAGTCACGCTATGAGCAGGTCGGGGTATTATAGCCACATGCTTAGGATGAGCTGGAGAAATGTCAAAGACATATAATGTGAACAACCTACATGTGGCAAAGTATGAAACTGCTTCATGAAGATTGAACTCAGTCTTTGGAGAAGGATCGAGAAGGGGTATTTTGGTAATATCACTAAAATACCACCTTGATTGTTTTTGGCTAAACCACGGCGCAAGATGACGCAAAGAGAAGCGGTTTAGGTCAGGAGAAGATGAAGACGACGTTTTAAAATGCGTGCGTGAGTTAAACATGTTTGTGTGTGGGCATAACGGGTGCCCAATAGGAAACTCTTCTAGAAGGTTAGTCTCCATTATAAATATGGGAGGGTGCTGTGCACCTCCTTAATTCTTTTGCTTATTTTAAAATACTAGTTTTATTTTTGAGATTAGGGAGTGGAGAGGTTAGGATTCTTGAAGAGAAGATTGATTGTGTACTCATGTATTGAGTTTTGTCCTCCATGTTGGAGTGGTTGTAAACTAGTAACAATCACAAATCAATCTATGCAAGTTTTCTTGATATGAATCTCTTTTCGTTTTTGCTCTCTATTTTGTGATTTTGGGGCTTTCTTTGATTCTCAAGTTTTCTATTGGTTTCTGCCCCCAATCTTGCTTGCTGTGACATGTGGGAACTCATCTAGAATCATCTTGATCATCTCTAACCCACGAGCAAGGTTTTGGATCTAGTTTTCGTTTTGACTCGATTTTGAACCATCATTCACTCAAACGGGAAAAGGTTAGAACTTTGCCAAGGATCTTCATGATCTTTAATTGGAATAGGTTCCTAATATCCTAGAGAAGGTGTGTTCCAAGTTTCATCGAGTTTGGAGCTTTAGATCAAAAGCTACACCTATTTACAACTTCGTTTTTCGGGCTGATTTCACTGTTCATCAGGCTGGAGGTCAGACCGCCTAAGGTGACCGGTCCGACCGCCATTGACATAGAGGTCAGACCGCCCAACACCCAACACTTAGGATTTTAGTATTTGTTGATTTTGGTTGTTTTGATTCGGGGTTTGGATTGGATTCAATACAAGACTTATGTTGTGCTTAGATATTGATTTTCATAGCTCTCATAGCTATCGGAGAGAAAATAGTATTGAATCCGATCTTTATGAAAAAGAGATCGTGCTCCTATTCAACCCCCCCCCCTCTAGTCGTCGTTTCGGTCCAACAGAAGGGGGAGAGGAGACGAAAGCGAAAGAGACGATAAGAATCTGGGAGGCAAAGAAGACAAGAGCATAGCCAACATCATACTCAGTGTAATTAGAATTAGTCCTTTGCCTGATCGTAGGTATTGCTTGTAAACAACCAGTTCATAATAGTAAAGAGCGACCCCATTCTCTTCCGGAGATACACATCATTTTCCTCTATTTTTATATATTTTCATAAGATCAGCGATTTGATGATCGACACATATCATCAACATAACGGCACACAAAAATCATGGTATTTCCCACAACTTTACAGTATAAACACTTATTAGAAATGATGTGAACAAATCCATTTAAAAGTATGACCGAGTTAAAATATTTATATCACTTCTTAGCACTTGTTTTAGTCCATATAATGACTTAACAAGTCTGCACACTTTTTGTTTATTTCCAAGTAGAAAAATCCTTCTAGTTGTTTTATGTAATTCCCCTCATCAAGATCACCATTTAGAAATGTTGTTTTCACATCCATCTGAAGAACATGTAAGTTATGCAACGAAGCAAGAGTGAATAATATTCTTATTGTAGTTTATTCTTGCTACCGATGCATAAGTGTCAAAATAGTCAATTCCTTCTCTTTGCCGAAAACCGTTGGCTACTAATCTAGCCTTGTAAGTATTTAGTCTACTATCCGCGTGATACTTTCTCCTAAATACCCACTTGGATCCAATTATTTTAGATCCCTGTGGTAAATCAACAAGCGTACAAGTTTGGTTAGATATTATAGAATCCATTTCATCTTTAATGACCTCTTTCCAGAAAACTGTGTCTCTATAATTCATTGCTTCTTTATAAGTATTAGGATCATCTCCCACTTGAAAAATAAGAGGTACCTTTCAAATAAAGCTATGTATTTCCTTCAACCAAAAATAAGGAAATACGCTAAGAATCTATTTCGTTTGGTCCTAAAACATTAGTCTTATGAGCATGTTTGCTCCTCCGAACCTCAAGTTGTTGTTCAACAATTTCAGAAGAATTCTCCTCTTGAGAGTTGTTTAAATTTTGTTATTGTTCAACACCCTTTGTGATATTCTGCTCTTGAGAATCTCTAAGGTTTTGAGAAGTTTTATCTATAGTGGTTAAATTCTCAAAAAACTCCAGATCTCTCGATTCAACAATTACATTGGATTATAGATTTTAAAGCCTATAAGCTTTACTATTTACGGTATAGCCTACAAAATCACTCTTGAATCCTCTAGGACACAACTTAGTCACTATAGGATCATGCATGGTTCTTGTAGTAAGCATGACACCCCTACACTTTAAAATACTCAATTACATGCTTTCTTCCTTTCCATATCTCATAAGGAGAAACTTGACTTTTCGTTAGAGGAATTCTATTTAGAATATGAGAAGCGGCAAGTAATGTTTCACCCCAAAGACTAAAAGATAACTCTGAATGCATCGAAATAGCATTTATCATTTCAAAAAATTCTAATTTTACGTTCTACCAAGCCATTTTGTTGTGGTGTTCTTGCAGCAAAACTTTGGTGAATAATACCATTCTCTGTCACTTCTTAGGATTTTAATTGATTTTCCACTTTAGTATTGTAAACTTTGAAAACATCAAAAGCATCATCTTTATGTTTCAGCAAATAAACATAAATATATCTAGAGCAATCATCAATAAAGGTAATGAAATACCTTTTTCTACCTCTAGTTAGTATGCCATTAAGTTCACATATATATGAATGTACAATATCTAACAAGTTAGAACTTCTTTCTACACTATGAAAATATTTTTTAACTATCTTTGATTTAACACAGATTTCACATTTATTTCACATATTGCAAGAAATCAAATCATGTTTAACCAATCTTTTCATAGTACTTACACCAACACGTGCTAATCTATCATTCCATAATGAAACAGAGTCAAGCATGTAAGCAGAATGAGAAGATTTATTTATTGTGGCAATATCAGCAATGTCAACAGTACATAGTTTTATCATACCATTACATGAATACCCCTTTCCTACAAATACACTACCACGAGTCAAGATTAACTTGCCCGATTCATACATATATAGTTTTGATACCCGGCTTCCCAAAAAGATCACACTACTACAAAACAGGCTATAGAAGACGCATCATCACAGACGGTACCTTTGAAATCATCTATGAAAATATAATCACGGATAGTTCTCTTGGAACCGTCTGTGATATGGACCTATCACAGACGGTTTCTAAATAGAACCATCTATGAAGTATCACAGACGGTTCTTAACAGGAACCAGGAATCGTCTGTGGTAATCCAAGTCATCACAGACGATTCATGTTAAGAAACATCGGTGATACTCGTCTAAGTATCACAGATGGTTCTTAATGACTTGGATTACCATAGACGGTTCCATTTAAGAACCGTCTGTGATACTTCACAGACGGTTCTATTTAGAAACCGTCTGTGATAGATCCATATCACAGACGGTTATTATTACAAATCGTCTGTGATATGCCATTATAAATAGCTAGCTTGTCCCGACAGACCCCCTGCCCATTCAGGGGGGAGCTGGGACAGGGGGGAGCCCGGCTGGGAGGAGGTGGGCTAGGCCAATTGGGAAGGGCCCAATTGAAAGAAGAGATGAATTCAACTCGAATTGAATCCAAGAGATTGCAAAAAGGTTTGAAACCTAAGCCCATGTTTTGCTAGAAGCTAGAATATTTGAATTACAAAGCTTATTTGCAATATGGTTTGAAAACTGAAAACTAATTACTATTGTCCATTGAAAATGAGAATGTAACAGGATCTTAGTTTTTGCGGCCATTTCTTGGAGCGGATCGGATAGCGTGGCTGTGCCCACAAGCCACAAGAAAGTAGTGTCACGCACATTGATAAGAGTCACTTCACACTATGTCACCATGTACGCCTCTCTGCGTGCATAGATCACACATGCATGAAACTTTCGATTGGGATATCTTATGAAAGGCCTTGTTTAGATATATTGTGATTCAATTGAATTTTTTAGAATTAATTCAGAATTTGAACTCAAATAACTTCCAATCCAAAAGTATTAGTTCTAATCCCTCTTTATATGAAAAAAAACCTAACGGATTTCGAGTCACTTAAGCTATGCTTTCTGCGCCGGCTGTTCGCCATTTCGATGTCCCGTTACCAGCTACCATGCCGCACGCGTTTTTCGTCTTCATCCATGGACAATGGGTCAAGCACCGTAGGTCCTTAGCTGCTCTCTATGATTATCCAATTGTGCTCCGTTCCCTCTCTCTCTCTCTCTCTCTCTCTCTCTGCCAAACGAAACTGACACCTTTTTTTTTTGAAGGAATGAACCAAAGTTTTGGATAGATAAAGAAATGTTGGAGTGGTACGCGTGTACGTGCGATTCATGTCACTCGTTGCAAATATCACGGGAAAAAGTGTACGAACGGAAGCAGATTTCTTGACATGCTAGCAAACCGGGAAAACGCCGGCCGTATTTCTCTTATCCAACTCGTGCTGACTTTATCTGACACCCAGGGCGCTGCGAGGTGATTTGACCCTGTGAATTGATGGCCTGAAGAAGAGAGCAGATGTACTGACGAGGGGTGATGCTTGCTGAGTCGTCTCCAAGTGCGTTTGAGGCCCGACGAGGCACCATTTTTCAACATGCAGATTTCAAGCGAATCTCATGTCCACTGACAGCACAATTAGCCCTGCATTCGTCAAGCGATCGACTGGAAACGTTAAACGGGGCGATCTAGCGTGCAAACATGCCCGTAATCTCATTGTCAAAACGAAAGCTTGGCACATTCTAGACTCGCGGATCACGTAAAAGTAATAAGTGCGGCATGCGCACCAGCTGCTGCTGCATGCATGCTTCCATCCACGAAGCTAGAGTGGGGACCCACACTACTACAGAAAAGTTCATCACAGACGGTTCGTAACAGTCATCACAGACGGTTTTCGGATACAATCGTTCGGACATGCATGTATTCTTTCTACTTCCATTCCTAATGGACAAAGAACATTCTTAGCTTGGTAGGTCGTGCTGGGCAACACGTTCCCCTCCGGAAGGATGTTAGCTAAGAGACCTAACAACGCTGTAAAACTCTTGTCGGACCAACCATTGCTTGCCTTCAATTTCAGCAGTTCAAGCACGGTTGACAATCTTGTGTATTCCGGTTTGCAGCCAGGGAACAAAGGTTTCCCCGAGTCCTCCATTAAGCCCTCGAATTTACAAAACTCTCTATCACTGTAGTTTCCTTCTGCATCGCGTAGCATCTGATCCAAATTGTCATCATGCGACCTATCCTCATCAAAAGTACATTCCACACCCTGCATATCGTTGACTTCCTCGGCGATGTCGTCATTACTGACTTCCGGTATAATCTTCTCTTCACCGTGACTGCTCCAACATGTATATCCTTTTTTGAAACCCCTTCGTATTAAGTGAGCTTCGATTTTCGCCGGGTTGTGAAATATTTTCATATTACCGCAATCAATGCATGGACAGTACATAAATTTTATCTCCTTCTTCAACATATCCTGCTCGGCGGCCCTTCTAAAAGCAAACACGCTATTAATATACTCTTCACTCACACGGTTCTCAATGTACATCCAGTTTCGGTCCATCTACATGTATACGCACGTAACAAATTAATTATTGTTAAATTATATATTAATAAACCGCAAGTACCCTTCATAATGACCAAACACATTAGTGATTAGTCTATAGCAAATATAAAGGGTTACAGATCGTTACACATTAGTGATTAGTCTAGAGTAAAAATAAAGGGTTACAGATCGTTACCCTTCTCTCCAAGGTGGCGCAATGTGGGAGGAGGCAACAGAGGTGCCGCAATGGGGGAGGAGGAGGCAGGGGTAACAGCTCAAAACGGGGGAGGAGGCAGCAACAGCAGCAGGGTGGCCAATGGGGAGGAGGCAGCAGTAGCAGCAGGGTGGTGGCGCCTCAAATGGAATGGAAAGGGGGCTTGTCGGGAGCATCTACTTATAATGCTTGTATATCACAGACGGTTCTTTATACGAACCGTCTGTGATACTTATTTATCATAGACGGTTAATTAACGAAGAACCGTCTGTGATAATTTTATCACAGACGGTTCCTTTTAAATCGTCTGTGATAGAGTGTCTAGTATAACATGTTTTGTAGTAGTGCCACTACATGCACTACTCATTAGTCATTAGGTCTGTCTCTTATCAGTTACATACCTGCTAATATCTAGCTCTAGCTTGTCAACACCAACAAATCTAAGGCTCTGTTTATTTAGACTTAAATTTTTTATCTGTCTTAGGCTTGTCTACATCGCGATTAACACTCGCCCACTGACCTGGCGGGCCTCGTTCCTAGAAGTGATGACGTATTGACACGTCAGTGTTGCACCACGTCTTCGCTTCGCTGACTGAAATGCCAAATCGATCAAAAACGTGTGCGCGCGTAGCCCGCCACGACGAAAAAAAAAAAAGTTGCTAATTTATCCTCTCCTGATCTCTTATTAGAGCACGTACGTGTCCCGCGGATTATGTAAAACTAAAGCTAGTTTGGTAAGCGCACAAGGGTTTAATTGACGGTTGCTATCGTGCGCACGCACTCACTACTCGATGTAACCAAGATGTAATTAATGGCTGGAATGGAGGCTATCTCCCTAGTATAATTAGGCCTTGGAAAGTCCAGAAGGAACGTACCCTCTTGTACTTGGAATCTCTAGTGATGGATGGATGTGGATGGATATATATAAAGTGGTGGGCAGCTAGTGGCAAAGCGGGATTTCTATTGTCGCGGCAGGGAGCACTCTCCTGGATTCCGCACTCTGCAGATGTATCTGTGAGACCGCGTGGAAGTCATCTCATGATCTGTGATGCATTATCGACAACTATTATGCGTGTCCGTGGAATTTGAGAGTTGTTGAAGTTCCAATTTGGTTAAGAGGGGTTTGATTTGGAAAGATTAATTAATTGCAAGCAGTTGCCTTGTGTGTGTGTGATGATGGACCTTCCGGCCGGTGATTAATGGAAGATGGCATCAGAAGATTGAATGGGAGCATGTTTGGTTGGAGTATGCCGATGGACAGTCTGATGATCAATGGATGATTACAATGAAAGATTGTCCAGAGAGTATGTAGTTCAAAAACATGGTGGTGGATCGATCTTCCATCGGTCAATGGAAGATTGCCCAGAGAGCATGTAAGTTTGAAAATGTGGTGGTGGATCTTCCATTGGTCAATGGAAGGTTGAAATGGAAGATTGTCTGAGAAGGTGTGATAAGTATAGAGAGGTCGACGGATCATCTGCCATGGGGTGGTGGATAGTCCGCCAATGCGCTAAAAATAGGGTCGAGAGGACTTTGTGAAAAATGCATAGTGGGTGGATCCTAAGGGTCTAGGATGAGTGCATATGGGTTGCATATTGCATGTTTGAACTAATTTGGGCCATAACTTGTGTCCGTAAATGGTTGCTTGATCTATTTGTGTGCAGGTGGTTTCGAGTCACCTAGGGTCAATGGCGAGGAGGACCGGGACTTGTTGGGACAACCAAGGTTCAGATCGATTATGGATGTCAGGTGAGATGGTTGAGCTCAAGCAAGGCGCAAGATGGACAAAAACCGTGGAATGCCAAGTTGGTGCAAGACCTTGGGCGGCAAGAGGTGGTGCAAGTGTGCGCCAAGCGACTTGAGTCCCGTTGCAAGTGAGGACGGTTCGATGGCACCCGAACGCGTGAGAGACTTGGCGGCAAGTCACTGGGACTATAAGCAACGTGGCGGAAGCATGTGAGGTGCTTCTAGGCGAAGGATTCACAAAAGGCCGGTAGAAGGACATTTTGGTCAATTTTCTAATACCGAGAAAGGTGGCGGTGGCCTAAGTGGTTTAGGTCAAGCATGGAGGACAAGTGAAATGCATTTGGTCTAATGGAGCTTCATGATAAAGAGCGCTTTGAAATGCTTGCTCAAGTTAGGTCTGAGTTTAAAACACATTAAAGTGTGGGTTTTCGGGTTTGCGCATATGTAAGTGGATAGTATCCACTAAGAGTTCATATTTAGGGTTAGGAGAAATAGAAGGAGGCATGCCTCCTCTATATAAGGACATGAGAAGGTTAGGTCTAATTGGGCCTCTTATGCCTTGTGCTCAAGATTAGATTGAGAGAATTAAAAACTTGTGTGAGGTCCTTGCCCTTGGGGCTCTTATCCTCCATTGAGAGTGGTTGTAATCATTCATCTCCATGTGGAAATAGTGATCCCAACTTTGTTCTCATGCTCAAGCTCATGGTTCTTGTGTTGTGTTTTCTTTCCCCTTTTCTTCTCTTCTTCATTCTTGAGGTTTGAGATGAATTCTTGTTGTGGTCTGAATGCTAGGATGTGTGGGAAAATCTATCTCGGTTTCATTGACTTAAATCCTCCCATGAGCTACTCGAATTCATGGTTCTTGGTTTTGACTAGGTTTGGTGAATCTTTACTTGAATCGCATAAAGAACTTAACTTTGGCTCCGTCTTGTTAAATCTCTTGATGTTCTTGGAACCTAATATCTTGATCTATGTCTACGTGATTTTTGGTCTGAGTTGGAGCCACAGTTGTTGAGTTTTGCAAGTGTTGAAGCTTGTCGTGTTTGTCCCGTGTTCGTTGTGTTCATCTTCAGTCTCAGAGAACTTCCATCGACTCCTCGGTGGACCTTCCATCAGGATATAGCTTAGCCAAGTCAATAGACCTTCCATCGATTCCTCAATGGACTTTCCATCAGGATAGTTTAGCCAGGTCGATAGGAACTTCCATCAACCCCTTGCTAGGCCTTTCATCAGGGTAGCTAGTCGAGCTTGATTCGTTCTTGAGTATATTTTAGTTGTGTTTCTTTAGGATCTGATCTTCATAGCTTCTCAAAGCTGTTAGAGTTTAAAAAACTTGGAATACTTAGGGGTACAAAAATTAGAGTCTACCATTCACCCCCTAGCCAACCACGATACAATATCACACTACTACAGAAAAGTTCTTCACAGATGGTTTCATAAGCTGTTTGAGTTTATAGGTCAGTAATGACATGAGATCATCACAGATGGTTTTCGAACCGTCTGTGATGTATATTATCACAGATGGTTTGTAGATAAAACCGTCTGTGATAGCTTACATAACAAAAACTGTTTGTAGATAAAACCGTCTGTAATAGCTTATGTATAACAGACGATTTCATCACTACTACAAAACATGCTATACTAGACACCCCATCACAGACGGTTCCTTTGGAACCATCTGTGTTATACTTATCACATACGGTTCCATTGGAACCGTCTGTGATATGTAACTATCACAGACGGTTCTATTCACGAACCGTCTATGATTATAATAATATCACAGACGGTTTGTAGATAAAACCGTCTATGATACTTTTGTTTTGTTGGGCGAAAAAATGAAAATTTGCACTTAATGGGTGGGCTGTCGAAACTCGTTTTATATTAACAGAGTCTCCTCACACCTACATCTCCTCCTCTACCATCTCTCCTCTAACCGAGTGCCGTCGTCTCACCCTGACCTTGCGCTCCGGCCTCCCCCGAGCTCGTCGCCCGCTGCCTCCTCCACCTCGCCCCAGCCTTGTCGTCGCCGGCCTCCTCCACTTCGTCGCCCTATCCTCCACCGAGCTCGTCGTCACCAGCCTCCCACGACCTCGTCGCCCCGGCCTCCCACAACCTTACTCTCTCTACCCCCCCTTGCTCTGTGATGTGGATTACTAAGAGCTAGCACGTTAGTGCTCTGTGAATGGATTGAGTTGATGCTACTGTGATGTGGGTGATGTTGTAGCTATTGTGGGAAGCTTTCTATACATGTGTAGTTCATGTTGAGTTATTTGGTTTCTGTAAAAATATAGATGGCAGATCGCGCACTGTCCAGTAAAATCGCCATAACTTTTGCATACAAACTCGGATCGCAACGTTCTTTGGCTCGTTGGAAATCTAACGAAAAGTTCAACAATAACTCCAGTAATTAATTATCACAGACGTTTTTATATTCAGAACTGTCGGTGATAGCTTTTTTCACAGACAGTTCATATGATAGCTTTTTCACAGACGGTTCAAAAACCGCCTGTGATGACGGTTCTGAACCATCTGTGATGACTCTTTGTGTGGTAGTGCATCTACAAACTGTCTGTGATGATATTTCTCTATAAAGTCGGCAAGCAATGGCTGCTTGTGCCTTTAAAAGCGGCTTCATATATATAGCAGTAGAACTTAAGTTGAAGTTATTAATTACAAGCATGTAATTGTATTTAAACCCAACAAAAACACCAACAAACTTGAGTTCTGGTCACCCCTGCTGCCTCCTCCCCCATTGCGGCACCTCTGCTGCCTCCTCCCACATTGCACCACCTTGGAGAGAAGGGTAACAATCTATAACCCTTTATTTTTGCTCTAGACTAATCACTAATGTGTAACGATCTATAACGCTTTATATTTACTCTAGACTAATCACTAATGTGTTTGGTTATTATGAAGGGTACTTGCAATTTATTAATATAATTTAACACGCATTAATTTGTTACGTGTGTATACGTGTAGATGGACCGAAACTGGATGTACATTGAGAACCGTGTGAGTGAAGAGTATATTAAAGGCGTGTTTACTTTTAGAAGAGCCGCCGAGTAGTATATGTTGAAGAAGGGGATAAAATTTATGTATTGTACATGCATTGGTTGCGGTAATATGAAAATGTTTAACAACCTGGCGCAGATCACAGCTCACTTAATACGAAGGGGTGTCGGCGTCGGCATCGGACGGTTAGGGATCATCAAACTAAGCCTGAAATGCGTCCACCCGCTGGCACACTCATTCGAGTGTCTCCCGAAGACCCTCCGGCTGTTGAATCAAGAAGAATTGAATCCATAGGCTCTCTTCCCTTGCTTAAGGGGTCTCGGCAAGGTCGAATCGGTCGTCCGCCGCTTCGATTAAGTAGTCCAAGCGACGACAAGCCTCCTAGAGACATGCAACATCGTTGTAGAGGACCATGTCGATGACGAGGTTAACTCACCGGAAGTGGGAGATCACCCGGAAGACGCGGCGGAGGAGGATGTCAAGACAGCGGAAGGTGGTCGTTACCTGCTCTGGCAAATCCTCAGACAGAGGAGTGAGGACACTGTTGACACAGTGTACTTCCACAGCATCCACCAGCGTACGGCAAGAGAGGTGCTCGTACAGTATAGCTAGGTAGACCATCAATGCTGGTGACAAGGAAACAGAAGAGGGATACATTTCTGCTTTTAGAGTACGTATAGAGTGTTGTCCGGGCGATCATCTTCGATGATAGATTATCTTTTTTATAAAACAAGGAATAAATTCAGCGCGTGAGATGAAGAGATGCACCGGGGAGCCGAGGCGGCATTGATGCGAGCGAAGAGACACGTCGGAGACGAAGAAACTCATCAGGGAACTAAAGCGATATTATCACAAATGGTTATAATTAAAAACCGTCTGTGAAGTCTACAATTATCACAGACGGTTCTCAATATGAACCGTTTGTGAAGTCTACAATTATCATAGATGGTTCGTGTTTAGAACCGTCTGCGATACTTCACAGACGGTTCTCAACATGAACCGTATGTGATTTACCTCTTCACAGACGGTTCTTAGCGTAGCTAGTAATACAGATGATAGCTAAACAAAAACCATCTGTGATAGTATTTAATACAGACGGTTTTGATCAACCGTTTGTGATGAGATATCCAGTATCAACCTTTTTGTAGTAGTGTTATATCTCAGCTGGTGACCTGGTGGCACTGTAATGTTTCAGAATAGTAATCTAGCAGTAGCAAACTTAATCTAATTCTACAGGGTTACTTAGCAAGTTCAGATGAACAATATTAGACTACACAAGCTGGTGGATGTAGATACCACATCGTCAGGTGAAACAAGGCTAGGGTTACAGGTGTTAGAATGATCTCGGGCATTTGGCCCAACGGCCAAATGCCCACCCCACTGATCGCGCCCTGATCGGGGGCGCCCAGCCCAAATGGCTGGTGGGCCCCTGTCGCCAGCGCCATATAAAAGAGGGGTGGGGGCCGGCGGCACAAAACATGAGGTTCACCGTGTCGCCCGAAACCCTAACCCACAAAACCCTAGACCGATCTAGAGGGAGGCGCTCCAGCGACGGGATCCACCACCGGCCGCCTCTATCCAAGGAGATCGCTGCCGCCCGGGAGAAGCCGCCGCCGTGAGACCCCTCTCCTTCTCCACCGATGGCCAACCCCTCCTCCTCTACATCGGATGGTAACCTAACCCTAATCTCTCTCTCTCTCTCTCTCTCTCTCTCTTTTCTCTCATGAACCCAAAACAGAAAACCACCCAGATCTCCCCTAGGAGATCCAAAGATGCTCCAACAATGGTATCAGAGCCTCTAGGTGTAGATCTAGACGGCAAAAGAAAAGAAAAGAAACAGAAAAGAGGGAATAAAGAAACCCTAACCCTAGATCTGAAAAGACCGGGACTTACCCGGTCGTGAGGGAGGGTCGGGCGAGCCGTGCGCTCGCCGGAGTCCTCGCTGGCGTGCGGGAGACCGGCCGAGCCGTGGGCTCGCCGGCCCAAAGCCGGCCTCCGTTGCCTCCCGAGCGGCCCCGGCGCAAGGTGAAAGGGCGCCGACACGGAGCCGCTGACGGCGACGTGCTCCCTCTCAGGGGAGCGCGCACGCCGGCGAGAGGGCCCGCGGCGGCGCCGGCTTCTCCTTCTTCTTCTCCGCGTTTCTTCCGCCGCTCTGGTGTTAAGAGAGAGAGAGAGAAGGGAGCGAATGGGTTAGGGTTTCGGGCGGCGCCGCGAGTCGCGGTTTTGTTCCGCCGGAAACGCCGCTCCGTCGTTCGATTTGCATCAACGGCTGAGATCGCGTCGTGGCGGAGGTCGCGGCAGCGCAAAGGAATCAGCCGTCGGATGCCCATCCGACGGCTGAGATCGATCCGGGCGGGTGCGAGGCAGGCCGTGGGCCGGGCTGCACAGGAAGCGCTGGAATCCAGCCGTCGGATGTGAATCCGACAGCTGAAAAAGTCTCAAGAAAACCTAACAGGCTGCACAGTAATGGGCCAAAATTACTGTTTGAACAGTAAATTCAAGAAAAATGAATTTTTTTTATTTTCAGAAGTATTATTTGAATGAATTTGATAGAAAAATTGAATAAAATCTCTGTAAATTTTTGCACCAACGTGTTATTTTCCAGAGATTAAATGTGTACAGTTATAATGCTTCTGAGAATGAATTATTTTAGAATATTTTTATGTTTCCGCTGCAAAAGTTAAATGTTGATTAATTCTTTTAATTAAATTCGAACCAACGAGAGAATTTAATTTTTAAGAATTGTTGTGAATTATGATATTGTTATTTTCTGACCAACGTTGATAATAACAGTATTATAATTTTAATTGATGTTTTTTATGCATTATTTCTATTTCTGCCCAACGGTGATATAGATTTAATGTATAAATAAAATTGTATGTTTTAATTTTAACCAACGTTGAAACTAAGGCATGCAGTTATTGTTATTATAAATGTTCTCACTATATATGGATTATGTTTTCAGGAGGATATTCTTTGATGGGCTACATCAGAGATATCCCGGTTCTCAAAGGAGACAATTACGGTGAATGGAAGAAAAAGATAGACCTGGCCTTCATTTTAGCTGAGGTGGACTGGGTAGTCACCACACCGTGTCCTACAGAGCCTGTGGCACCGATGAGGGAGGCAAATGAGGCTGATGCTACTTGGCAGACCAAACAGAGGGACTTTGCTCCCATAAAAATGTCATATGATCTTGATCATAAAAAGTGGGTCACTGCCAACAAGAAATGTTTGGCTGTGATAAAGAACACAATTGAGCCTGCAATTGTGGGCTCAATCGCAGAGTGTGACACTGTCACAGAGTACCTTGAGAAAATAAAGAGTCAGATTACTGGCTCTTCAAAGACTTATGCTACACAGCTGATTAAGCAGCTTGTGACAGAAAGGTACTCTGGTGGTGGCAGTGGTATAAGAGAGCACATACTAAGGATGAGTAACTTGGCATCCAAGCTTAAACCAATGGATTTGGCTCTCAAGGATGAGTTCCTTATTCATTTGATTTTTGCTTCCTTGCCGGAAAAGTTTGACACTTTTGTTGTCAACTACAATATGCAGCCCGAGAAATGGGATTTAGAAAAGTGCATAGCTATGTGTGTGCAAGAGGAGGAAATATTTAAATCATCACATGGTGGTTCTATCAACTATGTGAAGGACAACAAGAAAAGGAACTTCAACAGTAACTTCTCCTCAAAGAACAAGGGAAAAGCCTCTGTCTATCAGCCTCAACAGAATAAATTTGCAGTAGACAAAGATCGTTGTCTTCATCAGCAAAAGACAGGACACTACAAGAAGAACTGTCCCGATTACTTAAAGATGATAATGGCAAAGAAAGGTGAGAACATTATTACCTTTATAAATGAATCCCTGTATGTGCAATATTCGAAATCTACTTGGTGGATTGATACAGGAGCAACTATTCATGTTGCTAATTCTTTACAGGGATTCCGTTCGACGAGGACTACGCAAAGAAAAGAAAGATGCATTAAAGTCGCAAATGGAGTCCAAGCTGAAGTTGAAGCCGTTGGCGATCTTTCATTAGAGCTAGCTGATGGTTTCACTCTTTTACTTAGAGATGTTCTTTATGTTCCCTCTTTACAGAGGAATTTGATTAGTGTTTCAAAATTGGACAATGATGGTTATGATTGTCATTTTGGAAATGGCAAGTGTGAAATAATGTTTAATAAAGAATGTGTTGGTCTTGCCATCAAACAAGATGAGCTTTATTTATTGTCACTTCGTGAAAATGTGAATTCCGTATGTGATGTGAATGAGCGTATATCCTCGCCTGAGAATGCGAATAGAAAACGAAAGAGAACTCATAAGGCATCGTCGAAATTATGGCACCGCTGCTTAGGGCATATTTCGAGGGAAGAATAGATAGACTAGTTAAGAATGATATTCTTCCTCTATTAGAGTTCTCAGACTTAGAACAATGCGAGAATGCATTAAAGGAAAATATGTAAAGAAAATTAAGAAAGACGCAAAAAGAAGCACAGAGTTCTACAAATTATACACGACATTTGTGGTCCTTTTCCGTGAAAAGTGTGGATGGATATGACTCGCTCATAACATTCACGGATGATTACTCCGTTATGGATATATTTATCCAATCAAAGAAAGAAATGAAGCCTTGGATAAATTCAAGATATTTAAGGTCAAGTTGAAAACCAACACGATTTAAAGATTAAGATAGTTCGATCCGATCGTGGGGAGTACTACTGATCGACATACCCCATATGGACAAGTTCTGGACCTTTGCAAGGTTTTTACAGAAAATGGCATAGTGGCCCAAGATTCTACACCGGCGAACCTCAAAGAAATGGAGTAGCTGAAAGACGCAACCGTACCCTGATGGATATAGTGCGAAGCATGATGAGCTACTCCACACTCCCATTGAGTTTATGGATAGAGGCGTTGAAAACCGCCATTCATATTCTCAATAGAGTGCCTAGTAAGTCGGTGCCCAAAACACCGTACGAGTTGTGGACAGGAAGAGCTCCCTCACTAAATCACTTACGTGTGTGGGGGAGTCCTGCTGAGGTTAAAGTATTTAACCCAAACCTTGGGAAGCTTGATCCCAAAACAGTAAGTTGTCATTTCATTGGCTACCCTGAAAAGTCAAAAGGTTTTCGTTTCTACTATCCAGACAGATATACAAAGTTTGTAGAAACGAGACACACTGTCTTCTTAGAGAATGAAATGATGAGGGGGAGCATGGTAGCTCGAGAGATTGATCTTGAAGAGAAGCGGGTATATGTGCCCACTCCGATGATTCAAGAGCCACTCTTCACACTACTCGCCATTTGCGCACCGACGGTACAAGACACTGTGGTGCCAGCACCTGTTATTGTTCCTCCTGTGGCAACAATGAATGAGAATGAGGAACCCGTTCTTCAGGATCCTATAGAACCCATTGCCACAAATGAGGGGGAGAACCAGCAGCCTCAAACAGAAGATGTACCAAATGAGGAGGCCCCGAGGAGGTCTCAAAGAGTAAGAAGATCAGCTATTTCTGATGATTATCAGATTTATCATACAGAGGAATTTCAAATGGAGGATGATCCCACCTCATTTGAAGAAGCCAGGAGAAGCGAAAATTCTTCAAAATGGCTTGAGGCCATGGAAGAGGAAATGAGGTCCATGAAGGCTAATAAAGTCCAGGACTTGAAATTATTCCTAAAGGAGCCAAAACAAGAGGGTCAAATGGGTCTACAAAACAAAGCTTGACTCCCAAAGGAATGTAGAAAGATACAAAGCGCGACTTGTGGCAAAAGGCTTTACGCAAAGGGAAGGGATTGATTACAATGAGACCTTTTCTCCGTCTCTCAGAAGATTCCTTCGTAATCACAATGGCATTAGTAGCACATTATGATTTAGAGTTACATCAGATGGATGTAAAGACGGCATTTCTTAATGGGGATTTGGAGGAAAATGTTTACATGGCACAACCGAAAGGTTTTGTCGTGGAAGGAAATGAAAGAATGGGATGCCGCCTAAAGAAATCGATTTATGGGTTAAAGCAAGCTTCAAGACAGTGGTACTTGAAGTTTGACAGTACAATAAGAAAATTTGGGTTTAAAGAGAATGTAGAGGACAACTGTGTCTATACAAAGTTTAAAGATGGGAAGTTTATCTTCCTAATCCTGTATGTGGATGATATCCTACTGGCTAGTAGTGATGTCATCACATCGAGACAAAGAAGTTTTTGTCCTTAAACTTTGATATGAAAGATCTTGGTGAAGCTTCATTCGTTCTAGGGATCGAAATTCACCGGGATAGAAACAAGGGTATGTTGGGACTGTCACAAAAAGCATACATAGAGAAAGTATTAAAGAAATTTGGTATGCATAAATGTAGTCCTTCACCTGCACCTATAGTCAAGGGCGACATATATGGGGATTTTCAATGCCCCAGGAACCAGTACGAGCTCGATCAAATGAAATCGGTTCCATATGCTTCAGCTGTCGGAAGCTTGCAGTATGCTCAAGTGTGTACACGCCCTGACTTAGCGTTTGTTACCGGGTTACTTGGCAGATTCCAGAGCAATCCTGGAATAGAACATTGGAAATTGATAAAGAAAGTCTTGCGTTATTTGCAAGGAACAAAAGGCCTCATGATGACATACAGAAGATCAGATTCACTCCATATAGTGGGGTATACTGATTCTGATTTTGCGGGAGATGATAGAAAGTCGACATCCGGATATGTGTTCACTCTCCCTGGAGGAGCTATATCGTGGAAAAGCTCAAAGCAAACCGTCACTACATCGTCCACAATGTATGCCGAGTTTGTAGCATGTTATGAGGCTACGGGGCAGGTGAACTGGCTAAAGAAGTTCATACCCGGTTTAAAAGTGGTTGACGACATCAATAGACCACTTAAGTTGTAATCGCGATAATGAACCAAAGAAGAATGTATGCCCACAACAATAAGTCAAGTGGTGCTGCCAAACACATTGACATAAAGTACTATGTTGTGAAAGATAAAGTTCGGGATCAAATTATAAATCTTGAGCATATAAGTACCGCAAAGATGTTAGCGGATCCGCTTACTAAAGGCTTACCACCCAACGTGTTCAGAGAACATATAGCCGGCATGGGTTTAAGGGAAAGCCTATGATTCCTGGACTAAAAAATGGCCCAAAAGTTTAAAGTAACTATTTCAGAACAAGGAGGTGTATTGTAGCTGTTGAATCTATCGGCAATTGACCGTGACGATGAGACATGTTCTATGCACCAATCTGTGATGGAATGAGTAAAGTCAAAAGTAATTAAAGATAAAGCATAGATTGAGATCAAGGGGGAGAATGTTAGAATGATCTCGGGCATTTGGCCTAACGGCCAAATGCCCACCCCACTGATCGCGCCCTGATCGGGGGTGCCCAGCCCAAATGGCTGGTGGGCCCCTGTCGCCAGCGCCATATAAAAGAGGGGTGGGGGCCGACGGCACGAAACATGAGGTTCACCGTGCCGCCCAAAACCCTAACCCACAAAACCCTAGACCGATCTAGAGGGAGGCGCTCCAGCGACGGGATCCACCACCGGCCGCCTCTACCCAAGGAGATCGCCGCCCGGGAGAAGATGCCGCCGTGAGACCCCTCTCCTTCTCCACCGATGGCCAACCCCTCCTCCTCTACATCAGATGGTAACCTAACCCTAATCTCTCTCTCTCTCTCTCGGTTTTTCTCATGAACCCAAAACAGAAAACCACCCAGATCTCCCCTAGGAGATCCAAAGAAGCTGCAACAACAGGAAGCTAAGTTCTCTTTTCTTTTGGCTTCATTACCATGAGTGATTAATTTGAAACCCTTCAGCCTTTACATATTGCTTCCGTACACAGGAATCGGAATGTAGTTTGAAAAGGACGAGTTCGATTGTACCTCTATGAGGCCACCAGTTAAGCTGACTTTCTTCAAACTTTACATAAAAGATCAAAAGATAATAAACCGGAGACAGGAAGAGGCCTGGTTTTACATTACAGCATTCCTTAGTGCGGCACCTCAAAGTTGGTCTCGCTCGCCACCATTTGCAATTTTGGACAAACAAAAAAATACCTCTGCGGCGTTGAACACCGTACTGATCTCCGATCCAGGGGAGACAAGAACCGAATTTCCCATGGAATTCGTCCATGTCTTGCCTTTTTATGTTTTTCTTCACCAACTCCAATTTTGCTTAAGCCAGCTGAGCCACCACAGAGCATGAATGTTGGCACACCTGCAGGGAGGCCAAATGTTAATTTGCGATTCGTTGACGATGGTAAACTTTGATGTCTGGAAAATCTTTCCGGAGCGCCGTGCATGGGCATCGATCGACGCACTTTTTTTTTAATCAGGAACGCAGATGTTTTCCATTGCTTTGCCTTGGACTTTGGAGAGAGAACTAAAGGATGCTGGGAGGAGATCTAAATAAGAACAAAAAAACTAAGGGTGTTGGACAAGTTGGATTGATTATGATTTACGAAAATGGTATCACCAAGGGTGTTCCTCGCAATGAGCACTCCTGGATTTTTAATTATTATTATTTGCCTCGTGAGATTGTGACCATCTTATCGGCTTTTAGAACTTGCGTAGTTGGTTAAAATATATATCTTCAGATTCAGCAACCAAGAAGTCATAAGATAAAACTCACACAGCGTATCATTGAGTGGTACTTCAACGCTCTCCCAAGTAGTGAAAAAAAAGGAATTTTGAAAGCACGTCACGGACCTGATTTGCATCCATCGGTCCACCCACTACTTCATTAGTAGTGCCGCTTTAAGATTTGTGCAACGTATGTTTTGGTTACAGATAGCTCTCAAGAAAAAACCTTCGTTACAAATGATAGAATTTCAGTTCGGCTCGTTAAGCTAACGAGCTAAAAACTCAGCACAACTCGATTCGATAAAAGCTCGAGCTGTCACGCGAGCCAAGACGAGCTAAGCGAAGCATCAACATGATGGCACTATTGGTACATATACAAACAACAGAAGGACAGTATAAATGAAAATGTAGCTAGTTATATAGTATAGAAGTAAAACATAGGCAAATAGGCAGGAACCAATTAGCAATCCTAACAATTTCTAGTTCAAGCATATGCTAGTATGGCTACATGAACATTCAATAATTTAAATATCCAGCTAATTAAAAGCCTTTCATATCAAAACTATTACCCGTACACCAATGTTTTATAGTTCAACTACAACCACAAAAATAGTTAACAATTTAAGTTCATAATGAGCTGACGAGCAGTTTACGAGACAGTTCAGCTCGTTAAGAGACCGAGATGGAAAAAAGGCTCAACTCGACCCGAACGGCTCGCAAGCTTCTAGCTTTTCCGCCGGTCCTAATCACCACCCAACCTCCTGTCCCCGTAGAAAAAAGAAAGGTTCACCATGCACCACCCAACCTCTCTTATGTGGTTAATGAGCATTTCCACGTCCTGCAAAAAAAAAAAATTAATGACTCTTGTTAAAGTGGCCGCAGCCTCGACGGACGGTCGGGGAGCGTAGGAGAGAGCACTTATCGTCGTGTAAAAGACGCTATCATGCTAGGTCTCGATCGGTAGGATTGATTGAAAGGCCAAGTCTCCTATCACACGGAAATTAAAAGTGACATGACCAAATAACAATATATTATACGTACGTTGCTGCGAGCGACAATTAGAGGACAGGCGTCAGCTTGACGGCGACCGAATCTGGCCTTCCCCTCCGGTGGGTGGCGCACGGCGGGAAGTGCTCGCGCACCCCCGTCCCCGTTCGCCGAATGAGAGCGTCGTTCCGATTACGCAACGCCCGGCCGGGTAGTGGTGCACAAACGAGGTCAGAAAGCATGCAAGGATGGCTAGCATTAGGCAAAAACAAAAAAAAGGGGGTTAATTACCCGGGGAACGGTGTAGGAGATTGTAAATTTTCTTAGAAACAAGTTTTAGTACTATTTGACGCAAATTTCAAGGAAAAAAATATGTGCAATGGACTGATAGTTGAAAGGTTCAGCGGTGCGAAAAAGAGCGATCTAGCCACGTTTAGTTCATGTTGCGGGACTGGCTGAGACTAGGATGATGGCACGTTGAAGTATGACTGTATGAGTAAGCTGCCACAACTTTCTTCAGCACTTTTTAACCTTACAAGTATGCTAAAAAGAAGGAGAAGGGAATTTCCATGTAGTACCATCAGAAAGAATCAACTCTTCGGTGGGCTCTCAGGGTTCGTAACGCAATGGGCTATTCAAGGTTGTGCCACGACGCACGGGTACTTTTGGGCCTCTAGCAATGGTTACGTCCTTTTAGACACGCGACCAAAAAAATGGTAAAGGAATATGTTAGAATTGGCTCATAAGTATTAGGCTTTGTTCACTCCTAAAATTTATTTCAAAGCATATATAGTTTAGTTTTATATTGTTTAGTCCCAAGGTGAGAGAGTAATTTATAAGATAGGGTCCTTATCATCTCTTTAAACATATAACACATGGTATATGGTGATATGATTAGGACTATAGCTGTAGAGAAGTGCGGTCTTAATACAATGGTCGAGTTATAGACCAGTGTGGTCGAGAGCTATAAAGCGTGGGTCGAAATACACTGAGCGGGGCCGTAGACCAGGGTATAGTCAGGAGCTGATAAACGCTGCTTAATTACCATTAATTAATTTTTTTATATAAAATGTTAAGAGCACTGCCATTATTGCATTAAAGAAAGGAGTGGTTCACGAAATACGTAAGCAGGAAATTAAACAGAAAAGGAACGCAAAAAGAAACACCAAAAATACAAACACAAAACACAGTTCATAATTTCAGCATATAACTCTTTTGGAGTTGTGAACGGTTAACATTGGGTAGACATATTTGCGCCATTGAAGTCTGCAGCAGCCTGTAATGTGGAGCGGTTGAGAATATTTTCGCTGACTCCTCCCAAAAGGATTTGCAGCGCATGAGCCCTGACGAAAACAATTCCCTGAAGGGCCTCCTGAAAAATCTTCAGCTTCCGCCCCTCGTTCATCAGCAAAAAAACATACCTTCAGAAGATGGGGCAGTCAGCTGCAAATTTCCTATATGGCTATCCCTCCCTTACTGCTGGTCGTGCGCTGGACGCAGTGGCGGACCACCTCCGACATGGGCGGGTTCTTTTTTGAAGACTGAAGAACGCAAGGCCGCAGCCAGAGAGGTGAGGGTTGAGATCACCAGATTTTGATTTTGAATTAGTAGTTATCATTGATTGAATATAGACTTTATTAGATAATTAATAGAGAGTAATTGTCTCGTACTTAAAAGATCTAAAGACGTCCAGGCTTAAAAGATAATCGAGCTTCTCTCGTTCTTCTACTTTATCTATGTTTAACTATGTTGGTGTGTTGTGCTACCGAACTGAGTTGTCCCTTCCCCTCAGCAATGCAGCAGGAAAGAGGATGAACACTAAAAATACAAACACAAAACACGGTTCATAATTTCAGCATATTACTCACGGATTCTACGGCAAAAGCAGCCTTCCCACGTCCGAACAGTGAACACCGCTAGCCCGGCTGCTCATCGCACGTTACGCGAGCCGAGATCCAAACAACGCGCGTCGCACCAAAACCTACACTACATATGTACGTACGTAGCTACTGTACATTCATCATGATCCATATATAATCACTGTGTCTGCTCTCATGAACCTCAAAAAAAGACGGAGGCGTGAGCACCAAATTAACAACCACACTCATTCCTCTATAATGTTGAACCAAACACAGTACCGCCGATCCCGACGTAACAGAGCCAACCAAAGGCGACGAGAGCCGAGGGGTTAACAACGCAATGATGCCGGCTCGCGCACCGGCGGGCCAAACGTACGTAAAGGGAGGCGAGGAGTGGACGAGAAGAGAGGGAAGTGAACAGTCGTCTGGCCGGCCCAAACCAAGGCCACGCGCCCAATGACCGGTAAAAGCGGAGGGAAACTCGCGCGTCGCATACACGCATGTGGTGTCACGCTTCGGCTCGAGTGGGCCGGGCTGGGGGAGCGGCATGCATCATGGCCTCGCGGGTACGTGTTGTCTCGCTGTGCATGCCACCGCGCGGATGGCCAGCGCGGGCGGCAGGTGGCCGACAGGCGCCGGCCGCGGCAGGGGACGGCCTGGCGGCTCGCGCGACCGCACGCGCGCGGAACGAGGCGGAGGAGGCGGGGGCAGAAGGGTGTGGTGGCGATGGCCGGCCAGTGATGGGGTACGGAAGGAGCCACGTGAGTTGTCTCCGGCGCAGCATTCGAGGTGGTGGCGGTGGGTTGGGGACGGGGTGAAATGGTCGGGTCGGGTTGGGTTGGTTGGCCGGGCAGGCGAGGACCACGTACGTACAGGGCAGGTCACGAGGCAGCAGCAGGCGCACATTATCTGCCTGACGTGTCTCGTCGCGGTTCGGTTGGCCATTTTCTCCAAAGGTAAAAAGCTTGGAGTTTGCGTTTGCTATCCGTGGGGTCGATAAGTATTAACCGTCAAATATTTGATATCTGTAAAACTGACCGAAGATAGGTTTACATATGAGTACATATTTGATGATAACCATCCTATGCTTTGCGAAACTGATGCTTAAGCCCAAATGCGAACACCCGAGAAGACCTGAACGATAAACGCGCGGAATGCCTGTACCAAACTTCCGAAGAATCAAGACACAACCATTCCATCCCCCAATTTTTGGTGGGGTGGTCCAACGGCTAGCTAGTCGGCCCGGCCAAAAGATCTCGCTACGTCGCTGTTGCTTTCTTCTTTTTCGCTTCCTTTCTTGGTGGTCCAGCTTGGAGCCACAGCCACAGCCACTGGCGCTCGAAGACCGCGAGCAGTACTGAGAATGAGCAGGAACCAACCAAACCCAGCTCCAGTCCCAGGATTATTCCGAGCCCACGGGCAAAATGTAAAAATCCCCTACACGCCGTGCGTCTGGGCTGACGTGTGCGTATCTCACTGCGACATGTCTCTCGTGGGCCCCGGAGAACAATTGCTGGTTACTCCAAATTTGGCAGCACGAACTGTTCACTCGTACAGTTTTTCTACTACTATACTATGCATCGCTCTCAATCCTCGTCGACATCGAGGAAGATCCAACACAGCGATCTCGATCGTACAACGGGTCAGTTGAGTTAGCTTAGCTAGCTGTACAATTCCTGGATCGAAGGCTGCACACATACGTCGCGGAGATGTAGCTAACGCGTATTACTTGTACGTAGCCATCGAACCTTGCTGATCCCTACTAATACGCTCTAGAGTCCAAGCGCTACAGTCCGCCGATCCGAATCACCACCTCGTCGCTCTCGTCCCGGCTGATCTTGGGTGCAATCGAGAGCCGACATGTTTGAACCTTCTTGGCACACACGAGCGTCAGTTAACTCGATCCGTGATCGCTACGGCATCGAGACATGCACCGCGCGCCGAGATTGCTGGTATCGCTCGCGATTCAATTAATTAGCCGTGTGCGTGTAACTGTGTATGGCATGGGATCGACAATGGGACGCGCTGGTCTGTTGCCATCCGATCGAGGACGAATAGCGGCGCATTTGTCAGCTTGCTGTACGCTTAATATATCAGCTACGTCACTGTCGACCAAATGGTGTCGAATCTCGCAAGATCATGTACGATGTTGCCCTGTGGTTTGACCCTCGTAAAACAGATTGGTGCCCAACCAGTACGTATCATGCGACAGTTCGAGATTATATTTACTCTGGCGCATAGAGATCCGAGCTGTATTACTGTATCTGCCAAGGAGTAGATGTCATCAGAGCTACATGAACGTGCGGGATTGTATCGTGTAGACTCATGAACTTATTATGAGGTTAAATGACACGCCCCATAAGTCTAGAGGATTCTAACACAATTTACTCTTTTACATAGAGCTAGTATATGCTATCCGAATTGCTATACTCCAATACTACTACTGAAATACGGTACATTCGACGTGTAAGCGGTATATATCAGAATTTAAAATTCAAGCTAATGTGTTCAGATGCATAGTGGGAGCCATAATTTTCGTCTGTTTTGTCTGTGTCAGAGCTCTGAAGCTAGAATGATCATGCACAAATGCACAATGCCTGAGACATAGTGATCATGCGTGCCTGCAGTTTCTGTAGTGTATCACCAGCTCTATGCCTCGATGTATCATCACTGTACCAATTTTATCTTCACTAGTACAAAACAGGTTATCCTGAACGCTTGGAACCGTCTGTATTATTATCACACACGGTTATTATTCGTAACCGTATGTGAAAATCGTATATGTCATAGACGGTTATTAAATAAATCCGTCTGTACATTATCACAGACGGTTCTCAACAATAACAGTTTGTGATAGTGGAAACTTCACAGACGGGTCTCAACAATAACCATCTATGATAGTGGAACTTCACAGACGGTTCTTAATAAGCACCGTCTGTGATATACTATTTATTACAGACGGTTATTAACAAGAACCGTCTGTGATGTGTATTTATCATAAGCGGTTATTAAAAAGAACCGTCTGTAATGTGTATTTATCATAGACAGTTTGTAATTGGAACCGTCTGTGATGTTTATCACAGACGGTTTGTAATTGGAACCGTTTGTGATATTTAAGCATTTCGGTTCCCGCATGATGCGTCTCTTCGTCTCGCGCACCGACGACGTCTCTCGTCTCGCACACTGATGTTATGATGTGTCTCTTCGTCTCGCCGATCGACGTTACGATTCGTCTCGTGATGTCTTTCGCACCCTTCATCAACAACCAGTGGAGTTAAAAAAACTTGATCACTACGGTATTGAAAACTCACAGACCGTACGTCGCGTGCCAAGGTGAGCACACGGAGCATGACGGCAAGTACCAAGGCGATCGATGTCGCTTTTCCTCACGATGACGTTGTCAACATCGTCGGCCTCGTGGGCGCGAGCTCTCCTCAGGCCATGGCTGACCTCTGCAGCCTACGAGCCACGTACTATACTGTTTGTTGTGGCAATTTATCCATGAATGCATACATGTTAGCTTTTTAATTTGACTAGAGAAACATGTCACTAATATGATTATCAACAACACCCTTAATTTGGCCTTAATGTTAATTTTCTCTTACGGAGTAATTCCGACATCTTGAATTGTGTATGTATATTGTAGTTGTAAGGCCATGTACAAGGCGTCCAAAGAGCGCACCGTGGGGAGGCGCGTGGTGCTGGAGTGGGGGGAGGCGATGAAGTGGCTGGACAACAACTACTACCTTACCGTCGTCAACCAACCTGGCTGGCACAAGTAACCCGGAGGCCCGCATCATCATCGACCTCACGCTCGCCTTTGCGTAACTAGACATGTAGCGCGGCCTTGTTTTCCTCGAACGGGGGGCCGTCGCCGCCATAAGGCTGCGGCCTACGTGCTCGGCCTCTTCCTCTACACAGCCGGCGAGGCGTGCGACATTTGGAAGCAATACATCGGCCAGGTTGATGGCGAGTCGGTGGGCAGGTGCAAGACGGCAAAGAGGACCAACCGAGAGTGCAAGCGGTGCCGAAGGCTCGCTGCGGACGCGGTCCAAGCGGCGATGTGGAAGATGGTCGGGCCGCCACGTCGGGTGTGGGCGCTGTCGGAGGATGGCCCCCGGTGCACAAGCACCGGCTGCGGCGTGATGGAAGAGTGGGACGACTGCGTCGTCTTCTGCAACGACGACTGTAGGATTAGGCATGAGTACGCCAAGTTCTTTGCACAAGTGTTGAACTACTTGTAAAATTATCAGTTTTTTTAGTGATACTAATAATGCTAGCAGCCAAAAAAGAGAATATTTTTTAGATATAGAAGGAACTATCACAGGAGGCTTAGTGGGATAAACCGTCTGTGATATGTATCACAAGCGGTAATAAACTACAACAGTCTGTAATGTGTATTTATCACAGACGATTATTAACAAGAATCATCTCTGATAATCATTTTTTAGCTATCGTCCACGCAGCATGAAGAGTATGAGACAGCAGCCACGCCAACTTTATCAATCCTACAAGTTCACAAAGTATAGCTACCAAGAGATCACATGAAGAGGCTATTTCACTGGCATTCCTCCAGACACAACTGCAGGCCTCGGAGGTGCCCAAGCAGTATGAGGAGGAGGATTCTACATGCTGCGTGCATGCCATATCCGAGGCCTGCTATTGTGTCTGGAGGAATGCTAGTGAAGTAGCCTCTTCATGCGCTCTCCTAGCAGTCATGCTTCTTGAACTTGCAGGCTTGATCGATGAAGTTGGCATGTCTACTGTATCATCCTCCTCATGCTGCGTGGACGACTGTCGAAAAAAGCAGCCGCATCAGAGACAAATGAATACTAACCTTAGATCACCAAGAACAAATAGCAGATCTAGCACACTTGAAAATCTAAGGTAGTTCTTCCACCAACGCGCCCCAGAGCTGGCCACCTCCTTCAAAAAGAAACCGCATATATATATCACATTTCTCACTACATATAGATCTAGTTGTGAGGGGATGACCAGATATTTAATGGCACATATCACAGGTGGTTTAGTGGGATAAACCGTATGTGATATGTACAGGTAACAGTTTTGAACCGACGGTCTTGGAATTCACAAACATTTCTCACTACATATAGGTCTAGATCTGAGTGGATGATCAGATATTTAAAGGCGCATATCACAGGCGGTTTAGTGGCATAAACCATCTGTGATACGTATCACAGCATGTTATAAACTACAACAGTCTATGATATATAATTATCACAGACGGTTATTAACAAGAACCGTTTGTGATGTTTACTTATCACAGAAGGTTTGTCATTAGAACTGTCTATGATGTTTATCACAAACGGTTATTAAGAAGAATGGTCTCTGATGCCCCTGTTTTTTTTTGTGATCGTCCACGCAGCATGAGCATGAGACAGCAGCCATGCTAACTTCATCAAGCTGCAAGTTCAAGAAGTATGGCTGCCAAGAGAGCGCATGAAGAGGCTATTTCGCTAGCATTCCTCCAAACACAACTGCATGCCTCGGATGTTCCCAAGCAGCATGAGGAGGAGGATTCTACATGCTGTGTGACACATCCGAGGCCTGCAGTTGTGTCTGGAGGAATGCTAGCGAAATAGCTTCTTCATGCTCTCTCTTGGCAGCCATACTTTTTGAACTTGCAAGCTTGGTGAAGTTGGTGTGGCTGCTGTCTCATCCTCGTGCTGCGTGGACGACTGCCAAAAAAAAAGCAGCCGCATCAAAGACAAAGGAATACTAACCTTAGATAACTAAGAACAAATAGATCTACAAACACACTTGAAAATCTACGGTATTTATTTCACCAAACGCGCCCCAGAGCCAGCCGCCCCTCCTTCAAAACAGCGCATATATATATATATCAGAAATATTTCTCACTACATATAAATCTAGATCTGAGTGGACGACCAGATATATAAAGGAGCATATCACAGACGGTTTCTTGTTAAGAACCGTATGTGATACATATACAATTTCATATACGGTTATTAACAACAACTGTCTATGATGTTTATCACAGATGGTTTGTAATTGGAACTGTCTTTGAACAGACGGTTTGTAATTGGAACTGTCTCTGATCTTTATTATAGACAGTTATTAACAAGAACCGTCTCTGATGTTTATTTATCACAGATGGTTTGTAATTGGAACCGTCTGTGATGTGTGTATCACAGACGGTTATTAACAAGAACCGTCTCTGATAAGCACAGTTGCTTTGAAGAAGACGACGAGCACGCTAAGAAAGCAACCAAGCCTACCACGAAGCATGATCTTTTTTCGGTTGTCGCGTCCACCCAGTAGCCACGGCTAACTTCATCGAACCTTACACACTGTACTAGCAGCCCATGCATGCTTCTTGAACTTGTAGGGGCTGGTCATACGGTGATTGTATTCCAGCTTAGCACACTCTTACTTCATTAGCATTCTCTTAGAATAGACCCTAGTACTGGTTCTGGTCTTCGTGAACTTGCCAGGAGAGTGAGTCGGGATCGATGAAGTAGGTCGTGGCTACTGTCTCATCACCTCATACTGAGTGGACGACAATTGAAAAAAAAATGTTTCGTAGTGGGCTTGGTTGCTTTCTTAGGCGTACTCGTCGTCTCCTTCAAAGTAGCCACATCAGAGACAAAGGAATAATAACCTTAGATCACCATGAACAAATAGATCTATAAGTACACTTAAAAATCTATGGTATTTCTTTCACCAAACGCGTCCCAGAACCGGCCGCCGCCTCCTTCAAAGCAGACGCATATATATCAGAGACATTTCTCACTACATATAGATCTAGATCTGAGTGAACGACCAGATATATAAAGGCGCATATCACAGATGGTTTCTGGTTAAGAACCATCTGTGATACGTATATAGTTTCACAGACGGTTATTAATAACAACCGTCTGTGATGTTTATCACAGACGGTTTGTAATTGGAATCGTCTGTGATGTTTATCACAGCCAGTTATTGTTAAGAACCGTCTGTGAGGCCTACGATTATCACAGACGGTTGTTATTTAAAACCATCTGTGATACATATCACAAACATTTTTTTAAGAACGGTCTGTGATATGCGCAATTAAATATCTGGTCATCCCGATAGACTCCAAACAGATCTATCTATAGTGACTCCAGACAGAACCATCTGCGCGCGCGGCTGCTTTGAGGGAGGCGACCGGCGCTGGGGCGTTTGGTCAAAGAATGTTGGGACCCAAAAATGCAATTCTAAACCCTCTGTGTATTCTGCACTAGTCCAGGATCACGCTAGTGCACACAGTGTTAACATAGATGAATATCGATCCACACAAGATGATTAATAGAATAAACGACTAATTTGAATAGCAAATAATGGTTTTCACCTTATGGTCGAGTTTACATTTATTAAGCCACGCAGGGCTGACAATAGATAAAATAGCAGCGGAACAAAAGTAAACTTCAGCGGAATCCCATCAATTCACCACAGGCAACTGACTGGGATCAAAACCCTAATGATCGACACCTTCGTAGAACTCCTCCTCAAAAGCAGGCAATGACTCGTCCAATTCTGTTGATTATTTGAAGCAAACATGAGTATACAAATGTACTCGCAAGACATACCACATAATGCAATTTATAGATGATGGCTTATTCCAAAGGAGTGACTTCTGTGGTTATTTTGCAGAAATACAACATTTGCAATTAAATACCAATAACAGATTGAAAATGTAATTCAAACAAATAAACAATATTAATTTATCATTTGATTTCACAAAGACACATAGTCTAAACAAGTTATTCACACAGCCATATGACTTAGATCACACAGCTCTCTTCCCAAATATTTTTATGAAAATCTACCCTTCATGTGAAATCCCTGAGCATGTCTATGACTGTGGACGTGGCTATTCGAATAGATTGATTTAAGCACTCTGCAGAGGTTGTACACTTTACCCACAAGATACAATCAGTGTAGCTGGCAGCAACCATAACAAAACCTTTCAAAAACTTCATCTCAAACATTGACACTCCCGATGTGCTTTACTGTCGTCCAACCGATACACAATGTTTGGGTATGACACACACCGTTGGACAGGGATGTGGTGAACCGTCCCGCGATGTGATAAACACACCTCCAGCCCATCACACAGCTTAACCTACAACCTGAGTTGTCAATGGCATGATTCCATAACCTACTAGGTTAGGCCCGTCTCATACCAGGCATATGGTTGTACAGTAAGGCTCAGTTCAATGGCGCACAAAGTTAAGTCCTTAATTGACCAAGGCAAGACTTCCAATCTCTAACTAAGTCACACAGTTTATCATTCCCAGCACACAGTTCCACCATATCACACAGAATCCACCACTTGCCTCAGTCTAAATCTTTTCCCACCCTGTTTGTTAAGTGCAACACATGCCATCAATGAGTAATAGCACACAACGCACACAGTTTCATCACATAGTTCCATAATCACTTAGTCAAGTTTATAATTGCAACTCATATGAAATGATGACTCGTGGCATGGCTAAGCACTCTACTCGTATCTAACCAACCCACGTTGGTGCTACGATATTACCAACTAATAATGAACCAACCTGGGGTGATAAAAGATCATGGCATACCATAGACAAGGTAGATATAATAATTTGGATTAATAACTAACCCAAAAGCATTTAAATAAATACTTGAAATAGAATGCAATACATGGAAACAAAGTAATTCTAAAAGTTGGGTTCAACATGATCAAAGGTATAACTTGCCTTGAAATAGGTCTAGGTACTCATCTTGATCTTGAGGCATTTCTCCTTCTTCAAAAGTTCCTGAAGAATTAACGTCTACTCGCAAACGAAATATATAATCAAGACAAATAAATAAAAGAGGTGAAAAAAAACTCAAAAAATTAAATAAAATCATAAATAAATATATCTAGAATTTATATAAATTTAAAATTTTGAATGGGCTCAATCGGAGTTCGGATGCAAAAGATATGGGCTTTGGAAGATTGAATCTAAAGAAAACCCTAATTTTGGATATAATAAGAATTTCTGAATTATTTCTCTAAGGAAAAATTGGATTATTGCGCAAGCACTGACGTCAGTGATGAATCTCCAAAATAAATGAATTAAAAGAAAATCTAACATGTGGGACCCACATATCAGTCTCACGGCTCACGGTGGACTAAGTGCACCGAACCGAAGAAAGATTGGGGGCGATGGACCGGCCACACAGGCACACACACGGGCGCTGACTAGATGCCACGCCGATGAAACGCATGCACGAGAGCTGACACTGGAGCTGAGGTGGCGGCTGATGTGGACGACAGCGAGGAGCGGCGCTCGGAACCCAATGGTTTTGGTGAACGGCGGCGATCTACCGGCGGTGAGTGGTACCAGGAGATAGCTGGCACTATTGCGCAATTCAGGGTGCACTTACGGGCAGCTGGGAGTGATGGTGGCGACCGGCGGCGTGCTCGGAGCGGAGGAGGCTTTCGGCTTTTGTCGGACGGAGGCTCCAGCGACGGTCCGGCGACGAGGAGGGGCGCACGAGGTAGCCTGAGTTATCTTGATCACAATGGTGCAGTCAGCGAGGCAAGGGTGGCAACGACGGCGGAGCAATTCACCAGAGAAGAATCTCAGCCCCAAAACCCTAAATCACTAATTGGGGTGGTGCTAGAGCAATCGGGGCGACGAGGGTGGCGGCTCTGGGTTGCGGAGGACCGGCGAACCCTAGGGTGGCTTTTATAGGCGTCGGGGTGCTCGGGATAATGAATCCCCAAATCGGGTTGATTCGGACTCCGTTTGAAAACGGAGATAGAATCTGTTTTGATCCCGATACGATTTGGTGCGAAAAACTCAAAGGATTTAGCTGGGAAATCGCCGTTGCCGTTTTGAGCTCAAGCTCTAGCAATGGCGGCGAGAGCGACGGCGCGAGGTTGATGATGACGCGAAGAAGACGAAGCAGTAGGACCCACTTGGCAGTGAGGCGAAGTGGTGCGGGTGCGGGAGTGAGTCCGATCAGCGCTCGGAGCCACGTGTCGGCAGATGCGGGCGGGAGCGGGAGAGAGAGACTGATAGGTGGGGACCACCTTTCAGCGAGAGGCGGCACGCGCGCGGGTGAGCGGGGCCGCACAGGAATAGTGTTGGGTTTCGGCCTGACACTGTTCCAGAGGATTTTAAATAGATTTTCTATTTTAGAAAATACAGTAAATCCAAATAGCAATTAGAAAATAACAAATGAAATTGGAAAATTTTAAGAAAATTCTAGAAAATATATCTAAGCACATAGAATCCAAATAAAATAGTTTTGACAATTGTTGATGTTGGGATTAACCCTATTAAATTATTTTATCATGAAAGTCTATATTACGCTTTTAATAAAATTCAATAAAAATTCAAATGGTGAATTTTCCAACAAGCAACCAATTAAGATATTTTTAAAGCTCAGAAAATTCGGATGTTACAAAGAATTAAATACATTAGATTGGAAAGTGTGTGTAGCTTGTAGATCTATTTATTCTTGATGATCTAAGGTTAGTATTTGCTTCTAATTATATGCATTATATAATCTAGGTTTACCATGCAAGGAGAGGTTATTAATTGTCAATTAAGATGTACAATATATAGAACAATAATCGAGCAGCATGTATATATACATTGACTTGCCCTGTATCGTGTAGTTGCGTGCATTAATCTATAGTTTGTTACGTGCATAGGCAAATGGACCAAAGCTGGATATACGTTGAGAACCATGTGAGTAAAGAGTACATTGATGGTGTGTTTGCTTTTACAAGAGATGCCGAGCAGGATATATTGAAGAAGAGGATAAAATTTATGTATTGTCCATGCATTGATTGCAATAATCTAAAAATATTTACCAACCCGGCGCAGATCGAACGACACTTGATTCGAAGGGGTTTCAAAAAGGAGTATACATGTTGGACCAGTCACGGTGAAGAACATATTATACCGGAAGGTAGTAACATCGTCGAGGAGAAAACGATATTCCGCCAGATGTGGACTGTGCTTTCAATGAGGGTAGGTTGCATGATAGCAATCTAGATTAGATGCTACGCGATGTAGAAGGTGACTATAGTGAGAGAGAGTTTGGTAAATTCAAGGGATTAATGGAGGACTTGGCGAAACCTTTGTTTTCGGACTGCAAGTCGGAATACACAAGGTTCTCATCCGTGCTTGAACTGCTAAAATTGAAGGCAAGCAATGGTTGGCCCGACAAGAGTTTCACGACGTTACTAGGTCTCCTAGCGGACATCCTTCCAAAGGAAAACGTGTTGTCTAGAACCATCTACCAAGCCAAGAAGATTCTTTGTCTATTGGGAATAGAAGTATAAAGAATACATATATTCTCGAACGATTGTATCCTGTACCGTAAAGAGTATACAGACATGCATATTTGTCTGGTGTGCAAAGCATCCCAATAAAAGCGTAAGAATCACTCCGATGACAGCGAGGGCATCGAGGTGAAGTAAGGACCTCATACTAAGGTGTTGTGGTATCTGCCTATAATTTCTCATTTGAAGTGTTTATTTGCGAACTGAAAGAACACATGATTCCTGTGTTGGCACTCGGAGGAGACTAAGATAGATGGAAAGATAAGACACCATGCTGATTCTGCCTACTGGAGAAACTTTGATAGGAGCTTCGAAGACTTTGGTGCGGAGCCGAGGAATATAAGGTTCGGATTGAGTATAGATGGAATGAATCCTTTCAGTAACATGAGCAGCCGACATAGCATCTGGCCCGTGAATCTATGTATGTACAACCTTCCTCCTTGGCTGTGTATGAAGCGGAAGTACATTTTGATGTCACTACTTATCCAAGGGCCGAAGCAACCTGGGAATGATATTGATATGTACCTAGCACCATTGCTGGAAGGTCTTGTGACACTTTGGAACGAAGGGGTACAAGTATGGGATGCGTACAAACGAGACAACTTCACTTTACACGCCATATTGTTCTGGACCATCAATGATTTTCCTGCCCTTGGTAACATGTCGGGGTTCAGTACAAAGGGAGCCAAAGCATGCCCACACTGCTTACATGATACCGAGAGTGTGTGGCTGAACAACTCGCGCAAAACTGTGTACATACCTCACCGTAGGTTCCTTCCTAGGTATCACCCATACCGCAAGATGAAGAAACAATTTGACAGAAAAATGGAGGACAGTTCACCTCCAAGGGCTTTTGAAGGGAAAGAGGTTTATGATATGGTTAAGGATATCGATGTTGTGCTTGGAAATAGATGTAAATTGAGGACCCGTCAGAAGAACATTTGGAAGAAGCAATTTTTTTTGGACTTACCTTATTGGGAGTACTTAGAAGTTCGCCACTGCATCGACATCATGCACGTGGAGAAGAATGTAGGTGATATATTGATTAGTCTCTTACTGAACATTCATGACAAAACAACGGATGGTTTCAACGCACGACATCACTTGGTTGATATGAATATAAGGACCGAGTTAGCACCGAAAGAGACCGATAAATTATGAACACACCTTCCCCGAGCTTGCTACACTCTGTCCAAGGCCGAGAGAAAGTAACTGTGCCATAGCTTATATGATGTGAAAGTTCCGTCCGGTTACTCCGCCAGTATGAAGAAACTTGTTTCTATGGAAGATTTGTAATTAATTGGTATGAAGTCTCATGATTGTCATGTGCTGATGACACAAATGCTTCCTGTTGCAGTTAGAAGTATTTTGCCGAATAAGGTCCAAGTAACAATCATGAGGCTATGTTATTTCTTTAACTCAATTGCTCAAAATGTCATCAATCCCGAATGACTAGATGCTCTGCAGGCCAAGGTGGTGACGACTCTATATCATCTTAAGATGTATTTCCCTCCGTCATTTTACGATATCATGGTACATCTCATTGTTCACCTTGTGAAAGAGATAAAGATATGCGACCCTGTGTTCCTACGTCATATGTAACCATTCGAGAGGTATATGGGAATTCTCAAGTCCTATGTACGGAATCGATCGCGGCCCGAGGGTAGAATCATTGAAGGTTATGCAACCGTAGAGGTCATTCAGTTCTGCGTCGACTACATGGCTTAGGTGGAACAAATAGGTATGCCTCTATCTCGTTACGATGGGAGGCTGGAGGGTATCGGGACCATCGGAAGGAAAGCAATCACTCCTGATTTCGATGCGTAGTCTTGCAACACATGACCCAAGTGTCCCCGTACATCGATGAGTACAAAGACAGGCTACACTAACAGAATCCAGGCCAGTCGGACGTTTGGATCACGAGAGAGCACAACCATCGGTTCAATGAATGGTTAAAGGTGTGATTCACTAGGAGGCTGTCATCACATGAACAGTAACCACGCCCCAGGTGGGCCGCCGGCATATGGGTCAAGTTGAGTATGATTACAAAGCCCAACTTGGCCCAAAAAGGAGATATGATATCTTCTTTTGATGATTACGGTCAGTCCAGAAGTAATTTGGAGGTGAGGCCAGATCCGTTAGAAAGAGGACGAAATAAGCTTTCCATCAAGTACTCGTGGACCTGCAACGGACTCCGTATGTGAAAGTTATGCTTGTTTTAAGTTGGTGTTGTCAAACTGATTCCAGAGGCCGATCTGGATTCCAAAACGGGTCCAGCTCGAACTGCTTGCTTGTCTTGGACCAAAAGTGACATGGTGCTACACATATATATATATATATTTCATCATTAGGTAGTATCATATAGTTCATATAATATAAAGACACTCCTAAAAACAAGCTCACCTGATAATTTAAGTGAAGCGTACGAGCTCTTGTACTTGGAACAGCAAGCATAGCAAATATGGTTGTATCTATAGGGGTCATGTCCTCATTATCCTCCCTTTCTTGAAAACAAAGCCATCCTCGGCTTTTGATAAGTTGAAAATAGGGTAACAAAGAAGCCAAGGTGTATGCATGGTATATGTATATGTCATCTGTTTTAACGGTTCTTCGTTGTTGCACAATTAATGTTAGAAGACAGCATCGATCATAAAAGATCATTGTATTATTAACCCAAGAGTAATCATATATGCGAATGATCAAAACAAAATTTCTCACACAATAATTGTTATCCAAAACAGCAAGCTTTAATTCATCTATGTGATGACAAGTTATGCATATTCGATACACCAGAAATTGATTGTCTACACCATAATCTCCAATCAAATTAAACTTATATCCAGGGGGTATAGACACTAAATAAGGATTTTGAACATGCAATTATAGAAACTTTCTCCATAGCATGCGATAATTTCATAGGTAGATCCAACATAATGTAACATAAAGAGTCAGCGGGAGAAATTCTAGTCAAAACTTCTTTATGTCTAACCAATTCCTCATAATCATTATATGCGATTAACTCATCACATAAAGTACTCACAACAGTAGGTAATTCAATTATTTCATCACATGGTGTACTCAAGTCAGCAGACAAATCAATCAAATTATCACATGATTCATGCAGATTATTAATAATATCAGATTCTGTAGCTAGGAATTAATATTTGCCTTCTCTACACTAGGTTCCTTCACCTCATGCGATTCAATGGTTTCTACTATAATATGATTTTCCCTTTATTCAATGATACTTGGAATAAAATAATGGATATTGGTCTCAGATTGAGTGTTCAAATCAGTACCTTTGGGATTACCTTGTACGCTCAACTCAAATGATGTTGGTACTGGAGGCGGTGAATTGTCACAAGCTTTCCCTTCTTCTTGCTCTAGCTCAATTACCAATGAGCGAGCTTCAATTGCTAATGAACGAGTCAATGATGTAAGGCTATGAGATAGAGTGACGCTCACAACAGCAGGGGCGGCAATCATAGTAGGAGCAGCAGTAGAAGGAGCAACCGAAGATGATCTTAAAGCCGAGGTGTGTATCATGCGCTTGTTTGTGTCATGTACACGTGAAGGTGTAGTGAAATTCTATGAAAGTGCATGACTAGTCTTAGATTGTCGTCCCTGTACTTCCTTTTCAACAGTGCAAGCAAGACGAAACAAGCGAGTGATAGTTGGAGGTTTATAAACAAGTTTATCCTGAATGTGACGGTTTAATCCTCCTAAAAATCTAGTCATTTTAGCATCTTCAGTTTCTTTTAAGCCACAACGAGACAAGGCAGTTTGCAATTCTTGATAGTACTCTTCTACAGTGTTATTACCTTGGCGTAAACGTTGTAATTTATTCAGCAAATCACGAGAATAATATGAAGGCACAAATCTAGCTCTCTTCATAGCATCCCATGTTCTAAGTATGTTCTGATTTAGTACGACAGTATTCACTCCACCAAATAGATACAAAATCATAAAACGCACAGGTAACAGCCCTAACTTTTAGATGATCAGGAAATCCATGGTATGCAAATAATTGTTATACAGCTAATTCCCATGTGAGATAAGCATCAGGATCATAATTCCCAGCAAAAGAAGGCACAGTGAGTTTAATTTTATGAGACGTACTATCACAATCATATACCTCTCGTGGTGGAGAAAATTGTCTCAAGCGTGCATCTTCCTTGTTCACTTTCTTGCACTCCCGTCCAACGGTTCAAAGAAGATGTGGATATATCTTGCAATCATCCCGTGAACCTGCTATAGTTAGTAGAAAACAAGGAAACAAATCAAAAGTATATGTCCCTATCAACTACTAGGTTCTGGAGACTCAACCAAGTCACTCACACTCAAGCTTATACCCAGTTCTTACAAGTTCTTAACAATATAACAAGGAAGTGGTACAACCGGTGACTGATTCGCAATACTCTCACTTGCGATCAGCCCAACGATTGCGAGGAATGGCACCTGCTGAGTTAGTAGAAAGTGGAGCTCGGAAGGCTAATATGTAGCAAGAGAGTAGCAATTATTCAGATCAGTATGCAAGGTTGAAAAATTATTCAAAGTACTAGTCAAAGTTGCTTATCCTAGCCTAGAAAGAGCTAGCTAATCAAAGCCTACCAAGAGAAGTGTATGAACGCACACGCAAAGATCAATGTGACTTGATGTAAGCAAAGGAAATTCGCACACCAAGTGCTAGGAGAGACGCTAGCCAACTACTCTAACTTCTTTGTTTGTTGGGCACAAGATTGTTCATACGATGTAGAGCACAAAACCGGAATAACGTGCAATGTAAACAGTCCTCTAGTTGAAGCAGTAAACAAAAGCTAGTCTCAAAAGATGAGATATCAAAGTTTTATATGGCTTATATATACTTGTTTGAAAGTTATTGATGAGATCTACAACTTTGCAGTTGAAGCGAGCCCCAAATTCCGAAGGAAACACCGAAAGAAACGGCAAAAATCAAAATCGAAAACTTACGACACGAATTCAGGGCCGAAGATGGACGATTTTAGGGCCCTGGAGGGTTACAAGTATCTTAGGTGGGAAAGATGTGCCTCTTCGTTATCTTTCCAATGAGTACAAGAACGTCCAAAACGGACACCATATGGAAAAGTTATGCCTGTTTTACTGAACGTGTCTCGGAAAAGGAATCGTACTCGGACTCGAAACCGACTCGGATTCAAACTTGAAACTGCTATATCTTTTGAGTCCATGGGCCAAACTTGCTGAAATTTTTTGTGCAAACTTCTAGCTATATGTAGATGGACTCCACTAATTTTCACTTATTTTGGCAAAAGTTTGACATACTTTTCAATTTTTGGAAAGGTAGACACTCTTCTTTTTTTCTACTCTCTTTTTTCACATTTGTTTCCCCTCGAACAACCGAAACCAACTAATTAGAGTTTCCCATTTTGATTCTTGCTCCTTTCTGAAACTTCAAAATAGCGGCTGATATTGTAGTGTGCCGCGGCAGAGAAAATATTTGCCCCGGCAGAGGAAAAGGTTGCCGCTGTAACGCGGCTTGCAAGCGGCAAGAAGCGGCGTGATGTTGACGTCGGCGCCCACGGCACGGAGTAGCAACGGCGGCACGAGGACTTGGGCTGCCACGACAAGGAAGATCAAGCAGCGGCAGGAGTTTTTGCTGCCACGGCACAGATTGGCAGAAGATGTGGCTGCTGCGGCAGAGACAGCAGGGGTTTTTTGTTGCCGCCGCAGCGATGGCAGACGGTTTTGTTACCGCGACAGCAACCGGCAGGAGATTTTTTTTCACGAAGTTGGACACAATGATAAAGCTACGCAAAGGAACAACACGAGAAGCAATCTAGACAACAACCAACTAGACAAAAACTAGAACTAAATATCAGCAACTAGACACGGCAATGCAACCAAAGATTTAATAAGCAAACTGAAAAGAAAAATTGCAAAGGCTCAAAGGGCTCGGTATGAATGATAGATGCGAAAAATTTTTAGGGCAATTTTCTGGACTATAGGTATGAGAAAAAACATATACTACTAGAAAACTGGTAACTCTCACCGATGAACTATAGCTCTGATACCACTTGATGAACCCGAAGGTCCTTGTTTGTTGACCCGATCTTTCGATGAGAACGATAAGTCCGGTAGTCGTCGCTCAACTCTCACGATCCTGACTACGAACACGCAAGGCTCGAAACCACACAATCGTTGAACTGATTGAAAAGTCGTTATCAACCGTGCACGAATACCCGGATGACCTGACCACGAAGGTCGAATTCCTGCATACACCGAAGAAGCACGCAAGAACAAGATAAAGCAATCTGAAAGTGCAAATAGGAATTGAAATATCGAATTGAATTGGAATTTTGAATAAGGATCTTAATTGGGTGGCCTAGTCGACACACGCAAAAGATACAAGTTGCAACGAAGGCAAACTAAACATAAACAAAATCCAAGGAAACTAGAGGGGGTGCGTCCTCCTTAAATAGGGGATGAGGAGCCACAAATCTAAAAGAAATAGCGGGGTGGGACTAAACTCGTGGGGTACTGTTCACATGAACAGTAACCACGCCCTAGGTGGGCTGCCGGTATATGGGCCAAGTTGAGTATGATTACAAAGCCCAACTTGACCCAAAAAGGAGATATGATATCTTCTTTTGATGATTGCGGTCAGTCTAGAAGGAATTTGGAGGTGAGGCTGGATCTGTTGTAAAGAGAACGAAATAATATTTCCATCAAGCACTCATGGACCTCCAACGGACTCCGTATGTGAAAGTTATGTCTGTTTTAAGTTGGTGCTGTCAGGTTGATTCCGGAGACCGAACTGGATTCCAAAACGGGTCCAGCTCGAACTGCTTTCTTGTCTTGGACCAAAAGTGAGATGGTTATATATATATATATATATATATTTCATCATTAGGTAGCATCATATAGTTCATATAATATAAAGACACTCCTAAAAACAAGCTCACCTGATAATTTAAGTGAAGCATACGAGCTCTTGTACTTGGAACAGCAAGCATAGCAAATATGGTTGTATCCATAGGGGTCATGTCCTCATCAATCACCGCTTTGGATTGTGCTGTTTTGATTGACCCTAAGAAGATATTGTTTTGTTAATCTTACGAGATAGCAAGTAAACGAGATGGCGTCCGCATCGTCTTCCCCGCCATCATCGACATCACCGAATGTGTTAGGATCTCTGAGGAAAGTGGTATCAAAGCGATATGCGGAGGAATATCGAAACTTCTTGTGGGCCGAATGACCATCACGGTCGTCTGTCCCTCTGCTTCCCCAGAAAGCAGCGGCAGCATTCCGGACCACCTGCGGTATACTTGCAAGGGAACGGGTCCCCATCACCACACAGAAATGGAAGGATGTGTTGGATGAAGAGAAAGCACATCTATGTACTGAAACTACAACGTTGTTCGACATCCCACCAGAATTCTTCAAACTCATGCGACGGCATGCGTTCCTTGCGATGACACACGTTTGGAAGACCTTCAAGAGCAAGCTTGTCACGAAGTACGTGAACAAGGATCAGACGTCCTGCATGAAGTATAGTTTTATGTCGTCGGATACATGGGACGTCTGTGTCGCCAGTCTCAATGTCAAGTAGCCGACATGTATGCATAAATATAGTTACTGTACTCTTTTCCTTACCGAGGAAACCCCACACTGGGGCGTAAGGTTTTTAACGAGGCAGTAATAATATGTGTGTAAAATATCAATAAAATTTCACTTTTCCTCCTAATTTTGAAGTGTCTATAATTTCACATAATCGTGGTTTCACAAAAATAAATAATTAATATATCAAAATTGTACACGCTTGTAAAAATTTTATTCTTTTTATCTGTATTAAATAACTATTTGTAGAATTCAATTGTGATGTTTTTAATATTTAAGGATAATTAATATATCAAAACTGTATAAAGGGCCTTAATTTACTACTCCAGAGTCCAAATACATCGATCGAAGGGCATCATGGGTGGCAGTGCAGCACCATGCTAATGCACTCAATCAACATTCAACAGGAGGCGCCCATGTGACGCCTGACCACCAACTAAACTAATCACCCTCCTTCTCAAACCAATTCATTTCCAATGACACAAAGATGCATGAATACTAATTTTTTCCTGTCTAATCAGTGATCACATGCACACCAGTGCTGCAGTGCACTAGTAGTATCCAGAGCACCCTAGACTTAGATTGCCAAACCTACAAGTTTTTTTCCTTCCCAATTTCACCGCTCTAATTTCTCTCGTGTCTCCATGCGTTCGTGTGCGTCCTACCTTTTGGCTCTGGGCCAGTGGCGTTGCAAGCGGCAAGATAAGGCTGCAAATCTCGAGCACACACTGGCCTCCTTCCACCGCTGCACCGGAATACCAGATAAGCATAAGCAACATCCATCCAATGACTGGTGCCAGTAAGCTAGAGGTTCTTGTAGGGAAGAAGAGACCAAGGAGCTAGGCATCATCAATGGCGACCATAGCTACGATGGCCATGCTTAAGCCCGTCAAGATTGTCAGATCCAGATTTTTTAATCCCGGATCCTCTGTAAACATTACTGTGCTACTCCCTGGATCAGTAGATAGCACTCACAGACTCATTGCTGAATCATATCATACAAGGCGCGAATTTAAGATAATTAATTAAACAAACATCAGAGTGACATAGACCACGTCGGGTCAAGTTTTACATAAGGGCCACCAGGCCAAATGGATTACATTACTCAAAAGCAGCGGAAACAAAAGGGAGGGTGGAGCTCATCTCTCCACAGGCAAGCGACTGGGGTGACCGACGTACGACCGATATTATCCAAAGCATGGGTAATATAGGTTGTACGCAAGTACCCAAGAGTCCACGAGACTGGGGCGAGACCTACACTACAGAATCTACGCTACTCTTTAGGGTTCCCGTGGCCATCGTCCTCAGGCTCCTCGTAGTACGCGTAGTCTCCTTGCTCCGCATCATCTGGAGGTTTTGGGGGAGGAGCGAGAGTGAGCACAACTACCGTGCTCGCGAGCCAACACACAGAATGCAATAGTATACATGCAAGGCTTAACAAGGATGACTCGGGTTCTTTTATTTGCTAAAGCATCATTTCAAATTAGCAATATTTACAAAGTCCTATGACTTAGCATTTTAAACACATTGCATTTTCATTTAAAGAGATTAAGTGCAATATTAAATAACAGCGAAGGTTACCTCCACCTTATGCTTAATTTTGATAACTTTACGTCCACGATTATCAACACTTTGATAAGGCTACCCAGAAAATCCAAAACAAGGGTTTGGATGAGCCCAACACATTTCCATTCCACCCACAAAGATTTTTGAAATAGAACTAACTCAGGTTAAGTTTCCATGTCTGCCTTTGACCGAAGGCGCGGCTGTTTAAACAGTTTAGACTCTGCAGAGGTTGTACACTGTACCCACATGTACCCACAAGTCCTTAATTCATCTGGACGGTTCATACCACATACCAACCATTCTCGTGCTACGTCCGCACCCACCATTCTTTCCATTCGTCCAGATGGGGTACTAGCAAGTTGTTTAGGGTTTTGGGAAGGAAAACCAATTAACGCAACACATCAGTCATCTACATCCAATGACTGCCCAAAACCATTTTTCATGTTTAAAGGATGATGATCGGGACATTTATTGTCCGGTATTTAACAAGACTAGCATGTCGCTTAAGTACAACCTATACTAGTATTTACCATATAATTACTAGGGTGACAAGGAATACTGAATTCAATTATCAAAGGATGGCTTAATAAGTAATTAATCAACAAATGGGCAATTAACTACCTTAAGCTTTAACATATCATTGTTTACAAAATTAAAGCATGCAACTTTGCTATTTTAAATAAACATAGTTTGCATAAAATTGTAGGTTCGGAATGATCAAAGTATTGACTCGCCTTGGTTAAAGGCAGAGGGGTCCTGGAAATCTTGAGCTTGGTCGAAGTGGAGGTCTCCGGCGTCGTCGAATCCTAATCGGTCGAAGGTACCGGAAAAAGATACAACGGCAAAGAGAGCAAATAAATACCAACTCAATAAATAATGAACTCCAAAATGAACAAGACCAGTACCATTAGCAAGATCTTGATTTTAGAAAATTTTAGAAATTGGTTTCACAATTTTTGGAGTTATACAGAAAAAGATATGAATTTTGGAAGCTTTTAAATGATTTTTCAATTAAACAGAAAATCCGAAAATTGGAAAAACCCTGTGGTGACACGTGTCGTGCTGCGTCGATCCACGGGCACTGTGCTCGTGGACCGAGTCAACGCTCAGGCAAGACGGCCATGGCAAAGCCCGTCGCCCACTTGTCACCGCAGTGAGGCGGTGGGCCCGCCACTGGCCTTGCGCGGCGGGACAGGCCCACCTGTCCACACAAGGGCGATAAAAACGCAAGGCGTCGCGTAGCGCGACGCCAGCGCTCTCCACCGCGCGAGAACGAGAGAGGGGAGGCGAGGCGCGCACGCGCGTGAAGCGGAGAGGGAGGAGAGCGGCGGCCCGAGCGGGCCGAGGCGACTGAGCGGCGAGGAGGCGCCGAGGTCGGAGCCGAAGGAGGAGCGGCGGGCCGGGTCAAGACGAAGACGGCGGCGAGCGGCGCTCGGCAACGACGGCGAGCGGAGGGAGGAGGAGGGAAAAGAAAAGAAGGCCCGGGCGCGCTTAAATAGCCGAGGCGAGGAGGGCAAGCCGGCGCGGGCGCGGGAGCAGGGAGAAAGGGGGTCCGTGGGGCGGCGCGGACGGACGGGAGGCCGAGGCGGCGCGCGCCAGGGCCTGCGTGGGGAGGTGGCGACCGAAGCGCGGGCGCGAGGCGGCGGAGACCGGCGCGCGCGGAGGCGCCGAGGAACGGGCGGGCCGGGCCCGCGAGGTAAGGGGGTTAGGGTTTCGATTTGATTTTTTTTTTTTTGAAATTCAAATTTCAAATTTTGATTTTTGAAACCTTAAACAAAATAGGATGTTACAAAGATCTTGGCAAGGTTGTCATCCACAAACACCACCAGGGTGTCAAGCATCTCGCTGCGTATCCTGGTGAGCGCGACCAAGAAGGGCATGGCTGTGTCATTGGCACCGGGCCGGCGTCGCAGGCTCGCGGTGGTCTCCTCCACGTTGTAGGCTTGCGGTGGTCTCCTCCGTGTCGCGCCGCTCGGCACGTCCTCCACGCTCGCGCTACAGCTGCTTTGTGTCATGCCCATGCCAACATAGCCCGACAGTAGCACGACGGGCCAACATACCGTGCTGGGCCTCGTCAGCGGGTGTCTGTGCCGACACAGCATATCCAGGGGAGCTCGCTGTGCTGGCCGCCGTGGCCCGCAGCCCATTGTGCCCGTGCCACAACGACACGGCACAACTCCTAGCTCTACTCGTATATAGCAAAAGGAAGATACTAGTTGGAGGGTCTATTTATTAGAAGTCGTTACTTCAGTTTTGTTGCATTGTCTACAATTAGACGGAGTACATCGTTGTAACTAAAGTTGCTAAGGAGGTGTCATGGCTTGCAGGACTAGTGAAAAAACCAGACATTGAGCAAGGTGAGGTTCAGGTCCGTTGTGATAGTTAGTGTAATTTATTTGGTCTGGAATCGGCTGTATTATGTCAGGATGAAGCACATTCGTGCAATGTATCTCAGAGAGTTGATTAGCTCTAGAGAGATTGATTTCATGAAGGTGCACACTGATAATAATGATGTGGCTATGTTAACCAAACTTGTCATCGCCAACAAGTTTGAGCATTGGCTAAACTTGTTGAGAATCACAAGCTGCTTAGCATGAAGGTAACACCCAGTTCACGGATGCGTAAGGAGTGTTAAGGCGTTTTCTTTATTTTTCAAGGTGGTGTATTCGTCAAGCTGGAGATATGTGTGTTATTAAGGTGGTGTATTCATCAAGGTAGAGATTTGTTGTGTATGACTCATATATAGCAAAAGAAAGGGGTTGATACAGACTAAGTGTCCGAGTCAAACTTGTAACTGAGGTATAAATATATACCGCTAACCCCTTGTTACTCTAATCAAGAAAAAGAAACTCCTCGTACGGACAAAGCCTCCGCGATTCGACTCTCGGGAACGCAGAATTGCTGAACTTCGTAAATAAATCTTTGTATCTTTGTGTCTCTTCTGAACTGCTACATATTCCAACAGTAGATCAGAGCATACGCGAGACTCTGAGCTGAACTTACCGTGTATAGTCGCGCACATGCATTATTTGGTCGTCCTTTTAAACTCAGCTGTGCTAATTGAAGAAATCACCATGATAAAGTCGTGTCAAGTGTGTCATAATACCGTCACTTGTCATGGTTAAAAATTTCAATAAGATCGAAAACAGTACTCTTTATATAGACACTTTAAACAGTAAGAATTTGACTTGCATGTATGGCAAGCAATCATTAACTCGTATATAGACAGTGGTATTCGTTAATTGCATAGAAGAAGACTTGTAAGCTATTAATGTTCATATAAGGAGGTTTTCATGCTAAACAGTAAACATTGTTGCATTGATAAGTGATGAGGATTCTTAACCAAGTCAATTTTTCCGGTCAAAGTTAGAGTTTCTGTCAAAATAGGCTCATATATCATAGATTAACTCTAAAACGATTATGAACCTACAATCAATACTTAAAGGAAGCATAATACCCTTTACTACTGCCAAACTGGCCGATGACTAGTTTGAGCCAGGAGACAACTAGCTAGGGATACGATTTGACTAGCTATACGGTTTTGGGCAATCCCCGGCCAGCGAACTGATCGGGAGACACGACAGTTTCCCACTTAACTAACGTAAGAGTGGTTATTGGTGCATCTGGCAACTTACGATAATTGGCTAAAAGACGTGACAGTTCAAGACTCAACATAGGAACGTGCGTGAAGATTAGAGGCGTTTTTAGCAGCATTAACTGTCACCCATTCAATAGCTATAAAAGGGATATCTCACATATTTTGTAATAGACAAAATGACATTATCATTTGGATTCAAGTTCGTCGATTATGTATCATCCCTATTGTTTTCTCATACATACACTCATTGTGTCTACAACAATAAAATATTTTAGTTTAGATTGTGCTCTTATATTATTTTTTCAGATAAACTTGATAGGAAACCTCGTGTTCCGATCATCGACAGTTGGCAAAAGATGTGATAATAATTGTAATTATCCACCTCAGAATGTGGTTTTATCAACCTCGCAACAAAAACTATTATGCTTTCACTACTATACATTAGCATTTTTTTTCAACTAGAAAACAAATCATAGGTCGCTTCTGTGTGCAGATATGTTTATGTTAAACACAACAATAATAGCTCCTTAAATAACAATAACTGTGAGCATAAATTACTGATAAAACTTGAGGCACATGCCTAGGTTGTCGCTCATATGCACAGTGCATTCGACCCTTGGGGGCTTGGGGCGCATATCATATGCATTCCCCCATTTCATGCACATCCTAGTCCGAGTACCAAATCAATCCAAAATTTTGATAACTTAACAGACGCTACATGCAAGAGGGAGCCTCTTTTCACCGGGCCTTGTTCTCTTCTTTTCACAAAGTGAGGGGCCTGAGGAAATGAGAGCCCAGGCAAAAGCAACATCTCTTGGGTAGTGTCATTGTCTCATTGACCTTGCCAGAGTATTCTTGCATGGAAAGCATCAGCAGACAAAATTATGGACCTTAATGCCAAGAATGATGGGATGGTAAATGTCTTGTATACCCTCTAGCTCTCCATCGACCTCAGCCTAGAGTTCTTCCTGAACCTAGTTTACTCTCCACCTATGCCTCATGCATCCATCGAAAATATTTCCACCATAGTGTGCTAATTTCATTCCATTTGAGTCATTTAGTTACGCTGTAATTTTTTTTCCTTTTCAAAACCATTCAGCAGTTTAAACACGTGCATGAATGATTTTAAAAATGAAAAGAAATTACAGCATAAGTGCTGTAATACATTTGAAGCACTAATATCTTGCATCTGCAAACGGCGATTCTGCCCGTTTTCTCCTTTGTGTAGAATCGGCTGTGAAAGCGTGAACACAGATTGGAAAACACGCGATGAACTTTGCATTCATTCTGTGGTGTGATTTATACACAAAAGTACAGAGAGATTACAGGAGATTTACAAGGAAACAAGAATATAATCTATAACTGTACATTGCCTAATCAAGCTCCAGGTTGTTGGGCAAGTGGTGGCGCATAAGAGGCAAAAGTAGCCATGCGAGATTGCCGGGATTGACGGGCGTGCTGTTGTCAGATTGGGAACAAGAGCGATGCGCTCCAACACCCTCGCCCGCAAAGATCAACTTGGGGCTTGGCAAATGTTGAGGTTGGACTGAAAGTCGAGGAAGAGTGTTGAGGGAAGACCTTTGGTGAAAATATCAGCATATTGCGAAGAGGAAGGCACATGAAGTGTGGATATCGTGAGGATATGTGCACGATCTCAGGATGATGAGTCAATTGGCAATGGCGTCATTGGTTTGCAAATTCTCGCGTTTTGGGTTTGCTCCAAGGTCGGGCCAGCCATTTGGCGGTCGACCGGGTTGTGCGAGGCGGTCGGACGCCCGTGGAGCGATCCGACCGCCATGGTGGCGGTCCGACCGCTTCTTTGAAAGTTGTGTTTTGGAGTGGGCCAAAAATAGGTTGTGTAGGCAAGTGAGGAGTCTCTGGATGTGGTCCCATCATTTTTGGAGCTCCTATCAAAAGTTCTATTCGATTGAAATTTCGGAAGGTTTGAATTTCTCGCTTGAATTTTGGCTAAGTCTTTTGGACCGGTCCGACCGCCCGTTGTGGGAGCGGTCCGATCAATATGAATCGGTCGGACCGCCCACGTAAAGCTGATCGGACCCGCGATCTTGGAGGTGAGCCAAGTGTTGCATTGAGTTTGTTCTGAGTGTGTTATTCTATGGACTTCAATGCTTTATTGATGTATATTGCATTGCGAAACTGACGTGGGTCAAGTTGTGAAGAACTTGTTCCTAAGCGGTTTGTTTGTCTATTGTTTGTGCGGTGGCTTGCGTGTCAACGGCGTCAGCGGTGAGTGGATCGGGACTACGCTTGGAGAGCCGAGGTCGAGCGATCGTGGATACCGGTGAGGTCGTGTGACTCAAGCAGTGCGTAATGGACAAGATGGATCGAACGGTGGTTCAAACACCGGTTGGATCGGTGGTGCGGATATCGATGCGAGTCTCGGGAGGTTCCGATGGGATTCGGACAAGAGGGCTTGGCGTCGATGAGAACAGCTGATCAACCTACACGTGGTGAAGCAGGCGATTGCTTCAAGAGTTATTTGTGTGTGGGTCCCATGTGTAAGAGACCCAAAAAGGGAAACCCTAGCTCTATAGTATAAATAGGAAGGGAGAGGTGGAAAACCTAAGCAAGCATTCATTTAGCCCCTTCTTCCTTTTCTAGGGTTTGGAGGAGAGGAGAGGAAAACTAGGGTTTGGAGTGTGCTCCTTGTTGAGCTCTTGCCCTCCTTGGTGGAGAGGCTTTGTAAGCATCTATTGTAGATGAACAATCTTGTGATGCTTAATTGAAAGATCAATTGCTCCTTTGTGTTCTTCTCTTTTTGGATGTTTTTAGTGCTTCCTTGATTCAAAGGTTCATGCTTGGTCTCTTGGCCTACTTTACCTTGCTTTGATGTGTGGGATTACTACTAGAGTCATCTAGATCATCAAACCCCCACAAGTAAGTCTTGAATCAAGATTTCCTCATTTCTAGGGTTTGTGCACCTCTTTGGTAAAATCTCAAGAGATCGATTCTGCGAAGTGGATCGACCGATCGTCGCTAGAAATAGGTCTCCAATATCTTTAGGAAGGTGTGCTAGAAATTTGGTCAAGTTTTATTGGTTGAATCAAAAGTTGGATCAAATTTCGTTTTGGATTTGGGTGGAGTTTTTCAAGATCTTGGACTCTACCGTCCGACCGGCCTTCAACGGCGGTTCGACCGCCGTGTTTTCGATCATTGGTTTGTCGGGTCGAACGCATCCCACCGGTCCGACCGGTGGCTAGTTGCCGGCCGATCGCTTCTTGACCGCCGGTCCGACCGCCTCGCCGTGGTAGCCGGTCAGACCGCCCGTGCCCAGTGAAGAACATTGAGTTCTTTTCTCCTTTTGTGTCGTGTGCTTGAGGGGCTTATCAAATTCAACACAAGGCTTCCGTTGTGTGCTCACTAAACTTCTTAGCTTTCATAGCTAAAGGAGTAAAGTACGTGTTGGTTTTGATTTAGGTGAGAAAGTTTTGAAAGCGCCTATTCACCCCCCCTAGTCGCCTTTCCGGTCCTACAAGTGGTATCAGAGCCGGTTAGCTCTTTTCTATAGATCTTAACCGGTCTTTGGAGCCATGGCGACTGACAAGTATTCAACCAAGCCACACATTTTTGAGGGAGTTGACTTTGCATACTGGAAGGCTCGTATGCAAGCGTATATCGAGGCTCAAGGGCACGCTATTTGGCTAAAGGTGAAAAACCCTTATGTCGTGCCAGCCGATGACGATACGATCACTCCAGATGTGGAGGCCAACAGCAAGGCTCGGAATTATTTGATCCAAGGCCTTAGTCGATCTGAGTTTGAGCGTGTTGCTCACTTGCGGTCTGCTCACGAGATCCGCGGACACTTTGTGATTATCATGAAGGGTCCATGCGATCAAGGAAGTGAGACAGAACCACTCAAGAAGGTTTACTCGAAGATCGAACAAAGGCCCGTGAGTCTTTGGATGAGTGTGGGAAGATTCTCTAAAATTCTTCATGATCTCCGCACTGCTTGACTTGGTATTTTACGAGTCAAAATGCACGCCACTTACGGGTGCTCTTGATGTGAAGGTCAGGGTATGAAGATCACTTCCATCAATGACAACATCACATGAGTGAGCTTACCATGGATAAGCTCTACTCGAGGTTGAAGACGCATGAGATTGACTTTATCTCGCCTCCCAAGACAGAGTCGATGGCTTTAGTGGTCGACAAATCCAAGGGTTGCTCTTCCGATTCTCTTGATTTTAGCTCATCGGCTTTTCATTATCTCGCTTTACATTCTTTGAGTGATGAGCAACTTGAGAAATTGCCCGAGGATGACTTAGCCCTCCTTTCCACCAAATTCACAAGAGCGCATACAACAAGGTGAGAAATAGGAGGAGAAGTGGACCTATCACGTGCTTGAATGTGGTGAGCCAAACCACATTCGCTCCAAGTGCCCCAAGCTAAAGGGCAAGGAGGAGAAGGAGACACGAAGACATCCCGGAGAGGATGCAAAACCCAAGAAGACAAACTATCGAAGTTTGTCGGTAGGGTCCTGCCGCTCTTGAGAATGTAAATATGAGCGATGTGGACTCGGAACGGAGGACGACGAGGTGATTCTCGTGGCAAGAAGAAGGCGCATGACTTCACCCATGTGTTTCATGGCCAAGAACAGCCACGATAGCGACTCCTCCAACAATGAGGATCCCTTCAGTGATCCTGATGAGGTATGCCCTTCTATTGCTGATATGAAAAGGGCTTTGGTGCTTGCTGAACAGAAATTGCATAAGCAAGTAAAAATGATTAGGAAGCAGGACATTATGATTGATAATTTGAATCTTGAAGTTGTTAGGCTTAAATCTATCAATCCTGCTGATATTTGTGATTCCTGCACTAGCTTGCTTAAAGATTTGACAAGCTTGAAATCTGCTCATTCCTCTGTCACAAATCAACTAAAAGATGCTCTCGATGAACTAGAATTTTTCAAGTCTAGATCTGCTTGTTTAGATGTCATTCCTCTTGATGTGACTGCCATGGAAGCTATCCCTTTAACTTGCTCTAATTGTGCTTTGCTAGAATTAAAATTGGATAGCTCCTTAAAAGAATTGCAAAAGTTTGATGCTAGTCACACATGCTCTCATTGTAAGGATAATAGGATTAAGATGCAAGAGATGACAGAAACATTGATTTACTCTAGAGTTGCATCTTGTGAAAATTGTCCCAAGCTTACAATTGAGATTGAAGCCTTAAACAAGACCTGGAAGAAAAGGCTAAAATTGAAAGATCCATGTCTTTTACTGCTTCTAAAAAGGTTATTGATTCTAACTCTTGTGTTTTGAATGCTGAAGTTGAAACCATGGTTAGTCAGATACAAGAGGCTTTTAGAGTCAAGTTTAAGGAAGCGATTGAGTAGGATTCAGGAATCCTATTGTGTGTCTTGTGAGGCCTTCAAAGTGGAAGTGGCCCTTCTCAAGAGTAAGCACAATGAGGTAATCAAGTCTAGCAAGTGTACTAGATGTGAGGAGTTAATGAAAGAGAATGATTACCTCAAGGTGACTCTTGAGAAATTTTCAAGTGGGAAAAAGAAACTCAACATGATTCTTGATCAATCCAAGGTGAGCGTGAAAATAGTGGTCTAGGTTTCAACCCCTAGAGCATTCCAAGAAAAACCCACCTAAGATTGCTAGAGTTGTGAAGAATGGTTTGTTTGAGCTAGAACCCCCTAAGCCATCCGGGTTGTTTTCAAATCCGGTGGTTTTGCTCAAACTCTTTCTGGCAAGAAAGGTGCTTTCACTCATTCAGTGTACAGACCCCTCAAAAGGTCCAGTACCATTGCACCTTCTGCAAGAAAGAAGGCCATACTGTTGAGTTCTGCTTGCGGAGAGCAAAACTTGAGAGAAAAGAGAGGATGAGCGTCCTAAGATCCATTAGAGGAGTCCCTTCTCGGATGTAGTCTCTAGAGCTAGGCGACTGCTTATCGCACCACACATAGGCCTAGATTTGTAGAGAACTTTGTAGACTCTTTTGGTGGGTCTAGGCAAGATGTTGGATTAGGACATCGTGAGGAGAGACACTGGTAGCACCTAGACAGGGGAGTATCGATCTTTTGGTAGATCGTTTGGAGAGGTCTAGGTGGTTCTCATGTGCATTCTTATGATTTTGTTCTGATCATGTTTCAAATATTACTCTCGCTGCTCCCGGACATCGTGCTTCTCAAGATCTTTGGATTCCTCGCTTCATTTATCACTAACCCCAAGATCGAGGCACGGATGTTTTCTCGATTGTGCCTTTTAGGTCCGTCGTGCGAGGAAGGAGGACAAGTGGCTTGTAGACTCGGTGTTCTCGACATATGACCGAGATTCTAGATGGTTCTCCTCCTCACACGTGCATCCGCAATGAATTGATTACATTTGGGGATGCTTCTACGGGACCGTGGATTGCAAAGGGCACTCGCGGCGTCAACGACAAGTTCATGCTAAAAGACGTCGCTTTGGTGAGTAAGTCGAGGTATAATCTTCTATCTGCTTTCTCCGCTGATGAGGGTCTAGAAGTGAGGTTTAAGAGAGGTGAGTGCAGAGTTCTAGATTCCTCGGTGAGCTTGTTTTTGAGATCTCAGTTTGAGAAGATTTTCGTGCAAATTTCAATTTCTTCTCGCTTCCAGTCCTAGGTGTCTTGTAGCCTCTGATTCTCATGACCTTGTTTTGTGGCATCGTAGACTTGGGCATATAGGTTTTGATCATTTGTCTAGAGTCAGTTGCAAGGACTTGATTAGAGGTTTGCCTAGGTCAAGGTCAGAGATCTTGTGTGCTCACCTCAGAGACATGGTAAGATGGTGTCCTTCCCACCCACCTCTTACTTTGGTAATGACTGATGGACGGTGATGACTTCTTCACTTAGATACAGTTGGTCCTTCTAGAGTTCAGTCAGCTGGTGGGAAATGGTATGTGCTGGTGGTTGTGGATGATTACTCCAGGTATTCATGGGTTTATTTTCTTGCTTCTAAGGACGAAGCATTTGGATTCTTTAAAGATTTGGTCCTTAGAATTGCTGTTGATATACCTGGAGCTTTGAGAGCCATTAGGAGTGATAATGGGACAGAGTTCAAGAATTCTTCTTTTTCTACCTTCTGCACTGATAGGGGAATTGAGCATCAGTTTTCTTCTCCTAGAGTTCCTCAGCAGAATGGTGTTGTAGAAAGGAAGAACAGAACCCTTGTAGAGATGGCTCGGACCATGCTAGATGAGCATTCTACTCCTAGGAGATTTTGGGCTGAGGCGATCTCTACTGCTTGTTATATCTCCAATAGGGTTTTCTTGAGATCTGTGGTTGGGAAGACTTCTTATGAGCTTAGATTTGGTCATTCTCCCAAAGTCTCTCATTTCAAGATTTTTGGTTGCAAGTGCTTCATTCTTAAACATGGCAATCTTGATAAATTTGAGTCTAGATGTTTTGATGGCATATTTCTTGGTTATCCTGCTCATTCTCGTGGCTATCGTGTTTTTAATGTTGATACTAACAAAATTGTTGAGACTTGCGAAGTCACTTTTGATGAGGCTAGTCCTGGTACTAGACCCGATGCTTCAGGTACACAGGTTTCTGAAACTCAAGAAAGCATCTTCGTCGATGATGATTCTGAGGATGAAGACTCAAACCATCCTCCTGCTACCTCTGAGAGGGGTGGAGAGCCTGCTACTACTACTTGATGTCACCGAGCGGCCGCCTCCTATCCCCACCGACGATCTGAGTGGCTCTGTTCCTACCTCCACAACTCATGGGGTAGAGGCCACTTCTGCACCAGAGCACCTCTTCGCATTCAAATGACAACATCCTCCCAAGCAGATGATTGGGGATCTTCAAGAGCGAGTCACTCGCTCTGTGTTTATTCTCTGATTCCCATGCACATTCTCGCTTTTGTCGCTTCTTTTGAACCCCGAGATATCACCCATGCTTTATCGATGCCTCTTGGGTCAATGCCATGCATGAAGAGCTTGAAAATTTTGAAAGAAACAAAGTCTGTTTTTAGTTGAGCGACCTTCCGATTCTCATGTTATTGGAACAAAATGGGTTTTAAAAATAAGCAAAGTGAGGATGGATTGGTTGTTCGCAATAAGGCTAGACTTGTTGCTCAAGGTTATTCCCAGGTAGAGGGCTTAGACTTTGAGGAGACCTTTGCTCCAGTAGCTAGATTGGAGGCCATTCGCATTCTTTTAGCATTTGCAACATCCAAGGGTTTCAAGCTTTTTCAAATGGATGTTAAAAGTGCTTTCTTGAATGGCTTCATAGAAGAAGAGGTCTTTGTCAAGCAACCTCCAGGTTTGAAAATCAAAATTCCCAAACCATGTTTTTAAACTCTCTAAAGCTCAGATGGATTGAAACAAGCTCCTAGAGCTTGGTATGACAGACTTAAGAGTTTCTTGCTTGAAAATGATTTCAAAATGGGAATGGTTGATAAAACCTTGTTCACTCTCAGGCATGGCATTGATTTCTTGTTGGTTCAAATATATGTGGATGATATTATTTTCGGTGGTTCCTCTCATGCTTTGGTGTCTAGATTTTCAGATTCTATGAGCAGTGAATTTGAGATGAGCATGATGGGAGAGCTGACATTCTTCCTTGGTCTTCAAATCAAGCAAGCAAAGAAGGCACCTTCGTCCACGAGTAAGTATACAAAGGACCTTCTTGGCGCTTCAATATGGGAAGCGATGAGGCCAATGTCTACTCCCATTGCTACAACCACCGTCTTTGGACCACGATGAGGATGGAGAGTCCGTGGACGGAAGGAGTACCGCAGATGATTGGCTCCTCCTCTATCTTACAAATACGAGGCCGGACATACACCGCCGTATGTCCGTGCTGCTCGATTCGAGCTTCTCTCGTGCTTCTCATCGTCAAGCGATCGCGCATCTTGGTATCTTCAAGATACGCTTGACTTTGGACTCGTATTCTTCTTCTTGGCTCTTTCAATTCGAGCATTTTACGATCTTGATTTCACGGGTGTAGAGTTGATAGGAAGAGTACTTACGGCACTTGTCATTTCTTGGGCACATCTCTTGTTTCTTGGTCTTCTAGAAAATCTTACATGCCTGATCCACACCGAGGCCGAGTATGTAGCCGCCGCTGGTCGCTCTCGAGTCCTCTGGATTTTGTCCACGCCGCGAGACTATGGGTTATCTTTAGGAAGTGTTCCTCTTTTCGTGACAACACTTCGCAATTAATATTGCTAAAAACCCGATGCAACATTCCAGACTAAACACATTGACATTCGATTTCATTTTCCGAGAGACCATGTTGAGAAAGGTGATGTTGTGCTTCACTTTGTAGAGTCCGAGCAACGACTTGCGATATTTTCACTAAGGCTCTTGACTCTTCGTTTCTTTGCTCGCTTATGGGAGAGTTAGGGTTATTAGTCCTATTGGGCTGTTTTGAGGGGAAGTTGCTCTTTTGCATTCATTGTATCATAATGCATGTTTCATTTCATTTGTCTTGCATTGTGTAATAAAATCATGGAGCTTTGATTATTATCCTTGTATGACTTGTTCTTATATTCTATACCTTGTCATATCGAGTGATAGTCCGCTAGACCTCTTTTATGGCTCTTCGTGTGTGGCTTAGCTTTTGACTTGCTAGCTTTATATCCGTGAGAAACTTGAATCAAATCATGTCTTGTTGGATCTTGTGACTAGTTTTGCTCTAGTGATCCGCTTATGATTCTCGCCATGTCTTACAAGTTGAATTGAGTCTTGAACTTATTCTGAGTTGAAAAATGAGCTTTTTATCTTATTAAGTCAAGCAAATGAAAAATGAGATTTTCTGCGAAAAACCGATCTCACCAATCCTTTCTCATGAGACGGCTTGCCATTGCACTAGGCATGAACTCGGGGAGTTTTGGATGACCTAGATCATTCTTTTAAGCTTATCGCTTGAGATGGTCGCAAGGCTTGAGATCTAGCACAAGAAAAAAGGAGAAAGAAAAGAGAAATTGCCCAAAGAGGGCTAAGTGCTTGAGCTTTGCTTCAAAAGAATTTTCTTAATGCTCAAAATGCCTCAATTCTTGTTTTGAGTCTCTTTTTACTTATAGACATGGCTTGACTCATTTTGGTTGCTTTGAGTGAATCTATGATTTTGAACAACCTTTCATGATTTTAATTCATCAATCTCGATTCTTTGCTATCTTGGTTTTAGCTTTGCGATACACGTTTTGCCATGATTGAATATAGCGTCTACTCTTTATATGGCTTGGTATAATTCTTGTACTGTCTTCATGTATAATGGTCATGGCTCCTTCTCACTAAAGTTTAAAAATAAAGTCATTCCTTCACGCTCTTTCTTTTTCATGCATCTTGATGAATTCATTGTCAAAGGGGGAGAAAGATTGTGAAGAAAATGTTTGATGTTGGAGCTTTTGGTTTCATACTCAAGGTTTAATAGAAAAGAACTTCATAAAATAAAAATTTTGAACCTTTTGAAAATCTGTGATCATGGTGAGTTGAGTTTCTGGGTTTCATTGTCTTATCTTATCTGATTTGCAATTGAAGAATACTCACAATGATCAAAGGTCAAATAGAACAATGTGTCTTTCATTTGGACCTAAGTGAGATTTTTGGCTACTTTCTGGAAATTGAATCCTCAATGCCTTATCTCACTTGCTTACACTATTCTGAAGCCAGCTTGGTCGGTTCCTAGGCTTTTTGTTGCTTATGGACCAAGTTGTGCCTTTATGCTAAAACGCGAGTTTTACTTTTCATTTTGAAAACCACATTTTCTTGAAAATTGCCAATGTGTTCATCAAGGGGAGATTGTGGATATCGTGAGGATATGTGCACGATCTCGTGGATGATGAGTCAATTGGCAATGGCGTTATTGGTTTGCAAATTCTCGCGTTTTGGGTTTGCTCCAAAGGTCGCCAAAGCATTGGCGGTCGACCGGTTGTCTTGGCGGTCGGACCGCCCGTGGAAAATCCGACCGGCCATGGTGGCCGGTCCGACCGCTCTTTGAAAGTTGTGTTTTTGAGTGGGCCAAAAATAGGTTGTGTAGGCAAGTGAGGAGTCTCTGGATGTGGTCCCATCATTTTGGAGCTCCCAATCAAAGTTCTATTCGATTGAAATTTCGAAGGTTTGAATTTCTCGCTTGAATTTTGGCTAAGTCTTTTGGACCGTCCGACCGCCGTTGTGGGAGCGGTCCGATCAAGATGAATCGGTCGGACCGCCCCGTGCTGAAATGATCGGCAATCACTGGAGGTGAGCCAAGTGTTGCATTGAGTTTGTTCTGAGTGTGTTATTCTATGGACTTCAATGCTTTATTGATGTATATTGCATTGCGAAACTGACGTGGGTCAAGTTGTGAAGAACTTGTTCCCGGAAACGGTTTGTTTGTCTATTGCTGTGCAGGTGGCTTGCAGGTCAACGACGTCAACGGTGAGTGGATCGGGACTACGCTTGGAGAGCTGAGGTCCAGAACGATCAGGGATACCGGGTGAGGTCGTGTGACTCAAGCAGGTGCAGAATGGACAAGATGGATCGAGCGGGTGGTTCGAAACAGCTGGTTGGATCAGGTGGTGCGGATATCGGTGCGAGTCTCTGGGAGGTTCCGATGGGATTCGGACAAGAGGGGCTTGGCGTCGATGAGAACAGCTGATCAACCTACACGTGGTGAAGCAGGCGATTGCTTCAAGAGTTATTTGTGTGTGGGTCCCATGTGTAAGAGACCCAAAAAGGGAAACCCTAGCTCGCTTATTATCAATTGATCCATAATTATGCATTGTTCTTTTGTGGTTCATGGTTATGAATATCGTTATTTCCTTGCTGTAATTTTATAGTGTGTCGATAATTATTAGTTTAAAGTGTATTGTGGTGGCATTCTAGGCTCTTGTTGAGCTCTTGCCCTATTCTTAATTGCATAGAAGAAGACTTGTAAGCTATTAATGTTCATATAAGGAGGTTTTCATGCTAAATTGAAACATTGTTGCATTGATAAGTGATGAGGATTCTTAACCAAGTCAATTTTTCCGGTCAAAGTTAGAGTTTGTGTCAAAATAGGCTCATATATCATAGATTAACTCTAAAACGATTATGAACCTACAACCAATACTTAAAGGAAGCCTAATACCCTTTACTACTGCCAAACTGGCCGATGACTAGTTTGAGCCAGGAGACAACTAGCTAGGGATACGATTTGACTAGCTATACGGTTTTGGGCAATCCCCCAAGCACTGATCGGAGACACGAAGATTTCCTCACTTAACTAACGGAGTGGTTATTGGTGCATCCGCAACTTACGATAATTGACTAAAAGACGTGACAGTTCAAGACTCAACATAGGAACGTGCGTGAAGATTAGAGGCGTTTTTAGCAGCATTAACTGTCACCCATTCAATAGCTATAAAAGGGATATCTCACATATTTTGTAATAGACAAAATGACATTATCATTTGGATTCAAGTTCGTCGATTATGTATCATCCCTATTGTTTTCTCATACATACACTCATTGTGCCTACAACAATAAAATATTTTCGTTTAGATTGTGCTCTTATATTATTTTTTCAGATAAACTTGATAGGAAACCTCGTGTTCCGATCATCGACAGTTGGCAAAAGATGTGATAATAATTGTAATTATCCACCTCAGAATGTGGTTTTATCAACCTCGCGACAAAAACTATTATGTTTTCACTACTATACATTAGCATTTTTTTTCAACTAGAAAACAAATCATAGGTCGCTTCTGTGTGCAGATATGTTTATGTTAAACACAACAATAATAGCTCCTTAAATAACAATAACTGTGAGCATAAATTACTGATAAAACTTGAGGCACATGCCTAGGTTGTCGCTCATATGCACAGTGCATTCGACCCTTGGGGGCTTGGGGCGCATATCATATGCATTCCCCTATTTCATGCACATCCTAGTCCGAGTACCAAATCAATCCAAAATTTTGATAACTTAACAGACGCTACATGCAAGAGGGAGCCTCTTTTCACCGGGCCTTGTTCTCTTCTTTTCACAAAGTGAGGGGCCTGAGGAAATGAGAGCCCAGGCAAAAGCAACATCTCTTGGGTAGTGTCATTGTCTCATTGACCTTGCCAGAGTATTCTTGCATGGAAAGCATCAGGAGACAAAATTATGGACCTTAATGCCAAGAATGATGGGATGGTAAATGTCTTGTAGTACCCTCTAGCTCTCCATCGACCTCAGCCTAGAGTTCTTCCTGAACCTAGTTTACTCTCCACCTATGCCTCATGCATCCATCGAAAATATTTCCACCATAGTGTGCTAATTTCATTCCATTTGAGTCATTTAGTTACGCTGTAATTTTTTTTCCTTTTCAAAACCATTCAGCAGTTTAAACACGTGCATGAATTATTTTAAAAATGAAAAGAAATTACAGCATAAGTGCTGTAATACATTTGAAGCACTAATATCTTGCATCTGCAAACGGCGATTCTGGCCGTTTTCTCCTTTGTGTAGAATCGGCTGTGAAAGCGTGAACACAGATTGGAAAACACGCGATGAACTTTGCATTCATTCTGTGGTGTGATTTATACACAAAAGTACAGAGAGATTACAGGAGATTTACAAGGAAACAAGAATATAATCTATAACTGTACATTGCCTAATCAAGCTCCAGGTTGTTGGGCAAGTGGTGGCGCATAAGAGGCAGGCGAGCGCCATGCGAGATTGCCGGGATTGCCGGGCGTGCTGTTGTCAGATTGGGAACAAGAGCGATGCGCCCAACACCCCCCCCCCCCCGCCCCGCAGCATCAACTTGGGGCTTGGCAAATGTGACCGAAAGTCGAGGAAGAGTGTTGAGGGAAGACCTTTGGTGAAAATATCAGCATATTGCGAAGAGGAAGGCACATGAAGAACACGAACATCACCGAGGGCCACACGTTCCCGGACGAAATGGAGATCAATCTCCACATGTTTGGTGCGTTGGTGTTGCACCGGGTTGGAGGAGAGGTAGACCGACGAGATGTTGTCGCAATAGACGATCGTGGAGGTCTTGAGAGGACAGTGGAGCTCGGCCATGAGTTGTCGGCCAAAGATGTCTCGCCATCGATTGGCCACTCCACAAGACTCGCTCAAAGACTCGAGCGGGAGACGGTGGGTTGGCATTTCGAGGACCAAGAGAGGAGATTGTCGCCAAGAAACACACAGTAGCCGAAAGTAGATTTCCGAGTGTCAGGGCAGCCAGCCCAATCAGCATCGGAATATGCCACAAGGGAGTCACATAAGGAACAGGTGAGGTGGAGGCCAAAGTCAGCAATGCCTTGCACATAACGCAGGATGCGTTTGATGAGATTGAAGTGAGGCTCTCTAGGATCATGCATATGTAAGCAAACTTGTTGTACTGCATAGGAGATGTCAGGGAGGGTAAAAGTAAGGTATTGAAGTGCCCCAGCCAAACTGCGGTAAAGCATGGGGTTGGAGACGGGAGAACCAACGCTAGCAGGGAGTTTGGAGCGAGTGTCAATGGGAGTGGAGCAGGGGTTGCATGAGGTCATGTTGGCACAATTAATGATGTCATGCGCATACTGTTCTTGGGAGAGAAACAGGCCTCCCTTAGTTCGCCGAGCAGTGACACCAAGAAAGTAGTGTAGGTCACCTAGATCGGTCATGGAGAACTCCTGCTGGAGAGAGTGGATGATCCGATCAAGGAAGACAGTGGTGGAGGCTGTGAGAATAATGTCGTCGACATAGAGGAGTAGATAGGCAGTGGCTGATCCTTTGTGGTAGATAAATAGGGAGGGGTCGGATTTAGAAGAAGTGAACCCGAGGCTGGTTATGAATGTGGCGAAACGGCTGAACCAAGCGCGTGGAGCTTGCTTGAGACCATAGAGAGATTTGTTGAGCCGACACACATGGTGAGGTTTGTCGGCGTCAACGAAACCGGATGGTTGTTGGCAAAAAACAGTTTCAGCAAGGGTGCCATGAAGAAAGGCGTTTTTGACGTCCAACTGGTGGATAGGCCATTCTTTGGATAAAGCAAGAGAAAGAACAAGGCGGATGGTGGTGGGTTTGACAACTGGGCTAAAGGTTTCCTCAAAGTCAATGCCCGGTTGTTGAGAGAAGCCGCGGAGCACCCATCGGGACTTATAGCGAGAGAGGGAGCCATCGGGGTTGAGTTTGTGGCGGAAAACCATTTACCGGAGACGACGTTGGCGTCAGGGGGCCGTGGGACGAGATCCCATGTGTTTTGGAGCAAAGAGCCTGAAATTCGTCGAGCATGGCAGAGTGCCAATGCGGGTCATTCAGGGCCCCCCTTTGACGTCTTCGGTAGTGGCGAGATTGTGGTGACGGCAAGGTCTAGTATCTCGCGGGGAAGAACACGTATGCCATGTTTGCTGCATGTGGCCATGCCGTGGGCGTTCACCGCGGGTTGCACGGGAGCAATACGTGCATTGGTCATCGAAGAAGACTCGACAGACTGCGTCGGGGCCACCTCGATAGGAGCAGGAGGCGGCACTGGTGGCGTCGGGACCACAGGAGGTGGCACCGTACATGGTGAGGCCAGTGTGGCCTAGGCCGCGGGTGGCGAGGACAGGGCTGCCCGTGGTGACGTAGTGGCCGCGCATGAACTGGGCAGTCCAGGCTCGACAGCCGACGAAGCAGGAGCCGACCTGGGTGAGGTACGAGCCGACCTGGGTGATGCAGGAGGTGTTGGCGCCGCGGTAGTAGGCGAAGAAGGGGCCGCGGACGTTGAAGGTGCTGGTGCTGGTGCCGACCCAGGTGGAGGTCCTGCTGGGAGTGAGGGCGACGAACACGGAATGAGAACTTCAACGACAGGAGGAACGTCGAGAAAAGAATATGTGGAGGAGGTTGGACATGATGTCTTGGCGAATGGAAAGGAGGCCTCGTCGAACACAACGTGTCGAGAGATGATGAGACGATTTGTGGTAAGGTCAAGACATCTGTAGCCCTTATGGTGAGTGGGATAGCCGAGAAATACACAGGCTGTAGACCGCGGAGAGAGATTATTTGGAGCAGTGGAGGAAAGATTTGGGTAACAGGTGCAACCGAAAACACGCAAATGATGGTATGACGGGTTGTGGCCGAACAAAGCATGGTGAGGAGTGTGGTTTGAGAGGGTTTTGGTGGGGTGTAGGTTAATGAGGTGGGTGGCAGTGGAGAGCGCCTCCGCCCAATAGGGTGCCGGCATGCTAGCTTGAAACAGCAAGGAGCGAACGATGTTGTTTAGTGAGCGCAAAATTCGTTCGGCTTTGCCGTTTTGCTGCGATGTGTATGGGCAGGAAAGGCGGAGGTGGATGCCATGAGTTTGGAAAAATTGCGTGCCGTGGTGTGGTCGAACTCACGACCGTTGTCACACTGCAAGTTTTGAATTGTGGTGTGGAATTGAGTGGAGACAAAGGCAAAGAAAATTTTGAGAGTGGGGAAAGTATCGGACTTGTAGCGAAGGGGGAACGTCCACACATAATGAGTAAGATCATCTAAAGCAACCAAGTAATATTTGTAACCTGAGACACTTGGAACAGGAGACGTCCAAAGATCACAATGAATAATCTCAAAAGGTTTATTCATTCGAGAAATGGAGGTAGCAAAGGGGAGCCGCACATGGCGACCCAACTGACAAGCATGGCACAAAGACGAGTCATGGTGTGTGCGTTTATTACATTGTATGCTAGAAGATGAAATTAAACGGGACATGCCATGATGGCCAAGGTGTCCGAGCCGGCGATGCCAGAGATCCTCCGTCTTGACGCTTGCGGCGAGGGCATGCGAAGGAGATGGCAGCCGGATGGAGTAGAGGGGACCTGAACTATTGCACCTCATGATCTCGGTCCGCGAAAGACCGAAAGGATCAAATTTAATGGAACAGAGATTGTCCGTGGTGAACTGACGCACGGATATGAGATTTTGAATTATGCGAGGAGAAATGAGAACATTTTTTAGATGGAGATGACTGGAGTGGGTGGGGAGAGAGAGATGGCCGCTGCCAGTGATGGGAAGGCGAGTACCATCACCAACAACGACATGTTGAGAGTGAGAGGAAGGTTGGGAGGATAGAAGATTACCAGCGTCGGATGTGAGATGGTTCGAAGCGCTGGAGTCGACGTACCAATTGGTACCGTCGAGCTGCTGCAGGGTCATTGCGTTGAGCGCATGGACCAGGGATTGTTGATCCCACGTCGGTGGAGACGGCGCGAGACGGCGCGCTCACCGGGCGCACGGTCGAGGACGCCGCGCGCGCTCGTCGGGGCGCGGGTTGGACAAATACCATCTGGTGGTGCGGAGACAGGGCCCGTCCATAGCTGGAAGGTACCGGTCCATGGATTGAACACCGTGGGCGGCATGGTGGATGGCTTGCTAGCATAGGTAGAGGGCGCGCTAGAGCCCTGCCCGCCGAAGCCACCGCCTTTGCCGCCCTTCCCACCAGATTTGTTACGGCCCTTGCCGTAGCCGCGGGAGTGGTTGCCGAAGGAGCCAGATGACGCCGAGTAGAAGACGGACGGCGTAGAGGACTTGGGGTGGCTCGCTTCGTCGAGGACGAGTTTGGATCGGGTCTGCAAGAACGAGGGGAGCACATCTGTGGAGGTGATGATCTTGCGGATCATGGCGATGTTCTCGTTCAAGCCTCGCAAGATGGTGAGTACGATGGTGGCGTCGGTGATGGTGTGGCCGAGATCACCGAGGGAGTCCGCAATGTTCTTCATCCGCTGGCAGTAGGCCATGACGGGTTGATCGCCCTGCATGGTGTTGCGGAATTCGGCCTCCATGGCGATGATCCGGGCCTGCTTGTTGTCGTGGAACAAGCCTTCGGCGCTGGTCCACAGCTTGTGCGCCGAGGCACCAAGGGTGAGGATGTAGCCAAGCACCTCGTCGGAGACGCTCCCGTAGATCCACGACACGACCGTGGAGTCGTTTGACGCCCAGTCAGGGTCGCCGGCAGAGGAGCCACTGCCGTCGACGTGCTTCGTCAGGTTGAAGCGGCAGAGGAGAATGGAGAAGAGCTCACGCCACTTGCCATAGTTGGGCGGCGAGAGTTGGAGGGAGAACGGGATCAGGGACTTGATGTTGACAGAGTTGAGGGGAGTGGAATTGAGGGGAGCGGAAGGCTGAGGTCTGGATTCGGCCATGGTGGCTCATGGCGAAGGAGAAGCGGCGCAGGGCTAACCTAGGCAACTGATACCATGAAAGCGTGAACACAGATTGGATAACACGCGATGAACTTTGCATTCATTCCGTGGTGCGATTTATACACAAAAGTACAGAGAGATTACAGGAGATTTACAAGGAAACAAGAATATAATCTATATCTGTACATTGCCTAATCAAGCTCCAGGTTGTTGGGCAAGTGGTGGCGCATAAGAGGCAGGCGAGCGCCATGTGAGATTGCCGGGATTGCCGGGCGCGCTGTTGTCGGATTGGGAACAGGAGCGATGCGTTCCAACAGGCTACACTCGGCAAAGCATATTGCAGCAACTCCTTCGGTTTTTTTTACTTGACATCCTATAATTCATGTTGTCAAGTTTTCTAAAATTTGATCATCAATAGGTTTAAAATTATCTAGATTAATTATATAAAAATTATATCATTCGATTTGTAGTCGTTAACAATACTTTCATAATATTATAATTTTATTAGTACATCTTAATATACAATTATAAGAAGTAATAGTCAAAGTTGCATATCAGGGACCGCGAAAAGTAAAAAGTAACGGAGGGAGTATGTATATGTCAAAATTGGTTACATGGCATCACAATTTTATGTCATTGACCGTAGAACACTCAAATTTCGTGTTTTTACTGAAAGACACTACAATTTTACGGTTCTTTGATATAGGAAACTGATGTTATTATAATAATATTATTTGTTGTTTGTGAGAGATAAACACTTCAAAATGACCTTCATGCCCTTCCCTTCTTACTCATTCCCCTAGAGCCTCCAGGGGGAGGTCTTCCTCCGCTCTAGCACACCGCTGTACTGTTTTTGCTGAAATTTGTGATATTTTCCTGCAATTTTGTTTCAGTGTATTTTGTTGCGAAAGTTTTTTTAGAGTCGTCAAAGTTTTGTCTAGGCATGCATCAGTCCTCGATAATGATGTAACTAAAGGTGTTTCGAGTCAAGAGGATAACAAGAAAGGTTCTTCTCAAATCTCAACAATATGTTTTGCAGGGTCCATAGAGAGCAGCCAGGGGGGCTGGACTGGCTGGCGCGCCTCAACATTCAAGGTCGCCGACGTCATGGCCTTCATGCGCGGCGACGGCGCGAGCTAACTCCTCCGGCCACGCGGCTGGCGGCACCATCGCTCACAGAAACCTCAAGGCCTCCGACGTCGGCTGTTCATTTGGTTTTTTTTTCTAAAAACGGTTCGGTAAATATAGTATTATTAATTCGGTAAATATAGTATTATTTAAAATATAATTTGGTATCAGTAAATGCACTTTATTTTAATACGGTATCAGTAAATACTATATTTACTAAAATTGATGATAATTGCGAATGATACTGTGACCTTATTAGACATTTAAACTTACTCTATTACTTAGTCCACATTCTGCACTCCAGTACTCCACATGCATTCAGTTCAGGGCTTCAGGCAATCAGGGCTATTAGGTATTTAGGCGTTAGCACTTAGCAGTACACTTAGTCCAGCGGTCCAGGCGTCTAGCTCCAGCGGCAGGCACCACACTAGTCGGCGGGCAGAGCAAGAGGCCTGACCGCCAGAGGCTAGAGCAACCACCGGGGCCACCACCAGCGGCACAAAACAGTCAAACACTCAAACAGCAGGAGCCACACTTGACAGTTCTTTAGTACATTACCATAATTCCATAAAGACTATCAAATGAAAACAACAATCCAACATTAACATTTGAAATGTTCAAACATAGTCCATACTCGTTAGTCCTTACTCCATAGGCCATACCATAGTTCTACTTGAAATAATGAAATGCTCAAGGTCCAACGGTCCAGCCAAATAGCAAATAAATAGTAACAAAAGATTACATAGTCCATGCATCTTCATTATTCAAGCATCAAGCTCAATCAGGAGAGAAGACGCTTGTTGTTGGAATAGCATCATCAACTTGGCCTTTATTTCAATACCTACCTAACACAAAAAGAATATAATAAATTGAAGCAGTTTGCATCACTAATAAATAAAATGAATTACTGAGGATTTACCACTAGTAATAGGTGCAGGATTTAACACTCGATGTCTCACTGAACCGACATGTCAGTGAGACATCGAGCGATAAATCCTCAGATGCATCTATCTCATAATGGTAAATCTTCAAATCCCCATAAATAGAAATATTATGTCTAGATTATAGCATCTTCAAAGAAATAATTGCACTGCAGGTCCCTGAACTCGCGAGGTTGAGTCACTTAACACCCCGAACTTGCATTTTACTTTATCAACCCCTGAATTTGCGAGATTGTACCACTTAGCTCCATGAACTTGCATTTTATTTTCTTAGCCCCCTGAACTTGTGAGGTTGTGCCACTTAGCTCCCAGAACTTGCGTTGAAACGAAGTTCGTTGGATGCAATGCCGGCGACTTTGTCCCCTCTGAGTCTGGTGAACTCATCGTCGCCCCGTTCCGGTCATGTTTCCCTGTCACCTCGTGCCGACAAAAACGGATTCTTCGGGCCCGGGAACACACCATGCTCGCGTCTATGCCGAAGCTCCACCACCGTAGTCTGCTGCCGCCTTGGTGCTTGCCTCCTCTGAGACGGCCGTGAGAGAGAGAAATACATTCCTAGTGCCAGAATAGGGACACATTACTTTTCTCTCTCTCATAGTGATTCGTCAGCTCAGCCTTTTTCTGTTAGCAAATGACCAAATGAACTTCGTGCAGGGTGAGTAGCTTTTGCTCCGGCACTGGGAATGTACTTCTCTCTCACGGTCGACTCAGAGGGGGTAAGGGCGAGGCCGGCGGCAAGCTGCAATGGTGGAGCTCCAGCGAAGATGCTAGCACAATGCATTCCCGGGCCCAAAGAATCTGTTTTTGTCGGCGTGAGGTGACAGGGACGACGAACACAGCCAGAACGGGACAGCTATGATTCCACCGGACTCGGAGGGGACGAAGTTGCCAGCCTCGCATCCGACGAACTTCGCATCAACGCAATTAAGGGAGCTAAGTGGCACAACCTCGCAAGTTCAGAAACCTACAGTGCATTTTTCTCTTCTTCAAAAGTAGTCAAATGCTTTAGATTGGCTTGAATGTTGATGTGCTTTGAACGACACAACCAATCTTGTGCACATATCAAGCATTGGAGTGTTAACAGAGTCAGGGAGTTTCTAAAATCATCGAGAACATGACTGCTAGCACTAAAAGCTAATTCAGAAGCAGCAGTTGATATGTGGATTGCTAATATATCATCAGCCATCTGTGAAAGGATAGGAAAACGAGATGAGGGGCATTTCCATCAAGAGAGAATGTCAAAATCTTTAACATCATCTTCTGCATCTTCAACAAGGTCCTTCTCTAATTCAGATTTAGCACCACCCCCACTAGTAACTTTCATTCTTTTCTTGTATAAAGACCTCATAAAATTTGTAGATGTCTAATTGATTGCTTAATAGCACTAATTGATTGATCAGTACCACTACAATGTTTAGCACATTGGCTTCCAACTTGAGAGTACTCATTCTTGTATTCTAAAAAAATATATGAGAGTGCATTTTGTACCTTTACCCATATCTTAACACCTTTGATCTGGCCATATGTCTTGTTAATTTGCCATAGGAAAAAAACCTAGATTGTTTGGTCCTTGCATAAACATTTAAACAAAAACAAAGTAACATTAGTGAGTGATCAAGAACAGAAGCCATATTTTGTTAAAATGCAAAAAGGAGAAAAGAAGCTTGTATCTAGTATCAAGAATAGCAACAATAAATATTAATTAGTTCATCTTCTCAAGATCCCCCAATACTTATCAAACTTCGTCTTCATCTTAACAATCATGTCTTTGAATGTATTATCATCACCATCGTCGTGTTCAATCCATTCGCACAATAAATATTTTATACCAACAATATCATCAAAGAATGTGTTGGAAGTAACATATTGAGTGCCAAAAACATTTTTGGTATGGTCAAAGAAATATTTTAGAAACTCCTTGAAGTCTTTTGCATACACCTAATCATCATGTTTTAGAACCTCATACACACCCAACTCTACCTTGTAGGAGGGGTCCTGAAGATCAAGCCTTTCAAATGCCTTCTCAGAACTCACGATAGTCTCTAACATAAGATATTTCGAGTTCCACCTAGTGCAGACATCAAGAGACACTAAACCTTTTTCTTCTACTTTGATGATTTGCACACATCACCTAAAGCTATACATTCTTGCAGTGGAGCTTCTCACATATTTGATAGCATTATGTATTTGGGAAATAGAAGGAGCCATTGTCTTCAACCCATCTTGAACCACAAGATTAACAATATGAGCTACGCATCTCATGTGAAGATGACAACCTTTCACAAAAGTACCACCTCAATTTTTCAAAGCACTCCTCGTGTAGCTTACAACACCATCATTTAAACGAACATTATCTATAGTGATAGTGCACACATTCTCAATGCCCCACTCAAGCAAGCATTTATCTAGTGCTTTTCCTATGTCTTCCCCTTTGTGGTTGTCTAACAAACAGACATTAAGTATTTTTTTGTTAAGTTGCTAATTGATACCGATGTAATGTGCAATGAGAACCATGCAATTTTGAAGGGTTGAAGAAGTCAACGTGTCGGTTGTAAGACTAATCGTTTGATGAGAGTCCTTAAAAAACTTTTTTTTAACTTTGCTTTCTCAGCTTCATAAAGGCTAAGAACATATCTATACATTGTTGTCCTAGATGGCACAATGAAACGAGGACAAGCTTTGGACATAAAGTCCCTAAAATGTTCATATTATGGAGAAAAAAAACTAGGTAGATTTGCGCACTACGCCGCCGGTCGATTTTAAAAGAGTGCTCGGAAGGCACTATACATTTAACAATGTGTAAACACTTTGAAAAATTTGGAGATTCAAATATGGCCATCCATATCATTTTTAAATGGGACTAAATTAAAAGGAGAGATGTATTCCTCTTACAATGACTTCTCCATGGTCAGATACATTTACTGTCAACTTTATGATGCTTTGGACACCTTTGCACGTGCTAAAAAACGCCAATCTAAAAAGTCAATGTAACATATTTCTTGGTACTAACATTTTACTAATAATAGTTTCTTATAAAGGCATGAATAACACAAATCAAGCAAATCAAAATCAAAACATAGAAGTAAACTTACCTAGACATCTACTTTGGAATTAAGGTCATTTCCTTTGTCAAAATGGCCCTCACATATGCGCAGCAACAAGTTTTCCAGCTAATAGCAGCAACAAGAAATTACAGAAGTCAAGAGAATAAAGTAACAAAATGTTACATCAATATGATTTCTTTTCGTTTTATTTATCAAAAACCTAACATATCTATGACACATCTACATCAACTGTAGAATGAATCCATTCTCCATTGAAACATGCGATAATATCACCGACTCTAACTCCAAGTTTCTCAACAACAGACCCTTCTGATATGTATGGTTCAATTGACAATAATTACTTGATAATATGCATGAGAAGAAAAGATTCCAGTAAACATAAGTCTACAAAGATGTCTACAAATAAGCAACAACAAATAATCTATACCTCTTTAACAACCAAACCCTCATCAATGTTACATCTGGGTGATATATATCTTCTCAACATGAGCAGGGTCTACCTGATTACCCAAAGCTTCAATCCAAGGTGGGATGGAGGGATGCACATATACTAAGAATAATCTATTACACTTAGAAAAAGGTATACGTGAGCATATTACCCCTTTAAATAAGTCACCATGGATGAAATTCAATCTTTGTGTACAATGTACAAAATTTGCCAAAACTTGACCGAATCATTTGATTTGAATGAAGCTGAAAAAAGTTAAGGATATGCAATGATCTTGTGTTCAAATAAAAAAAACATATCTTAGTAGAATTTGATCATGAACCAAAAAGGAAATTAGTCCAAGTCCTTCTCCAAGGAGGATTGATTCGGAAAAATATTGGTTATCAATGTTCAAAGAAAAACATAATTTTTTAACAAATTTTATTTGTGCAACATAGCTATTGTAGGACCGGAAAGGCGACTAAGGGGGGGTGAATAGGCGCTTTCAAAACTTTCTCGCCTAAAACAAAAACCAACACGAACTTTACTCCTTTAGCTATGAAAGCTAAGAAGATCGAGAAGCACACAACGGAAGCCTTGTGTTGATTGATAAACCCTCAACCACACGATACAAACGGAGAAAAGAACTCACTGTTCCTTACTGGGTACTGGCGGTCTGACCGGCTACCACGGGCGGTCGGACCGACGCTCAACCAGCGGTCTGACCGACAACTAACTGGCGGTCGGACCGGTGGACAGCGGTTCGACCGCAAAACCAGTGGTCGAATACACGCGGTCGATCGCCGTTGAAGGACCTGTCGGACCGGTAGAGTCCAAGATCAAAAACTCCACCCAAATCCAAAACGAAATTTGATCCAACTTTTGATTCAACCAATAAAACTTGACCAAATTTCGAGCACACCTCCCTAATGATATTAGAGACCTATTTCTAGCGACGATCCGTCAGATCCACTTCGCAGAATCGATCTCTCGAGATTTTACCAAAGAAGTGCACAAACCCTAGAAATATGAAAATCTTGATTCAAGACTTGCTTGTTGGGGGTTGATTATCTAGATGACTCTAGGAGTAGTCCCACACATCAAAGCAAGATAAAGTAGGCCAAGAGACCAAGCATGAACCTTTGAATCAAGGAAGCACCAAAATCATCCAAAAGGGAGAAGAACACAAAAGGGAGCAAACGATCTTTCAATTGAGCATCACAAGATTGTTCGATTACACAAGATGCTTACAAAGCCTCTCCAACAAGGAGGGCAAGAGCTCAACAAGGAGCACACTCCAAACCCTAGTTCTCCTCTCCTCTCCTCCAAACCCTAGAAAAGGAAGAAGGGGCTAAAATTAATGCTTAGAAGGTTTTCCATCTCCCCCATTCCTATTTATACTAGAGAGCTAGGGTTTCCTTTTTGGGGTCACGTACACATGGGACCCACACACAAATAACACTTGAAGCAATCGCCTGCTTCACCACGTGTCGGTTGATCAGCGGTTCTCATCGCGTCGCCAAGCCTCTCTTGTCCGAATCCCATCGAACCTCCCGCAGACTCGCACCGATATCCGCACCGCCGATCCAACCAATTGCATCAACCACCTGCTCGATCCATCTTGCCTATTCTCGCACCATGCTTGTGTCACACGACCACCCGCGAATCGCTCGACCTCGCCTCTCCAAGCGTAGTCCCGATCCACTAACCGTTGACGTCGTTGACCTGCAAGCCTCCTACACAGCAATAGACAAACAAACCGTTTCCGGGAACAAGTTCTTCACAACTTGACCCACGTTAGTTCCGCAATGCAATATACAACAATAAAGCATTGAAGTTCATATAATAACACAATCAAAACCAACTCAATGCAACACTTGGCTAACCTTCAACCATTGCGGCCCGATCGCTTTATTGTACGGGTCCGACCGATTATGTCGGCCGGACCGCTCCCCACAACGGCGGTCGGACCGGTCCAAAAGACTTAGCCAATTTTCAACTCAAAATTCAAACCTTCGGAATTTTCAAACGAATAGAACTTTTGATCGGAGCTCCAAAATGATGGGACCACATCCAGAGACTCCTCACTTGCCTACACAACCTATTTTTGGCTCACCTCAAAAGCCAAAAACATTTTATGGCGGACCGCCACCATGGCGGGCGGACTCCTCCACGGGCGGTCCGACCGCTCGACACCACCGGCCGACCGCCTGTGGTCCGACAAATTTGAAGCAAACCCAAAACGCGAGATTTTGCAAACTAACAACGCCATTGCCAATTGACTCATCATCCCGAGATCGTGCACATATCCTCACGATATCCACAATCTCCCTTGATGAACACATTGGCAATTTTCAAGAAAATGTGGTTTTTCAAATGAAAAGTAAAAATTGCTGTTTTTCGCATAAAGGCACAACTTGGTCCATAAGCAAGAAAAAGCTTAGGAACCGACCAAACTGGCTTCAGAATAGTATAGGCAAGTGAGATAAGGCAATGAAAGCACCAAAGGATTCAATTTTCAGAAAGTAGCCAAAAATCTCACTTAGGTCCAAATGAAAGGCAATTTTTCTATTTGACCTTTGATCATTGTGAGTATTCTTCAATTGCAACTGAAATCAGGAAAAGGCAATAGAACCACAAGACTTAACTCACTATGATCACAAATTTTCAAAAGGTTCAAAATTTTTATTTTATGAAGTTCTTTTATATTAAACCTTAAGTATGAAACCAAAAGCTCCAACATCATTTTCTTCACAATCTTTCTCCCCCTTTGACAATGAATTCATCAAGATGCATGAAAAAGAAAGAGCATGAAGGAATGACTTTATTTTTGAATTTTAGTAAAAAGGAGCCATGACCATTATACATGGAGACAGTACAAGTATTATACCAAGCCATATAAAGAGTAGACGCTATATTCAATCATGGCAAAATATGTACTGCAAAGCTAAAACCAAGATAGCAAAGAATCGAGATTAATGTAATTAAAATCATGAAAGGTTGCTCAATATCATAGATTCACTCCAAGCAACCAAAAATGAGTCAAGCCATGTCTAAAGGTAAAAAGAGACTCAAAACAAGAATTGAGGCATTTTGAGCATTAAGTGAATTCTTTTGAAGCAAAGCTCAAGCACTTAGCCCTTTTTGGGCAATTTTTTTTTGCTGTGCTAGATCTCAAGCCTTGCCGCGACCATCTCAAGCGATAAGCTTAAAAGAATGATCTAGGTCATCCAAAACTCCCCCTGAGTTCATGGCTAGTGCAATGGCAAGCCGTCTCATGAGAAAGGATTGGTGAGATCAGTTTTTTCGCACATAAAATCTCATTTTTTATTTGCTTGACTTAATAAGATAAAAAGCTCATTTTTCATCTCAGAATAAGTTCAAGACTCAATTCAACCTTTTTGACATGGTGAGAATCATAAGAGGATCACTAGAGCAAAACTAGTCACAAGATCCAACAAGACATGATTTGATTCAAATTGCTCACAGATATAAAGCTAGCAAGACAAAAGCTAAGCCAAACACGAAGAGCCATAAAAGAAGTCTAGAAGACTATCACTTGATATGACAAGGTATAGAAGATGAAATCAAGTCATACAAGGATAATAATTAAAGCTCCACTAATTTTATTAAACAATGCAAGACAAATGAATTGAAACATGCATTATGATACAATGAATGCAAAAAGAGCAACTTCCCCCTCAAAACAGCCCAATAGGACTAATAACCCCTAACTCTCCCCGCAAAGTAGCAAAACGCGAAGAGTCAAGAGCCTTAGTGAAAATATCTGCAAGCTGTTGCTCAGACTCTACAAAGTGAAGCACAACATCACCTTTCTCAACATGGTCTCTCAGAAAATGAAATCGAATGTCAATGTGTTTAGTCCTCGAATGTTGCACGGGTTTTGGCAATATTAATTGCGTATGTTGTCACGAAAAGAGGAACACTTCCCAAAGATAACCCATAGTCCCGCAAATGGACAAAATCCAGAGAACTCCGAGAGCAACCATCAAGCGCAGCTACATACTCTACCACCAGATCAGGCAACAGAGGACTGCTTTTCTAGAAGACCAAGAAACAAGAGATGTGCCCAAGAAATGACAAGTGCCGTAAGTACTCTTCCTATCCACTCTACACCCGCGAAATCAAGATCGTAAAATGCTCGAATTGAAAGAGCCAAGAAGAAGAATACCGAGTCCAAAGTCAAGCGTATCTTGAAGATACCGAATATGCGACGCATCGCTTGACGATGAGAAGCACGAGGGAAGCTCGAAATCGAGCGCACGTACATACGGCGAATTGTATGTCCTACCGACGTACAGAAGATAGAGGAGGAGCCAATCATATCTGCGGTACTCCTTCCGTCCACGGACTTCCATCCTCATCGTGGTCCAAAGACGGTGGTTGTAGCAATGGGAGTAGACATTGGCCTATCGCTTCCCATATTGAAGCGCCAAGAAGGTCCTTTGTATACTTACTCGTGAACGAAAGTGCCTTCTTTCGCTTGCTTGATTTGAAGACCAAGGAAGAATGTCACTCTCCCATCATGCTCATCTCAAACTCACCGCTCATCGAATCAAAATCTATACACCAAAGCATGAGAAGAACCACCGAAAATAATATCATCCACATAAATCTGAACCAGCAAGAAATCACTGCCATGCCTGAGAGTGAACAAGGTTTTATCAACCATTCCCATTTTGAAATCATTTTCAAGCAAGAAACTCTTAAGTCACATACCAAGCTCTAGGAGCTTGTTTCAATCCATACAGGCTTTAGAGAGTTTAAAAACATGATTTGGGAATTTTTGATTTTCAAAACCAGGAGGTTGCTTGACAAAGACATCTTCTTCTATGAAGCCATTCAAGAAAGCACTTTTAACATCCATTTGAAAAAGCTTAAAACCCTTGGATGTTGCAAATGCTAAAAGAATACGAATGGCCTCCAATCTAGCTATCGAGCAAAGGTCTCCTCAAAGTCTAAGCCCTCTACCTGGGAATAACCTTGAGCTACAAGTCTAGCCTTATTGTGAACAACCAATCCATCCTCACTTTGCTTATTTTTAAAAACCCATTTTGTTCCAATAACATGAGAATCAGAAGGTCGCTCAACTAAAAACCGGACTTTGTTTCTTTCAAATTTTCAAGCTCTTCATGCATGGCATTGACCCAAGAGGCATCGATAAAGCATGGGTGATATCTCGGGGTTCAAAAGAAGCGACAAAAGCGTAATGTGCATGAGAATCGGGAGAATAAACCCGAGCGAGTGACTCGCTTTGAAGATCCCCAATCATCCGCTCAGTGGATGTTGTCGCCAGATGCGAAGTGGTGCTCTGGTGCGACGTGGCCTCTACCTCATGAGTTGTGGAGGTAGGAACAGAGCCACTCAGATCATCGGTGGGGATAGGAGGAGGTCGCCACCGAAACCGACGTAGTAGTAGCAGTGCTCTCCACCCTCTCGTAAGTAGCCGAGGATGGTTTGGTTCTTCATCCTCGAGTCATCATCGATTTAAAATGCTTCCTTGAATTTCGGGAACCTGTACCAAGCATCGGGTCTAGTACTGTGACTCGCCTCATCAAAAGTGACTTCGCAAGTCTCAACAATTTTGTTAGTGTCAACATTAAAAACACGATAGCCACGAGAATGAGCAGATATCCAAGAAATATGCCATCAAAACATCTAGACTCAAATTTATCAAGATTTCCATGTTTAAGAATGAAGCACTTGCAACCAAAAATCTTGAAATGAGAGACTTTGGGAGAATGACCAAATCTAAGCTCATAAGAAGTCTTTCCAACCACAGATCTCAAGAAAACCCTTGGAAATATAACAAGCAAGAGAGATCGCCTCACCAAAATCTCCTAGGAGTAGAATGTTCATCTAGCATGGTCCGAGCCATCTCTACAAGGGTTTTGTTCTTCCTTTCTACAACACCATTCTCACGAGGAACTCTAGGAGAAGAAAACGATGCTCAATTCCCTATCAAGTCAGAGAAGGTAGAAAAAGAAGAATTCTTGAACTCATCCCATTGTCACTCCTAATGGCTCTCAAAGCTCCGGTATATCAACAAAGAATTCTAAGGACCAAATCTCTAAAGAATCCAAATGCTTCATCCTTAGAAGCAAGAAAATAAACCCATGAATACCGGAGTAATCATCCACAACCACCAAGACATACCACTTCCCACCACCGATCAACTCTAGAAGGACCAATCAGATCTAAGTGAAGAAGTCATCCCAGTCCATCACCATTACCAAAGTAAGCGGTGGGTGGGAAGCAGACACCATCTTACCATGTCTACTGTGGTGAGCACACAAGATCTCTAATACCTTCACCTAGGCAAACCTCTAATCAAGTCCTTGCAACTAACTCTAGACAAATGATCAAAACCTATATGCCCAAGTCTACGATGCCACAAAACAAGGTCATGAGAATCAGAGGCTACAAGACACCTAGGACTGGAAATGTAAGAAATATCAAATTTACACGTAAGATCTTCTCAAATGAGATCTCAAAACAAGCTCACCCGAGGAATCTAGAACTCTACACTCACCTCTCTTAAACCTCACTTCTAGACCCTCATCAAGCAAACCGAGAAATGATAGAAGATTATACATCACTTACTTACCAAAGCGACGCCTTTTAGCATGAACTTGTCGTTGACGCAAGACAAGTGCCCTTTGCGATCACGGTCCCTGTAGAAGCATCCCCAAATGTAATCAATTCATTGCGGATGCACGTGTGAGGAGGAGAACCATCTAGAATCTCCAATCATATGTCGAGAACACCGAGTCAACAAGCCATATGTCCTCCTTCCTCGCACGACGGACCTAAAAGCACAATCGAGAAAACATCCGTGCCTCAAGATCAAGTTAGTGATAAATGATCGAGGAATCCAAGATCTTGAAAGGCACGATGTCTAGGAGCAGCAGAGAAATAGCGTAAACATGATCGTGAATAAAATCATAAGGATGCACATGAGAACCACCTAGACCTCTCCAAACGATCTACCAAAAGATCGATACTCCCTGCCTAGGTGCTACCCGTGGTCTCTCCTCACGATGTCCTAATCCAACACGCCTAGACCCACCAAAAGAGTCTACAAAGTTCTCTACAAATCTAGGCCTATGTGTGGTGCGATAAACAGTCGCTTAGCTCTAGAGACTACAATGGAGAAGAGACTCCTCTAATGGATCTTAGGACGCCATCCTCTCTTTTTCTCAAGTTTTGCTCTCCTAAGGTAACTCAACAAGATGGCCTTCTTTCTTGCAGAAGGTGCAATGGTATCAACCTTTTGAGAGGCCTGACAAAGATGAGTGAAAGCACCTTTCTTGCCGAAAGAGTTTGAGCAAAACCAATGGATTTGAAAACAACCCTGATGGCTTAGGAGGTTCTAGCTCAAACAAACCATTCTTCACAACTCTAGCAATCCTAGGTGGGTTTTTCTTGGAATGCTCTAGGGATTGAAACCTAGACCACTATTTTTCACGCCACCTTGGATTGATCAAGAATCATGTTGAGTTTCTTTTTCCCACTTGAAAACTTCTCAAGAGTCACCTTGAGGTAATCATTTTCTTTCATTAAACCCTCACATCTAGTGCACTTGCTAGACTTGATTACCTCATTGCTCTTACTCTTAAGAAGGGTCACTTCCACTTTGAAGGCCTCACAAGACACACAATAGGATTCTCTAATCCTATTCAATTGCTCCTTAAACTTGACTCTAAATGCCTCTTGAATCTGATTAACCATGGTTTCAACTTCAGCATTTAAAACACAAGAGTTAGAATCAATAACTTTCTTAGAAGCAGTAAAAGACATGGATCTTTCAATTTTAGCCTTTTCTTCAAGAGTCTTGTTTAAGGCTTCAATCTCAATTGTAAGCTTGGGACAATTTTCACAAGATGCAACTCTAGAGTAAACCAGCATTTCTTTCATCTCTTGCATCTTAATCTTATTATTCTTACAATGAGAGCATGTGTGACTAGCGTCAAATTTTTGCAATTCTTTTAAAGAGCTATCCAGTTTTAATTCAAGCAAGGCACAGTTTGAGCAAGTTAAAGGGATAGCTTCCATGGCAGTCACATCAAGAGAAATGGCATCTAAGCAAGCAGAACTAGACTTGAGAGACTCTAGTTCATCGAGAGCATCTTTTAGTTGATTAGTGACAGAGGAATGAGCAGATTTCAAGCTTGTCAAGTCATTAAGCAAGCTAGTGCAGGATTCACAAATATCATCAGGATTAATAGATTTTAGCCTAACAACTTCTAGGTTCAAATTATCAATCATAATATCCCGCTTCTTAATCATTTTTACTTGCTTATGCAATTTCGCTTCAGAAGCACCAACGCCTTTTCATGTCAAGAATAGAAGGGCATACCTCATCGATCACTAAAAGGATCCTCATTGTTGGAGGAGTCGCCGTGGTGTTCTTGGCCATGAAACACATACCGGTGAAGTCATGCGCCTTCTTCTTGCCACGAGAGTCACTCTCGTCGTCCTCCGTTTCCGAGTCCACATCGCTCACATTTACATTCTAAAGAGCGGCAAGGACCCGGCTGACAAACTTTCGATAGTTTGTCTTCTTGGATTTAGCATCCCTCTCCTGGGGATGTCTTCGTGTCTCCTTCTCCTCTTTTCCCTTTAGCTTGGGGCACCTGGAGCGAATGTGGTTTGGCTCACCACATTCGAAGCACGTGATAGGTCCACTTCTCCTCCTATTCCTCACCTTGTTATACGCTCTTGTGAATTTGGTGGAAAGGAGGGCTAAATCATCCTCGTGCGCTTCTCTAGTTGCTCATCACTTAAGGAATGTAAAGCGATAATGAAAACCGGATGAGCTACAATCAAGAGACTCAAGAACAACCCTTGGATTTGTCGACCACTAATGCCATCGACTGCCTTGGGAGACGCGAGATAAAGTCAATTTCATGCGTCTTCAACCTCGAGTAAAGCTTATCCATGGTAAGCTCACTCATGACATTGTTGTCATTGATGGAAGTGATCTTCATTCCCCAGACCTTCACATCAAGAGCACCTGTAAGTCGGCGTGCATTTTCGCACTTCGTAAAATACCAAGTCAATAAATACGGAGATCATGAAGAATCTTAGAGAATCTTCCCACACTCATCCAAAGACTCACCGTGCCTTTGCTCGATCTTTAAGTATACTTTCTTGAGCTGGTTCTGTCTCACTTCCTTGATCGCGGTGGACCCTTCATGATAGTCATAAAGAGTCCGCCAGATCTCGTGAGCAGACCGCAAGTGAGCAACACGCTCAAACTCAGATCGACTAAGGCCTTGGATCAAATAATTCGAGCCTTCTTGTTGGCCTCCACATCCGGAGTGATCGTATCGTCATCTACCGCACGACATAAGGATTTTTCACCTTTAGCCAAATAGCGTGCCCTTGAGCCTCGATATATGCTTGCATACGAGCCTTCCAAAGATGCAAAGTCAACTCCTTCAAAATGTGTGGCTTGGTTGAGTACTTGTCGACCGCCATGGCTCCAAAGACCTGTTAAGATCTATGAGAAGAGCTAACCGCTCGATACCACTTGTAGGACCTGAAGGCGACTAAGGGGGTGAATAGGCGCTTTCAAAACTTTCTCGCCTAAAACAAAAACCAACACGAACTTTACTCCTTTAGCTATGAAAGCTAAGAAGATCGAAGCACACAACTAAGCCTTGTGTTGGATTGGATAAACCCTCAACCACACGATACAAACGGAGAAAAGAACTCACTTTGTTCATTCGGGAGTGTCGCGGTCTGACCGGCTACCACGGGCGGTCGGACCGACGCTCAACCAGCGGTCTGACCGACAACTAACTGGCGGTCGGACCGGTGGACAACGGTTCGACCCGGCAAACCAGCGGTCTAAATACACGAAGGTCGATCACCGTTGAAGGATCGTCGGACCGGTGGAGTCCAAGATCAAAAACTCCACCTAATCCAAAACGAAATTTGATCCAACTTTGATTCAACCAATAAAACTTGACCAAATTTCGAGCACACCTCCCTAATGATATTAGAGACCTATTTCTAGCGACGATCCGTCAGATCCACTTCGCAGAATCGATCTCTCGAGATTTTACCAAAGAAGTGCACAAACCCTAGAAATATGAAAATCTTGATTCAAGACTTGCTTGTGGGGGGTTGATGATCTAGATGACTCTAGGAGTAATCCCACACATCAAAGCAAGATAAAGTAGGCCAAGAGACCAAGCATGAACCTTTGAATCAAGGAAGCACCAAAATCATCCAAAAGGGAGAAGAACACAAAAGGGAGCAAACGATCTTTCAATTGAGCATCACAAGATTGTTCGATTACACAAGATGCTTACAAAGCCTCTCCAACAAGGAGGGCAAGAGCTCAACAAGGAGCACACTCCAAACCCTAGTTCTCCTCTCCTCTCCTCCAAACCCTAGAAAAGGAAGAAGGGGCTAAAATGAATGCTTAGAAGGTTTTCCATCTCCCCCCTTTCTATTTATACTAGAGAGCTAGGGTTTCCTTTTTGGGGTCACGTACATATGGGACCCACACACAAATAACACTTGAAGCAATCGCCTGCTTCACCACGTGTCGGTTGATCAGCGGTTCTCATCGCGTCGCCAAGCCTCTCTTGTCCGAATCCCATCGGAACCTCCCAGACTCGCACCGATATCCGCACCGCTTTGATCCAACCAAATTGCATCAACCACCCGCTCGATCCATCTTGCCCATTCTCGCACCATGCTTGTGTCACACGACCTCACCCAGATCCCCGATCGCTCGACCTCGGCTCTCCAAGCGTAGTCCCGATCCACTCACCGCTGACGCCGCTGACTCGCAAGCCTCCCGCATGACAATAGACAAACAAACCGCTTCCGGGAACAAGTTCTTCACAACTTGACCCACGTTAGTTCCGCAATGCAATATACAACAATAAAGCATTAAAGTTCATATAATAACACAATCAAAACCAACTCAATGCAACACTTGGCTAACCTTCAAGTCATTGCCGGTCCGATCACTTACGTAGGCCGGTCCGACCGATTTCATGCTTCGTCGAACCGCTTCCCACAACAACGGTCGGACGGTCCAAAAGACTTAGCCAAATTTTCAACTCAAAATTCAAACCTTCGGAATTTTCAAACGAATAGAACTTTTGACTGAGCTCCAAAAATGATGGGACCACATCCAGAGACTCCTCACTTGCCTACACAACCTATTTTTGGCCCACTCAAAAGCCAAAAACATTTTATGGTCTGACCGCCACCATGGCTCGGTCGGACTCCTCCACAGGCGGCTCGACCGCCGACACCACCGGGCCGATCACTGTGGTCCGACAAATTTTGGAGCAAACCCAAACGCGAGATTTTGCAAACCAACAACGCCATTGCCAATTGACTCATCATCCTGAGATCGTGCACATATCCTCACGATATCCACAGCTATTAATAGAATTGATAAAACATGGAAGTACATAGAGTTATCCCCTCCTTTCCCTAAAGTTCTCATCATGAATCATTTTGCAATCTTGTTCATTTGGTTTTCCCACCTAGGCCCCATCATGGTTCCATCCCTAGCCACATTTATACATGGTTTTTAAATAAATTGTTTTTAAGAGCTATTTATTCAAAGATGCTAACTAAAAACATGACAACAATTACATTGAGTAGTTATTTTGTGGTTTTACATGCGTGAGAGAAAAGAGATAAAGACCTAAAATTCCAAATAGAATACTGGAACCTAACAATGTAACCTTTCCGTAAAACATGTTACTTATACAAGAGAAATGAGACTGACATAACAAATTAACAATTATTTTCTAGCTGGTCTAATTTGACAAGGTAAATAAATGGTATAGCTCAACTTCCAACAAGCGAAAGCAAAGAAGAATAAATTAATCAACAACACTACAATAAAACTGAAAGGAAAAACGTACTAAAATTTCTTCCACAAATGAAAGCACCTGAGTATAATAGAAGAAGGCACAAAAGACCCTCTTGTACTAATAAGGTTGGACATTCCCACAACCTTTCCATCGAAGTCAATGACTAGCCCTCCAATTCCACACTACAACATTGTATTGGCACTATTATAATTTATAAGAGCAAAAAAAATTGTTCTACAAAACAAACAAGGAAATTAAACTGCATACAACTCGAAATAAGAAAAGCATGTATAACAACACAATATGACAACAAAATACGATCCGTGCCTTAGGGGCTACATCTGCACCATAAATGTACATATAGTGATGTCGTTCATACAAGTTTGGATTCAAATATTGTACCCAACCATAGCTTATCCTCATATCTATACTTTTGTCGGACCCTGGGCTTTGAATACCCAAAGCCATCGTGTGTGTACCGTACTAGTCCCATGATCAGTGGCTAGTACACACATCCACAACATTGATAATCACATCTATACATTCATACATACAAAATAAAATAAGGTATGGTACATAACTTAAACGATTACATTGTTTACAACACAAGGGCCAACTGACCAAATAAAAGTTTAAGTATTAGGAGTAACAAAGTAACAGCGGAAGCAAAATATATAATAAGTCCAAAATTCTAGTGGTATGCCCATCCGAACCCTCAAGCAACCGACTAAAGACAAGTCATAGAAAGGCCCATCACTGAACCCACCGGTTCCAGGTGCGAAGAAAACGTCGTCTGGCGTAGGCTCACCCTCTAAGTCTGAACAACAAATTAAGCAAGATTGGGTACATTGCGTACTCAACAAGACTTATAGTGTCTTGCAAAGTTTATATACATGCATGGCTAACAAAGGATAAGACTCTATGCTACAAGTTATTTTAAGCATAAAAAAAGTTTTATTTGCAATATCTATATGTAGTACTTTGCAATGAAAATTTTAAGAGCAGTTAAATAGATAAAGGATGACAATAAAGTAATTAAATAAATAATATCTCACAACCCTCCTTGGCTGCAAGCAAAAAAAATTCATCCATAAGCATGCTCGCGGTGATGAGAATACCACCGCTAACTACCTTCAGTAAGTAGTCTAGAGCATGTGTCAAAACATTTACATCATCTAGTCATATTCTTCCACTAGCCCGGGGAATGAATGCCCTCACTTCGTCTGGGTACACCCCCGTAAAATGAGGCATTCACCGTTGTGTCAGCAAGCTTTATGCCCAACACCGTGGTGAAGGGAACCCTTTCGAGCAATCACACATGCTCGCACTACCATAGCCTACCAACGTGCAAATGTAGTTTTCGATGACTTAATTTACAAAGGTCATCCCATACCGGCACATGTAGTTGTGCGCTTAAACTTAGGACGGATATATCGGTGTTCGGTACTTAATTAACAGGGCGAGAATTTCCCCCTATCTACTTGTGAGATACACCTCTCACACTTCTCAGAATATAATATAACTTGCCCGCGTCACAAACTAAGTTTATCATTTTCATTTTTATACAAAATAATAGAGGTAAACCCCTCTCAATCATCATTTAAAAAACTCTCAAACTCATATTTATCATGTCATCCATTTTAGCAAATTTTAGTAATGACTAAAGCTTGACTAAGCAGTTATGCGAGATTTACATTCAAAAAACCCAAGTTAACATCATTCATTGTCTAAACTATTACCTAATGGCTACAACAGTAAGGATATTACCATTTTAAGGAGGTTCATGCATTGAATAGGATTACAACTATTGTTATCCCAAACATAGCAATTTTATATCAGACATACACGCATGCATAATAAATTTTACAAAAAGAAGTACAATAATTAAAATAGTATAATCAACATGGTCAAATAGGATGCTTGCCTTGCTCCGGTTGCTCTGAATATGAGAGTGAAGGATCATCGTGAAAATCGTTCAAACAATCAACGTATATTCAAAATGAGCTAGAAGCAAATTAAATATAGCAAAATAATTTCAACATAAACAAACCCAAAGATTTTTGCTTATTTAGCTATATCATGATTTTATAAAAAATATTCATCTCATTTGGAGTTTGTATGCAAAAGTTATTAAGGCTTCAATTTGCATCAGTTTGAAAATTCTAGAAAAAAGAAAAGGGTGACGTCGAAAGCGTATTTTGCAAATTTTACACTTTCCAACGGAGAAAGCGTATTCTTCTCTAACTTATACTGAGGTTTACGCTTTCTAGTAAGGAAAACGTATCTTCCTTAGAACTAAAGACGGCTTTCACATTTTTTGAATTTTTATTAACTTACATGTGGGGCCTACTTGTCAGTGACTCATGCTTTTGTTTTATCGGTTTTATTTTAAAACTAGAGGCGGTCCCACCACATGTCATAGACATATTATTTATTAACTAATGATTAAACCTACTTCTGATTTTATTTAACTGGCAGCTGGGGCCCACATGTCAGTCTCCTGGCTTTAAAGTGTGTTTTAAAACCGAGAATAGTGCGTGGTTCCACATGTTAGTGACACATTTACTAAAAATATTTAAAATTAGATTTTTATTATTATCTTTTCAGTCGGTCCCACCTGTCAATGATTAGGTACACTTAACTACTGTCATTTAGCGCTAATTGATCCTTAATCAATTGGGGCCCACCGGTCAGTGAGGGAAGGAGAGAGAGAAAGAGAGCCGCGTGTACGGAGGGCTTGGCATGCTCGCCGTCGGTGAATGATGTGATGAACAGTGATGTTGAGTGGAGGAACTGAAAGAGGGAAGCTGTGCAAAGCTATTGGTGGTGGTGGCAGCGACAAAGATGGCCGGAGGCGGTATTGCAGTGGCAAAGAGCGGCAGAATACCTCTGGTCCACGATGCACTTTGCACAGGAGACGTTCCTCGGGCTAAAGGAGAGGCACACTGGACTCAGGCTAGGCACAAAGACCTAGGGTCACCGGAGGCGAACCGACGACATGTAGCCACGGCGGCGCCATGGGTGGCTACAATGAATACGGTGTAAACTACTTGCCCTCTACAAATTGAAGTATGCATGAGTTTCAGAGGCTCACCCTAACCATGAAGGTGAAGATGATGAGGTTGGAGAGGTTCTGGAATGGCTTGTCGCACTACTACAGAAAATGTAATCACAGACAGTTCAAAAGCGTCATCACAGATGATTTTTTGAACCATCTGACTTTATGGGTGAGTGATACTATGTGGTCATTACAGATGGTTTTTGAACAGTTTGTAAAAAGCTATCACAGACAATTCTGAATAATAACCGTTTGTGATAGTCAATTATCACAGACGATTCTTGCTCAGATATCACAAACAGTTTTTTTAGTAAAAAACCGTATGTGATAGTTTTTTGTATTGCAGAAAAATTTGAATTTTGAGCCAAACCAATCAATTACTAGACATTAGTTTCTATATGCTCTTTTGATAGTTTGCAAGAAGGTAATTAAAAGATTATCTCTCTCTTCTCTCTCTCTCTCTTTCTATCTCAATCAATGGCTCATTCTCTGAAGAGGACGAGGTCGAGTAGAGTCGTCCATCTCGAACCGAATCGGCCTCCCTTGTCAACCACAGATGGGGGTCCTCATTGAGAACGAAATCTGATATGATGCAGGGGACGAAATTAGAGTGAGAAGGAAACCATGACGGGGATTTGGGGGTAAAACTTCATGCTAACCTGAGGCCAAGATAGGGGCGACCAGATCTGCCGGTACTGGTCGAGCCGCAACGCTCGCTCACCATATGCGCCGTGAAACAGCAGGCTGTGTCTCCTTGCTGAACCACGTCAGGGAATCGAGGGCGGCCGCCGGAGCTCGGCATGGGGAGGGGAGAGGGAGAGACTGATTAAATACAAGGCGGGGGTTGGCTATAACATATAAGGATAGTGCCAAAATATTTCACATCTCACGTACGCGTTCAAAAATTTTCGCCCTCCCGTGCTTCGAATCACAGACGGTTTCAAACAAAAACCATTTGTGATGTAATATCACATACGATTCTTGTTCAAAATCGTCTCTGATACTTCACGGATGGTTTTCAACATGAACTGTCTGTGATTTTACAATGACTTAAAAAAATGCCTAACTTTGTGATTTTACCATGACTTGAAATGCCTAAATCAGGGCAGTCCAGTATTAGCCTTTTTTGTAGTAGTGTCGACAATGAGCAGCGGCGGTGCTGAGAAGGTCCACGACGGCAGCTACAACAGCAACAGAGGTGCTACAAGAAGAGTCGCGTTAGGTTGCCGGGGTGCTAAGGATGATGAAGACACAAGGAATTAGATCGAGGCTCACCAGGCTTCGAGGAAGATCAGAAATGGCAGTGGCAGCCGTGATGTGTTCTACGGTCAACGACACAAAATTATGATATATTGTAGCCAATTTTGCATATATATATATATATATATATATATATATATATATATATACTCCTGAAGTAGTTATATATGCTTCCATAGTCCACACCCTTCAATAGTTCAATCCAATCTAAGTTATATATGCTTCCATAGTCCACACCCTTCAATAGTTCAATCCAATCTAAACGCCTACGGCTCAAACCGAGTGAAATAGCAGCTTACTACGTACAATGATCCATTGACAGTTTCGTCGGGGAAAAAAAGTGTGTGGAAGCATACCTACTTGCCTTACCAACCTGCAAGTTGATGGCAGAATGGTTAGGGTATGTCGAGGACAATCATGAGGTTGCAGAAATCACAGCAAAAGGGCCGGAAGGGGAAGGAAACACTAGAAATATTCTCTTGGTAGCCTCTCAATCATAGGTGACCACATATGATTGGGTCAGCAACAACGGTGCACAATAAACTTGAGGTAGTCCTATTCTCTTATATGGAGTAGCTAGCATGGGAAACCAATTAATTGGGGAAAAATATGAGTATGTGGAGTTCAAGGAAGAGGCAGTTTGCTGGTAGTCCTTACCTATATGGATTAATTTGTAGGAATACTCACACATTATGATCTTCACTAAAGTGGCCATGTTAGTCAAGATTCCTCCAAATGTGTGGGGTTTTGCATTCCCACCGATGTTTTTTTTCGAGGTAGTGGATGCCATGCACTCATGTCCTAGACATGCATTGTTGCATTTTCTGAAATGATACCTGGTTCTGTTCTTACTGGGAAGGGATACGGATGGGCCGGGCTTGTCCTACCGGGTATAGCGGTGTTAGTGTTCATACCGGGGAGAGATGACCCTTATTCGATTCTGAAATGGAGTATTTGGGGGTTGTCCAGTTTAGTTTAGTTTTTTTTTACACAGGAGAACTTCCCAGCTTTTATTGAAAGCTAGTAACAGGTTCGCATACAGCAGTCACAAAGAAAAACAGAACGAACTAGCTGGGGAAGCCGGCTTGAGATAAGAGCACAACGAACTGAGAACATAAGAGTCACAGCTAACTAAAACAAACTACTGCCAAAACATCCAGAACAACCAAAGCAAAACCATCAACTACTCATCCGTCACCCCTAATTCTGGAGTCCCGGAACCAATTCTTGATCTTCTCGGTTAGGCCTTCAATCCCATAGAAGTAGTTTCCATCGAGGGGATGTCCAGTTAAGTTCGTTAATCCATGCAATTTTAAACGGATTTGCTATTTCACAGGGGACTGAAATTTTGCAACATCACCGTCGATTCTTTCACCTTCGGATCGGTGTGGAGATTTATGCTCCAGCGAACTCGTCTTCCTCCTCTCCGATGCCTGGCAATGGTGGTGGTGGAGGCCGGCGGATTAGGGTTAGAATTCACCGGTGCCCCTCGGACTTAGAGGGAGGCTGGGTGGCGGCGATGGTGCGTCGAGGTGGCGATGGCGCCACCGGACGCGAGCGAGGAGGAGGGCGGTGGGCGAGGTTGGTGGAGGGTGGCAACGACCGAAGTGGTTAGGAGGTGGTGGTGGATCCGGCGGCGGCTACTGTCGCCAATGACGAGGAAGGAAGCGGCGCGGGGGGATCTCGCCAGAGAGGAGGAAGAAGGGAGGCAGCGGCGGCGGGACGGGAGGCGGGGTGGAGGAGGAGGGGGGAGGGAGGAAGGATCTTGCCGGTGGACATCGCCGGCGCCCGGCAAGGCTGCGGGAGGCGGTGACTAGGTGTGGAGTTTGTAAGGGTTAAGATGTTGGGTAAGTTATATAGGTGAGGGAGAGAGGGATGTGAGCCACATGATATTGTTCTAACGGTGGAAAAGAGTGATTGTGATTTTCCAAATTTGCAAGCGCTTGTGAAATAGACACCCTATTTTTAAAAAAGTTCGCTAATCCGTGCAAGCTCTGCGCACAGACAAGATTCCACTCCCTTTCGCTTGTAACGAAACTTACAACAAAGATACACACACATACATGACTTTGACGAATTGATTATCGATCTAGCTACTCCTTTTAGGAGGGTGTCGATCTTGGCTTTTAGGAGGGACTAAGGCCATCTCAATTTCCTACTACGGTCCTTAATTATTCATACGTACTACTACTGGCTTAATTATCATTCCTCTTTTCCGGCTTTGTTAGTTTTAATCTATGGAGGTAATTCAAACTAGCTTTGTTAGTTTTAATCTATGGAGGTAATTCAAACTAGTTAGCTTCGATTGATTCACGTTAGTTTAGGTCATGGTGCGGTGCACATTTTGATCGATCGATAGCTAGCACTAACCACTAACTGACGTGAACTTAATATGTATCATACTTTGCTCAAATCCAAACAAGATCTTTGAGTGTGGGTGACGAAAATGACGTCGATGATTAGGACTAGTTGCTACGACTTAGACCAGTTAGCTCGAAGAATATCCATTGAAAAAGATGTATAGGGCACTTGATCTTGGCAGGAACGCTAGCTGAAAGAGACAAGGTGGAGTGTCGAAATAAGATAAAAAGGACTGCGTAATTTAATTTAGTTACTATAGTTATGTGTTGTCATCAACTTCATAAGCTCATGGAAGATTTTGAGATCGTTGTGTTAGGTTCATTATCTGGTGGTAATCATATGCAAAGAGACTAGTGCTACAGTAGTATGATCTTGCCTACGTTTCGTCTTAATCCCATTACCTGTTGTTTTTATTCTTGCCGTTTGATTCGATATCCAACAAAAACGAGCGCGCCGTGTAGAAATGGATTTCCGACCAGAACGACTGCACCGAGTAGTCGTGACGCGTAAGACATGCATGCATCAGCCGGCGAGGTTGTGATAGTCGCCCGAAACACTAATCGGCCGTCACGGCGGCACCGGCCTTATCCTCTCACGCGCTCGCGATTGCCCCCTCCATAAATAAATCCTATGAATCATCTTTATCTCTAGACCATGATTTACATATTTTTAAAACTATTTTATAGCATCAATGCTGATTAGACATCGATGCTTAAGATGTATTTATGTATATAACTATATATAATACAATCATATAACTACCAACAAAAAAGATATTTTCATTAGAGAAAATGACTTTTACGTAGGTGCTTAATAGTGCAACTATATTTTAAAGAAATTATATATATATATATATATATATATATATATATATATATATTCGACAGTTTTTTGAAGTTAAAACTGTCACTTTTCTGTTCGTTGGATATGTTATAAGATTCGTGTTGTTGATGTGCTTTAAGAAAAAAATCATAATAGCCGAATTTTCATTCGTCCAACATGCTTTGAGATTTGTATTTTTTTCCCCCATACGATGAATTAGGTTCAAGTTTGTTATAATTTTTTATTCAGAACATAACGGGTTCACCGCACTACCGTAATTTGTTGGTATATAATTTATTTTTTGTCTTTGTTTTTGCTCAACCTCTCAAAGTACACATATGAGATTTTGAATCATGCAATAGAAATATGAGTTATTAAGATTTCCAAGAATAATTATAGTGACTAAGAACATAAATTACATAAATATTTTACTATAATTCATGTATAATGAAGTTGTAGATAAACTTTCAAAATATGCAAATTGCTATATAACTTCTGACAGTTTTTTGAAGCTAAAACTGTCACTTTTCTATTCGTTAGATATGTTTTGAGAATTGTATTTTTTTTCCCATACGATGAATTAGGTCTGAATTTATTATAATTTTTTCCGAACATAACGGGTTCACCACATTGCCGTATTCTGTTGGTATATAATTTTATTTTTTATCTTTATTTTTGCTCAACATCTCAAAGTATATCTAACGAACATAACAGGTTCACCACATTATCGTATTTTGTTGGTATATAATTTTTTTTTGTCTTTGTTTTTGCTCAGCCTTTCAAAGTACATGAGAAATTTTGAATCATGTGATATAAATATGAGTTATTAAGACTTTCAAGAATAATTACAGTGACTAAGAACTAAAATTACATAGATAATTTACTATAATTTATATATAATAGAGTTGTAAATGAACTTTTAAAATATGATAGTTTTTTACAGAGAAAATAGCCGAATTCTGTGTAAACAAACTCTATATATATAATAGTTGAATTCTGTGTAAACATACCACATATATATATATATATATTCCTGCACTAAACGCCCTGCACCAAACACGAGAAGAACGATCCGCCCCCTCTCCCGTGAGTCCGTGACGGCCCGAGATTCTCCACGCCTCTACTGGTTAAAGGATCCGCCCCATCTCCCGCTTATTTATCGCACGCCACCCGCGTGCTTAAACCCCTTGCTCTCCCCATCGATTACAGTCCCCCCCAACCCGAGCGCGCCTTGCCGCAGCTGCGTTTTGCCAGCCGCTAGCTTCGGTACAACCTCCCTCCATCGATGGCGGAGGCGCTGGGAGCGCTGTGCCGCGGCGGAGGCTGGTCCTACGCGGCGATCTGGCGCTCCGACCGTTGCGACCCACGGTGAGTGAAAGGGAGACCCATGCGCCTGCAGTCTGCAGGTGCTAGTGGTAGTAGATCTACATGCTTCGGTCTTTTGCTAAGCGCTTAGATAGGATACGCGGTTGTGCACTAGCGTGGTACTGATCTAGTGATCTGAACTGGTAGGAGTCTAGGTAGCATATTACCGGGCACTTCGTTAATTTCTCGACGGCTGTTTTAAACCACCGTTTTGCTTATGGCTATGGCCGGAAACATAAGCCTGTATGTTTCGATATTTTTCGCTGCATAGCTCCTGCCTCCTGGTAGTTTCGAAAAGTTCTGGTTCTGTATTTCTTCAGATTTTTCGTACAACTTTACATTGAAGTGCTTTTTTTCTCGTGTTTTTCCCAAGTGCGAAACCCGATCTCTGCCTGTAAACTGTAAGCATGTAAGGAATACTGTAGAATTTTTAAACAAATCCGTAGGTCAGTACTCAGTGCTCTTTTTTTTGTGAGAAACTTGAGAGGTAGTCCCTATTTCTCACGTAATTTGCTTGGAAGAGAGGAACGGGATGCTTGCTACTTTACTGAAACGCGCGCCCTGGTTCCACAGCAGAGTAACCTCCTCCTAGCTCTTACAATTGTGCCGAATACTGGGGTATGCTATGCATTGTAAAAAATTGCTTTGTTTTCCTCCCTTTCCTAGGCATAGCACTGTAACCCATCAGAATTGACAGAAAGATTGTCGTCTCTTTTCTGGATATCTTATTTTTCTTTTTGGACACATCGAAAAAGTTAACCATCATCAATCACTTTATTTTTAATTCATGTGTATCTTTTGCTTATTTCTGTAATATCTGTGCAAATTTTAGACCCCTTTTCTCTCCCTAAAACCTGTAGGTTTAAGCCTTCCTGCTAATTAGTATTAGGGACATGCTTAGTACACTCCTTTTAGACATTTTTGCGAATATTAAAGCATAGTGATTAATATTATGTGGAGGCAAATAAGTATCAGCACACAAAAAAATCAAATTGAAGATTAGATATATATATATATATAGATTTGAATATTACGTGTGTGTGGGGGGGGGTGCAAATCTTATTTGATTTGTTTTTTTGGTTAATGCAGATTTGCACTCATCTAATATTAACTAGTTTGATTTAAGATTCGTAAACATTTTATTAAAGAGGTGTATCGAAACACACACCCTAGTATTGTACCACTTTAATTTCTTACTGATGCTTATATTTCGTATATAAGGTTGCTTACGATAGGAGAATACAACTGTGAAGACGAAGCCAGAACAATTGTTGAGAAGATGCTTAATCAGGTCCATGTTGTTGGAGAAGGGTATGGCACAATTGACCTTTTTTACGTTTTATTTAATTGATCTTTTGCAAGTCTTTAAACTGGTATCTCGGTGCTTGATATTTTATACGCTTTTGAGTCTACTTGTGTTTTAAAATCAGCAATAACGGCTAATTATTTGGTACAGATTTCTCTGTTAAAATATTCTAAAATGGTCTTTAACCCAGATTTTAGAGAATATTTGAGCTTAACAACCATGGCAAACTCTCCCCATGTCCCCTTCACGGTTTTCCCTTTCAGTTTTGAATTTGTACTGCTCATTCAGGATGCTTTTACTCTCAACTACTTACTGATAATGTCCCATCTTCTGTTTCAGCATCATAGGGTCCGCTCTAGTAAGTGGGGAGTGCCAATTGATTTCTGATGATATTTCCTTTAGTTTGGCTCAGGCAAGCGATGCAGAAAACCTAGGCTTATTTCAGGTATAGATTTCCTACTCTGTTGTCTTGTACTTCTTTAGACGATGTTTTTAGAAGTTTATATTATAAATATTACCACCTACATAGATTCTCCAAAAAAATAAAAACCAGGAATAAGGAAATACCATTTAGCATTAAAGCTCATGTGTGTCGATAACATCACACAGTTTGTTAAATAGAAAGAACACATGGATTATTAAAATAAAATTTCACTTGTGCGTCCTCTTTGTCCACACTTCCTTTTGCTAGTTCATTGCAGAAAATAAGAAGTTTCCTTATTTTAACAGAGGAAGGTTACCTTCTTGTAGGGCTATACTTGGTGGCAACATCAGTTCCTGAGTGGAATAAAGGTTTGTGTTCTCTCTTTTTACCTTGTATTCTTTCCAAAGAACATTTCATAAAACATAAACTATTCGGTTTTAAACCAACTTTGAGCAGAATTTTTCTTATTTCTTATTGATTAACAAAATTAGTAATTAGTCACTGAAAACAACACATCATCTACAGACTATTGCGGTAATACCTATCCCGGCGCTTGGTGTGGCGCAGTTCGGTTCCATGCAAAAGGTTAGTATATAAGTTTCTCAAATGCAATCTTCATGATAGTAATATCAATTTTTTGGTTGCTCCGAGATAATAATATCATTGTTTTGGTTGCTAAGGAAAATTGTTTACATGAGTTTGTTGGAAGCTGCTATTTTTTGACTGACGGCAATTCTTGAGAAAATAAATATTTAAGAAAGATTTCTTGTTTGGACTGCTAAATGTTGATTGCTAGGTTCTAAAAAAAACGTTGGTTGCTATATCAGTAAGTGAAGATTTTATTTGTGAGGAAGTGAAGAATTTGTGGGATGCTATTAAATATATGCTCTCTAAACTTACTCGTTATCATAAATGTATTTATCGTTATGCCTCAGGGACATGACAATATGCATACTTTCTCATGAAAAATCATAATTTAATATTCACCAGGTTTCTGAGAGCTCAGAGTTTCTGGATCATGTTAAGGGCACATTTTGTCAGAGGGAAAGCATTTTATGGGATCCTTCAACCGAACATATTGAGAGATATCCTTTACCGTATAATCCACAATTTCAATTCAATTCTATGAGCATGAAGGGTCTTACGCGTATCAAGGCTGACCCAGAAGACAAGAAATTTCTGGAGAACACAGTAAGCGTAGAATCTCTAAAGAGTTTTGTAAGTACTTCAAGCAATTACTCTCTGGGTTCTTCAAAAGGTTTCACCTCCGACGAAAGTTGCAACGGTCTGAATCCTCATATAGTGGCCATGCCAGTGAACTCCAAGTCAATAAATGCGGTCAGAGTATTTCATAATGTCAGCAATTTGATGCAGCACAGTATTAGTTCAGAAAATCCATTACAGATTAAATCCAGTAAACGGCCTCATTCTAGTTTGGCAAGTGCAACCACGGCTTATTCCACTTTGAACAATCTTCCAAGAATAGAGCACGAGCTGTCATGCGCACCGAACAGACTAGGATATTGCCTCCAAAGTGAAAAATCATCAAGTTTTCATAATTCACTCTCATCTTGTTTTTCTGTGTGTGATGAGCTGAAACCCATTTTATTTGACAATTCCACCTCTTTTGTTCAAAGTACCCTAATGCAAGAGGCCGATACTACTGGGTTTACTTCTCAGGCTAATTGCGTAGTACATAAACTGCCGAATGAAATAGTGGGAGAAACTGCTGTAGAGACGATAATCTCTGACAGAAAAGAAGACGATGAAAATACCGATATGCTCGAAGAAAGTACTGAGCTCGAAAGTACGATATTTGATCCCCTCATGCATGATTGGTGGGATGACAGTGTCGTACTAGCAGGAAACATTGCACATTTTGGTGGCACTGCCACAGACTCTGTTGCAGAACAGGCAAGTATTGATCCATTATATGTTGAAGAGAGGGAATTGATTTCAGAATCTGTCCTTGAAGAACTGCTTGGTGCTAGCAGCAATGTGAATACGGGTACAACATGTGGTCTGGTTGTGGCTAGCAATGATCCATTAAATGGTTGTTTCTCAGGCTGTAAATTGCCAAGGTACACCCTTGAAGACTCCTTTTCAGTGTGCAAGGAACAAGTACCATCGTTGAACTTCCCTTCCAGTAGCTATACATCTGAAAATGTTCCAAATGGATCATCAAAGGCAATCCCAGTGTCCCTCGGGAATTTATCTATGGATGATTCTTGCAGTTTGAACACTGCAAATTCCAAGGTCGGCCAGGTAAACAAGCCCGAGGGAGTAAAGGTTATCAAGAAAAGAGCTAGACCGGGTGAGAGCACGCGGCCAAGACCAAAAGACCGGCAGCAGATACAAGATCGAGTCAAGGAACTGCGTGAGATAGTTCCAAACAGCGCAAAGGTAACTATTGATCGCATTATATTTATTTATGTTTAGGCTGATAGAAACTGGCTCTTTATATTGTCTTCTGCACAACAGTGTAGCATTGACGCTTTGTTGGACCGAACAATCAAGCATATGCTCTTTCTACAAAGTGTAACAAAGTTTGCAGAGAAAATTAAGCAAGCTGATGAACCAAAGGTATGTCATGCTGAAGAATGCATATAAGCCTTCTAGAACTGAAACAAATCCTGTTGGCTTTCCTCATACTGACTTTATATTCTTGTTAAGATGATCAGCAAGGATAGTGGTGCTGTCTTGAAAGAAAACTCAAGTGGTGTTGTCTTGAAAGATAACTCCAGTGCTGGAAGCAATTGTGGTGCCACGTGGGCCTATGAGGTTACAGGACAGACTATGGTTTGCCCAATAATTGTTGAGGATCTTGCACCTCCTGGTCAGATGCTTGTCGAGGTATGGTTCAGAAGTAACCTACTGCTCTTTGTTTCGCAATGCAGAAATTTGAGACGATCTGTTTGCTGTTCGGCAGATGCTATGTGAGGAACGCGGCTTTTTTCTGGAGATAGCAGACACCATACGTGGATTTGGACTGACAATCTTGAAGGGGCTGATGGAACTCCGTGATGGCAAGATAATGGCGCGATTTCTTGTCGAGGTAGAGCAGAAAATAATTTTAAGGACGATTCTGTTTTTTGGGCTTCACTACTTGCTTTTCTAATGTGTTCTTGGCTTTGTAGGCAAACAAGAATGTGACCAGAATGGATATATTTTTGTCACTTGTTCAGTTACTACAGAAAAATAGCCTCAACCGATCTTCTGAGCTGCTAGCCAAGGTCATTACCAACGGGGTTCCATCTTTTGCAGAGCATCAGCAATCTCCAATATCAATTCCGGTTGGCCTTGTCAAGAGATAGCAACGACCACAAACATTCCGATCGCGTAGATCAAATTAGGCGATGTCAACAGAAAGCATTTGGAATTTGGTAGTGTTGATTGGTGCTTGATGTTGACTGTCAGCTGTTGATAGAAATGACAAGCGTTAGAGGATGTAGCGAACGTCTATTTTGGCATGAAGAAAATTTTCAGTTAGTGATTTTCATTAGAATAGATGTACAAATTCTTATGCCCCCAAACATGGCAGTCCAACCATCGATCAATGATCAGTGCATATTTGCTTGATGGTAGTCAAATTCTTGGAACCAGTCCAGAATTTGACCAAGATTAGTCTGCTGAAAATATCCTTGCAAGCTCCACCGTTACGGAATAAAATAAGTTTCTTTTCTGTAATGGCAGTGGAAAGAAAAGTGAAAATGCAGAACAATCTAAGGGAGAATAACAGGGGGATAAAAAGGTGTTTTATTGCCAGAATCCTTCGACTTTAGAAATACCAAATAAATTATCGCTCATTGAGGTTCCCAGACCGTCCGCAACCGGTCGGCGCCTCTCGTGTATGTTGCCATCATCATTCGGCAATAAAATTCAATGCCCACAATTTTTACTGACTTACCTTTCGTAGTAGAAGAGCCAACAAATAGTACCCTTTGACCAAGCCAATAGGAGGGAGTGAGAAGAAGGGGCAAGGGATAAGACCAAGCTACTGTACAGCCAAGTGGCCATCTCCTTCCTCTCTCCATAAAGCAAAAGCATCCACCAGAGAGGCACAGCCTCAGCCAACCGAAGGCGACACCAAAGCTAAGCCAGCCAAGAGCAAGTCAACACAAGCCCTTCTCCCCCACTTCTAACCAGCTAGCAAGCAAGCAATCCACAACCCCACCACTATCACCACCATAAACAACCCACAAAGAGTAGTAAAGAAGAAGAAGAGCAAAGGAGTTGGGGAGGACCGATGAAGTGTGGACGGTAATAACGTCGACTAGAGCCGACAGCCACCACCAGGAACCACTCCAAGCTAGCATCTGATGTAACCCACCTTATACACCCCATCCATCCCGGTCGAGCAAGCATGGCACGATATTTTCTTGCGTAAGGTAAAGGGGAGGTGGGATAGAGAAGACCGTCCCGAGGTAGAGCTCGTAGGAGGCGACGACACGTAAGGGAGGCGCACGGAAACCGGAGGTCGAGCTGGGCGTAGGGGGCCGTCGAGCGCCTTGTGCGCGCACAGGAGCGGAGGCTTGGGCCTTCGCGTAGGGGAGAAGGGGGCCCGGGCGGAGCTCAGGCCGTCGGAGTCTGAGCTCGAGCGACACCCACAGGAGCAGCGCACCGGGCCGCGACCAAGCGCAAGGGGAACTCAGGGCGGCATCGGGCGCAAGGGAGGCTCGGGCGCGCACTGGGCCGTGGTCGGGCGAGGCACATGCACAGGCGTCGTTGGGCTCGACCGACGGGAGACGGCTCGGCCAGAGAGGGAGCCTCTGGAGTGTGTGTGTGTGTGTGTGTGTGTGTGTGTGTGTGTGTGTGTGTGTGTGTGTGTGTGTGAGAGAGAGAGGGTGAGGGCATAAGGCCGGGTGGGGGTGGTTTCGGCCAGGAAAAAAAGAGAAAGGGGTGGAAAGAAATTAGGGGTGTGCACATAAATTTTGTATTCACAGGGTTAGACAACACAATCTTTAACCTATTATTATTTTAGGCACCGGGTCAGTAGGACAATGCCCGGTGAATGGGGTTTGTTTGTGTCGTATTGCGCGTAGGAATGACGTTGTCCATATGTGTGCATGTATTGCTACAATGTGTTGAGTCTGGATGAGTGCCTGTTCAAGTGGAGGTTCAGGAACGGCGTCATCTACACGTTGCTCCGCTCCGTTTGGTTAACAGGCAAGTGCATGGTAGCGTGGTATCATGCAAATGGTATAAAATATGTGATGTTTTGTGTTATGATGATGCTTATATGGTAATGGCAATGATGATGTGACATGGTGAGCAACGAAGGTACCCTGTTAATGATGACAATGGATGTATGCATTCTGCATCATGGTAAGAATGCACAAGCCAGGTCGGTGAGAAAGAATGCATGACTAATCCAGGGTGCTCTAGATAAAATCTTACATCCGTAGAGACTAGATAAAGTCTTAGAATGTAAGGACCCCATCCTAACGAAGATGGAGGAAGAGTGTGTCATCAATGGGTGAACACTCTGTGATACCGGTATCAGCTCATGGGTTGCATATGAGCAAATGAGCATGTAGAATATTGGTGCATTGCATTAATAGGAAGATGATGATGGAAATAATGATATGGTTATGTTTGTGTGCCAATGTTTACCGTTTCTATATTGCGGAGTCTTCGGACTCACCCTTGTTTATTTTGGTGTTTAGGTGAACGACGATGATGGCAAGCATTGGGAAGGGAGAATAACACACCCACATCACATGTTGTCATTACTGCAAATCGATTTCTCTAGACAACCACTTTTGTTGTAATATATGTAATTATTAAATTAGCTGCATAAAGTTTGTGCTGATTATGATGTAAAGGTAGCATTTTGGGCCCAGAGGATGGACTAGGGTGTTACATTTTTGCTACCAGAACAAAATAGAAGGGTGTCGTGCGTCTAGATACGATACGGGGACTACCTGCTTGACTCGAACCGAAGAAGGTGTTAAGAAACCAAGCCCAGGCCGGGAGTCCTGGCCCAAGGTGGGCTCCTCATCCATCTAGTAGCTTATGTAAAGGAGGGGGACCCCAACCATTGTACTGCAGTTTTTAGAAGAGCAATAAAGAGAAACCAAAAGTCTCATCATATCTTTGTGTTATATCTATTATTATGTTCTTGTATCCTTGCATCGTTCTTACGATTCTGAGTTTGTCTACGAGGTAATCGCTCGGATTGGACTCGCTAGCGACAGTTCCTCAACACGTTATCAGCACGATCGACTCTCCTCGGATCGAAAGGTAATTGTCGAAGAACGATGCTCGTAGATTGAATCATTTTTTCTAGATCTCTTTCAATTCTGCAAATTTAGCTTTCTAGATTGGTTTTTTCAACTGTGCAAATCCGCTCTAATCAACCGCGAGCCGACTTGAAGTCGCCGGCACAATGCCGATCGGTAGATTGCATGAAAGAGTAGATGATGATTGCACTGTAGATTGCAAATACGTTCTAATCTACTGCGAGCCAACTTGAAGTCCCTGGCCAAGCCGATCGGTAATTGCACGAATGGTATTGCGTGAACAGTGCATACTCGCGTGAACAGTGCTTACTCGTACGAACAGTGTTGTAACATCCCGAAGTTCTGTAACCAAAAATAAAATATTAAAATTATTATTTTATTATACTTTATGTAATTTAAAAGATTTTATTGCTTTTCCTTGAATTTCCAAATTTTTAAAAGTCAAAAAAAGAAATTAATTGAGCTTTCTGGGTTTTTATTGTATCTAAAGTTGAAAAGAATAAATTAATTATTTTCTGGAATTTTACAAAAATTTAAAATTTTCCCCTAATTATTTTAAAGCCAATTAGAGTTAGAAATATTTTATTTAAGTCCAATTCGACACAGGGAGTTTTTGTGAATTTTTCCATGTTGGACTTTATTTGCTATTTTCAAAAACCTAATTGAACTATCGGAATTATTTAAACCAGCAAAATCACTAAAAATCTAGAATAGTATTTGGGCCTAATCACTTCCCGACCCACAGACCCTTTTCCTTCTGCACCGACCTGATTGACCAGCCTTCTCTCTCTCTGTCTCTTCCACCCGACCCCACTTGTCATCGTCGACCTCCTCTTCGTCTTCCTTCGGCCGAAATCAGAGCGTCGTCGATCCGGTCGATTAAACCGCATTTACTCATCCGTTTCCACTTGAGATCATATCCATTTATTGCCATGATCATCTTTCACTCCCAGCCTTACTCAATCGATTGTTTCTCTTCTTAACTCGCTTTACTCGTTGCCGCTGCATCCACTATTATCGCCCGCACACGTCCCCGATGATCCGGCTGCTCCTTGCCCTATAAAATGGGGCACTGTCTTCACATTTCTTCCCTCACAATAGTTCACACACACACGACCACGCTACTCGTTTCTATCGCTGGAATCAAAGTCTGAAGCTTTTCCGCCACTAGCCGAAGCGCCGTCGATTGCCCCGCCATCCGTCGATCTCTGGTGTCGTAGTCCACACCAGGAGCTTCGCCGTGTCGTGTTCTACCTCAGGCGTACTCCTTCTTCGCTGGAGGATCATCAGAACACCGTCGCCTCCAGAACCCATACTCCGCCGCCGCCAAACCACCTCGCCGCTGACCACTCCGTTGAGTTATGTCGTCGTAAGGTACCCCCATAAGGTTCAGAATCTCCTTCCCTTTGTTTTGCGCACCTTCGCGTAGCTCGCCGTTGCGTGTAGCGCTGACGAGCTGTTGTCAAGCGCCATCGTTGTTGCAGTAGATAGTCGTAGCTTTCCTCGACTAGATAGTCGTATCTCTCATCGAGTAGATAGTAGTAGCTTTCTTCGACTAGATAGTCGTAGTTCTCGGCGAGTAGATAGTCATAGTTTTCTTCGACCAGGTAGTCGTAGCTTCCTTCGGCTAGATAGTCATAGTTTTCTTCGACTAGATAGTCGTAGCTTTCGTCAAGTTGATAGTCGTAGCTTCTGCCGACTAGGTAGTTGTAGCATTTATTTCAACCAGTGTAGTCGAAATCTTTCTTTCGAACAATGCAATCGAAATCTCTTTCGACTAGTGCAATCAAAATCTTTCTTGCGTCTAGTGCAGTCGAAATCCCTTTCGACCAATGTTGTCGAAATCCCTTTCGACGAGTGCAATCTAAACCTCCTTCGACCAATGCAGTTGAAACCTCTCTTTCAACCAGCGATGTCAAAATCCCTTTCAACCTGTGTTGTCGTAACTCCTTCCGACCGCTCAAAGATGATCAGTACCTGGGAAATGAACAATACTCGAAGATAACAGTGCTCGAAAGAAGAACAGTACTCGAATTTTATCTTTTATTGTGTTACCCAAACTTCTGGATGTTCGTTCTCCTTCATATGAGCTCCAAATCAGTCGGTTCTTGTTCAAAAATTCTTATAAATTCAATATCTACCTTCCAGCCCTAAAACTATTTAAGTTGGAGTTTATTTGTATTCTCATTGGAATTTATTTGTATTTGTTTGTTCTTGTTGTATTTTCACGTGTAGATTTCGACGACTCCGCGAAAATTGATTTAGAAGAAGAGTCCTTCGAGCAAGGCAAGTTATACCTTTGACCATGTTGACTATAATATTTTAAACCATTTAATTCTATTTTAAAGTACTATTGCATGCATATTTCTATACAGTAATTTATTTCATTTGTATGGCCAATGTTGTTGTTTGAATAGTATATCCCTTGTCGCCATAGTTAAAACAAAATTTAAAAATGTCATGCTTAAAAAATGCTTAGACCAAAATATTAAATTTGGCGAGTTTAGCCAAAATAATTCAAATTGAGTCTATGGTATTGTCTTACCATAGAATTTTTTTTTAGAAAATGCTTCTACTCGCAAAATAAATAAAAATTCGTTTGAACTTGGGCGAAATGGAGTTTGGATGGTGCATGTTCATGCACGAGATCGATTTATTTCTATGATTGAGTCCCAGGGTTCTATTGGAAGTCGCCCAAGTCAGTTAAGGACCGGTCTTCTAGCCGCATCTTGCTAAGCTCCATCGTACTACCACATGTCTCGAATGGGGGGACCTAGCTAACTAATCTGCAACGTTTCACCGTGGATGTGCCATCCGGTTGCGTTGGTTTCTGTATGACCAACTTTTATGTATTCCCACTTAGCGTAAGAGAGGGCTTAAATCCGGCGGATGGTTCAATCCAAAGTGTCGGACCCGGATTTTGTAAATCCAAATCCTCTGTGAAATCTCTATGCTATTCCCTGGATCAGTAGATAGCACTTCACAAGCACATTGCTGAATCAAACCATACATGGCGTAAAATCATTGCATTCATTAATTTACACATCAGAGTTTACATAGACCGCTCCGGGTCAGTTTTTACAATAAGGGCCAAACAGGCCAAATGAGTACATTACAAAAGATAGCGGAAACGACAACGGAAGCAAGGGGTGAGGGCACATCTTACCGCAGGCAAGTGACTGGGGAGCCCGTGTACACCCGATATTATCCGAAATCCCCGGACAATATAGGAGGTACACAATAACCGACGGAGTCAGCTAGACTGGGGTGAGACTAGAACAACTAAGGACTGAACTACGCTTCAACGATTCCTGGGTCTTCAGACTTCTGGATCCTCGTAGTAGTCGTAGTCTTGTGTCTTCCTACTTCGAGGATTTGGGAGAGAGCGAGGATGAGCACAACTACCGTGCTCATGAGCCCACACAATGATGCAATAATATACATGCAAGGTGTAACAAGGTTGGCTCGGGTTCTTTTATTTGCGTAAGCGATTTGTAAATCTGAGATATTAGAAAATTTCTATCACTTAGCATTTTAACCAAATTGTATTTCTAAAGAGATTAATTGTGCAATAAGTAATAACAACAGAGGTTCCTCCATCTAAACTCTGTCTCATGCTTCATTTGATTGGAGCTACCTCCATACATTAACAACACCGGATCACGACGATCCAGGAAAAGTCAAATCTCGTGCCCCGACCTGGTTTTCATATCACCCACAAAGGTTTTTCGAAATAGAACTATCTCAAGTTAAGTTCCCATGTCCGCCTTTGACCGTAGGCGCGGTGCTTAAAGCGATTTTGACTCTACAGAGGTTATACACTTTACCCACAAGAGACAATCATACTCGTTACCCCACATGATTCCGTAGTCATGTAGTTGAGCGATCGTCACAAAACCTTTCAATCCACCTCGCCCTTTCCATCATCTCACCCATATGGGGTTGCGCCCATAAGTTGTGCGGGATGTTCACCACTACGACGAGCGTAGCTGGCGACCTCACCCTCGGTGTCCCTTCCCGGCTCATGCCTGCACTGCCTCTCCTCCACCAGTGAGATGACTTTCAGGGTTCGATAAATTTACTAAGCCAAGTTGCATTTTGCAGACTTGTGGTTGTACTTGTTTTACAGGAGGTCATGACAAGATTAAGTCCTTAATCCACCTGACAGTTCATACCACATACCAATCGCTCTCGTGTCTGACGGCACCCACCATTCTCTCCATCCGCCTGATGTGGTATTAGCAAGTTTTAGGGTTTTGAGAAGTATAAAACAAATTATCCAACCACCCAGTCATTCTCCTCAATGACCCCAAAACATTTGTCATGATTAAAGGATGATGATTTGGGGTAAAAATACCCCGGTACTTAAACAAGTCTAGCATGGCGTTTAAGTACGACCTATAACTAGTATGTTACCAGGTATTTACTAGGGTGACAAGGATAATGGGAGTTCAATTTTCAAGGGAATGGCATATTAATTTATTAATCAACAGATAGGCATTTAACTACCTTAGGGTGTTTGACATATATTTGCATAGAAATTAGAGCATGCAATTTAATATTTTAAACGAATATAATTTGCATAAGATGTGGGATCAATATGATCAAAGTGTTGACTCGCCTGGGATAAAGGTAGAAGGGTCTAGGTATTCTTGAGCTTGTCCGAAGTGGAGGTCTCCCGCGTCTTCGAACCCTACTCAGACGGTCGTACCGGAAAAGATACAACAACAAAAGAGAGCAAATAAATACAAATCACCAAGCAAATGAACTCCAATTTAAATAAGACCAGTTCCATTAGCAAGATCTTGATTTTAGAAAATTTTAGGAAAAAGATTCATAATTTTTGGAGCTATAATGAGGAAGTTATGGATTTTTGAAGCTTTCAACAGAATTTTCAATTGACTAGAAAATCAGAAATGGCTGGAAAAACGTGGAGCTGACACGTGGCGGGCTTGCGCGGTGCCGTGCACGCAAGATCGTGGGCGTGGGCGAAGGCCAAGACGCACGCCGGGTCCACGGGTGCACAGTCTCTGAAACGATGTCGCGGGCCCACACGTCAGCCTCAGAGTTCGAAAATTCGGTTAAACCAAATGCTTAACTGCGGTACCGGGCCCACATGTCGTGGAGATGCGGTGCTTAGCGTTAATTAAACGAGTTTAACCCTTAACGTGAATAGTAATTGCCGCCATTTTCGTCCGAAACAACGGGACCGAGGGAGGAGTCAGGCGGCTCGTCGCCGGCGGAGGAGGGGCGGCGGCGGCGGGTTGCCCAAAATGGGTTCCCTCGGTGTGGCGGTCCCGATGACGGTGGCGGCGGCGCGAGGATGACCCGAGCGGCGCGCGAGCCATGGGAGGCGGCGGCGGAGCTCGGCCGGAGGTGGAGAAAGCGGCCCGAGCGCGCGCTTCTTTGGAATTGGGAAGCACGGGGTCGGCGGGGTCCTTGGAAGCTCACCTGGCCGACAATGGTGGCGGGAGCTGGCCGGTGCGGGGAGATCGGCGGTGGAGTGGGAGGCGGCCGGGAGTGGAGAAGAAGAAGTCGATCTGGAGCTACGGTGGTCCGGAGGCTTCGGGCTTGGAGGGGAGCACTCCTGGGAGGTGGTGGCGCACGGTGACGGGGGTGGCGGCGCCGGGAGCTCGCCGGAGGAGGGGGACCGGTGGTGGAGCGGCTCGGCTGAAAGGGGGAAAACTCGACAAAAGCGCTGGCGCTTACCTGGGAGCAAAGGGGGTGGAGCAGGGGGTGAAGGGGCTTCTCTAGGGCTTCTTATAGGCGGTGTAAAGGGGAAGCAGGTGCGGGAGGGGCCCGGGCGACGCGGAGTCCCGAGAAGGCGGCATGGGCGATTGAACGCGGAGAAGACAGGGCGGAGGCAGGGGCATGGGCGCGGGATGGTGGTGGCAGGGGATGGCGGTCTTTGGAGCCGGTGGCGCTGGGCCGGTCCTGAGTGGAGGTGACGGAGGCTGGTGGGGCCGGTGGTGGCGGGAATGGTGGCGCCGCACGGGGAGAGAGAGCAGGTGGGGCGTGCTGCGCTTGAAGAGAGAGAGAGAGTCAGGCCGGGCGCACGGAGTGGAAGCAAGAGTCGGGCGAGGCTCAGGCCGGAGCCAGCGGCAGCGAGGGAGCGGCGAGCGGGCCAGGAGGCGCAGGCGGCCAGGGAGAAGAGCAGGCCGGGCAGGGGTGAGGAGAGGCCACCGGGCCAAGAGATGTCGAAAAAAAGGGGGGAGTGGACTGAGCCCAAGACGGGGAGGAAGAGAAGGAATGGCTAAAATGGGTTAAGGCCCCAAAACCGAAAAGGGAGCTACAAGCTTGAATTTGAAATTTTGAAAACACGGAAATATTTGAAACACAAATCCGAGCTGACAAGGAGTTTGAAATTTTTCAAGAAATACTGCAAATTGAAACACGAATTGAAAATAGGGGTTAAATAGTAAATACTATTTATTAACCAAAAAACGGGGTGTTACACAAAGGAAGCGAAATCTTAGCGAGGTGGGGCTATGGTGGGATGGTGTATTGTAAAGGTCTTGACACGTGCTCTATACTGCTTACTTAAGGTAGTGAGCAGTGGTATCGACGGATGTCAAACAAACTAGAGAGGTCGTGTTGTGTGAGTAAAGTTGTGCAATCTCTACATAGTGTAAAACTATTCGAATAGCCGTGTCCACGGTCATGGGCATGCTGAGCAAAGCCACTCAAAGTTAGACTTTGGTTTTGTTTTTAAGAGATTTTAGAAAATAATTTTGGATAGTTTATCTAATTAGGAAATTTGACGGTTAGCCATGTGATAGGATGGTATCCATCACCATATTTCATATGGAGGGTATCCTACTATAAAACTTGAGAATTTTATAAAATCAATTTTAGTTATAGAATATCTACTTTGGAACTTAGTACAAATATTTAAAGAAAACATTGTTTTATGCAAATTCGACCAATAAGCCTTCCTTTGATATATCCTTGCATGCATTATATTATGTTAATTGGGTGTAACTTGTGAGCATAGAAGTTGTGCTTACCCTTGCCGAATAAAATTTATTCAGGTGAAGATTGTTATGAAGTTGGTGAGGATCAGGACGACTAGGCTGCGCAGCGAGACGATTGCCTGTGGCGAATCGTGTGGCCTACCTATTATCTTTGTTTCCGCTGTTCTTTTGTGTTTGGTCTTGTGTCTAATTTTGTAATAAACTCTGATTATCAATTAATAAATAGGTGATGTGATTTTGCTATCACTTCTGTTTGACTGTGTACACTAGCTGTTCTGGACTAGTGCATGAAACACAGAGAATAAGGGATCCTTCGTTCCCAGGTTAGACAAGAGTGGTATCAGAGCCATAGCGACTGTAGTTCGTGACCTAGTTATTATGGTCGTTAGTTGAAAACTTCAAAACTTATTTCACACAACAAGAAAATAAATTGTTCTCTCCTCATCTTGGTCATCTATCTATCCTTAGCTCCTTCATAGCAATTCTTTTCTTACCTAGCTCTTTCTTCACCATTTTAATAATGTTTAATGGATCCTCTTTTCCTTGAAAAATTTCTATAAATAGTCAACGCGATTTCTACCATTACGTTCAAGATCACGAGACATGAAACTATCAAGAGAGCATCGTAAAGTCGACAAGTCATATTTGCCAATCAAAGGACAACTGACAAGTTATACCGAAGATTGTTTTGTTAGTCAAGCCATATAGTCTAAGTTTGCCAAGACTCATTCTGTATATAGAATCGTTTTACCATCTTAAGAGTATCGATTGTGTAGACGGTTTTCTTTGAGTTACATGGTTTTTACCAAGTAATTTGGATTTTGTGAGTTGCTGCAACCTCTCTAGTTTCCCTTGTCCCTGCTTTTCCCCTTGTCTTCCTCTAAGCCCAACTACCACTTCAGATGGACAACAATAATGATTCCTCAGCCACTGCTCCTACAACTCATGTACAATGTTCCTACAATGAGTTACCAAGGATCAAGCCATCAGAAGTATCCCATAAAGCTAACATGAGTCACTTTCTTCCTGAAAGTCACCATCAGTGGAAGTATGTTATATGTTACGGGTGTGGTGAACTAGGACACTTCGCCTACGTATGCCCTCAAAAGGGAAAGCCAAAACAAGATGTCCATTGTAGCATCAGAAACTGTTTCACCAAGTGTTCCAAGATGAAGGTGATCCAGTATAAAATCTGCAACTATTGTGGCAAGGAAGGACACTTTGTCAAGCAATGCCCCTTACATAACCAAGCATTCTTAGCACCACAAGCAACCTCGGTACTGGAGGATAGGTCAGAAGAATCTCAGACTCCGCACCAAGCATCGCAATCAATTGCTCAAGCTGTGAAGGAAATCATCCACTCGGAGAATGTTTAATGAACAAGATTACATGTTACTATTGCGAAAACAAAGATCATTATCTGGCTTAATGCCCATTCAAGGCAATATTGACCACTGTATTACAACAGCAGTGTGAAAGTTACCAAACCGCTCACATTCAAGCCAAGGAAGGCAGGACCTTAGTTACATCTACCAAATCATCCCAAGAAACAAAGGGACAAAATTATGACCAGATCAAGCACAAGATGTTCAAACAACAGGATAATTGTCACAAGATGAAGATGGTCGATCAAGTACAAAGTATTGCAAGAAACTCGAAGGTTTGTGTGATTAAATCTGAGCCCAACCAAACACCAACAACAGCCACAATCATGACTCCAGGATCAGCACTACGTCCACCGATGCAAATATTCAGCAACAACAATGGTGGTCAGTCTCAGCAGAACAAAACGTCAAGGGCAGGATTGCAATGCTTCAATTGTCGGGATATGAGGCATTATGCCAATCAATGCTAAAAAAGACACTTAGAAGTCACCCCGGACAGCATTCCAGAAGCTACTCTAATCGCGACAACAACACCAGCCGCAGGAAGTAAAAACAATAGAAGGTACTTGTCATAATAGCAAAAATACATGAGTTTAGGCTTATCAATGCCTCAAGAGAATAGCAGTAAACTATCCGACCAGCTCTTGGTCCCCCAACAGCTCTGTTGGAGGCCAGTCACAGAAGAACTTATCTCATGCCACAAGTATCGCGTGTTTCAATGTCTGAGAGACAGGGCACTATGCCAATAAATATCCAAAAAAGCAACAAATAGCAAATCAAGTCGTCATGAAAAACTCTGAAGTTCCAACAGTCAACAACATACATGCAAAAAGGAAGTTGCAGAATTCTAGAAAGGTACGTCTATACAACATCACAGCTCAAGCCCCGTCAAATGTGGAAAATGGTATGCACGACGACAGTACCAATTGAAGACCTTGTTTTCCTATGCTTCCTTTCTAGCCTTTCTGAATCTCGGGGACGAGATTCCTTTTAAGGGGGGTAGTTTGTAACACCACAAAGTTCTGTTACCAAAAATAAAATATTAAAATTATTATTTTATTGGATTTTATTTAATTTAAAAGAGTTTTATTGCTTTTCCTTGAATTTCCAAGTTTTTAGAAGTCAAAAAAGTAAATTAATTAAGCTTTCTGGGTTTTATTGTATTTAAAGTTCAAAAGAAAAAAATAAATTATTTTTTGGAATTTTCCCAAATTTTAAAAGCTTTCCCTTAATTATTTTAAAGCCAAAATAAATTATGTGCAAAATTTAATTATTAATTATGAGTTGGAAATATTTTATTTAACTCCAATTTAACACATGGAATTTTTGTGAATTTTTCCATGTTGTTAGACTTTATGTGCTATTTTCTAAAACATAATTGAACTATCGAATTATTTAAATCAGCAATATCACTCAAAATTCATAATAGTGTTCGAGCCGAATCTCTTCCCGACCCACGGACCCTTTTCCTTCTGCACCAACCCGATCGACCAAGCTTCTCACTCTTTATCTTTTCCACCGACCCCTCCTGTCATCGTCGACCTCCACTTCCTGTTCCTTCGGCAGAAATCGGAGCGCCACCGATCCGATCGATTAAACTGCATTGATTCATCTATTTCCACTTGAGATCATGTCCATTGATTGCTATGATCATCTTTCACTCTGGGCTGTACACAATCGACTATTTCTCATCTTAACTTGCTTTACTCGTCGCCGCCGCATCCGCCGCATCCGCCATTATCGCCCTCGCACATCCTGGTGATATAGCTACTCCTTGCCCTATAAAAGGGGGCACTGCCTTCATATTTCTTCTCTCACACCAGTTCCCGCACACACGATGTCGGACCCGGGAGTAACACCCCAGAATCCTCTGTGTATTTCTGAACTAGTCCCATGATCAGTAGCTAGTTCACACAGTAAACAAATATGCTAACATCCATAATTCGCATAACTTTATTAATAATCAATAGAGTTTATTACAAAAGAGGCTTACAGGCCAACAATAAACAAACACAGCGGAAGACGAAGAAGTAGTGGAGTCCAGCTGATCTGCCACATGCAATCGACTGGGGTAGCGGCCTAGTCGTCGAGATCCGAAGTCCTTTTCCTCTGAAATTTTATTTGCATGAGGCAAGGGTGAGCACAACTACCGTGCTCGCAAGTTACACCCAGTAACAGAGTTAATGCATGTATGGAACGTTATATCAAAGGAAGGATTATTGGTTAATTTTGCATAAAGTAATGTTTTCTTTGAATATTTGTACTAAGTTCCAAAGCATTTATTCTATAACTAAAATTCTTTTTATAAATTCTCAAGTTTTATAGTAGGGTAACCTCCATATGAAACATGGTGATGGATACCCTCCTATCACATAGTTAACCGCCCAATTTTACCACAAGGATTATCCATCCTCAAATCATTTGCTAAAAATCATTTTAAAACAAAATAAAAGTCTAACTTTGAGTGGCTTTGCTAGCATATCCATGACCGTGGACACGGCTATTCGAATAGTTTTACACTCTGCAGAAGTTGTACAACTTTACCCACAAGATATGAATTATCTAGTTTGTTTGGCATCCGTCAATACCACTGCTCACTACCTTATGTAAGCAGTCTATAGTACGTGTCAAGGCCTTTACAATGCGTCATCCCACCGTAGTCCTGCCTCGCTAAGGTTTCGCTTCCATTGGGCTAACCACCGCCGGATTCAAGCCCCTCTTGTGCCATGTGGGAATATATAAAAGTAGGTCATCCTGACAACCACACATCAACATGGCACAACTACGGTGGAATATTATAAATTATTTAGCCAGGTCCTGCCCATACAGGACATGTGGTAGTACGGTGTGGCTTAGCAAGATGCGGCTCGAAGACCGGTCCTTAACGACTTGGGCGACTTCCAAAATAACCCCTGGGCCTCAATCCTACCCGAATTGAGCCCGTGCATAAACCTGCACCCACCAAGCATCCATTTCGCCCAAGTACAAACCAACTTTTCATTTTTGCTTTTCAAAGTCAATTGCAAAATATTCCATGACAAACCAATGCCATAGACTTTTGAACAATAGTTAATCATTTGGCTAAAATTTTCCAAACTAAACATTTTTTTGTCTAAGCATGTCTTTGCATAATATTTTCAAATGACCCCAGTTCATACTATCGTATCAACTAGGTTTTTATCTAGGGTGATAATATATTTGATTCAAATATCAACATTAGCCATACAAAGGATTTAGGCATAACCATAAATTTAAAACAGTGTTTAAATTACATTGAATAAAAATAAGCATGCAATAATAATTTAAAACAGAATTTAAATAATTTGAAATAATAGGATCAAATATGATCAAATGTATAACTTGCCTTGCTTGGTTATGTGTTGTTCTCAAACGGTGTCAAAATCCGGTTGTCCGAAGTCGTCGAAATCTATACGCGTAAACGATCCAAATTCAAATAACATTCAAATAAAATCCAAATAAAATCCAAAAATTAATAAATAAATACTGGAAGTAAGATATCGACTTTATATGAATATAGGAATTTGAATCGACGGAATCGGAGTTCGTATGAGGGAGAACGAAATTCCGGAAGGTTCAAAGTCACATGAAATATAGAATTTCAATAGACATGAATAGTGCCAGCACTACTACAGAAAAGCTCATCACAGAGGGTTCTAAACCATAATCACATACGATTTTTGAACCGTCTGAATTTTTGTGTCTGTGAACCGTCTGTGAAAAAGGCTATCACATACGGTTCTATTCACGAACCGTCTGTGATAGTCTATTTTCACAGATGGTTCGTGAATAGAACCGTCTGTGATAGTCTATTTTCACAGACGGTTCGTGAATAGAACCGTCTGTGATAGTCTATTTTCACAGGCGGTTCTAAACAAGAACCGTCTGTGATAGTAACTATCACAGACGGTTCTTGTTTAGAACCGTCTGTGATAGTTTTTTCTATGGCAAAAAAATGAAAACGGATTTTCACTTCGTCTGGAGCCTCCCGAGCCTCGCGAATGAATCTGATATTGATTTTCGGATTTCGCTAGCTTTCCCACAATGAGTTTGTAAGAGGCTATGAGAACTCATCTTTCTTTCAGCACCACATTCCATCCTCGGCCGATGGCTAAATAGAGAGAGTCAATCAAATCTTGGAAGACATATTCCATGCTTGTGTTCTCTCCTAAGGGAAGAATTGGGAGAAATGCTTGTCATTCACTAAGTTCACGTACAACAATAGCTTTCAAGCTAGTCTCGGTATGTCACTATTTGAAGTCTTATATGGGAGGATGTGTAGAACCCCGTTGAATTGGTCTGAGACCGGCGAACGGCCATTCTTTGACCGGACTCGATCAGAGAGGCCGAAAGTCAAGTTCGGTTGATTCAAGACCGATTACGCATGGCTCAATCTCGACAAAAGAGCTATGCGGATCGACGCCGTTGCTAGTTTAGTTTTGAACCGAATGACTTTGTTTATCTCAAAGTCTCTCCTTTGAAGGGCACTCAACGATTCAGCGTCAAAGGCAAGTTGGCTCCTCGATATGTCAGATCTTTTCGCATTATTGAGAAGAAAAGAGTTGTGGCCTACAAGTTGGACTTGCCCACTACACTTTCGGGGGTGCACGATGTTTTCCATATGTCACAATTAAAAAATATCTTCATGTTCCAACTGAGCAAGCTATATTGGAAGGTCTTGAGGTGCAAGAAGATCTAACCTATCATGAGCATCCTATCTATATCTTTGAAGAGGCTGAACGAACGATAAGGAATCGCTCCATCAAATTCCTTAAAATTCAGTGGTCAAATCATGCTGAGGACGAAACCACTTGGGAACGAGAGGATCGTCTTCGGGCGGACTTGCCGTCCTTCTTTTTCGAGTGAATGATATCTCGGGACGAGATTCTTGTAAGAGGGGAGAGTTGTAACATCCTAAACTTTGGTTTGTATTTCAAATGTATAAAAGTATGAGAATTTCAAAAAAAAATTGTTGAATTTCATAAGTTTGCACTTGGTTTTCAAAAATTTGCTTTCAAATTCAAACTTTTACTTGAATTCAAGTTTCTAATTGATTCTAGACAAATCTGTGTATAAAAATCTCTGGAAATAATTTTGTAAAATACTACAATATTTATCAAAAATTAATATTTTTTTTGCTAATTTGTAGAAGTTAATTTGACCTCATCAAAATCCTAACAAAGTTACTAAGGCTGATTTGCAAAATAAATTATTTCAGACAAATGGAAAATGAAAAGTGGTCAAAATAAATTTTTCTAAGTCCTAGTTGAACCTAAAAACACTCAAAAAATTCAGAATTTTTAGAATTTTATTGCTATTTTAAATGGCTTAGTCAAACTAGTTGTTTTTTTATCAAACTAAAACCCAAACTCTAACACAGACCGAACCCAAACCTGTTTTGACTTGACTCGACCGTGTCGCTTGACCGGACCTGACTCGGACTCAACTAGGCTCGGGCTCACACCGCTTCGTTGTCACCGCTGACGAGTGGGCCCGCCTGTCAAACCTGTCTTCTTGCTCGCCGTCGAAGCTGCGCGGCGCTGGCGCTCGCGCATGTGTGCCACGCAGCCCGCCCACGCCACCTCCTACTTCCCCGACTGCTCTTGAAGGATCGCTGAGCTTTTTGGACTCCCTAAGCCTATCCAATCGGCCTCCCTCGGACTCTATCGCCTGCTATCATCGTTTCTTCTCCGGGCCCAGTCCACCGTCGCCGCTTCAATTTCGAACGCTTCTGACCTCCATCGGCGACTAGGTCTTGGGCGCATCGTTCTTGGAGCCAAGGCGGACCCAAGGTGAACCTTCTTGAGCCTCCTCGTCCTCCACAACGTCTCCTCCGCGTGAGCCACCCTTTCGGCTCCGTCTCTGACCGTCGCAAGCTCGCCGCCGGTAACCATCGGGTTCCGTGTCATCGCACCGAGTTCATGAGACTATCCCGCGCCTGGTGGTGTCATCCTCGAGTCTGGAGCATCTCTCCTTCGCTGGATAGCCCTCCTCACCGTCGCGCTCGCGCATGGGAGCTCTAACGAGCCGCTCGTAGGGTTAGGTAATGACCCATCATTAGAGTTAATCATTTTGTTAAGTGTTTGTATGACTCGTGGACCCCACCGGAGATAAACATGATTAGAAATCTATTTAACACCGTTTAAACTCTCGAAGTCATTGACATGTGGGCCATACGGTTGGTTAAGTGGAGGTGTAAAGTTGTGAAGTACATCTTCCCCTAAGGAAAACATATTTCCCATACATATAGATTGAGTTTACGTCTTTGTAAACTCAAGACGTAATCTCTTGATTACGCTTTCGATGTCACGTTCTGTCGCGGTTGGGTCAAGGTTGACCTTGTCAAACCCGCGCCCTGGGTCCCACCTGTCGGTTGTTGTGGCTAGCTGAGCGCGAGTAGGAAAAGTATTAAAATCTTTTAAGAATTCCAAAATGAATAAAATTTGCATTAAAAATTCAAATAAACATAGAAAAATTCATAACTAATTCAAATTAGCTTCAAATTGAATGAAACAATTTTTTTAATTTTCAATTTAGTGTACTTTTAAATACAATAGATTTCAAGTAGGCTTCTATTTCAGAAAAAAATTGGATAGTAAAAAGGAATTATTTTTACACTAGAAAATATGTTAAACTTCAAAAATTCATAAGTATTTCCTCCTAACTCCAAATAGAGCGAAATTAATTTTGTTAATTTTTCCTGTACCTTAACCTGGTCTAAGTTTGATTCATGTTTCTGTTTCATAAAACTTTGATAATTACATAATTATGCCTTTAACTTGTTAAACACTTAGAAAATCCAAATAAATTCATTTTGAACTGAAACTTTCACCTAAAATTCCTTAAATTTCATTCTCTACCTGTGATGTATGCATAGTTGGATAAAGTTGAATTTTGGTTTTTTTGTGTGTTATTCATTCTTATTCGCTCTTTTGCTCGATCGATAGATTTCGACGATCCGAGTATTTGCGAGAGTGATCCTCAGTAGCCAGAAGACTATCTCCAGCAAGGCAATCAGTTCTCCTTTGGTGCATGTTGATCCCATTATTTACGTACGCTAATATATTTTAATTTCAACTGTATGTATGCATGCTATGTTGGCAAGTTATTTCTCAGTTCGCAATAGTTTACCTGAATAGTTACTTGAATTGTAGGTAAATATCTATCCCTTACCACTGAGCCTAGGGTTATATCTGCTGTGATTTAGAGCTCGCTGGATGGGCTCTAGTTACTTTATATTTAGTATGCGGGTTGTCATCGCTTAGCTATGCTTAGAACGGTAGTCTGGGGATCATCGCTTCGACGAGGGTCAAATACAACATCACTTTAAATATTGAAGTGATGGTACTTATGTATGTATCATATTTGAAAAAACTAAAAATGCAAACAAAAAAATAGATTTAGGCACATGGTTGGTAGGTGTGATTATTAGGTGTGTGTTTGTGTGCCCAAGTCAGAAAGGACAGAACATCTTGTTACACTAAACCAAGCATTTTGTGTTCAACCACATGAGGGTATTGGGAACCCCTCTTGACTTAGTACTTTGGCACGTGTTAGCTCCAAGTCGCAGGTGGTGGGTATGTGTATTGTGTTAAAAAAAGAGAAATGTGTCTATGTGTGTTGGGTGTGCAGGAGTGGAATCCTGTCAAGGTTCTCCACACCGAGGGGCATTGTAGTTGTCCAAGACTTTACCCCATAGGGTAGTTGACTTTCGGCTTTACAATGACTCCGATATAACATATGGGTTTCTATCCATACGAGTGACTCGTAGTTAATACACAATATTGAAAAATGTCTCGTAGGACTTAGTCTTGCCGGCATACCTAAGGAAGTGTGCTCTATAGCTTGGCAAAAAGACAGTCTGACATGTTGGTAAAATTGTACACCCCTTCAGGGTTTGAATTATTCGAATAGCCACGTCCTTAGTTATGGACACGCTTGGGGAAGTCTTTTGAGAGTTAGACTATAACAATTTGATAAAACTTAAAATTGGGTGGTACGAATGGGTAATTCGTGCTATTGTTGTGGTGACTATTGGGAAGTCACCTCTAGAATGTTAATTATGTTTATAATTGTTGTCTCATTGATATTTGAATAATTTTAAAACATTGTTTTAACAAATTGCCTTCAATCTATTACATTATTTCAAATTAAATGTGGCTATACGCTGAAAATAAACCCTATGGCCATCACCATTGAATTAAGCTTGCATATAGCTATGTATAGGTTTGTTAATCGTAAGTCTTGCGAGTACATTTTTGTACTCAGCTGCATTGTCTATTTGCTACAGAGGAGGTTGGCCCCCAAGGGGTTAACGAGTGTGAGGCTGACTACACTCTCGGCGACTAGCTTGGGTGTTTTCGGTATGTTGCCTTGTGGGTAAGGGTAACCATTTGGTTTTTATTTTCAGCCATCTTATGGCAGGTGTTACCGTTGCAGACTTAACTCTTTTGCATGGAATCTTATTGTATGTTGGATATGTTGTAAATTATGAAACCTCGGTATTGTATAACCTGTGTATGGAGTTGGTGCTTAATTTTTGTATGGTGTATGTGTACTGCTGTTTTGGAAAATGCATATACACTGAGAGTGGGGAAATTTGATTTGTGATGCTACGACCAACGGAAAGGTTAAGCATTACAAATTAAATCGTCCGACGGCTCTCACAACAGCCTCGTGTCATGGGGGTTGTCCACGACCATGACGCAACGAACCCTCATCCGACTGGAGTACCACTCGATATACTCCGCATATGTCCAAGGGTCGTAGGGAGCATCCTCCTCGACGACGTTAGCAAATACACTGATTCAACCCTAGACCCAAGAGAATATCTTGTCCGCCCAGGAAATCCTAGCATGTACTCCCTTCCTAGTGTACCTATAGAAGAGAAAATGATTGTTTTGTAAGTATGTAATGCAAATTGTACGAAAGATGTAAAACGTGAATTTATGTATGGACGTTCGGCGGCACCCGCTGCCCCCGGGGGGCTGGGACCTCTTGTCGCAACCGAATTGTCTTGTGACCCGTGTAGGATCAAGGATAACCGACTAGAGGGGGGTGAATAGGAGGTTTTTAAAGTTTTTAACAAATTAACAATTTATCCAATTTAATTAATGACTTAGTCTAAACAAGTTATACTCCTAGCTTGGCAATTTAATCACAATAAGCAAGCTAGAAATATAAGTGCGGAATTGTAAAGACAAGAAATAACCACAAGACACAATGATGTTTTTCCCGTGGTATCGAAGACTTGCCGGTCTTCACTAGTCCACGTTGAGGAAGCTTGATCACCCAAGCCGGCTCCACGAATTAAGCCTTCCCTCGATCACTTGGGTTGTTCTTCCTCCGCTCCGGAGATGGTGAACACCAACCACTCACAATCTTGCTCGGGTCTTCTCACAAGCTTCACTTGAGAAGATCACCGTGCTTCACCGCCAAGCCGTCTAGGAGTGCGGCAACACCCCAAGAGAATAGATCAACGATCCTCGCTTGACTTTACTCAAGTGCCAATGAATCAACTAAAGATGAATGCACTTGATCTCCCTCTCAATGAATGCAAGAGTAAATTGGGAGTAGAATTGAATGCACAATGCTCACAAGGGTTGAGATATCTTTAATGCACTGTGTAACATATCCTTTGTGCAGTTGGGGAGGTATTTATAGCCTCCACCAAACAATTCTAGCCGTTGGGAAGAAGTTCCCGAAAGTTCAGTACATATCGGAACAACCGGCGTGTTAGCATCGGTACAACCGCGCTACGCTCAATGCACAGTAACGGCTATGTTACACGCATTAAATGCACTGATATAGCCGTTGGATTTAGTTGCGGTTCATCCGCAGGCAAACACCCGGATCGTCCGATTTCAGGGCTTCTAAACCAGAGATTTTGCATCTGTTCTGGAATTTTACAACCGCCAAATATATTTCGGAACATCCGTATTGCGGTTCATCCGATTATACGTGCGGTACAGCCGATTCTCAAAAGAGGTTTTCAAAGGAGATTACACTCGTACTGTTATTTTGCAACCGCCGTAATATCATCGGAACAACCGGGATGCGGTCGTACCGTTCAAGCCATCGGTACAACCGCAGCCCACGAAATCAGATCACCACGAGATCATGACACGTGGAAGGCCACGATGAACTACTGTCTAGTGGTCCGGTCAGCACACAAGATCTGAGCCGTTTGATTTTAATCCAACGATCCACATGCGTTGCCACTTCGGACGGTCCGAACGGCCCACTTAATCCTAGCCGTTAGATTGAGATCTGACGATCGGCTTGATTTTCAATTTAAAAGGCTAACGGTTGAACCGCTCACATGCCGCCGAACAACCGCGCTTCTGCAACCATTGCTAAGCCTTCTGGTTCATCCGATTCGAATTAAAGCATCAATTCATTCTAACTTAAATTCAAGTCCAATTTTAAATGCATGCATGATCCTAAGTTGATCCATATGGCACAAGAATAAGCTATCAAGCTACTAGTCGTGATCCCCTTAATAGTACGGCATTTATCCTATAATCCGGTCTACCAACCAATTCTCCTTAGACCTAAAATAGAAAAGGATCCTAGACTATTTGTACCTTGACTTTAAGCCTTGTTGATCTTCACATTTTCCTTTAGCATGCATCCTTGCTTCATCATGTACATCAAATGGAATTAACCTTGCACATTCTTAGTAAACTTGTTAATCCCATATTCACATATTATCATTAATTACCAAAACCATTTTAGGGGCCTAGATGCTTTCAATCTCCCCCTTTTTGGTAATTGATGACAACACACTTAATATGTGAGAAAAGTTGTTTTGAATATACTAAGAGTGTATATTCTTTTGAAGTCTTTTGACAGGTAAAATAATCTTTGCAATGAGCATAAGTAAATTTTGAGAATTATTTTTCTTGTCAAATCCAATTAAAAGAAGACTCCCCCTAAACAAATGCATATGGATAGTAAATAATTTGCAAGCATATGTAAAGAATTGAAAATTTTGGCGGAGTTTCTTTTGCATTTATGAACTTGAGGAAGCAATACAGTATAAGATATGTCAAATAATTCAGATTGCATTGCATAAAAAGATAATAAGACATAACCACATTCCACAAGTTCAACAAAAGTTACCAACTATTACAGGCACAAAATAGATCAACAACCAACCAGTTTTACAAAACACATATAAATCACATAAGCCCATAGCTCCCCCTAAAACTAAGTCTTCACATCTTCACAATTTCTCCCCCTTTGGCATCAAAGTACCAAAAAGCATCAAGCAGGGGGTCTGAGAGGAAGAAACGGGTCTGGTGGAGCAGAGCAGGGAGAAGCAAAGAAGGAGCTGAATCGTGCAGGATCCGGAGAAGCTAACACAGAGGGCGCGGGATCCTGAGATACTGAGAGGGTGGTAGGAGCTGGAGGAGCTGTAGAGGTAGCTGGAGCCTGAAACTTAGTAGGTGCAGCTGTCCAAGAAGAAGGACCCTTGGGCGACTGAGGAGGTCGGCGAACATAACGCTGAGGGGTCTTGAGAAAATGTTCTAAGTCATTTAGGCCCTCAGACAAAGCTGATAATCTGTTATGAGTCTCATCAAAGAAGTCATTTTGGATAGCTGCCATCCCAGTAAGCCTATGACGAGTCTCATCCTGAAAGGCAACTTGTTCAGCCTTCATTTCCTGCAAAGTGCTGATAATAGACTGCTGATTTTGAAGTACTTGCGCTAGAGCACTTGCATCAGGCATAGCAGCAGCAGGAGGAGCATCAACCTCAGCAGGGGCATCCTCAGAGACTTGTTGAGGAGGAATGGCATCTCGTGGTTTATATGGCTTGTGAGTTGATCCCAAACCACCACGGTACTCGATCTTTCTAACAATCAATGCCATGATGTAAGGAGCATAATAAATCCTTTTAACTCTGTCATTCTTGGAGGAGGCTATGCCTTGAAGAATAACATCCACTACATCAAATTTAACTCCTCCACAATATGATCTATCATGTTCCAAACATGCCCCCGTACTGCATCGAAATTCCCACTCTTAGGGTAGAAAGTATGATTAATTATCCTGTTAATCATGCTCACTTCTGGCTTCAATCCAGTAATTGTCCCTAACTTGCATTTGGCTGAAGAGTCATAATGCCTGGCCCAAGCAGGAACAAGTAGGGCTGAACTCTCAAAGATTTTGTCCCAAGAGTCGGATGAATTCTCAACACTCTAGCAAATTCCTCTTTGGTGCTTTCCACATTTCGCACCATCGACCATCTAAAAGTCTTCAAGTCATGGGACATATGCGATGTGGCATAAAGCGTCGAATGATCTTGTCATCATAATTCTGTTTTATGCCCACAAGATCATGAAGACCCACATTGTAGAAAAGCTGATAGACTCCACTGTATTTGTCCAAGGTATTAATATTAGACCAATTAATCCATTTATGATCGGCAAATTTCTTGTGCCTACTATATATTTGCTCATACACTTGCTCTTGAAAGATTGTGTGGAATCTTGGATTTAATGTGTCATTCTTCAGAAGATATTGATTGACATGGCGCTTGATGGCATAGTCATCTGCTGACAGAAGATGTAGGTCAGTAGGAGTCCCCGGAGGATCAATCAAATCATCATCTTCTGCTGTCCTTGGAGGAACTTCCTCTTCTTCTTCTTCTTCTTCGGATTCAGATTCCTCAATTGATTTACTTCCTGAGCTATTTTCTGATTCAGTTTCTGGAGCTGGTCTCTTTCCCTTTCCTTTTCCCTGCAGTGGAGGTTGAGGTGCCGAAGACCCTTGTCTTGACGATCCCTGAGACTTCTTGGATGTTCCTCGCATTCTAGGCATCTATACAGAGATTGGAGTGATTATAAGATGTCAAGGAACAGATTTGAATTGAATTGAATTGAAAGAAATGACAATTTCTGGTTCTGTCAGGATAATCGGATCATCCGCCGTTATGTGGCCGGAACGTCCGAACTGCGGTCGTTCCGCCCTCAAGAACCGGAACGTCCGATTGTCCTGACCGAAAACTAGGGTTGAAGAAATTTCCGAGATTTTGATGGAATCTAAGAGAGTGAGTGCTAGAACTGGATGCGCAAGGGTCATAGGACACCAGTGAAGCACTTTTGCCCAATTAGATTGCTAGTTATCAACCGCATTATCAAAAACCCTAAAACTGCCCCGAGTGCTCCAAATGCGGTAAAACACGAATCAATAGATGTTTTACCTTGAGATTTGAGGAAGGAGAGCACTGGAAATGCAAGGATCAGCGAGGACTTGGAGATCCACCGAGAGAACCACTCGATTTGAGAGAGGGTTTTGAGAGACGCTCGACTGGAGAGAGAGGAACCCGAGCGGACTGAGATGAGAGAGGAAAACGGACGAGCCGCTGGAGTGATAAGGTCAAAAGGAAAACGGACGTTCCGCTATTATAACGCCGGATGATCCGTGATCATGACGCACTGCTCGCATAACTCCGGATGTCTGGATTGTCCGGGATTTTGATAAAGCTCGATTTCTTTGAATTTTGAATAATTGCAAATGATCCTTAGATTTACACTCAATAAAACATCATTTAGGGATCATTATGCATATAATATACTTATATATAAACATAGTTTTTATAATTATAGTGAATTTAATATGAGATTTGAGAAATTCTTTTACAAAATATTTGAATAACACCAAATAAAAAGCACTGTAATAACAAAAATTTAAACAATGTTTGAATAATCTATGACATTTAATTCATTCCTCAATTTGCAAAAGCGGCCTTCATCTAATGGCTTGGTGAAAATATCCGCTAATTGGTCTTCGGTTCTTATGTGGCTAATTTCAATGTCTCCCTTGATCACATGATCTCTCAAGAAATGGTGGCGAATATCTATATGCTTGGTTCTTGAGTGTTGAACAGGATTATTAGCAATTTTCACAAAGACTATCATTGTCACACAAAAGAGGTATTTTATCGCTTTTAATTCCATAATCCATCAATGTTTGCCTCATCCATAGCAATTGAGCACAACAACTTCCCGCGAAACATATTCGGCCGGCGGTGGATAGGGCTACTGAATTTTGTTTCTTGGATGACCATGATACTAAAGATCTTCCTAAAAATTGACAACTACCCGAGGTGCTTTTTCTATCCACTTTGCATCCCGCATAATCGGAGTCCGAATATCCAATTAAGTCAAATTTAGCACCTTTCGGAACCAAAGGCCAATGCTAGAGGAATGCTTTAAATATCTTAGAATTCTTTTAACACCATTAAATGACATTCTTTTGGATTTGCTTGAAAGCGAGCACACATACAAACACTAAACATGATATCGGGCCTAGATGCGGTAAGATAAAGCAAACTACCAATCATAGATCTATAAAGCTTTAAATCTACCGATTTACCTCCCTCATTTAAGTCAAGATGACCATTTGTTGCCATGGGAGTCTTGATGGGTTTTGCATCCTCCATACCAAACTTCTTGATCAATTCTTTTGCATACTTGGTTTGGCTCACGAAGGTCCCATCTTTGAGTTGCTTGATTTGGAATCCAAGGAAGTAGCTTAATTCTCCAATCATCGACATTTCAAATTCCCTAGACATCATATCACCAAACTCTTTGCAAAAATCTTGATTAGTAGACCCAAAAATAATATCATCAACATAAATTTGACATACAAAGAAATCATCATCTATAACTTTAGTAAATAAGGTTGAATCAATCTTCCCAATTTTGATTCCTTTTGAGACTAGAAAATCTCTAAGTCGTTCATACCATGCTCTAGGAGCTTGTTTAAGGCCATAGAGCGCTTTAGAGAGTTTATAGACATTATTTGGATTTTAGGATCTTCAAACCGGAGGTTGTTCAACAAATACAAGTTCGAAATTTTACCATTTAAGAAAGCACTTTTAACATCCATTTGAAATAATTTAATATCAAAGCATGATGCAAAAGCAAGTAATATCCGAATTGATTCTAATCTAGCTACGGGAGCAAAAGTTTCACCAAAATCCAAACCTTCAACTTGTGAATACCCTTGAGCTACCAATCTTGCTTTGTTTCGAACAACCAAACCATTTTCATCTTGCTTGTTCCTAAAGACCCATTTTGTACCAATGACGTTGTGTTCCTTGGGTCGATCCACCAATGTCCAAACTTCATTCCGGGTGAAGTTGTTGAGTTCTTCATGCATAGCATTCACCCAATCCGGATCTTCAAGTGCTTCTTCTACATGCTTTGGCTCAATACAAGAGACAAAAGAGTAATATTCACAAAAAGAAGCAACACGAGATCGAGTTTGAACACCCTTACTTACATCACCCAATATTTGGTCTATTGGATGATCCTTAGCAATTGCATTGTGGATTCTTGGTGGTAAGTTAGATGGTTGATCATCTTCCTTATTGTCAAATTGAACTTGGTTTGTAGAAGATGTTGGTGGTTCAACTTGTGTGGAGGATGATGAGTCATCTTCGGGCTTTATGTCACCAATTTGCATATGCTCCATTGCCCTTCTCAAAGCTTCATTGCCTACATCATCCAAATTCTCATGCTCTTCTTGAGAGCCGTTAGTTTCATCAAATTGAACATCATGTTTTTCTTCAACTAAACCGGAGTTTTTGTTGAAGACACGATAAGCTTTACTATTTGATGAATAACCTAGCAAGAAACCAACATCACATCTACTTTCAAATTTTGATAGCCGAACACCCTTCTTTAAAATATAGCATTTACAACCAAAGACACGAAAATAGGAGATGTTCGGTTTTCTTCCTACAAGAAGCTCATAGGAAGTCTTTTTCAAAAGACGATGTAAATAAAGACGATTTATGGCATGACAAGCGGTGTTAATTGCTTCCGCCAAAAACTATCTAAGTATTATATTCATCAAGCATTGTCCTAGCCATTTCAATTAATGTACGATTTTTCCTTTCTACAACTCCATTTTGTTCCGGTGTAGGTTGTGGAAAGTTCAGTGCTTTATTCCAAGTTCATCACAAAAGTCTTCAACTTTAGTATTTTTGAACTCGGAACCATTATCACTACGGATTTTCTTTATTTTGAAATCAAATTCATTTTGGGCCCTTTTTGTAAAGTTTTTGAAAATTACGGAGGTTTCACTTTTATCATCTAGGAAGAATACCCATGTATATCTAGAGTAATCATCCACAATAACCAAACAATAGCTATTTCCGATACTCTTATAGGTTGTTGGCCCAAACAAATCCATATGTAAGAGTTCCAATGGTCTAGAAGTTGACATGATACTTTTGGAAGGGTGAGAATTAGCGACTTGTTTACCGGCTTGACATGCACTACAAAGTCGGTTTTTCTCAAACTTCACATCTTTCAAGCCAACAACTAAATCATGTTTGAAAAGCTTTTGAGTTGAATCATTCCTACATGAGCTAGCCTTCTATGCCAAAGCCAACCCAAGGAGGTTTTTGCCATCAAACAAGTTTTTAAGCATGAATCATTTGAAGTGAAATCTACCAAATAAAGGTTTCCAAATCTAAATCCTTTAAAAATTAAAGAGTTATCATTTTCATTTGAAATTGTAACACTTTCTTTAGAGAAGGAACAAATTAGTCCTAGATCACATATTTGAGCTACGGATAACAAGTTAAAGTTTAGTGATTCTACTAGAGATACATTTGAAATGGAAAGGTCATTTGAGATAGCAATTTTACCCAATCCAATTACCTTTCCTTTGCTATTGTCACCAAATGTGATTTTGTCCATTCCTTTCCCATTCTCGAATGTGGTGAACATTTTTCTATCACCGGTCATGTGTTGAGTGCAACCACTATCAAGCACCCAATGTTTTCCACCGGTCTTGTAGTTCACCTACAAAACAAGAATCAAGTTCTTTTAGGTACCCAAATTTGTTTGGGTCCTTGGAGGTTAGTGACCAAGGTTTTAGGCACCCAAATAGCATTCTTTTAGCGCCTAAAATTGAAGTGCCAATAAAATGAGCAAGTATTTTACCATCCTTAGTCTTTCTAAGCATATAGCATGAATCATATATACCAAAAGATGCAATTTTACCTTTAGGACAATTTTGTTGCACATGTCCTATTTCCAAGACTTATAGCAATACTTACCATTTTCCTCACATACCTTGTGGGTTTATTTGCCGCTTCTTACCTTTCTTAGGCACATACCCGAGACCTTCCTTGTTGAATGAGCACCTTTGCTCACTCAAAAGCTTGTCTAAGGTGGCCTTACCCTTAAAGCATCTTTCCAAACTTTTGCTTAGTTTATTGACTTGTTCTTTTAATTCATGGTTCTCAACAATAAGTAAAGGATCACAAGTATTTGCTAAACTAGCAATTGAATCATCACTAGAGCAACATGGCATGGCAAGTAAATCATCACATGAAGTAGAAATGCTAGACATGGATTTTTCATTTAAAGCAATATCTACTTTAGACATCTCATTCATTAAATCACAAGTAATTCCAATATGTGAATGAGATTTTCAATATTCTTTAAGATGAGAGAATCATGAGCTTTCTTTAGCTCCTCAAAAGAGTCTTTTAGAGAGATATTCTTTCTTCAAGACTTTAAATTTTGATTTCTCTTTTCCATTAAATTCATTTAATTCATCAAGCATATCCAATAATTCTTCATAAGTTGGTTCATCACTATCAATGGATTTTACCTTATCTCCTTTTGCCATGAGGCATGTAGGAGTGGAGAATAGTGAAGGAGTTTCTTTGATAGCAATGCCAACTAGTCCCTTCTTCTTGGAAGACTCATCCTCATCGAGTCTGAGTCGCTTGATTCATCATTTGAATCCCACTCTCCAATGTGAGCTTCATTCTTGCCATCCTTGTGAAGCTTCTTGAAAAGCTTCTTCTTGCCATTATATTCTTTCTTCTTGAATGACTTGTCCTTGTCATCCTTCTTTGCGGGCAACGAGATGAGATGTGCCCTTTTCATCACAATTATAGCATCGAATGTTGCTATAACGCTTCTTGTCACTTGAATATTGTCCCTTCTTGTATTTGTCAAAGTTGTAGCTTCTATTGGGGCGTCTCTTCATGAACTTCTTCATTTTTCTTACAAGGAGTGCATACTCCTCATCGGAATCTTCTCCTTCATCCTCATCATCACTTGATTCCGCTTTGGCCTTGAAAGCGGTAATTTTCTTCTTTGAGGAGGATGTCTCCACGAGCTCTTCTTTGTCCTTCTTGAACAACTCATTTGTGATGAGATTGCCCAAAAGGCCCGTTGGTGTCATCCTTGGCAATTCGGGAGAGTTGATGAAGAGCGTCACCAAAGTTTCATATTTGTCAGGAAGAGCCCTAAGCATCTTGCGCACAACATCAACATCGGAAAGATTAGTCCCAAGGCCTTTGAGCTCATTCACAATGTTGTTGAGTCTTGAATACATCTCATTGATGTTTTCATGAGGCAACATTATGAATGTCTCATATTTAATCCGAAGCCTATGCAATTTGGCTTCTTTGACCGTGGATGTACCCTCATGGATTTCCGAGAGAGTTGTCCAAATAGCATGAGCGGTTTCCAAATTGCTCACTCTATTGAACTCATCCGCGTTCAAAGCGCCAAAGAGAGCATTCATAGCTTGGGCATCTAAATGAGAGTTACGCATGTCTTGATCCGTGGGTTCAAGTGGATTAAGAGGCATAGTGTAACCATCATTTACGATTTTCCAAATGCTTGGACTCATGGCCTTTAAAAAGATTGACATTCTAATTTTCCAATAAGCATAATTTGTGCCATCAAAGAGTGGAGCCCTTCCTAAAGCCATTCCCTCACTAGCCATCCTTGCTCTCCTAGACGGTTAAGTCCAACAACGGAGAGACCAAGCTCTGATACCACTTGTAGGATCAAGGATAACCGACTAGAGGGGGGTGAATAGGAGGTTTTTAAAGTTTTTAACAAATTAACAATTTATCTAATTTAATTAATGACTTAGTCTAAACAAGTTATACTCCTAGCTTGGCAATTTAATCACAATAAGCAAGCTAGAAATATAAGTGCGGAATTGTAAAGACAAGAAATAACCACAAGACACAATGATGTTTTTCCTGTGGTATCAAGACTTGCCGGTCTTCACTAGTCCACGTTGAGGAAGCTTGATCACCCAAGCCGCTCCACGAATTAAGCCTTCCTCGATCACTTGGGTTGTTCTTCCTCCGCTCCGAGATGGTGAACACCAACCACTCACAATCTTGCTCGGGTCTTCTCACAAGCTTCACTTGAGAAGATCACCGTGCTTCACCGCTAAGCCGCCTAGGAGTGCGGCAACACCCCAAGAGAATAGATCAACGATCCTCGCTGACTTTACTCAAGTGCCAATGAATCAACTAAAGATGAATGCACTTGATCTCCTCTCAATGAATGCAAGAGTAAATTGGGAGTAGAATTGAATGCACAATGCTCACAAGGGTTGAGATATCTTTAATGCAATCGTGTAACATATCCTTTGTGCGCTTGGGGAGGTATTTATAGCCTCCACCAAACAATTCTAGCCGTTGGGAAGAAGTTCCCAAAGTTCAAAGACATATCGGAACAACCGGCGTGTTAGCATCGGTACAACCGCGCTACGCTCAATGCGCACAAGAATTCGGCTATGTTACACGATTAAATGCACCGATATAGCCGTTGGATTTAGTTGCGGTTCATCCGCAGCAAACACCGGATCGTCCGATTTCGGGCTTCTAAACCGTAGATTTTGCATCCGCGGAATTTTACAACCGCCAAATATATTTCGAACATCCGTATTGCGGTTCATCCGATTATACGTGCGATATGTTCGATTCTCAAAAGAGGTTTTCAAAGGAGATTACACTCGATCGTTATTTTGCAACCGCCGTAATATCATCGGAACAACCGGGATGCGGTCGCATCGCTTCAAGCCATCGGTACAACCGCATTTCACGAAATCGATCACCACGAGATCATGACACGTGGAAGGCCACGATGAACTCATCGCTCTAGTGGTCCGGCCAAGACACAAGATCTCGAGCCGCTTGATTTTAATCCAACGATCCACATGCGTTGCCACTTGGACGGTCCGAACGGCCCACTTAATCCTAGCCGTTAGATTGAGATCGGACGATCGGCTTGATTTTCAATTTAAAGGCTAACGGTTGAACCGCTCACATGCCGCCGAACAACCGCGCTTCGACAACCATTGCTAAGCCTTCTGGTTCATCCGATTCGAATTAAAGCATCAATTCATTCTAACTTAAATTCAAGTCCAATTTTAAATGCATGCATGATCCTAAGTTGATCCATATGGCACAAGAATAAGCTATCAAGCTACTAGTCGTGATCCCCCTTAATAGTACGGCATTTATCCTATAATCCGGTCTACCAACCAATTCTCCTTAGACCGGTAAAATAGAAAAGGATCCTAGACTATTTGTACCTTGACTTTAAGCCTTGTTGATCTTCACATTTTCCTTTAGCATGCATCCTTGCTTCATCATGTACATCAAATGGAATTAACCTTGCACATTCTTAGTAAACTTGTTAATCCCATATTCACATATTATCATTAATTACCAAAACCATTTTTAGGGGCCTAGATGCTTTCAACCCGCTGTACCTAGTACTCCACCACGAAGACGTCGTGGACCAAGCACCTCCGCGTGTACCACCACCCGTGGTCTCACGTGCATAGGCTCAACAGGCCTCGGGGCGCGTGCACGCACACCCTTTCGGGAGTGTACGGTGTCCAGATAACACGATCATCTGTCAGCTGATTGAACATCGCAACGTAGTCTGGATAGGACGCATGCGTGGTGATCGGCGCATAGGTGACCTATGGAAAAGAATAATAAAAACTTAACACATGAAATTGAATTACATTAACGAAATGAATAAATGTTCAGGAAACTTACCCATCGGCGGCACTACACCTTACCTATGGTCGGCCGATCCACATCGTCGTCCTCGGCATACATGTTGAATGTGTACGCTCGCAGATCCAGTTGTGGTCGTCCGATATGAAAACGCTCGAAGGACCATAGTTGAAGGAGCAGCGGACATCCAGAGATGACGGAGCTGTCCTAAACCTAGTGGCACGCGTCGCCGCAAAGGCGCGCGACATCGCAAGACAAGACCACCGGGCCCTGTGTATGGTCGGATGTCCACCACCTCCTAGTCCACCACCGTGCCGTATGCGTGCGGATGTAGTGCTTATCGACGCTGTCGCAGTGGGACCCCATGAACATCACCCACCCGAACAATCACAATAAGTAGACCTCAAAGTGCCTCCTCACAGTGTGGTCAGGTGTGTCCTCCACCATACGCTCGAGCTGCAAGAAGACAGATGCATGTCAGTAAGGTTCACAAATCAATAGATGCAAGAAGACAAGAGTTACGAAGACTTACGTAGAATTGGTAGATCCACTTTAGCGTCGGCCCGTGGATGTTGCTGAACTCCCTGTAGCTTCTGTCCAACGGAAGCACCCCTGGAACCTCGCCAGGAACTCCACGTGCCACGTGGCTAGGATGTCGTACACCGTTAGGGGAAGCCAGCGTAGGGTGACCCGATCAGAAAAGCCACGTCCTGAAGTGTCAGCGTCATCTCCCGCATGGGAGGTGAAACATGTGCGTCCCCAGTCTCCACCAGTCAACTAGCGCCATTAGGAGGCCTCGGTCGTACGAAAAATCGTCTGGATGTACGACCACCGCACGCGCGGTCCTAGTCGCCTCGACCATCCTCGCTAGTGGAAGGAGTACTGTAGCCTCAAATTGCGTCAAAAATAATTAAGAAAAACCGTTAGTCAACCCAAAGTAGTCAGACTGCAAATGAGTACGCGAAGGTTGCAACTGCACGTACCTCAAAACCCAACGTGGGTCCACCCTCCACGCCCTCATGGGCGTGCGCAGCCGCAACACACCAAGCTCAATCGCCGCCTCGCCCTCGCGGAGGAGGATGGTACTGAGGTGTCTACGATGATGAGCGTCAATGATCGGGTCAAGCAACTCGTACAGTCACTGCGCATCGTGTTCTGGGTCTACTATACCTGAAAATTCAGTGCATACATTGTAAAAACTACAAAATATATACAAAAGTAATAAGAATGCACAAATAAAAACCAAATTTAAGTTAAGATTATTTTGATTAAGATATTAAAAAACCCTACTAACCCACTCTGCAATTTTTACAATTATTTCATAGGATTGTTGTAATTTCCCTAGTTTTAAAAGTATTTCCGACACTAACAGAATGGTTACTGCGCGCAAACGGTAATGAAAATAATGTTGGAATTATTTCGATTAAGCTTTATAAACCTTACTCACTACTATGTATTTTTTTTATAGATTTGAAATAGGTATCTCTCTACTTTCCTTATTTAAAAAGTGTCTCTAGCATTTTTTAAATATTACAGTGTGCAAATAAAAACAAAAAATGAAGTTCATAATATTTCAATTCAGTTCTGTGTAACCTGCGTATTTTTTTACAAATTATAAATATGCCATGCTATTTTCCATGTTTAAAAGGTATTCGTGGCACTAACAAAATAATTACCGCGCATAAACGAAAATCAAAATTATGTTGGTATTATTTCAATTAGGCTCTACAAACCGTACTAAACTACTATGTAATTTTTATAAAATTTTAATTGGTATCTTGCTACTTTTCTTTATTAAAAAGCGTCTCTAATATTTTTAAAATATTTATCGTGTGCAAATGGAAACAAAAATAAGCTCTATGTAACAACTCTGAATTTTTTGTTTAATAATTTAAGACATGTCATGCTATTTTAAAGAGGTACCTAGCTATTCTCTAAGGCGTCTTCCTATTTTTATAGATTTATTCTAAATCGTTCGAGTACTGCAACAAAAATAATATCTGCACGATGAACTAAAGTATACACATCTTAAATGATATACTGTATAAAACAACTAAAATTATCTAATATATTGAATCTTGTGTCGTTATTTTTATTTGCTAACTGACAAAGAGTTTGAAATAATGTACGAAGTTGTAAAAACATGTACCTGCAAAATGGTCGATCAGACTAATGCTCCATCTATCTCCTTCGCTACGGGCTGCTAGGGCTTTGCCGCTTCTCTCCCCCCTCTCCTGCTCTTTTCTCTATTTTTTCTAGAATTAAAATGGTATTTTCACCTATTTTTGTGCTTTAAGTACAAAGTTTCTGTCGCCAGTTGAAATAGCGACAGAAACCCGTAGCTTCATGTTGCCATTTCAACTAGCAACAAAAATATTGTTCACTTCCTGTCGTCAGTCCAAATGACGACAGAAAATTACACTAGCGATAGACAGCCAACAGGGTCTCTGTCATCAATTGGAATGACGACAGGAGTCTGTCATCATTTCAAACAGCGATAGGTACCTAGTTTTATAATAATTATTTATTGACTATTTAATTTTGTAATTACCTTTTAAAATAATATTATTTAAAAAAAATTGGGCGACGCTCCGCGTGCTTGGGTCGGGACTGCAGCTAGCTTGTTTGCGTTATGTGCCGGCCGTGCGCTGTCACCGCTCACGAGAATGCCGCAATGGGCAAATGCCCAGAAGCGAGGCCGCCCCATCAGGAGCCCAAAACCCCTCTCCTCCTTCCATTTTTTGACCCGATCGATCCCCTCCCGAGTCTCGTCGTCACCCACGTGCCTTCTCGCCCCAACCCAAACCCCTCTTTCCTTCTCTTCTATCTATCCACCCGTCCGCCCCTCTCACCGCCCCCTCATTTTTACGCCCCCATCTTTGAACGACCAGCCGGCCTCCTCCCCTCGGTTCCTCTTCCCACCGATCCTGCCGCTCCTGTAAACCCCGCAGCACACACACGCAGCTCATCGCTCCCCGGGCGGCCGGAGAGGAAGGCAGGCGGGCAGAGAGGGCGAGGAGAGGGAGGGACGATGGCGAAGCTGTACGTGCAGGCGGTGCCACCGGCGGATCTGAACAAGAACACGGAGTGGTTTATGTACCCGGGCGTCTGGACGACCTACATACTCATCCTCTTTTTCTCCTGGCTCCTCGTCATCTCCGTCTTCGGCTGCACACCCGGCATGGCATGGACCGTCGTCAACCTATTCCACTTCGCGGTAACCACGCCCCCTCCCCCCTATCCATGGGTCCTTTCCGTTCGTATTTTTGCATATGCCAATTTGTGCTCGCTGAATCGTGATGGGTGGGTACCTTCATGTCTTGGATCTGATGAACTCAACAGGAGGTTGTGACGGACGCCTCAGTCTAGCTGTGGCTTGTGAGGGGACATTAATGTGGTCGTCCTGTGTAGGTGCTGCTTGTTGGGTGTGCTGTTGTGTGCCGCAAGCTCGATTAGGCGCCGTATTTTGGTCCCAAAATTGAGTAATTGATTGATAAGGACATCAACATGCTGGATAGTTTAGGTCCATCGACCTGATCAAACCACGTTGGACGGGCAGTTGTTTGTGTAAGTGAAGATTGCAACCCCTTGTGCGGTCACGCTAATCACTAATGTAGGTTGGGTTGGTAGCTCATGTCAGTTTCAGGGCGCCTCTTCCCAGTTCAATAGAAATTTACTTAGATCCGTTAGAATTGATGAGGGTGTAGCCAAAAGCAGAAGCAAAGCCTTGTTTTGTCCTAAATATCTCCATCGGCTAAATGCTGATGCTTATGCTCGATGTGAAATTCCACCACCACTTTGTTTGAACAACATGGGTTGCATCCCAAGCCTGCACTCTGTCCAAAGTGGCTGGCTCTATATGTTTGGAAAGGACCTCTGTAATTCATATTATCTAAAGCCCCGAAGCAAGTAGCATAAGGGCCTGTTTGGCACGACTATGGCTTTCCTGGAAAGCAGCTTCCGGCTGAGCTACAGGGCTGAAGAGATTTGGTGTTTGGTTGTTTGACTTTTAGGTAAGCTGGCTGCAGCTTTCAAGATGAGAAATATCTAAAATACTCCTGAGGACAGTAACGCTTGATTGATGTCGTTTAACGTAATTAACAACATTTAACGAGAACTAACGACAATTGACGATAATTAACGATGCTAAACACAATTAACGACATTTAAAGACAATGAACAACTAACACAATTGAAGGCAACTACTACAATTAACGATAATTAACGATGACTACTGCAATTAGCGCAACTGATCGCATGTGACGACGACTACTGCAATTAGCACAATTAGCGCAATAAACCACAATAATGTAATCAACGACAATTATTACAATAAACAAACATTACATAAATAAACACAATAAATAATTATTACAAACAATGATTAATTATTAAAATAAACAGTTTTTACAAAACATTTAAATTACAACAGAAAAAAATAAAGAAAAATAGAGGCGGCGGCTAGGGTTTGGGCTGCCGCTGCCGGCGGTAGGGGAGGGAGCCGGAGGAGGAGGTGCCATCGCATCGGGGGAGGAGTCAGGGGAGGAGGCGCCGCGGCGGTACCAGCCGGTGGAGGGAGGAGGGCGGCGAGGCGGCCAGATCTGGGCGTAAGGAGAGGGAGGAGGTCGCCGGCGGCTCGAGGTCGGGGAGCAGCCCAGATCCGGTTGGCCAGAGTCAACCGGACGCAGGTGTGGGGCGGCTCGGGGAGAGAGATGAGGCCGCTAGCGGCTCGAGGCCGGGGAGGAACCTAGATCCGGTCGGCCAGAGGCGACCAGGCGCGCGGGGGTGTGGGGCCGGCTCGGCGACGGCCTACTTGTGGGGAGGGGCGGCGCCGCGTGGGGAGAAGAAGGTTGGGGCCGGCGGGGAGGGGCTCGAGGGCGCGGGGGGAAGAGGGGGGAGGAGGAGCAGGGGCTTGGGGGCGCGGGGTGGAGGGGAGGCAAGCCAGTGGAGGGAGGTGGGTATTTTATTCGATGGCAAAATCGGGTAATAATCGGTGAACTTGAGGGGCAAAGTTGGAAGGGGTGGTTAGAAGCTACGGTAAGCTATCGAAGGGCAGCTTCCGTCTTCCGGTTTTCTCCTATTAGACGTGGCTTCCAGTTTCGGGAAAAGCCGCGCAAAAAAGCTGACCGTTTGGGACGGCCTCCGACTTTTCTAGGCGAAAGCCGGAAGCTGAAGCCTTCCCAAACACCCCCTAAATATTCAGATTAATGACAGTGCCACTTCTTTCGTTAGTGTTTGTGCTAGTGCAACATGTAGTTTTGCCTTCTTCAGAAACACACACATGGTAATGATACTTCGAAATATGACTTTTCATATGTATTTGCCTTACATGATTATATTTTCATATGAAGTTAATCCAAACATTGTTCGAATTTCTAAATTGATTTAATTGGGACTATACTCCTTTTGCTTACTTATGTTTTAAATGTTTGATTTCTTCTTTTGTATGAATATAAGTGAAGCCATGTAGATGTATTTAGTACTTGTTAGTGGATACGGTTGTTTGGTTGTTTGACTTTTTCATGCACATTTTGTTAAGCATTTCTGCCAAGGCCAAATTCGTCCAAATAACCCTTACCATCTCCAATGGTTTCCTCTTTTGTTTCAGATCACATACCACTTTTTCCATTGGAAGAAGGGAACACCTTTTGCCGATGACCAGGGAATGTACAATACATTAACTTGGTGGGAGCAAATGGACAATGGCAAACAGCTTACTCGTAACAGGAAGTTTCTCACTGTGGTTCCTGTAGTTCTGTAAGTATTTTCTGTTATATTTCTGTCCATTTTGATTATCATAACTCTTTGGGTACGCTTAAGAGCAATAAACATGTGATAGTTACACGTTGAATGTCTCATTTACCCCTGTCACCCCGTCATGATATGTTTTTGAAACTGCTGATTTGTATGCATTATGATTCTCTTTAGTGAATAATGAATGAGAAGTTCCATTCATTTCAAGTGTACTAGTTAATATCTAGATCTTCTATTCTATGCAGCCTAATCTTTGGTCACTTATGTCGTTTCACTATTTTGCATATATGTGGCTTGATTGTACACCTCTATGATGTAGTTGGTGACTGTCTTAATTGGACTATTCCACATTGTTGAATACTTGAATGATTGAATCCATAAATCTTTTATAGCATCTCGATCAGATGCAATTGTACTTGTACCTTAGTGCAAAATAAAAACGTTCTTCTAGTGTATTATTGCTTTTTTTATAGTTGCTACAGTTATTTCTCGTTACTTTCTACAGTTGCTACCATTATTTAACTGAAAACCGTAATTTGTATGATCCAGACACAAACTTGTTTTCTGCCTTTTGGAATTGATATGTTCTGTTTCTAGCTTTTAAATAGGTAATTGATTTTGAACTTGTGGGAAACCTCACTGGATAGCATTTGGTGTTGAAGTGTAATCCCTATCCTTGCTTAGATCTTAAGAGAACCTAGAATGCAGTAATTTGTCTTTATGGAATCCCTAATCCTGTAGGCGTCCTTTGCACATGTCAGTTTCTTATCTGCACATCCTTGTGTCTTAATTAAATAAATGTTCTACAGAAATGCTTGAACATGTAGGGAGTCGTACAACCGGACAACCCTGATACATGTAATCTATTTGCCATCCTTGTCTAGATATGACATAGAAATATATCAATTGGGCACTTTGCAGAGTTTAAGGAATTGCCTTTTTTTTTTGCTCAAGTAACCATTATCATGCTTTTAAAGTCATGAGATGAAAATGAGAACCCCAAATTAATGCGGATAGTATACACATCCGTGGGAAGCATAGACATAAATTTTGGCCCTTCAGACTTCACTTCAGAGGGCATAATATGCTCCCTTTAGCTTTCTTGAGAAGTGATAAGACAAAATCCTCTCCACGACTTTTATGCATGGTAGCTTGTTAAGACTTAAGATAGCTTTAGCTCAGTTATTGTGAAATCTCTTCAGCATGAATGTGGGATGTCCACAAAAAGGCTCACTGCAACTTGTCATTATTGGCCTCTCATGTTTGATACTTTTTTAAAAGGGAAAACAGTAGGAGAGACTCCTACTGTGGTATATTAATAAATATAAAAATATTTACAAATTTACAAGGACTGAACGAGAAAAAAGATTATAAGGAATCTAGCCATCCAAAGATTTTAGCATGAAGACTCTCTTTCACTCTGCATATGCAGAATGATATCCTCCTTGAAAGCTCTTTTCCAATCTGTGAAACTGGGAGTCTTTTGCTCAAAAATCATGTCATTCCTCTGTTTCCAAATATGCCAAGCTGCTATTATAACGATCTCCATGAAAAAAGTTGGTCCAAACAGCTGTCTAGCTTGCTCAATCATACCATATATGTTAACATCTTGTGGCCAGTGGACGTGTAAGTGTTGCCAACTTTGCTTGCTGAATTGACAGTGAAGAAGAGATGAAGTAGAGTTTCTTCAGAGCCAGATGAACAAAGTACACACCCATAATCATTACCTATGTTGTAGTGCCTTCTCCTTAACATATTTCTTGTGGTTGAGTGTCCACAAGTACCAAGCAAAAACTTTTAATTTCATAACACATTTGCTTTTCCACGGGAAAGATCCTTGGCACTGCAATATTCTGAAACTGATGATTGTAAAACTTGCTGGATGTATACAAACTTGTACCTCAAATATAGCTCCAAGCACCATTGGTCTCTTGTTGAATAGTAATGCTGTCCAGATCGCTTCTTAACTGTGTGAACTCTTCAAAAGCTTCGTTAGACAATGGCAAGTGAAATTGTGAATGTGGGTCATTGTCACTGAGGAAATCAGCTATTGAGCAATCCTGCTTCTTGGCAAAAGGAAACAATCTGGGATATTTGTTACGGAATATGTGGCCATTCCAAAGGTCTTTCCAGAAGAGAATACTGTCACCTTTGCCCAACTGGCCAGTAGCAATTCCTCTGAAAAAGGTAACACACTTCATGACATCCCTCCGCCAAAAGGGGCCACAATCCTTTGCCTGATGGGGAACTGTGCTTCCATAATGTTTATTCCAAATTAACTGGACCCATGGAGTATCATGTTTGTTATAAAATTTGTGCAAATGTTTCATAAGAAGGGCTTGGTTTTGCATTTGTAGGTTCAAGAAAACCCGACCGGTTACGACCGGGAGGGGAAAAAAACCGGCTGGTTTCTTTCCTGTTTAGTAAATTCAAATTTCAATTTTTGAATTTTGGCTGGGTTTTAACAAATTCAAGCGAATTTCGTTCGGATTCTTTCCTGGATTTCCAGTAAATGGGTAGGTAACCGGCCGGTTACCGGTACCGTCCACCGGCCGGGATTTGCACCGGTGCCGGGTTTTCTATCCCTACCCCTAGCCCTCCTTTTTTCTTTGGCTTGTAGACCTTCTCCCAAGGTGCTAAAGAGTTACAACTGGCATTAAAATCAGAAGATCCTCTCCATAAGCAGTGTTTTCTTGCCCTATCTATATGGTCAATCACTGTTTTTGGCAATTTGAGGGAGCACATGTAATAAATAGGCAAATGTGACAAAATTGAATTTACCATGGTTAGTCTGCCTCCATAAGAAAGAAAAGTTGCACTACTAGAAAGCCTTCTCTCTACTCTATCTACCAAAGGTGAAAAGTCTTGCATTGTCGGCCTTGTTGTTCCCAAAGGCAAACCAAGATAAGTGAAGCGCATAGAACCCACATTACACCCAAACAAGCTTGCTAGTAGGTTAATCTTGTCTTCTGACACATGATTGGCAATATCAGAGATTTGTGGTAGTTCACCTTTAAACCTGTTGATTGAGTATGCAATAAACCTTTTAAACAAAGAAGTCCATATGACCCCTGAAGTATTGTTGTGCGGCCACTTAACCCCTTACCCAAAAAAACTGGACCTTTAACCCCCTCATGTTGCAAAACCATTGCACTTAACCCCCAATGACTGTTTTGCTCGGTAGTTTTGCTTACGTGGCAGGGGGTTTGCCACATGGGCGGTTGATGGCCCGTTTTACTGCTGGGCCGTGTGTCATGGAGACATCACTTACATAAGGCTTTAATTAGATTTTCTAATCTCCTAGGTCCCAGTTGTCAGCGCTACAGTGCCTTCCCCTTCTCCACAGAACGAGAGAGAGGAACAGAGGAGACATCATTACTGGCCTTGGCTGAGCTTGGCGCCGACGATCAGGACTTCGGCCGCCAGATAGTGGTAAAACGGGATGATCCGACCACGAAGAGTCTATCCTCAGCAACGGCGCGAATAGAGGCGCTCCAGGGCAGCAGCAGCGATCTGGACCACAAGGGCAACGGCGAGACAGTGGCCGAATACAAACACTAGCGTGCACATGAGAAACTACACCCCCCAAGGTAATCCTATTGGTTTCAACCTACTGTCATAGCACATTCTGTGCAGGCCCGCCTACGATGACCGGGGCAAAGACAGAGGTGGGACAGGCGGCAGTGCGGTGAGGTGTTAGGGGTCAAATTGACTAGCCTAACGTGATTTCCTATTTCTGGAACACGATGTGATGCGGATTCTTACGAGCTTTCGTGGGATGAAGAAAGCGAGGAGGAAGAACGACGCGTTCCTAGTGATCCTATAGAGGTAAGAAGGAACCGGGGTAGGGTTGAGCTAGAGGGAATCGATTCGAAGCTAGTGGATGCAAACGTCGAGTTAGGTGCTCACCCGAGCGGCTGGCAGCGTTCCGCAAGTTCGGGCGGTGTGCGTGGCAATGTCGCCGGAGAGGAAGAAGACGAGGTGGCCGCGCCGATCCTAGGAGGGAGAAAGGACACCAAGGTAGCACGAGATAGCAGAGGGCAAGGCGAACTCAAGGAGCAAGGAAGCTCAGCGGCGGCGGTGGCACGAGCGACGCAGGCGGGCCGTGGCGCGAACCCTAGTGAGAGCGACAGAGAGGACAAAGAAGGCAAAGCGGGCGGTTTTCACAAGAAATCAAGTCAAGAGATAAACCATGTGGCGAAAGCGCACTAGCTCAGCCGTCCATGTGGCAAAACCACTTCTACGTAAGCAAAATCACCGATCAAAATAGCCATAGGAGGTTAAGTACACTGGTTTTGCAACGTGAGGGGGTTAAAGGTTCAGTTTTTTAGGTCAGGTGGTTAAGTGGCCGCACAACAATACTTCAAGTAGTCAAATTGAATTCTTCCTTTAAACAATGCAACTGCCTTGCACAAGCTGGCATGATGACAAGTGTGTCATCAGCATATTGCACTACTGGATAATCAATATTTCCTGTTACCGGTATAGGAAGTTGGATTAGCCCTCTAGTTAAAAGCTTCATTTAGGATTGATTCCAGGAGATCAGCAGCAAGCACAAACAGCAAAGGAGAGAGGGGATCACCCTGCCTAACCCCTCGCTTGCACTGAAAAATGTTTCCTAGAGCACCATTCAATAAAACTGAAGAGAAACCTAACGACAAGATTTGAACTATCCAACAAATCCATTGTTCATTAAATCCTTTGTCTCATAACTACTACAATCGTGGAATGCTCTTTAGTGTCAAAGGCTTTCTCAAAATCCATTTGTATGATTATTATCTTTCTTGCTTTGCTGACATTGATAAATGTATTCAAATTCCCATGCTAGACAATCTTGTATGGTTCTACTTTTCAAAAAGCCATATTGATTTTTATGTACTAACTTTAGTATAACACAACACGTTGCAGGCGATTGGCTAGTAACTTTGTCAGCAGCTTTAACACTGAATTTAGTAGAGAGATGGGTCTATAATCACTCACAGTTTCAGGAATCTGCTTCTTTGGTACCAGAGTTATATAAGAACCATTAATACTTCGAATGCTTCCATGGCCCTAGAAGAAGTCTTCTGCAATTATATTCCAGGAAGATTTCATGAACAACCCATTAAACCCAATCTGGCACTGGAGCCTTGTCCAAAGGAAGTAGCTTGATTGCCTCATCTGTTTCCTGCTTAGTGAAAGGTATTGTAAGTTCTTCTAGCCCTTCCACTTGATTCATTAACTCATCCAATGCAAAATGCATGATAAGTGCTGAGGTGACTTCCATTCTGCCTTTGAATGCAGTCCAAAGTGCTGCAGCTTTCTCATTATGATTAGAAATGCTTCTACCATCCTCCAATGTTAATTGGGCTATTGAATTTCTTCTAAACCTTTCAGTGGCCATAGCATGAAAAAAATGTGTTTTCATCACCAAATTTAGCCCATCTTATTGTGCATCTTTTTTGCCAATAGATTTGTTTATAGTTAATAGAATAGTCGCAAAAGATGCTTCTTGAGTATGTTTCTGAAGTTGAACTCAGTTCGAAAGAGAGGGCGACGTTCTTCTAAGGTGTCCATGAAAGTTAGAGATGTTTTTGCTCCAGATCTTGTGGCCTCCTCAGGTTTTTGAATTTTGCAGAGATTATGGTAGCCGAGCTAGTTGCATTTGTTGGCAAATTCCAATAAAACCACACCACTTCTTTGAACCCTAGACAATCAACCCAATAGTTTTCAAAACGAAAGATTGGTGTTCTTGGAATGGAAGTTTCTATAGCAATCACACAAGGAGCGTGGTCCGAAATATTCTTAGCGAGAGCATGTACCATGGAGTTAGGATAAGTGAGGGTCCATGAATTACTTGTAAAAAACCAATCCAGTTGTTCCAAAAGAGGACAATCCTGCATATCACTCCAAGTGAAAGACCTGCCCTTAAGTGGAAGTTCTATAAGTTCAAGGTGACTGATGATAGTGTTGAATATCATGATGTCATGTTTCCTCCTGGTCTGTTTCTATTCTGCATTGATCTAATGAAATTAAAATTCCCCAAAAAGATCCAGTTCTTGTCATCAGCGACATGAAGATTGAAAAGCCAATTTACAAAATCATCCCGTGGTTGTCCATCACAAGGACCGTAAATATTCGAGAGAAACCAGGTGTCTGAGGTTTGTGATTTGAACTCAACTGTGAGAGCATAGGGGAGTTGATGAATCACATTTCCAGAAAACACATCACTATTCCAAAGAGTTATAATACCACCAGAGGCACCATCAGCTGGAAAGAAAATAAACTTATCGAAGCGCCTTGTAGCAAAGTTTTTAATGTAGGAATGATCAAAACTTGCTCTTTTTGTTCCTTGTAGGCAAATTATCGAGCATTTGCTCTCCTCCACCTTTCCCCTAATTGATCTCCATTTGTCCTCTGAATTCATCCCTCGGATGTTCTAGCAAAGTATATTCCTATTTCTATTTTGCCTTGCCATATTCATTATTGATAATTGAAACAGGAATCAAAGCTAGCCAGCACAACCACACTAGCAAAGGAAAATAAACAAGTAGCGAGTAGCAGTGTCGCAAATCCAACATAACCAAATAATGTGAAAGATAACAAGGTTCGTATCCCGGCAATGGCACCAATTATTCTGCCGTGCCTGCTTCATCTTTACCTCTGGATGAAGTTTAGCTTCAGTCAACTCCACAGGAGGGACTGTGCAGTGCTCTATTCCCCAATCTTGCATCATGGCAATTGGTATTTCACTGGCCATAGATGAACCATACTTGTCAAGCGCGGAATCCAGTTGTGCTTGTAATGCCTTCTTCTCGGGACGGCAGAATCCTCATTAGATGTACTCTGAGAAACTATCTCTAGTGTTGTCATATGTGGGTCATATGGCACTAAAGCCATAGACTGTTTTTGTTTTCAGTAACTGCACTGGAAATATTAACATCTCCAAAGCTAAGACGTCTGGCTGTTTTGTTTCTAGGAGAAGCCAAGAAGTTGTGCACAGGGAGTCTATATCAATGCTAGGCAGATCAAAACTCATGGAAATAGAGAGAACCATTGGGTCAAAAGCAAGCTGCCAAGTTCTATTAGGCCTGAATCCAGTGAAATCTGTTCTCACCTTATGCCATGGCACTGAGAAGCTATGAAAAAGACTAGGAAAATCCATTCTGAAACTGCATGTTGGCAAGATCATCATGCGCTTTCTCTCCAGATCCATATGAGACAGCAACGAAAGGCCAAAAGGTTGAGGTAGCTGCCCTTGCTGCAATGAACTACCCTGATCAGGAACTGGAATTGCTAGATCAGGGTGTTGCATTTGTACTTCATCCACTATGTCCTGAGCTGAGATAAAACCCATGATACAAAGCTCAGAAGACAAAAGGTCACGCCCAAAACTATCTGCTAGATTTTCGTGGACCGCCTGCCTGACCCAGATTTTTGTTCTGTTTATTTCTTTCCTTCAGGCATTTAATAGAAATATGGCCATAATTGTAGCATGCACGACTTTGTTGAGTCACACTTTATACTTTTCGCTGCCTCAAAGTTGCATTGTCTTTTGCCCACTGTTGAAAATTATGATTTCTGTTTTCATTTGATGACTGTGGTGTGGGAATTTTTCTCCAGCTTTCTGCTAAGTGGACTGCCTTAAATGAATTAATAATGAAATCAAATGTTGAGAGGGTGTTTGGACGAGGGGGATCTAGGATTTAGTTGTTTGAGTGCATTAGTGCAAGCAATCACAAAGTCACTTTGGACAGTATCCATGTTTTTTGTTGAAGGTCTCATTTGGATATCTCATGTGCTTACTATACTCTGTAGTCTGTACTATCTTTGGTTTTTCCAGACCTTGAGTTCACGCTTAAGTGATCTGGAGAAAATTGCCAACTTTATGCTCCCCTGACTTCCGAGTATCTTTGTCCCACTTGATATTTTGGAAAATAAGTTTCCAACTTGGCTCTGGAAATTGCGAAATCATTCTTCCTGCCATCTTGAAGGATAGTTCAACTTCTACATGTGCCCATCATTACTCTGGTTAATAAAGGCTTGTTTACTATGTTTTCACATCACTCGTTGCTATTTTCTTTCACTATAAAGCAATCAAGGCAAACTGCAGTGAGAAAACTGCTTTATTTCTAGCATTAACATCAATCAGTAGTTGGCTGGCTTGAAATACGCCTAATGGTTCATGCAAGGACAAGGAGATAAACCTTGAATGTTACCATGCGGGATGGGTTATTTTTTCTGGTTATAGCACACAAAGATTAGAATCTGTGTGAGACAATGTGTACAGTTGAATGCTTTACCTACATTTCCATATATAAGTGTGTTCAGGACAGTGCAACACTACAGTTATTTTTGCCTATTATCGCCATAGTTAATGATTTTTTTTAAAATGTGGTCTTATGACTGTAGGGCATTAAATATGCACTGATCTTTCATGTGACTTCTGTATGTTCCTGTTGCTAATCTTTTGAGGCACTACATCAGGTTCACATGGCATATAGTGTGAATAGGCATTCTAGGTTGTAGGTTTCTAACTAGTCCTAAAATAAACATTAGTACGATTTTCATGCCTTGTCCACTACTACTGTTACGCTAATGCTAATTACCAGTGGGAAGTATAGTGCAGAATCATGATATCCGTAATGGCACTTTCTGCAGGGTGTTATTCTTAATTTTTACCTACTATTTGTTACTAACTGCGGCGATATCCTTTTTATGTTTCGTTCACAGATATTTGATAGCTTCGCACACCACGGACTACCAACATCCTATGCTCTTCCTCAATACCCTTGCAGTTACTGTTCTTGTGGTTGCCAAACTACCGAACATGCACAAGGTCCGGATTTTTGGAATAAATGCCGGGAACTAGGCAGCGGCATCCTTCAGCAAACATCTACATATATTCTTTCCAGAATGGTTTGATGTTTCCCACCTATGGTACTTATTTGGGCTCATCAGAGTACCAGTGAGTAGTGTTTAAAAGTTGTTAGCAGATGGGTTGTAGTCATTGTATAGAGAGATGCTCAGAGGCTGGAAATGATGCTGCTGTACATCTGATGTACACGAATTCTTTAGACTCTTAAATGTTGCTATATGCTTTGATACAAGTATCTGTCAGTTGCCACCTGTACAGTCCCACACTTTCAGAACAATACCTTTATGTACACGAATTCTTTAGACTCTTAAATGTTGCTATATGCTTTGATACAAGTATCTATCAGTTGCCACCTGTACAGTCCCACACTTTCAGAACAATACCTTTACAGCTATAATTAAAGATAGGAAACAGTGCTGGCCGGTGTCTATCCACAGTTGGTGATGGACAGTGGCAAAATTATTACAAACAGTTTGTGGTGGATGTAGCTCTGCTCAGGCCAGCAGAGGCGATTTTCATAAGACAAAGAACACGTTTTTGTTTGTCTGACATTAGCGCGATTCCATCAATCGTCAGAGTTGTTCCCAGGATCTGAAATGTGTGGCACGAGACTTCTATTTGTTTGGTGAAAGAATCCTTGGGGCCTAGTTGATCTGTCGATTTAATTTGCACCTTTTGTTTTGGTAAAGGTTGAATACTTTAATCGACTGCAAAGTGATGATAATGAGCTATATATACCACGACGGCCATATGCCGCTCAACAGCTGTTGTATTCTGGGCGAGTGTAACCCATCTTACCGATTACCACCGAATTTACGAATAGCTTTTGCTTCCAGATGAAGTCAAGAGTGACTCAGTAACAGTGAGGACTAGGCAATATATGGCGACATCCACTACCCAACACCCACGCCGCACTGTGTATTGTCGTCCTCAACCTTTCCACCTTTATTCCATCCTTGTGCAAACAGCCGAATCATTCCCCAGGCGGCCATGCCACGGAAACAAAAATCCCACTCGTACTACCGGCCGGCTTCATATATCAAAACTGTTGAATATATGAGTATTACTATAATCCAGAAATATACTAGATGAATTATGGATAATACTCTAACTTTTTTCATAAAGCAAGTAATCATGAACACCATAGTCATACGAATTTCCAGAATAACAGAAACTAGTATTCATATCTCAGTGTTCAAGACAACAACAGATAATAGAGCTAAACAAACAAAAAGTGTGAGAGAGATGTACCCAGAATCAGTAGACAGAACAACAGCAGCGGAAGTGTTGGTTAGGTCGTCGTTCGCCATGGTGTAGTGGTAGTAGTCGTGCAGATGATGTAGATGAAGCAGATGATTGGATGATGATGAAGCAGCGATCGGATGAAAACGAAGCAGCGAGCAGTCGCGCGAACGCTCCCTAAAACTTTATTCGTCCTCGCTCGTGCAAGCCTTCAAGGACGGGGTTTCGGAGGCATGTTCTCCCGATTCGATCGTACACGCACCTTACGGGATGGAGATCGCCAGACACAACAGCAACAGATTGAGGATTCTTTCTTAGTCTCTCGTGGGAGTGAATTAGAGAAGCTCAATCACGAACAGTTCACTGTTTCTTCTAATAGTCAAAACCAAAAACGAAGAGGTAGAGACAAGAAGAAACGGTTGCCATCAACCAGTGCAAACCGTAGATATAACTCACTGGTAACTGAACCGTTACTGCCTAGCCGTTCGCTAATACTATTACTTTGAGTCGGTGCGTTTCAATTTTCGAATAGATAAAGAAAAACGCGTTCGCACCCGACGTGCGCACCGCACCGCACCGCACCAAGCGAGCGAGCGAGCGCGCGCGTGTGTTGGCTTTCTCCAATCCACAAGGAGCTACCACGTTCCACCTTATAAAGTTGTGTAACTCCCCTTCAACTCTCCATATGTGACTAATTAATTTTAGCACGTACACATAGAGTTTTGAGATTCTCCAGGAGTTAGCTAAAAATAAAAACTAGATACAGTCCGTATTAATTTCTACAGGAACCTGCACGCTGAACTGCCCAAGAATTCGATAACGAAACCACATGCAGAAATAGAACAACACACATACATACATACATACAGTAGTATGACACGGATCGTACACACAGGCTTGCATAGTTGCATGATATGCATTGCATTTGCACAGATGAGTCAACGAGTACAGTGTAGATATACGAGACAAGTTCGCTGTCGACGTTGGATCAGAGTCCGGCTGGCTGGGTCGCTACTCGCTAGGGCGTTAGCGATATATTCTCACTTTCTCATCGGCGATGTCGCCCGGCCGGCCGACCAAAGTGAATGGAATGGCTTTTTCGCGGTAGGGCGCGCCGGGGTCCCGCCGAGATCGCGGTGACGAGAGCGGATGATGGTGAAAACGCCGCCCCTTCCTGCCTGCTGAAACATGTTTCTCTTTGATAAAGCATTGATGTCATGTTGCATTTATGAGATAAGAAGCGGCGGTGGAGGCGTTGACGAGGCGCTTAGGATGAGTGTTGGGAGTTAAGGAAATATTATTCAATGGAAAAGGTAAAGATCACAGCATCAAAATTTCAAAGAATAAATTGTTGGTGTTACACACAACATCTCAAATATAAAATAATTAATAAAAAATTATTGAATTAGGAATTTAGAATTTGTCATAAAGGAATTCAAGAATAGGGATGCGTATGTTCTACTATCAATCTGTGCGATCTACCTCACCATCCCCGATGGTGCGGCTGCCGCCTCGCGGTCCCATCCCAAATCCTAGGACCGCGTCTCCCACATGGCTCGGTCATGCTCTGCTCGGCGCACACCGCTACCTGCTTTTCTTGGCACTTGCTACCTTGTCCTTCATGTGCCGTTGCCAAGGTCAAGCCAGAGCCTCAAAGCCGCCCTCGCCTGCTCGCCTCACAAGAGGAGTATGGGAGTGATTTGAAATCTACCGAGGATATAAAGTATTTGTCCTAATTATCAATATATATTGAATATACCTACTACATACATAATATTTCACAAAAAAAGGGGTGTTCAGTTGAACACCCATGATCATTGCTATTGATAGGTCAGACCATACAGAGAGGGAGGGGGGGGGGGGGGCGGTTCAGTGTGTTGTATAGTCACTCCCAAAGGTTATTACAGTTTGTGAACTCAACAAATATTGGTATCAGGTGATATACATAGTGTTGTATAATTAGTGGTTTTAGCAAATATTAATCATAATTAAAGCATATTTTCAGCAGCATATAAATGACATAAAAATATGTTATTTCTTCATGCCAATTAAACAAGATAATATGCTCAAAAGATAGAATTCAAAAACATATAAAATTAACATAATGCTCATATTTTAATTGTTTATTTATTGCTCTCAGATATCGGACTGCTCAAGATAAAATTTTGGCCTGCTCTCCACTTAGGTTAATATAATATCACAAATTAAATATAACAATTATCTGAAATAAATTAGGCCTGGAGCTCAAATAAAATCTTGCTAGTCTTGTTAGTCACTTAATGCAAATCATCAAATCTAAATTCACTGGACTAAAGGTAATATATTCTATCACTTAATTAATCAATTGACAACAACGTAAAACAGTAACCGAAAAGGAACACAGTGAACAGAATTGATCAAAGATCACAGAGAACAGAGAAGCATGTATGACACAATAAACAGACAACAAGCAATCTACAAGCTCAAGACCAATTTATATCTAATTGTTGTATTCAATTCTCACAGTAACCCAAAATCCTCGTTGAGCATTAATCAATCTCACAAACATTACTTGCAAAGTCTCTCAGTACTACACTAAATTACATAATGTAATTAACTAACACAACACACAATGCTCAGTAATGCAAAATTTGCAATCAGTTATACTCACGATACGGATGGCACTCAAAGCCATCAAGTAGTAAACTGGGCAAGGCACGCGAATCGCGTTGTCTTAGAAAACCAATCGCCCCGCTATGTCGCGAATACCAGATGAGGTTGACGGAGATACAATGTCAATCTTCGCAATTCATGGCACACCAAAAACAAAACCGAGGTAGGAGATGCCGCACAAGAACAACATAAATGCATCGGCCGAGTGCACTCGAGAGCACCAATCACCAGAAAAACGAGGCTTTTCTTCCTCATCGAAGTCAAGTTAGAGCCAACCGGATCAAGACTCCAAGATGTGCAAGCACCAATTTCCCAAACAAAATACCCACAGAGGAGAAGCCGCAGGCGGGGGAAACCAGCGAGATGCGCAGAGGGAGGTCCGGATATCTCCACCAATGGCGCCGGTTCTTACACGGCGGCACTGGAGCTCCAAAGTCCCAAAATCGAATATCAAAACAGAGAGGAAGAAGAACCACCAAGGGAAAGAACTCACTTGAGTTTTTTTTTCAGGTTCCAAAAAGGAGGAAGAGTGGGGCAACTTTTAAGAGGAGAAAATGTGGTGCTGCCTCCACCAATGGCCAGCGTGCATTTCACCCGAGCAAACCGAGCCGCCTGCCCAAGTCGCTCGCTACATGCGCCGCCGCCATGCCGAAGGGGAGAAGCCCCATCTCTTGTGATGCTTGGTCTTGAGACTTGGTCTTAAGACCCTATCTCGTCCTATCTCCAACCGACAGATGGGCTCCACTCTCTATTTTGCTTTCCTTTTTCTATTGTCTTCTTTTCTCAAAATAAAAATGACCAAATAACCCTCCAAATATCCAAAACATAATACTCGCAGTGATGTTGATAGGGAAAGGCTACGTTGCTTGCAAGTTGCAACTACTACTATCCAGTAGCGATCTTCCTGCACTTCGTACAGCACGTAATGGCATGCAGCTGCAGCTGCACCTTACTGAGCTGCCATCATTGTGCTGTTGCACGTATTGTTGCCACATAGGCAAACATGTATACATGGATGGCAGCGGCATGCACCAGCGCATGCATGCCGACCTAACCGGGATTGTGTGCACACTGGCTAGAGGCTTCCCGTTGTGTATGGTGCCCTTTTTTGTGGTTTCAAGCGAAGCCTCTGCACACCTCTCTGCTGCTGCGGCTGCCATCCATGTCTCTTTTTTCTATTTTCTTTTAGGCAGTAATTCCACCTCGTTGGGATATTCAGATTGATATATATCGTTGGTGCTTACAATATATTGTTGATTCTCAATTTAAATGAGCTTATGCCCATTTAGCCTATTTCTGAATCGAAATAGTAAAAATAGCACTCTAAAACCGTGGCAGGTCGCCTACGCACCACATCTGTCACGGATTGCGTTAGCCGCAGGTGGTTTACCACGATTTGGATGCGCGGCAGGCTGCTTGCAGCTGACTGGGAGGCCGCTACGTGTCCTTTTAAGCTCTGGGTGCGCGACAGGCCTCTTGCCACGGCGCTTTCGTACGGTAAAGATGTTATTTTTGCCATTTTATTTCGGTGTAGAGAGATAGTTTAAAAAATGCGTTGAGCCAAAAACTCAACTTTAAATTGCACCAACTCACACTGCACTGTATCATTGACCACTATGCATGGAAAACCAACAATAAGCACAGCCATAGCAGAATCTCACTTGGCACGGGACACACAGTAAAATTTGCAGCAGATCAGCAAACAGTATTAATACATCAAGAACTACTTCATCTCGGCATAAATATGCCAGGCACGAGCAAGACGGCCTGACGATGGAGCGGACAATAAAAATAGATGCATGCTCAGAAGATGGTCTAACTGAATGCTTATGCGGTCGACCTACATGTATCAAAACACTATTCTTGCCGTTCAGATGCAAGAATATATATCAAGAGTAATTTTATCCTGTGCAAATCCATCTACTATTTCCCCTCAGGAAAAAAAAAATCTCCTATTCAGATATCAGGGTACGAATTTTGTATAAAATTTCTTGTAGCATCACAAATTTCAATCACATATAGTGTCATTGACTTTTTGTAAAACTAGCGAGGTGTAGTTAATTGTGCATAAATATTTCTAATTTCCAATCACACTGATGTAAATATATTCCATACATTTTTTTCTATTTAACCCTAGATGTATTGTCTATATGTGTTTCATACTGTCCATATAGATGGGAACCAAGCAAAAAGACAATATTTCCATACAAATTCTTTTATTCTTGATGATTGAGTGACAACTTAGTGGTGGAGATGTGGGGGAACGTCCCACCCATCTGGATTCGATCCCTGGATCTAACCAGTGTGTCTCGTCTAAATAATTCGGATATACACATATGCGAGCACTCATCTTTCAGTGACGTCTTAGGGCTTTCAAATTTCCTTACGTGTTTAGGGGACACATACTCGTGTGCGTGTGTGTGTGAGTTAGGTGTGCGTCCACCTTGTACCGTCTTAAAAAATAGTTTCTTCATTTCTATTTTTGTTTTTGTTACAAAAATTCTTCCTTATTTGAGCTCGGAAAGACGGCTGAGTGAGACATACGTGGGTGGAGGTACCCTTTTTATTCATGTATGGTCTATTTAGGCTAAGCCTATTTTTAAGTTTAATCTCTTTCTTATATTTTAATCTTAAAACATATCGATTATCTCTTATCTTATGAATTTAAACAGGTTGCCTAATAACATCCAATGGTTGTGATTTTTAATCATAAGTTAGGTCCACCAAATTAATTGCCGATTTTTATTTTTGAGAATTTCTAGCATATGTTAATTTTCTTGTAGCATCCCGTGGTTATGAGTTATCAATCATAATTAGGGTCCACAAAACTAAGATTCATATATTTTGTGAGAATTTCTAGGCTATTTATCTTTTTTTTTTTAGCAGTTGTAAGTCACACGTTGTCGACTTTTAGTATATAAAAAATCTGAACCGTTATAACTTATGTGCACAAATCTGAACACGGAAGCTTCCTTAGGGTGCTTAATCAGGATAGTTGTATAGGTTTATTTTTAAAAAAATATTTTTGGAATTTAGGTTTCAAATTCGTTTACGAATCAAATATGCAACCATCCTTTAATTTTTATTCTGAATTTGCATGTTTTTGGATCGTACTTGTCGTGGATACATTTTTGGTTTTTAAGCTGGAATTTGTGTAAAAATACAATTTCTATTTTATTTTGATTATTGTTGCGAATTAAACTTAGCTTTTGTAGGGATTTACTTTGTAATTTGTATGTAAATCAAATTCCTATTTTTATTTTATTTATTCCGAATTATTGTTCATTTGGATTGTACTTGATATAAACTCTTTCTTTTAATTTGCAAAATTTACATTTAATTATTATTTCAAAATCTAGTTATTTATGGATGTTACTTTGGAAGTCGTATTGGAAATCAAATTGCTAATTGTTTATTTATTTTTTATTCCGATTTTCTCTTAGTTTTGATTATGCTTGACATGGACTCTTCATTTAATCTGAGCCGTTATAACTCGGGTACACAGAAAAATGGCTAGATATTTTTCTTTAAGTGTATAATTAGTATATATATGTATATATGCTTATATCTTTAAGTCAACTATCAAATTTAAGCCTTTAAAACCATGGTCCACTAAATTAGAAGTCAGATGTTTTTTTTTGGAGAATTTCTAGCATATTTCTCTTTTTCTTAGCAATCTAAAAAAACTGTCATTGACTTTTAGTATATAATAGATTTCCACCACTATTGAATTTCTATGTTCTAAATAGGATGGAACGAAAATAGTATTGATGCACAGACACTTAACCTTGCGTCCCTCAGGTTGTAAGCTTAGTACTCGTTAGTATTACTTCATCCGGTCACAAAATAGTGACGTTTTGACCATAAATTTTTAGTATAATATATTTATAAAACCTAATAAAATTAGTATTATGAACGAACATTTCGAAACAAATATACATATATAGTTTTCATATGACCAATCAAAATATTTATAGAAATATGATTGTCAAAGTTTATAAAATTTGATTGCATGCATCTCAAATTTTGATTGGGCATGTGAAAATGATATATCCAGATTTGTCTTGAAAAATATTTTCATAATATATTATATTTTATCATTATATAGTAATAACAATTAGTAGTTAAAATTGTGTTTTGCAGACCTTGTGGAATCCAAAACGTACTCTTCTACGACGGAGAGGGGGTACTGTTTCATGTTCCAGAAATGGCAAGGCTCCTGGAAAATGAAGCAACTAAACTGCACGCAATAAATCAACGATAATGACCGCGCCGCCTTGGATATATCGCGAGGCATGTAACTCATTGGCCACTCGAAAGAGAACGGGGGAATGGGATAGCATACAGGCAAAACAGAGGGCAAGGCAAGAAATCGGACGTACTCCATCACAAAGTTGATAAATATTATAAACTAGAAGTCTATACTGGTATTATAGTAGACCATGATCTTACTGGGCCTACTTTTTCATTAGGCTAAGTTGTAAAAACCAACCCGAAAATACGCAGTGCTCAAATTTTTCCCACAACTATTTTTGTTGTATCCCCCCCCACTACTATGCGCAATTGTTTGAAACTTCCCCCTATTGTTCGTTTTTGTTGAGGAACCGTTGTTGGCGAGTTCAGTCCGAATTATTACCTCGTAGATAAATTTAGAATCGTAAGAATAATACAAAAACACAAGAACATAATAATAGATTAAACACAGAGATATGAGGGAACTTCTGACTTCTCTTTATTGCTCTTTTTGAAAACAATAGTACAATGGTTGAGATCCCCCTTTATATAGTATACTATGAGGATGAGGAGCTCATTATGGGCCAAGCCTACCTAGTCTAGGCTTGGTTTCTTAACACTCCCCGTTGAGCACTCATCTATCATGTTTATATCTCATCAAAACTCTATAAAAACCCAGTGAAATTTTTTAGAGAAATAGTGTATGAAACACGTTCTACTGTCTGCATGAATTGTCTCATTAAAAATCTTAGTCGAGAAATTTCAAGAAAACTCGTCAAGGAAAAAAAGTATAATCTACCTAATTTCATTTAATCTCTAGGATTTATTATTTGGGTACTCGATCTTCGTGATCAAGCTTTAATAAAAAGTTCGTGAAGATTCTTCCGCTGAATTCTGCACTTCTCAAAGTCTCATCATTCCAATTTCACGTATGTGTCTTTCAAAGCTAAACTCTGGAAGTGACTTAATGAATAAATCTGCAAGATTTTCACATTACTTGGTATACAATACTTTAATTTTGTCCATCTTTTACAATTCATGAGCATAAAAGAACTTAGGGTTGATATGCTTAGTGAGAGTATTCTTCACATAACTCATTTGTACTTGTGCAACATAAGCTGCATTATCTTCATAGATAACAGTGGGGTTTGTGTTGTATTCAATCCACACGACTGTTAGATGTGATGAATCATCCGCTAAAGCCAATAACAATCTCGCAAAGCCTCGTACAGTGCTATGATTTCCGAGTAGTTCGTCGAAGTAGATACAAAACTTTGCTTATACGATTTTCATAAAATTGTAGTTCCATTGTGCCTCGTATAGCATGTTTGAGACTTAGCTGTATGCGGGTCTGACAGGTATCTGGCATCTACATAGCTAGTCATAGTTAGGTCTTGGTTCTTTGTGTAGAACAGACCAAGATATTCTCTGCTAACGTCTTTTGGTAGGTTTTATACTATACCTTGCTAGTAGGTTCACAACAAATACAATATCCGGTCTAGTACAGTTTGCTAAATACATGAGTGCTCCTACTGCACTTAAGTGCGAGAATTTCAGTCCCAGGACTTCTTCCCCCTATTCTTTAGGTCTGTATGGGTCCTTATCTTGCTACAAGGATCTATCGACCATTGACACTTTCGAAGGATATGTCTTTTCAAAGCCGAACCATTCTAACACTTTCTGAGTATAGGTTGACTGATGTACTAAAATTCCTTCAGGGGTATGCTCAAGCAGCAAGCCTAGGCAATATTTGCTTTTACCCAAGTCTTTCATTTCGAACTCTGACTTCAGATAAGAGCTTACTTTCTTAATATCTTCTAAGATCTTGATGATATTCAGATCATCTACATATACTAAGATTATACAGAATCCATCCTGAGATCGTCATATAAAAACACAAAGACAATCCTCATTGTTTTTATAGCCTTTCTTACATAGAAAGTCGCTTAAACAATTATACCATATTATGTCTAATTGCTTCAGTCTATACAGTGACTTTCTAAGTTGCACACTATACATATTTTTATTTGCTATGTCTTGGTTCGGGACAGGGATATCTTCAGGTACCTTCATATAAATGTCCGAGTCCAAGTTTCCATAAAGGTATACAGTTACCACATCCATTAATTTCATTGCTAAATTCAAGTTTACTACCATTGAGATTAAATATCTAAATATAGTTCCGCCCATGACCGGGAACAAGTTTCTTCATAATCGACTCCTGGTCGTTGAGTGAAACCTTGTGCAACGAGTCTTGCTTTATGTATTACAACTTTATTATTTTAATTTCTCTTTCGAACAAGTACCCACTTATACCCTACGGGGTGCACATGGAGAGGCATGCGGCTTACAGGCCTAAAAACCTCTCTTTTATTCAGAGATAGTAATTATGCTTCTATTGCCTTCTTTCAATCTTACCAATCTGATCTTTTCTTACATTCAACGAGCGATGCAGGCTCTGGATCAAGATCGATGATTGTGGTAATTTTTTTGCAAAATAAATGTCGACATTGGTTGTTGTTCTATTCATAGATTCTCCCTTGGTCATATAATTTATAGCTATTTCTTCATGGAGCGACACTTATAATGCTTCTACTTGCTCACCGCTGCTTCCAATTGAGGGGTAAGTCCCTTTAGTTTTTCAGCTTCGATGTGTGCGCACATATCCATGTTGATGTCTCCATCTGTGAAAATATTCAAATCTGCTATGCCTTTTACTGAAGGTTTCATACTAGTGCCGGGTCTCAACTGGTTCCCCTTCTGGTTGTGGGGAACTTCAGTGGTCCGCTGTGTCAAGTCATTCTTATTCTTTTTCACCGACGTCCCCGGTTACTTGGGATTAGAGGGGCCGAATTCTCATCCTTTTATTCTGAGGCATCTGGACGGGATTAGGAATACCTTCAATTTTTTTGGTATTTCAACCCTCTCCGATGTATTGCGTGAAGGCACATGCGACTTGGTCATGCTCTTCAAATCACTAAAGTGGTCAGACAGTTGATTCGCTAATGCTTGCAAATCAATTATCTTTGGACTTCTCTATTTGCTTCACTAGTGTGCGGGTCATGTGCATGAATTCTTGTGGCTTGCCACATTATTTAACAATATTTTTCATCAAGGGGTTGATTTCCTCCCCCCTAATTACGGAAAACTATCCTCATCAAATATATCGTCAGCAAAGTGGACTGCATGAAAATATTCAGTCATGGGGTCCAGATACCTGATTATGTTTGTTGTCTCATAACCAATGTATATCCAAGACTTTCAGAGAGGCCCCATTGCAGTTCGCTGCGGTGGTGGTATAGGTACATAAACCTTACAACCAAACCTTCGTAGATGAGATATTTTTGGTGCGGACCTTTGCGCTAGTTGCATAGGTGAATGGATGTTATATGCCGACGGTCTAAAATTGATGAGAGTTGCTACGTGTAGGATTGCGTGTCCCCAAGATGTAGTTGGTAAATTACAATTCTGCAAGAGCGGTCGGGCAATAAATTTAATTCTTTTAATTAATACCAATGCTAGTCCATTCTGTGTGGACGTGTGGTATGGAATGCTCAACTGTAATTCTCATTGCCATACAATAATCATCAAATATCTTTGAAGTAAATTTTCTAACGTTGTCCATTCTGATGGACTTCATATGATGATCAGGGGAATTATTCTTAATTTTAATTATCCGCAAGATTAGCTTTGCAAAAGCATGGTATTTCGTAGACAACAAACAGACATGCGACCATTTCGATGAAGCATCGATGAGTACCATAAAGTACCTAAATGGCCCTAATAGGGGCTGTATAGGACCACAAATGTCTCCCTGGATACGACCTAGGAATACTGGGATTTCATCCTTTACTTTCAGAGTAGAAAGTATAGTAATTAGTTTCCCGGAGGCACATGCGGGGCACACAAAATCTTCCTCATCGGAAATTCTTTACATTTACATTATGTTCCTGAGAATTAGTAATTACATTTCTCATCATCCTATGACCGGGGTGACCTAATCTATCATGCCCAAGATAGAAAAGTTCAGAGTTTCTAAAAGTGGTTTTGAGGACAGTATAGGCTGCAGGTACCTTAATACTAGTGTAGTATAGGCCAGATTCATAGGAATGAAGTCGTTCTAATACCCTTTTCCATTTTTCTCACGCCTTGTAATGAGTAGGTATTCTTTACCATACTCTTCTTTAGTCTCTACGTGGAGACCGTTAACGCGAATATATTTAAAGTTTAAGGGAGTTATAGTCGATTCTGGATACAACAAGACTTCTTCAATAACCAATATTGTGACCATCGGGAGTATAATTATGGCACTTCCTGAGCTTATTATAGAAGTATCGCTACCTGTGATTTTCGTAAAACTACCAGCATTCTTGTTGATCTAATGAAAAAATTTGTCTCTCTTAAGATGGTATCCGTTGTGTCGCTATCTGCTAAGCACACTTCCTCCATAAGGCACCACACGCGTTCTGATATATAAAGTATTTATTAATATGGGGGTAGGAAGCAATCCACATATGTAAATAAAAATACTCCAAAACAGAACATAACTTGCTATAATTAATACAAGAAAAAGCCTTACATGACTCATCATAAGAATTTAATGCTTTGCTCTCCTAGAGCTTACAACCATTATTAAAAAAATCAGTGTTCTATCACAACCATAAAATGCAAATGACTATAAAAATCTAAGTGCAATGCGTGCACTAGATAGAATTAGAGACATATGAAGAAACTTCTGCCTGAATATGCTCCATGTCCATCTTCTCTTCTTCGACAACTACGGCTGCTATCGCTGTGATGTCCAAAGAAGGTGTGATGAGGGCTGCTAATGGGCTGTCCGCATCCATGGGTGCAACTCATGGCTGTGGATCCTCTGTGCATGCAATGGTGAGGTGTGTCTCATGTTGTCCTTTGCCCTTCTTCTTAGACATGAAAGCATCAATCACGTGCTACGGTTGACGGCAAACAAGTGACCAATTTTCCCAAGTGCCACATTTGTAGCAACTTTGGTCCTACTGACCACAGGGCTTGTCATCGCGCTTCTTTTGTCCGCCTTTCTTGGCTTGAGCATTCTGCTTGGTCTTGTGACCCATGACCTTATCCTTCTTGCCTCTTTTTTTTATTGATGCTTCCTCACCTTGTAGCTGCTAGCATTGACTTCATGGCCGACATTGCTACTAGGCGGCTGTAAGATGTAGTTCTTTCTGAGAACATGATCTTGAGCTTCCGCAACTTACATGATGTCAATCAGTTCGATATACTCCTTGTAGTCGTCCTAACGATAATTGTGTGCAGATTGCACCGCGTTTGGGTGAAAGGTAGATAGGGTTTTCTCGGTCTTTTGCTTATTCGTGGTTGTCTTACCACAGAGTTGAAGACTTGTATAAATTATGTGCAACACAGAATTGTACTCCCCCACGGTCTTGTAGTCAGCAAAATGTAGATAGTTCCTTTCATGCTCTGCCCGAGGAAGAATGGTGTACTTCAGCTTCTCGAACACCTTCTTCAGTGTGGTCCATAAAGCTAGTGTGTTCTTCTCCACCATATACTCATTCTTGAGCGTTAGGCAGAGATGGTGTCAGAGGAAATGAAGTGCTTAATCATTTTTCTCAACAGTTGGAGTGGTATTCTTCAAGGTGCCAAGACTGATAGTAGCACGGAGTTTCTTGGCTCGAAGTACGATCTCGACATCTGATGCCTAAGTCAGGTAGTTGTGGCCATGCTAGGTCAGCTCTTCGAACTCCCGGTTCATAATGCAGTCATCTGCATATTCATACAAAGAGTTCATAAGATTACTGCTGGTAATTTGCATAAAATGGTTGCAACAATTCTCAAAATATTCTATATTTTTCTATGCATTTATCATGATTTCTTGCTATTTTTAGTAATTAAAACTAATATAAACAATCATAAATAGTAAAAATAGTAAATACAATACATAAATTGCATAGAAATAATAATAACAAAGTAAAACATACTTCAAATGCTAAAACTGATTCAAAAATTGAATTCTCGAGGTTCTTTTCTACTGGAAAATGAATTTCGGTGAATTCTGCAACTTCTAGAATCAAATAGCAAGATTCGCACTTTCAAATGATTCCAAATCAAATGAGTTTAGAATTCCATCACTAGCCTTTTCATGTGTTTCTCACTGATGTGACCCAAACAACAATGCCAAATAAAAGTAGAATTCATATCATTAGGCTGAAGACTCTTTGCATTAATATTATAGATGGGTGCATCATCAAGATTCAAAATAAACAACCCGTTCAAAACGGGAGCATAGCCATAAAACATTTTATTCAAAAATATAGAACAACCATTGTTCTCTATAATGAACTTATAACCCTCTGCCATCAAACATGATGCATAGATGAAATTTCTACTTATGGCTGGAACGTAATAACAATTATTTAGTTCCATAATAAATACTAAAGGCAAAAGTAATGGCAAAGTCCCGACGGCTAATGCAACAACTCTTGCTTTATTCCCGACGCGAAGATCCATCCCGCCCCTTGTTAATCTCCTACTCCTTGTTAGACTATGAATCGAATTGCAAATATGAGCAACCGATCCGGTATCAAATACCCACGAGTTAACATAAGAATCAACAAGAAAAACATCTATAACATTAATACCTGAAATGGAAGGTTTAGTCCCACCATTCTTTTTCAGATCAGCCAGGTATTTCTTGCAGTTCCTCTACCAGTGGCATGTCTCTTTACAGTAAAAGCATTCATTCTCTTGAGTCGGGATGGACTTGGTCTTGAGTTTAGGCTTGATAGCTCAGATCCCATCCAAAGCCTTGCCCTTACCTTTGACCCAAGTTTTAGCCTTTTTCTTGAAGCTAGTACTCTTTTGCACAATTATCACATGACTGTTGCTTTTCTTAATGCTGTACTCTGCAGTCTTAAGCATCATATGCAGTTCGGTGACATTCTTGTCTAAGCCGTTCATATGGAAAGTCATAATGAACTGCCCATAGCTTGCGGGAAGCGAAGAAAGAATCAAATCTATAACCAACTCTTGACTAAGTGGAAAACCAAGTTTTCCAAGCTCTGTGTGTAACCAACCATCTTGATCACATGAGGGCTCACCGGACTACCCTCAGTTAGCTTACACCCAAACAATTTCTTTGAGATCTCATATCTCTCAGTTCTTGCTTGTGTCTCAAACATGCCTTTGAGCGCCACGATCATATCGTAGGCCTCAATGTTCTCAAACTGCTTCTGAAGGTCTGAGTTCATTGCAGCAAGTATGAGACAGCTAACATCAAGGGACTCATCACATGCCTTTTATAGGTCGCTTTTAAGAGCAAAGAAGAATTCTCAGAGCACATCCGAATTGATTCCTCTAGAACATGTTCCTTTTTATCTTGCCTAAGAACAATTCTCAGGTTGCGGGATCAATCCGTAAAATTTGTTCTATTCAGTTTTTCCTTATCAAGAATCGAACGTAAAGCAAAACTGGATGTAGGTACAACAGTTGGTGTCATGATCTACAACATAAAATATGCAAAACTAAGACATATGTTCAAGAAAAGTAACTTCCATTAAACAATTTAATGAAGGTACTCCCACTGAATACCATATCCGTCTTATGACATTTAGTGATTCAAGACCCACAATCAGTTAATCTACTAGTGAGCTTTTGGCATCACTGCTAGAAGATTAGTGAATATAGTAAGCAACTCTTTGCTAATCATATCTCTATATGACTCTTGTTGGTGGGCATCATCTCTATGCTCTGGCACCCAACCCTATGCCCCAAAGTCCAGAACCGTTATGATGACCTTGTCAAGTTAAACAAACGCTTGCATGTAAGTGTCCGACACAAACCCATCTAATCAAGGAATATTAATGACACTCTGCTTTAGCAAGACCTACCATTAAAATACAAGACTATGGATGGTGCAGCTAATTGGGAGGAGATCAATTTATCTTAATATTGCCTGAGGGAAATTTACTTCTACCATGTTAAAAGCATTTCAAGCAATTAAATAACATGCATAGAAATAAATGAGCAGGAATAAAAGGGCATTCACAGACAATCAAATTGCATTGTGATATAGTATGACCCTTTCTTATGGTGATCTCCATCGCCAAGCATCCTGTTCACCATGCCTCCAAGTTGCTAAAACCTCCAAGTATTCCCACTAAGTCATTACACCTAACAACACTAGGGATAAAATTACAAGTAGTAAATTAGCATCACAAGTCGACATGCAGGCATTATAAAAATATAGACAGCCTTGGGCTGCAATAAACATGACACGCAGGTCATGAATATTATACATATGCATGCATCTCATACATCATGGGTTATACTATTCACATCAATCCCTACAATAACGAGTTAGGCATGGAATAACATTCTATCGGGCAACAAGAACACTCACTACAAAAAGCGCGGTATGAATACCCAGCACGGCGGTCCCTCACTGGACGAGGGCAGCGCTCTCAAAAAAATTCGAACATGAATCTTATTCACGAAGCCGAGCCTTGAAAATCATCATATTAATCATATTAACCCCTATTCCGAACCGATCTAACCATTGCCTTAATACGACCACACACTGCGGCATACTCCGATGGCAGAATCCCAACCGGTAGGAGTATCATGCAATGTGATCGTGAACAAGCACAGTAAAACATCCGGTACTATTCGATCGTAACTCCGATTCGATCAACCACATTGATCTTCGTGTGCTCCAATGGATTTACGATCACTGTCTGCCCCGATGGCAGAAACCGACAGGTAGAGGCATGTCGTGTTACGACCATGCAAACACGATCACATAATAATGAATAAGAAACCCATCTTACCACCAAAAAGCATGGACGATCAAATCGACCAGCAGAAACAGAAATAGATCACATCTATAACTGCCACATATCACAATATGTGACCAATCCGACTATAAAACCAGACGGCATAGCTCTGATACCACTGTTGGATTACGGGCAAGGCTACGATAGCACAAACAAAAACAATTACCGCGCAACCAAGGAACTACCGCTAGTAATAGATCACGAGATTACCTCTAGACGCGTCGACTCATAGTGGAAGTAGAGTTGTTGTAGCGAGTTGATGCAGTCGTAGTCGTACTCACGACGCGTCTCCTCCGTCGAGTGGTTGTACTCGCCACGCGCATCTGCTCCTCCGAGTGGTTGTACTCACCACGCGACTTCTCCTCCGACTCCGGTGATCATCACAGGTTGCGGATCGTCCTAGTGCTGATGGTTCGCAACAACACCTCCGAGGTATCCACACGTACGGGGCAGGATCACCACGCTCTGGAGTGCTAGCACCGACAGCGTGGTTGAGAAGGTGTGGCTATTAGGGTTTTGAAAGTTCTTCCAAAGATCATCCTCTCCCTCACCCCATGCCACCGCCTCTTTATATAGGCATCCATGATGGGTCTCGAACTTGAGGCCCATTAGGAACTCGTGGCCTATACGAATTTGGATCACCATCCAAAAACATATTCTAGTCCTTTAAGTGTGCGACCATACAGCTTCATGTATAATCGGTTATGACTCAGAAACTCCTTTTCCGACCACCAGTCATTAGCGATACCTAGCAGCACATAATGATTCCCAAAAACACAAAGAATAGCGGACGAACCTTGATGTAATATGATCTATGATCAGATCCTCATCACTTACGATTAGTTCATATCTCCATAAGACCATATCGTATTTGGTACCGACCAGTTCGTAACTCCTTACGACCAGGTCCTTACGTTCGATCAATCTACGACCAGACCGTATCTCCATACAACCAGTTCGTAACTGATCGAACTAAGCGACCTAGTCATGCATTCTCCCTTCACCACACGATGTCGGGTTGAACTCCATGTGAGATGATGTGTCATCCATGGACTGTTCAATACTTTCTCGATCGAGTGTCGGATAACTTCATGTGATCGACACTTCGACCACTAGTGGCATGGCCATACACTTTCTTTATCCGATCACCACGAGGGGCCCAGAGACATCTCTCATGTTATGTTAGGAGGGGCAAATCTCATCTCAACCAGTCACATCCCTCCGCATGTTTCATAGCATACCCGAAAGCTACCTTTATAACTACCCAGTTACGAGTAGCGTTTGGCAACCCCTAAGAATGCTATTACACATGTAGGGAACCATGTCGATCTCGTGTCTAAGGATTATACATCATCATTACTTGAGACCAACTAATGACACAAAGATTCACAACAATCTCAATAGTGTCTCAATGATGGGTCTATCCAGCCCTATGTTCTCTAACAAGAGCTCACATTATTGATTTGATATCCCTATATCTATGACCGGTGAAACAATGTCATCAATCAATACATGTGCTAGTCATAGAGTCACTGGTGTTCTGACCAGTGACCTCCGACCAGGAATACATTTAGAATGATATCATATAAGTTAAAGAGTTCTACCAGCAAGTCACACACTTATTGAGCTATAACAAATGATTCATTCAAGGAACACGATAACATATTATCAAAATCATGAACATAATGATATATCATCATCTCTATGATTGCCACTAGGGCATATTTCCAGCAGGTGGTGCGAGGCGGCCATCGCGCTACGGGTCAAGCGGTGGAGGTGGTCGGGCGGTCGGCCTGACGGCGGGATCGCCGCGGGTCGGTGGCAGCGCGACGCTTTGTGCAATACCGGTGCCATCCACCCTCTTCCTTTTTTCTTTAGTGTGATGCTTGCCCGTCCAAGGGCTGGTCGGCACGGCTGCGGCTGCTAGCCGGGGAGGGTTCATGCGAGAACAGCGCCGGCCGGCGGTGGCCCGACTACAGGGCGGCGGTGAACCGTCGGCGACGCGGCCGTACAGGGCTGCGCCGACCGGGTCTCTTTTCTTTCTTTCTTTTGTTATTGTTCATTGCTATTACTGTTCATGCGCAATCCACCTATCAACTTCGTCGGCGACTTCAAGTCGGCTCACGGTAGATTAGAGCGGATTTGCACCATAGGATAAAATAATCTAAAAAGCAACAATTGCGGAATTGAAAGCGATCTAGAAAAAATAATTCAATCTGCAAGTGTCATTTTTCGACGGTTACCTTTCGATCCGAGGAGAATAGATTGTGCTGATAACGTGTTGAGGGACCGTCGCTGGCGAGTCCAATCTGAGCGATTAACTCATAGACAAACTCAGAATCGTAATAACAATGCAAGAACACAAGAACAGAATAATAGATTTTACACAGAGATATGAGAGAACTTCTGGTTTCTCTTAATTGCTCTTCTTGAAAACGGTAGTACAATGGCTGGGGTCCCCCCTTTATATAGTCTACTGGGAGGATGAGGAGCCCATCTTGGGCCAGACCTGCCTAGCTAGGGCCTGGTTTCTTAATAGTTTTCATGCTAATTCTGTTTACATGGCGAACCTGGCTCTCTACTGTGGCAGGTTGGACTTCCAACGTGGCGAATCTTTAGCTGGTATCTTCCGTTTCTTATGTTCTCTGCCCCCACAAAACTGCAACACACCATGGGGGACTTGGTTGCCACATCATTAGAAAGATCGTGAAAACAGATTTTTGTTAATAAAAAATACATTTAAAAAATACATAAATAAATAGTCAAAAAATTACAAAACTATACATGTGTCACCAATTGAATTGGAGACATGGAGTTGTCGCTATTTCAATTGGCGACAGAGACCTAGTCGCCCATGGAATAGGACTCTGTTATTGTAATTGTTTGAAACTTCCCCCTATCGCGGGAATGTATTTGTAATTTTCTTTTTAAACTACTTATTTTTGTAATTCTTTTTTAATGTATTATTTTTTTAAAAAAAAACTCCATGAACGCGGGTAAGCAAAGACATTGGGATTTCTTAGAGGTCTAGAAAATTTCACAATAACCCTTAAATCTAAAAAACAAAATTCTTAGAAATTCTCTCATTGATCGAGAGAATAAGAGCATCTATATCACTTATTTTGATGAAACTAGATTATAATGATGCAGATGAATTATATATAGATATTGCAACTGTTATAGATGAATATCTAACAAATATAGCTATATTTTTCAAAGGAATTAGATACATATATATAATATTTTGCAATATGTAGTTATGCAATTGCGCGAAAAATTGGCTAATCTAGATACTACTAGTCTACTAGCGATGCATTCATGCCGACCGGTGCACCAGCCCGATATAAATAAGTAGGATGACGCTGGACCCTAACGTCCGATTGAATAGCTAGGCTCCAAACGCTACATGGCTTGCCTTTATCCACTCATTCAATCCTTATCCACCCAACTCCACTCTCGTTTCAACCAGCACCTCCATTCCCCTGTCTCCAACTAGCATATCCATGTCCTTCCCATCTTCAACCATCCCCCCTGCCCACTCGCCCTCTCTCTATCTCGGCCCCGTGCCCCGTGTCTTGGCTCTTCTTGTCCGCGATGGCGGCGTCAGTGGTGTCACCGCCGGGGGGGGGCAATTGATCTGGGATGCGTGCTAGAGAATGTGGCGGCCTACCACTAGTAGCAGCATATGAAGCGCAGGTTCGACAAGAGCCTCTCCTATGTCGGCGAGCTCTCCTCGGCCGGCCGTGCCCGCAGGGAGGACACGTCCGCGTCGGCCTCGGCCACCTCGCTCTACGGACCCGAGGAGGACGAGCCCTTCTAGGAGGAAGAGAAGGGCACCGTTGAGCTCATCCAGCTCGGCGCCAACCGCGCTGCAGGGAGGACGCGTCCTCATCGGCCTCGGCCACCTCGCTCTACGGACCCGAGGAGGACGATCCCTTCTAGGAGGAAGAGAAGGGCACCGTTGAGCTCATCCAGCTCGGCGCCAACCGCGCCAAGAACGTTCTCATCCTCATGAGCGACATCGGCGGCGTCAACGCGCCTCCGCGAAAGGCATTTTTGGATATGTTTCGTTGGGTCGTACGGCTCACATTGGTGTTTGCTGCAGCTATAAGTTTTTTGTTGCAATATATGATTTTAGATGTTGCAATAATTTCTTGAAATGGATTTTTTTCATTAAGAATTTCTCGATGTTGCAACTATTGTCATCGGTTGTTGCACACATAAAATCAAAAAATTCATAAATTAGATTTAAATGTTATAAATTTCTTATGTTGCAATAATTAGTCAGGAGGAGGAAAGAAAGAAAAAAAGTGTTGTTATCGAACTACTAAACTTAATGGCAACAGATCAAACGATAACGCTAGTCGCGTCAAAATAGATATGTCAGATATCGAGCACTCCAAGCACAGTGCTGCGTAAAGAACAAAAAGTATGGGCCAATGGCCTACTAGGACTGTAGGACATGGTCACTTGCACACACCCCCAAACGTAGCATATCTTATCCTCCTTAACGAGTAGTAGTAGCAGCACATTTACTAGGGTGGTCAAATGCAACACGGTGAAGCACTATTGTTCGGGAGGCACGCATCCCTAGGAGAATGTTTTTGTGAGCCCTCCCAACGAACGGTGGTTGTAATTTGTATGGTGAAAATGTTACCACAGCGCTACTCAAAAGAAGAAAAGTACCGATGTACACATGCCAGGCCGTACCCGTATGTGCACCGGAAGCGGTGAAAGAATCATTAGATAACAAGTTTCTGGTGTGGCAGTTGAACTCGCATTCAAGAAAGCAAGAGTAAAAAAAGTTCACTCCTTGTACAATTGACATGAGAGAGGGAGGTCGGGATTGCAAGGGGCGTGCATGATGGTGTCGAACAGGCTGAGGGTACCTTTTGGTTTAGAAAAATACCATGGGGTTGTACGGAAAATAACCATGCTGTGCACTTACAGATGGCCTAACATATGATAATAGTACCATGTGGAGAGAGAAAGTAAAGGTTGGGTGTTTGTCATACATACTTATATTCTCTCTTTCTTTCTCCATGTCATGCCATGCCATGCCGCTCCTCCTCTCCACCTCCCACTAGTGCTTTTCATGGCTGGAAGATTCTTGGGTTTGGGATGATGGCGAGATACGACGTCTCAGAGCTAGCCTGCTACAAGAAAAGAGCACAGGGGGAGGCCAAGAGAGAGAGAGATGACAGGTATATATATGTATGTATACACAAGCAAAGAATAGGTATTAAAAGATGACGAGTGAATATATAGCCAAAGATATCTATATACTATTTAATGTACTTGTAAACAACAATAAAATAATATTGCAAGCTGTTCTCAAGGGCACGAGAGTTGATCACCATTTAAATTAACCAACCATAAAAAAATGAATGTTACTGGGTACCCTCTAGACCAGTGCAGCAATGTGTACGCTAGGCCCCCGGCCCCTCACCGATCTCTCTCTAACGTGCTCTACACTAGACCAAACCAACTGTGGAACAATGTGGTGACTGATGACACACAAGTAGCCAGCCATTCATTCTGCCCCCCTAACCTTCCATCCAAGCTTGCAACATGTCACCCATGCATGATGCATGTCCAGTGAATGCAAAACGTACGTACGATGTGCTTGAACTTGGAACACTGCGGTCAAAAAGGAAGCTTCAGCACAGATAAACTCTACGTGAAGGACGCACATGACATGATTTAACAACCCCACTTCCATGGCACGATCATCAGAAATGAAGATCGATTAATTGGTGAAGAGAGATCGAAGATGTATATCATCACCGGTCCAGCCCCCATTAATCTGTGTATTCTGCTGTGTTAGCCCCCAAGTCGATCACCACACACATGAACAAACACGAAGAAGGAACGCCAATAACCGAAAACCAAACGACCAAAGACAGAGAGATTAAACGCCATATGTAACACACTAATCACCACCACCACCACCGCTTATTAACTCCTTGTCTCTATCTCTATCTCCACATGCTGACAACCACACGTGCATGAGCCATGCATGGCATGGCGGCGCCACGCGGGCACAGCCTTACCAAGAACCGCCGCCGCCATTGCTGCTGCCATTCCCGATCATGCCATTATTCCAGAACCCCGGAGTTTCATGGCCGCCGCCGCCGCCTCCACCTTGGTCCTTGCTGTGCACAAACTGATCACCGCCGCCGCTTGCACCTCCAGCCGCGCTCACCACCGGCTTCAAGTCCTTGAATGGGAACAGCAACCTGCCTGCTGCGCTCTCCTGCACCCCTTGCAACCCAGCGCTGCACGCACCGTATGCCCCGGCGCCGCCGCCTCCCCCAGTGCCGTGCGTGTCCAGCGAGAACCCGAGCACGGTCTGAGCCTGCTGCTGCTGCGGCGGCGGCGGCGCCATGCGGAACTCGCCGAGCGAGAATCCCGCGGCCGCGTACTCCGGAGGCATCCCTAGCTGCACCTGCGGCAGTGGAACGTAACAGCCAGTGCTCCTCAGCAGCTCCATCGCCGAGAAAACGCCCATGCCCCTGCCACCCGCACTGTCGGCCACCATGGTGGATCCCGGTCCCGGGTTGCACACGCTGCTGCTCTCCAGGCTTGGGAACGCCGCAAACTCCGGTGGCTGCAGGCCGCGGCCGTGGTGGTGCGGGAACGCCAGGTTGAGGTCCTGCGCGCCCTCGTGCATCAGCTTCGGGTTCTTGGCCGCCAGCCCGACGGGAACCGTGCCGGACACTGCCGCGGAGGTAGAGGCAGCCCCGGCTGCGGACGACACTACTGAGGAGGAGGACCGCTTGTTCTTCCGGCAGCCGCCGCCGACCGGGACGTTGCGGAGTGAGCCGCCCTCGGTCCAGTAACGGCGGCACGTCTTGCAGAAGTAGCGCGGCTGCTGGAGGCTGTAGTTGTTGTAGTAGCAGAACTTGGTGTTGGTAGAGTTGCACCTCGGGCAGTTAAGCGCCTTCTCCTTCTGCGGCCGCTCACGCCGCTCCGTGCCCGGCCCGGCCGCCGCGCCCGCTCCTGCCGCGGGCGGCGCAGCAGGCCTCTGGGCGCCGGCAGCCGGTGGCGGCGCCGGTGGTGGATTCGAGTTCGCATCAGGATTTGTATTCGAAGCCATCAGCATCTCCTCCATGGGCTTCAGTAGCCCTAGCCCCTGGTGATGGACGCATATTGCACTCTATTAGATGTTATACAAGCTAAAATTAACAATGTTGAGGTAACAAGAACTAAGAAGGAAGAACATGTAGTTTTGGAGTATGGACTATGGAAAAATGGATGGGAGATATAAGGTTTGGGGATTCTTATGGTACAACAAAGAACCAAGCAAATGGATACAAAGTGAGATTAAAGAGAAGGGAAAAAGGGGAAGGAAAAGGTGAAAAAAAAGGAGAGAAGATGAGAGAGAAACACACCACCACACAAAACACAACTTTGCTTGTGCTCTTGTAGGGTTGTGTTTGTGGCGTAGCAGTACTACTACTACATCATCCAAGACATGGCTACTCTTTTGATGCAAGGTGCGGGGGAGAGAGAGGAGAAAAGCTATGAGAAAAGGGGGGGATAAAAAGGATAAGACGAAAGGGGGGGATAAGAAAGGAAGGAAGGAACAACGGAAAAGAAAAGCGGTGCGTGTGCTCCTTTCAAGGATTAAAAGGGGAGACAGGAGAGAATTAAAGGCCCCAAGGCCCTCAGCTCGAAGCCAATGGAGAAGACAGGCAAACAGAGAGAGCTAGAGAGACAGAGAGGAGATGACGATGCATGCATAGATCTACACAAAGAATAAAAGGTTGGCCATGGCAGTACCCAAGAACAACAAAGGCGCACGAGATCAGCATATACCATCAAGGAAAGCAAGCGCCAAGATCAAGGCAGACAAAAGAAGAAGAAGAAGAAGAAGAAGGATCGACCAAGAACACAGCAACGAAGATCTAGACGAACAGAAGCCAACCCCGGCAGGCCCGTGGTGAGAGAGATCTTGTACGCATGGCCCTAGATGCATGCCGATGTTGCAGTGCCGATTTGAACGGGTTGTGCAGATTAGCTTACCTGGTGCCAGTGGGCTGAATCCATGCAAGGATCGATCCCAATTGCTCCTCGCCAACAATTCTTGCCCGTCGTGGTATGAACAATAGGACAGAGACTAGGGAGGAGGAACAAGGAAGTGGAGCTCCTAGATGTCTCGAGCACAAGAGAGAGAGGGGGTGAAGGAATGTCCCGTGGATGGCCTCAGTGGAATTGCTCCCCCTTCTCTCTCCTCCTTCATATGTCATGACTCATGACTCATTAGATGGCGGGATTCTTTTCCCAATATATTTTTTTATGTTTCTAGAGTCTAGATAGAGAGAAGGGAGGAGTAAGAGGAAGGGGAATTGTTGCACTAGTAGTATGGTATGTTATGTTTGCCTTCTGACTTCTGAGCTCCGATGGTTGCCAAATTCCTATCCATGTAGGATTCCGAGTGTGTTTTGTGTTGTTGCGAGTTTTGGGCCGTTCGGACACAAACCAGTCGGTGGGGGTAGTCAACCGAGGGGAGGGCAGGGGAGGCGCGCAGCCAGCCGCCCAGCCCGGAGAATGATGATCCGTGGGGCCACGCACCTGCGAAGGACGCCGTGCCACGTGCTAGCAACCTGCCGCGGTGTTTTTAGCGCTTAGCAGTATGAGCTGCGTAGATACTGAGGGACGCACGCTGCTTAAAAAGTCTAATCCTAAACGTCTCATTAGAGATTATTAATTAAATCTATCAGTATTAAATATAATTATAAATAGTTTTAGTTTAACGAGTATCTGTTCTACTAGACACACTAAAAATCATCTGTAGAGAAGTAATATCACAGACGATTCATATTGAAAACCGTCTGCAAAGTATCACAGAACAAAAACCGTATATGATATTACTAAATATCACAGACGTTTTTTATTTAGAAAAAACTTCTATGATACTTCACATACAGTGTTTAATACAAACCGTTTGTGATAATTAACTCATCATAGACGGGTTGTAATAAAAATCATGTGATATTTCGTCGCCCCCTTATATCCCTCTAGATTTGACCGCCCCTTTATTCAAACCGAAGCAGCGGCACGACCTCTCAACTACTCCAGATTGGTTCCGCTACCCAAATCCCCTTATATATACTGTCTGCACGCGCTCAACTACTCCAGATCGATTTCGCCGGCCCCCTCAAACCGATCGAAGCGCTCCGTCCCACCGACGACGCCGACTACCGTCGTGAGCTCCTCTGCGTCCGGTTGTGACGCCACGGTTCACTGCAGAAGGCACTCTTGCCATAAGAGTGTCTTGTGCAGTGTCAACATCGTGACACAACGGTGACGCTGCCGCCGCCACCGCCACCGCCTCTCCTTCATCGCTAGGGTTTCGGTCATGTAAATCTTGATGCTTGTGCGTGTGAAAATTAATTATTGATGCCTCTAGTTCTTGTGATGGTTGATGTATGGCTAGGGTGTCGGTCATGTAAATCTTGATGCTTGTGCCTATGAAAATTAATTATTGATGCCTCTGGTTCTTATGATGATTGATGGATGGCTAGGGTTTTGGCCCTTGTTAAAATTCATGTTTTATTGCACATGAAGACATGGCACCAAAGTCTATTGCACGATGGTGATTTCGTTCTCATAAATAGGCATGTTTTGGTTCATCTGCATTCTTTGATTGCGTTGTTTTATAGCGCAATCTGAGAATGTTGATGAACTGAAGGATGACTATTTATGAGAACAAGATCACCATCTTGCAATAGATAGTATAGCTATCACATACGGTTCTTAATTAGAAATAGACAGTATAGCTATCACAGTTGTTCTTAATTAGAACCGTTTGTGATAATAGACTATCACAGACAGTTCTTAACAAGAATTATCTGTGATAAGTGTTATCACAGACGGTTCAAAGACCGTATGTAATGCCCTTAGAGTATACTGACCCATAAGCACAAACGGTTTAGCAAATCGTCTGTGGTGATGTTTCCGAACGGTTTGTGATGAGCTTTTCTGTAGTAGTGGGATCAGCTTGGACGTACGGAAGCACTCGGGATCAAAAATAATTTGTGTTACATATGACTAGCTAGATCATTAGATTTTTCTTTAGGGAGCTGCAACACAACACTATACCATTGGGAGGCTCACCCAACGGTACAGGTACAACTATACAGGAGGTTTGAAAACCGAAGTTTCAACAACTTTCTCATCCGAAACATGAAGTTTCAAAAAACGAGTATCATGGTCAAAGCTTTTCAATGAGCGCAAAAGTGACAATAGTGATATTGTGTCACATCAAGTTTCAACTAGTATCATTCAGTTATTTTCGGATATGTTTCATTAAGTTTCATGAAGTACCATTGTTTCTCCATATTTTATAGAGGAAGTTTCACTCAGTTTCATAAAGTTTCATCTTTTCATGAAGTTATTTTGGGACATATTTCATTAAGTATCATTGTTTCTCCATATTTTGTAGAGCAAGTTTCACCTAGTTTCATTAAGTTTCATGAAGTTTCATCCAAAGTCTCATGGAGTTTCATAAAGTTTTATCTTTTTGTCTAGGACAAGTTTTCAACAGTGACATCGTGTCTCGTCAAGTTTCATATAGTTTCACTAAATTATATTGGAACATGTTTCATTAAGTTTTATCAAGTATCATTGTTTCTCCATATTTTGTAGAGCAAGTTTCACCATTTCACTAAGTTTTATCAAGTTTCGTCCCAAGTCTCATCAAGTTTTATAAAGTTTCGTCTTTTTGTCCAGGACAAGTGTTCAATAGTGACATCGTGTATCATCAAGTTTTATATAGTTTCATTAACTTATTTTGGAACATGTTTCATTAAGTTTCATCAAGTATCACTGTTTTTCCATATTTTGTGGATCAAGTTTTACCCAGTTTCATTAAGTTTCATGAAGTTTCGTCCCAAGTCTTACGAAGTTTCATATAGTTTTGTCTTTTTGTCTAGGACAAGTTTTCAACAGTGACATCGTCTTTCATCAAGTTTAGTATAGTTTCATGAAGTTTCAACTAATATTTGATGTGTTTCATGAAGTTTCGATAAGTTTCAGTAAATTTCAATATGCTTCAACTAGTTTCAATAATTTTCATGAAAAATCAAACAAGAGCAAAAAAATCCCAACGTGAAGTTTCAGTTAGTTTCACATATTTCTAGAAGTTTCCAAAAGATCTCGAGAAAGTTTCAACCCAATGTTTCATCGAGTTTCAAATTTTGGAACTCAAGTTTCAGCCAAAAAGAGTTTCAAGAGGTTTCACCAAGTTTCAACCAAAAGTTTCAGAAAGTTCCAAACCATTTTCGTGTTTTTGCCGCCGCGAATCACTCCCCGTAGAGCCACGCATTGTGGCCCGCACCGCATCTCCATATCCATGTCCTGTGCCGACACGCCTCACCGTGCACACTCTTCGTGCGTCGTGCCTCGCCGAGCCGCACTGCCGTGGCCCATGTTCCATCACCATATCCATATTTCGACGTGAGAATAAGGGGAGATGACATCGACGGTGGAGGACTAGGAAGGGTAGGGGCAGTGCCGGCCATGACAGAGGAGGACGGGGGCGACATCAGTGGGGGAAGGGAGGTGGTGGAGGAGGAGGGGAGAGGGAAGCGCCGGTGATGGAGGCCTAGAGGCGATCGGGAGCCATCTAGGTGCTCATCGACTACAAGGAGGTTAGTAGCGAGGACACATAGCATCACACTATCAACACATGATGAGACTCAAGCTACTAGACAAGACCCTCTTAATAGTACGGCAACCTATACTAGCAATCCGGTCTTCCAACCAAACACCAAGACCGGTAAAAGACTAGGAACACATCCTTAGCCCTAGCTAGTCATACCTTTGCCATGAGCATCTTCTTGAAGCTTGATGACGCATCTTCACTTCAAGTCCGGTCATCGCCTTGACATGCATCAACCCATGATGCATCCTTTACTTGACCTCCATCAACACATGATGGGTCTTCTGACTTGACGATCAACTCATGATCATCTCCTTCTTCGAGATCTTGTTATGCATCAACACACGATACATCCTCTTCTTGAACCTTGACTTGATGACGATCAACTCATGATGTCATCCAAAGTCTTCGCCACCCTAGAACATAGCCTATTCATCCAACTCATGAAAATGTTAGTCCCACAATGATTAACAATAATTATCAAGATATACATGCAACAAATGCTTCTAAATAAACTATTGTAGAAAGGTGCGGTACTACCGCCAACTATCATGCGGTAGTTCCGACATCGGAAGTTCCGCTCATTTCATTGCGGAACTACCGCACTTGCGTAAATGGCTAAGTCCCTAAAAGGGTACTCTCGAAAAATCAAACCGCGATTTTTCTGGACCATCCGATAATCGGAACTTCCGCCTTATCATTGCGGAACTTCCGCACTCGAGAAATCGGCTAAGTCCCAAACCGGATGCTCTCGGAAAAATCAAGCCGGAACGGATCGTCCGATAATCGAACTTCCGTGACGATAACGCCGAACGTCCGACAGTGTGCACAGAGAGAAATATTTTGCTTTTAAAATCAAACCAAAAGAGAATGCATGATCCTAAGTTGATCTTTTACCATCTTTGCATTTTCTTTTCATGTCTTCATTCGCATCTGACTAAGCCTTGAACACATCTTAGCACACACATTAGTCCCACAACACAATTGCAAATAATTGAATATAAAGCAATATGAGTATATATGAACTACACAAGTTTTATATACTCAAAGGATTTGTTTCAAAGTAATGATCCTTAATATATGAGGAGAATGGAATATGGATCAATACTTATGAAACCACAAAATATAGAGTGAACTCCCCCTAAATGTGTGCATACACAAATGTGTAATAAGAACATATGCACATATTCAAGTTTAACTTATGGTTGAGTTCAACCTATATTTTGGATTCGAGGAATGCAACAATATATAAGATTAAGATGTCGATTGCATACCTCATTGAATTTCACCTTTATATCCAAATGAGACTACACAAGATATTACTAGATAAAAGAGTTAGTCTCATATTTGGATTTGTCATTAATCACCAAAACAATCCATTAACTCATAATGGCGGGTCTAGATCTTTCACCCACCAAAGAGTTTCAAGAGGTTTCACCAAGTTTCAACCAAAAGTTTGAAAAGTTCCAAACCATTTTCGTGTTTTTGCCGTTATCGCTCACTCGATTGGCCCATGTTCCATCACCATATCCATATTTCGACGTGAGAATAAGGGGAGATGACATCGACGGTGGAGGACTAGGAAGGGTAGAGGCGATGCTTGCCATGATTAGTAGCGAGGACACCGGCGGGACGCGCCCATGATGTGGCCTCACAAGCTTGTATGCCCGCGTGTCATGCGCCCTTCGTCCTCCATGGAGGTGCAGAGATAGATAGTGAGAGAAGGAGGAAGAGGATGGGGAATAAAGGAGAAAATGGTTGGTTCTTATGAGGGTGGATTGGATTGGACTGGGGAGAGAGAGACGAGAATGGTTGACGGGTTGAGTAGGGGAAGTGCATACAGGGGAGGTGGGATGTGGTCTGATCATATTTATGGGCTGCTGGATTTTATGTGATCAGACGGTAGCGCCCTATCCCGTTGCTTTGTGTGAGAACGGTATAGCGTTCCGTAGTTTTTTCTTTCCTTTACGGTTTAATCTCTGGGTGCACTAACTAGCGTTCCAAGCGTATCACAATTCAAAGGTCGGGGGTTCAAAAAATATCACTGAACTGTTGCCAAATTATTGAAATTAGTCTAGCTCGAGACATTGGGCGACTTTTGATTGGATGCAGATGTTGCATCACAGGAAGTAAAGATAAAGGTTGATACACATTTTAATCCTGATTTTTTTTAAACCAATGGTATGAGCTCTGACATTCATTTCAAGAAGAAGAGAATACAAACACCGCCCCAAAGGGGAACACCACAGACACAAAGAATGCCTACAACACCGGTCCCAAAGGACACACCGAGGAAAACAACGGAACAACACCAATTATACTACCCCCTACACACCAATAGGTCGAAAACTACAATAAGTGCACTACCTGCTATTGCAACAAACTACACCGCATGAAAGATACTAGAGGAAATAAAGCCTAATAAACCATCAAAGCAACACCGGCAGCAAGGTCTCACAAGGCACCATCTGAACGCAAAGTGACTCTAAAGAACCTGGTGAAAAATCCCCTTCAAGTGCTTCGCATAGTCCTCTATCACAGCTACATCAAATTCACCATCCTTCCTAATGATGCAATAGCTTTACATTGGACTTCCCCGCTCTAGCTTTGGGAGCTGGACAAGTAATCCTGCATAGAGCAAACTCCTCGGATGATGTCTTAACCCATGAACAGTTCAACTTGGAAGAGGCATCCAACTTTGGCTTAGAGTCTGAGGGTTGCTCAAAAGATTGCTCCTTATATTGAAGATCACTTGGAGGCTCAAGTTGGCTTGTGGGTGAGAGGGTCCAAGAAGGGCAATTCACCTCAATGTCTCTCTCCAAAGTGTTGACTTTGTCTAAAGCCTGCTCCGAGAAAACCAAACAGACCTTAGAGTTAGCATTATCGATGGGAATCGTACCTACCAAAGGATGAAAAAACTCCAATGGCTACATCCATTATGATATATCTATTTTTACCTACCAAAGAATAAAATAGCTTCCATCTGGACTTGCTCATGGAAGTTCGAGGACTGCTCTCCACCTTCATCACGAAGGAGATCATTAAAAAGAGTGGAGAGTTTTACGCCGGCAAATCACTTTATAATTAGATTATTAAAGTGACTTTATAATTGATATTCAGTTTGTAAATCACTTTGAGTTGTTCTTTATCAAATCAATTGTGATATATCTATTTTTTTTACTTACTTGTTTTCAGAAGGCATGGCTAACATTGGCTAACATTACCTGAGACTAACTGGAAAATTAAAATATATTTAAGTATAGAACGAAGTATCACATCAGATTTTATGGAATAAGCCGTCTGTGAATGATACTCATAGATGACTACTACTAACTTACCGTATGTGATATGTATACAATTACAGACGGTTACTACTAACACCAGTCTGTAATATGCATCCAATCACAGACGGCTACTAGCAACAACCGTCTGCGATATATCGCGTATCACAGATGGTTACTATCAAAAACTGTATGTGATATCACACATATTATAGACGGTTTCTATCAAAAAACCGTCTGTGATATGTGGGATATCATATACGGTTATTTGTTAAAATCGTCTGTGAAGGCTTACTATCACAGACGGTTTCTACAAAAAATCATATGTGTTGTGACTTTTCACAGATGACTCACAAACCGTTTATGATAACCGTGTGTTATCACAGACACATAGATTCAGACGATTCAAAAATCGTCTATAATGATAGTTTAAAATCATATATGATAACCCTCTTTAGCGGTGTGAGCACACTGTACCAAGAAGATGTGCATAATGTCTCCCTTCGCGCTTTAGTTTTGTCATGGCCCGAGCATCTGCGCCTGGGCGCGCGGCTGGTGAGCGTGCCATCCCGCGCCGGGTACGTACGCGCGCGGAGGCCAGGCCCGCGGCAAGTCGGCAAACCAACCATCCGCGACGCCACACGCGGTTCCACGGTTGTGGCCGCGCGCGGGGAAATCGCACTCACTGATCGGGAACCCAGGGCCAATGGGGCATGCATGCCGAGGCGCCCGCGGGCCCCTCGCTCCGACAAGGGGCTAAAGCGGCCGCGCACGCCTGTGCCGCTGTGGAGCCGCCCACCCGGCCGACCGGGGCCCCTCCTCGCGCCTCCCGGCTAGTGCGCGCGGATGGCGTGGGAACTGCTCCTGCCGCTGCCGCCGAACGAACGGTGATGCGAGAGAGAGAGAGAGAGATGTGCGAGTGGGGCGCGTGATGGGTACGTACCAATGATATTAGGCTGCCAACGGCGATCGATCGAAATTCCATCGCCATGTCCCCATTCACCTACAGGCTACAACCACAATGCCGGCCGGATCGGCCTTTGCGAGTTTGCGCGCGGCAGCTATCTCTACCTAGCTACCTACTACTCCGATCCCCTTCCATTTAATTTGGATGCTTTCTTCAGAAAGCAACGCCTTTAGTTGAGCTTCGTGGTTTGTACTCGTGCTAGCTACCTAGCTAGTCCGTTCTTGCTAGGTAACAAATTTTTTGGGAGAAGGTGAAACATGAAGAAGCAATCTAGAGACAAAAAGAAAACGAGCTTTCTTCAATAAATATCTTTTCATCCCCTTTTCGCTGTCTTTTCTGCGAATTCACTTAGGCCATCCACTGTAGCTTACCACTAGAGGAGAGTGTACAGATCATGTGATAAAAAAAAATTACAACTTTGTCGAAAAGTTTGGGGAGTTAGTTCTCAGTTTTGCAAAAGCTGTTGTGCATTCAGAGGATATACGGTTTGACCGGCCTTAGGGGGTGATCTGACCGGAGGTCGGACCGACGATACAAGCTCGTGCAAAGTAAACATTAAACACTTGTGTATGCGTGTTTAGGGATGTGTTTGCACTACGTGCCATTAAAAATAAAAAAATGAACACGAAATTAGATAAAGTTTAATTGAAAAGTCTAGAGATAAATGTTTTCTGGTAACGGAAGAGGTCAGACCGGCTATATCATGGCGATTAGACCGTTGGCGGTCAGACAAGTGCCTTACTACCGGTGGGCACGATCAGACTGACCATTGGTTGGCGGTCATACCTACTGTGGCGGTTCAGTGCACCATGAGCTCTGCTGAAATTTGGGAATTGGCCTAGGGTTATGGAATTGTTGCATATCTAATGCATGATGCATGTTTTGGCTAATGCGAGTCAAGTTGCAAATAACTTATGCCCGAAAACGATTTCTTATTCATCTTGTGTGTTGCTTGAGACCAACCACTCACTCGGTATCCTTGATAATCCTGCACCAACCTTTATATAGAGGAGGTTGGGATTAGAGACAAACCCTAACGGACACCAGTTGAGCCCACATACAAACGAGTCTTACTCACGCACGCTTCTCAAAGCATATGACAATCCAGTGCTCCTATCTGTCTCTTCGTAATCTTGTTGTCCTCATGACCTAAACCGCTTATACTTTGCGCCGTTATGCACCGCAATTTCTCCAATGTCACCTACTCAGTATTTTGTGAAGATGCTAAAATACTCTTTCTTGATCTTTTCATCCTTAACCGAGACCAATATTGTGAAGCAATCATATGCTTCGTCACGTGTGGATTCACCAATGGTTTTTCTCATGCCAACAAGTCTCTCTAATCTGACTCCCACCGGACCACCTCAACACTTGTACCGGCTTAAGCTACTTGATGCAACCTATTGTACTAAACTTTCCGTTCTTGTCCATCTTGGGCGTTGCTTGAGACCAACCACTTCATCTAGCATCCTTGATAATTCTGGACCTTGATTTCACCAAACCAAGTTCCAGTCATCCTCGTCGTTAACCGTAGTTGACTCCAAGCTTATCTGCACAACAATGAATCAAGAAATCGATTCCAGACACACGTTCTTCACAACTTAACCCACATTAGCCAAAACAAGCATCATGCAACATATATATGCAACAATTCCATGACCCTAGGCCAATTCCCAAATTTCAGCACAGCTCGCGGTGCATTGAACTGCCATAGCCGTTTTGACCACGCGCCATGGTCAGTCTGATCGCCAACCAATGGTTAGTTTGGCCGCGCCTGACGGTAGCATGGAACCGGTTTGACCGCTATTGTACATCTTTAGATATTATTTTTTTAGTTAAACTCTATCTAGTTTCGCATCCATATTTCAATTTCAATGGCAGGTGGTCATAGAATTATTGCACTATATAAGGGTTGGTGTGGGATTTACACCCAACCAAACTTAGGAACCCTAATATGAGATTTGAGAAAAGTGTAGAGAGGAGAGGAGGCTAGGGTTTGAGAGATGTATTGAGAGAAAATTTCTAGGGTTGAGTGCTCATGAGTGAGCTTGTGTCCTCTATGTTGGAGTTGGTGTAAACCCTCAACTCCTTAATATCAATCCAATCAAATTCGTGTAAAAATGATTTATCTCTTGTTCTTGCTCTTCTTCTTGAGATTTTGGGTTATTATGTTATAGCGGTTTTGCCTTATTTTTTTGTTATGATCTAAGTTGTTAGGACTTGTGAAAGTTGATCTAATGTCATCTTGACCATCTTTAATCCACGAGCAAGTTTTGAGCCATTTTACACCCAAACAAGAAACTCTTGGAATCTTGGTTATGATTATCTCGATCTTCGATTGAAACAAGTTTCTAACCTTCTTGTTGAGTTGTGTCTAAAATTTCAAGTAATTTGGATTTGTTTATGAAAAGTTAGGTTATTTTGTGAATCCAATATCGTGATGATTTTTCTATTAGTCTAAGGAGAGGTCAGATCGCTAGATCACCTGAGAGAGAGGTCAGACCGCTCCAGTAGTTAAACCGGCCCAGGGGGTTTGTTGATTGAGCTTCTTGCCTTCAGTTTATTTCTTCTGTTGTGATTCTAAGACCTTTATCTCTATAGTTTTACATAGCTATTAGAGTAAAAAATAACTGGAATTCTAGAAGGGAAAACGTGGGCTCCTATTATGTAAAAAGGAATTGGAATTCTAAAAGGGAAAACATGGGCTCCTATTTAACCCCTTCTAGTTGCTAATACGGTCAAACAAAGAGGGAATAATTATATGAGATTTTAGATACAAGCACTCCAAAGGTTTCCATCTAGATGAGAGAATGACTAGTTTGGAGAGAGACGACCCTCACTGTTTCCTTGGTTTCCAATAGGGGCATCCACACACGACCACCGGATCCGTATGGTTGGATCTCGGGGGAGCTCTGAGCTCTCCAATGGTGAAGAGGGGCAACAGTGTGGGCAAGTGAGAGGGGATGAGAGGGAGAAGAAGGGGAGAGTTGGTGCTAGCCAGTACGGTGGTGGAAGGGTCGGCGCGGTGGGAGTAGGTGCGGTGGTGAAGTGGGTGGCACGGATGGTGACCGAGAAGAAGGGAGAGGAAGATGGGAGAGGAAGGGAGGAGTGTGTGTATGTGTGTGGCGAAGGTTGATGAGTTGGTGGTCTGTTTGCTATTACTTATTACCACACGAGGTCTATCTTAAAAACTCTTAGTATTAATCACTGTAGCAATTGCAACCGGCAACATGGAACCCACCTTAATACCCCAGCAGTCCGTTGGTACGTAAGTGTGTGGATATCGTGAGGATATGTGCACGATCTCAAGATGATGAGTCAATTGGCAATGGCGTTGTTGGTTTGCAAAATCTCGCGTTTTCGGGTTTGCTCCAAGGCTGTCAGACCACAGGCGGTCTGACCGGTGGTGTCGGGCGGTCAGACCGCCCATGGAGGAGTCCGACCGGCCATGTTGGCGGTCCGACCATAAAACAAAAATAGGTTTTTGGAGCTGAGCCAAAAATAGGTTGTGTAGGCAAGTGAGGGGAGTCTCCTGGATGTGGTCCCATAATTTTTGGAGCTCCCAGTCAAAAGTTCTATTCGTTTGAAAATTCCAGAAGGTTTCGGAATTTTGAGTTGAAAATTTGGCTAAGTCCTTTGGACCGTCCGACCGCCGTTGTGGGAGCGGTCCGACCAAGCATGAAATCGGTCGGACCGGCCCGTGAAGTGATCGGGCCGTAATGGCTTGAAGGTTAGCCAAGTGTTGCATTGAGTTGGTTTTGATTGTGTTATTATATGAACTTCAATGCTTTATTGTTGTATATTGCATTGCGGAACAGACGTGGGTCAAGTTGTGAAGAACTTGTTCAAAACGGTTTGTTTGTCTATTCTTGTGCGGTGTGGTTGCGAGTCAACGACGTCAGCGGTGAGTGGATCGGGACTACGCTTGGAGAGCCGAGGTCCGAACGATCGAGGATCTGGGTGGTCGTGTGACACAAGCATGGTGCAGATGGACAAGATGAATCGAGCGGTGGTTCGTTACAATTTGGTTGGATCAGGCGGTGCGGATATCGGTCGTAGTCTCTGGGAGGTTCCGATGGGATTCGAACAAGAGAGGCTTGGCGACGCGATGAGAACCGCTGATCAACCTACACGTGGTGAAGCAGGCGATTGCTTCAAGTGTTATTTGTGTGTGGGTCCCATGTGTAAGTGACCCCAAAAAGGAAACCCTAGCTCTCTAGTATAAATAGGAAAGGGGGAGGTGGAAAACCTTCCAAGCATTCATTTTAGCCCCTTCTTCCTTTTCTAGGGTTTGGAGGAGAGGAGAGGAGAACTAGGGTTTGGAGTGTGCTCCTTGTTGAGCTCTTGCCCTCCTTGTTGGAGAGGCTTTGTAAGCATCTTGTGTGTCGAACAATCTTGTGATGCTCAATTGAAAGATCGTTTGCTCCCTTTTGTGTTCTTCTTCCTTTTGGATGATTTTGGTGCTTCCTTGATTCAAAGGTTCATGCTTGGTCTCTTGGCCTACTTTATCTTGCTTTGATGTGTGGGATTACTCCTAGAGTCATCTAGATCATCAACCCCCCACAAGCAAGTCTTGAATCAAGATTTTCATATTTCTAGGGTTTGTGCACTTCTTTGGTAAAATCTTGAGAGATCGATTCTGAAGTGGATCTGGACGGATCGTCGCTAGAAATAGGTCTCTAATATCATTAGGAGGTGTGCTCGAAATTTGGTCAAGTTTTATTGGTTGAATCAAAGTTGGATCAAATTTCGTTTTGGTTTTGGGTGGAGTTTTTCATCTTGGACTCTACCGTCCGACCGTCCTTCAACGGCGATCGACCGCCTGTATTCAGACCATTGGTTTGCTTGGGTCGAACCAAGCCCACCGGTCCGACCGCCAATTAGTTGCCGGTCAGACCGCTGGTTGACCGTCGGTCCGACCGCCCGTTGGTAGCCGGTCGGACCGCTAGTACCCGGTAAGAACCAGTGAGTTCTTTTCTCCGTTTGTGTCGTGTGGTTGAGGGGTTTATCAAATCCAACACAAGGCTTCCGTTGTGTGCTTACTGATCTTCTTAGCTTTCATAGCTAAAGGAGTAAAGTTCGTGTTGGTTTTTTACTTAGGCGAGAAAGTTTTGAAAGCGCCTATTCACCCCCACTAGTCGCCTTTCCGGTCCTACAAAGTGTGTCAGGCTCATTCTCTCTATTTCCTCTCACAAAAGATAGTGACATGGCATACTAGTGTCAAGCAAATTTGATTGTTGGAAGTGACCTTATGGTCCATCGCGTGCAGCTGTGTGGAGGGCCTTTTTGGAGTTCTTCAATTCGTCTGCTTTGTCGGTTGCGTTTACGAGATATCAAAACAAATATCGCAAAAGTAATTAGCAGCAGTCCCTGGCAAGTACGAGGGGTCGCTAACTTCCGCTTCTCTCGAAATCCAGAAGATGAGAAGAAACCACTTTATGAGAATGATCACAAGTTCCCTCGAGACGGTCCTTAGTGCCGGTTAATTTATGCCCAAGTTTAGTCGCAAAGGTGGTGACAAGTATGAAGGGAATAAAGTTGGCGCAGATTACGCGTTTGCTTTGAGGACCCGTTCAGTTGAGCTGATAAGGTTTAGCCAGTTTCTTATCATGACATGCGCCATATAGTGTGTGTTTGGTTAGGTGAACTAGGGTGAATAGGATGAGATGATACATGATAGATGTGATGATTCTGAATGAGATTATACAAGTATGATTTTTGGTTAGTGGAATAAGATAATACATGATTTTGTTTGGTTGCTTAGATAGGATGATCCCGAATGGTTCAAAATGGTGTTTAGTTTGAAATTTTAAAAAAATTACATAAATATTTTTTAAATTTAATTAAAGTTTATTTTATTCATTTAAAATATTTGGATTCTATACAAAAACAAAAACAACATCGAGAAAAATATAAAACATTCAAAATGCTAAAAAATGCATGAATTTTATACAGTAGCTAGATGATAATTTTAGATGAATTTAAGTGAAAGAATTATTCCATTTGGAGTTAGCAAGTGAAAGTTGTTGTAGTTAACAAAACGTTGAACCGCGTGGTTCGACTATTTTTATCGAATGGAATGGTACATAATAAAAGTGAAATATTCCCTCACATGAAACCATCTCATCTCGTACCGTTTGGTTCTATTCATCCAACTAAACGCGAGAATGGCCTCGTATCCTGAACGAAACCATCCTGTTCAGCCTCATACCACAAACCAAACACACCCTTATTTACGCAGGTCGGTTATCCTTACAGCTTACGCTTACATAGGATATATTTGTTAGGTCGATTAATCAGTCTCTAATATACTTTGCTCGGTTGAAAATTCCTCTTATCCGGCTACGTATACGGCTATTCCAATGTGCGAGTAGCTTTGCTTGAATTGTTAAAGAATTTTCTGTTTACGCAAGTCGTCCCCCCCAGATTTTACAGGTTACTCGATCTTTTGATGCTCACGGGTCGGTCAGCTAAAGCCATCATTGTGTTGGGTGGTGAAAATGCTCTACGTTCACACTTGCGTAACCCCGATTTAATGGAGATCTTGTGTGGTATAGTACGCCTACTACTACCAGCGTACTGACCACTGGTGCCACTAATTTATGATCCGGAGGAAGTAGGCACGGTCTGCAAGAAGAAGGCACGGAGGTGGTGCACACATTTTTCCGGGGAGGAGGAGGAGGAGGAGCACAAGCCTGCACAGCCAGCAGCACATCACACAGCAGGCAGGGCATGCACTGACTTCCACTATGCCGAGACAGATCGAGAAAGCCATCTTTACGAATTTAATGAAGCCACCCCCGTCTCGGCGGAAAGCTGATTGCGTGCTAGGATAGGACGGCTTTCTACTGCTTTCTAGCGTCCATTCCTCTGGCACGAGCTAGTCGCGCTGTGGAATGTGCTGCTCTGTCAGTCGAGCCCAGATCCTCCACTACTCGGCAATGGAGTAGCTCGCATGCGGTGCGACTGTGTCGTTTTTTCAGGCGCGTGCGCGTGCGCATGTGACGATGCACAACCCAGGCACCATGAGTCCCATGGTTTCCATGGCATGGCTTGACCCTATAGCAGCTTGGGCAATAGCTAGGCTACCAGTCCCTAGATAGAGGTCCAGGCGAGTTTCAGGCGGCTGTGTACATCTACAGTCTGTGCAGGGTTAGCACGAGTCTCTAGCCGATCGACCACTCACCAACCCCTCTAAATTAGTGGCTGTTTTTCTTAGTTTGTAAGTTGGTTAGGAACCGCGTATCTTATGTTTCCTTGAAGAAATAGCTTCAACGTCGGTTGAATCAGCGTGGGTTCGGCCGTGACTGGATATATATAGCTTGGCACGATTACCGTTCTTGTTGCGGAACCCCATCCTCAATTCGGGCATGCGAGAAATTCAGGATCGCTTGTGTCCACCAGCTGATTCTCCAAGAATAGATCGATCTAGGGTAATTAACCAGTAGATGTTAATTGTAGTCCCTCCCTTGGCCTTCCTTCCCTGATCCTACTCGATGGCCGGACAACCCCGCAAACCATGGTGTAACTCAGTAACTGTTAGACGCCTTCATCGCCTGCCATTGTGTACTACGTACAGAGCTAGCTAACACCACCTTCATTCCCCCCTTCTCTTCCCGGCTCTTCGACAGCCATCCCCATGCTTCGCCTACCGCCAGTCGGCAAACTCATGATGCCCTGTCGCTGACCACCATTCACAGCTACTAGACCACCGGTTGTTTGTGACTAATTAATGTCCTTGTGAACCCGGAAAGCTGTCGACGTCATCAATTCACTGTCGCGTCGCCTTTCACTTGCAAAACAACAATGTGACCATCGGTTGGATTAGATTAGTGGTGGGTATGAGCTAATTAGCACCAATTTCCTAAATTCCTAGTTACAACAAGTGTTACAAAACCCCCTATGCAACTTGTACAAGATGGTTTTCGACCTTCTGTGATCACATTGTACGCTATTAATCACTTCTTTTGTCCATATGGGCGAAAGAAAGAAGGATTAATTAGCAAGCACTACAGCCCACGAATCGCATTAGTAATTTAAAGAAGAGACGAAAAAGCAAAGAAATCCACTTTCGAAGAAGCTGGGCTATGTATGCCACCCTCTCCAAATAAAGGAATACACACTCGATCAGCACACCCCGCCGAAACTTTTTCTTCGTCCTTCTTCAAGTACTATCTGAGCTCGATCTATCTTATGCTCTGATCAACAGAGTGACTTCTGATTCAAACAGTGACCAGAGTATTCATTATCACCATGGGCTGCGACTAGTCTTCGCCTTTGGACACCAAGCGGCCTTTATTTCACGTCAATTAATAGCCCGTGGCCCTTTTCCGTTTTACCATATCCGGTCCTTAGGTGGGACTAGGAGTGCCACTTCTTTGACTTGGAGCTCGTGGCGTGTAGCCTAGTGCCCAAGTCAACCCATATAGAGGCATCCTCATGGGACGTGTTGGTACGGGCTTTGTTAGGTTGAGAAGGGTGGGGGATAGAATAGACCACATGACCGGTTAAGCCGCCCACCGCCCCCTTTCTATAAAGGTGAAATTGTTCAAACACGTAGATCTCACTCGAAAACATCCTTTCAAGTCGTTTTCGTGAATAGATCCAATGCAAGCATGCACGATAGATGGACCAATATAATAGACCATCCTAGGCTCCGTTTGAAACCCAGGAAATTGTCACGATATTGTTTTCTGTGAAATCTGTAGGTTCCAAATAAGACCTAACATCTCGGCAAATATATAGCTACAAATTAATTTAACACACCCTTGGCCCTAGTTTAAGATGTAGGTTTCACAGAGTAGTTATAAAAGGTTTGCCTTGTTCTAGCTGTGTAAAGTTCCTATATTCCTCCTAGCTTAATATTTATCCAACAAAATGGGTGAAGAGTAAAATATACTTAAGAGCCGGTGCGATTGGCTAGCGTGGTAATCCTAGGGCTCACAACCTACACATGTACGAGTTCACATAACAAAGATCATAGTGAAAATCTGCACAATTAACCAACTCGATCTGAAGTTAATGGGAAACAAACTATGTTGATAAGCGAGAAAACCAAAGTGTCGCACTGGTCAAGCTGTTGAATAGACCCATTTAACCAATTTGAAAGAGGATACTCCGGACGATCAAATGTAGAAACTTTAAATGGTGAGAATTGAATGGAATTATATACCAGGGCACTTTTGCACCAATTCAGGCACAGTTTGGAACGCACGAATATGACAGCGAATTTGGGAAATAAATAGTTTAATTCCCACGTTCCAGCCGATGTATTGGGGTACATAGTACATCCTAAATTTGGGTGCAACTCATGCATCCTCTTCGAAATAGTATGCAAATAATCATATAAAAATCAAAACAATTTTGGTTAGGCAAGTCATGATGCAATCAAACATGCTGCAAAAATTCAACTGAAAATAAGACGTATATTAGGAGAAACGAAATATATAAATATCAGTGAATAATAGTTTTATCTTATTTTTTTTTATTTTCGAATTTCTTTTTCGGCAAGATTTGTCTTTTTTTTTTGTTTCTCCATGTGTATGTTGGATTTATATTTGAAGTTCTGCAGCATGATAAACTGATTTTGGATCAATGTTGTAGATTTATTTTAAAATTTTATATGACGCGTTTGCATCATATTTCAAAGAGGACACACCGAGTACACAAAGTTGGAATATATGGCCGTATGATGTATGAAGTATGAACTTGGGAAGGAACCTCCGTGTAACATTGTATCTTGAGCGCGTAGAAAGATCAGTGGATGGCGTGTCCTGATGACGCCACCGCATGCTTGCTGCCCACTCGTTTGTGGTGACAATCTTTTCACCGTGGTAGAAGGATCCGCGAAGAAAATCCGGGAGTGTCCCAGGTGTTGTCTAATCCCCTGGCACTTCGACGTGGACTGCACGCTTCCTCCCCCAGTAGTGGATGCTCCCATCATCACCCAGAATCCAACACCTTTCTCCTCAGTCAGGCCAACTGCCACTTTCACCTCATATTTAAAGCATCATGACTCCGCTGCATGTTACTACATCAATACAAGTGTTTTTTTATTTTTATTTTCCATTTTGTTGTCGTCAGCAGCTGCTGCTGCTTCTTCTTCTTTCCTCTGTCTTGGAATTGTCTCTTTGCTATAGTGGGAGAATGAGAGCAGTGGCCAGAAGACAAGAGTGGTTTGTTTTGTCCTAGCCCAGGAAAATAGTAATGGAAGTCAACCAAGGTCCATACATGGTCAATAATTTTCCAGCAATTTGTTTTAAAATAAATATATTCCTGAAAATATCAATACTGCGGCCTGCGGGTGTGCCACAAACATGTGTATAGAAAAAGGTTTTAATTAACATGTCTGCTAATAACATCCAAGAGCCGTTCGAATCGAATCGAATCTCTACTCTCTCATGGATTAGAGCAAGCTATCTAAAGGGTCAAAAAGTGAACTCCAGCTTTGCATGTAGAGGTGCCATTGTCATTTCATTTGTATAGTTTTGCTATTTTATTTTTTTTAAAAAGAAGCTAAACGAGAGTGAAAAAACATGACGCATACACGTACGCGCCAGCATCGCGCGCGCAAACAGCTACTTTTACTTTGAGGTACGTACGCGCGTGCTGTGCTGGTGAAACTGCTGCACTTCAATGTTCCAAAAGCTTCGGCTCTCGAATCAAGAACAGAGTGCTACTCCTATCTGCTTTGAAATGCGTGATATATAGCAAGTCATCAATAGAAAGAGAGCTTGTGATCAGACTTGATTATGGTTCTGAAAGACAGGTGCCTGGAAGCACTCGTCCTTCCTTCTCTGGAGAAGGAATTAGCGAGCAAGCGTGCGAAGGCACGCAGGGCGCATGCAACGCGACACCAAACCTTGCGAAGAATGTGCAAGCGAACGTACTAACTTGCAGGGCAGCTTTCGTAGTAACATAAAAAAGGTGTGAAGGACCCCAAGGTTGGCTCCCCTCCTGTCCTCTCCTGTGGTTGCTAGGGAATTTGGCAAGTTATTTGGTAGTTTGATCAGCAAAAGTTTAGTACTCGTATCATCAGCTACTCGCTTTATATGATCATCTCCTTTAATTTTGGCCTTTTCCAGCAACTCATAAACTTTTTGAGTGAATGTAACGGCGCATCAGTGCGTAACATATTGATCCGCTTGTAAAGAAAGAACCGAGCTGATTACCAAAGTTAGCTTAGCTTCAAGGGTACGTTACGCTGGATGCTTTTTGTTCGGGACAAAACTATGTACTAGTCACTAGTGCTAAATACCCCTGTGGTCTTCAACCAAGATTTGTTATTAATTTTGTGTTCAGATGGACGGTTCTATTGCACTTTTGTGTGTGTGTGTGTGTGGAGTAGACACACTAAAAATCTCAACAAAGACCACAAAATTCCGAGTGAAAGTTCACCGTGGAGGAAATTTCGGAACCTGTATAATTACTTCTATCGCGTATGGTTTCATGTAATCGATATTCTTGTCCCACGCTCGATGAAGTTTCTTTAGTTTTACTCTTGCACCACGCGCTGAACCAGTCATGTCTGCGTATTCATGAATTGAACCATGGTATTCTCTTGTTGTATCTTTTTCGATAATGATAAAGTGAGGACGTCCAGGTGGCCAATCGGTGGTGCCAGCCGCGTCGATCTGAAGCGACCTATCACCGATGCGAGATCTAGACTAATTGAAGTAACTACTCCTTTATCGTATCCTTGTTCGTCAACTTTTGGATACTCGTAGTAGGCGTAGCATCCTTGATTTCCTGCTTCTGAGGTTTGGAGAAAATAGCGAGGATGAGCACAAACAATCGTACTCACGAGCTAACGCACGGAATGCAATAATATACATATAAGATTTTAACAAGTATGCCTCGAGTTCTTTTATTTACTAAAAACAATATTTTTAATTACAATATTTAGAAATTCTTATGACTTAGCAATTTAACCAAATATCATTTTATTAAAGAGATATTGTAATATTTATTACGGCGAAAGTTACCTCCACCTTATACTTAATTTTGATTGGAGTCACCTCCACTTATTAACATCACTGGGTACGATAACCCAGGAAAAATTCAAAACACGGGCTAGGTGAGACCGACACATTATTCATTCCACCCACAAAGTTTTATAATTAGAACTAACCCTAGTAAGTTCTCATGTTTGCCTTTGACCGTAGGCACGACTGTTTAAACAGTTTAGACTCCGCAGAGGTTGTACACTTTACCAATAATAAATAATCATCTTGATATATACACGCGTTTCCTTAGTCATGTGAATCAAAGGGAGATCACCACAAGAACTTAACAATGCATCCTCCAGTATTTGTTACACCGTTAAGGATTCACCTGAGAAGGGTTACACTCACATAGACCCGTCAACCCTTACTTATACCCCCTCTTGCGCCTTCACGGCTTACACTACCCGTAACCACGAAGGTCCACGACGTAGCAGGTCATCTATCTGGTGCAACCCGTACTGATGGATACAAATTATTTAGCCACATCGACACCATTTATAGACTTATGGTAGCACTATTTTTACATTGAGAGGTCATCACATGATTAAATCTTTAGGGACCATCTGGGCGATTCATTCCACATACCAACATTCCTTGGGCTGCATTAGCACCCATTATCATACCATCCACTCAGAAGTAGTAACAACAATTGTTAGAGTTTTGGGAGCAAAATACATTATCTCAATATTCCAATTATTTACCCATAATGACTGCTCAAAACCACTTTCATGATTAAAAGATGACGATTAGGACATTTAATACCCCAGTACTTAAGTAAGACTAGCATGGCACTTAAGTACGACCTATAGCTAGTATAGTTACCACTTAATATCTAGGATGACAAGGATTAAGGAATTCAAGTATCAAGGATGGCATATTAATATTTAGGTACCAAGTAGGTAGGTAACTAGCTCTTAAAGATTTGACATATATTTGCATAAGGAATTAAACATGCAATTTGATATTTTTTAAAAATATAATTTGCAAAAATGTAGGTTCAATATGATCAAAGTATTGACTCGCCTGGGTTTAAGTTCAAAGAGTCTCACTACTACACAAAAGCTCATCACAGACGGTTCTAAACCGTCATCACACACGGTTTTTTGAACTGTCTGAATTTATATGTATGTAATAACATACGATCATCACAGAACGTTCTAACCAAGAACCGTCTGTGATAGTATATTATCACAGATGGTTCTGAACACGGACCGTCTGTGGTAGTATTATCACAGACAGTTCTTGTTTACAACCGTTTGTGATATCTTTTTCTATTGCAAAAAAAATGAAAATGGGTGCTAAATTTTTTTGGGGGTTTTCACTTCATCTGGAGCCTCACGAGCCTCGTGAATGAATCTGATATGGGCTTATGGATTTCGGATTGAACTTTTCGTTAGCGTTCCAACGAGCCAAAGAACGTCACAATCCGAGTTCATTCACAGTACCATGAACTACACATGCATAGAGAGCTTTCCACAATAGCCACAGCATCATCCACATCACAGTAGCATCAACTCAATCCAGTCACAGAGCACTAACACTAGCTCTTAGTAATCCACATCACAGAGCAAAAGGGGGAGTAGAGAGAGTGAGGTCGTGGGAGGCCAGCGGCGACGAGGCCGGGGCGAGGTGGAGGAGGCTGTGGGCGACGAGCTCGGGGGTCGACGGGGCGATGAAGTGGAGAAGGCCAGGGGCGACGAGGTCGAGGGAGGCCGGCGGCGACGAAGCTGGGGCGAGGTGGAGGAGGACGCGGGCGACGAGCTCGGGGGAGGCCAGAGCACAAGAACAGGGCGAAACAGCGGAGGAGGAGATGGATGTATGAAGAGAGATGGCAGAGGAGGAGATAGATGTGTTAATATAAAGAGAGTTTTGGCAGCCCACCCATTAAGTTAAAATTTTCGTGTTCCCGCCCATTCACGAAACGTCTGTGATACGTAACTTTCACATACGGTTCGTGAATAGATCCGTCTATGATGTCTCGATTATCACAGACGGTTCGTGTATAGAACCGTCTGTGATAGTTACGTATCACAGACGGTTCCAAAGGGAATCGTCTATGAGAACCGTCTATGAAAGTATAACACAGACGGTTTCAAAGGAACCATGGAACCGTCTGTGGTGTGACGTTTAGTATAGCATGTTTTGTAGTAGTGTCTTGGAAATGGAGATCTCACAGTTCTTTAAACTCTACGCGGGTGAAAGTGCCGGAAAAGGGCAAATAAGCAAACAGAACAAATAAATATATAAGAAATAATAAATGAACTCCAAATTAAATAAGATTGTTGCCATTAGCAAGATCTTGAATTTAGAAAATTTTAGAAACAAAAACCGATGAAATCGAGTTCGTGTGGGAGAGAACGAACAATCGAAAATTTTATTTTTACAAGAAATGATGAAAATCAGAAAATGCACTATTCTGAAAACACTGTTATGGTATTTTTTTTACAGTCAATGCCACTGAGGGTATGACAGCTTGGGCCCACCTGGAAGAGAGACAAGGGGAGAAAGAGAGAAAAGGCCAAGAGCCATTGACATGTAGGGTCACTTGGTCATGGACTTAGTGCAAAATCAGAGAGTAGCATAGAAAGAGAGAGAGGAACAGAGGGAGGCTCGGGCGGCTTGGGAGCGTCGCCAGTGCTGGCGAGTGGCGCGGGGCTGCGGGCAACCCAGCAAAACAGAACCCCGTGGGGCGCTCTACCCACGGGTGGCGGCGCCGGCGTCGGAGAGGCACCAGGGCGGTGGCGGTGGCACGGCTTAAAGCGCGCAGGCGGCTTATGGCGCTTGGCGGTGCAGAGGCGAAAGGGGCATGCGCATGGGCAATGCGGGGACATGGGGAAGACAAGGGTGAGTTCGGAACGGCTTGGGGGCGGTCGGGACGGTGGGGTAGCGGCGGCTGACAATGGAGGAGAAGGGGTGGCGATGATAGAGCCCCTCGGCGGTGAATCGAACAAGAAAGGGGGGAGATCCCTTGGGGGCCGGAACACACCATGACGCGGCGGGAGCGGTGAAAAGCTCACCGGAGTGGTGAATTTGATGACGGCGGCGCACCGGCAGAAAAAGGAGCTCGGTCTTCCTCGTCGGCTTTTGCTCGGGGAGGAGGGAGATAGGGGAGGGGAGGGCAAGAGTGAGGAAGGGGGCTCTCTTATAGCCCTGGAGAGGAGGAGAGCTGTTGAAGAGATGCTGACGACCAGCGGAGTAGGCAGCATGGCGCAGCGGGATGGGCGGCTCTGGCACGGCATTATGGTTAGCTTGGGTGAAAACTTGGGGTCGGGGCAGGTGAAGGAGTGACTGGGCGGTAGGGCACGAAGTCACGGTTCGTCAGGGATGGCAGGAGCATGGGCGCGCGAGATGGGCTCATCTAGAGCGCAGCATGGGCAACATGGAGTCAGGGGGCGACTTGGGAGGGCGGGGTGCTGAGGCGCAGAGCAGGTGAGCTAACGGGATAAGGCGATGGTGAGCAGGTGGGGCGACACAGGCGCAGGTGCGTGCGTGAGTGCAGCACGGGCCGAGCACAGAGAGGGCGCGCACGACGCGGTAGGGCACTCTCCGGAGCACGCTCTAGTGTTGGGCTGTCTTGGTCGAGGGAAAGAGCAGGAGGGGATTGGGCTGAGCCCAGAGAGAAAGAAGGGCCAAGCCCAAGGAGGAATTTTGAAACCGAAATTTGAAATTAAGATTTGAAATGTGGATTGAAGTTTTGACTTAGATCTTTTGAAAATAAATGCCAAACTGAAGATACTGCTCAAGAACTGAAAATGGGATGTTACATTTTTTTAATATTTATACGATTTTATTTTGTAGTTTTTAAATTTTATATAGTTCATTTTATAAGTATATATAAATTTATTGTTGTTTTTTCTTATTAGTATTTTTTTCTAGAATTTTGTACATTTTCTTCAAAATTTCATACCAAATGGACTAAATGGGCTGACACCGGCCCGACAGGCTGACCGTGCCTGGGGCCGGGCCTGACACGACTCATGAGGTTATCATGTCGTGTGTTTGGGTCGGTGCCTTAGCCCATGGGCCAACACAACACAACCCGTCTAAGTAACGAGGCCGTGCTGGGCCGGGCCAAGCCGTCCTTTGGCCACCTCTGGGACGTCCGATACGATGTAAGCTATCGGACGCCTCACTCCACATGTAACCCACTACCAAAGAGACCTGATCATCTCCTGCTTCTCATTCTTATCCTCTCTCACTACAACTAATGTTGTTATCCATCCTCGGCAGCAGCCAGCAGCTCGAGCTTGCACACCCCCACCTTCCTCTCTCCATATCGCCCCCTAGGTGCTGCCATTCCAGCTGGAGCTCGCATGGAGGTTCCCCTTTTCGTGGAGCAGCACAGTTCGCCAAATCTATCGCTACCTGGGTCAAAGCTTGCCGGATTTGGTGGAACAAGGAAGGAGGAGCTGGGGTTGCAGATGTCGAGCTCAGGACGATGTGATTGGGGCCGAGAAGGCAATGATATCATGAAGGAGGACACTATCACCGCGAGAGTTGGATCGGGTCTGGTTTGTAGTGTGTGTTTGCTCACTTTGCTTTGCTACAACCCCTTTTATGAACTGTTATATATATATATATGCCTTTTTGTTATTCCCGGGTGTAGTTACTCCCTATTCTGTATCTTACAACGTAATGAGTATCTTGCGCAACCAAGAGTATGTATGTGTAGTATACGAGTATATAAGATCACTTACGTGATATTTATCCCTTTTTAGAGGTGGTATGTACAATTTTTTAGACATACTCCTTTTTATATGCGAATACGAAGGTATTTACAAAATATGCTAAAAATTATGGACTCTCTTGCAATTTTTTCGTGTGGTTTGCATTAGAGTATCTTATTATTAGTATATGAGTATACCTAAAGTGATAAAGGAGTATGTCAAGTTCTTTTATATGGTATATCAGATGTGGAAGTAACTACACTCAGGAGTAGAATGTTATATATATATTTGTTCCACCGGATTATTATTTTTTGTTGCAGTAGGTTTGTAGTTTTGTTGTTACCTTCTTGTCGCCATGTGTTGTTGCAACTGGATGTTTTTTTGTTGCGAGCTTTATTAATACTTACTGCAACTGGTTGTTTTTTTGTTGCAAGCTTTCTTAATCCTTGTTGCAATTGGATTTTTAGGGGAACTCTATGAGGTAGGATTGTTGCTACAATTCTTATTTTGTTGTGCATCTCTCTCTCGGAACAGCGAGCTCCGGTTAGTGACCTCCATGCCCCGCAATCTCCAACTTCTGCCTCGCTCCGAGCTCGCCGCCGCTCACTCACACTTCAGGAGCCTATACCTCCTGCGGTCTGAGCTCACCGGCCACTGGTCCAAGCTCGCCGCTGCTCGTGCTCGAAGAGTCTGTCTGTCGTGGCCGGAGCTCTCCCCTCCCGAGGAGCGCCTCCCTAACCTCTTGTTATTGTATAATGAGAAGGAAGATCGAATGACTGTTGTTGGGCTCGCCAGAAAATCCAGTGGTAGAAGCAGCGGACGTTGGAGCTAGCGCTACTTGCTCCTTTTCTTTTTCTTTTTTAAAAATAGCTAGCATTGTACTATTCTAACATCGACAGATGGAATGTGATGAAGAATTTCTCACCATGCAACTTCCATTGGATTCTCCTCTCACTCCATATTTTAACCTTACCGTCGGTGTACAAGGCTGACAAGAAAATTGGGTTGAAGTTGAGAGGGAACGACGCCATGTTGCAAGTCCCAACACGCGTCTCCGACTGTCACCGTCGTCTCCTCACCCTCTCCACTTCACGTTTATTTTACAGTAACTTAGTCCTGAGGAACATCAAAGAATGATACGGCTAGGTCAAATCTAATCACCCGCATATCTCACCAAACACGCATACACTCATTGGCATAGTCCATCGTCGAAAGTACTTGTATATAGCCTCTTTTAATTAGCTTATCTATTAACACAAATTAACATTAATTCTAAGTATATATACTCTAGAACAGCATCAGTACTTTTTGGATGCAGTTGCACCAACTTAACAGTCTGCACACAACGTACCACGAGGCATGGGCACAAACTAGAATTTATTCTTCCACATGTAGTGATCTTATTAGGTCGGATTCGAAGTGTACTAGTTGTCCAAAAGAGCCAGGAGAAGCTATAGCATCAACTCATCAGAATTTTCCGAAGAGTTGCAAATGATAAAGAAATCACTCCACTAACTTCTCGTGTTTGCAAAGGCGCAGCCAAAGGAGACGAAAACAAAAGAGCCGTCTACATCACCGGGTGTATGCATCCAGGAGGGCAGCTACCCAGCTTAGCCTCCTCCTTAATTCCAAGCTCAAATGATCATACTACAAAACAGACTACACGCGTCTTAAAGTTCAAACACGCCGATCAAAAGGCAAAAACGTACGCTAGAAGCATATGCATATATAATTGCCCAGATTAATGGCCCATGCATGTAAAATTAGCTAGCAGAGTACGGGCAGGGCTCGAACCCACCCTCTGCCACACGAGGTACCTTTACTGTTTTTTTTTCTTCTTTTTTACTTCTCTCTTATATTTATATATAAATTTGGATTCCACGGGATTATATTTATCTTTATTTAACTTAGTCTTTTTCAATTTCTAGCAAAAAAAATTTGCTTAGTCCTATGAGTCTCCCTCCATTTTCATCATGGCTCCACCACTACAGTGTACCATGTTAAAAAAATAAGCCAGAGGAACTAGTTACTATTGCCCTCTATTTTCACCACATCGTTCGCTTCGAATTCGGCTGCCCATATTCACTATAAGGAACCCACCGTTCATGCAAAGACAGATGATTCACTTCCTATGAAGATGGATGCTTCTATAATTTATACTCCATCAACAGGTATCATGTACTGCAGTACTAGATCCCAGGGGTGAATCTACTGGGGCGTCGTCGACGACGATGACCATGTATGCATGAGTCGAAGGTTAAGGGTGGAAGAGATTAGAAGTCATCTGAAGATGGGCCATTTCTCGGCTAATGGGTCATTTCTCGGCTATTGTCCCATGACTAAGTAGGCAACTAGCAACCAACGCACCCCACCAGATCGAACGAGTGTGGCGTACCTGAGTAGGCACCGAGCAGAGCTGTCGGTACCTTCGTTATATTTCTCTCTGTGTTTTTTTTTACTTATCTTCTATTCATGTATGAACCTAGATCTCGTAAAAGTAAAAGATGGTGTTTGTGTTAATTTAACTTAGTCTTTTCTGTCCATCCTCTATTTTATTTCCGGCTTCGCCACTTATTACGGGATTACCAGTGTAGTACCATATGCTCTTTCTTCCACGGCGACGGCGTGCAAAGTGATCAAGTGATCTGACTGGAAGAGGTCAATGCGGATGTGGACGTGGTTTTAATAGGGACTCGACCAATCCGCTGCAGCTACAGCGTGGCGCCTCCCTGCAGGGGCTAATGCGTCCGGGGCCCCATGCGTTCTGCAAGCACTTCAAGTAGTACGTTTGTCCCACCATGTGACTCTCTCGATCCACAAATCTTGTCTGAACCCTCAAGTAAAGGGCCCGAGGATCGAGTACCCCCAAATACATGTTCATGTTGCAAGCTAACCTCCTCGTTGTTCATCTACTGCATTCAAATCTAGTCGAATTGATGGCCTAGATTGAAGCATAGTGTCATTCTAATTACTGTATATATGCATGTACTAGTACTAACGGTACTGTAAATTCTGAGTAGAAAACGCAAGTGCGGACATACTATATAGATGTTTGGCAATTGTACGTACTAAGTTTCTGGTTTTCCAGTAGTTGAGAGGAGGACCATGCATGCATGCATGGTACGTAGGTACTCCCATGTTTTTCAAGCTAAGTTGACTTGAGCACATCATTGAGACGCGGACAAAACGACTTTATAGCCGATGGGGCTACTCAAGCCATGTGATGGCGGTCCTATATGATGAGCTGCTAAACATAAATCCGATCCCTAAGGTTTAGGGTGCTAACAGACATGGCTTGTATATATGGTCATATGGAGATCGAGGTTCAATTATGAACAGATAGATCACTAGTTAAACTGATGTTACTGATTGTAAGTTTGCTGGGCGTTTCAAGCCAGCCAGCTCTTATTTACCCCCTATATATATATATATTTAAAAAAAACTTTTGTTTAGAACTTCCCCTATATACCTGTAGAAGCACATTTGGTTTCCAAAATATACCAACAAATGGAGCTGTCCACAATTTCAGTGTAGGCATGTCCATAGCACATCCAATGTATAAACATCAAACCGGTATTTTCTTTCATGCAATCAAGCGCCTGAGAAAATTTCTTCCTAGCTTGCAAAAAGCTAAGAGAGGCCATGAGATCAAATGACAAATACCATGAACATAAACAGATCGATGCACCTAGAACATTTCACTCCATTCTGCGGATTTTGAAATTAACCTGCAGCTAGACACCTTGCAAATTACTACAGCTGGTTGGCAAAACATAGTACTACGTGGAACCTGCACACACCAGATAGTTTTTGAGTACAGAAACTAGCTAGCTAGGTGCACATGATTAACTCCTCAACATCCGACATATTTCTTTGGGACTGCCCTCTTCTGAAAACTTCACATCAACGACTAATCTATCCCAGAAATCTCCTGACCCCAATTCTCTTGTCCCTAACGACTTTCGAGCTTGACTCCGCCGGCCCTCCCCACTAACCACAAGATACTTTTGCGCTGCTGTCTGGAGATATTCGGAGATGATGGTGATTCCCCAAGGACTAATGAGTAATGATGAAGCTCTAATCTGAATCGATTTCACACACAAGGCAAAATACCATTCGATTTGATGATTACCAATCTACCACTTGATTTTTAAGGGTTTTTTGGAAAGAAGAAAAAAAGAAACGTAAAAAGGTCGCACATGCTTCAAGTTGTGATATGGGCATGGAGTACATGGACTTATTGCATAGTACCTGGGCCGTATTCTGAGTAAATATTGGGTCTGGCCGTTGGAACGAAGAGTGCAAGATGGAGAAACAGAAGCTATGCCCTGACTGGCCCAACGACTGTGTTTGCATTTTGGGCCCTGCCTCATCATCAACGATGAAAGACTCAAAACACGGTTGACAAGAGATCGGTGTAGCAAATCCTACGGTACCTGCCATTTTGCCATCGAGTTATGAACTGATGATCTTTAATGATCTCCAGCGTCCAAGAAATGAAGTACTGCTAGAGTAGTAGGTACGGCAACTGCCCGTCCTTAATGCTTGATCTCGTTTTTAGACTAGTACTAAGTAGTGTTTCCCGGGTACCTAGATCGTCTAGACACTGGGCGCATGCTCCCCGCCACGACTCGGGCAAAGTCGCTTCCTTGAGCGCTCAGCTCGTCTAGACAGTCAACGTCGGTCCTAGGCTGACCCAGACGGTGCTAGACGGGCAAGGCGCGACGGAGCTTGGTGGTCTGGAGTGGGCGTTGGGTGGCTTGAGGTTGTACCTTGTGGTCACAAAACCCTATCCGATTTGGTGATTTCATCCCCTCTTGTACTGCTCCGCGTCGTGCGCCACCGCCTCCTCTCTGACCCCCATTGCGCCCCGTCGTGCGGCCCCTCCTCCCGGCTCCCCATCGCGCGGACCCCCCCCCCCTCTCGTCGTGCGGCACGTGGCTCCTCCTCGTCACCGTCGCGCCTCCAACCTTGTCGCCCCCAGGTCAGCCGCCTCCTCCCTCTAGCTCGCCTCCCTTTGGCCCTCTCTACTCCTGTGCACAGTTGAGTGAAGTGATAGTAAGTAGTAGTGTAGTACTACTGCACAGTAGCTAGAGTATCAAATAGCATATCAACATTTAGTACTAGTAGTAGCAATGGAGTGCAGTGCTAGTAGCAAATAGTAAATAGCAGCGCGATTTGCAAATGTCAAATAGCAAATAGCAGTGCAGTGTGAAGTGAAGTGCTAGTAGCAAATAGCAATTACTGTTTAGAGTTTAGTAGTCAATTGTGAATTTGTGATGTACTGGTGTTTACTATTTAGTTAGTAGTCAATTAGCAAGTAGCAATTATGATTGTAAGTTTATAACAATTGTTTATCAATGTTCATGAATTGTAGGATATCATCCGTTGCGTTGGCCACAGTGGAGGTGACTACGGATAGCCTTAAGAGGAAATCCGAGGATAAGGGTGGGAGTATGGAATGTTAATTGATACGAACAATATGGATAAAGTAAAATGCAAGTTGTGCAACAAAATTATTTTCGAAGGAGTGTATAGGATAAAGCAACATATTGCTAACATTAGGGGCAATGTTGCTAAATGCCCATTGTCTACAAAGGAAGATCAAGAGAAATGTATCAAATCAATCGAATCGAGGAGGCACAACATAGGAGGAAGGCTAGGAAAGATAAAGAACAAGAAGTTAGAAATGAGGTTACCATTGATAAGTATGTTACGGATGATGGTGATGAAGATCTTGAACTTGAAGATGTAGGATGCTCGACGCCTCGAATGTTGGGGTCCATGGATAAGTTTGCAATGCCTATTGATCCTAGTACATTGAGCTACAAAGAACTACAATAACAAGCAATTAGTGCCACCATTTGGAAAGGAAGACTCCATAAAGTGAGGCAATATGTCGCTAGGTGGATTTATGAATTAGGTAATAACTTGCAACTCTTGTAATATCAACTAATACGCGAATGACATCCTAACGTTGTTTACTAACATAAGTAACATTCTATATTGCATGTTTCATGTGTACCTTTCAACTCCATCAACAATGATGCCTTTGCGCAAATGTGTGAAGCCATTGGCCGCTTTGGCCATGACTTTATTTGCCCTTCTCAACACGATGTGCAGTAGAAGTTGTTGTATGAGGAATTGGATAGAACCAAAGGGGTTTTTGAAGGGCTATGAAGAAGAGAGGGCCAAGACCGGGTGCTCTATTATGACTGATGCATGAACTGATCAGAAAAGGTGGAGCATCATGAACATGTGTGTGCATTGTAGCGTGGGGTCATATTTCCTAGAATCCAAGGAGGCATCTGAGGAGTCACATACTGGAGAGCTCATCTTTCAATATGCGGATTCATGCATTGAAAAAATAGGTATGGCCCATGTTGTTCAAGTTGTCACCGACAATACTTCAAACAACATGGTGGCGAAGGCATTATTGAAGGACAAAAGGGCTAGCATATTTTAGAGCTCATGTGCAACCCCACACTATCAACTTGATGCTAAAGGAATTGGGAGCATTGCAAGGTTCAAGAAAACACTTGATCAAGCCAAGTCACTAACCATTTTTATCTACTCGCACCATAAAACATTGGCCTTGATGATAAAATTTACAAAGAAGAGAGATATAATAAGGCCCGGGGTGGCTAGGTTTGCTTCCTCTTTTCTCACTTTGCAAAGATTGATTGGGAAAAAACTCCAACTAAGGTCGATGGCGCCCAACCAAGAATGGAAAAATTGCATCCATTGTAAAAAAGGCAAAGACAAGACATCGACGGCTATATTGATGAGTAGAGTCTTTTGGAATGGTGTTTCTCTTTACTTGAGGGTATTTGAGCCATTGTTAAATGTACTTCGAATGGTTGATGGGGAAGTCAAGCCTTCTATGGCTTTTCTTTATGGAGAAATTCGAAAGGCAAACAAAGAAATCATGGAAGTTATGAACAATATAGAGAACAACTACAATCTTATCATAGATATTATTGACAAGAAGATGAAGGATAGGCTTGATTCTCTATTGCACTTGACAGCATACTTATTGAATCCATATTATAGTTATTGTGATGGCTCTATTTTTTTGCATGATGTTGTCATGGATGGGGTATTTACTTGTGTTGAGACTTTTTGCCATGATGATGACAACAAGCAAAGTCAATTGCTAAATGTGGAGTTGGGTATATTCAAAGGTCAACAAGGCCACTTTGGAAAAGTGGCATCAAAGGTCGGATGCAAAGACTTTGAATTTAATCTAGGTTTAATAATTAATTGTCAATTTAAATACATGCATGATTGTAAATTTTTCATATACTAATTATTTTCTTGTTACTAATATGTAACTAAATGGTGGTCTACTTATGGATGTAAAGTTCCCGTGTTACAAAAAATGGCCATGGGGATCCTCTCATCGACATCTAGTTCATCCGGTTGTGAAAGAAATTGGAGCACTTTTGAAGGGGTTAGTCTGTAAACTTCTCTAAAGAGTAAAGAGTCAAGTCTCAATTCTCAATCTCTACATTAGTACAATACATTTAGCTAACTATACTTCTCTTTGCAATTCGTAGATACATACAAAGAAAAGAAATAAACTGGATGTTGACCGCCTTAACCATCTAGTATATGTTCAATATAATGCCAAACTGAGGAATAAAAATGAGAAGACAGAGAAGAACATATATCCCATTATAGGTTCCGAAGCTAATGAAGCTCAAGGGTGGTTAATTGAAAGCTGAGATGATGATCAAGATGTTGAGTCCGTTACGGGGCTTACATGGAAGGTAATTGAAGAAGCATGTGGGGAATTGAGTATGAGTCCGATACCGAAGAAGAGGAGGAGGTTAATTGAAGTTCTAATGAGGTCTTAGAACTTCGTAAGAGCGCAAGAGTGAGACATCTTCATAAAGAAAATTTCAAGTTCGATACCGAAGAGGAGGAGGAGGAAATTGAGTATGAGTCTGACCAAGAAGAAGTGCTTCCAACAAAAAATTATGAGGAAGAAGATGACTAGTCATTCACTCATTTGATCATCAATTTATCATACGAGTCTATTTATATTAAGCTTCTTTGTTTTATTTGTGAGACCTTATGAACTATTTATATTTGACTTGCTTGTTTTATTTGTGACTTGTTTCATTGTTTGAACTATTTGATGTTACTTGTTTGAATTATATTTTTATTGTATAAAGTCATCAACTCATGATACATCAACTCATTAAGGTCATTACATCAAGTCTTCAAATATATTTGCATCACACCAAGCTTCCAAGGTAACATCTCTTATTACATACATACATACATATACATATACATATACATATACATATAACATCTCTTCTTATATAATTACATATATACATACATACATGTAACGTATATATAAGCTTGTACTGATGCTTATTATTCTGTGTTCATCTGGCTTGCATGGACTAATACTGGGGCAATTATGCTTGCAATTCTGTTCGGTCACCTAGGCCCCGCCTAAGCGCCCTGGCCGCAAGGCAACCACCCACTGTCCGCCTAGCGTCTAGATGAACACGGATACTACGATCTTACATGAAAACTGACACTGGCATCATATTGTTGTACTAGGTGAGTGATGACCACGAGAGTGGACCAGAGAACCCCACGATGGGATGGCCAGCTTTGATGGTACGTAAATCTTTTGGAGTAGCAGAACTGTTCCAGATCGACGTGCGCCATTCTCCGTTTCGGGCTCCATCTCTCCCCAGATCGTAACGTGTACGTCGGCGCAAGGATTTCAGCTAGCGGCGGGCGGGCCCGCTCTAAGTAAACCTTGTCCCGTGGAGCCCAACTATGAGTGGACATAGGCCCAGCCTATCCCTTGAAGCCTGCCTATGTATGCGTTTCCTTCTGCTAGGGCGGCTGGCCCACTTCCAAATGGGTCGACGCTACGCTAATGCCAGTGTGCCATGGATGTCGACTTTACGCTGCACACAGATACGCTGGCGCTGCAGCCTGCAGGCCTACCTACGCTACACATTGATCAACCAGGCAAACTAAACCAATCTGCAGATCTAACCCCACTTGTGCATCAATCTGTCTCAGATCTGTGCACGCATGCAGATGCACGCACAAAGCATGCGATTCGCAAAGCCTGAACAACTCACAATCCATGGAGTGGTTGGGGGCCTGAATGCCTGATGATGATCAGAGGGAACCGGATCGTCCATCAGTCATGTGCGCGCATGTGCGACTGCGCTAAATTTTTTTAAGCAGCTTGTACGTCCTAGCTGCCACGCACGAACGCGACGCGAGTGTTCCCTCTCTATCCGCGACTTGTAGGGGCGCCGCGCGTACGTGTGCCCGTGCGGAGCCGTGGATGCTAGCTAGCTTCAGGATTCTCTCTTCAGTTCTCTCCACACACCTTATATAGTTTCCTACGCGCTTCTTGATGACGCGTTTGGTTCAGTTGTTTGTCTGGGCTAGCTGCCGGTTATTGCCGAGCTGATTCAACTTTGATATGTTAGCACAAGCTTAGTAGATAGTTGACGCTGAGTTTGTTCAACGGGTTATGCTTTTCTTCTTCTTCTAAAACCATGACATTTAATTTATGGTTAAAATGTTTGAGTTATTTCTCTATTGCTATTTGACACAAAATTTGAGGTAGTTTGGAGAGTGCATACACTCTTATGCAGGGAGAGGAAATTATACACTTGTAGTTTTTAAGGCTGTGATGATATTTTAGTTAAATGACTAGCTCGGTGGTCATCTTTTTCCCGTGCACTTGTGAATTGAATGAAAACAGTTTGCTTTTAGGTTGTTGTCGTCAATTTAATCAATTTGTATTGTGAAAACGGGGGGTTTGTAATGACTATAGTCTTTTAATACATCAGGGAGTTAAAGCTTTGCTCGTAACGTAGATTATTTCTTTAAGTCACTGAAAGGCTTTTTATTCATACTTCAAACAACACCATTGCATTGACCTTGGCCCCGATTAACTTATCCACACAGTTACCGTGTTATCTAAGTTCCTGCTTGTGCTTTTTTATGAATAATGTACCACCTGTCTTCTCTGCAATATTTTGTGTGCTTTGCCGGAAGATCCGTAATGTGCAGGGTGTTTTGAATTGGAAGTACGATGACCTCCCGAGGAATCATTTAACATGGTGGGAGGCATAGAGGAAATATATGCCAAGACCGAGAAAATTGCCAAGGAGTCTGCTGCAATCATTGTTGCTCAGGGACTAATGGGTACAGTTTCTACCAAGGAAGATGAACTCAACCTTCACATACTTGAAATGGTGGATGTGATTTATGTGCTTGTCAGGAGTGCAGTGAGAACTGAAAGCTAAAATGAAAACTTACAGTCGAAGTTGCACTGTCAATTTGCTCTGTTTGTAGTCATAAAAATGAATTTTGGTCACCATGTGTAATCTAGATTTGTAGAAGTGCGGCGAATGGAGTATTCTATCACTGTTTAGTTTCCCTCTTTCATTTTGCTACGTTATCGTCATTCCTATCATGTTCCATCATATGGCTTATCAATTGTGTAACCATCGATGGCCTTTGCTGTTTTCTCCTTGTCACTTCATTTCTTGCCTGATTATGAACTTTGGTTTTAGTATCTTTTTGGTTCCAATGAAATAACTACCCTCCGTCTAAACGTGGTTTTCTATTGCAACGCACGAGCACTTGACTAGTACATCCAAAATGAATGTGTCATAGATTTGGATACGGTCGGTTGATCGATCGTTGACTATAAGTAGTACTTCCTCTGATCACAAAAGAAGTCGTTTTGGACATAGACACGTCTCTAAAATGCAATTTTGACCATTCATTTCTATTGTAATAGGTTTATAAAATCTAATAAAATTATAATATTATGAAAGTACTATTCGAGAAAAATATATACATGCTATTTTCATGTGTTCATTCTAAATATTCAAAAAGATATTGATAGCCAAATTTATAAAGTTTGACTGCACGCCGACTTCTGTGGAGACCATGTGGTATAGTCCTACTCTAGGCGTTGAACTATTGACATTGGTGTCAAGGAGTTTGAGAGTAAACCATTAGTTTAGCAAATTATCAGGATTGCTGTCGGTGGCCAGCGGTCTGACCGGTTGAGGCCAAGCGGTCTGGCCGGCCATGGGTGGTGGTTAGACCAGTGGTGCAAGGGTTAGCCAAATGGGCTCCAAACTCTTGTGTGGGAGTGTTTGGGGGTGTGTTTGCACAAAGTATCATTGAAAATAGAGTCTGGACATGAAACTAGATAGAGTTTTACCGAAAAGTCCAAAGAGTAGTGTTTTATGAAATGGGAAGTGATTTGATCAGCCATTGGTTGGCGATCTGACCGTTCCCCTTTTACTGGAGAGTGTGGTCAGACCGGCCAAGGGTCGGCGGTCTGACTGCTAGGGTGAGTTCAGACACAGTGAGGTCTTCTAATTTTGAGGGTTAGTCGTAGGAGCTTGGGTTTGATGCATATGTTTGCATTATACTCTTACAGACTAATGTGGGTCAAGTTACGGAGAACTTATGCCCAAAAATAGTTGCTTTGCCTATTATTGTGCAAGTGGCTTGGAGTCAACTACGGTCAACGGCGAGGAGGACCAGAACTTGGTTAGGAGAACCAAGGTCCAAAACGGTCATGGATGTCAGGTGAGATGGTTGAACTTAAGCAAGGTGCAAGATGGACAAGAATTATAAAAGGCAAAGTTTGAACAAAGATCTTTTGAGGCAAAGTGATGCTTCCGTGCATCAATTGTCTCAATTGATGATTTTGTGTGTTGTGCGGTGCTACGTGACAGTTTGGTTGTCGGTGACGGTTGTAGACTCTGGAGCTACGTCATGGTGAGGCGAATGGGATCAGGACTAAGTTAGGGGAGCTGAGGTTTAGAACGATCAAGGTGTCGCTGGAAGATGACCGAGGCTACCGTGGTGGTTACAAGATGAGAAGACAAGGGACTGGAGTGGGAGCTACCGGTGATGGACATGACGGGCAACGACAAGGTAGACCGGGACTAAGCTTAGAGAGGAACTGAGGTCCAGGATGGTCACGGAGTCACGTGCAGTCCGGACGCGTGAGAGACTTGGCGGGAGGTCATTGGGGCCACATGGATGATGGTGAAGCATGACGATGCTTCAATGTGAACGAATCAGGAAGTTTCGGTAGAGGGGTATTTTGGTAAATTGCCAAATACCAGAAAAATGGTGGTATGCAAAACCACGATGGTGACCTAAGTGGATTAGGTAAAAGATACTTCATGGAGGGCAAAAACATGATGGGTCTGGCCTAATTAAGATAAAGATGAAGACAACACTTTGAGAAGTGTGCTTGAGTGAGACTCGTTTTTGTGTGGGCTTAATGGGTGCCAGTTAGGGTTTTCTTTTTAGACCTAGTCTCCACTATATAAGGGGTGATGCAGGATTTGCACATCCATCAAAGCTAAGGAACACTAATGTGAAAAATTTGGGAAAGTGGAGAGAGGAGGATGCTAGGGTTTGATAGATGTATTGAGAGAGATGATACCATTTGTGTGTGCGCTACCCTAGTGGCTTTGTCCTCCCAAGGGAATGACTGTAAACATTTATCTCCAATTATAAATTGTGGATATCATGGGTATATGCTACAGATCTTAGAATGATGTGACAATTGGCAACGGCATTAACGGTTTATCGTTTTGCGTGTTTTCAGCAAAGTTTCAGGACTGTCAGGTCTCAATTGGTCTGACCGGCCGAAGCGGCGGTCAGACCGGCCTAAGGGCGGTCCGACCGGCCAACTTCAAAAATGGTATTTTGAGCTGGGCAAAAAATAGAGGGTGTAGACAAGAGAGGGGATTCTATTGCACTTGGTCTCATAATTTTTGGAGTCTCCAGTCAAAAGTTCTATTGGTTTGAAAATTTCAGTAGGTTTCGGTTTTTCAGAGAGGAATTTCGGCTAAGTCATTACTGGCGGTCTAACCGGCCAATAGGTGGCGATCAGACCGGCCAGGGTGGGCGGTCAGACCGGCCCTGGGGGCGGTCTGACCGGTTTTTACTTTGATCGTCGTCCGTCATGGCGGCGATATTCGGTTGTTAGGTCAAAGTCATGAGTTTCAGAGCATATATGTTGCATGATGCATGTTTTGACTAACCTGGGTCAAGTTGTGAAGAACTTGTTCCCAAATTCGGTTTACTTGTCTATTGTTGTGCAGGTTGCTTGGTGGTCAACGACGGTCAACGGCGAGGATGATCGGGACTAGGTTTGGAGAGGTGAGGTCCAGAACGATCGACGATGCCGGGTGAGGTCAATGTACTCAAGCATGGTGCAAAATGGACAAGGGTGACCTATTGGCTAATCCGAGGCGTAAGATGACGCAAGGTGTAGCTAATTAGGTCAAGAGGTGTTAAAGACGGCGCATTAAAATGCGTGCGTGTGTGACCCGTTTATTTTGGGCCTTAACGGGAGCCCAATTGAGTCAAACTTCTAGAAGGTCTAAGCCTCCACTATAAATAAGGGAGGGAGGTGGCTGCACCTCCTCTTCGTCTGTTTTGCTATTTGAAACCCTAATTTTCTTAGGGAGAGTTTTTGTAGAGGCTAGGGTTCTTGATAGTTTGATGTGATTTTTGTGCTCTTGGATTGAGCATTGTCCTCCATTGATGGAGAGGTTGTAAGCTCATATCATATCAAATCAATCAAAGGAAAGTTTTATCAATGTTTTGTCTCATTGCGTTCTTTCTCTATATTTGATGATTTTGAGTCTTTCTTTGATTCACGAGTTTTTACTCGAATTCTCCATGTGATATAGTTTGCTGTGACGTGTGGGAACCTATCTAGGATCATCAATCACTCACGAGCAAGATTTTGGATCAAGTTTTCTTTTTGACCCGGTTTTGAACCCTTCTTCAATCAAACGGAAAAGGATCGCTATTCTTCCAAGAATTATCACAATCTTCGATTGGAATAGGTTCATAGAGAAGGCATGTTCCAAGTTTCATCAAGTTTGGAGTTGTAGATCAAAAATTTCATCTATTTGCAACCGTCATCGGGCTTTACATTACATTCTTGGTAGGGCGGTCGACCGGCAGAGTCACCGATCGATGGCAGGAATCGGTCAGACCACCATTGACCCAGCGGTCCGACCGCCCTGCACTGAGATCTGTTTTAGCTTGTGTTAATCTTTGGTTGTTTTGCTTCGGGGGTTAGGTTGGATTCAATACTAGTCTTTTGCTGTATTGGTATATTGATCTTCATAGCTTCCATAGCCACTGAAGTGAAATTTGTGTTGAATCTATTATTAGTGAAAAAGTGAGCATGCTCCTATTCACCCCCCTCTACTCGCCTTTTCGGTCCAACATAAATCAAATTTCCCAATTCGTCCAAGTGTTCCTCCCATATGCTCAACTGTTGATTTCTTGATTTGGTTTGGTTTTTGGTGTTTCTTCTTCTCCTCTTGATCTTGCTTTGTACCTAGGGCATATAAATGATGAAGATATCTCTTGGAGACCAGATCACATCCATCTAGGTGCGTTCTATTGCAAGTTTTTTAGTTTGTTCGGTTTTGGTTGAAGAAATGATGATTTTGGAGGTTTTGCTATTGAGGTATTTTAGTTTGATTCTTGTTGTGATTGAAAATACTAGGACGTGTGGAAAATCAACCTTGGCCATCTTGAATTTATTCCTCCCATGAGGACTTCTCTATCTTCGTTTTCGTATTTTGCTCAGTTTTGGTACAACCTTCACTCGAACGAGAAAAAGTAGGAACTTTGGCAATGATCTTCAAGATCTTTGATTGGAATAGATTCCTGACATCTCAGAGAAGATGTGTTGCAAGTTTCATCCGGTCAGACCACACTGTTTATTCTAGTCAGACCGCTACTGTTCATCCGATCGGACCGGTCCAGTGGGGATTTAGGCAAGACTTGATCATCTTATTGTTTTGTTCTTGTTTGAATGATTATATCTTATATTTATAGCTACGCATAGCTATTTGAGTGAAAGTATCTTGAATTCCTTAAGACAAAAGTTTTTAAAGAGTTCGTTGTTTGTGTAGCGCCTATTTAACCTTCTTCCAGTGGTCTTCTTGGTCCAACAGCTTCGTTTCGCGACTGAAGGGAATAATTAATTAACTAGGGGAATTTTGCTCTTGCCATTGAAAATGCGCGTTGGTTATACCATCGGGAATATACACATTTCGTTTCTGCCGCTCAAAATTTTGATTCCATCCCACTTTTTCCACTACCATCGGTCACCGTTACTTCATCATGAATTTTGGTCTGTTTAACTGGTGAAGAGGCAAAACAGAGGAGATAAAGACCAAATTGTCCCTGCCTCTTTGCATCTTGCCCCCGCCCCGCGAGCCCATCCCCGCCGCCTCCCGCGCGACCCCGTCCGGCCGTCCCCATCCTCCGCCGCCTCCCGAACGACCCCGTCCCTTCCTCGGCTACTTTTCGCTCGACCCGGCCTCTGCTACCTCCCGCGCGAGCCCGTTCCCGGCCTCGGAGCCCGACCCCAGCGCCTATTGCGCGGCTTCGTCCTGCACTACCCCGGCGCGTGTTCATCGGCTTCCATGGTGGCCGACTACCTCTGCAGCAGCAATACATGATATGGCGCGCGCGTCCTCTGTTAGTTCCGTCAAGGAAACGCGTGTTTAAAGATACAACTGTAATACTTTTCTTCTTCTTTGTGGTCAAATTTGTCATCCTGGGGAGTTTGTAACTTTTGGTCTTCTAATATAAAGTGGAGTTCAATCTGCTGAAAAGTACATCACTTATAAAGTCATTTTTCGCATTACATTATTGGAACATAATTCTTCGCATTACTGCAACATTATTGAACCACATCTTCGGTATTACTAGTAGGAGCTGTAACATTATTGGAACCAGATCCTCTGCATGCATAGTAAAACGAGTCTGCTACAATAAATACTATACTGTATCATATCAAACCACTGTAGCAGGTGTCTGATTGTACTGCAAAACTGATTTTTTTTTCTACAGCACAGATACTGTATCACTCGATCCGAGCCGTTAGATTCCAATCTAGTGTAGAGGATCTCATTCCCACGTTATTATCTTTGGAGATGACATGATACACTTTGATTGTCATTTTACAAAATTGTCCAGAATTGTTAATTTTGGAGATGAAATGATACACTATAATTGTCAGTTTTCAAACAATGAAAGGAACTATAGCGCCAAAAAACACAGTCAACTGCCATTTGCTTCCCACAGCTACAAGCTACAGTACTCAATAACCAGTGGCAAAAACAAAAATTACCTAGTAAGGGCACAAGTCTATTCGCATGCTCCGTTAGGTCAAACAAGGGGTTGACCGATGGTGATGGCAAAAGATGAATGAAAGCATATTCTTAATGGCATAACCAAAACTGCATATATTTTTAGTGACAAGAACAAAAACTTCTATTCTTAACTAGGGAGTTTCTTTTCTTACAAATGTACGTAACAGTAACTAATTAACTACTACCGACCTATACGGCTATACCTACTCACCTACTTAAGATAAGTTGCCATATATGCAGAGAAGAACATGCAAATTAGCTAGCACTTCAAGGACTTGTTACTATACGGGCACACGTTTGAATTGCAGCACAAGCCAGCATAAATCACGACAGGTTCCACATGAGAACGAGACGCGCGCACATAACGAGGTGCATGCAACATCCTAGTCGGCAGTGCGTTATCGACGACTCCGTCCATCCATCCGTCTTCGTAGCTATTTCAAGCCGTGATTTGTGGCCCGGTAGGCGGTTAGGCACTGATTGCAGTAACCTGGAATTGAATCGATATCGATTACCCTATAAGTATTTAAAAAATTGAGTTTGTTTTTTTTAATCCAATTCTGACTAATAACTGAGACTCACGTTATATTAAAAATCATAAAAAAATAATATTCTCTCTCACCACACACTCTCTCTGTCATAACTAGGCTCATTTAATGCTTCGAATCGACTCCTATATAGAATTCGGTTCCAGAATATTTTTTTGTTGGAATTGACCACTCCAATGTATTGAATTGATTCAATATCTTATCTCTCATTCTTTGAACCAGCTAAAACAACACATTAGAGACAACGCATTGGAGATGGTCTTAAGCTATCATATACCTCTTCGCATCGCATGGATCTCTATGTAAGTGTTAGCTAGCTTTATGTTGGACCGTGTTAGCTACTAAAGCAAGTGAATAGGAGTTAACTTTTCTCTTACTGGAATTCTACCTTTTCACTCCAATAATCATGTGAAGCTATGAAGATCAATGTCTCGAAATCACAGTAAAAGAATAGAGCTGAAACCAAGAAAATCAAGCATCAACACCCATTGGCTAGTCTGACCGCCATGTAAGGGCTAGGGAGGAGCGGGGGTGTGCCACGTGGTGCGGCCCAACGATGGGGAGGGGGCAGAGTGGTGTGTCTACGCGCCACGCTTGCGGTGGATCCTCGTCCGGGCTAGGGGTGAGCGGCCTCGGGCCACACGACATGTCCGGGCTTGGGAGGGCCGGCAGAGGCGCATTCGGTCGCTGGGTGCACAGACTAGGCCCTAGTCCCGTTCGTGCGTCAGGTGAGCGGTGGCGGCCACATGGCGGGAGGAGGCTGGTTCGGGTGCCAGATGAGCGGTGGAGGTTGAATTTGGACGCTGGATGCACGGTTTTGGACACGTGTCGCTCGCTGGCACGTCCGTAGGGTTATTTTTTTCAATACGGCACATGAACAACTATTTTTGTTAAAAAAACGTCACAAACCTTGCCATTTAAACTAAAAACGAGTCAACTGCTAGGTGAAAGCTCCAATCTTTCTACATTAGGCTAGCTGGAATATATACCTTGCAGGTCTTGTTGAATTGAGTTAGTGATGAGCCAGTTAGTGGAATGCAACAACGATAAACTAGATTAATGCTAGCTCTAATTTACCTCGGAGGGTTGCCGTGTTTCCATCTTGTGCTTGCACAAATTTCGTGCTCTATCTAGTTGGCTACGTCGACCAAACCTGCGTAGCTCGTCGTCTTGCCTATATCAGCTTTTCGACCTTATCATTCATTGCAACAAAGGAAAGATCACTGTGCAAACGACAAAACTAGCTGTACTAATTCGCAATGAGGCAGCTATGTATTGCAAGAAGACGACAAACAAGTGTTCAGAAAAAGAAGACTTGGGCAAAATGTGCCTATATGCTCTTGCAAGTATACCAACTTAGCTCTCGGTGTTATATACAGCAGGCCCAAGCATGTTCTTGGCATAATTTTGATATCTGTCAACGGGCTGATATCCTGATAATAAAGGTGCTTGTTGTTAACTACTAATACCGGCTAATACGCTGGCACGAAAGAGACTTGAAATAGCTGAGTTTTGTCAGGTAATGTTACACCTTTGGATGACAATTGTATCCGATTACCCGCGTGTCTACAGGTAAATACCATAATGAAGCCGGGTATAGAGGACTTTTTTTGCCAATAGACATGGAAATAGAAGGAATCCTCTATCCATCGGGTAATCGGGTACGGGCGTAGGTGAGCTCCACCCGTGCCCACCACGGGTCAGTCCAGTTCAGTTTCCGCAGCAAACTACATGCCTTTTTGCGATTAGCAATCTGTGATACTCAAGAGTACAGTAAAATAACGTTGCACATATTTTCTCTACATACAGGAACTAGCGAAACAATATACAACGTTGAAGGAATAATTAGGCAACTTATTTCTCATCTATAATTTTATATCCTAATCGAAGTGACTGAAGTGAGGTGTGACGTAGGTGCGGACCACCAGTCCAAATGACCTGACGAAGGTCCCAAGAAGGCCTCCGAAGGCGCAGGCCATAGGAACGCTTCGGCGCCGCCAAAGGATACAAAGTACATCTTCAGAGGGCCAAACAGTGTAAGAAGACTGCTAGGGGCATCAAGCCAGCGGTACACCTCGACTTAGGCAAGGACGGACACCCCCTTCGCATAGCCGAGGGGTACAAGAAGGCTGCCGAAGTCATCTCTGTCAGAAGGATTGTCGGACTTGGGAGTAATACCCCTAAATTCCCTGTGTATTCTACACTAATCTATGAAACATTAGCTAGTGTGCACACTAAACAAATATGATAACATCCATAATTTGCATAACTTTATTAATAGATATCAGAGCTTATTACAAGAAAGGTTTACAAGCCAACAATAAAGAATACAACGGGAAGACATAGAAGAAGTAGTAGAGCCCAGCTAATCTGCCACAAGCAATTGACTGGGGTAGCGGCCTAGTCGTCGAGATCCACACTGGTAGCGAAGTCCTTCTCTTCTGAATAACATTTTATTAAGCAAGGGTGAGTACAAAAATATACTCCACAAGTTACACCCAATAACAGATTATAATGCATATAGGGATATATCAAAAGAAGGCTTATATGGTTATTTGTGCAAAAGCAATGTTTGGCATTTTAAATACATTTACTAAGTTCCAAAGCAGTTATATAATAGCTAAAATTCTTTAATTTTAAACTGTCAAGTTAGTGCAAGATGCACTTCTGGTGAAGGATTAACTCCTTTACACCAAGGTTTCCTGCTCAAATTTCTCACATGGAATAAACATCCATGAAAAGCATTTTTGTCAAATCATTTTCAAAACAAAACCAAAGTCTAATTCGTGAAAGGCTTTGCTCAGCATGTCCATGACCGTGAACACGGCTATTCGAATAGTTTGACACTCTGCAGAGGTTGTACAACTTTAACCACAAGGGATAATCGACTTATAATGTTCGCTTCACACATTACCGTAGGCGTGCGACTAAGTGATTATCACAAGACATTTAAAATGTGTTATCCCAAAGTAGTCATATACGCTATGGTTTCGTTGTCATAAGGTTTCACGCCAAACGGAAGCCCCCTCTTGCTCCATGTGAGACTATAAAAAGTGGGTCATTCTGATACCCACACAACCGGATGGCAAAGCCACAGTGAAACATTGTAGATTAGTTAGCCAGGTCTGTCTCATACTAGACTTGTGGTAGTACGGAAGTGCTTTAAAATCCGTAGCTCATAGACCGGTCCTTAACTGACAGAGCGAATTCCAAAAGTAACCACTAGGCCTCGACCATTCACTGAGACGAGCCCGTGCATAAACTTTCACCGACCAACTATCCATTTCGTCCAAGTCTAAACCAGTTTTTGATTTTACTTTTCAAATCAAATCATTTTACAACCTTTCTATGGCATTGGCAATGCCATAGTCTCATTTTTAAATCATAGTAGTTCATTTTGGCTAAAATTCCCATAATTAATATTTTTTGGTCTAAGCATGACTATGCGTAAAAAATTTCAAAATGTTACTAGTTCATACTATTGTATCAACTAGGTTTTCATCTAAGGTCACAAAGTATAACTAATTCAACATCAAAATTTGGCCATACAAAGGAATTAGGAATAACTATAATTTTAAAACATGGATTTAAATTAAATGAAATACAATTAAGCAATGCAATACTAATTTAAAATATAATTTACATAATTTAAATGATTGGCATTCAGATATGATCAACAGATGTAACATGCCTTACTTAATTAATTGTTGTTCTGAAATGACATAGAAATCTGACTCTCTGAAGTCGTCGAAATCTACACGCGAAAATAAGACAAATTCAAATAAACTCCAAAATAAATAATTTAGGATCTAGGAGGTCTGTATTGAATTAGACGAATTTAGGAACAAGAATCGGCGTAATTGGAGTTTGTATGAAATAGAGGAACACCCGGAGGTTTATCGGAAAAGGAAATTCCTTGAAAAAGAGGAGGGAATACTCTAGGGAATCTTCTTTTTAAGAAATAATGGATTAAAAGAATTGGATGACATTTGGGTCCCACTTGGAAGTGAGACAAAGAGAGAAATGAAGTAGAAACAATGGAGGAGACAAGGGAGTTCCAGGCGCTCGGTTGCGGGGGTGGAGATAGGTGATGGGGGCGGCTAAGGCGGCCGGTGGCAGCGCGCGCGGGGAGTGAGGCTCACGGGCGGCGTGGTGGCGCAATGGCGATGCCGTACCGGTGGTGTCTGGGTGTGGCAGCACAAGCATGAATTGTGAGTTGGCGAGGGGATGCGGCCGGCGGGGTCAGGGTAGCGCGGGGATGGCCGAGGTGGCGGGGATGATGGTGCGGTGGTGATGGCATGCTCCAGCGACGGGAGTTCCAAAATTGAGGAGGGATAGAAAGAAGATGATTGGGAACACGACGTGACGCAGTCAATTTTGTGAAAAGCTCACCGGAGAAGAGAATCGACGCGTTGGTGACATGACTGGACTTGAGGAAGAAGAAGAATGGCGTCGTGCGTTTTGGCTAAACGGAGTGGAGTTGGACACTAAGGTTTGGGGCAAATCGAAGAGGGGAAAAAGAGACACGCGATGCTCCCGTTATAGGGCGAAGGAGGTACTCGGATCGACCGGAAACTCCCGCGAAAAAGAGCGACGGTTTTGTTTAACATTAAACGACGACGGGGAACGACAAAATTCGAATGCAAGGGCGATGATGGAGTGCAATTGATGATGGCACGACATGGGCGATGGTAGTGGGGACGTGGTGCCATTGACGAAAACGGAAATGGCGCAATGGGTTGCTTTGGCGCGGGCTGGGCTCATGGTGGCGGCAAGGGGAGGTGGAGGCTGTTGGGACGGGGAAGGCACGGTTGGCATATGGCCAGGCGGTGCAAGGCTGTGACATGCCTGGGCTACTCGGGACAGAGAAGAGCAGAGGCACAGGAACCAGGAGAAAGAAGAAGAAAGAAAAGAAAACGAAAGAAATGAAGGAAAAAAGAAAGAAAAAGGGAAAAGGGGGAAAAGGGGGGGGGGAAGAAAATGGGCTGGAGAAAAACAATTGGGCTCGACCCAAAGATAAATCATGGAAAAAATTCAAATTGCAAAATTTGGATTTGGACTTGGAAACGAGATTTGAATTGAGAATTTGAATTTGAATTTGAATTTTGGACTTGTATTTAAATAATTGCAGAAACTCCAAAAGAAATCCAATACTTTAAAAATAATTAAATTAAATTAAATTTTACAACAAAGAAAAGAATTGTTTGGAAAACAAAAAAGAAATAAATTAAACTAAACTCCATGAAATAGCAAAATAACTTGGAGAAATCCAAGAAAACCAAAAAATGAAATAAACTAGTTTTGAATTTAATTGAATTTTGATTTTTCATATTAAATTGTTTTAATTTGTGAAATTTTAAAGTATGCTTTAATTATTTCAAGAAAAATTCAACTGGTACTTTATTTTGAAAATTTCAAAAAGACACTAAAATTGAGATGTTACAAACTACCCTCCCTTGAAAGGAATCTCGTCCATGACATTCAGAGAGGCTAGAAGAAAGTCGGGAATACTGGATCTTTAACTGGAATTATACTCTCATGTACCCTGGTTGTGAGGCTATAAATAGGTTTTCCCCCATGTAATAAGGGAGGACTTTTATAAAGGCAAGAAAGACACATTAAGACACTTGACATTGGTCCCCTCTGTCGAGGATCCCTAGGTTTCCTCCCTTTCGCATCCCAAGGATGCCCGGGGTCCCCTTTTCTCTATTATCTAGTTCGGTTGCTACGACAGCTGACTCCGTCTGTGGGGATCGGCAAGAAAGTCACGAGGTGTCCTTTTCCTAGGCGACGCTCCGGTCATGGCACCTCAAAATAATAGCGCACCTAAGGTCACTACAGCAGAGGCAGGGGCCATGGCAGCTGCCCCAAACACCTCTGTCGTAGTGTCTGAAGCATCGGAGAAGGAAGCGAAAAACGCCACGCATGGGGAGATCGTCGGAAGTGACACCCTGCCCACCGGGCCATCCTTGTCCGAGGACCACCGGATGGGCCCGCTACCTTGGGCATAGCCTGGGAGGAGTACGAGGCACTGCAAAAAGAATTAGTGGACCTCTGCTAGGAAATGTTGAGCCTCCGGCAGCTAGTAGCAGCAACTCCTGCAGCCCCACCCAAGCTCATAATCCTCGCATCGAGCAAGCCATCGGAGGAGGAGGGCGCACTTCGCCAGCACAACCAACAACATTGCCAGGGCCAATGCTCCGGGGGGATCCGAACTCCCCCATTGAGCGTAGGTTTGGAAGTTGCCCATTGGCTCGCGGGCTTCAAGATGCCGGACATCAAGGCATACGAAGGGAACACGGACCGTCCATAGTTCCTCCGGGTATACGAGACCGCCATCGAGGCAGCCGGGGGAGACGACACTACGAAGGCGAAGAGCACTACCCTCGCCCTCGGGGGGTGTAGCACAAACATGGTTCTTCACCATACCCCCGGTTGATATACGCTTGGTAGCAGTTGCGGGATTTCATACGCAACAACTTCCAAGGAAATTACGTAGAGCCGAAGGACGTGGGGCACCTATTCACGATCAAACAAGCCCTGGGTGAATTTCTGTGCAGCTTCTTCAAGAAGTTCGCAGAGGTCAAGTGCCAGGTGAATTTCTCGCAGCTTCTTCAAGAAGTTCGCAGAGGTCAAGTGCTAGGTGAAGGGGGTCAACGAGATCAATATCATCAACACGACAACTTGCGAACTTCAAAAGGCCCCTTGTTTGAGAGGCTAGCTCGCAAACCCGTGAGGAGGTCACCACCTGGATGCCTGGGGCGCCCCCTCCCCTGCTATTCTATGACCTCCACAGTGAAGGGTCACATATGACTAAGGACTACCACACCATCACGGCCATGCGAGACTACATGAACTGCGGCCCATAATAGGCCGAACACGAAGAAGAATGGAGGCCGAGCAACCAGTTGCCCACCCCACCACAAAGGCCTCGCACAGAAGGTGCTCGTGGTGTGCACCCCCAAAGGGTCATCAACATGGTCACCAGGGGATCCTCGCCGGGCCTGACATCCAAGAGGCAGCGGTGCCCATACACTTGACAAATACAACACATCGTGACATTCCCCGTCATCAACTCACCTCGCTGCGTGGAAATACTCATTACCTTTGGCCCCGAAGATGTTAGGGGTCTATACTTCCCCCGCCAGGACCCCCTCATCATTTCCGCAAACATCGTGGATTTCATAGTCAGACGTGTCCTCGTGGTTGGGGGAAGCTCCGCAGACTTTCTCTTCGTGGAGGCCTTTGACAAGATGAAGATCCCCCAAGATCCCCTATCAGCCCTGAGCATACCTCTAACAGCTTTGGGGTAGACTTGTAACGTCTTTGGGTCAAATCGACCTGGTCGTGACCTTTAGCAAAGGCTTTGCATCTTGGACAGAGGTCATCAGCTTTGATGTCGTCCACATGCCCTACCAGTACAACACCATCCTTGACCGTGCCATGCTAAATGCCTTCGGCGTCATAGCACATCACAATTACTTATGCATAAAGATACCCACACCCGAGGGCATCATCACGGTCCGCAGGGACCAGGACCTCGCGAGGTAGACGAAGTTCGAAGCAACCACTCTTGCTCGCCATGTCCACGCTGTCGAGCCAGACTCGAGGGCCCACGAGGACCCCTCTCTGTCCAAATGGGTACCGAAGGACAAACTGGAAGGACAACTCCTGAGGGTGCACTTGGAGGAGGCATCCCTCGAAAAAAACAGTGGCACTAGGAGCAGACCTTGAGCCCGAAGCCAAGGAAAACATATTCAAGGTCCTCCACAGTAACGAGGGCATCTTGGCATGGGTCCCAAGGACATCCCTGGAGTGGCTCGGGAAACCACCGAGCACCTTCTCGCCATCAAAAGCGAGACACACCCCAAGAAGCGAAAGCTACGCCAAATGTCGGTAGACCGGCTAGGGGCGGCAAAGAAAGAAATAGTGAAGCTACTGAAAGCGGGGGTCATATGAGAGATCAAGAACTCAGAGTGGCTGGCCAACCCCGTTCTCATGTGCAAGACCACTGACAAATGGTGCATGTGCATCGACTTTACCGACCTCAACAAGGCATCTCCGAAAGATGATTTCCCCTACCCCGCATCGACCAGCTGGTACATGCCACTTCCGACTACGAATTGATGATTTTCCTAGACACCTACTCCGGTTAACACCAGGTGTTCATGGACAAGGAGGACGAATAAAAAACCGCCTTCATCACCCGATCAGCACATACTGCTTCACCAGAATGCCCTTCGACCTAAAAAATGCAAGAGGCACCTTCACCTAGCTCATTGCAAAGGTCCTGGCCAAACAGCCTGTCTGTAACGTCCAGGCATACGTGGACGACATAGTAGTCAAAAGCACCCTCGCAAGCTCCCACATGGCGTACCTACAAGAAAACTTTGCCAATCTATGAGCAGAGGGGTTAAAACTGAACTCCGAAAAATATGCCTTCGACATCAAAATAGGCATGCTCTTGGGGTTCCTCGTCTCTGAGAGGGGTATCGAGGCGAACCCTGAGAAAATACAGACATTCAATAAATTAAGCCCCCAGTAGTGCCCACAAGGTGCAACGGCTAACGGGGTGCCTCATGGCGCTCATCTGCTTGCTATCCCGCTCCACGGAGTCGGCTCTCCCATTCTTCAAAACGTGCTTATCCTATTCCATGGATGGAAGACTGCCCGAAGGCATTCGAGGAGAATAAGCGATACATAGCTCAGTTACCGAACCTGGTTAGCCCAAAGCCAAACCCGAAGTTGATGCTCTACCTCGCCGCATCCGCCGCGGTGGTGAGCGCAGTCCTCGTCCAAGATCACAAAGGTGTGCAGCGTGTACTACATGTCGGAGCCCTACAAGGGGCCAAGACCAGGTACACAGAGCTAGAAAAGCTGGCATATACCTTGCTCATGGTCTCGAGCAAGGTGAGGCATTAGTTCCTGGTGCACACGATAACGGTCCTAACGTCCTACCCCCTTGCCCTGATGTTGCGCAACAAGGACGCCTCGGGTCGAATCGACAAATGGGCTGCTGAACTAGCCCCATTCGACATGTACTTCACCGTCGACACGACCATCAAATCGCAAGCCCTCACTGATTTCATCATGGAGTGGACGTCGCAACTCGAAGGGGTCGGCAAGCCCAAACCGAGGCAGCATGGACCATGTACACTGATGGGTCTTGGTGTGCTTATAGGGCTGGTGCAGTAGCCATCTTAATTTCCTCGGATGGAAAAAAACGTGTCACACGCATCCCGTCTCGAGTTCCCTACAACGAACAACGCCTCCAAATACGAGACCCTACTCCTTGGCCTCTGCAAGGCCAAAGCAATAGGGGATAAGCGCGTCATAGTCAAAAGCGACTCCCACCTCATTGCGGGGTACTTCGACAAATCATTCACCACAAGCAATCCTGAACTGGCTAAATATCTAGCCGTTATCCGGGCCTTGGCAAAACATTTTCTCGGTATCAAAGTTCAAATCATCCCATAAGGCAGCAACGAAGCAGCCGATGAACTCACCAAAATGGCCAACTTAGTGCAGCGTCCTTCGGCGGATACCTTCTATGAGGTGCTCTGGGCGCCTTTGGTCCCACCAAAGGCTATCACACGGCGGGGATGTGTGGTAAAACCACCTCCGCATCTAGTCAGTCTCCCATTGTGCAGCACGTACGTCAACCTCAATGCCTTCAGCTGAAAGTTGATGCTGTCGAAGTTCATAATTTCGTCGGTGCTCTTCTTGCGCTTTGGCTGACATCGTTCGTCATGCAGGTACGCGAACAAGCGCACCTTGCCACTCGTCCTGGCAGACCTTATGGTCCACTCGAAGACCCCAGCTTCATGAGGTAGTTGGGTGTCAGCTATGCCAACTCCACTCCGTACAGCTGGAGCACGCGAGCAACTAGCTCGACGCTCGGGTTCTTGACGCGATCCTTGAGGAGGCAAATACATTTCTTGGATTTCAAGCGTTCAATCAAGCACCAAAATTCTCGGTGTGTCTGTCGTCTCCCTCTACCATTTCCCTCTCTTTGCCTCAAATCGTTCCCAATTGTTGATAGATTTTTGTCAGTTTCGTTCCGTTTCTGTGGATTAGTGTTGTGCTAAACTAAGTTGGGAATTGGATTAGGCCTGATGCATCTCTCTTCAGTGCGATTAAATGTTGAACCCGGATTTCACATATCCAAATCCTTTGTGAAAACACTTTATTATTCCTTGGATCAGTAGGTAGCACTCACATATATATCACTGAATCATTTCATACACGATGTAAACCGAACCAAATATTATATTACAAACATCAGAGTCACATAGACCGTGTCGGGTCAAATTTTACAATAAGGGCCGAACAGGCCAAATGGTTATATTACAAAAATAGCGAAAGCGGTAGTGGAAGCAAAAGGGTAGAGCACATCTCTCCACAGGAAAGCGACTGGGAAACTCGTGTACATTCGATATTAACTAAGTACTTAGATAATATTGGATACACGCAAGCACCGACAAAGTCAACTGACTGAGGCGAGACCTAGACTAAAAGAACTAAACTACTCTTCATCATCTCCTGGGCCTTCAACTTTTGGATCCTCGTAGTAAGCATAATGTCCTTGATCCACGTGTTCTGACGATTTTGGGGAAAGAGCGAGAGTGAGCACAACTTCCGTGCTCACGAGCTAACACATACGATGCAGAAATAATACATGTAAGGCTTAACAAGAATGGTTCGGGTTTTTTTATTTGCAAAAAGTAATATTTTTAATTACAATATTTAGAAATTCCTATAACTTAGAAATTTAACCAAATCCCATTTTATTAAAGAGATATTGTGTAATATTTATAACGGCGAAGGTTACCTCCACCTATGCTTAAATTTTGGTTGTATTCAACTCCATTTATTAACATCACTGGGTACGACGACCCATGAAAAATCCAAATCACAGGCTAGGTGAGCCCGACATATTATTCATCCTACCCACAAAGTTTTATAAATAGAACTAACTCTAGTAAGTTCTTAATCCATTTGGACAGTTCATACCACATACCAATCACTCTCGTGCTCCGATAGTACCCACCACCATACCATCCACCCAGATGTGGTAACAATAATTTAATAGGGTTTTTGGGGAACAAAATACATTATCTCAACATTCCAATCATTTACCCACAATGACTGCCTAAATCTGCTTTCATGAGTAAAAGATGGTGATTAGGGTATTTAATGCTCTAGTACTTAAGCAAGACTAGCATGTCGCTTAAGTACACCTTAAAGCTAGTATAGTTACCATATAGTTACTAGGGTGACAAGGATTAAGGGATTAAATTGTCAAAGGATGATACATTAATATTTAATTACCAAGTTGGTATTTAACCATCTTAAGATTTAACATACATTTGCCTAAAGAATTAAAGCATGCATTTGATATTTTAAAATAATATAATTTGTATAAAATGTAGGCTCAAAATTATCAAAGTATTGACTCCACTGGATTGAAGGTAAGAGAGTCTTGGAAGTCTTGTGCTTGATCAAATAGGAGATTTCCCGCTTATTCGAACTCTACTCGGACGAACGTGCTAGAAAAAGAACAAGCAAGCAAAAGGAATAAATAAATATACAATAAATAACAAAAGAGCTGCAAATGAAACAAGACCACTGCCATTAGCAAGATCTTAAATTGAGATAAATTTAGAAACAAAATTCACTTGAATCAGAGTTATAACGGAGGAGAGCGGAGCTTCCAAAGTTTGGATTGGAAATTAAATCCAGAAAATAAAAGAGAGAGAGAAAATATTCCACTGACACGCGGGTCCCACTGAACAGTGCTTGGTCCACATGTACAGTGCATGGACCGGAGATCAACATGCACTGCGCATGCAGTCCACTGTGCATCGGGTGTATACTGTGCATGGGGCCCGCTTGTCGGACGCAGGGGAGGGAAAACTGGGAATTAAAGCTGGTGTTTACTGTTCCTCATGCCAATGCGGTAGTGAGACCAAGCGGTAGTAAAGCATCGTTAAAACCCGCTAATCATTGTTAGCCCTAATCCCCACAGTGATCCGGGGTTTAATGTTGCTATAGTGTTGGCCCGACGTTCTAGTTGAACGGAGGAGGCGGGGCTCCGCTCGAGCGCAGCTCGTTGCCGGTAGTGGAGTGCACGCGCGGTGGAGAATGGCCAAAACAGGATGCTCTCACCGAGGCGAAGAAGATGGTGGTGGTAGCGCGACTGGAGGATCGCAAAAATGGTGGCGCGATGGTGAAGAACGGCGGCGACGCTCAGGCTTGCAATGCTGACTATGGCTCGGCGACGCTCCCAACAAAAGAGTGAGAGCACGAGCAATAGGGAGGTGCGAGGAGCTCATTGGCGTGAAGAGTGGAACTGGAGACGACCAAAGGAGGGCTGGCGACGGCAACTCGAGGCTACAGCGAGGTGGGTGACGTGGGGGGCTTGCTGGAGAGGGAGATGACGACCGGAGAGGTGGGGGATGTCTTCGGGATACTGATGCGGTGCTCTAGGTGCTGGCGATTGTACCGAGGTGCGGAGGAGCTCGAACGACACCGGAAAGGAGGGATTTGATCGGAGGGGAGGAAGACAACCAAATTTGAGCGCTCCTGCGGTGCAAAACCCGAATTAGCAAGGGGGAAATATTCCAAGGGTACTAGAATGCAAGGTGATGTGAAGAGAAGGAGGGGAGTCCCACTAGAGCGACGAGTTCCACAGCGAGGGCGTGGCGGTCGAAAGGGATAGCTTGGGCGTTTGCTCTGGTGGAACTTACCGAGGGCGAATGGGAGACGAGGGGAGGGGAGGAACGAGAGGGGGCTTAGGGCTTCTTATAGCCGAATGGGAGGGAAGGAAGAGCCGTTGAGGAGCTCGCGGTGGCGCACAATCCCGAGGAGCTAGCAGCATGGTGCTCTGCACGACGACGATTTGTGCACCTCGGGCAGGTGGGAGTGGCGAGGCGGCGGCGACAGTGGCGACGCTGGGATGACAAGGGGGCTGTGCTCGCATGCGCATGGCGGCGGCAATGACCGGGAGGGCCAGGAGGCGTGGAGGCGGCGCGCGCGTCTGGCGGAGCGAGATGACGCGATGGGGCTAGACTTGCTGACGTGGGCGAGCTTCGGCAGGCGCGTGACGATGACTTGGAGGGCCAGAGCAGGTGCAGGCGGCACGGCAACGGGACTGGACGGCGAGCAGGTGAGTGCTCGCATGTGCGTGCGTGGGCGGCCAGGGCGCTGATGCGGTAGCGGCATCACGGCGACAGGACAAGGCGGGCGCGGTGGATGCCGAAGTCAAGGAGAGCGGCTCGGCGACGGGACAGAGCAGTCAGGTGAGCAAGTGTGCCTACGGGGGCATGGCAGAGCGGGCATGAGTGTGCCTAGGGGCATGGCTGGCGGGCATGAGCCGGAGGGCTCGTGGCCAGCCGGGGAGGGAGGAGGAGGGCGCAGTGGGCCGGGAAAGGAGGAGGCAAGGCCAGCTTGGGTCGAGCCAGAAGGAGGGAGAAAATGGGCCAAACCAAAAGGAGAAGGAATGGAAATTTGAAAGGAGAATTCAAATTCAAAATTTGAATCCGAAAATTTGAAATGAGGTCAAAAATAAAATTTTGAATTAAGGTTGAAACTAAGAATTTTGCAATTACACGATTTATTTGAAATAAGTTTTAAAAATCCACTAACAAAAAATAATTACTATTCACAAACCAAAAAAATGGAATGCTATTAAACCCACGCGGGCTGTGCGGGATTTGGGAGATTCGGGGAATTGAATAGTTCCGATTCGGCGCGATTTGTTTAATCATGGACTTAACTTTTTTCATCGCCCCATTTGCGCACAATGCTTATTCTGCTGTTATATAAGCCGCACTTGGAACCTGACTCTAAACCGTGTCCATCTACCATTTCCCTTCTTGTAGTGCGGTGTTGCTGTGTAAGTCTTATGTGTCCATCCATGGCGCGCTCCTGGTCAGTGCGAACCAGCGGGTTGGAGGCGGAGGAGGAGGAAGCCTTCTTTGACAGCAAAGAAGAGTTGCCGCCGGTGTCCAGCCCCGGCGCGGCATTGCCGTGGCACGGCGGCCTTCACAGCGTGCGGGAGCGCAGGGAGCGGTTCGTCAGAACCATGGGCTTGGAGTGCAGCCCGAGCCACCAGGTGGATTCAGGTGGCGACGATGTCTATAAGCATGAGGAAGAGGTGTCGGAACTTGGGAGGCTATCGTTCTCAGAGGAGAACGGTAACGACTGCTCTACGTCGAGTTGGTCCTGCGACGAGGACACGAGCTCCGGCGATGGCGCATCCGATGGCAATTCTGCCAGTGGCAGCTCCAGTAAAGACACTGATAAGGAGGTGGGCAGGATTCTCAGCTCATTGTCTTGTTAGAATGATCTCCCGTGGAGGCATTTGGCCCAACGGCCAAATGCCTCGCGCCCTGATCGGGGGCATTCAGCCCATTCATGGCTGTTGGGCCCCTGTTGCACTGCGCTATATAAACAGAGGGTGGGGGCCGGTGGCACGGGCTACAAGGTTGAACGGAGCCACAAACCCACCCGGACAAAACCCTAATCCGATCTAAGAGAGGGGGCGCAGCCAGCAACGGGAAGTCCACCGCCGCCTCCACCGACGCGGTCGACCACCGACGGCCACGCCTCCGCTCGGGACACGACACCGCCGCCAAGCTTCGCCCCTCTCCACCGACCGTCGCTGCCTAGCGCAGATCCTCACCGACGAACCGCAATGGCCAACTCGTCATCGTCTACATCGGACGGTACCTCTCTCTCTCTCCCTCGGTTCTCTCGGACCCGATCCATCAAACAACAACCCAAAGAGAAAAGAACCGAATGGATCTAAAGAATTCAACAATGGTATCAGAGCCTTGACGGATCAGATCCGGATGGCAAAAGAAAAGATCGGAGAAGATTCAAAGAAACCCTAACCCGAAAAGAAAAACAAAATCGGAAACCCTAGATCGGCTGAATCCAAACTCCAGATCTAAGATCATCAGATCTTACCTGGAGTAGCGGAGGGTCGCGCGAACCGGGAGATAGTTGTCGTCGTCGCCGGTCCCGTCGTTTCGCTTCAGAACCGGTTTCCAGAGAGAGCGTCCCGGCGGCAAGCGCGCGCCGCAGGAACCTCTCGACGGCGACGCTCCCTCTCGTGGAGCGCGCGCGCGTAGCGAGGACCCACGGCGGCGCCAGGCTCTTCGGCTTCGCTTGCTTCTTCTTCGTTTCCGCCGCTCGGGAGCGAGAGAGAGACAAGCGAGAGAGAGACGAGAAAACGGAGAATGGATTAGGGTTTTTCGGGCGGAGACGCCGCGGCGCGGGGGGTTTTGTTCATCCGAAAACGCCGCCGAGCCGTCGGATCAAAATCAAAGGCTGAGATCGAGCGACGCGGAACGAAACGCGCGGATGCGTTGGATTTCAGCCGTCGGATGCGAATCCGACGGTTGAAATTGCGTCATGAAAAACCTAACCGTCAGTAGGTCGCCGAGGTCGCACAAGATGCAGACGCCGTGGGCCGAAGCACGGTAACAGGCCGAAATGGCGGTTTTGAACAGTAACTCGACCGGTTTTGAACAGTAAATCCCGAAATTGAATTTAATTTTTTTTTTCAGAAGTATTTTGAGTGAATTTCAATAGAAGAATTGTATAAAATCTCTGTAAATTTTACACCAACGTGTTATTATTTCCAGAGATTAATTGTGTATAGTTATTATGCTTCTGAATATTGAATTATTTTTAGAATAATTACAGTTTCCGCTGCAAAAGTTAAATATTGATAATTCTTTTAATTAAATTCGAACCAACGAGAGAATTTAATTTTTAAGAATTTATTGTGAATTATGATATTGTTATTTTCTGACCAAAGTTGATAATAACAATATTATAATTTTAATTGATGTTTTTATGCATTGTTTCTATTTCTGCCCAACGGTGATATAGTTTTAATGTATAGATAAAAATGATTTAATTGTATGTCGTATTTTTGACCAACGTTGGAAATAAGGCATATAATTTTAATGTTACGTTCTCACTTTATTTGATCTACATTTTCAGGAGGATACAACTTGATGAGTTGTATCAGAGAAATACCCACTCTCAAAGGAGATAATTATGGAGAGTGGAAGAAAAAGATAGACTTAGCGTTTATCTTAGCTGAGGTGGACTGGGTCCTCACTACAGCACGACCCACTGAGCCTACGGCACCAGTGAGGGGTCAAACTGAGGATGATACTGCTTGGCAGAAAAGACAGAGAGATCATGCTCCCTTACAGATGTCTTATGACCTAGAGCATAAGAAATGGACCACAGCCAACAAGAAATGTATGGCTGTGATAAAGAATACGATTGAGCCCACAATTGTGGGCTCAATCGCAGACTGTGACACTGTCACAGAATACCTTGATAAAATAAAGAGTCAGTTTACTGGCTCTTCAAAGACATATGCAACACAGCTGATTAAACAGCTTGTGACAGAGAGGTATTCTGGTGGTGGGATAAGAGAACACATATTGAGGATGAGCAACTTGGCATCCAAGCTCAAACCAATGGATTTGGCACTCAAGGATGAGTTCCTTATTCACTTGATTTTTGCTTCATTGCCAGAACAGTTTGACACTTTTGTTGTCAATTACAATATGCAGCCCGATAAATGGGACTTAGAAAAATGCATAGCTATGTGTGTTCAAGAGGAGGAAAGGTTTAAATCCTCACATGGTGGATCTATCAACTATGTGAAGGATAACAAGAAAAAGAACTTTCACAGTACCTCCTTCTCAAGAAACAAGGGAAAAGCATCATCCCATCAACCTCAACAGAACAAATTTGTCAGAGACAAAGATCGGTGTCTTCATCAGCAAGAAGACAGACACTACAAGAAGAACTGCCCCGATTACTTGAAGATGATCATGGCAAAGAAAGGTGAGAACATTATTACATTCATAAATGAATGCTTGTATGTACAATATTCAAATCCACTTGGTGGATTGACTCAGAGCAACTGCTCATGTTGCTAATTCCTTCTGAGGATTCCGCTCGACGAGGACTACGCAAAGAAACGAAAGATGCATTAAAGTCGCAAATGGAGTCCAAGCGAAGTTGAAGCCGTTGGCGATCTTTCATTAGAGTTAGCTAATGGCTCCAATCTTTTACTTAGAGATGTTCTTTTTGTACCCTCTTTACAGAGGAATTTGATTAGTGTTTCCAATTTGGATAAAGATGGTTATGATTGTAATTTTGGAAATGGCAAGTGCGAAATAATATTTAATAAAGAATGTGTTGGTCTTGCCATATTACAAAATGAGCTTTATTTGTTATCATTGTGTGATGATGTGAATGTCGTATGCGATAATGAGAACGTCGCGTGCGAGAAAGTGACTGAATCCTCGTCACTGACGTAAATGTAAAACGAAAGAGAACTCATATCGAATCGTCGAAATTATGGCAATCGTGCTTGGGCCATATTTCGAGGGGAGAATAGAAAGATTAGTTAAGAATGAAATTCTTCCCTATTAGAGTTCTCGACTTAGAACAATGCAGAGAATGCATTAAAGGAAAATATGTAAAGAAAATAAAGAAAGGCGCAAAAAGAAGCACATGAGTTCTACAAATTGTTCACACAGACATTTGTGGTCCTTTTCCTGTGAAAAGTGTGGATGGTTATGACTCGTTCATAACATTCACAGATGACTACTCCCGTTATGGATATATTTATCCAATCAAAGAAAGAAATGAAGCCTTGGATAAATTCAAGATATTTAAGGCTGAAGTTGAAAACCAACACGATTTAAAGATTAAGATAGTTCGATCTGATCGTGGGGGGGAGTACTACGGTCGACATACCCCATATGGACAAGTTCTGGACCTTTGCAGGTTCTTACAGAAAATGGCATAGTAGCCCAAGATTCTACACCGGCGAACCTCAAGAAAATGGAGTAGTGAAAGACGCAACCGCACTCGATGGATATGGTGCGAAGCATGATGAGCTACTCCACACTCCCATTGAGTTTATGGATGGAGGCGTTAAAAACCGCCATCCATATTCTCAATAGAGTGCCTAGTAAGTCGGTGCCCAAAACACCGTACGAGTTGTGGACAGGAAGAGTTCCCTCACTAAACCACCTACGTGTGTGGGGAGTCTGCACGAGGCTAAAGTATTTAACCCAAACCTTGGGAAGCTAGATCCCAAAGCGATGAAGTTGCCATTTCATTGGCTACCCCGAAAAGTCAAAAGGTTTTCGTTTCTCTTGTCCGCACAGATATACAAAGTTTGTAGAAACGAGACACGCTGCCTTCTTAGAGGATGAAATGATAAGGGGAGCATGGTAGCTCGAGAGTTTGATCTTGAAGAGAAGCGGGTATATGTGCCCACTCCGATGATTCAAGAGCCACTCTTCTCACTACTCTTTGTCATTTGCACAGACAGTACAAGATACTGTGGTGCCAAGACTGTTATTGTTCCTCCCGTGGCAACATTGAATGAGAATGAGGAACCTGTTCTTCAGATCCTATAGAACCCATTGCCACAAATGAGGGGAGCAACAAAGAATTTCAAATGTAAGATGTACCAAATGTGGAGGCCCCGAGGAGGTCTCAAAGAGTAAGAAGATCACTATTTCGATGATTATCGATTTATCATACAGAGGAATTTCAAATGGAGGATGACCCCACCTCATTTGAAGAAGCCACGAGAAGAAAATTCTTCAAAATGGCTTGAAGCCATGGAAGAGGAAATGAGGTCCATGAAGACTAATAAAGTCCAGGACTTGGAAATTGTTCCTAAAGGAGCCAAAACAGAGGGTCAGAAATGGGTCTACAAAACAAAACTCGACTCCCAAGGGAATGTAGAAAGATACAAAGCGCGACTTGTGGCAAAAGGTTTTACGCAAAGAGAAGGGATTGATTACAATGAGACCTTTTCTCCAGTCTCATGTAAAGATTCCTTCAGAATCATAATGGCATTAGTAGCACATTATGATTTAGAGTTACATCAGATGGATGTAAAGACGGCATTTCTTAATGGGGATTTGGAGGAAAATGTTTACATGGCACAACCAAAAGGTTTTGTCATGGAAGAAAATGAAAGAATGGGATGCCGCCTAAAGAAATCAATTTATGGGTTAAAGCAAGCTTCAAGACAGTGGTACTTGAAGTTTGACAGTACAATAAGAAAATTTGGGTTTAAAGAGAATGTAGAAGACAACTGTGTCTATACAAAGTTTAAAGACGGGAAATTTATCTTCCTAATCCTGTATGTGGATGATATCCTACTAGCTAGTAGTGATGTCAGTCTGCTACTGGAGACGAAGAGATTTTTGTCCTCAAACTTTGATATGAAAGATCTTGGTGAAGCTTCGTTCGTTCTAGAGATCAAATTCACCGGATAGAAACAAAGGGATATTGGGACTATCACAAAAGACATATATAGAGAAAGTCTTAAAGAAATTTGGGATGCATAAATGTAGTCCTTCACCGCACCTATAGTCAAGGGCGATGATATGGGGATTTTCAATGCCCCAGGAACCAGTATGAGATCGATCAAATGAAAGCGGTTCCATATGCTTCAGCTGTCGGAAGCTTACAGTATGCTCAAGTGTGTACACGCCCTGACTTAGCTTTTGTTACCGGGTTACTTGGCAGATTCCAGAGCAATCCTGGAATAGAACATTGGAAATTGATAAAGAAAGTCTTGCGTTATTTGCAAGGAACAAAAGGCCTCATGATGACATACGAAAGATCGATTTACTCCATATAGTGGGGTATATGATTCGATTTTGCGGAGATGATAGAAAGTCGACATCCGGATATGTCTTCACTCTCACTGGAGGAGCTATATCGTGGAAAAGCTCAAAGCAAACCGTCACTACATCGTCCACAATGTATGCCGAGTTTGTAGCATGTTATGAGGCTACGGGGCAGGTGAACTGGCTAAAGAAGTTCATACCCGGTTTAAAAGTGGTTGACGACATCAATAGACCACTTAAGTTGTATGCGATAATGAACCAAAGAAGAATGTATGCCCACAACAATAAGTCAAGTGGTGCCGCCAAACACATTGACATAAAGTACTATGTTGTGAAAGATAAAGTTCGGATCAAATTATAAGTCTTGAGCATATAAGTACTGCAAAGATGTTAGCGGATCCGCTTACTAAAGGCTTACCACCCAACGTGTTCAGAGAACATATAGCCGCATGGGTTTAAGGAAAGCCTATGATTCTGGACTAAAAGATGGCCCAAAAGATTATAGTGACTATTTCGAGCAGGAGGTGTATTGTAGTCATTGAATCTATCGGCGATTGACCGCGACGATGAGACATGTTCTATACACTAACTGTGATGGAATAAGTAAAGTCAAAAAGCAATTAAAAGATAAAATATAGAATGAGATCAAGGGAGAATGTTAGAATGATCTCTGTGGAGGCATTTGGCCCAACGACCAAATGCCTCGCTACCGATCGGGGCATTCACCCATTCATGGTCATTGGGCCCTGTTGCATCGCGCTATATAAGCAGAGGTGGGGGCCGGTGGCACGGGCTACAAGGTTGAACGGAGCCACAAACCCACCCGGACAAAACCCTAATCCGATCTAAGAGAGGGGGCGCAGCCAGCAACGGGAAGTCCACCGCCGCCTCCACCGACGCGGTCGACCACCGACGGCCACGCCTCCGCTCGGGACACGACACCGCCGCCAAGCTTCGCCCCTCTCCACCGACCGTCGCTGCCTAGCGCAGATCCTCACCGACGAACCGCAATGGCCAACTCGTCATCGTCTACATCGGACGGTACCTCTCTCTCTCTCCCTCGGTTCTCTCGGACCCGATCCATCAAACAACAACCCAAAGAGAAAAGAACCGAATGGATCTAAAGAATTCAACATGTCTTTCATCCAAAGACTTCTGCACAGAGATGAAAAACCGCCATCCGGTGCTTCCAAGAAAGCCGACAGGAGGAGGCATGGATGGCTGAGGAGGCTTGGCATGGGGCCTTGCACTGCCGTGAATTATGGAGGTGACGAGGCAAGCACCAGCTCGTCGGACTGTGAGCACGACGGCGGTGGCCGGTACGAGAGGATCAAAGTCCGGCCGTACCGGAAGCAGGTGAAGGAATTCTCAGCGGTTTACAGGGGCCAGGTGATCAAGGCACATGACGGCGCCATCCTGACGATGAAGTTTAGCCCCGACGGGGAGCTTCTTGCCAGTGGAGGCGAGGATGGAGTTGTCCGGGTATGGCGTGTGACGCAGGCTGACGGGTGTGACATTCCTACCGATGATCCATCCTGTATTTACCTCAAAATGAGGGGCGAGTCCCAGTTGACTCCTGTGGATGAAGACGATGAGAAGAAATGCAAGGTCAAGGGCGTGAAGAGATCTTCAGAGTCTGCTTGTGTTGTGATTCCAGAAATGGTGTTCCGGATCGCGGAGGAGCCGCTGCATGAGTTCCGTGCGCACTCCGGCGATGTGCTGGATTTGTCATGGTCAAGCAGTAAGGTTGGTTAATTGAGAAGTGTGACTGCTTTTTGTATCATTGTTGTAGGATTATTCTATTATGTGTTCATCTAATGGTGAAAATCTTATTCCTTGCAGCGTCTACTGTCGGCATCAACAGACAAAACAGTTCGCTTGTGGGAAATTGGTTGCGCAAATTGCATCGCGGTATTTCCTCATAGCAACTTTGGTAAGGTTTCATTTCATTTATTCCTTTAAGTTGTTTCCTCGTCTACATTTTCAGTTGCATCTACAGCTTAGCCTCACGACCCCCCACCCCACTCTGCAGTGACTTGTGTCCAACTGAATCCAGCTAATGAAAATTGCTTCGTCAGTGGATCCATTGATGGCAAAATCCGTGTTTGGGATATTGCTAGATGCCGTGTACTGGACTGGGCTGATGTTAGACAAATAATAACAGCTGTTTGTTATCATCCCGATGGAAAGGTGTGATTATTGCGTACCCGCATTATAGTATTCTTTTGCTGAAGTTGCCCATATAGTTTTCGTGATTTGTAGTTTTACTCCCTTGCAGGGAGCAGTGATTGGGACCATCACTGGGAATTGTCGCTTCTATGATGCATCAGGTAAATGCTAAATCGGTGCAATTCTTGTCTTACGAGCATTTCCCTCCAGATGTTTCAGTTTACACTTGTTGCTGAAAATTTAACTGTTTTGCATTGGTGCAGATAATCTACTGCGGCTAGAATCACAAGTCACGCTAAAAAGGATCACAGGTCTGCAGGTAAACATCAGCAAAACAAAACAAAAACTTGACCTTTTAGTGTGTATCAGTTATTTGTCCATTGTTTTACCTCTCATTGTGAATGCTAATTCTTCCCCATTGCAGTTCTGTCCGCGTGACCCCAGAAAGCTGATGGTAACATGTTCTGACTCGAAGGTCAACATACTTGATGGGGTCGATGTCATACAGAAATACGGAGGTATAACTAAAATTGCTTCTGATCTATGCTTCTAGCTGTAAATGATTTTTACGCGAGATGGACGATGAGCTAATAATAGTATGTACCTCTCCAGGACTCCAGAGTGGTTCCTGCCAGTTGTCCACGACATTCACTCCGGATGGGCAGTATATAATCTCTGCAAGTGAGGATTCCGACATCTACATTTGGAACAACGAAAAGCAATATATGCCTAAACAAGTGAAGACCACATGGCCCTCGGAGCGCTTTCGTGCGAACAATGCAGCCATTGCAATACCCTGGAATGGCCCGAAACCACGAAGCACTGTCCCAATCGCATCTGAAAACCTGGCGTTCTTCCAGGAGTCCAGCTGCAAAAGTTCAGCAACATGGCCAGAGGAAATGCTTCCCATCTGCTCAATTAGTACTACTTTGGATGAATCACAGTGCAAGCTCCTGAGGAATTGTTGCCAGGGTGAATCACACTCCTGGGGTCTAGTGATAGTTACCGCGGGATGGGACGGTCGGATTAGGTCATTCCAGAATTATGGCTTGCCGGTGCATCAGTGACTGGTTTGAGCATTTTTTGTGATCCAAAACAGCAGTATTGGCACACCTCACCTGGCCTCAAGAAAAGCTTAGGTGCATCCACCTCTGTTGGTCCAATGCTTGTTTACTTGGTATAAGGCATCACACGGTTGGTGTTCTTCTGAATTGTGCATGGACCAATGCTGTACATCAGTGGTTGTTTGTCGTTGTTTGTCGCAGGGGCAGAAGTTTGTAGCTTTTTATAGATATGTTCAGTGTAGATCAGCTTTATCCCGTTTCCCCCTTTCATTTCTCGTTGATACATCACAGGAAAGATAGTTTCAATTGAATGTAAATTCCTCCTAGTTAATGTGTGGGAGCTCAACTGAACTGTCAGATAATTGTGTTCAAACTGAATACACAGAATTTGGTACATTTGTTCCAAAGTCAGAATCCTGTTTTCTTCTATCTTAATCCTGGTAGTTCCAATTTCAGATATAGGCAACTTATTCTAGTGTTTAGCATGATACGCTGCTTTTTGTGGACTTCGTGGAGCTCATTTCAATCTTATTTTGGTTCACGTAAAGGGTCTTGGGTTAAGTGGTTTGGTGATATTTTGAGTGATCTCCTGAATCTTTCGAGATGTGACTTGGGATTATATGATGAATATGAGCATCTCTGATTGTCTAGTGGTGATTGATTTCTCAATAATCATCTTTCTCCAACAACCTTCATCCATTTTTTCCTCACATGTTTTGGTTTCCTCAATATGTTATTCAAGGTATTAGCCTGAGCTTGTCAGTAGCTTGTCACTTCAGGCTTGTACTTCAATATATAATTTAAGATTTGTTTGAACTAACACATTATTTTTTGTTTCATTATGTGGTCGGTTACCCATTGGATAAGTTTCTTGATATCTTAGGGATTGAAAGGGCTCCGGCGCATGTGGCCTTTGAGCTATTCGTCCAGAGTTCATCGGATTGAACTCACTGAAACTCTCATGCTCGTTTGCTCACTCAAATAGTCAGTTGCTTCACTAGAATCTAGAGAAGGGTAATTTGTTAATGTTTAGGAGAATTTATAGAATTTTTGTCTAGGGTTGGGAGAGAATATTTGTCCGTAGAGACCATGCAGTTTGGTCCTAGATTAGGTGATGAACAATTGACATCGTTGTCAAGGAGTTTGGAGTTTTAGTTATGTGTTTTGCAAAAGTTGGCCTGCATTCAGAGGCTAGGCAATCTGACCGGCATTAGTGGCAATCTGATTGGCCTTGGCTCAGGAGGTCAGACCAACGGTGCAAACTTGTGGTAAATGGACACCAAACACTTGTGTATGGTTGTTTGGAGATGTGTTTGCACTAGGTGCTATTGAAAATAGAAATTGGACGCGAAACTAGATATAATTTAACTGAAAAGTCCAAAAATGGATGTTTTCTAGTGATGAAAAGCAGTCGGACCGACCAGACCATGGCGGTCAAACCAGTGTCATGTCCCCAGTGGGTGTGGTCAGACCGACCAATGGTTGGCGGTTAGATCGGCCAATGGTTGGCGATCAGATTGACCGTGGCATTTTAGTACACAGTGAGCTGTGTTGAATTATCGTATACTTTGAGAAGCATGTGTGAGTAAGAGGTCCGTTTATGTGTGGGCTTAACAGGTGCCCGTTAATATTTTTCTCTGGTCCTAGCCTCCACTATATAAGGGGTGGTGCAGGATTTGTACACCAACTAAGCCTAGGAACCCTAATTTGATATTTAGGGAAAGTGGAGAGAGGAGAGAACGCTAGGGTTTGAGAGATGCATTGAGATAAAATTTGTCGGATTGAGTGCTCACGAGTGAGCTTGTGTCCTCCATGTTGGAGTGGTTGTAAACCCTCAATTCCTCAATATCAATCCAATAAAATTCATGCAAAGATGATTTGTCGCTTGATCTTGCTCTCCTCCTTGAGATTTTAGGTTCTTGTGTTCTAGGGTTTTGCATTAGTTTTTTTGTTGTGATCTAGCTTGCTGGGACTTGTGGAAGTTGATCTTGATCATCTTTAGTCCACGAGCAAATTTTTAGATTAAGTTTTGGTTTTTACCCGGTTTTAAGCCCTCTTGCACTCAAACAAGAAAATTTTAGAATCTTGGCTATGATTGTCTAGATCTTTGATTGGAATAGGTTACTAACCTTCTTGTTGAGTTGTATCTAAATTTCAAGTTATTTGGATTTGTTTCGATTTGTAGATCAAAAGTTACGTCATTTTGTGAATATGAGATTGTGTTGATTTTTCTGTCATTTTGGATTTGGATTTGTTGAAAATGTGAGTTTTAGTTCTTTCCCTTCGTAGCTTTACATAGCTATTTGAGTGAAAAAGAAGTAAACTCCAGAAGAGAAAAAGTGGGCTTTATTGACCCCCCACCACCCCAATCTAGTTGCTAACATGGTCCAACATTGTCAAACATTAGATTACTTTGAGACATCATGGTTGAACAATGAAGTCCAATGTAAGTAAATATTCTTTTAGCATGTTCTGCTAATTGGATGATGAGGAAGCTAGGTCGCTGCTTCTGTAACAATGGCTTAGCTCAATAATAAGATTTTTTACATGATGACAATTACACAGACTGTACCTTCTGACACAATGACAGATTTGATATGGCTTAAACTAGAATTCGACTAGGAAATTTACTGGTGAGATAAGAGGCATCCTAACAACGGCAGGTGAATGGTACATGTTTCTTTCTGCTTCACAATTCACAGGTTAGAACAAGATGGGCATTGTCGCATTGTCAGACTTGTTTATTACATTCATGTAGAATGAATAGCGATGAAGCACCTGAGAGATAGCTTTTTGTCAAATTAATTGGTGTTGTATCAAGCATTGTGTAATTATACAAGTTGTTGTAGTTGTTAGATCTCTGACCACCATCACATGGTCAACAGAAGCTAGCTTAAAGCTGATTACTAAACAATTAATGAAGTCGCTGCTCCGAATAGCACGTCATTGCTGATTTGGTTCTCTGAACTGCTGCTGAAACCATTTCTTCGGCTGTTCCCAGCCGAAAGTGTTCTTGACAGCAACAAAGCAGTGACGCCTTTTTCTTCGTTTCTTGCAAATCAGAACATGCTATAAACGCGTAAAACTCCCTCTCAAAAGCATTAAACTGCGGATACTGCAATGGCCAGTGGGCATGAAGAGTACTTCCGTCCAAGTCTAAATATTCTGACCAGACTGACCATGGCAGAATTGTTTGTTGTGTAAATATCGGGCATAATTCGAGGGATATGTACTCACCAACTCATCTTGGAGGATTGCAATTATCCATTATTTTTGTCAGAGGTGTTGAAATAAGATACCCTTTACGTAGGACATGACCTCATTGTGCAAAACTATATTTAAATCAAAATTATCAGCTAAGTTGGTGCCTTATCTTTTCACTTCACTAGTGAGTGTTCTGAGTAAAAAAAAGGAATTAAGTAGTTACTTCGGAAACATGTTTCTGCAAACCATCGGAATTCAACATCAATAGAGAACTGCCATCCAGTGAATGGTAGCTTAAAGCTCACATCCTTGCATAATGTATATATTCCGTCGAAAGGAGAAAAAAAAATGCTTGGTTAATAAAGCAGTAGTCAGGTTGTTAAGTACACTGCTGCTTAACTTTCGTTGCTGGGGCGTCATTGCTGATGATCTCTCTGCAGTTATTTTCACAAGCTTTTTTTATCTATTGCGAAATGTGTCATCCATCATATCATACCCGCGAAAGGTGACGCCGCTTTTCTCAAAAGCATCAAACCGCACGGTCAGGTAATAGCAAGATAACAAAACTAGCGTTGGACAGCGTTGAGCATGTCATGTGCCGGCGAAGTTGCCGATGATTGAATAGTCTGACCATGGATGAGTGATTGTATCGGTTTCATGCATCCATGCATGCATAATTGGATGCACTTAACAAATACTACTTATCTTGCAGTGCTTCTTTTTACGTACTCCATGACCTCATTGTTGGCAGCTTTTGCGATGAACTGAAAAGATGCAGTTAAAAGGCGTTTCTGTCTGTAACTTCATGGTGTCAAGACTTCAGATCATGGGAGCGTCTATATGCCGCTCGCGCGGCGCATAACCACACGCCGCCCACCTTCCAAAAAAGGTAAGTATCCCGCGCAGCGAGGGCCATCTTTGGCGAGCCTTTCTTGGACCATCAGTTTCGGGGCTACAGCTCGCGATTTTATTCGGGCGAGGCCCATTTGGTGCCAGCCAACTAATCACTAAACGTGGGCCTACCTTTTCTTTTCTGTTTCTTTGTTTTAAAATTTCAAAAGCATGTATCTTTCAAACCGAGTGTCCGTTTCGCGATTAGTTTGTTTTCGTTACAGCGAATATATATATATATATATATATATATATATATATATATATGGGGGTTGGGGGTCTCGCGCTACCTCGAGCCAACAATAACCTCGTAAAGGCATGACGTATCGGGAAATCCACCCTGAACAAAGTCCGGGGACCAACTCCTAATGATGTCTAAGGACCAACCGAGGCGAGGTGTGACACATCAGGTGATCCACCCCAGGCGAGGTCCGAGGACCAGCCTCGACGAGACTTGACACGTGGGCGAATCCATTCTGGGGTAACCACTCGTCCAGGTCTTGTCGGCACCTGCATAGACAAAAGACTGACGATGTCATGTATCTCAGACGTGGTGGGTAGGGGTGCAATCAGAGCTTATACTGATTTCCTCATCATGTATCCTATTCTATAATTTGTTTCGGAGTCGGACATAGATAATATCGGATACTCATTTCTCCATGCTGTATTCGCTCCGTAAACTTTTGGTTGGTCAGCCGGTTGGAAATTATCCACTTATTTTGCACCCCTACACAAGACATTAAACAGTAAGAGGGCAATCAGAGCGGACATGGAGAAACTAATCGCTGCGATGTTAAATAAAAAAACACTTAGTATCCCTTGCCTGTTAAGATGCAAAAACCCAGCTATCTATTATCATATTCCTAGGTGAAGTTAAAACAGGTTTTCCTTATACCACCTGACATACGGATGGATATCACTCGTTCCGTATCCTATTCCATTTTTTTTCTCGGAGTTGGAGTCAGACATGGATAGTGCCGGATACACATTTATCCCTTTCATATTCGCTACGTAAGCCTTCAGTCGATCGGTCAGATGGATATTATCTCGAACATGGTGTGTAGGGGTGCAATTGGAGCGGATACAGACTTGCTCATCGTGTATCCTGTTCCGTATTTTTTCAGGGTTGGAGTCAGACACGGATAATGTCGGATACCCATTTCTCCATCCCGTATTCGCTACACGAGCCTTCGGTTGGTTAGTCGGTTGAAAATTATCAACTTATTTTGCACCCTTACATAGGACATTAAACAGTAGGGGTGCAATCAGAGTGGACATAGAGAAACTAATCGTTAAGATATCAAAGAACAACACTCAGTATCTCTTGCTTATTAATATGCGGCAACCCACCTATCTATTATCATGTTCCTAAGTGAAGTTAAAACATATTTTTCTTATACCACCTCACATACGGACGGATATCACTCGTCCCGTATCCTATTCCATATCTTTTTCCCTAGAGTCGGAGTCAGACACTGATAGTGCCGAAGACCCATTTATCCTTTTCATATTCGCTTCGTAAGCCTTTGGTCGATCGGTTGAACGAATATTATCTGCTCCATTTGCAACCCTAGTGGTGGGACCCACTTGATACAATGGATGAAAGTACCCCCAGAGCAAGCTAAGCCCTGAGGGCAACAATGTAACTTTAGGAATCTCCCTCTCCCACTCTATAAATAGGACCCATTGTAAATGGGTAGGGGGAGTCCACATGTAACTTCTACCACACATATACAATACATCGGTACTACCCCCTTGTGTGTGACTCTCGTTAAGCTCCTACCTCGCATCCTCGACGATCGATGCATCTGACCGGGGGTGACTACAAATTTACTGTTCGATCCCATATCGACGACAATATCGCCTCAATGATGATAACATACATAGTAGACACAAAAAAAAATAGTGGAACAAAACAAACATGATGGTGGCACATCCGTCCAACTCTGAACTTCGGATGTTCTAGTAGTTAAAATTAAATGTTCCACCCATTAGTTTCGAATGTTCCAATAGGTAAAATTAAATGTTCCACCCATTAGTTTCGAATGTTGCAGCAATTTATGGGTGGTGTTGTTCTAGCACATATCTTTTGAACTGGGTAAGGGGAATGAATCAATGGGCATTGGATGTTTCGGTAGATAAAATGAAATGTTCCACATATTTATTTTCGATGTTCTAATAATTCATCGACGGTGTTTCACTCATTAAAGTTCTATGTTCCACATGTTTGATTTCAATTTTCGAATAGTTCATCGATGATATTCCACCTGTTTAGTTTTAATGTTCGAGGAAGATGTTCCAATAGGTTATTGACGATGTTCCAATAGTAGGGCAATGTGGGAGGCAAATCAAGTCAATTATATTTTAAAAAATAAAAAAATAGAACAATGGTGGGAAAAAAAATGAAAATGTGGAAAACAACAACAAAAAAAAGACCTATCGCAAAATTCGGCAACAAATTGCAACTAAAATTGTCATTACTCCCCCCTAATAAGCGAGTCGTGGGCCGGAGTCGGCGGCGGATTGTTATATGCCTCGCGCGCGGCAAATTGCAAATCTATCAGATCATCGAGTTGGTGGGCCATTACGAGTGATTGGGCGATCTGGGCCTAGTTGAAAATGCCGAGCTAGGCATGGGATCGGGCGTCTGATTGCAATCCACTAATGACAATCCAACCAGTACAGTAATATTCCCAGATTGGACTTCTTTCCCGGTATCGGGTAGTGGGCAGCCGGTCTCGTCCAAACCACCGTAATTCCTCCCACCTCCCCCGTTTGCTCGGCAGTGTCTACCTACCTTACTTTGGTATCATATTACCTTCTGGCCGAGGACCGACCTGTGAGCTCGGATGGCTAGCTAAGCCAGGTGAGTGATTTTCTTACCGAATTTTTTGGTATTTAGGTTGACCGTGGTCTAAACAACACTTATTTTGCTAAGTTTTGACTTTACCCAAGTTTTGGCTAATGCCAGATTTTTACTTAATTGGTGCATTAGCAATGAACCAACTAACCACGCCAGATATCAGCCGACGCTCGGTGTTTTATAAAAAAAGCTATTTAATCTTTAATTTTTTTTTGTTATAGTTTTACTTGGAAGCATCTTTTGACTATAGCAACGAAATCATATTGAAACCGGTAGAGATTCCATGACTAGAGCTATACTCCACCGCACTGCACGTCAACCGCGAACCGGCCGACCCCGAGTTTTATGAAAAATATCTGCGTAGTTACATAAATATCATGCATATCGACTATCGAGAGCAACAAGCACAAGATATAAAGACGCAACTTAAGATAATATAATGAATGAACCAACCCACCATGTCCCACCCTGATACAAAAACATCACTTCTCCTGCATATAAAATAACAATTGGAGCCTACCCACGTAGGATACTTATCCTTCTATCCTGAGTTTAACTACTAGCTAGCCTGTCAATTCCCAACTCGCGAGACAACCTGCAAGTCGCAGAAAGCAAAACATGAGAAAAATATTAATACTTGGATGAACATATATAGATCGTAAAACGGTTAGAGATAACACAGCACAGCATGCAGAAGCATGCCTGTACTATATTAATGGATTTTGCACAAAGAATCTATCATCTTCACCCTATTTGCCAAGTCAAGGCCCAATCTGTTAGAGATATAATTGGAGAGATATCAGTGTTAGAGTAGGACTCTAGCTTTATTTTGGTTTCTTTATCTGTAACCTGTATCTGTATATATATAGGCCCATTGGCCTCCTGATAATACAAGCAACAATCATAACATGGTATCAGAGCAAACCTAGGGTTTCGCTTGTCAACCTACGGCGCCCTCGGCCTCGAGCCTCCTCTCTGCTCTGTCCGATGGCCGCCACGGCTTCCTTGCTTGCAGGCGCGCCGCCGCTTGCCGCCGCCACGGCTTCCTTTGCTTGCGATGTACGCCGCGCTTTGCATCCCCGAGACTCCATCGCTGGGGCTCCTCGGCGTCTTCTGCCGCGAACCGGCCGCCGTCACCCGGTCGCCGCGCTGCCGCGCCGTCTTCTTCTTCAAACCGCCGCCTTGCTGTCTCCACCGACCGTGGCTGGCTCGCCGGGCGCCGTCCCTCACAGACGGAGCACTCGCCGCTTTCTCGACATCCGTCGTCAAGACGAACCGCCCGCCGCCGCGGCCGTCACCCGGTCGCCGCGAGGGTCGCCGCGTCTTCTGCCATGAACCAGCCGCCGCCGCCGCCGCCGTCCACCCGGTCGCCGCCAACCGCCGCCATGGCCGTCACCCGGGGTCGCCGCCAAGGGCCGCCGCCATCAGAGGAGGGTCGCCGCCGCTGGTGGTTGCCGCCGCCAGCACACAAGGGAAACCCTACTAGGGTTTCCCCGTTTTCGGCAGTGGGCCGATTGGAATCGGCCCGGCCGATTCCATTTAAAGGAGAAGAGAAGAGTTAAAAAAACGTTGGTCTAATCGCCGCGCCGTCCAGCGCCGCCTATTAGACTACGTTACCTTGGTCGCCGCGCCGTCCAGCGCCGCCTACCAATGGGTACCGTTTCCCTCGCCGCCTTGCGGTGATCTTCGACGGTGTTAACTACACCGACTTCGTGTCTCACATGCGCATCCATATGCGCGGTCTTCGTCTTTGGGGCGTCCTCTCTGGCGATGTCACCTGCCCGCCATGCCCTACTACTCCGACGGAGCCTACGTCTGTTGCGCTTCCCTCGACAGCTGACAAAGCTGCTATTGAGTCTGGCCGCCTTGCATGAGAAGGTCGCCTCGCCTACCAAGAGGCTCGACTCCTACATGGATCACCCGACTACCTACACTCGGTGGTGTGACGACGACGCCGAGCTGCTTTGTCTTCATCGCCAGATGTTCACCTCGCTTTTCTTGAGATTGTGGGATTTTCATCACCGTCCGATGTGGACTCATCTTCGACAAATACGCTTCGAACCCTCCGAGATGCCTCTACTTGTCGAAGAGTTCGTCAGAACACTCTCTTCAAAGCAGGTGATGCTACTTTGCTGACGCCTTCTATGCTCGTAGTTCGCATCCGCGCCAATCGGACTCTCTTCGCACCGCCGGGCCGCTGCCTCGCTCATGCTTTGCTTGGTCGTCCGTGGCCGACCGAGTTTCAGCGTGTCTACGAGTTCCTTACTCGCCGCGTCCGAGTTCGAGCGGAGGCGCGCCCGACCACTTGCACGCCACCTCGTGTCACTCTTCTCGGAGGCCCTTACCGAGATACGTGCAGAGGAGACTCGTCTCGAGTGGTGCCGGCCTCGATGCCACTCCTCCGTGCTCGCCGCCAGTACACTGCTACACCGATCGCTTCACGCTTGATCGCTGCCTCCTCCGGCTACCACGGTGGTGGTGGCCGCCCTCCATCTGGCGGTGGTCGCCCTCGTTGCTCCTCTGCGACAAGATCGGCCACATTGAGTCCCAGCTACAAGAAAGCAATGCATATTTTACGCCGTTCTTCTCCTAGCACCGCACCGGTTTCTACATCGACGTCGTGATCGACTACTTCGCGTTTTCTCTCCGAGCGGGAGATAGCCGACTTGACGGCTCGCTGCCGCTTGGTCTTCCTCGGCGAGTTCTGCGGAGTTCGCGACCGACTCTTCGCACCGAGAAACCACCTCCTACACACAGTACCTCCCGTGGATCCTTGATTCGGAGCATCCTTCCACATGACTTCCGATTCTTCCACTCTATCTTTTGTTACACCTCTTGATTCCCCGCCGCTGTACTTACTGCGATGGTACCTCTCTTTCTGTCTCGGTCGAGGACCTCTTAGCAACTCATCTTTTCATATTCCTTCATTGCTCATGTTCCTCGCCTAACCATGCGACTTCTTTCTGCTGACATTCGACCTTGGTTATCGGATCATTCTCGACTCGACTCTTGTTGTGTTCGGACCGCCACACGGAGCTCGGTTGGTTCTCGCCCTCGGCGCCTTGACTCACAGCGTCTCTGGAGCTTGACCGGCTTCACCTTCCTTCCACGCCACCGCCGCCGCCAGCCTCTCCGCTCGCCACTTCGTCTCCGGCTCTTTCCAACAATGGCATCACCGTCTTGGCCATCTGTGGCTCTCGCCGTCGCCTTTAGTTCGTCGTGGTCTTCGGGGTCCGCCTCGGAGAGGCGTGTCTCTACATTGTCGTGGTAAGTTAGGCAAACAACTTCGACTTCCTTATCCTCATAGTGAGTCGGTGTCTCAACGCCCATTTGATCTTGTTCATTCGGATGTTTGGGGTCCGGCTCCTTCGTTTCGAAAGGGTCATCGATACTATATCATATTTATAGATGATTTCTCTCGCCACACTTGGATATATTTCATGTCTTCTCGTAGTGAGGTCTTGTCTATCTATAAACAGTTTGCCACTATGGTTCGCATACGCTTCTCACTCCTATTCGTGTCTTTCGTGGCCGACTACTGGGCGAGTACCTCTCTCATCACTTGCGCAGCTTCCTTCTTTGGCGAGGGCACTCTCGCTCGCTTCTCTTGTCACGGTGCTCATGCTCGTAATGGTGTTCTTGGCGCAAGCATCGTCCACCTCCTTGAGTCGGCTCGTGCACCGATGATTGCCGCCTATTCCACCTCACTTTTGGGCGGAGGTCGTTTCCATCGCCACCTATCTCGTCAACATCCAAATTTCTTCTCGCTCTTCGCGCAATCCCTATTGAGCGTCTCGTGGTCTCCTTCCGACTACTCGCCTTCGTCGTTTGGTTGCGCTTGCTACGTTCTCCTCGCCTCGAGAACGCACTAAACCGATCGCCGATCTATTGAGTGTGTTTTTGGGATACAATGCCGAGCACAAAGGCTATCGGTCTTTGGGATCCTGTTGGTCGACGGATGCGGATCTCTGGGATGTGACTTTCGACGAGTCTCGTCCTTTCTACCCACGTCTGTCTCTCCTTCGACTTCCTCTGTGGAGTCTCTGTCTTTTGACCTTTCGGATACACCTATCTCGTCTCCACATATTTCTCCTGTGGCCTCTCCGCCATTGTCGCCGCTGTTTCGTCTCCTGCGGCTCCTCGTGCTCCCCACTACACTCGTCTACACTCGTCGACCTCGTATTGAGGATCTTCCGATGAGACCACTTCTCCCGATGTTTCATCTTCTTACGATGTTTCATCTTCCCCGATGGGCCGTCTTCTCCTCGCTACGCTCTCGCGATCGCCCGATCGATCCGGCCCTGCCGTTTGCCTTTCTTGGCGCAGCTACTTGTGAGCACGCTTCCCACCGGATCTCATTACTCATCCCGAGTGGCGCATGCCATGGCCGAGAGATTGTCGCCTCGAGCGTCTTGGTACTTGGGATCTTGTTCCTTTTCCATCTCACTCTCGTCCCATCACATGTAAGTGGGTCTATAAGATTAAGACTCGCTCGATGGCTCTCTTGAGCGCTATAAGGCACGTCTTGTTGCTCGTGGCTTCCAGCGGGAGCATGGTCGTGACTACTGACGAGACTTTTGCTCTGTGGCCCACATGACCACCGTCCGCACTTTCTTTCGGTGGCGTCGCCATCGGGTCTGCATTCTCAACTTGATGTCAAGAATGCCTTTCTTAATGGCGAGTTGCGTGAGGAGGTCTACATGCATCCGCCACCGGGTATTCATTCTCAAGGCATGGTCCGCCGCCTTCGTCGCTCTCTATGGCCTTAAGCAAGCCCTCGTGCACGGTTTGGCGCTTCTCCTCTGTGGTCACTTCTTTGGTTTTTCGCCAAGTGATCATGATCTGCGCTCTTTGTCCACACTTCGTCTCGTGGTCGGACTCTTCTCCTTCAGTATGTTGATGATATGATCATTCACAGGAGATGATTCGAGTACATTGCCTTTGTCAAGGCTCGTCTTAGTGAGCAGTTTCCTTATGTCGGATCTTGGTCCTCTTCGTTACTTTCTTGGGATTGAGGTTACTTCCACTCCGGATGGTTTCTTTATGTCCCAAGAGAAGTATATTCAGATCTTCTTGATCGCGCCTCCTCATCGACGGCGTCTGTTGAGACTCCTATGGAGCTCAATGTTCACCTCCGACCCTCGATGGCGAGCCTCTTTACGATCCGGCTCGCTATCGCCATCTTGTTGGGAGTCTTGTCTACCTTGTTGTTACTCGTCCGGATATCACTTATCCAGTTCACATTCGAGTCGGTTTGTTTCGCTCCCTCTCAGTCCACTACACCACCTTCTTGAGTTCTGCGATACCTTCGTGGAACTATCTCTCGCCGTCTCTTCTTTCCATGCTCCACTCGTTCTGACTTCAGCTTATTCGGATGCTACTTGGGCGTGATCCTCCGATCGCGGTCTATCTCTCGCTTCTTGTGTTTTCTTGGTGGTTCGCTTATTGCACGGAAGGCGAAGAAACAGATCGCAGTGTCCGTTCGAGTCAGAGGTGAGTTGCGAGCTATGGCTATCTTGGATGCGAGAAATTACTTGGCTACGGTGGTTACTTGAGGATTTTGGTGTTTCACATTACTGCCGACTCCTCTCTTGTCGAACGATGCAGTGCTATCGATGCTGCGTGACCACGTGAAGCATGAGCTCACCAAGCATATTGGTGTTGATGCTTCCTTCATGAGGTCTTGTGTGCATGATCGGTGATTGCTCTTGATAGATGTGCCTTGAGCTTCAGATAGCGGATTTCTTCACGAAGGCCTGACTCGAGCACAAAGACGGCTTACCTCTCCAAACTCGGTGTTGTTGATCCACCATGAGTTTGAGGGGGGGTGTTAGAGATATAATTAGAGAGATATCAGTGTTAGAGTAGAACTCTAGCTTTATTTTGGTTTCCTTATCTGTAACCTGTATCTGTATATATATAGGCCCATTGGCCTCCTGATAATACAAGCAACAATCATAACACAATCATGCGAGCAACTGGGCAAGAAAGGTAACAAGTCATGCCAGCAGTGGTGATCCAGGATTTCTTGAATATATGTTCGGAGTTACAAAAATACTGTTTAATGTAAAACATAAAGATTCATAATATAAAATAATACAAATTATTTTTACCGGACACAACATCTCAAATAATTTGTGGAAGAAAGGTATTCAGCATATTTCAAAAGGACGGAAAAAAATCTACAGTAATTCTACCGTACGTAATATTGTAAAAGCTAAAGTGCAGTTTGCAAAACTTCTTTCTAATTACAGTTTATAGCACAAGCTGCACAACTCACTCAAATAACAAGAGCACTAGAAGAATGGAACAGTTTCTATGGCTCTATGATTGCCTGTTACACAATACAAGTAAATCCGCCAACGGAACAACAAACCGATGAGCTAAGAACTCTATGTACAGCAATTAATGTCCATTCTAAGTTAGCTGGGTAACAAAATATTTTTTGCCACTATTCAGTCAAACTAGACAAGATGACAATCATCTCGGATAATGGTTATTCAGCCACTGAAGAATTATCTAGTAATTGGATAAAGTCATGTTCTTTCATATGGTCATACCACTCAATTGGCCATTTCAGCAAGTACAAACAAAAATGATCACGTTTCAAACAGCCAGGATGCTGAGAATATATAGAGAAATTTAACAAACTATATGATCTAAAACTCCAAACAACATTAGATTGCACATCTAATTAAATCTTGAACTGACTACACATTCCTAACACCCTAATAACTAAAATTTGTCTACAGCAACCAAAGTCTAATGCCATTGCCTGATGCTATCCGCTAGTCACTCAATTTGGAAATATTTTTTGCAATTTGGAACTATCTGTACTAAATGATCCATTCATCCTACATGAAAAAATATATATGTAATAAAATACAAAATGGTCCACATCCATACAGTCCATTCATCCTCAGTTCCTCACTCAATTTGAAAATATTTGTAAATCTCACTCAACATAATCCATTCATCCTCAATATAATCCATTCAAAATTCAACAATCCATGAAACATGAAGCAGTAGTCTTCAAAAATCCTCAATATAATCCATTCAAAATTCAACAACTGCGGTTTGCAGAGGCAGCAGTCTTGATCAACCCAACTCCCCAAGCTCAAGTATTTACATTAATTAACAAGTATCAGACTATCAGTGCCAATCTTCCAAGAACAATTCGTTCTCCTCCATAAGTGGCAAATACAATCCTCAAATGATCGGATGCACACAAATCCCACACCAAAAAACTAGCAGAGCTCACGTTGACCTCACCGCGTGCCGCCGCCGCTCCTTGCGCTGGTGTCTGCTCTTGCTCGGGCTTGGCGCTCACCCCCTGCCTCTGCCGCTCGCCGCGCGTCGCGGGGCTACCCTGCCGCTCGCTGCGCGCCGTAGGACTTTTCTGCCCTAGCCGCTCATCGCACCCTCCATCCCCGGCTCCGGCTTAGCGCTCGCCCCCTGCCACGCTGCGCGTCCTTGCGCCGCCGCCGCCACAGAGCGAGAAATGGGAGTTGGAGAGTGGAGGAGATGAGCGGGATAGGGTTAGCACTAGGCTTTCGGGCAGTCGGGCTCTCGGCGTGGCCACATGGGGATGGGGTTGGGCTGTCGGAGCCTTGGGACCGAGTGGGTCGCGCAGATAGAGTAGGAGAGCTGGCAGCCGGGTGCGACGGGCTGAATTTGGGATGGAGAAATTGAAATATGTATTTTAAATAATTTACTAGTATATATACCTAATATACTTCATAAATACAAAGAATTTTACCAATTTTTTTGGATGTACATCGGTGCACCCATGTCGCTGTACTAGATTTGCCCGGCCGTGCATGCGGGCAGAAGATTACGTATCATACTGATCAAAAGAACATCGCGAGCAACTGAGCAAGAATGTGCTTGATGCGTCTGCACGTAGTAGAAGACGCGCTGCCGGCTAAACAAGGATGACATATCGTACCAGATGATCTTCGTGCGTACGTACTCAACCTAACTAGCAAAATTTCGCCACTTCTATATCTCGCATTATCGCGTCGGGCGTCGGCGCATGATAATATCTGCTATCTGTCAGTTCCTAATTAAGTACCACGCGCGCGCGAAAGAAAGAAAGGAAGGAAGGAATGGTATACACCAACCAGGTGGATCCACCGCGCGTCACTTGGCTTCGCGGGCTGCACGTCGGGAGGGCGCCCCGCGGTTAGACTCGACGGCGCTGTCGGGGAGGGGCCGGTTAAGCGGGAGCGGGCGGCGGCCACCTCCGGGTGGTGACCCCCGGCGGCTGAGCCAGCGCGACTCCCGCTGCTCGTCGCTGACGCCGACGAGCACCTGCTGGACGAAGGAGAGCTCCATGCGGTCGAGGAACGCCGCGTGCCGCTCCTCCGTCCACCCCTCGCCGCGCGCCAGCGCCGCCAGATCGTCCATCTACGTTCGCCGCACCCGCACGGCCGGAGTGTGTAGTGGAGGCGGAGGCGCTTCTTGACTAGGAATATGATATATCACTACTGGACGAAATATCTAGGGTAGCGAGTAGCGACCAAGCTTATATAACGCGACGCTCCTACGACTTAATTGCTAGCGCCTTGTAACGATGGAGCGTGTCAAAGTGAATTGGACATCGGGATGGCAAGATTGGCGGGCCACGCGGAATACGACGTACGGTGCTTCATGCAGCTCTCCGTCGTCGAGGCCTTTAATCCGCAAAGATATTTTCCTACGCAAGAGCAAGTGTGTTGCGGGCAGGAAATTATTGTAAAGTGATTGAGAGAAAATCAAAAGTATATTTATTCTGATTTTGTACATGTATATATACATGATGAAGAGTTGCCAATAAACCAAAGCGTCGATTCTATAAAACTGTTTGTGCATTGGGCATAATCACGCATGCGATTTTTATTTTGTGTCATAACACTCCCTTGACCAATGTGTCTTCATATGATCTTCTAATTCATCATCTTGGAAAAACTCCTCCAAAAACCCTGTAGGGAAAATATGAGGAGAACCGATAGAATAGATTTGTCATGAAAAACTCCTTTAAAACCCAGTGGGAAAATTTAAGGAGAAAAGTTGATATGGCATATATCTGTTCATATCTTCCTAAACCCCCTGTGAGGAAAAGAGATGTATTAATGATTATGTTGTCATATTGCCTCATTAAAAACCTTGATGAGAAACTCATAAAGGAAAAGAGTACAATATTTTATCCGAACGGGTTGAGTCTTAGGAGATTTCTCCCGACATCCGCAAATCACGTAGTCTTCGCATACCAATTCCATGAACACATTTTTGAAATGCGGAAGTTGGTAATGACTTGGTAAATAAGTCTGCGAGGTTATCACAAGACTTAGTTTGCGAATAGTGATTTCCCACTTTCTTGCAATTCATGTGGGTAAAATAGTTTAGGTGCAATATGTTTTGTGATATTACTCTTTATGTAACCCGCTTGCATTTGAACAACATAAGCGAGATTATCTTCGTAGATAATGGTAGGTGATGAAATAGCACCTATATCACATGATATTGTATGTGATTAATCATTCTGTGCAAGCCATACACATTCACGTGATGCTTCATATAATGCAATTATTTCGAATGATTAGTGGATGTAGCCACTAGAGTCTGCTTTGAAGACTTCCAAGAGATGGTCGCTTCCACCGTGTAAAAACACAAAGCCTGCTTAAGATCCGCATTATGGGGATCGATAAATAGCCAAGATCTGTATATCCTATTAAATCCATATTTTTATTCTTTTGAAAGAATAGACCGAGATCTTTAGTGCCTTGAAGATATCTAAGGATATTCTTCACTCCTACCCAATGTCTTTTGGTTGGAGTAGCGCCAGTATCTAGCAAGTAGGTTTACCGCAAATGCAATATCCGGTCGGTGCAATTTGCAAGGTACATAAGCGCTCGATAGCACCGAGATATGGAACCTCGGGTCCCAATATCTCTTCATTGACATCTCGGGTCTAAATGGATCTTTTCCATGTCTAGAGATCGAACAACCATGGGGTTTTCGATGGATATGCTTTGTCCATGTTGAATTTCTCCAATATTTTCTCGACATAGGCTGATTGATGTACTAGAATGCTGTATGAAGGTGCTCAAGTTGTATACCTAAGCAAAATTTGGTTTTACCCAAATCCTTCATTTCAAATTCCGTCTTAAGATGATTGCGTGCTTCATCTATATCTTGTGTGTTACCAATGATATTAAGATCATCAACATACAGATATAATGCAAAATCTGTTGAGGATCTTTTATGAATACACATGGGCAATCATCATTGTTGGAGTATCCCTTTGGTTAGGAACTCACTTAGTCGGTTGTACCACATTCTACCTGATTGTTTCAAGCCGTATAAAGACTTGTTCAACTTTACACAATACATATTGCGATTTGCGTTTGGATTCGGAATTGAAATTCCATCGGGAACTTTCATGTATATGTCCAATCGAGTGACCCATAAAGATATGCAATCACTACATCCATCAACCGAAAAGCTAGATGATTTTTAGCGCCAATGAGATTAAATATCGGAATGTTATTCCACTCATTCTTGGAGAATATGTTTCATTGTAATCAATGCCGGTCTCTGCGTGAACCCTTGTGCTACAAGCCTTGCTTTGTATCTCACCACCTCATTGTTTTCATTCCGTTTATGACGAAAACCCATTTGAAACCGACAGGAATACTTTGGGAGGTGTATGTATCACATTGGTGAATACATTTCTTTTATTGAGCGAGGCTAACTCCGCTTGAATTGCATCCTTCCATTGGTTCGGTCAAGCGCTGTTTGCACTCTGCCATGGTCTTAGGATCCGGATCATTTTGAAGGTTGTTTGCAATTGTTGTGGAGAAATAAATGTCGACAATTGTAGTCTTACGATCATATGATTCTCGTAATCATTATAGTTAGTAGAAATTTCTTGGACCCCGATGACTCAATGTTATTTCCCAAAACATTTGAGTCGGGTATTCGATGTCCCGGATCGGTGATTGAGTGCCTTTGCTGATCCGGTTCAAGGATCCTTTGGTGTCTATCAACTTGAGGTTGATCTGCATTTACATTCTTTTGTTTCCTTTGTCGCTTGTTAGAAGTCAGATCCGCCATTTGTGCCGTACTTCTCCCCTCTTATTTTGAATCGGAGTTGAGTGGTATTTTTCGTACCTCCACTCTTTCAGGCACATTTCTGGCAGGGTTATAGGATTTTGTGACACCTTTATAATCAGTAAATGCATCTGCCAGATTATTTGCAATGTTTTGCAAATGAATAATTTTCTGAACTTGAAGTTCATCTCTGTAGTACGTGGGTCTGAGGCAGGAATGCCTTGAACATTCCAATTAATTTCTGGCATTGGTTTGGTATTTATTGTCTCCCTAATGCCGGAAATGCTCCTCATTGAATATGCAATCGTGTCTGGTCAGAAATGTGGTCCCTGTTAGGGGTTCGAGGTATTTTATGATTGACGGTGATTTATACCCAACATAGATCCTAAGTTTCCTGTGCGGTCCCATTGAGGTACGCTGCGGTGGTGAGATCGGTACGTATGTAGCGCAACCGAACTTTCGCAGATGGGAAATATCTGGTGGATTTCCACGTACTAATTGTAGCGGGGAAGTGCTATGATATGCAGTTGGACGCAATTGTATTAAGTCGTGAGAAGTGTAAGGCGCATGACCCCAACATGATGTTGGTAAGTTGCAATCTGTAGTAATGGTCGTGCAATGAGCTTGATTCTCTTGATAAGAGATTACGCTAAACCATTTTGTGTATGAACATATGGAGCAGTGTTGAACTTGTATCCCAAGAGCCATACAATAATCATTGAAGGCATAGGATGAAAATTCAGCGATTGTCCATTGAATTGATTGAATTCGATATTCAGGATAATGTGCTCGTAATTGGATGATTTGACCAATTAACTTAGCAAATGCATGGTTTCGTGTGGATAAAAGACACACATGTGACCATCTAGTAGATGCATCAATGAGAACCATGAAGTACCTGAATGAGCCACACAATGGTTGTATAGGACCACATATATCTCCTTGAATGCGTTCAAGGAATTTAAGTGGTTCAGCTCTGATTTTAAGATAAGAGGGTCTTAAAATCAATTTTCCGGTTGCACAGGAAGTGCACACAAAATCTGAGGATTCCGAAATTTTGTTTTGATATATGTATGACCAATAGAATTGCTAATAATTTTCCTCATCATTCCAATGCACAGGTGGCCAAGGCGATCATGCCATGTTTGGAATGTATTAGTATTTTGGAAAATTACTTTGTACGCATAATATGTTGAACGGATTTGATGTATGTATAGTACAATCCGGAGTTTAAAGATGGAATTTTCTCTAGTACTTGTTTGCCATATCCGTTGTTTTTGGTTAAGAGTAGATATTCCTCTTTGTTGTCACTTTGGGTTTCAATATGAAAACCATTCTGACGGATATCTCTATAACTAAGTAGGGTGCGTGTTGAATCGGGATACAAGAGTGCATCCTCAATCTCCAATTGTGTACCCATAGGGAGAGTGATAGAAGCGCGACCAGAGCCTACTATCGTTGCATCGCGTCCAGCGATTGTTAAAATATTTCCTTTTCTCCTTGTAAGGGTTAGGAAATATTTTGTGTCCCTAAGTATAGAGTTTGTGGTACCGCTATCCACAAGGCATAATTCCTCCTCCATTGGATTGACTCCAAAATCTATATACACAAAGAAAAGAATTTAATGAAATTCTTGAAGTAATATATAGAATACATACAAACTTTATTTTGCAATATCGAATATGTTCGATATATGATTGTAGCATACAAGCTTACAATATAGATGACAACATTATTTATATTACAACATAAAAGTACTTAGTAGCTATGGAACTAGGAGTCTAATTGAGATCTCCAAGCATGTTGTGAGAATGAAATTCTTCAAGTGTGTCCTCGGTGCACATGAGATCATCCTTCTTTGTAGAGGCACATGTGTCTTTGAGTTCTTGAATGAACTTTTGAGAACATCCGGTTTCATCATCGTTGGATGTGAGATTGAAGTGTGCTTCAAATCGCTTCTGTTGAGCATCCTTGCCTTGAGGCAAAGACTGGAGGTAGAGGTTCACAAGATGCTTGAGTGCGGCATTTCTTGGTAGGATGGTTGTAGCAACCACACTTTTGACAAATCTCCTTTTGTCATTTTTCTTACCAAAATTGCCTTTACCTTTCTTGAATCCACTTGGTTTTTGCTTCATGTTGCGTTTGTGTTTACCTTTAAAGTTCTTTGAATGGTCTTTTGAACCATTGAACTTATTGTTATTTTGATTAGCATGAACTTCAGGAAGTGGAGCAGCCCCGATGGGACGTTGCTGATTATTCTTTAAAAGAAGTTCAGCATGTTTTTCTGCCTGAAGTAAAGTATGCATAAGATCAAAATAAGTTTGGTAATTTGCAGCACGCCATTGCTGCTGTAGGACCCTGTCAGATGGGAGCATTGTAGAGAGAGTCTTCTCTATTTTATCAGCATCTGTTGGTTCCTTCTCACAAAAACGCAATTTGGAGCAAATAGTATGAAGGGCATGGTTATAGTCTCCAATGTTTTGAAATCTTGGAGTCTAAGATGTGCCCATTCATGATTAGCCTCAGTAAGATAATGACTTTCTCATGCTCATATCTATTTTGAGGGCTATCCATAAATTAAGTGGATTCTCCTCATACGGATATTCCGCTTTAAATCGGATGTATGTGATTAGTATTATGTTTAAAACGGAATATTTCACAATATCCGGAGGAATTTGATCTGCGGGAGGATTAAATATCACCCTTTCCAACCCACGTGTGGTGAGGTTGATCTTTAAGTCCATAGCCCATGTAGGGTAATTGGTACCATCGATAGCGAGTGGCTCAAAATCTTTGGTAGCCATTTAAAACCTACATAAAAAGTACACCATAAATAATTAATTTACATGAGGTAAATTAATGTGTATGGTATTGTTGTAATAAAATGCAAAATATGTGGAAAACAATATGAGTATTGTATGCCAAATGAATATATATACCCAAATTAAAAATATAACGTGTGGTTATATGTATAATACTGTATAATCACAATATTGGTGGTGAACACCAATTTATTGTATGGCATAGCATACAAATAAATGTAGCAAAAAGGGCCATAAATTGTGATATTATGGTATTTATGTTAGGTATAATATTTTGCAAAAAAATTCCAAATTATTAAGTACAATGGTACTCATTAAATGGGAATTTTTGAATTTTAATTTTGCTAAAGATAGCAAATTTAAATATGGTCGCAATGCGTATTGCAAATAAATTACAATAAAATAATAATCCTATATATGTAAAACATATAAATGTGAATGCACATTTATTTAAATATTTACATAATTTTCAGATCCTGTAGGGACTGAAATACAAATTTATAATAGGAATTTATTTAAAATAAAGATTCCGCATTTCCCATGAAATACAGGGGGGAAAATACAAAATCGTGACAACCTGGGCTGAAGCCCATTTGGCCTTTTGGCCCAGGTGGGGAGGTGGGATTAATTTGGGCCAAGCCCATTTAAGACGACCATATATATAATGGAAGGAGTTAGGAAACCCTAACTCCCAAACCCTAACCACCATGGAGGCCATGCCGTATTTCTTTGAAAGGAGCGCCGCGGCCGCCTTTGAAAGGAGCCGCCGCCGCCGCCATTCTTGCAGCCGAGGCAGAAGGCCGCGCCGGCCACACAGACGGGGCGGCCAAAGGCTGAACCGGCCGCCAGCGCGCCATTGCCGCTGAGAGCCGAGCGCCATTGGCCACCCGCCATGGCAGGGCGCCAAGCCGCCAGCCGCGCATTGCCGCGACCGAGGCCGCCGGCGCAATGGCGCGCATTGCGCCCGGGGCGTGCCGGCCGCCGAGCCGTCGCCCGACGGCGTCTTGCCGGCCTTGGGCGCGCTTATGTGCCGGCGCGCGCGCCGGGCCGGCTGCGCCGCCGGCCATACCGGTCGGCGCGCTTGGCCGGCTCAACGGCCGGCCACAGCCAGCCGGTCGGGCCGCATAATCGCCGGCCAGCCTGGCCGGCGCGCTTTGGCGGATCACGCCGGCCGCAAGCCACAGCCGGGCGCACACCCCTTTTTTCGATTTATGTGGATGAGAATTCATCCTTGGCGGAGGATGCTTGTATTGGTTTGCGGATCCGGAGACCGGACGACGATTGGCAGCTGCGGAGGCATCGCGGTCGCGAAAGGACCATAGCGTGGGGCCTTCGCGGTGGTAAGCGCCGTCGTGCCCATGGACGACGATGAGCGGTGTGAACCATGACCGGTGGCGATGATGGTGGTGGATGCTGGCGTGGTGGTGGAGGCTCCTCATGGAGAGGAGCAAGAAGAACATGCAAGTTCTTGTGTAGGGAATCAACTAGGCGAGAATCTGCGAGAAAAGCGCTTTGTGATTGTCACAAAGTGCCATTACCTCTTGTCGCTTTCTCTGTGTGCTGATAACGTATTGTAAAGTGATTGAGAGAAAACCAAAAGTATATTTATTCTGATTTTGTACATGTATATATACATGATGAAGAGTTGCCAATAAACCAAAGGGTGTCAGTTACAAAACTGTTTGTACATTGGGCATAACTGCTGTGCAGTTTTTATTTTGTGTCATAACAGAAATAAGCAGTTGGAGCAAAATTGTCGCGCTTTCCTGACATCACTGCTGTGCTGTATGTGCCTCCCAAGTCGGAAGAAATATCTGACCTGGCCGCTCTACTCCTCGAGGAGAATTAAAGGGGGCGCGCCGTGCAGCCCATGCTGAGTCATATTCGGTTCTTTCGGCTAACGACCTCGCAATCAACAGGCCATCCATTCCCGGCATCTCCAAGGACGACACCACAGATGGATCCTCACGTCGTGTGCAGTTGGCTTGGCCAATCCTACGCAGACCTGAGACTGTACCAACAAAATATCTTATGCGAACTGCTACTACTAAGTTTGGATAGGCCACTACCAAACATCATGTGGCTCGCCGATGATCCCCCAACCAACCCCAGAAGGGCACTGTTGATGTCTTCTATATATAGCCATCGTGGCGTGGCATGGCGTCGTATTAACAAAAATAACACCACATATTTGTTGGTGGCCAACATGTGTACACGTCCGTACCTCCCACGTCTGAAGTCCTCACCACCGTTCCTTGGGGCCGGATGCCCCCGTGCCGCCACATGGTTTGTTCGTGCGCTCGTAGCACGGACGTGCCTCCGCCACGCTTCCCTAGTCCGGACTCGCCTCCGCCGCTCACGGGTGGCACGGACGCGCCTACACTGTGCACCCCTAGCATGGATTCGCCTCCGCCGCTCTCCCCTAGTCCAGACGTGCTTGGGCCCCACACGTGGCGTGAGGACGCCCTCCTCTTCCGCCCCCTAGCATGGATTCGCCTCCGCCGCTCTCCCCTAGTCCAGACGTGCTTGGGCCCCACACGTGGCGTGAGGACGCCCTCCTCTTTCGCCCCCTCACCTGGACGCGCCATGTGGGCGACTCCGCTCCCATCGCGCCCGGACCACAGAATCACATTGCACAGAACGCGGGGTTCTCTCCGGTTGCCTCGTGGTTGGCGTGAAACGCCTTCACACGGCTATAAAACCGGCATCACACTCGCTCTCGCCCTCATTCTGGAATTCATTCTCGTTCTCGCGCTCGTCGCTAAGAAAAAAGATAATTGAACTAAAGCTTTGTTCAGATTACGTTGTGAATTAAATAGTGTTTAGAGCAGTGCTAAGGATCGTATTAGTACTGTGAGGTCGATACGAAGACAAGCTAAAATTATTTCCTATGCTTTAGTTGTAATTATTTCGGTCATTGTTAATTAGTGATAATTTATTAGTCGTAGTTAAATACTCATAGTTAATTAGTCGTAGTTAATCAGTCGTAGTTAATCAATCGTAACTAATTAGTGGAAATTAAGTATTAATTAATTACTTAGTCATAATTAATAAATCATAATTAAATTTCTTGTGGTTTATTTGTGGTAATTACATTAGTCCAAATTAAGTGATTGAAATTACGTATCCATAATTAATTTGTTGGTAAGTATTGACTCGTAATTAATTAGTGGTAATTAAATAAATGTAATTAATTATGATTAATTAATGGTGCATAGTTAATTATTGTTAATTAATCAATAGTAATTAATTCAGTTGGAATTAGTTAGATGTATTGAATTGCTTGTACGTAATTTATTGATAAGTAATCAATTTGTTGCTAAATAATTAATTATTCATATCTAATTACTCGTATTTATTTGCTTACTTGTCTATAATATGTCGAATTTATTTCTGTCATGGTTAATTACTGGCAAATAAATTGGTTGTAATTAATTAGTATTAATTAGTTTAGACATATTTAATTCGTGGTAATTAAAGAAATAATCCCATGTAAATATACATGTACAGTAAATTAATTAGTCGTAATTAAATATATTAGTCGTAATTAAATACCTTGTTTGTTATATTTCATGTAGTAAATCGGGTTGTTGTGGCTTTAGGTAATTTCCAACATGCATGAGTTAGTAGTGTTTTATGACGGACGGTCTTGTACGGCCGGACTCGATAGGTTGGACTTGTCGAGATGCCAGTACAAGGTGGTCTGGGTGGAGGGGCTCGATGCGATGAATATTCACGAACATAGGAGTTGCATCAGGAGGGAGTTTGACACAGAGGTAATGACGAAGAAACTTGTGATTGAGGGGATCACATGCACAAATAGGGGAGGGCAGCGTATGGGAGCTAGTCAAGTTGAATGGAAGCATGGCATGGGGCCAGTACATACAGATTGCTTCCCAGGCCTAAGCGGCGATATACGAGAAGCCAATGATGTACGTGAATTTCGTAAGTAGGGCGCCGAGAAACGTTGATGATGCTGGTGCCTTGGCAGTGGGCAAACACAGGCAGAGTTTGAAGATGGCAACATGGAATATGTTGTTTTGGAGGAAGTGTACTAGAGAAGACTTGCGCATAATTTTGTGTAAATTGAGGGGGCTGAACTATGGTGGTCATTGACTACCACGAGTATCTACGGACCAGCCTCTCGGGTTGGAGTCGGACGAGGACGTTGACCTAGGCTCGGATGGAAGCGAGGAGGACGCACCCTAGGGTGGTGGTCCGATCGACGGAATTGTGTCATCAGAGGTGCCTTACGTGGCATACAGACTTGATGATATCGCAGT